>CP124711.1:7510000-10010000 GCA_031232105.1 Capsicum rhomboideum
TACTATAAGGGGTGTTTTTGGTCCATTTTTAATTCTACAGTATAATAGTTGTCCGACTTTACTAGTTCGGTTTAGAAAAGAGTTAATGATCAAAAACACATTTAAAGTATCTCAATTTTTTGAGTTTTATATCTGAACTATCAAGTATGAGAGTTTTTTACCAACTATTTATAAAAAACACATCTAAACTATTAATTGTTCATTTTTTTTGTCTAAAAGTTCAAGTATGAAACTCAAACAATTGATAGTTGAGATTGTTTTTGATAAATAGTTGGTGATAGTTAGGTAGGAAACTCGCATACCTGATATTTCAAATATGAAACTCAAAAAAAAGGGACCATATTTGGTGTGTTTTTCACCCTCACCCTTTAGAAAATTAAGAGACGATTTATCATTTTGTGTCTATTTTACTCTTATTATTAAATATTCTTTGACGACTTATAATTAATAGGGTGTTATGATAAAAATTATACTTTTATTTATTATTTCTCATAAAGTGTGTCAAGTTAAACATGAAAAGTAAAAATGAACGGAGGGGATAACTTATCTGTTAAAATACATTCTTTGAAAATATACTATTTTAAGAGGATTCTAGACATATTTATTGACATTTTTGAAAATAAAGTTTTTTGGGGGTGAATAAGTAGATTATATAACTAACATAGTTTAAAATTCATTACACATTACCTTCAACCAGGCTCAAAAATAAGGGATTCATCATTTGCTCTATCGATGGTAGATGAGCTATGTTTAAGCTCCCTAACAAAAGTAATTCCTAGTATGTCTGTTCAGATCCTGTCCAAAGCAAACACTAGAGGAACTGCCAAAAACTTAGTCCTTCCAAAAAGTTGTTTTTATTGCTCCTTCCTTTGCAAGATCATCAGCCACCTGATTTTGTTTTCTAAAGCAGTGAACTACAGTTGGGCTCCCTATTCTTTTAAGCACAGACTGCAAGCTAAGCATCAAGAATAGAATCATAATGTAAGTTCCCATCTTTTAGCATTGATATAATTTTCATGGAGTCCACATTAATAATAGTAGAAATTAGGTTGTGCTTTTCTACCATTTGCAGACCTTCCAATAGAGCCAAAAGCTCCATTTGATTGTTGGTAGCTATTGGGAAGCCTTTAGTAAAACCCATGATCCAGTCTCCATTACTGTTTCTAATGACTCCCTCTATGCCACTAATGCCTGGATTGTTTAGACAAGAGCCATCAGTATTGAGTTTGTAAGCATTTCTAGGAAGAGGTACCTATTTGATATGTTTGAGGCTTCTGGGGTTGGTTCTAAAGGGGGGTTTGCCATTGAGGTGGCAGAATTCAACAGCTTCATTATAAGTTTTCTCAAAGGAAGGTTTATCAAGTTTATTATTGAAGATGTTGTTCCTATATTTCCAAATGTGCCAGACACAGTAAGGGAAAAGGATTTCAAAGGAGATGAGCCTATCAAAATGCTTATTCTTGAGCATGTTTCAAGTGTTAGACCAAGAATTGGGAATAAAAGCATTGATATTGAGACCAGTGGAGTTATTATAATTTCCAAGACAATTCATCCAGAGGTGATTGACATTAGTGCATTCCCAAAAAATGTGGTTTATGTCCTCAATGAAATGGTTGCAAGTTCTGCACCTAGGATCCAAGTTCAAGTCCATCCTATTAAGAGTGGAATTGCAGGATAGTCTATTAAGATGCATAAGCCACCGAAAGCTCCAGATCCAGCTGAAGTTTTTGGGGAGAGGAGTGAGGATAGAGCTAGAGGTGATGAACTTATAGGCACTACTGCAGGTAAACAACTCATTCCCATTAAGTCTCCAGATAGGGGTGTCCCTAGAGATCCTCTTATTAGGAAAGAAACTACTGAGGATAGAGTGGTTGACATTGTCAAGAAAGACATAGAAGAAAGAGCTGAAATCCCAGGTCCTATTCTTCCAGAAATCAACCACATTATGGTTCAGGTGATTGGGAGGAAGAGGACCATGGATTTTTGTTCTGAGGGGTTCATGGTTAGGAAGTCACCTATCTAACCAAAAGTTTGTTTCTTCACCATTATGAACTATCCATTGAGAAGCATTCTTACAAATGCCAAGTCCCTTAGACAGGTTTTTTCAGGTTCTGGTAACAGTGTTTCTTGTGTTGTTGCCGCTATTGGTATTTTTCCCAGTCAAACTCTAGCCCACAGAGCCTCAGGGAGCTTTATAAGAACCAGAAGGGGAGGGAGAATTTGCAATGGAGAAATGAATACTTCAAATATGTACTTGACGTAAGTTTAAAATAGTTTTTCAAGTATAATATTGAATATTTTATCTTTTTAAGTTTGATGAAAGTGAGTATTTTTAATCTTTATTAAATATTTAATAAATTTAATTGCTAGATTTAACGAAAATTATAAGGGGAAAAAATCACTTGAAACGTCAGAGAAGTCACATAAAATTTGAGAAATTGCAACACTAAAAATTTCACCAAACAAAAGAAATAGACCGCAAATAGCAAAAATGTAAAAATTGTAATTTCAAATATGAGTCCCAATAAATCTGCTTTTATTAAATAAAATTTTATATTAATAATAATCAAGTTTCTATTTCTTCTTTTTCTAAACTGTTTTTACCTTGCATCGCGGGTCTATCGAACTGCATACACTCTATCTTCCCCAGACACCATTTTGTGAAATACACATGGTATGTTATTATTGTTGTATTAATAATAATCAAGTTAAAATAAGGAAACTCAGTATAATATTATAAACACAAGAAAAGTTAGTGTCACAAAATTAAACTTGATAGGAGATTTATGAAATTATCTTTTTAAATTTCTAGTTATAATGACTTTGTAGATAAAATGGTGTAATGTGAATGACTTTATCGACACAAACTAAAGGTAAATGACTTTAGCACTCCTTCCGTTTTGTTTTATTTGACCCCTATATTAAAAATAGTTGTTTTAATTTACTTGTTCAATTTATGAAATCAAGCGAATTTGGTTATATTTTTTCCCTGTCTACCCTTAATAACTACTACTCCGTCTCAAAATAGTTGGCATGTTTAGGTTTTGCACAACTCTTAAGAAAAAATTAATCAGAAGTGTGATTTGACTAACATATTGCTTATTAATTCTTTAATCTTTATTTATTTACGTGCCTCTTAATTCTAGAATAATTAATGTTAAGGGTAAAGTTGGAAAAGAATAACTAATGTTCTCTTGATCTTTTTAACTAACAACTATTTTGAGACAAGTATTTTTAGTAAGCATGTCAATTATTTTGAGACAGAGGGAGTACATTTTGTTCGAATTTACTTGTCACTATTTTCCTAATTTGATTTTCATTTTTACTTGTCATTTTTGACAAATCAAGAAAGACAAAAAAAAATTCACGTTTTACCCTTAGTATTAATTACTCATTCTCCAAATCATTTTCCAGTATCTATTAATCCTTAAACATTAATTAATAGAGGTAATATGGTAAAATAACTATACCAATCATTATTTTTTTAATAGGTGTGTCAAGTCAAAATATGACAAGTAAATCCGAACGGAGGGAGTAATAAAGTCAAATTTAGAGTTCTAAAGCATCATTAATAAGGTTAATTTAGTAAAATATACTCTTACTTAAAGTTTTCTAAAGTTGTACCAAGTCGACAAGGTTCAAGTAAAATGAAATGGAGGGAGTAGATGTTAAACTTGGATGACTGTATTATGGGCTATCCAAAGATTAGGTGCCTTGCATTATTGCATAGTTGCAAGTAAACTAAAAAAATATAACAATAATTAAGCATTGTTTGTTTTTATTCTCTGGTTGCTCTGAATAACTCAATGTGAATGTGCCTTAGCAGCCAGCAAGTTGCTGTTATATTATTTAGAATAATAGTTGTTTGGCTCAAACCTTTCCCATTGCTCATTTGGCAATTAAAGAACTTTTATTAATTACCAAGTGTGTCAATACAAAGAAGGATCTTGCCCATTGCTAGTTATGAAGAAAAGAAATTAACACCAAAACTGAAACACAACAATGTCTTCCTCTTCAGAATCAAATCCTGGCTACTATGGTTTCCTTATCATCAGTGCCATTTTGTCTATCATCATCCTTAGTTCCATCAAGTCTATCATCAATTTCATCAAGGATAGATTCAATTATTCCCACAACCAAGGTTAAGAAGCTTTCTTTTGTATCATAGTTTAACTTTTTGAGTTGATTTCTCATATTGTCACGCAACTAATAGTTACTCCCTCCGTTCCTAAATAAGTGGTGTTTTAGCCTATTCATTTTGTTCTTAATCAAGTGGTGTTTTAAGTAATCAAGAATACATTAATGATGTTCTGGTAGTAAAATTACGCTCTTTGTTTTCTAGGAATGAGCAATTACTTAAGGGGTGTGCTCCAGCGAAAAACACCACTTAGGAGCGGAGGGACTATTATCTCATAAAGTCACTTTCATTATTGAAGAAAATTGGAATCAAGAACAAAGGTAGACTTTCTGATATGGAGTAATAACTATTAGTTGAGTGACCAATGCAGCTTTGTTGCAAACTTTACTTTGTTTCCCCTTTGTGTCCTTCTGCTTATTTATTTGTTAAGAATGTTTGTAATGTTAGCCTGGCTAGAGCATCAAATTGTTGATATATGTAACTTCAGTCCTTATGATTGAAATCGACTTATTAGTTGGACACGACATGATGATCCTGTTGTGAATTGTGTGATCATCTCATCTAAAAACTTAGGTTGTTAGAACATTACTTTTATTTACTTACTTAAGTTGTCATGAATGCAGCTAGTGATGAAGGAGGAGAGCTTCAAACAGTTTTACCAATTGAGGTACGTGCAAATATGTCCTTGGATGAGATAAATATACTGACTGGGAACTTTGAGGAGAGAGCTCTGGTTGCCGAGGGATCTTATGGCCGCGTTTATGGTGCTAAATTAAGCAATGGCCAGCAAATAGCAATAAAGCAATTGGATACTAATTCTTCTCCAGAATCAGATTCTGTCTTTGCAGAACAGGTGAGTTGTGTCTTCGAGTACTATTTTGGGACGAATAGAACAATCTCTGGAAATATCTTAATTTCTTTTTTGTGTATATAGGTACAAATGGTTTCCAGACTTAAGCATGAGCATTTTGTGACTCTGATGGGTTATTGCTTAGAAGCAAACAACCGAATCTTGGTTTACGAGTTTGCAACCATGGGCACATTGCATGATGTATTACATGGTACGTCGATAATTGAACCATAAATAGATATTGGATGTTCTAGCAATGTATTGGATCATAAGTGATTATTGGATGTTCGGTTGTATAGGTAGAAAAGGAGTACAAAGTGCTGAGCCTGGTTCAGTTCTTACCTGGAATCAGAGAGTTAAAATTGCTTGTGGTGTAGCTAGTGGCCTCGAATATCTACACCAAAAAGTTGAACCGCCAATTATTCATCGCGATGTAAGATCTAGCAATGTACTACTGTTTGATGGTTTTACAGCAAAGGTTGCTGATTTCGACTTGACAAATCAGACTTCAGAAGTTGAGGAATCTTGTGGCTACCATGGTCCAGAGTAAGCCTTGCATTTTAAACCTTACCCTAACATGCAGTTAGTTAGGGAGGATCAATAGTGTTCCCACTTATCCTCCAGTGTGACTCGAACCCTCAACCTACTGGTTGATGGTGGATGTGCTCAACCACTAGAGCAAGCCTCACTTCCTCGATAACTACTCAAAAATAGGATTTATTTATTTTTTCTGAACTTTACAAGAAAATTGTGTCGTAATAAGATGGTAATTTATGGTACAGGTATGCCCTGGGAGAAACGATAACATATAAAAGTGATGTTTATAGTTTTGGAGTTGTTCTCTTAGAGCTGTTGACAGGAAGGAAGCCAGTAGATGATACAATGCCCGAAGGGCAACAAAGTCTTGTCGCATGGGTAGATTCTTTTATATCCTACCTAATTGTTACTTAACTATGTTGCTCGGACTCTTCAAAAATGCTGACGGGTGCATGTCAGATCCCCAAAAAGTAGTGCATTTTTGAAGAGTCCGAGCAACATTAGTAATGTTTAGTTCTCTTTGTGCCTCCAATATACTGAATTCATCCTCAATGCAGGCAACTCCACTATTAAGTGACGATAAAGTGCAGGAGTGTGTTGATCCAAAACTAAATAATGAATACCCTCCAAGGGCAATTGCTAAGGTTTTCATCTTAATTTCTAATCTTTGCACAATTTCTTGTAAAGCAAGGTAGAGTTTTTTTTTTCATAATACAACAACAACATACCCAGTGAAATCCCATAAGTGGGGTCTGGGGAGGGTAGAGTGTGCGCAGACCTTATTACTACCTCGTAATTTAACCACTATTTGGCTATTCCTTCTCAGGTTGCAGCACTTGTGGGACTTTGTGTTCAAGACGAGCCACTTTTCCGACCAAACATGGCAATTATGGTCAAGGCACTGCTGCCACTTCTCAATGCTGATTAAACCAGCAGGATCAGAGCCTTGTTCTACAACATTCTTGATCGAAAGAAGCAGACAGAGGCGGATTCAGGATTTAAAGCTCACATGTACCCGTAACAGATATTGTGGATCCGCCCCTTCAAGCAGAAGTTAGTTTTCAGTATCAACAAGGTTGTGGTACAAATTAAGGATCCTAGTACTACCAGATGAAATGTTATTTTCTTTTAATTCATGTATTTTTCGACGAGTTGAAGCCATTTCGAGATTTTGCTGTAACCCAAATTTTCTTTTTTTTAAAAAAACTATAAGAATGATACTTGGACCAACTTATATGTATTAAATTGTTGACCTGTATAGCCAGAAATGAGAGATTTGATTTTATAACCTTCTACAAACTTGTTTTGATTTTACGTTCTTTTTACAAGAGAGCTAGATCTTTATTTACCTCTAAAAATGTCATTTTCTTCTGATCAATTTGTAAGCAGTCGTAAGAGATCATTTCCGCGCCAGAAATCCTGCACCTCTACCTTTAAAACACTGTTCTGAGATAGCAAATGAAGTAAGTTGTTGAAATTTAGGTGGATTTACATATTGAAAAAAATAAAGGCTTGAGGAGCAGCCCGAAAAAGGGTAAGTCGTGGAGACGACAGACTCGCCCTTCTCGTTCCATGAGGAAAAGGTCTGGAATGGCCTATTTTCATATCTAAATTGGGAGTTTATGGGCTCTATAGAGTCTTCATCTATAGGTTCACTAAAGAAATATCAAAAATTCGAGTGGTTGAAGCTGAAGCAGCTATAGTCCCAATCTTTTCAGCAGGCAAGCGAGCAAGACTAATGAAACCCTTCTTAAAGAGCCAGTCTGTCTTACAATAGAAACTATTGCCAATTGAAATGAAAGCGATGAAAAAGGATTTTCGGAGTAATAGATACCAGGAAAAAGGGAAGCTTCAGTCAGCCTTAGTGCATTGGGT
Organism: Capsicum rhomboideum; assembly: GCA_031232105.1. Lineage (NCBI taxonomy): Eukaryota > Viridiplantae > Streptophyta > Magnoliopsida > Solanales > Solanaceae > Capsicum > Capsicum rhomboideum. The sequence goes on from CP124711.1 coordinate 7,517,401, forward strand.
GTGGGTACCTATTATTCGTCAAGTAATTAGTCTGCGTTGTCCCAGACAATAGAAAAGAGTCTTTCTTTCTCCTCTCTCAAGGAGTATATAAAAGATCAACGAAGAACATTCACCTGAGCGAGCTCAAAATGGTCATTTCCTGCCAGTTTTGAGCTTAACAGTCGAAGTTTTAACTATGTTTCGTGTCTGTCCGATATGAGTTTTAAAATAATGATTTAACTAGGACCCATTTGGCCATGAAAACCAAAAACGTATTCACTTTATTTGGTATTTTTGAAGTTGAAAATAGAGTTGGAATTGTGTTTGGCCATAGTATTTTCAAAAATATTTGACTTTGGATGTGTTTTTTTATAAAGTGATGGGAAAAATTGAGTGCAAAAAAAGTAATTCCAAAAAATACCTGCTATAGTCTTGCTCTCCATTATTCTATCTTCTTTGGAGAAAGCAAAAGCACAGAAATAAAGGGCAGTTTCCAGGATAGTGGAGAGAGCCAAAAATCTATAATAGAAAAAAACAGCAAGAATACAAACCTGAATGGGGCTATCGAAATAAATAAACCCAAATTTGAAAAGATTACAAGAACAAGGTCACAAGTATCTGCAGCTTAGAAGAGTGGGCAAAAATTACAAACTAGCAACAAAAAGAATGATATATGTACTTGCAAGAAATAATATACACAAAAACAAGCACAAACTATGAACCAAGGCAGTTACACCAGAATTTGTAAAACTGCCTTCGTCGTGAATACTTTCTTTACTTACACTTGGAATACACCTAAGGTTAAAAAACACAACAACGAAAGCCTATTGAGTTGACGAGGGATTTGAGACGTTGCCCCTGTTTGCTTTGTTTTGGCTATGGTCATGAAGTAATTAACAGATTAGTTTTGGATGTAACTATAGTTGTTCAGCCTGATTTGAGGATTCCAAGTGTGGAGGTAAGAGATTAAGGAAACTCCCATGAGCATGTTGAGAGTCAGCAGCCTCTGAATCGTCATCTACAAAGACATAAACATCCATATTTTAGCATGTTTCTTCAAGCCAATGAGAGAGGGAAAACGAGAAAAAATGCATGAAACACATGGGACAAAATGCTGTAGAAGTATCGCAAACAGAAGGTCAACCAATAATAAACTCATTTTCTTGAAAACTGATGGCTATATGCGCCGTTTCTTTTGGAGATATTTCCAACACTAGGACAACTTCAGATTCATGATCCATGATCCATGAGAGATGAATAAACAGAAGGATAACAAGAATGAACATATGAAATGATGGACAAAATGCTGTAAAAGAAAATCGTAAATGGAGAGTCGACCAATAATTAATTCTTTGTTTATTGAAAGTTCATCCTAATATCTTTTGTTTCGAGCACCCGGGGCTTAATACAAGTGGAGAAGGTTGAGGGTTTAGTGACTCCTGGTCACGGGTAGGAGCCATGTGCCAGCAAACTAAGCATGGTATTTAAATGGAGAAGTGTAGAGAGGCGGGTCCATTATCCCCGAGTTTCGAAGCTTGCGGTTGGTCCTAAGAGTTGGCCCATATGGGATTTCTCGGTCATCAAAAAACATATCCGCCGTTTACATCTGACAAAACACCACCATTATGGGAAATTCAAAAAAATTCTCTTCACTTCCAACTCTTTGAAACTATAAATATAAAGGATGGTGATGCTCAATCCCAGTATAAGTTGCAACTCATTTCCTGGATAAGCTTTCCTGAACATAACACCCCAGTAAGTGAAGATGTGACACTATTATTTCCACTCCTTGGCTATTGCCTCTCTTTTTCTAGGAGCAATACTTAAAGAAGTACCAACAAGGGTTGTGGTGGAGTGGTAAGTATTCCCTCATCCTTAACAGAGGTCTCGGGTTCGAGTCCCCCTGGGTATGGAATCGCCTTGGTTAGGGAGCTTTGCCCCCAATGTGGGACTTTCCGGCACGAACCCGGATTTAGTGGGGCTCCAATGCGGCTATCAAATACCGAGTGGGAAACCAAAAAAAAAAATACTTCAAGTAATACTTCCAGTCTACAATAGTACTATGAAAACCGGAATAATTTTTAAAAGAGGGACAGATATCCTACTGAAAAGCGATTTCACAGTTGGCCTCTTAGCTTTGGTGCTCTTCTTCTTCAATTCAGCTGAAAACATAGAAATAAACATTTCAAGTCAAATCAAAATCAGAAAATTACAAAAGAAAAAGAAACTATTTAATACTTGACAAACAAAGGATTGATTAGCAAACCGCAGATAAAAGAAGAAATTGAATCACTCTTATATTACGCAAGATAAGTTCAAAATAAGATCAAATGGAATAATTATAATCAACTGCAAGGAAAAGCTAAGTACCCATTTGAGAGACATCGTTATCATTCACAATTTCAAAGTTTTTGTAAGTGTAACCCATAAAGTTGACATCCTTTGAGGAGAGCATCTGTAATAACAAACAAAAGGGTCAAAACAGGTTTAACACATATAGGAATCTTACAAGGAGTGCATGATGAAAATGACAATAGAAGTTAAAGAGGGCAGCCCCGTGCACCATAGCTCCCGCTATGAGCGTCAGGTGAAGGGCCGGACCACAAGGGTCTATTGTACAAACCAATATAGCACGCACATGAATCACAATGATCATAACTGCCAACCAAATTAGCTGATTATAAATAGCAAGATGGAACATTTTTCTCTTATCTTATTCTGAGAAGGAAAAAAACACATTTTCCTCTTACGCAATACTTAAAACAGTTCTATACGCAAATTCATACCAAACTAGTTTCTGCTAATGGAGGCAGCGTCTTCCCATTCAACTGTCTTTTACCCTTTATCCGTTACAATGCCTCGGAAGTAGTAACATGGATTTTTCAATTTGGAAACAGAAAAAACAACCTTATACTTGATTTTGCAAAACTACAGAATTTATCTACCAAAAAATCACCACCTCTGTCAGCTCAATAAACATATATATCTGTCTTCGTTTTACTGACAATTCTGTTCAATTGTCACATAGAGTAGTAGTACTTGAACAGGACTTCTAATTAGTCATCTAGAAATCGCATTTGGATTGTGATAAGCATACAAAACAAATGGCTACTCCCAGAGAACTAGCCCAATTCAAGTTTGCATAAGCACAGTGAAGTTAGAATAAAGACCACATGTGTGGTCCCTATCAGCTGATTATTCAACTGCAGAATGCATTAATGGAAGACCCTATGAATTATGAAAACTTGTAAGCAGGTTACAAAATCATCCCTATCAGTTGATTATTCAAATGCAGAATGACACAGCTAATCTCACTTCAACATGCACCTATGAGTTATAAATTCACTAGCAGTTAAATGGTACGGACCTTCCTCCATGGACCTGATTTTGCTGCTGTTGGAATTTGATTGTCGCCCTGTAAACCAATTTTGCAAAAGAAGATATGAGAACCAAGCAAATAACAATTGCACCAAAAGGGTCACTGTAGCGATGGGGGGAAACCAAGACTGAAGCGTGATCCGCATACCTCTTCAAACTTCTCAAAATTCTGAGTATCCAACTCGTCATTAACTTCTGGAATAAATGCGGCTTTCATTTGATAAAGTTTATCCCATTCAACACCTTTGAACCATGGGTGAGCCTGAAACACAGTTAACCGATTAAATTTTCTCAAGTCCAATCTCATTCTATTACTATATGTTCATGGATTTCACATTGAATCCACCAAGTACCTTAATTTCATCAGCACCCCTGGTCCCAAGTCTTTGCTCTACATTACACAAGAGTTTACATATGAGATCTTTTGCTTCTAGAGATAGTTTTGCCTCTTCAGGAAATTTAAGATGAGTCCGCCAATTTACTATCTGTAGCAACAAGACATACGTTGATTGTCAACTAGAAAGATCAAAATGGAACTTGAAATTGGAAAGCTACAACATTTGATGCATATATTCCAAGTTTTTGCCAAATCTTATATACATTATAATTGATGCAATAGATCTAATCAAGTATGCCATTTCAATAGTTGAAAAGTGTGAGAAGAACAAGATGAATCAACAAGAAGAAACCGCTTAGAAGTCATCTTGGGCAAATGTTGCTAAATGCAACAATCATGCTTAGAAAACATGACAGATTTTTTTGAACCTTACTCCTATGTAACAGGGAAATGCCTATGCATGTCAAACAAGAACATATAGGTATCAAGATCCAATCACTGGATAGTGATTGAGATTCGCTGGTTGTAGTTTAAAATTGGTCATGTCGCAAATCCATTTAATACTTGTTTTGCCTATACAGATACTTATGTGCCTAGAAGGATGTCATAAGAATGCATTTAGTCCAGGTTAACTTGAGTGAATTGCTGATAAAGTAAGTCGGTAAATATTGGAATGCACATATAGACCATCTAAATATAGCGGAAACAAACAAGTAGCATGTTATCCAGTTTCCAGAATCCCAATGAATCCCTCGAATGCATAGGCTTCTGCCCAAGGATATTTGTCCCAGAGATTCTGGGTGAACTAAACAGAGCAAGAGATTCTCCTGCTATTTTAAATTGGGGGCAATTTTATCCAAATATTGTTTTCAAATAAAGGTAATTAATTTCAATTTAACTTTGAAATTATAACTTATTTTCAAATACCAATCGCAAAAGAGGCTATTTGTGAATTTCCTACCTAAAGAACTCTATAATTAAACGAAAAGGCCGTAACTTGACGTGTGCGGTTTAGGGTGATTTTGTTAAAATTTTACGAGACACTCTATTTAATTTCTGCACCATAAAATTTAATAGGCATGTAATCAAATGCATAATGATAAATGTTAAACTGTATTGCTTCCTCCTGGTCCTTTCCATATAAATGAGGTACTGAATGAATCATAATGATTCTAAGCAAATAGTGACAAGTGTTTCCTTCACATACCAAACCGCTCACTGTGCTCAGACAAACAATTACATTTCCAGTTACAAATAGAGCAGTCATGAAGTCTTGGTAAGACGTTCAAGTTTATTTGCCGAGTATTGAATTTCTATTAGTATTATCTTCGCTTCAGTTCTAATAATTAGAAGCCGATCAGACGTTGTGTGCAGCAAACCTGAACTCTTCAACATAACCGAAACATTGAAGTCAAACAAAACAATAGCTAAGGTCATGAGTAACAAGACCAAAGGTATGAATGAGCACAGATGACAACCAGTGGATTCCAAACACTAAAGGCTTTTCACCATGCATAACCCAAGGAGAAAATTCCCGTTCTTACCTTTCTACAGGTGGACATAGGTTCATCAGAATAGAATGGTGGATATCCCACGAGCATTTCATACATGATCGCACCAAGTGACCACCTGAGAGAGGAACACGGGAAAATGTAATAAAACAATATAAGACTTGACTCAAAAGAGAGAAAAAACTACAAAGATACTGACCAATCACATTCACATCCATATCCTTTCTTCAATAAAACCTCTGGAGCAATGTAATCAGGTGTCCCAACAGTGGAATAAGCCTGCAGTACTTCATTGTGTTAAAATGATTCCATGAAATGAATACAAGGAGCTACAAAAAATAACCTTTGCCACTATGCCTTCCTAGAAGAAGCAGGGATACGGGAAGAATCATTACTAAATTCCACAACAAATACAACAAAAAGGAATTCAACCAAATACTTCCAGTCCAGCTGCTAGGGCACAGTTAAAGGTAGATAGATGCTTGATAAAAGATCTAGGGATCATAAGAGAGATCTGAAAATACTAACTGGACTGGGCCGGGGAAGGAAGAGGGAGTGCATAGCAACGGAGCATATCGCAATATTATGATCAAACAAGTTATTGAAAAGGAAACTCTGTTGGCAAATCATGAAACTAAAGTGACAGAAATATAGGCAAGAGCTCAAACCAAGAGAAGTGATGACGAGAAAGAGAGAGAAGTTGATCAGAGAAAGGAGATGAAGAGGAGAGAGAATGACAGTTCACTTTTATTGCAAGCCTTTTTTACCTCAGTGGTAACTTTAAGAGTCAATCATACATGAGTTTACAACACGGAGGTGTGCAACATCTTCCAGATGGTTCTTATACAAATATTTTTGTATCGTATGTTATATCTTAGAAAAGGAGCTTTTCCCCTAACTTGTGCTTAAGTTCTCTCTCCTATTCTAATCTTTTTACTTGAAGGAGGATCAGAGGGAAGACAAGGGGGTTGTGTCTAAGATTTTGAAAATGAAAGGTTCATTTATAATGATTGTAATAACGAACTCACAAGCATCCTCCTGTTCTTCTGCCAATGCAACAGTTGCTCCTGTTGAGTGCGCCTTGGAGGGGCTGGGCGTCCATCACTCATAAGAGCACCACTTAACTTATTTGCCGCTGTGAAATCCTTTTCCTGAAGATTACTGCAGTCCAGCGGTTTACACAATCCAAAATCTGATAACTTCATGTGTCCATGTCTATCAAGTAGTAAATTATCAGGCTTGATATCTCTGCGAATTTTGGATAGAAGAGATTATTCCTCCTGGATAAAAAAACAATGGAGAAGAGCAACAAAAAAGTACACTTTGATAGGTCACTGCAATCACATAACACAGAAACAAAATTCCATATCCACCTGTGAATATAATTGTGTTTATGGATAGATTCTATAGCAAGGACTGTCTCCCCCACATAAAACCTGGCCTCATCTTCTGTTAAAGTATCCTTGCGCATCAGCAAAGTCATCATATCTCCACCAGGAAGATATTCCATTATTAGATAAAGATACTCCTCATCTTGGAAAGAGCAATATAGCTTAACAATGCAATTGCTCTCCACTTCAGCAAGTAGATTCCTTTCGGCTTTAACATGTTCGACCTAAAGTACACAGTTGATTAGCAGAAATTAGTATGCTACACAAATAATCATCTGGTAACTATCGACAAACCTCTGTGTTACTTACCTGGCCTCTACGAAGCATTTCTGATTTCTTAAGCTTTTTCATGGCGTAGACATGACCAGTTGCTTTCTCCCTGCATATTCTAACCTGAAGCAAGACAATATAAGTTACAAGGTCAAAAGGAACATAATCCCCAAAGCTATCTATATTTCTGATTCAGGTGAAGGATGAAGAGAGAGAGAGGAGGAGGAGGAGGAGGGGGGGTTCTATGAGTAAAATTTATTGATTACTATCATCTCTTAATTAAAGCTCAAAAGCTTGCCACTATGAAGAAAATGGTTTGCCCCAGCGAAGAGTAAAAGAACCTATAAAGTTCACTAGGGAAAGAGTTTCAATTTCCAACTGATTCTGTATGTATGATGTAGAAAACAACCATGAAAATGTTTTAACCATGGTGTCCTGGTATGTTTGCATGCACCTCGACTAATTCCACGGGGTACCTGCTACCTCCCACCAGCAAAGGTATAGAGTAATTTTGTCCACTAAGGCAGGCTTAAACACATGGAAAGAAATCACCTAGTGTTTTTGCCTCCGGATTAGAACCTAACCTCATGGTTCTCAAACCACTTCATTGACCACTAGGCCACACCTCTGAGTGCCCTTACCTCAATCTATATTAAATTTTATTTCTCACCAAGATGCTCAAACCCCGAGGGAAAAAGGTATAAGCTGATAACAGTTCTCTTTGACCATTATGCTGGACAGATATGCAAAGACAAAGGATGTGTTCATGTGGTAAGAGATGAAGAAAGAGACCTCGCCAAATGCACCCTTTCCTATCATTGTCAAAGGCTCAAAATCATCAGCACCCATTTTATGTCTTTGAAGGCGCATAAACTCTGTCTCCTTTTTCTCAAGATACTTCAGTAAATTGCTCTGCTCTTCCTCAGAAACCTCAGAATCAGCTAATTTTTTTTCAAGCATATTACGTCTGCAACAAAGCAAACAAACAAAGACTATTCTTCAAGAGGAATCGATTTTACATGCACAATTCATTTAAAGCACAATGAACATGAAAGAGATAAAAGAATGGGGCGTTGGCACAGATATGCAAGACATATGAAGGAGGATCACCAGACTCAAGATTTACATTGACAGCCACAGAAAACTTCAAAAAACTTCCAACATAAGTATTTTCTAAAAGAATGAAGGATAACACAAGAGTGTTTATCTGAACTTCTGAAGAAATTCACTAATCAACTCCCAAGACAAGTCACCCAAAACAAGCTTACAATCTCAACAGCTGCAAGCAATGAGTCAAACAGAACAGAGCAAATGTTGGTTCGCCAGCCTATAAATGAGTGAGGTAAAGGAAGGACATGTAGATCAGCAGCAGTGCCAACTATCAAAAGGTTCTTAAAAAATTGAGCAACTCGATACAATAGATTAAGTAACCATTTAATACAAATGTTAAAGTATATGAAGTAGTGAGGTAAAGGCATGATCTGTAGATCAGCAGTTCACCAACTACCAAAAGGTTTTTAGAACACTTGGCCAAGATCATATGAGCACATTAGCAACAAGGTCAACAACAACATACCCAGTGTGGTTCCAGAAGTGGGGTCTGGGGAGGGTAGTGTGTACGCAAATCTTACCCACCTACCTTGGGAGGTAGAGAGGTTGTTTCTGTTAGACTCTCGGCTCAAGAAAATAACAGGAGTGAACAAAGCATTCTAAAAAAGGAACAGTAACTACAACCAAATAATATGATAAAAGAATTTCAAGGGACAACATAGTAATAGAAATCAAAGGAACAAGAACCTACAAGAGTAGTACTACAATTACTAGTATGGAAGGATAAGTGAGACTACACTCAATTACCTACTAACCTTCTACCTTAATCCGCCTACCTACTAGCCTTCTACCCTAATCAGTCATCCAGAATCTCTTATCTAAGGTCATGTCCTTGGTAAGCTAAAGCTGTGTCATGTCCTATCTAATTCCTCTTCCCCCTACTTCTTCAGCCTACCATTACCTCTCCTGAAACCATTCATAGCCAACCTCTCACACCTCTGCACTGGGGCATCCGTGCATCTCCTCTCACATGCCCAAACCATCTAAGCCGAGCCTCCCGTAACTTTCCTCCACCGAGGCCACTCCCACATTATCCGGATATCTTCATTTCTAGTCCTTCATCTCTCCTAGTATGGCTACACATTCATCTCAACATCCTCATCTGTGCAACTTTCATCTTTTGAATGTAAGATTCTTCCGCTTTATACAACATAGTAGTCATTCTAACCATCATTTTGTAGAACTTGCCCTAAATTTTGGTGGCACACTCTTGTCACACAAGACTCCAGATACGAGCCTCCATTTCATCACCCAACACCAATACGATGTGTGACATCATCAACAATCTCCCCCTTACCTTGAATAATAGACCTAAGATACTTGAAACTTGCTTGAAAGCAACAAGGTAGAATGCAAAATTTAATTGGTAATATCTGGATAGCAATTAATTGATGAATGATGGCTCCATAAATTACTAGCTACCTTTTTTTTGTTTGATGACCGTGGTGTCCGTGCCAGCTTTCGCGCACCTCGACTAATTCCACGAGATACCTGCCACCTCCCACCAGCAACAAGTACCAGATAACTCTGTTCACCAAGGCTAGAATAGATGGGAAGAATCACCTAGTATTTTTGTCTCTGCTGGGGTTTGAACCTGAGACCTCATGGTTCTTAACCCACTTCATTGACCACTAGGCCACACCCTTGGGTGCATAAATTACTAGCTACTTCATATCATAATACATGTGCATATTATACATAGATATTTTTTTTTTGAAATGGACATATTATACATAGATTTCTGTATTACAGATGAGATATTATAACCGTAGATAATCAGGGACAACAAATAAGCAGCTGAAATTGTCAACTCTAGTTTCTGTCTTCTTTGCACATAATTAGGGCTAAACCCTCCCTAAAGGTCATCAGCATTAACATCAGAGGCTTTATATTTGCAGTTCATGAGCTGTGCTTTCACAAATTACATACATCAAGATACATACCAGAGGTCAAATCCATAGTAATCAAGGACAACCAACAAGAACCTGAACAATTTTCTACTCTAATTAGTCAGTACAAAGGAACGCTACTGTGAATGGTTCTACACCAAAAACTTAGCTAAAGGCAATCAACAATCCCACCACTAATACTACAACAACAACTTATATACTGGACTTATCGGCTACATGAATATTCACTGACCATGTTTTTCCATCTACATTCATCTCAGGCCAACATTATACAAAACAAAAATAAAAATAAAAAATACTAAAGTTCTTTTTTCTAATGGCCGAGAAATTCGTTTGGAGCCAACTCTTTGGCCAACCGCAGCCTCCGAACTCGGGGATGATGGGCACGTCATTCTACCCTTTTCCCACTTATATACTGGACTTAGTTCGCATGGCACAGGGCTTGAATTTGTGACCTAAGACACAAGTCACTCAAACTTTGCCAGATGAACAATGTACTAGAAATTTTTTATATTTTATATTAGCATAAAAATTTCTAAAAGGGAAAGTTACCAAGTTCCCAAAAAAAAAAAAAAACTAATAGGTCTAAAAAAAACTCCTAGGAAGCATAAGACCTAAAGCAAATGTACAACATGACAAACATATTCCCAACTATTGATATCGCCTTTTTTTATTTACATAATTTGTATTGCCTGTAAACATTGTTTTCTTCCCTTGTGCTCTATCTTCTGCTAGATCTGTATGGATTCCAAGATGTTATAGGTCCTTCAAGACAACATCCTTCCATGTGATTTTACGCTCACATCGGCCTCTTTAACACCTCCACTCGTTATGATTTCACACCTATGGACCAGTGCATCTGCAGGTCAATGCAGGCCATGTCTAAACTATCTCAAGCAACCTTCTCTCAGTTGGTAATAATTGTATTAGTGGGAAGGAAATTCTCAGAATACAAATCATATACGAAAGTAGAGAACTTACACAATACTATGGTTCTTGACAATAGCAAGCCATCTGTGCTAAAAGGAACGGCATAGGCACCAAAAGTTTATAATTGCAGTTTGGCCGAAGTTCTTTAAAAAAAAAAAAAAAAAAAAAAAAAGTGATACATCTACGAAGATATATTAGAAGTCAAATCCACATAACCAAAGAGCAATTTAGAGTTTCATATACCTCCCACCGATTTCTCTTGAGAAACTAGAACTACATCGATCAATAAAAGCCAATAGGAACAATCTTGGCAAGAGTTAGGAACTTCTACAACTTTACCTAGTCCATATCGGCATGAATATATGAGCCTCACATGACCCAAAAAGGCAATGAACTCCTGTATCAAATTTCATTCCACATAATTTTCTCCATGAACGTTTAATCATTGCAAGGAATTTATTTATCTCAAGGTGGCATAGAGCAAAACAAACTATCAGAAATTCTGAATATTCATTTCCTATTTCCTCATTTGCCTCATGAGCCTGATTAGTTTCCCATGAACTTCGAAGGGCTAACAAAATAAAGGGCCTTATCATCCCATACTATCCAGAACAAGCTCATCAGATACTTCAGCATGTTTAAGAGCAACATTGTTTAATAAAGGGCCAAACGCTGAAGATTCAATAGATGTTAGATTGTGTGCTTTAATGGCAGAATACGTGGAGGAAGGATTGAGGTGGTAGGATTATCTGTTTCTTGATGAACCAAGCAAGATGAGTCATGAAGGTAAACTGCATTCGAATATTAACTGTATTTGCAAACGTAAATACCCTATACCAAAATCCATCTCTTGGTAATCAAGAAAGGTTTGAATTTCGGACCAACCTAATACACAAAACTACAACCGTAATTCTAAAACATTAGAACTAGAAATGATATCCAGAGTGCCACAACAAAGTGCCCAAGTTGTTAACAACATAATCAACAAAAACTACATTAAAACCTATCGGAATGGAATAATAAATTCAAGGATGATCGTGAGGGAGAAGAAAATAGCTATTGCATAAATGTCATCAGCTTTCCAATGTTTGTTAAGAGTTGCAAGATGGGAAATCTGATGTAACTAAGACTCTAATTGTTGCATACTGGCAAGTGTCATCAATGGAATGTAATGAAGAGTTGAGTTTATTTTTCATCTTTATTCAACCCTCCAGCAGTTAACACAAGTTGTCACATTGATCAAATGAACTTTTGATTAAAAGGACACGTATATGAAAGACCAATACTAAATCAGTCATTTATAAGAAGAAAAATGATTAACATACCTCTCTCTACGCTCCTGCAAGCTCTTCATTTGTTCTTTGTAGTGTTTTTCTATGTACTGCTTGGCAGCTGCAACTTTCTGTTTAGTGGCAGTTGAAGGTGTTTCCTCATGAGATGACAATTTTGACCCTTCTTTCCCATTACTAGTAGCTTCCTGCTTCTTGGGAGGCTTGGGCTTATCTTTTTTGCCAAGCTTACTGAACCATCGTTTGGCAGTCTCCATCCTCCAACTTAGTGAACTTACTAAAGATAGGAGCAATAATCACAAGAGAAAGAACTCTGCAAGCGCAATTTTGTCTTCTTTCAACAACAAGTATTCCAGAAATCAATTATAAGACGAGCTCCAAATCACCATAAGGAACCAATTGAACGCAGGCCTGACGGACAAATTAAAAAAAAAAAAGCAATCAAGAAGTTTCATATGTGCACAGAGAGACTAGACATTATGGGCAATTAAAACTCTCTCAAAGCCTTCTGCATTCTCATTTTGCTCAATTTTTTTAATTGAGGTTAGTAAGATAATACACCTTACATGATATTCACAATTAGAGTAAATCTCATACACTGTCCACGAGCACTGCTATCCAAAAAACAATTAACAAAAAAAAGGGGATACTAGGACTCATTCCATGAACAGAGAAAAGAAAGTAAAAAGTGGATTTCAAATAACCACAAAGTAGAAATCTAGAACTTCAAAGTTGTTTGTCCATCAAAAACTAACATGGGAAGTAAATGGAACAGAACACAGATCCTCCATATATCATGAAACAAAGAGAATCCATTTAACTATATCAGAGTACAGAAAATTTTTATAACAAAAAAAGGGAGCCATTGGTTTCAACCCAAATGTCTATATGTAATATCAATTGGACAACAGTAAGAAACATATCATTCTAATTTTAAACCCTTAACAAGCAATTGCTCAATTAAGTCATAATTCACAAAGGAAAAAAGAACAAGAAAATTGATAATTTAACAACCCCATAATACAGAATCCTATTAAATAAGCAAAGTTCAAGCCTATACCAAAGAAGGCCACTTTCTTTAAAAAAAAAAAAAAAAAAAAAAAAAAAAAAAAAAAAATCAGCAAAACTCAGCCTATCCCATAAACTAAACTTAACTTCTTAACAAAAAAGACTCAAACTTTACCTCAAAAAATGCTTAATTACGCTTGATATGTACCAAATCAAGATAATATTTGTGTATAAAAAGGAAAAACCATACAAACGAGTAAGATCAATAACAAGAAAGATTCAATCTTTACCTCAAAAAATGCTTCAAGAATGCTCAATTCTACTTGCTCTATACCAAATCAACAATACCCAGAAAGGAAAAATTGAATATTTTTGTACAACAAGGAAAAACCAAACAAAAAGTAACAGCAATAACAAGAAAGATTCAATCTTTACATCAAAAAATGCTTCAAGAATGCTCAATTCTGCTTATGCTGTACCAAATCAACAAAACCCAAAAACAATAATATAAATATCTGTATACAAAAAAGTAAAGTCAATAACAAGAAAGATTCGAACTTTACCTCAAAAAATGCTTTAAAAATGCTTAATTCTGCTTGCTCTTTACCAAAACAACAAAACCCAGAAAGGGATAGATAAATATTTGTGCAAAAAAGGAAAAAACATACAAAGGAAGTATAAATAATAAACAATAAAGATTCAAACTTTACCTCAAAAAAAAAAAATGCTTCAAGAATGCTTAATTCTGCTAGTTCTATACCTAATCAACAATACCCAGAAAGGAAAAAATCAATATTTACATAACAGTAAAATAAATAGCAAGAAAGATTCAAACTTTACCTCAAAAATGCTTAATTCTGCTTGTTCAGTACCAAATCAAGAAAACCCAGAAAGTAAAAAGATGAACATTTAGTGAAATCAGTTATAGTTTGGTTGTTGGAATAACACAGTTGAATTGTGAATAGAAAACCCTGAAGAGGAAAAAAGAAAAAGTGGGAAAGAAAGATATTGTTGTGTTAGTTGAAGAAGGAGAGTTGTGTGTGAGTGGGGATGACCACTTTGTGCTTTGGTGGCATCAATTCACCATGGATACACACAACACTGTGTGAGAGAGAAAGTAAAGCCTTTCCTTTTCTAATTGATTGAACATTGGAAAATAAAAATTAAAAAACTTTACTTTTAGAAATATATTATATTAAAATAAATGTTTCTTTGGTTCACTTTTAATTGTGGACTACGTCTTTTAAAAATAATAATTAATATAAATATTTTGAAAGAGAAAGCAAAGGCTTTCTTGTTTTCTTTTTCTAATTGATGGATAATTGGAAAATAAAAATAAAAATTCTTTACTTTAAAAAAAAATTATATAATGTGACTTTCATTTCTTTGCATTTATGAAAAAGCAAGACTTTTTCTTTTTGTTTTCAAAGACTTTTTTTTTTTTTCTTTACATGGTATGTATAGTGGCTCTTATCAACATAGAGGATGTTTGATATATCGTGAGAAGTTTGATATACTGATGATATACAGATGCCCAAAATCAGCATGTACTATACTTTTTTTTGGCTAGTTCAGCTTCCAAACTCCAAATAACAAAAAAATATATGAATATATTCGATGTTATTTTAAAAATAAAATATGTGGAGAATAGGCTACATGTAAATTTTACTCTTAATTTTATAGTATAAAGATGGTGTCTCTGATAGATCTTCAACTTTAAAAAAAAAAAAAAAAAATCAAGCTTAATCGTGAGACATTTTTTAAACTTACCTTAAGTACTTGACCTTCAAAAATTTATTGATCAAATTCATGCATGTGAGATAAATCCACTAGAAGGAAAATGCTTCTTACTAAAATACTCTCCATTTTCAAGATTTGTTGTGATAAGGAGATGTACAAATGTCTCAGTGTAAAGGTGTGAGAAGTTGACTATTGATGGATTCAGCAGGGGTAGAGATAGATCGAAGTAGTATTGAGGAGATAAATTGATAGAACATAGCGCAATTGCGAATTACCTAGGATGAATCCTTTTTAAATTTTAAAGAAGAAGTTGTCTGATAGTTGAGACTTCGCCCCTTCTTCTTTGGTAAATTCGAGCCCAACTAAACTATTGATTACGCCAAACATAGCTTTAGAGGCTCTTACTAGATAGGGCGGCATATGACCTTAGATAGGAAGGTGTGGAGGACACAAATTAAAATAGAACTCATAGAAGATTAGTAGGTAAGAGTGTGTCCTTCCTAGTAGATAGGAGTACATTGTCTTGTTGTCCACATACTAGCAGTTGTATTATTACTATTATAGTTTCTTGTTCTTTGATATATGTTACTACGATATGTTATTTCGTATAGTATAATTATAGTGTTATTTGTCTATAGTACTATTCTGATATTATTTGTTGTTTTTTGTTATTATCTATTATTTCTCGTACTTTCATAACTTCTTCTTGTAGATCGGTTTTGTCTTAAAGCCGAGTTCTATTAGAAACAGCATTTCTATATTGAAGTAAACGTAAAGTCTGCATACATTCAAATTTACTCCGACTCTATTTTATGAGACTATACTGAATATGTTATTGTTGTTGCTGGTGATGTGTCAAAATATAGTTTAGAAACTAACGAATCTTCTCTGAGATTTTTTTTTTTTTTTTTTTAATTTCTCTGAGATTCATTAATCCTTTTAATTTTTATGATAACAAACCTTCTTTGATCCAATTATTAATACTGTTGTCGTCATTGAATTGTCAAACTCAATGATTTGTATTTAGAGGACTAATATTTTGTTGTTTAGTTACTTTGTACGTTGACGCTTGAAGGTTGGAATGTGACTATTATTAATTTTTCAACATTTTTTCTTTTCAATTATATTTGATTTATTGGTTGTTAGTTATATATAAATGACACCAATTAATTTCAATTTAAGGATACATTTTTAAAATATTTAAATTTAAATAATTTAGAGTGTATCTTTAAGCAAAAATCGTAGTTATCCTTATTGCCAAATATGTGTCATTTAAACAAAAATCGTATTTATTTTTTTGCTGGTAATTTTTGCTTCCTCTAATAACAAACATAAACTCTACTACTATAGTCTTTCACCTAGAAATTATGTGAATGATTCTTAAAAAGAATGAATCGATCTTTTTTATGAAATATGAAAACAATGTTCTAAAACTCATATACAATTTAGAATGTAAATTTTTATGATTTAGTTTGTATTTATGACATATAATTAATTATATTATTAACTAGGAAATAAATATACTAAATTCTAAAAATATGTGTTTTTTTTCCTTCAAATGCAATAATGATTGTCTTAAAATAGCAAAAAGTAACATATATCTTAGATGTCAAGATATACATTTTACAATAATTCAAACTAGTGAAGAAATAAAGCCATTGATCATTTTCAATTGTTATCAAGCTTCATATTAATTTTGTAATTATCAATATACAACACTTTCTGTTATTTAATAAATGAATATACTGAATTGACCGCTATCATAAATTTAACAATTAAAATCCTTGCCCTTAATACAAGTTATTCCATCTTATTTATACTAAGTAATAGTTAGAAACTCATGATGTCTCTTTCATTTGATTAATTATGACATTATTGAGAGTTGATTCCATGACTTGTTTTGTGTGTGTTTTACTTCTTTTTTTTTTTTTAATGCACACAGGTTAAATATAAATATTTATAATTAGATCTCAATTTCATATTAGTCAGAATTATCGCTACATATAATATTAGAAGAGATATATATATTTTTTTAAAAACAAATATTTCCCATGTGGAATTATTATCATTAATTTGGCTTTTTGATCAAAGGAAATAAACAAGATAACACTATAATGCATACTCACAGTTACAACCATGTCCTCCTAAATATTTCAACCTTTTTAGCTCCCGTTTGGTTATTGAAACCTGAAAATTTGAGTTTTTTAAGTTGTAATTTTTTGAAATTTGAAGTTTGTGTTTAGACATGCATTTTACTTGAATTTGTTTTTTGAAATTTTGTGAGTGAAAGTCCAAAAAAAAAACCAAACTTGTGGAAACTTGAAAATATTTGAAGATCATATTTTGAAAAATTGGTCAAGTTTCTTCCCCAAATATTTTTTAAGACAAATTTTAAAATCTAATCCAAAATCTATAATTAAACACTAACTTAGTTATTACGTTTTATTTCCATCGTGATGTTTGTTTTCAACTAAAATCGATAAAATCTTTTCTCTATTTCTATTTTTCTTCGTTGAAAAATATCAATAAAATAAAGTAATGGGAAAATATTTTCAGCTTTTACAAATAGTAAAAAGAAAATTATCTAGTGATGCTTGGTTGAATATTTCTTTGATTTTTAATTTTTTTTTTTTTTTTTTTTTGCTGAATTTTAATCTTTTTTTTTCCTTCTCTAAATAAAGGCTAGAACAAAAATAAACATCCTAGGATAATCAAACTCAAAAAGTTGACTAGGGCCTATTAAAGAGTTTTTGCACAATCGAAATATTGACTTTGATAGATAAGTATTAGTATCATTTTATCACGATAAATTAAATATAAAAACATTAAAGCTGGTGAAAATGATAGTAATGGAAAAAACGCGGTTCCGTGAGCTGGACCATTTTAGGCCCCCCTACTGACTACTGCCTATATTATTGAAGAAGAAAAAAAAAAACTGTTGAAAAATAATTGCAAGTAATTACATATACTTATTTCTTCAATCCAAAATAAATTTATTTTTCACACCATTTAAGGGAGTTAGTTAATAATGTTGATGAAAAAGTCATTTGTTAATATTTATTTTGTTTATTATTTTTACTTATTACGTTTCACTTTTCATCTTTCAAGAGGACGTGCACAAATATACCAGTGAGAGATGTGAGAGTTTGGTTATGAATGATTATAAGAGAGGTAGAGATAGACCGAAAAAGTATTGAGGAGAGGTGATTAGACAGGACTTAACATACGCCACCCACCTTACTGAGGACATGATATTGGATAGAAGATTATGGAGAGTGCAAATTAGGGTAGAAGATTAGGTAATTGAGGATAAAGTGACGTCTTGTTGTTTGTAAGTACAGGTTTGTTAGTGTCGTAGTACTAGTCGTATTCTTGTAGTTTTTGCTTTTGATATTACTTATCATTATATGTTGTTTATGATGTTTCGATTATCACATTATTTCGTTGTTATTAATTACTACTATGTTTTTTTCACTATTTTCCTTTTATTTGGATTTCTTACTCTTGAGTCGAAAGTTTTTCGAAAATAATCTCTCTATTTTTATGAAGTAATAATACAATGTATGTATATTCTATCCTTGGTATATAACTATAAAAATATTTATAATATAAAAATTAAGTAAAATGAAACACTATAGTAAGAAGATAGGGAGACAAAAACATAAGATAGCCTTGATGTGCGGCAGAAACATAGGGGATGATGGACACGTGGCAGTATAATAACATGATTTGGTGGGCTGTCGTCCAACTCTTTCCCATTTTGGGGGCCCTTTTTCAAATCTTTGTTCCTGCTTTTCTCTTCACAAATTCTCCCTATAATTATTGTCACTGCCCAATATAGTACTTCTTTTTATTTTTATAACTATGGTGTTCGAGTTAGTAGGAAGGGATGTTTTATTTGTAGCTGTGTTAATAGTTGTGTATTTTGTAGTTTTTTATTTATGATATTTTGATGATATTTATGATTTCGAATAGATAGTTTATAGTAATATCTTTTGGTGTCTTATTTCTGTTATTATGTATTGATTTGTTATTCCATCATGTTTTTTGTTTTTATTATGTTTTTTTAATTATATTGTTTCTTGTTCTAAATCGGGGGTCTTTAGAAAATAGCATATTTACTTCATTTGAGGTAGTAGTATGGACTGCGTACACTTATTCTCCCCAGACTCCACTTTGTGGAAATACACTGAGTATGTTATTGTAGGTGTTCGAGTTAGTTTTTATATATCTCGATCAATTTTAGGAGATGTCGATCTTTCTCAGCAGTAATGGATACTCTACCAGATAATTCTATTTATAAGTATTTGTCATTTTTCACCAACAATAGATATTAAATAATTTCACTGGTTTGAATCTGAGACTTCATGATTCTCAATTTACTTCATTGACCACTAAATCATACTCATAAGTACATAAAATCTTATTCTTTTTCAGTTTAGTTCTTTGACTTAAGGTTGTATTTTTTTTCTCACTTTTATCTCTAGTTTATGTTGGTCTTTAATTTTTTGTCTATCAACAAAAAAAAAAACAAAAAAAACGCAAGACATAAGTTTATATTATTGCATCAATGTCCACAAGTTATGTTTTGCGCCCCTTAAATAACTTATGTTCGTTAGCCATAAGTTTGATTACTAAAGGCAAAAATTTAAAGACTAGCACATTTGAATGGAATATCGTGTAATTAAAAATATATTATACGTATATTAAAGCTTTGACTAAATCTAAATTCACGCATTAAATGATATGATCTATTTTTGAGAGCAATACTGTCAAATATAGTATTTTCAGAAATTCGAATTCAAAATTTCAAACTAAAATGAATAAACCCGAACCATCTCAATCACTTACACCCATATAGGTAGGTGATAGAGGGTCAACCTGTTTGTTCGCACCCACTATGGCAACCACACGTACTATGGCTTCAGCCCTTCTCTTTTTCGCTCAACACTTAGTTTGCCTAGGCTTACGAATTTAGAAAGATACAAGCACATACAGGAACAAGTCCCAACTTTGTATTTAACTAGTGTCACAAAGAAGCACACAAAACAGCCTTATAAAATCTGACTAACACAGCCAAGACTTACCATTAAGACAGCTTTTGTGCCTATTTATAGGCCACAACTTTTGTCACATGGCAGACACATGCATAACACATGCCCTTATTCTAATCGAGTTGACATCCCTAACTGATAGGCCTAATCCAAAATTCGAATCACAAATTCAAATTCAAATTATAATCAGCAACAATGCCAAGCCACATGTCCAGGGCAGTTGTAACTGCCCAACTGTCGTCATGTGCAAGGCATATGCCCAGTGCCAGCACATCCT
This sequence comes from Capsicum rhomboideum, assembly GCA_031232105.1. NCBI lineage: Eukaryota > Viridiplantae > Streptophyta > Magnoliopsida > Solanales > Solanaceae > Capsicum > Capsicum rhomboideum. The sequence goes on from CP124711.1 coordinate 7,537,585, forward strand.
TGGCAGTGCTTATGCCAATTTCGCACCTGGGTCCTGGGCGTCTGTGCACTCGCCCATGCCACTGTCTTGTCAGCACCCAAGCCGCCCTGTTCGAGTCACGTCCAGCCCAACTTGTCTTGCCTTAGCCATGCCTCCGCAATATGACTTGTCTTAGCCTAAATCAGCCTTAGCATTGTTCAGTCTTAGCTTACCAGCCCTTGTCATGCCTTAGCCACGCCACTGCCAAGGTCTTGCCATGCCGTGCCGACACGCGTCATGCCATGCTGATATGCCCATGCCGGCAGACTGGCCTTAAGCAAATCTAACCTTTGCCCTCACCATTTGGTCTTGTCTAGGTTGATCATGTAAATTCCTAGTCAAGCCCAAGTCATTCGAACCATCAAACTGAGGGTCTAACAGTAGGCTACAATGTTGGTAATGGACACCGGATGAAGAAAAAAAAAAAAGCTACAAAGTCTACTATCTTTATAGTGATTGAACCAGGATTTTATATTTATTTTAGTTTTAAATATTAATCATTTTGATAAAACTAAGGTTATTTTATAAGTTATAACAAACAATATTTATAACTGTTTTCTTGTCAAACTCATCCTTAATATTTCAATGAGTGGAGTGCTAATTAAGTATTGCATTTTAGGAAGATAACGAAGTAGTAACAATAACCACATTATACGTGTGTCAACTAACTTTGACATAAACCGGTAGACAAATGGTCCAACAACATTTAGCCACAAATAAACCTATACATTATATGGAAAAAAAAATTCTTTTCTTAATCTCCCTCGTCTAATGGCATATTAATTTTTTGTAATAGATAGAAAAAGAATAAGGGAGAATTTAAAAGATATTCCGCTTTTTTTTCTTTTGGGAAAAATTATTTGAACCAGCAATGATAAAGCCAGAAATTTATTAAGGATATTCAAAATTTTAACATATACACCTAGATAGATATATACTTGTTGGAAAGCTCACGGGAAGTTTCTTAAGAAACTAATATACAAAAAGACAGCTTGATCTATTAAGTTTCTACTATGCGCAGGATTCGAATAATAATCGAATCAAAAGAGTATGTTGTATATAGTCTGAACCTGCATTTTTATAAGAGGCTATTTTCATCGTTTCATCTATAGTTTTTTGATTGTGTGACAATAATTTTATCAATTACGTACGCTAAGGCGCCTATTGATAAAACTAATATCATTTGTGAAAATTCAAGGATGGAAAAATAAAGTGAGCTCTTCTAATTCTTCTTTCTTTATTCCTTTTTCAAAAGCTAAAGTGCGTATAGATGCTAGAATAGTCAAAAAAAGAAACAAATGAGTAAAACACTCTTTGGATTAGGAAATTTAGAAGATCTAAATTCAGCTAGAGAAAACATCATTTTAAGAAAATTCTCTTGAGTTTTAACCCAATAAATTACAGTTGGATTAAAGTCATACAAAGATGGCTTATGCTAAAGCAAACTTTGAAAAAAAAATTTGACATTATTACAGTGGTCCACAAGTAACTTTAACTTAGGACCTAAGTTTGCTAAAATTTTCAAAAAAATTACATTGAATCCCTAAAGCTAAGGGACCAAATGAGATCTTTAGGAGGTTTGACTTGAAAAATTCTTCAAAAAGAAAGAAAGAAAGAAAAAATAATATCATTTTGGTCCCTTATTGATAAACTCAACTTATTATTCTTGTGATATATGATTCAAACGTATTTGTTGAGTGTGTGTATATAAGTCCACATTGGTAGCTAAACAGATTGGGAAGCCACTATGATCTCTTAATAGTGTGATTTTTTTGGGAAAAATCGTGTGAATTTGATTCAAAACGGACAATATCATATCATGTAAGAGTATCTTTGAGATGGTTGAGCCCAACAACTGGTATAAGAGTCCAGGTTTGGGGATGAGTATGGAAATGTGGCGGAGTGATGGGTGTGGGGTTCGATTTGCTTACCCTTACGAACTTGGAGATGCACACACGAGAAGAAGAAACGATGTGTGTGGCACCCAGTGAATCTCGATGACCCATTGATCATGGTGATGGGCTACGAGAAACTTAGTTCGAGGGGAAGATTGTTTGATGTGCAAACAAAAGTTTCGAGGGGAAGATTGTTTGATGTGCAAACAAAAGTCTCACATTGATAGCTAAAATGATTGAGAAGCTACATATACGTGTAATATCTCTTAATAGTGTGAGACCTTTTGGAGAAAATCGTGCAGACTTGGTTCAAAGTGGACAACATTATATCATGTAAGTGTATCTTTGGGCTAGTTGAGCCCAACAATATTAATCTTTAGTTAGTTGGAATACATGAAATTACACCTAGTGTCCTCCAAAGTGTCCGGTCTTGAATTTTTGTCCCCCATATTTCCTGTCTTGAATGTTTATCCCCCAGAGTGTATGGTCTTGAATTTTTGTCCCCCCTTAATAAGTTCTAACGTTTACCTATAACACAAAACTTGTGGTCAAATGAGCAGGTTCACTGTCTTAAAATGTCCTAAACGTTCGCCTTATGGGCAACAGTTAGAACCTCTGCCTTATGGGCAACATATTTAAGTTCTAACTTTTGCCTATAAGGCAAAACCTCTGGTCAATTGTGCAGGTTCATTGTCTTGAAATGTCATAAACGTCTGCCTTTTGGGCAAAAGTTAGAACGTCTGCCTTATGAGCAAGATTTATTACGCAGAGCCAAAAAATCAAGACCGCCCCTTATAAAGGCCATTTTTATAAAACTTATTTTAGGCGGACAAAATATTAAGACCAACCTATTTTAGGGCCATTTCTGAACTTAATGTGTCTTCAGTCCCTTTACGTTGAAAATGTGTTATATTTAGATTATCCTCAAATATGAAATAACAATATTTGACAACGACAACAACCAAATATGATAACCAAAGCACGAAAATCGATAATAATAAAATCGAGAATAAGATAATAGGATAGTAATAGTAATAATAATAATAATAATAACAACTTAATGCAATACATGAGTAATTAAATTGTGAGATAATAATACTAACTTAATGCAATACATGAGTAATTAAATTGTGAAGCGATTAATAAAATCCTGATAATTTGTGAACATTTACAAGGAAAACGATCAAATGTGCATTTTCAATTAATTGAAGGTTATATGCATTTGTTTGAAATTGTAAGAACTAAAATTAATTTTTACCAAAATTTAAGGGACTAAAAATGCTATTACCCCCCCCCCCCCCCCCGCCCTCCGCCCTTAAAAAAAAAAAGATGAAGGGGAAAAGAGAAGTTTCCCTTCAAATAAGGATAAGATTTGGTGATGGTAGACCCCATGTCATAGATCAACATAAATATGTGGGAAAAATTGCCCCAAAATTAAGGGTAACAAATTTTCAATTGGTGGACCATCTTTAATCCAAATTCTGTAGACAAAATCTCCTCACTGGCAAATGAAAAGGCCCCCTTTTTTTTTTTTTTTTTTGACAAGTATCCCACTGGATTACTTAAACTAGTTTGTGTTTAATTATTAGTCAAACATTAAAGATACCAATTGCATTATGACTAAGGAATCTACTTGAATTCTCTATTAACAAAGTTTAGTAGATAACTTTTAAAATTAGGGCCAAACTACTTTGAAGTTTAGTGTATTTGATTGAAGTGTTAAATGGGCATGTCTTATGGATGGCCTAGGTTTAATGTGTCCTCAAAATTCTTTCATATCTCAGTGTCAAATCAGCTACTATTTGTATTATTATTTTTCTCTTGAGCTTCCAAATATATTGGGCTCAAATATGAGGTGTCAAATGAATGTGCTGGTTTGAGTTTTGGCGGAATAAAACGGATTGAGTTAGTAAATTTATCCTTCCAAATGTTATTTGAGCCAAATGAATTAGGTCAAAATAGGTTAAATAATGGATCATAATTTAATCCGTTTAGCTCTTACCAAGTTTTAATTTTTTTTCTTACGATTTGCTTAATTATCTGATAAAACTTTTTTCTTTATTATGTCTCTATACAACATATTAAATAAAAGATATTAAAAATATTGGCAAAACACAAAAATGTAGGAGCTTTAGACCATAATTATAGGATGCAACATAGATTTTAAAAATTACAATATCTGTCTGAAGATTTTCTAAGATACATCGTCTAAGATCATGTATCTCAAATACATCAGTTGAGATCGTGTATCTCAGATACAAGCCTCTATAAAAATGAAAAAAAATAAATAAATCTGCAATTGACAAATAGAACGTGTATCTTCAGATAATTGTGTATTTGAAGATACACAGGTATTTGCTATGTTAGGTGTTGTTAGAATGTGTATCTTCATATACCCATGTATATGTAGATACACACGGCTGTTAAGTGAGGTTTTGTAATTATTTTAAAGTTAAGTGTTCTTTTGTAGATATAGGACTGATGTTTGTGTAATTATGTTATTTTTCCTAAAAGTATTTAGATAAGGTTTCTCATGAATCAGTTTAAATCATATTTCAGCCCAACTTTAATTGGCTGAATTAAAACTTAAATGAATTGGACAAATTATATTTTCATGAACTTATTTGGCCACCCTTAGACTCAATAGAAAAGGAGAGTTGAAATTTTCTTCCCTTTTTTCCTTCTGGATTAAATATTAGTCTATAGACTGCCACCAATTGAATTTTCTTGTGGAAAAATACTCATATAGTAATCCCTAAATTTCCTCCTAACATTAAAATGCTTTTTTCAACAAATGTTGTTTTGGAAATTTTTTGCTCTAGATGGCTAGAAGCAGTCCTTGTATACAATATTTTGCTAGAAGAAAAAGACAGAAAAAAAGTCCCCTCTTATAACATGCTAGAAGGAAAAAATAGAGAGGTTAGATGATGATTTGTTATTCAATATTTTGCTATAATTACAAGAAGAAAACACAATTATAAGTGACAAATCAAAACATGGTTCGGGTTATGATACATTTGTTGACTTGATATAACGAATTGAATTCGAAATGATCCATATAACTATAGGGTCAAAAATGAATCAAGATAGTGTAACTCAACGGGTCAATATGAAACATCCCTAGACATATAAAATCAAACATGAAGATGGAGAATTAAGCAATTTCAAAGAATTTAAGCTTATAATTTTTTAAAAATACACACCAAATTTTTTTTTTTTTGGGGGGGAGGGGGGGGGGGGGGGGAATCATGTTGCACGTTTTGCGATATGACTCTTATTTAATCCAATACGTTTTTACACAAGTAGACTTTTGGCTAGACGGTCATATCGACCTATTTTGATTTACCTAACTTTAGTCTGATCAAGTTATTTATCATATCTATCAAGAAATTAGCAATCAAGATGCATATTATCATATACAAAAAGGTGATTAGCAAGAAGGTGAGAGGAAGATGGGAAGGGAGAGAAATTTTTGTTGCTAGCCATAAGGCAGACATTTCAACATGACTTAAATTTTAAAATGTACTTGTTTATATAGCAAAAAGAATAAAAAGAAACATGCAACTACAAGTAAATAATATTTGAAGGGAGCATAGGTCTTAAAGCCATGTTAGTGATGCTAGGAGTGGGATTTTACGTGATAAATGATGGCAAAAGGTGCATTTGCATGTGCTTCTTGGTCTCTTTATATTAGGCCTACTAATTTTATTTTTTTTGAATTTAAGTTATATACATCGTTGAATGGAGCTTTGAAGTAACTGGTAAAGTTATTGTCATGTGATCAGAAGGTCACGAGTTCAAGTCGTTGAAATAAACTCTGGCAGAAATGCAAGGTAAGATTGCGTACAACAGACCCCACTTTAGTGCACCGATCTGCCCTTTAAGTTGTATACATCGTTAGCGTGAGGATTTTTTAATATATTATTAAATTATTTTTATTTGTTATAGCAAGTAATATGTGTTGCTTTAAGATTGCAAATTTCGTATCTTAAGAAGGTTTACTTATAGATACTATCTCTTTTTTGGTGATTTGATAATATAAAAAAAAAACAAAAAAAACTCTTTACTTCAACAATGTATACCATTTAAATTCTTATATCATTATGTGGTATGATCAGTGTGCCCAGTTGTGGATAGACAAATTGACAAACATAATTAGTTTACTTCATTGCAAAGAGACCCTAGCTCATTGTCTTTTTTCTCTATTTTTATTTTATATTCTTGGAGAGGGGCCATTGGTGGGGGTGTTGATTTGATTTTGTTGAGTGTATGTCATTAGTTATCACTGCTGTTTTGTGCAGGCAAGTGTTTGGGCCTTCCAATATTTCCAATTTGGTATATATATTTCCAATTTAGTTATCTCTATTTTTTACTTGTTTGAAATTGAAACATAATTGTTATAGTCACAATTATTTATCGAGTTGATTGCTCCAAAATTTTTGCAGCATAAAAAACTATGAATCAAGTTTGCGGTAGTTCACAACTAGAATTGATCACACATTTCATAATTAAAGCGGTCCTCCGTGTACAATTTAGCTCGGACTTTGGTGTTTCGACTCAAGCATTACTCGATAGACTGATAAAAGTACGATAAAAATCACAATTTAGAAGAGAAAAAAACTCGATCTCCAGCATTTACCACAATTCTGTGTGTGTGTGTGGTGGGGTGGGGTGGGGGGGGAAAGAAAGAGAAGAATCTGCCTAAGAAGAAGAAAGAAAAGTTTAATAAGAGTAAAGTACATTAGAGGCCTTGAATTACATTTAAGATGACATTATCCAACTTTAATTGCAGCAACTTCTATCCAAATTTTTTTATGGTGTTGTTGCCTCTTTCTTTTGCTAATGTCCATTGTGAGATTAGATTAAAGAAAATTCACATGTCATCTTACTTGACGACTTATCTTGGATATATTAGACATTTCTCATGACAGTGTAATTTTATATAGTGTTGCTCATCGGAAATACTAGGTTCAGATGAATACGATGCCGTAATGTTGCATCCTTAAAATTTATTCACATTCAATGTTTATATCAAATCAATAAATGCATGACCTCCAACAACATTCATTGTCACCTCATTGAATCACTTACCTATAGTAAGTTTACACGATTTGGTGTAACCACCGGATGCCCACATATGTGAGTGATGATAGTGAATTAAGCTTCTCCTTCTTTTATTCCCCCACCCCCACCCACATCCACACCCAACCTTGTCTCTCTTGGAAAATACATGTAAGGAGTTGCTTTTCCTCTTCTTCCTTCATTTCTATCATTTAGGTTTGAAAAACTATTCGTCTTTAGCTTCTACAACTTTCTACCTTCTATCCTTCTATGATGGAAAAAGAGTGGGATAAAGGCAATATAGGGAGCAAAATGATTATAGAAGATTCATACAGCCAACACAACTGATTTGACATTGAAACATGATTAATGAAAGAGGCGAAGTTGAGAGTTAAAGATGTTAGGGACCGTTTGGTACACGGAATGGGATAAATAGGGATATCTCAACCCATGGGATATTTCATGGAACTATTTTATCCCACCTTCAATATGAAATAAGTACAAATGGTGAGTTAAGTAATTCCGGAATTAGCTAATACCTTACACCAAACATGGAATAAAGTTGATCCCAAATCTTATCCCGAATTCATTATCCTAATCCCACGTACCAAACGACCCCTTAGTGTTACTTGTAAATGAATACTTAAGGGAAGGAATCACGTAATAACAGTTTTAAGTACTTACTAATGGGGATTAACTAAAAAAGAAGTCAAGTGGGAACACTGTTTATATCAACTGAAGATTTGATAACTCTTGCTATGAGACTTTTTGAATCTATGCATTTCCAGCAACATGTTTGCTCATAAGTTTACATTTAATGTAATGCAACAAGTAAATGCATATAATATGTAGTCTATGCGTTTGTCAACTAAAAGAAACAACAAGTGGAAATTAAGTTAATGAGGGAAAAGGAAGAAATAAATATCATAAATACTACAAAATCAAACTGATATCTCCTAGACCTTTGAGGTGTGCTGTTCTTAAATCTTAATTGATCCCAAAAGGTAGGAGAAAAATGAATCAAGAGGAAGTGTTGCTTAGTTGCAAACTTCATTTACTCTGTATCTCTGATGCTTTCACTTGTGAGCCACAACTTCTTTTGGATGATAAAAACAATCTCATCGCCTTCCTGGTCTTGATCTGGAGTTGGATCAGCTACCGCTTCCCAGTGCAACGGAGATAAATACTTCTTTACATAGTCGATAACATGTTGTTTGTCACGGAAGATAACAAAACCACTAGGCCTTACTATGCGGTCTATCTCGAGTAACAAATCCTCACCACTGCAGCCTTTCTTTTCAATGTCAGAGAAAATGCTCCAAGCATGGAGCAAATCATAGGTTCTAGGATATGTTGAAAATGCTTCACACCTGCACACAATGATGTGCAAGGAAGTAAGATTACCGATTATCATCTTTGTTTCATAGATTCTAAAGGTCTGCTGTCTGCATGCTTCTTATGGTTACAACTTACAAATTCTAAATTTGGATTACGGCCAAGAAAATAAATTAAGCACTTAAACAGCAATGCACATTTTAACGAGCAAGTTTTAGTTTCTATCATTGCTGTCAGCTAATTGACCTGCTAAGAGAGTCAATTTTGTTAAGGATGCTAGATACTCCCTCCGTCCCATTATTAGTTGAGCATTTCCCATTTTGCACGGTGCTTAAGAAATCATTAATTTTACTACCATACCCTTTATCCATATTAATGGATATAAAGATAATTTGTTTAAACTTCCAAAAAGTATATTAATTGCAGGGGTAAAATGAGAAAAAATTAATTAATTATATCTTAATTTAGCAAGTGATCAAATAGTTTGGGACATATATTTTTAGAAAGATGACCAACTAATATGGGACGGAGGGAGTACTGCTTTTTAGGTGAAAGATTGATGCTCACAAAGTACACAGGAGAAATCTACATAGCTCTGTAAAGTAAGAAATTATCCACATACCAATCATGAGTTGTGCCAATCAAACCACGGTCATATACAATCTTGAGAGTGTTAGGTCCATCTTTGGGCACAACGTTCATGACCCAGACATCTTTGTCCTTCAAAGCAGCAGCAAATGACCCCAAATTGGCCTTCATGTCCATGATATTTCTCAGAGTGTCTGAAGAGATCTTTGAACTTAAAAGATTCCAGTAATGTTCAACCCTTCGCTGCCAAAGCTCCTGCGTATAAGCCAAGAAAAGCAAGAAGCATATTAAGCTTTCCCTTTTCATTATCGCGATTGCACCTGAGCACTTTAATCTCACGTGTAGAATGATGTGGTAGAAATTGAAAAATTAAGACGAGAAAATTACCACGTCCTTCTCAAACATGTCATTTGAATATCCGAAATCAGCAAGACGAGGAGGAGGAGTGGTTAGCCTAGCTGGCCAAGGAACCAGTCCACTTCCACCAACTTTGTGGTCATCTGATATCAGAAAATTTGAATAAGGTTAGAAATTTTTTTAGAAAAACTCAAGAGAACTAACTTTAGCATTGTTTACAAACTTCAGCAAAAATGTGACTTATTTTCTTTGATAAAAAAACAAAATTAGAACTTCTGCTCATGCATAGTGTATCAGAAAACTAATGCAACAACAAAAATTCCATAAAAGGCTCCAAACATAATCATAGCATATACCCAAGAAAAATGCACTTACAAGGTTGAAAAATCCAGGAAGAAATAGACATGACATTGTTTGACTTTTACATAACCACATCAGGAAGAGGTATACTCACAGATGCTCAAGAATGAAAATAAGAAAGAGACAGGACACTTACGATCAGAATAAGGTGTTATGCATGCTTCCATATTCACACCCCAAACAGCATCAGGATCATCATCGGACCGACAAAGTGGTGGTTGAGTACCATCTGGTCTTCCCATGTAACAGTCATTGTTTAGAGGCTTGACCCAAATCACTGTCTGGTTCCTTTTTTCTGCTATTTTCCAGCACATGCGTTCAACAAGTGCGCTCATCTGTTTCCATATTCTGAGATCCTCTTCATCCTGTGCATATGCTTCGGGAGATGAATAGGCAAAATAGCCTCCAGGTCTAAGCACCCTATCTAGCTCAAGAAGAAGGATGCCATCCCTCTGAAGCCAATCGATCCTACAACGGGAACAGTGAGCAAATTCAAATGATCTGCTTGGATAGGGAAGTCTTTTTGTTCCAAGAACACCCAGATATGCAGGAATTCCTCTCTCTAAGGCAAATTGGATCTGATTCTGATGCACATCATTAGGCGCCAATGACATTGCTATGATATCAGAGGATAGAAGATAACCACCAAAGCTAGCCACACCACAACCAACATCAAAAACTGTGCGTATCCTTCCTCCATTGTTCAAGTTATTGTTTGGAAATTTCAGCATCTGCAATCATGATTACAGGTAAGGCAAATTTGAGAAGTCCGAACATCTTAAGAGTTGTTGATTCAACTATAGGGCTGGTTACATTTTTCTTTTTATTGACATATCTGCAATATTTGAAGAGAGAGTACTCACATTTGCAATTGAAGCAATGTACTTATCAGCTCCATAGTGAAAGTGAGTGCCTCCACCAGGAAATATTATCTTTTCACCCTTAACAACCATCCAGTTTTGGTCAGATTTCTCATGTGCAAGGTGAGTATGTGGTATGTTAGCCTTCCAAACCTCATCTCTACTTCTTGGCCACTTAATCGGTACCTACAACAGCACCCAAAGGGGAAAGCAAAAAAGATATGTTTCATCAGAAGATTATTGAGTAATATTGGAAAGTTAAGAGCATATTCTTGGCTTATATTTTGTGCGGATATAGATAATTCACCTTGTATCCAGCTGGAGGAGGAATCAAGCAATTGTAACGTCTTTCAGGCAATGGGCAATGTCTTTCATAGTGCTCCATTAATGCTAGATCCAACTTCAATCTCATTTGGTATATGAGATGCCTGTCCAGACAGGGAATTAACTCCGAATGTCGATCATCGCAAACCTTTCAAGAAAACAAATAATAGCACAAAAGTTAAATAGTCAACAAGACAACCAAAATGCGGCAACTGTTTTCCCGTTCCTCCATTTAGCCACACAGCCACACGGGTTAGTTGGATGAGAGTGATTGTGACATCACATCTAGAAATAAAACGAGAAAGAAGAACAAGAAAGGAAAAATAATACTCACTGGGAAGCTCTTAGGAACGATGCCATCTTCACCATCTTCCAGCCCAAATTTCTCATCTTGCTTGCTGCCAAGATCAGAGTCATCATCTCCACCCAAATACGAGGATCCCAGTTTCCTCAATGAACGACTTCCGTACTCCAGAGCAGATTCACCATTGCTCTTAGAGCCAAAATAAAAATACAGGACAACAACAAAGACTGCAACAATAGCTACAGAAGTCAACAAGCGCTTCTTCTGCGCCCCATCTGATCTCCCTCGCATCATTTGTGTAGTTTTTAGAATCTACAGAAAAGCTTCAGTTTCACCCTTCCCCTTCAGTGCTTAGAAGTCATTGCTTAGGTGGACCAGTTAGCTCCAAGATCCCAAACTTAACAGATGGCACAAATTAGATTCTGAAGGAAGAGGGATCTCTTCTATTGGTGAAATGACCTGTGAAATCACATGCACAAACCACTACATCAACTCTCAAGTAGTGTGGGCAAAGGGAAAATGGAAAAAACAAAAAAACAAAGAACAAACACAGATAATTCAGAAAAGAATCCAAAAAAATAGAAAAACAATTTAACAAGGCCAACCAAGTAGATATTGCAGTACTAATCTTGCATGTAGGCTAGGACACCAGAGTGATACGTTGCCATCTCTCCAAAACGAAGTTGTAAATTAAAATGATATATTTCTTGTACAATCTTCAAATGATCACAGAAACGATTTTTGGAATCATATTGAACTCCACGAAAGTTCAGGTATGGGTGATCTGACTTTGGCTATTACTCCTATAAAGTTAAAATTAGATATTAAGTTTGTCTACTTCTCTAGCCAGTTAGAGAATGAGATGGAAGCAACAATGATCCAGTAACTGCATAGTGTTTCATGATTTACTTAACATGCAACTCTCCAATGTTTTCAAGTATGTGAGGCCACATAGGCTATCTGATAAGCCAAGAGCAAATTATTGATGAAATCAAAGACTAAACCAGCACTTATTTTTAAAGGACAACCAAAGAACATTTTGCTACCCTCCAAAATGATATGTATCAAATCACACCCGCAATGTACTAAGTCATGCATTCAAAAGGAAAATGGAACTGGAAGAGGAAAACAAAGTCATTTGGAATTCCAGAAACAGAGTTGGTGGTAGCTGCATGTACATCATTTACGTTTCAGGCCACATTGTCCACATTGTCTTCCACTATATCGCATTCTATTTCTTGTTCAATGACCAAAAAAAAGAACAGTCCAGATAGGATTTACTATATAGAAATGCAGATTCACAATGAAACTTCTCATATATTCAGCTGACAAGTAACTAACAATGAACAAGATCCCCAAGCATAAAAACATTTGGACTAATTGTGAAGACCAATGAAATTCAACGTTTATCTTTGGAGATCAAAACAATATTTGCCCTTCTACTGATGGACCTGATCAACCACATACGTGGAAGAGCATAACCTAAATTCAGCACAACACATAAAAACAATCTCTTCTATAAAAATAATAAACAAATAAAGAATACAGCATTTCAAGAAATTCAACAGTAACCAGCAGCAACGACAGCTATAATAACAGCTAAACTTACGGAAACACAGATCTACAATGATGCACTTAAGAACCCAAGATTACTAATACAAATAAACAAGTCTAGGCATTAGCATTAATAGGTAGAACAACAAAAGTAGAAAACATATTTTATCCTAGCTGGGAATAAGAAACAAGCATAAAAGGCCAAAGGGTAAGCAAAAATCCAATATGATCCACTAAACAAGCCATGATTACTGTTACAAATCAAGAAGATTAAGCATTAACATTAATGGGTACAAACAACCGAAGCAAAGAACAGATTTTGGCCAAGCTGGAGATAATTAACCAGCATAAAGGCCATACGGGTAAGCCAGATTCAATATGATGCAATAGAAAAAACCCATGATTGATGATACAAATCAACAAGACTAAACACTAGTATTAATGGGTCCAAAACATTAGAGCAAAAGATTAGATTTTTGCCTAGCTGAGCATGATTAACAAGCACAAAAAGACCAAATGGGTAAGCTAGATTCAATATTAAGAAAAACCCATGATCGTTAATACAAATTAATAAGATTAAGCACTAGCATTAAAGGGTCATATACATCATAGCAAAAAGATTAGATTTTTGCCTAGCTGAGTATGATTAACAAGCACAAAAGTCCAAATGGGTAAGCCAGATTCAATAGAATGCATTAAGAAAAACCCATGATTGTTAATACAAATCAACAAGATTAAGCACTAGCTCTAAAGGGTCCAAAACATTTGAGCAAAAGATTAGCTAGCATGATTAACAAAAGCACAAAAGGCCAAATGAGTAAGCCAGATTTGTTACTACAAATCAACAAGATAAAGCACTAGCATTAAGGGGTCATAAACAATATAGCAAAAGATAAGGATGATTAACAATCAGAAAATGCCATATGAGTAAGCCAGATTCAATATGATGCATTAAGAAAAACCCATGATTGTTAATACAATTCAAGAAAATTAACCACTAGCATAAAAGGATCCAAACATTATAGCAAAAGATTAGAACTTTGCCTAGCTAACAAAAGGCAAAATGGGTAAGCCAGATTCAACATTAAGAAAAACCCATGATTGTTAATACAAATCAACAAGATTAAGCACTAGCATTAAAGGGTCCAAAAAAGATTAGATTTTTGCCTAGTTAAGAATGATTAACTAGCAAAAAAAGACCAAATGGGTAAGCAAAAAAATCAATCAGATCCATAAAAACAATAAAGAATCTTACAGGATTCAAGCAAGAACAGGTACAGATCTGAAATTTTGGAAAATGGAAAGTGTTTGAAATTTGAGAATAGTAAAACGTGTCCAGAAAAACAAGAAAATAGCTAAGTGTATGACAGGGAAAAGAGTGGAACAAAGCTGTGTATAAAAAGGAAAATGTATGTATTATTATGATTACAGTTGGAAGGAATGAATGGAGGGGGTAGGGGTGGGAGTGGGGGTTGCCGACAGAGGGGGTGGGGGTGGGTATTGGATCTAAGTTTCTGTGAGAGGTGAAAATGTTGGGATGTTTTTTGCTATTTTGGGAAAAGAGTGAGGGTAGAAGTGAAAGGTACAAACTTTCATGTTGCTAAATTGTGTTTCTGTAAAATTCACTTAAAAAGGAAAATGACATTTACAGAATTATCCAAGTTGAGTAAAAAAAGAATTATTGCAACTTGCAAGTATTTATTTATAAAGTTTACATATTAAAAAACTTACATGATACAATGATGACAACAACATATCTAGTTGTAGCCATACAAATTTAGAGAGGGTAGAGTGTATGCAGACCTTATTCCTACCTCGTGAAAGTAGAGAGACGGTTTGCAAAAGACCATAGATTAAGTGCATCAAATCAAAATAGTCATGAACAAATTAAGAAATACAATAATGAAGAAAACATGACAATTGATTTGGAAAGCAATATAAAGGCATACAGAAAGGAAAAGTAATAACTATCATGTGATAACAAATACTTATCAAAAAAAACACACAAGAAACTACATGAATAAGACTAATACTATGATATTACAAGGGGATCCAAACTACCATCAAGCCTAACCCCATCGAAAAGTGAGACAACGGTCAACTGTCTACTAACCTTCTACCTAAATCGCAACCTCCATACCCCCTTATTTAGAGTCATGTCATCGGTAAACTATAGTTGCGCTATGTTTTGTCTAATAATCATCACTCTTCAATACCTCTTCTGCTTATCTCTACTTCTTCTCGTCCTTACTGTAATGTGGCCTTTGTTTTTTCTTTGGTTCACACTTGGTAAAAAACAACCCAAGATTTGAGAAAGGTTGTTTGTTGCCATTGTCAAAGTAAATTGCTGCCACAGAATCTTGCAGCTGAATATTTCTCCATTCACATTGAAAATGTTGAAATTTGCATCTCCCATTAACATCATGGATGACATCAACAAGCCCATTCTCATCTCTATAAATAGGGAGCTTTTTCTCATTCATAACACATTATTTTCAAAAGCATTTTCATTCTCTTGTCTTTCTCCTCCCTTTCTATTAGAGTATTTAGTTAGAGTGGGTGTTGGGAAACACTTGAGTGAATCCTTCTTTTGGAGTGATCTTGTGAGGTTATTCTCTTAGGATATTTGGGTTAATTAGAGTATCTACTCTAATTTTGTACTCTGTTTATTGTACTCTTGTTGATATAGTAAAATTGCTCCTCTCTGTTTGTGGACGTAGGTCACACCGATCGAACCACATTAAATTTGTGCCTTCTTTATTTTCTTTAATTACCGTTACTATCAACTTGTTATTGTCATTATAACACTGTTTGGCTAAATTCTGCAATAATCGGGTTCACGATCCTAAAAAATTGATATCAGAGGCGGATCTAACCAGATTATTTTAAGTAGCCAAAATGACTGTAACAAAGACTTTCGTTGAGAAATTTGATCAAAGTGCAAACTTCAGGATGTGGCAATTAAAGATGGAAGTTATCCTAATTTAGGATGGTCTAGATATGACACTTGAATTAAAGGAGAAAAAGCCAGAAAGTATGACGGATTTGGAGTTTGCCGTCATAGACAAAAAGGCAAAATCAGGTATCATTCTAAATCTCTCAAATGAGGTTTTACGTGAAGTATCTGCAGAAACTACAGCGAAAGACATGTGGGAAAAACTAAAAACCTTGTATATGAAGAGGACAGTAGAAAATAGACTTTACCTGAAGCAAAAGCTTTACACATTTCATATGGTTAAAGGTACTTCTATACTCTCACATCTTGATGCACTTGACTCTATTCTTATGAATTTGAGTAATATAGACGCTGAAGTTAATGATGAAGATCAAGTCCTCTTATTACTTATTTCCTTACCCCAATCATTTAAGCATAGTAGATATACTATGTTTTATGGAAAGGATAATATCTCTTATAGAGAAATCAAATCTATCTTAAAATCATAGGAACAAATATATAAAGATATTACTGGGGAAAGAAGAGCAACCCATGGGGAAGAATTATTTGTAAGAGGTAGATTTAATAAGAAAGAATCAAATAGTGAGAGGTCTAAATCAAGGTCAAAGTCTAAAAACAGAAATGTAGTGTGCAAATACTATCATAAGAAAGGTCATATTGTTTCTGAATGTTATAAGTTGAAAAACAAAGAAAAGCATAAGGAAAATAAAAATGAGCACCAAAATGTTGATCCCGCCGAAGCAAGTGTAGCTGTTGATGAGTTTGAGGGAATAATATTTTTAGCTACTAATAATAGTTTTAAATCTAACGATGAGTGAATTTTGGATTCGGGTTGTTCTTATCATATGTGTCCCAATAGGGATTTGTTTATCACTTTCGAATCTGTTGGAGGTGGAGTTATCTCGATTGGCAACAATGCTCCTTATAAAGTTTTTGGTAAAGGTAGAGTCTGAATTAAAATGCACGATGGTGTGGTGAGAACTCTCACCGATGTTAGATATGTTCCTAACTTGAAAAAAAATCTCATTTCATTGGGCACTCTAGAATCTCTTGGGTGCAAATACACAAGTGAAGGTGGAGTTCTAAAAGTCTCTCTAGGTGCTCTTGTGATCATGAAAGCACGCAGATCAGGTACGTTGTACACTTTATTGGGATCCACTGTTACATGTGTTGCTGCAGTTTCCACTTTAAATTAATCTGATTCTGACATCACAAAATTATGCCATATGTGATTAGGGCATATGAGTGAGAAAGATCTTTCCATCCCCAACGAAAGAGGTCTCTTGTGTGGACAAAGTACCAGAAAAATGGAGTTCTGTGAACACTGTGTGTTTGGAAAGCAGAAAAGAGTCAGCTTCAAATCTCCAACAATTCATCGAACAAAAGGTACTTTGGACTACATTCATTTAGATCTCTAGGGTCATTCCCGTACCCCATCAAAAGATGGTGCCAGGTATATGTTAACTTTCATTAATGATTATTCAAGGAAGGTTTGGCTTTATTTCCTGAAAAAAAGTGATGTTTTCTTAACTTTCAAAAAATGGAAAATTTTGATTGAGAAGCAAACAGGAAAACAGGTCAAGCAGCTTAGAGCAGATAATGGCTTGGAATTTTTTAATGACGAGTTCAAGGAATTTTGCAAAAATGAAGGAATTACTCGACATCGCACTGTGAGGATGACACCTCAACAAAATGGTGTTGCAGAAAGGATGAACAGGACTCTTTTGGAAAGAGCTCGTTGCATGATTTCAAATGTTGGGTTGATAAATGCTTTTTGGGCAAAGGCTATCTCTACAGCTTGTTATATTATCAATCGTGCTCCTTCTGCACCTTTGAACTTCAAGACTCCGGAGGAAATATGGTCAAGTACACCTGCTAATTACTATGACTTAAAAGTTTTTAGTTGTCCTGCGTACATGCATGTAAATGATGGAAAATTAGAGCTAAGGGCTAAAAGTGTATTTTCCTTGGATGTGCATCTGGGGTGAAATGATACAAACTTTGGTACCCTGATCCCAAGTCAACCAAATTTACAATTAGCAGAGATGTAACCTTTGATGAATCCTCTATGTTACATTCCAAAAAAGAGTCTTCTAGTTCTTGTAACAAGAACAAAGAGCAGGATATGTATGAACAGGTGGGGGTTGAGCTTGGTATACCTTCTGAGCCAAGCGCATCAACTGTGGAACAAAATACAGTTGAAGCCCCAGAAGTTGAGCTAGAAGTTGTAGGTCCTGAAGTTGAACCAAATGAGTATTGCATAGCAACACATAGACCAAAGAGACAAATTCACAAACCAGAAAGGTATGGAGATTATGTTGCATTTACTTTTTCAGTTGCACAAGAAACTGAAGAAATCGGAGAACCATCAAATTATTCAGAAGCAGTTTTTGGTGTTGATTCAGCCAAGTGGCTAATTGCAATGAATGAAGAAATTCAATCTCTCCATAAGAATGGTACTTGGTCTCTTTGAAGTGGTTATCAGGAAACAGAATCATTGGTTGTAAATGGATATTCAAGAAAAAAATGGGATTTCAGGGGTTAAAGATGCAAGGTATAAGGCACAATTAGTTGCAAAGGGCTACAGTCAGGTATAAGAAGTTAATTTTAATGATATTTTCTCACCTGTTGTTAAACATAGTTCTATTCATGTCTTGCTTACCTTAGTTGCCATGTTTGATTTAGAATTAGAACAACTTGATGTTAAGACAGTTTTCTTACATAGTGAACTTGAGGAACAAATATACATGCAACAACCTGAAGGATTTGAAATTAAAGGTAAGGAAGATCATGTTTGCTTGTTGAAGAAATTCTTGTAGGAATTAAAACAGTCTCCAAGACAATGGTACAAGAGGTTTGATTCCTTTATGTTGGGTCATGGTTATTTAAGGAGCATGTATGATAGTTGTGTTTACTTTCGAAAGTTAAATGATGGTTCATTCGTTTACTTATTGTTATATGTTGATGACATGCTCATTTCTGCTAAGGATTTGACAAAAATTCACAATTTGAAAAGTCAGCTGAAAAGTGAATTTGAATGAAAGATTTGGGAGTAGCTAAGAAAATCCTTGGCATGGAGATCAGAAGAGATCGAGAAGCCAACAAGCTATTCTTGACCCAGAGGAAGTATTTGAAAAAGGTCTTGGAGAGGTTTGGTATGAAAGATGTTAAACCATTAAGTACTTCTCTTGCTGCTCATTTTAAGTTATCAACTGCTCAATCACTGCAGTCAGAGGAAGAAGAAATATATATGGCACAGGTACCATATTCTAGTGCAGTTGACAGTATTATGTATGTAATAGTGTGTACACGTCCAGACATTTCACAAGCAATACGTGTGGTAAGTCGATATATGGCTTGTCCTGGAAAAACACATTGGTAGACGATGAAATGGATTCTCAGATACTTGTAAGGTGCTTCAAACGCATGTTTGGAGTTTGGAAGAAATACTAACACTTTGATTGGTTTTGTAGACTCAGATTATGCAGGTGATCTTGACAAAAGAAGATCACTGACTGGCTACATATTTTGCATTAGTTGGAAAGCTACATTACAACACATAGTAGCTTTATCTACTGCCGAAACAGAATATATGAAAGTGATCGAGGCAATCAAAGAAGCCTTATGGTTGAAGGGTTTATTTACTGAACTCAGTCCACACCAAGGTGGTATTATTATTTTCTGTGATAGTCAAAGTACCATTCACTTGACTAAGGATCAAATGTATCATGAGAAGACGAAACATACTGATATCAAGTATCATTTTATTCGGAAAACTACTGCTGAAGGAGAGGTCTCTGTTCAGAAGATCAACATTAGAGAAAATCATGCTGACATGTTCACAAAGTCTCTTCCGGTCAGCAAGTTCAAGCTTTGCTTAAAATCGATTACCTTTTGTGAAGAATGATTTAGCCTACATGGGCTTTTGCGGAGAGGAAGCAAATTTACATATTAACCAAACTCAGGCCAAGGTGGAGATTTGTAATGTGACCTTTGTTTTTTCTTTGGTTCACACTTTGTAAAAGCCAACCCAAGATTTAAGGAAAGTTGTTTGTTGCCATTGTCAAAGTAAATTGCTGCCAAAGAATTTTGCAGCTGAATATTTCTCCATTCACATTGAAATATTGAAATTTACATCTCCCATTAACATCATAGATGACATCAACCAGCTCATTCTCATCTCTATAAATAGGGAGCTTTTTCTCATTCATAACACATTATTTTCAAGAGCATTTTCATTCTCTTGTCTTTCTCCTCCCTTTCTATTAGAGTATTTAGTTAGAGAGTGGGTGTTGGAAAACACATGAGTGGACCCTTCTTTTGGAGTGATCTTGTGACTTTGTTCTCTTGGGATATTTGGGTTAATTAGAGTATCTACTCTAGTTTTGTACTCTCTTTTTTGTACTCTTGTTGATATAGTGAAATTGCTCCTCTCCGCTTGTGGACGTAGGTCACACCGACCGAACCACATTAAATTTGTGCCTTCTTTATTTTCTTTAATTACCGTTATTATCAACTTGTTATTGTCTTTGTTATTGTCGTTATAACATTGTTTGGCTAAATTCTGCAATAACCAGGTTCACGATCCTAACACTCACCATATCCAACATCTCACACATTCTCACTAGGACATCTGTGCATGTCCTCTTTACATGTCCAAACATCCCAATCTCTCATCTTATCCACCATAGAGCTAGGTCACTCTCAGCTTCATTCCTAATCTTGTCTCTTCACGAGTATATATATTCACACATTGATTTCAGCATCACCTGTTCCACAACTTGCATAGAGGGTTCTTTACAGGGAAAAAAATGCATTATACAATTTTGACTATGGATAGCCTTCAAAATATACAATTTTCATAAGTACATATTACGAAGATACACAAAGCATACATATTGAGTATTTTATAAGTACTTTTATCTAACTAGGTGTGAATTGTAGTTCTAATAATTTTTAAAAATAGGCATATTGGGGTGATTACTTTTGGCTGCCTGGCCATTATTTATGTTAATTTTCGAAAACAAGAAAGAAAAAACACATTATATACACAGATATAATGTAATTATGTACTTATTATATTGCTGGTGTTTTATTGTACAAGATTTTTTATTTTTCTTTACAAATTGTTACTGATTAAACAAAATTTACCAATTTAAAATTAAAAGCATGTCAATAAACAAGTTCATAAATAGAATCCTTAAAATAGTGATTGGAACTTTGTGTTGTGCTGTTTGTGCGTTCTTTTTTGGTGAAAGAAACATTATTGGACTCATAATAATATGTTGTTTGCCCATATTGTTATGGTGTATATAGAAAAAATTTTGTTTATGAAAAACTTGAAGGAGTTCCATTTTGGGGATTATTATTTAAAGATTGTTTATATCATGAGGAAAAAGATTATTCAAGTCCATATAGTGAGACCAATTGTCTATTTTTTTTCGATATGAGACTTTTAAAGCTCTTCAGTATGCTCAGATCTCGTTAACTGGAGCGTGTACAATATAGTATCATGTAAATTAAAAAATAGACCTTGGGTTTAACTCAATTCCAAAAGCCAGCTCATGAAGAGATTATCCACGTTTATATAAATATACTAATTATCCATCCCTTTTCCGATATAATGCTCTTGACAAAAAGGATATGTATGTTCCTTTGAATACTTTTTTATATGGCTAATAAAGAAATGAAAATAATTAAAAAATGTTGAGATCTGAAGTCGTGACGTTAATAATTAAAAAACTGAAATTCCATGAGTAGAGGGATGGTATCTTTGCCTATGGCCACATCCCACATGTGCAGTTGATTCACTGAATTTTAACATTTCTTACATTACTATAATTAGATGTGAGTGATCTTTACTGAATTTTAACATTTCTTACATTACTATAATTAGGTGTGAGTGATCTTCTTATATGTAATCAGAGTTTTCGGGTTTGAATTTTGAATATTAAAAAAAATTTATAAGGAGTGTCAATCTTAAAATGAGTCTTGCAATGCACAATTGAATTTATCGAGACTTCGAACACCCACCCCCCTCAAAAAAAAAAAAAAAAAAGATATTCTAACCTAGAAGGTGTAGTGATTCGATGGAGTGTGATCTAAAAGGGATTATATTAGTATTTTATTAAGAATATTTTTAGAATATTTTAACTCAATAATATCAAAGCCAATAATTCAACAGGTGAATATGACAATAACGAAGTGATTGTGTGGAGCTTAATTAGTTTACGAAATTTTGTTATGCTAAGGATAGCTTGAAAAATCACATGCACAAGAAGAAGCCAGCTTTAAGCTTTAATTTTCATAAATACTTGATTGTGTGGATGACACATAATGAATCTTTAAGATTTTATCCTTGAATTCACGTGAAATTTAGTTTGAGAATGTGACCCGCAGATTATGGATTCGTGGTAATGGATCACATTGAACTTAATTAGTTTGAAAGGGAGATTATTGACGTGTAAAGTGTAAACAAAGACCCACACTGATAGCTGAAAAAATTGAAAGGTTACATTCAAGGTGTAAGATCACTCTTAACAATGTGAGGCGCTTTTGAGAAAATCATGCAAATTTCACTAAAAACAAATAATATCACACCATATTAAGAATATCTTTAAACTGTTTTAGCCAACATAATTTATAATCAACTCTAAATCATACCTTATTCATTATTTAATTCTGAATCTACATGTGACTGAGATCTGAGAGCATCATCAAACTTTTCTATATCACAAAACTTTTGATCAAAATCGGTTACGTATTATTAAAGTTTAATTTTCTAATATATTAAGAACACAAGTTATTTTCTTTGTTTAGATTAAAAAAATTAGAGCTAACAATCTATTCTTTTATGCAATCATTAATATTTGGTATTTATATCAAAACAATAAATGAAATATTACTTTATGACACACACATACATATATTATTTAATCATGATTAAATAAAATCATTATTACTTTATTTTTTTATCAATAAAATTAAATTATTTAATTTAATATAAATATACGACTAAATATATCCGTAGTATTATTGTCACTATAATTTGAACTTGGATCAATTAGTTACTGTCACACATACTTGTTTCCACTAGAAATCATTGGTTTTATTATGATAGGGAAAGATACATAAAGTTGAAACTTGAAAGTGATATCAAAGAATTATTATTTTATGTGCCGACAGATCTTGATACTATCAAATTACTTAAAATTCAATTGTAGATTAAAATAAATATAAAAATGACTTTTTTATTTTTATTTAGTGTCCAATATCAGTATTGAGATCCGACTAAATTTTAATTCGCGTCTATTTTTTGGGGCGGTGCTTCAAATAGATTTTTTTTTTCATTTTCAAAGGCTAGAACCTGAGAGCTTAATCTGGTTAAGAGTGAAGAATTACAATCAGCCCACCACAATCCGTGTTGGTACGGAGCACAATTTGATAACCCAGAAAAGGGAGTAAACAATTATAGAAATTAGTTAAACGGTAGAGAATATGTAAGAAAAAAAAGTACTCCTTAGTAAATAAAATTTGAATTCTTTTCACATATTTGGACTGTATAAAAATGAATAATTTCTACTTGACTTCCCCCTTTCAATTATGTGACATTTTGCTATTTTGTGACATTGCTGATTAATGAATTGGAATCATTTCATTTTTATACATCTTTTTAAACTTCTACAAATTCAAACTTTGATATATAAATCAGCTTTTCAATCGTCTGATATATACGTACAAGAGTTTAAGTTTTATACACCGTCAGTATAACTAATGTTTTAGTATCATCAGGTCATTCAAATAATACTAGTATCACCAGGTCATTCAAATAATACTTACACATAAGTTATCTTGAGCTTGAAAATAAGATATGTTACCTCTTACGACATGTAAAAAAGACGTAGTAATGTAAAAATTATTTAATCTGACAATATATGTTAAGTAAATTTTAAATATAATTATTTTAATTTTCTTATTCCGTTAATTAAGGACTACAAGTTGCATAACGCGTTATGAAAGAATTACATCAACAAAGCTGTCAATTTCTGTTCAAGTTTTAGTCGGTGGCTTATTTTGGGCTGGATCTACTATTTGGGCCAGTCCTAAAGTCCAATACAAAAGATTTTACAAGCCCGTATGAATGTGGAAAAACTTATGGGCCAAACCTGAATGATTACGAGGATGGATTCAATGGACAAAGGCCCATGGCCCGAGTTGACGTTGTTCGATACACTCACATGTGATGGATTCCTAAGATTGGTCTAAGTGATCAAGCCGATGTCATAATTTGTTATAGGATGGTCTCGTGTCCGGGTGGCTCCTACCATCAAGGAAAGGCTCATGGCTTAAGTCGATGATGTTCATTGCACTTGTAAAGGGTGGCTAAATAAAATCGATGCAAGTGGTTTAACCAAAAGTCGATATCATAATTTGATATAGAATGGCGTAGTTGCATTCAAGTGGCCACCTATAATCAAAATGGCTCATGGCTTAAGGATGTTCATTGCACTCATAAGACGTGATTAGTTAACCTAAAATCGACACATTTGGTCAAGATAATGTCATAATTTTTTATGGAGGTGCGTATTCAAACCGCTCCTGCCATTTTAAAAATTTTAATAGGTTAGAGAGAGAAAGGGGAGAGCAAGCGCGCTTAATAAGGAGGATTTTCGAGTTATTTGTAAGGAAACATTATAAACTTCATCGATCATATTAGAGCGGGTTTCTATTTTTCGATGGGCTTGTTGAACTTGTAATGTAAGATTTTGGGCTATAACAGTTTTGGGCCTTTCCACTAAGCCCAGGAACACTTCCTCTTCCTAAACCACACATTCAGTTAAAAAAAAAAAAAAAATTAAAAAAATTCACGGGTTGCTCTAAGTAATCCTTTGTAAGATGAAATTTGTTTCTACATTATTAGCATAGGCGAATTTAAGATTTAAATTTTATAGATTCGAAATCGACTGAGTTACAGTCTAGTGAGTTACTACGTTGAAAACTTAATATTTATAAATATGTAGTAGATTTCATAATACATTTATAGAATCTGAATAAAATTATTGAATTTGACTGACTAGAAAATACTATGTTTATCGTAGAAAAGATTCTTTAGAAATCAGAACCCACATTTATTCTAAATCCAACTTTATATTCACGCAACTTCAAAATCCAATGTCCGAAAATAGTGCTTATTTTTCTCTATAATTTGCAATTTATGGGGATTATGTTTCTCTTGCTAGTTCTTTTTCTTTTTAGTTGATTTTAGTTTTTGAAGAAATTCATTATTTTCCTTTGTGATTTGAAGTGTTTTTCCCCTCCGATTTATGAGTTGAAGTAGATTAAGATAATTTGAGGATTGAATGATAATGAATTTTTGAATTATTGTTTAAATAAAGTCCTTACTATTTGACAAAATACTAACTCTTTAATTTCTCCGTAAGACAATGAAAACAAATGAGATAAAACTAAAAGATACATATCAACTACTAGTTTTTCGCGAGTTTCACACCTCAAAAATTGATAGCTGCAACTTGGAAAGAGTGATAGTTGCATCTATATATTCCCTTTTCTGACTTGAACTAAAATCATCTATGTATTAAAACAGACATCAAAGCTAATTAGACTATCACTATCTACTCAACTAAGTATGTTTTAATACATAGATGGTGATGTATGATTCATGTAGAAAAAAGGAATAACTGATATTTGGCGTATAAAATTTATGAAAAAATGATAGTTCAGATGTATTTTTACAATTATTTCATAACAAATTAAAACGACAACCTTTATACTTTCAGACAAATATGTTTTCGATAAGTTGATTTTGGCTACCTAAAGTGCCAACAAATCTAGTGGACAGTGTTCTTTAAATTGATTACAAGATAAGACATGTTACTTTGGTGGATTTTAATGTGGTATTTAACAGTTAAATTTTCGTCATCACTTCGTTTAAAGTTGGTTAATTTTATTCGATTTGTTTGTGCTAATTATACTCGGAATATAATTATGAGCACCTTTTTTATGGAACAAATTACTCTACTTTGCATCACAACTAGGAGAGCATCATGGAGGAGACAACTTGTTTTTGTTTAAGTTAAAAAATGTTCAAAGGTTGGCCATGTCAAGTTCATAACTTCAGTAAAAAATATTCGAAGTTAGCCTTGACAAGTCATACTAAATTTCAGGCAAAAAGTCAAATGTTTGAATTTTACAAGGCCACACTTAAGATAAAAATATCCGAAGCCTGTCAAACTTCAGACATGAATTTTTACAACTTTAATTGTATATGTCTGAAGTTGCTCCCAAAGTGACTAAAATTCTAGTTTCTTTTGACTTCAAATATAAGTTAAATGACATCCCAAAGCGAATATTTGTGCGCTTCATTTGCATTAATTTGATACATTACACATACTTTTAGCTTAAGATCATAAAATTCAAACACCTATTTTATTTACTTAAACAAGAGAACTAGTCAACAACTACGCTCTTTCTGTTTGGGTTTTCAGAATGTGTAGGTATACTTAAATAGTGGCTCCTAGCTTTCCATTTTTAGAATGTGAAAAAGTTATTTAAAAAATAAATAGAAGATTTAGCAAACATTATTTTGAAGAACTCATCCAATCTAACGCAATGTTATTATTGGAGAGATTCATTATTTGACATCCAAAATTTTAGGAAGTTACTTCCATCAAATAACCTTGTTTAATAGGAGGGTGTGAGCTTTCAAAAAGATTCTTTTTGGTTTTCGAAGTGATCTTTTATTTTTTTTCTATTTAAAAAGAATGATTCGATTGACGATGAAGAAAAACAAAATTATCCGTACGAGTTTTTCACCTTAAGGACATAAAAAATAGTTACTATATTTGATGAAAAAATAATCTAGCCAATTTTATTGAATCTAATCCATTAGACTTAGCTATATGCTCCCTTCCTCGTGATGGTGTGTTCGACTGAATACAAAATTTAAGGAATAATTTTTTTAAAAAATTAAATAGTATGCTATAAATAAATATTACAATATTTTTTATTTTATTAAGAGTAAAATAAAAAGTTAAAAATTAAATCATTTTTAAATATATGAATATGTCAGTATTTTTGTAATAGACTAAAAAAATGTCATATAAAATGAGACGGAGAGAGGAAATGTATACTAATCTTGATTCTCATGCAGGCAAGTAGGTAAATAAAATTTAGAGTGACAAGATAATGGGGAAAAAAGATTGTCCTATGCACTAGATGTAGAAAATTTGCTCTTAAAATAATAGGAGAAAAAAGAGAATTTAATTTTGAAAGGAATTAGATGAGTTATCTCAATTTAAATTTTAGAATGATATTTAGCCCATATTTCATTAAAACTATTAGCTAAAATCGTTATTATTTTTATACTAAATTCTTGGCATAACTTGTCTCATATATAAAGTGGTACAGGTTATTCGAGTTACAATCTAAATTTTAGTAGGCGTTTGGCTATGAAAATAAAATATTTTGGAGTTAGAGTTGGAGTTGGAGTTGGAGTTGAAATTGGAGTTGGAGTTGGAGTTGTGTTTGACCATGAAAATAAATAGTGTTCTTTTTAACTTTTTGTGAGAGAAGTAAAAGTAAAAAAAGTGAAAACAAGAAAAAGTTGTTTTTACTTTTCCGGAAAATTATTTCACTTTAGTGAAATAAATTTCATGGCCAAACACCATTACATTTCACTTTTTTCACTAAAGTGAAATTTATTTCCGGAAAAAAGTGAAAAAAATCCATGGCCAATCGGGCCCTAAATCTCAAAATTATAATTATGTGATATCTCGATTTTAAACCAAATATATGATTGAGGATGACAAAAAATATCGATGGGTGCGTGTGACATACTTCAAATATAGTGCATTTTTAGAGTATCTGACATGAGTGTGATAACATTTTTGAAGAGTCCGAACAATATAGGTTTTAACTATATTTCTTTC
Organism: Capsicum rhomboideum; assembly: GCA_031232105.1. Lineage (NCBI taxonomy): Eukaryota > Viridiplantae > Streptophyta > Magnoliopsida > Solanales > Solanaceae > Capsicum > Capsicum rhomboideum. Next base: position 7,565,145 of record CP124711.1, read on the forward strand.
TTGAATTACATTTTACCTCAGTAACAAGTACTATATCAAGGACATGTTAAATATTTTAAAAATGTTTTAAGTACATTATATTAGTACATGTTAAAACTAGAAACTAAAGAGTGATTTAGACCACAAAACAAGACTGCAAAATATGCTTTTTCTTCTCGAGCCAATAACTAGTAGTACTAATAAACTCTTTGAATGTACCAAAAAAGAAAAAAACTCTACGAAAATTTCCTCTTTTAAAGGAAGTTTTACACTTTCTCCAATGGTGAATAATAATTATTACCACAATTAACATAAGATTAAACTACTTAAGTAGTTCTATTAATTAATTAAGTACTAGGAGTACTTATATACTCTAACTTCCACTTATATAGTATATCTTCTACTAATTAGGAGAAGTCCTTTTCCTACTTGACGACAAATAGTTTTTTAAATCCATTGAATGGGGAAGTCGTATAGTACAAAATTTTTGAATTAGTGCTAAAACTGTAGGAAAATGACATACTATAATATAATAGTACATAGTTGTTTTAGGAAAAAAAAAATAACAAAAAGGTCCCTTATCTGACGATAGGTTCAAGGTAGTCCCTTAAGTATGTATTGAGCATTTCTAGCCCTTTATGTTCGCCAAAATTATTACTTTTAGTGTGCGACAGATATTTATCGAATTTTATCTATTAGATTTGACGGGAATTATGGGAAAAAGAAGGAAATTAAGGGGAACTCTTATTTAGAGGTACAACTTTTTTTTTAGTATATTCTATTTTTAAAATTTATTTTAGAGTGATTTGGTGCAATTTTTTAACGTGTAATTTCTTTTATACTTTCTAGTATTTTTTTAGTGTGAAACTTTCTTAGTGTTTACCATTAAATCTTTTTTCCCTATTGTTTCTGTCAAATTTAACGAATGTAAATTGTTAAATATTCTAGGAGTCTAAAAGTGTTAACTTATAATAAACTTAATTAAAGGATAAAAACTTTTCAGTACTTTAGGGACTATTTTGAATTTACCTAAAAAATACAGAACCATTTTCTGTTTATTTTAGTAAAATAAAAATAGTAGGAATTAAGTCTCTTTCGTTCAGTGAAGACTATCTGCTTCATCCACTCAAGATTTTGAAAGCAACATGACAAGATTCTTCAAAAAGGATGTGAGATTTCAATGGAAAAAAGAAATAATTAAAATCATTCCACAAACTTTATTTTATTTAGATTTAGAAAAAGAAAAAAAGAATCTTTAAGCCGACATGACTGATCAATTAGGAGTACTATTTTCACCTTGAGATAAATATGAATAACACCAAAAACGTCCCCATAAAAAAGAAATTCCAATACACTAAAATTGTCGCTACGCGGGAAGGATTGGATCACAAAAATATATTGTATACTACCTCATCTTATATTTTTATAAAAGACTGTTTTCACGGCTTGAATCTGTAATCTTCTGATTACAGGACAATAATTTTATCAATTACTTCAAGACTCCTCTTAAAAAATGTCACCATATGAAAATGGTTAATTGAATAAGACTTTTGTACTAGAAGTTTTGAATTGTTTAGGCCTAAGTAGTTGTAACTTAAGTTTCATACACATTTATCAATTGTCGCAAGTGTCGGGTGAGATAATAATAAGTTCAACAGTAAGTTATCTTTAGATGTCTAGTCAACTGTTGTGATTTAACGTATTCCCATGAGACATAAATGCTAATATCGTCTGCACAATATTAACTGAATATTAGTGTTTAAATAACTTCTTTCCACTGTATATTACTTCATTGTAAATCATATTTTGAAATGTGAAAATTGAGAATTTTTGAAAAACCATATATATCATGTCAGTGTGCTCACTAGAGAAATTGCTTAAATTTGTTTGAATATGATTCCAATAATTAGATTATTTATATTTTGGGTTCTAGTCCTCAAAATAAAATTAGAATACAATTTACTCGTGAAGTAAGATTTTCCTATGTGAAACTGGACTAATTGGGCCTACGTGGTTGTAATTTAAGTTTCATAGCATTTATCGATAGTTGCAAGTGTCGGGAGAGATACGTTTATCAGTACGTTATCTTTAGATGTCTAATTAATTATTGCGCTTCAATTTATTCTCCGAACACACAAAGTTAACATCGTCTATGTAAGGATAATTAACATTATTCTAAGTGGTTGTAACTTAAGTTTCATAGCATTTAACAGTTGTTGCAAGTGTCGAAATAGATGAGTCTAATAATATACGTTATCTCTAGATGTCTAGTCAACTATTGCGCCTTAACTTATTCTCAGGAGATGCAACGTTAACATCGTCTGTTCAAGAATAATTGAATATTGTTCAAAAAACTTATTTCTAGTGCATCACTTCACAGTAACGTCACGTTCCAAAATGTGATTTTTTATTTTTTTTTAAAAAAATAATAGAAATCCTATAGTATGTAGGTCACTGTGATCACTAGAGAATTAGCTAAGCTATTATTTTTTCTTGCAAAATTGTAAGGGCAAGCACAAGATATTAGATTACTAGAGTAGGTTGCTTTTATGGATCAGACTAATGTTGGATTATGACTCCAATAATATCATCACCAATGATTGTGGTAGTGTAAAAAGTATTTTTTGAGATAAATTTTAAATTTATTAATTTTGAATTTTAGAAAATATAATATTTGGGTTCTGGATTAACATATTAAGTGGATTATGTCTAAAACTATTGAATTTTGACGAATTCGTAAGTAGAATAATAGTTCCTCCCAGAATACTCCTTTCTCTTTTGGTATCTGTTTATGTTCAAAGCAGTAAATCAAAAAAAGTAGAAAAGATGAAAAAATATTTCAAGCACAATTTTCTTGTGCGTCCTTGAAGGAAATAAACTCCTTCTCACTGTTGTCAAGGTACTTGAATTAATTCCTTCTAAAGTAAAATGGAAAAAACTATTTCGCAATTGCGGAAATACAAATTGGAGAATTTCAACGAAATCAAATGGCGGAGCAAATTGCACAACGCTTACTTTGTTTTTGAAAATAATGTAGAAATGAAAAGGGAGAAAGTTTTCAGATTTTGGCATATCAAATCTAAAATATGGAGAGGTGCATGAGATTCAAAAGGTATATTTTCTTATTTCTAGCTCACATCTTAAAAACCTCGATATCTTTAATTAAACATCACGAGCTTGCGCCTTGAACATGTAGCCGCCTTTGCTACTTAAAGGGAACGGTTTAACTCCTAAAATGGAACTTTAATTTTCTGCACAAATTCAAATTAATCGAGTCTCAAAACAAATACCGAAAATTAATTGAAAAAGCGACAAAAAAAAAACTCCAAATAATAAGAAAAAAAAGAAAAGAGATAATAATTAAGATTGTTCACTATATATATACAGAGAAATAGCAGACAAATTGATATGAAGTCATGTTTGTAGACTGTGGATACATTGGGACATTGTCGGTTACACAACATTTTCCTGTTCCCTTTTCTTCTTCTTTTTATTTTTCTCCAAAAGATAACATGTTGAAATAGATCCAACAGAGAAAGTATAATTATTATATTTAAATAAAGGAAAATATATGTATAAAGAACAGTATAGCCTATGCAGTGGATATCACCCCATGCTCTAATCTATTAGGGGTCGGTTGATTCACGTACTAAGTTATTTCAAAATTATAATTTGGAGTTTATAATTTTTAGATTAATTTATCTTACTTAAGAGGTGAACCAAAATAACCCGGACTAAATTTTGTATTAAATTTATATCTTATTTAGTTGAAATTATAATAATCTTGAGATACCCATCTTATTTCATAAACTACATGATGCTAGAGTTTTTATTTTTATTTATACATAGGGAAAGGGAAAGTGGATAGCAGATGAGAAAATCGGACACACAGACAAAATAAGAACTCATATAACCCACCACTATACCAAATTTCACGTTTATTAGAGTTTATGTATTTGTGACGATATAGTTTTAAAAAATCTAATTTACTTAACCTAAAAAGTAAAGTAATGACATGTAATAATAATTTGAAATACCCAAAGCATAGTATAAATGTTATTGTGTCTATCTTATTATTGTGATCTCTTACTTTGAAAAGAAAAAGGTTTTTTACGTTACACAATAGTTCAACAAAGTCCACAACAAAATACAGCCTTAGTTTTTAATTATTTGTTTTTACATGATTTGGTCACTATGCAATGTATAATTTATGTATAATCATTTTTAATGCAATGTATAATTATTTGCAATACTAATGGTAGTAACTAGTGATTTCAGATCTCGTCTAAACTTTTGTGAATACAAATATGTACAGTATATATGGATTGGGGATGCCCAATCTTGAACTAATCTATGAGGAGGTAAGGTTTTATGTTCTCGTTCTCCATGTCTTTATCATTTGGATTCTAATATACGAGGTAGGGGTCAATGTCAAACCCCCTGTTATAGACCAAACAACAGAACCTACCTAAAATAGTTGAATTTGATGAAGGACAAACGTCGTCAAATAACAATCGCTCCACTTGAGAACAAATAACTTCATTGGTCACGGGCTGGCACCCCTCGATCTTGAGTCCAACAACTAACTCCAAGTGGCGGCCCCATGCATGGATCGATTGGCTCTAATACAAATGTTGTAGACCAAATAAGAGTAAACTCATTAGCGTTCCTCTTTTTATTCAATGAGGGACAATTGACACATAATATCCCCAACACTTTCAGGGAGAGGAACCGAGACTTATTATAAAAAAAAATTAAAATCATAATTTATGTATAATTGATGTGTATATGTTGTATATTAATTATAAACTGAATAGACACTAAAATTACAAAAGTTACTGACAGGTAAGTGAAACTTTTTTTAGCCCTGCTAAAAACGTTTTGGCCTTTATCATCATCTCCTTTTTGGTTATGGTTGTTACTTGTTAGAGTTGCAAAAATAGGCAATTGCCTAAATTTGACCTACTAAGGCGCTTTATGATTTGCTCATGATTTTATTACTATAAATACTTTTAATATCTAAATGATGATATTCAAAGTCTTAGCATTAATGATCAATATGTTTTCTCTTATGTCTTTCGTCGTTCATGGTTCAATATTCATGTTATCATAATGTACACAACTTTTCATATTCAACTTTTCTTTAATAATTTGACATTATATTTTTCTATCCCAAAAGGCTAAAAAGTAAACCCAAGATTACTCTAATTGGTACATCGTAAAAGGCTAAATTGGTTAATTTTTTTATTTTATTTTTATATAAAAGATATGATTTAAATATGTTTGGAAAATAAACTTATATTCTACATTGTATCTGCTCAAATTAGCAAATCTTCTGCATGTTTGTGCCCTTTGTTTGCCAGTAAGTCAACTATTATTGGTTTGTCTTCCTCCAGACATATTTAATGACGATCTTATTAGCCTTCAACAAACCTTTGCGATCTTAATAGAAGAGTTTCGAAGGGGTACAATAATATTGTAGGTCCTGCTTATTGGTATGTTAACTTGAATACAAGTAGGCAATCTGTTATTATTTCTAATTCTTTTTATCCCATTTCCTTTGCTAAATTTAACCCCTTTATATGCCCATAATTTTGTGACGAGGCTTGAAGTTTGGTCACCTTATCCGAATATTCGAACATCCACTTTCCTTGATCATTTCTAAAAATCCCTCCATAATAAGTTGCATTTTTAGTTTGAGTCTCGATATATATTATACCATCAATGTTCAATTTTATCTTACTTGTACAAGTGGAAATCAAGCTGTTAATTTGACTTGTTAGAGTATATGAGTCTGACTAGGAAATATACACTAATTCTATCATAACTCATATAACCTTGATGTTAAAGGAAGATAACAAGTGTACATGTGAAATTTAGCCACTATGAATAAATCTTACAGGAACAATTTCTCTAGTATAATCTGTTTGCATATAAGTTATGTGGTAATGTAGGGTAGACTTTTCTTTTTAATCAAATTTTTATTTCGCTTTTTTCATATATGTCACATAATTGAAATTTTAAGTGTAACCATATAGAAAGATTGTCAAACACAAGTCATTTAAACATTGACTTAATTAGCTTTAAACAATTCCTTTCTTTTAATTGTCCTTTTAGCTTTTATTCCAATTCGCATGCAAATTAATCATTTAACTAAAGATTGATTGCAAAAAAACACATAAATTTTCCCAGGAATCACAAACTGTCTAACTAATGTTTTGTGTCAAGAAAAAACTTCCAAGTTAACACTGTAGTCGAAATAACAACCAAGAGGGCAAGGCCATCTGTTACTTCCCTCTGTTTCAATTTATATAGTACATTTTCGTTTTAGTCTGTCCCAAAAGAAATGTCATTTTTTATAAGAAAAATTTAACTTTAAGAATTTTTTTTTATCTTTAATGAAATGATTTATAGTCACACAAATATCTATGATTTGCTTTAGATTATAAATTTTAAAAGACTTTTTTTCTTTTTTAAATTTGTGTGAAACTAAATAGTTTCACATAAATTGTGACGGAGGAAATATTATTTTTTTGGACCATTGAAAAAAGCAATAAAGATAGTCAATTTAGTTGCCCTATGACTTATAATGAAGATTTAAGAAACCGTGACTCAAAGATGAAAGATACATCTCTACACTCTACTAGCACAACCATTCAGACAAAAGGATCTTAAACTACCTTGAGGATCTTTATGTGAATTTTACTATTTAGAACTATTTGTTTCATAATATAATCTAAAAAAAATAATGAAAACTCTACATATAGTTTTTTTTTCCCAGTAAGCTCTATATGTAGTCGATCATTTTTATTTTCACGTCTTCGTTGACCTTTAATCGGAGATCTTAGATTTGAATTCTAGAGTGAAAATACTTCTGATAGAGAGTGATTCTCCCCTATTAAACCTTATGGAAGGGGCGGAATTACAATTCTTCTAATGGAATATTCTATAAAAGCCATTAGCTTTGACCCAAACTCTATAAAAACAGAGCTAGAACTTGAAACTAATGAATTTACAATTCTAGTCCTTTAAAATGTACATATTCAGAGGATCTTTTACTACAAATACAGAGTTTAGAAAATCCATAACTAAAATGCTAGTTTTGCCCCTGAGACCCAATATTTGTGTTGAAAATCCAATTAATTTGTATAAATAATTTATCCATAATATAATAAGTTGTCTTTTCTTAAATTCAAAACTCATAAATCCAAAATTCTATACTAATTTGAATCAATAGATGAGTGAGAATTTCATGTACCTAATAATGAAAACTTTTTTCAAAAAAAAACGTGACCTGCAGATTTGATGGTAGATACCTAACTTTTTCCCAAATGGAAAGGAAAGAGAGATCAACTCATCAACAAATAGCTTGAAGTGTGAAAAACTTTTACATGCAGAGAATAGTCCAATTACACTGCAAAGAATAAAATAAAAACAAGAAAAAGTTAGGCCATTTTGGTCATTTTAATCAAGGTATTGTCAATCACTGGCACCAAAAGGTTCACTAGCTGAAGGAAACAAAATCATATTATTCCCTCTCTTCAAATTTTCTTTTTAAACCTCCAAATAATATGAGCTTTTTCCTGTCTACATCTATCATTTCCAATCTTACTGTCAACCTCTTTTCATTTCCACAAAAGCCCTAACCAGGTCCCTTTACACTTGCCAATTACCATTACTCCCCCCACAGGTGGTGTCGGATCCAAGATTTAAGAGTCGTGAATGTTCGAGAGATTCCAACACATATATTGATATTCAAATCTTTAAGGTTTTTCTGAAAAATTAACCAAAGCACCCAATTATTATTTTGGTTTTAAGGGTATTTTTTCCTATTCTATATTGATTTTTATATATTTTTTATATAATTGTACTTAATTTATGTTGGATTTAATAGGTACCAAAACACTACAAATTTGCAATTAGGTCCGCCCCCTTCCCCCTCGTTACCCCCTCCCCCACCCCCCATCTCACCTCTTCTTACACAAGTGAAGACTACTACAGTTGTTGCCCCTTTTCTAGGAAAAATATCACCCAATCTATGTATACATTTTCAGAAATCAAAGCTCATAAAAGCCACACTCAAACATCAAAGGTTTTTTTTTTCTTTCTAGGATTGATTAAATTATTGACTAAAATCAAAGAAAGTTATCTAATTCCTTTCGTCCTACTTTATGCACACGATACGGAGTATGAAAGATCAAATTATCTAATTTTTAGGGTCTTTGAGTATTTTGAAATATAATAAAAAAAAATTATTTCTTTTGTCTCAATTTATGTGAATTATACATGATGAAAGTAAAGAAAATAACAACTCCTTCTGAAACTTATAATATAAAACAACAACAACAACATATTCAGTAAAATACTATAAATGAGGTCTGGGAGGGTAAAGTGTATTCAAATCTTACCACTACCTCGGAGAGGTAGAGTGACTGTTTTCGAAAGACACTTGGCTCAAGTGTAGCAAATCCAGATACATAGAAAAGGAAAGTAGTGAAAAAAATAAGGCAACTAACAAGGAAATAGTGCAAAATCCACTAAAAAAATTATAATCAGCCACAAATATAATGGAATAATCGAAACACAATCCACAACAACAATGATAACTTATAATATAAAACAAGCTATACAAATTTATGTGATTACAAAGGAAAAAAAACAAGAAATTTGAAGGAAAATTATTTCTAAGTATGAAAAGATACTTTTTTCCATCTCAATTTATTAGCCTGATTTTGACTAAGCATGGAGTTTAAATTTTTTTTTTTTTTTTGAATCTTATAATTTTAAATTAAAAATATGTAAAATATATCAAAATATCTCTTAATTTTGTGGTTTGAATCATGCCATGTAAAAAGTGAAAAATTAAAAAGTTACTAAAAAAGGAAAAAAATATTTTTTTAAAACAGATTAAAAAAAAAATATCATAAACAAAGTGAAGCAGAGGGAAAATGATTTTGTTAGGAATAATTGGAAAGAAAAAAATGTCACGTAAATTAGGACTGAGAAGATAAGAGTAACCAAAGTTCAGCCCCCATTCCCTTTCCCTATCTTTTAGCTTCACCCCCTTCTCTAAATTCTCTCTATTTTATTCCATCATGTAGCTAGCAGACCTCACATGGTCTTCATAAAACTAGCAAAAATAAACCCTAATTCACTATAAATCTATTGGTTCTTAGCCTATATTCCTAGCTCCTCTTGTACTACCCTAATAGTTTTCTTATCCATCTTATTCTTCTCTCTTTCTTTCCCTTCCAAAAGCAATAAATAAATAAATCATCAAATCCAAAAAAAAAAAAGAGAAACGCACTAAGATCAAGGAAATGGAACACAACCAAGAAGTTGATTCTCCAAACTCCGTCATCCACCATCACAACCATCACCACCACCACCAAATGAGTACGATGATAGCAGGTAATAATAATAATTACTCTGCTTCATCGACCTCGAATTCTCCAACAACCCTAAGTCGATACGAGAATCAAAAACGTCGTGATTGGAACACGTTCGGTCAATACCTAAGAAACCACAGGCCACCACTTTCTCTCACTCGTTGTAGTGGGGCACACGTTCTTGAATTCCTCAGGTACCTCGACCAGTTCGGAAAGACTAAGGTTCACACACAACTTTGTCCATTTTTTGGACACCCAAATCCACCAGCACCTTGTCCGTGTCCATTACGTCAAGCTTGGGGTAGTCTCGATGCACTCATCGGACGCCTTCGAGCTGCTTATGAAGAAAATGGGGGAAAACCTGAAACTAACCCTTTCGGTGCAAGGGCGGTTAGGCTTTACCTTCGTGAAGTTCGTGATTCTCAAGCTAAAGCTAGAGGTATAAGTTACGAAAAAAAGAAACGCAAAAAACCAAATCCTCAACAACAACAACAACAACATGAGCTACATCAATCGTCGTCGTCGTCGCTGGCTCCACCATCTGGAAATTCAAGCTAATAATAAGATTTGTTTCTAATAACAAATCTTATTTAGTAGCATATTTTCAATATTGTATGGTATGTATTAATTTCTAGTAGCTCTTCAAAAAAAAAAAATTGGAACTTGAAATAGGAAGTTGGAACCCTTTTTTTCCCCTACTATTACTATTTATGGGTGTTGAAACATTGATCTTTGATCAGTATCCTTTTTATTTTTTATTTCTCACTAATTATTATGCAAATGATGGCAGCTTTAGAAGTGGTAGTGTTATTAATGGAAGTGGAAGTGGAAGTGGAAGTGGCTGTTGTTGATTAAATTAAAATTAAACTAAGAGATCTAGGTGAGATATTTTCTGTGCTATAGATCTTTCAACATTTTGTCATGGATGTTTTTCTGGGTTGATTACTAAGACGGTCACTCAACTGATAAGTGATAATTATTATCTCGGAAAGTCATCTATTTTCTTGATTTCAATGTTTTTTAACCATGAAGATAATTTTTTAAGATAACAACTAATAGTTAAGTGATCATCCGAGAAATCAACTTATATTATTCTGTGTCTTAGCTGAAAACCCTATTTTTGATTTGTTTATATTTCATAGATTTGCTTATTGTATCATGTTTCATATCTTGTTGTTCATTTTCTTGCATTTTTTTTTTAAAATGGAAAGTGTTGGAGACTATTGCAAGGTATCACATGTCAGCTTTGTCTAGGACTGGTCTGTTTTAGACACTGCAAAATATAGACCAAGTTTCGTCATCGATATCAATCATCTTTTTTCCATATTTAATTAGTGATATTTCCGTATATACATAATTGGCTTGCCTAGTATGTTTTTACTAAGTGTATATTACTCTTAATTTGAATTTTATTTATTTTTCCTATCCGACCAAGTGGATCTAACATGTCGATTTGTTAGTTCATTATATCAATGATATCTGTTGAAAGTAATCTACGTTTTAAAGAGTTGTGTATTGTGCAGTGATAATGTAAAAAGATATTTACATAATCAGGTCATTTGAAATAATTCTATCACTTCCTCCGTTCAATTTTATGGATATTGCTATTGGTTGGAAAGTCAAGTGAGTTTTTGTTTGACTATGTTCTTTCAAACACTTCTTTAATATTTTGAATTGTTAATCTTTGTGGTTTAAAGTATATTTATTTATGCAGTTTAAAAGATATGAAAATTTTACTATGAAAGTAGAAGATGTTATGTCCAAATTGACACTAAAAATAATTTTCTCCCTCTATTTTCTAGCTTTTCATATCAAGTTTAATACGATGAGTTAATTATCTATTCTTACCGGTCAATTTTACCCCACGTTGGAAAAAAAATATACATTGTCAATGCGTATTATAACATGTTAAGTTATAATGATGGTGTACTATTATATACACTATCGATGTATAGTATTAGCTAGCTTAAATCATAGTGGGAAAAAATTTAAGCTATGTAGACTTTATCTCAAGCTCTTTATAAATATCAAAGAGCAAGTCTATTGGTTATAGCCAGATTCTTAGCAAGTCTATTGATTATAGCAGATTCTTACTTTTTTTTTTAGGTTACTATTTCATGTTTGATATGAAAGATTACCTAGTGTTGTAAATCAATTTTATCTGATGATTATTTTTTCATTTCTTTAGTTTTTTCTTTGTTATTTGAGCCTTTTTTTTTTCTTCCAGAAATCTACCTCCGTGAGGTAAGAATAAGGTCTATGTATAATTTATCCTTTCTAGATTTGATTTATGAAATTATACCGAGATGTTATTATATTTTTATAGTATTTTTGTGAATTGTGTGTGTGGAAATGTTTCAGGTTGTTCTTTAGTAAAGATCATATGACATCATTTATTAAACCAAATCCATCTCCCATTGCTCCATTGTGTCATCTCCATCTTAGCAAAGTGTTCCCTAAAGAGTAGAGGGGCATTAAATTAGTGAGGTACAATTCACCTTTTATAGGTTGCTCCAACAGTATATTATAATCTATCGTTAGATGTTGGACATTTATGGCCATTTAGCCTTGACCACAAAAACAGACAAAACTTACCTACAAAATACTCCACTAGATATGGTTGCTCCCTCAAGTTATGGCAAAAAACTTTAGTCCATTTGTGGTTTAAAATGAACTATTATACATAAGCTAATTATTATAAGCTATCTTCTATTTGTTTGCTGGTGTGTTGTATATATAATGTAGGGTGAACATATATATAGAGATATCTAAAGTTGGTAAAAATTTCCAGTAGTTTAGGTGTCTAAATAAAAAGTTATGTCATCTTTAGATGTCTCCAAATATATTTCGTCTATATATAATATATAATATATATGTTTATAAGTGTATGTGTATTCATTTGATTGTAGAGACCTATGCAGTGTAGGCTAGTCAATGTGTATGACAATTAGGATTGATTGTACTATTGCCTTTCTAATATGTCTTATGGTTTTAAGAAACATATTGGTCTATCGGAAACAACCTCTCTACCTCACCTTTTGAGGTAGTGGTACGGACTCCGTACACTCTAATCTCCCTAAACCAATCTTTCGAAAATATACTAGGTATGATGTTGTTGGTTTTGAGAAACATTATCTTAAGGAAGTGATACTCAAGTTGTTTCTTCTACTAGTCTCTACATATTAAGCCAATATTGATGCTTGTATGAATTTTGCTTGTCAAATGAAATGTTTAGTACTGTCAGCATGTCACGATGGTTTCGCACATATTTGATTAAGTTTAGGTAGGGGTAAGATTGCATACACACCCCTTCTCAACATCCGACTTGTCGAATTACACTGAATATGTTATTATTGTTTGTGTCTAGGTTAATTTGCCGTGAATAACATTGCTCATGTTATTGGCTTGACTAACTAAACCTTTGGGCTATATTATGTATTGTTTGCAAAATTGATTATAAAATGTCACACTATTTACATTTAATTTATTTGTGCAATATATATTCCACTAATATTTCTTGATCAACTTGTTTCCATAGAGATACATAATACTACTGTCTTCATCCATATCAATTATGACTTCTCAAGTGAAATATTAGAGTTTGATGATTTTCCTCCCTATTTGTTTTTCTTTTTCACTTAGTATTTTTTTTTTTTTTCAAATACGAAAAGGAGCCTTGGAGTAATTGGTAAAGTTGCTGCCATGTGACCAGGAGGTCACGGATTCAATCCTTGGAAACAGCCTCTGGCAGAAATGCAAGGTAAGGCTGCGTACAATATACCCTTGAGGTGGGGCCCTTCTCCGGACACCGCACATAGCGATAGCTTTAGTGCATCGGGCTGTCTTTTTTTTTTTTTTTTTTTTTTCAAATAGGGGGATATTTGGTAGTAATGGGGGCGGGGGAGGGGGGGGGGGGTAGTTAAAATGCTAGAAATGTAATTATAGACTCTACAGAATCTCAATTTCTAAAGACTACAGAGTTAGGTTGGAGGAGCCATTTAGCTTATAAGCTCGCTCCTTCACACTCCCAAGTTTGTCTAGAAGCAGCCATCCTTAAAAGAGTGCGTAATAGCTTACTGATTTGAAAATAAATGGTTTGCTATACGTGTTGCCATCATATATTTAGCTATCGAACTTGAATAAGAAGCAAAGGAACTACACACTAATCCACCAATTATCATATATACGTGAGATTTTGATCGTCTTAATTCCTCCCAAAGTTGTTACCTGTAGTTTTATACCTGTAGTTTTATTGAATGTTTCGAGTTTAGGGACATGTTGCAACTATGTGAAGATGCTGGAGCACACAATTTGTTCCATAGCGAACTTCGATTACTTCAATTAATTAGTTGTCTCTATTGGTCTCACTTAGAGCAAGTCAATATTAATTAACGTGCAAGTTTTAGGATATACATCACGCAGAATTCAGAAATACTGTTTATTTACTTATTGATGCTTTATTATTTTCTTAATGTATGTTTTATTAGGTACTTTTTTTTTTCCTCTTAGACCTACCATGATGAAACATGATATGTTGTCTGCTTAAAGCACACCAAGTTGCCCAAAAGATTGCGTTAAAATATTTTTGAAGTTGTAAAAGCATTAGGAACAACAGTTTGATTGCGTTAAAATATTTTTGAAGTTGTAAAAGCATTAGGAACAACAGTAAAATTGATCTGGAATATTCACCTCTGGGGTGTTCATGGTTCTATTTGGGTCGGTTTTTGATTAAAATCATAATCAATCCAATTAAGTTGGTTTTTAAAATTCTAAAATCAAATCAAACCAAACCAAATAAAATAAAAAACCATCATTTTGGTTCGATTTTGTTCGAATTTTTCGATTTATGACTAACTAATAATAAATCGAGAATTGTAAAACAACGGGACATGAGACAACTATTTCAAATGAACGTTAGGATTAGTAAATTTCTATCTACTATCACAAGATGAATGTATATAAATCTTCTACTCCCTCTGTCCCATTTTATGTGTCGTCATTTCCTTTTTAGTCCGTCCCAAAAAGAATGTCATATTTCCTTATTTGGCAACTATTTAATGGCATCATCCCCATTTTATCCTTACTGGATCCCACTTAATAAGAAAAAACAAATAAAAGGTAAACATTAAAGTGACTTTAAGAGGGTTAATTTTGTAAACTTTACAAAGTCATCATTTATTTCTTAAACTCCGTGTCCAGTCAAAAGGCAACACATAAAATGGGACGGAGGGAGTATTATTTTTCAACACTATTTTGAAGTTTTAGAATGTTTACGTTGCATAACTGTAGAGGTTTTTCACTTCACATGTCTAATATCCATAGAAGAAATATACATCTTTACATAGAATGGTCAACCTTTAAATAATCAAAGGGACAAATCGTTGAAGAATAGATGGATGTCTTAGTAAAGAAAATTAAAAACTGACAATACACCGCCACATATATATAATGAGATAATTAGACTTAGAGTGGTGAGTTTGAACATATTTTTTAAGCAATGAGATTTAAAAGTACTGTGTGCATGTGAAATAAGTAGATTAAAACCAAATTAATGATTAAAAGATATATAAAATATTTATGAAAAACTAATATTATATATTCAAATAATTATAAAATTTATGTATATAATTCATCGATTCGGTTTGGTTGTTTTTTTGGTTTATTTTTTGATACAGTCATAACCAAATTAAATAGTGTCGATTTTTAAAATTCAAAATCAAACCAAATATCGATTTTTTTAATCGATTTAATTTGATTTACGATTTGATTTGGTTTTTAACCAAACCATGAACACCCCTATTCACCACATATAAGTAGGGCTTCAAGAGGGCAAACATGCATGCATCTAAGTGAAAATATGGCTGGAAACAATAATTATCATTCTTTAATTTATAAATGATGATTGATACATAAATCTAACTGTGAATTCATCGAAAACAATCTCTCTAAACTCTACCTGTAATGATAGAAATGAAATTTGCGTACATATTAGCATCCCTCCCCATTGACAAAAGAACCATACAATAAAGAGTGTACGCAAATCGATTAATCATGTGAAATTGAACTAGTAGAAACTAGAAAGTGGAGTAATATAAATAATTGATTTGATAACTATAAAGATATTTCATGTGAGTTATAACAACTTTACCATTAAATTTTTTTAATTAATTAGGGGAAATTCTTGAATTATGTAAAAAGTGTTGCAATCTAAAACAACAAATAATTTTTTTTCCAATTTCTAATAGTTTAATATTTTAAATGAGATAATCTATACAATTAATATGGTATTAGTGCGAGTAGGTAGCTGGATTTAAGTTTCAAATTTCACATATATAATCCATCAACAAAATCTTTTATACATGGCTGGTTTACCCTAAAAATATTTATCCGACCCACAAGTGAGATTCACTGTCTTTTAGATTCGGTGATTAAACTTTCAGATAAGGTGATTCATATCATTCAATTTGAAATTAGAGCAATCAGAGGTTCCAAATTCTACCCTAATCCTATAGTCCTACACCCTCCTATCAAGGGTCATGTCCGCGATAAGCTAAAGTTTCGTCACATATCCTATCTAATCACCAGCTCGCCTAGTACGTCTTATGCATACCTCTATTCCTCCTCAAGCCCAAGCCCATTATGACCGACCTCTCACACCTACTAACTAGGGGTCTGCACTTCTCTTCACATGTACAAACCATCTCAGCTTCATTTCACCTATCTTATCTTCCACAGGCGTCACTCTTAGAATATCTTCATTTATGTTGTTCTCCGTCCTAGTATATTCACACATCCATCTTAGCATTCTCATCTCCGCTACTCACATCTTCTAGACATGAAAATTCTTGACTGACCAACAATTCGTGTTACATGACATAGTCGATCTGACCACCACTCGATAAAACTTACCTTTAAATTTAGATGACACGTTCTTATCACATAAAACTTCGAATGCTAGCCTCCAGTTTATCATTCAAATTTTGAAACTTAAAGGTCTAACAGAAACAAAGATGATGATTTCTCCAAATCAACCGAAACTAAAGTTCTATCCTCTACTCGTATTAATTTCTTATCTTATAAGAAACAATTGGTGCATTCTGTGTTCAATTATTACTCATTAGGTTCATTTGTGTTAGGAATCAAACTCGAATTCTGAGTTTTGTAATATGTATTTGAGTTGACATCAAAGGTTGAAACTCGGTTTTTAAAAATTATATTTGTGGTCTGTTAACCATATACGTATATCCATTTGGTTCTTTCATTATTTTAGCCTGCTGTGAATTAATGATATCCTCATAATGCTATCATTGAATAAACAATGTTATATATGTCATCAAGCTCTATACCAAAATTAAATAATTCCAAGAAGAATTCTTGTCGATACAATAGCACGTTTATAAGAGTTTGTAAAAGAAAATAGGTGTACAGCTAACCCTAAACAAATAAATCTTGATTAATGTGAATTAATCAACATTATCTTCAGACACCTTAATTTTTTTTACAATGGTTCAATTATATATAGGTACATACTGTATATCGTATTGAAAGATGAAGAGTGAATAATATTACACGTTTGGGGTTGTTTGGAGGATATACAAGTCATACCGAAATAATAAAATCGATATTATAATTCGAAAATTAAATAATAACAAAATTATTTAATGAATATACACCACGATGTTTCAAGTTCAAATCTTAGTAAAAACAAAGTATATATTAGGTGATTTCTTTTCATATGTTCTAGTCTTGATGGACAGAATTACCTACTACATGTTGTTGACGGGAGATAACAATATCTCCCGTAAGATTAATCAAAATGCGGTCAAACTGGCTCAAACATCACGATCATTAAAAAAAATATGTGAAAAAAGAATTATATCTCTAAATATACGATGCGTTTCAAGATTGTAAAGCAGAAAAAGAGATTGAAGGTTTGAATAAACTTCTCTCTCTCGTTAGGTTGGGAAACCGGTTATTCCGGAACTAGAATTATTCCTGAATTGTTATTCCACCCGCAATATAATCAGGGGGGAGCCAACTTATAGCTCGGGGGTTCGAACCTCCTTCAGCGGAAAATTATACTATCTATACATGGTGATTTTTTTAAAAAAATATTTATATATATATAGTAAATGTTGAACCCTCTTTAATTTGACTAGTTCATGTGTTTACTTCTTTCTATTTTGAACCCCCTTTGTGTGTTTACTTCTTTCTATTTTGAACCCCCTTTGTGAAAATTCTTACTCCGCCATTAAATATAATATGAAATAAAAATAACACTACACTAGTAAAATAACTAATCTCTGAATAAGTTATCTTGTGATATTATTCCAATCAACATGTGATAAAAATCATCTTAATATCAATTCCGAAATAAATTATCTCTTATCCTCGTACCAAATGAGCCCTTAAAGTGTAGTAACTGAAATAATTTAACTCAAATTAAGCAAGGAAAGAGGACAAGAGAAAACAGTCCACAGATGAAATGTGTCATTTTCATAAACTTTTCAGCTTCCCATACACAAAAAGAATCCCAATATATCCCATTACTAAAACTACTACACTACATTTTTTTTGTCTAAAAGTAAACTGGTACGAGAATCCCTCTTGCTATGCATACTATGAGCCTCTGACCCAGTCAAAATATGTATTTTTTCAAAAAAAAAAATTCTTCAAAAAGTAAAGGAATTTTTTTTGGTAATATTAATAATTTTTTATTTAATTATTTGTTATTCAAAATCGATTACTCATATATAAATTTGTATAAAATAAGTCGATTAAAGCGAGTAAAACGTTCATTATTGAATTTCTTTTTATTTCTAAGACTCGAATAAAAATTTATGGTTAAGTGGGATTTTTTTTTTTTAACTATCCCATTACTCTAAATTTCCTATATTGTGATATATGTGATACTCTTTTCTATTTAATTAGTTCGTCTCGAAACGAAGGCTGTTTTTTATATTTAAAATAATTTATTCTTAAAAAAGTATTTATATTTATAGAAATATTTATGATTTATTTATAAATTATAAATATTTAATTTCTTTTTAGAAAATTTTCTAGTATACTCCCTCCGTTTCAAAAAGAATGACCCTTTTCTTTTTTGGCAACATTTTAATTTCAACTTTCCACATGACATGTTTAAGACCACAAGATTAAAGGATATTTTGGTACATTTTCCATAACTTTAATTTAGGACCACAAAATTCAAAAGTCTTCTTTATTTTCTTAAATTCTGTGCCAAGTCAAACTAGGTCATTCTTTTGAAAACGAAGGGAGTAGTATATATGTGAGATATTTTAAAAACTAATGATAATTTGAGGTTTAACTCCCACTTACAAGTAGTAACTCCCACTTGAACTGACCCCATGTGATTTGACATAAAGTCCAATAATGGGCCCACATACCTGCCCAATGCACGTGGGAATCTGTGGTTCGTGTCGGCCCAAATAGGTTACCTCTTCAAATATTTGTAATTGGGCCGTGGAAGAGTTGTTGTATAGTCTATGTCATTGTGGGCCCATTAACCTTATGCCTTGTCTTGTCTAGGGTCAGTCCTTCTTTGCTTCTGTTTTCCCCCTACTTTTGTATAGTTCTTACGTATCCTTTTTCGTCATTATTTTTTTCATACCTTCTTGTCATTTTGGTCAAGGAATATTTGGAATAATAATAAGCTTTATTTTTTTAACATTGAATGTGTATAAGTAGATAATGAAATTTATATAAAATTAAATAAATAACACACATGTCTTATGTGGTGTCTCATGTGAATTATCACGTGGAATGTTACATAGGATATGTATGTCCATTTATTCAATTTTATATATGTTTAAGTATTTGTTTGTACGTGTCGAAAATTAGAGAACATAAATATCAGTTAAGATCAAATTAAAAGAAATATTTATGTATTATGTCTTTAATATACTCCCTTCATTTAAAAAAAAATGACCTACTTTCCTTTTTAGTCCGTTTAAAAAAAAATGATCCTTTTCTTTTTTGGCAATACTTTAATTCTAACTTTCCACATGATATATTTAAGACCACAAGATTCAAGGGTATTTTGGTACATTTGCCATAACTTTAATTTAGAACCATAAAATTCAAAAGTCTTCTTTATTTTCTTAAACTTTATGTCAAGTCAAACTAGATTATTTTTTTTTAAACAGAGGGAGTATTATTTTTCTCGACACTTTTTGTCATTCTGCCTCTGCTTTGGCACTTGCACATAGTAAGATGGTAAAATGGGTGAATCTATGGCCCAGTGACAGTGAGTGGTGTAAAATAGGCCGGATTTTCTGGTTTTGATCCCATCAGATTATCTATCCTATCTTTTTATCTGATAGTAATTTCATTCAGTGTTTTAAAACACAGGAGCGTGAGGCGAGGTATTTTATATAGTATGAGATGAGACATAAGTTTCGAGATAAGGTCATAAGTCTTATAAATCTATAAGTTTCTTAAATTTATGAGACGTATTTTTCATGTATTTTTATTACTAAAAATATAAGTAAAAACAAAATTTTTAATCATTCTACAAATAATTCAAATAAATTATCAATAACATAGAAAAAAATATTATAATTATTATTTCAGAAAGATTACAACACAAAAAATGATATAACCGAGGTAATTTCTAAAATCAAAATTAATATTCATCTCCACATCTACTAATCGTTTATACTATCAACTAATATTGCACTTGTTATTGTTTATATATTTCAAAAAGGAGAATGAAAAAAAATGTAAAATTATTTTGACAAAAAATGAATAAAGTTACTTCAGGAACATAGTGCTGTAAACTCTCTATCCAATTAATTTTTTTTTTATACTAGTAATTTAAAGAAATTCTGTTTTGTCAATTTTCATGCATAATTATCTAAAAAATTATTTATGGTTGTGTCATTTTTCAGTGAAACTTGATTTCTTTATTTATGTATTTTAGAAAAAATCACTACAATATGATAATATAAAGTATAAATATTATTATATCAATAATATTATAACAAAAAAATATTTTTAAAATAATAAAAATAAAATTTAAAGCTCAGATGTACTTTTTATACCTGAGATTTACGTTTTTACGCCCGTAGCTTACGCTCCAAATTCAAAAACTTAGATCCTATAAATCTACGTTTTTTATTTACGTCCCAAAGTATTTTTACTACGTCCTGCTCGAAAACTCACCATGAAATTCCTTCCAAAAACGCTTTTGAAAAACGCTGATTTCATCATTCCGATACATATGTAATATGATAAAAATGGGTGAACCTATGGCCCAGTGATAGTGAGTTGTAAAAATAGGCCAGATTTCCTGGTTTTGGTTCACTTCCTAATACTCTATTAATTACGGTTTGACTATTATTGTTGTACGACGCAGAATGCTGCCACTCAAGAATGGTCACATTCACAAGTGAATATAGTGAAAATGAGAATGCTCAGATTAATGTGCGTGTAGATTAGGAAAAATATGATTAAAATGATGTTATATGGGACAAGATGAGAGTGATCTCTGTGGCGACAAGATAACAAAATGAAATTGAAATGATTTGAACATATGAAGAGGAGGTGCACCAATAAGAATAGTGAGAGATTGACTAAGCATGAATTAGGAGAGACAAAGGTAGGCTAAAAACGAAAAGGTGATTAAACTTGATATGACATAAGCATACGAAGGACATAACTCTAGAAATGAAGGTGTGAGAGTCAAAGATCAAGATAGAATATTAGTAAGTAATTGAGTATTATCGCTCTTTAGATGGAAACGAAAGGGGAGTGGGCTATCCCCATCTCCTCGCATCTTTATTAGCAGTAATATATATTTAATAATCATGTAGAGCTCGTTTGGTACAAGGAATACTAATTTGGGATTAATTTTAGGATGAACTTATCTCATGTTTAATTGGAAAAAATTGAATATTCATCTCGAAATTAGTTATCCCGGGATTTTAGTATTATTCTTATCCCACCTTGAGGGTGAAATAATTAATCTCGGGATAATTTGTTCCCAACCAAACGACCCCATAGTGTCTTATTTCTTCAAGGTGTTTTATTATTTGTTACTTCATTTGCTATGTATCTTGATATTTTACTATCATATTTTTTTTATATTGAATATCTCTTCTTTTGAATCAAGGGTCTATCGAAAACAAACTCTAATCTAAATCGAGAGATAATTAAAAAAATTATGAGATTCAGTCAAAGGTCTGATAACATTATGTAACCAGTTTCAGCACAGATAACTCCACATGAAGTAACTCATCAACGTTAGAAAAATGAAAAACAATTCGTACAAATAAATTCATGCAGAGCTTCCTTTAATTTGTATATTTAAAAATGAAGGAGATTCGATAGGAATTCAAGATTTGAAATTTATGAATTCTAGAGTTTTACTCTTTGAATTACTATTAGATTTTAAATAATAATTTATACATATGAAATAATTTTTGAAAAAATAATTTTTGAAAGACGGATAAAGTTTTGATCCTCAAAGTTCTATGATTCGGCCGAACTAGTACCCTTAACTATACAATTAAAGAGATGATAGCGTAAAGCGGATTCAAAAGATCATCTGAATTGAAATTTTTACTATATGTTAGCATAGTATGGATGGATTTTTACAATGGAAGGTTGAAAAGCAAAAATGAGTGATTTATTGTTGTCGTCTAGTCTAAAAACTTTGAGAAGAAAATTGGAATACTTAGGATATTTAGGCCTCGTTTGGCCATGAAAAAAAAGGGTATGATTTTCTCGAATATTTATATATTGAAGAAAGAGATGAATAATTAGGACATGCGAATTACAACAACGACATAATCAGTGAAACTTCACAAGTGGGGTTTAGGGAGGGTAGAGTGTACACAGATCATATCATTACCTTGTGGAGGTAGAGAGGCTGTTTCCGAAAAACCCTTTGCTCAAGTGCAACAAATTCAGTTACAAGAGGAGGGAAACAATGAAGGAACATAACAACAAATAAGGGAAGCAGAGCAAAACCTACAAGAAAGGAACAAGAGCAACAACAATATAATGCAATAATCGAAACATAATAAACAACAGATGATGATAGATATCAAAGCAAGGACTATAAAATTATGGCTAGTACAACGACAAACACCACCAAGCCTAAACCTTAGAAAAAGCATGACAACACTCCGCAACCTACTAACTTTCTATCCTAATACGCTTCCTTCACAGGGGCGGACCTACGTGCAAATTTATGGTGCTCTGGCACCCGTTAAATTCGATGCAGATTAGGTATAATTTTATAAGAAATGTATAAAAATTAATATAAGATATAAAAAAAAACACCCTTGAACCAAGAGGATAGCTCTGTGCTTTAGTTTTCAGGAGGAATCATAAAACTTTAGGTGTCAATATGTGTGTACGAACCTTCCGGACACCCACGACCCCTAGATTCTGGGTCTGCCACTGGTCTTCCACACCTTCCTATCTAAGGTCATGTCCTTAGTAACCTGGAGCTACGCCATGTCCTATCTGGCTGTGCTCTTATGTTAATTCTCTTTCTATCGAGTAAATAAATTAACTAGCCGAAACAGTAGTAATTAATTAAAACTCTATTAATAAATTAAAAGAAGCACAATAAACTTACTTCTCAACTATAATGCAAAATCTGCATATAGAACTACAGCACAATTGCACAAGAAAAATATCACTGAAGCTGACATGAAGAATATTATTTCTTCCACAGTACATTTTACAGTCTTTATTTACACATGATATCAAGCTGCAGAAAGTACCAACAATAGCTAGAAAAGGGCAAAGTATACATTTGTTTTGCTTTATAATTCATAGAACACAGTAAAATATAACATAAATAAGTGGTCATTATAAACACATTTATATCAAAGATATATACTTATTCGTTTGTTAAACAGCATATAAACGTAAAACAAGCTCGATTTCAGCGCGACATACAGGGCATCCCCAGCTTTTGGCTTTAATCTCGTTCAAACAAGACATGCACCCAACCATATGACCACATGGTACACAAGCCCCCTCAATTGGAGCTTCATAGCATATGATACACGATGAAGTAGCACGCGAACTCCCTTCATCGTGTGTTTTCTTTGATAAGTTCTCCGTTGTTGATGAAGATGAATCCACAAAACTAGACTCAGATGGACCAGATTGTAATGAGGCATCATCATCTGAGACCAAATTTTCAATTGGTGGTGCTGAAGGTACAATTACAACTTCTGATGTAACAGGGCGGATATTGAGAGTCAGTCTTGAATGCCTTGTCTGGAAACAATTGGTAGTCAGTCTTGAATGCCTTGTCTGGAAACAATTGGTAGTCAATGAGCAATTTTTGTGCATAAATCATATGTTTGAATGGATACATCCTATGTTGCTCAAACTCTTCAAAAATATCGTTGGGAGTGTGTCGGGTCCTCCAAAAGCTATACATTTTTTAAGCATCCGTCACTGGTGTGGCAGGATTTTTGGAGAGTCCGAACAACATAGGAGACATCTGACAAGGATGAAAATACAAACAAATTCACAATGCATGGTTACCAGCTTATTGTCTGGCCATAAGGAAGCCATTCTACTAAGAGGCGGCTGTGTAGACGATGATGCATTGTTCATCTGATACAGTTCCTTCAATGCATGTTCTCTATTCACTTTACTAATTTCCCGTTCAACTTCTGATCGTAAAGATTCCAGCTCGCGGAGTACATCCAGTAATTTCTTAAACCACATCAATAGTACTAATGATTTAACATTCATGAGGATAAAAATACGAACTAGTGCAAGTTTCACGAATTAAGTATTAGAGACACTGCTTAACTTACCTTTTTGTAAGATATCTTTTCTCTGTGATTTGAAGTACTGTATTCTTGGTGGAAAGGTATAGTTTCTGTTACAAGACTGGAAGCAAGAACAGAAATATTTAAGAAATTACTCATATATAGAGGCGTTTAAACGCCTCAAGAAGTTATCAACATGGAAAATGTTTGTTTACCCGGCGTATCTGAGAAGCAGAATGTACAGATCTATGATGTTGTTCTCCTGCCGATAAATACTTGCCTAAAGGAAAATGAAGCACAACTTTAACCTCAATAAAACGGGCATACCAACTCGGAATTGAGCAATGGCGTGTAAACAAAGTCTTATCAAGTGGTTTTGATTTAAACGAGCACCATATACTGAGGCATGTAAGCTTGTGAACACTTGCAAAGAATGAGCAAACTAAGGAGTATGCGTTTTGTCTCTCCATTTCATTTGCATAGACAAAACCAGACAACACATGAATCAAACTATACAATTGAATTTGCTATTACGCTTATATTTGCTTCCGCATCCAGATGCATAGCTGCCAGCATCCATCGTCTATTCTCGTCATTTGACATATGTATGAAGTTATAGATCAATCACAGTTAGCAGGAAGGAGGTTCTAAACAATGTCAACGACACTTTGTACCTACTTGATTTATTGACTGCATTCGCCTTAGGCAGTACCTAATAGAACCTCTCAAAATATATAGACTCCCATCAACTTTCTAAACTTGGTAGATTCACTCTATTCACCTAGCATGTTAAACCAAAAGGAAACAAATGAATCCAACCCTCTAAAACACCTGAAGCACTGCTACACCAATTCAAAACTTACAATTCTTGATCCACTATGTCTTATATGGTAAAACTGAATTATCATGGTCATTATTATTACATACCATTGCAGTACTCCATAGCTATGTCGCTCAGACTCTTCAAAAATGTCATCAGCTGTGTGTCGGATCCTTCAAAAATAGTGTATTTTTGAAGGATCCGACACAAATGCGGCCACATTTTTGGAGAGTATGAGCAATTTAGCTTCATAAAGCATTAGAGTATGAGCAATTTAGCTTCATAAAGCATTTACTTGTTACGACTTTCATTTATTTTTTTTCCAACAAAAAAGCAGATTTTTTATGCCACCGTTATCCTGTTATTACTTGGTGCCGTCTAGCTTGCAGTGTAATATAGTTATACTCTAATTCTTGAGTTTCTATGTCTACAATAAGATGATTTTGGCAGTGAAGTTGCAGTTATCCACTTTGTTTAATCTCTCACACATTTACCATCCACTTCCCTTCTCATTTGCCACACAGAAGCTTGGATAGGAACGTGCAAACGAAACCAAAAAGCAAACTAAAGACAGTAACATTTTCTTTCATACATATATAACTTCATTCAATTTCCAAGATTCACATACATAGGGAGGATGCAAGAGATAAGATGCGAACTACAAAATTTTCCCTTTAGTGTAAAAAGATCATCTCAAACTTCGACAACAGAAATCTAAAATTCTAAACTGTACTTGGATCTAGCGTTAATTCGCCTATCAAGCTATCAAATTTTCATTCTTGGCCATAGAGCTCTTACCTACCTTCACGGATCACTTGAAAATGCTCACAATCAGTCAATAGTGGCCTATTTCACTACAGAAATTAACTTTATATCGTCTGGTTGACAAGAAAACTTGAACACCCCGAGAGTTTGTATGCATGATAAAGTTGTGAACAGAACGAATTAAGAACTTTCACGTTGAACGAATTAAGTACAAGTATTATACAAAGAGAAAGTTGTCTATATCTGTTCATTTCGAATTCCATTGTCCTCTCAAAGAAATACATATAGTCTATCAACTAATTCTATTCCAACTTGTACATGGAACATATTTTTCTTGTACTGTTTGTTTACATACCAACAATGAAAGTTAGTAAACTCAACTAGTATACATATTTTACTGGCAAGTTTTCAGGCATGACAGAGGATTTTCAATTAGAAATGCTGTTACTGCAAAGGATAATAAAGGATAGTATATAACTCCAAACTAAAATAGCTACTATGAGTGATGTGGTTCAAAGTACAAGGATCAAAACAGTTTTATTTTCAGGTTGATCTCAAATATTAATTTCACTATAACTGCAATTCAACGTCAATCTAGTTGAATATAAATCATGTATCTGGAATCATCATAACTAAACTATATTTATCGATCAGAAGCGGAACCAAATTTCAACTTTATGGGTTTTGAATTTTAAAACAACGATTTCAAATGCTAATGACGTGTTCTACATTTAATACACATACATATTTAATAATAAATCACTTAATAGTGGTGGAATCAGAATTTTCACTTAGGATGAAAAAGTAAATTCATGAAGAAGCCAAGAGAAGTAATTATGTAATATATACACATAAACGAAATATTATGTTCAAACGACCCCTCAATAACATGTGGCTCCGCCACTAAATACAAGTACACTATCTTAGCAAAATTTACTGTATCATGATCAACTCATTTAAATGAAAAGTACTCCCTCTGTCCAATTTACGTAGCGTTCGAATTTCGAGAGTCAAATTTAAATGTGAATTCAGACACGAAGTTTTGAAGTTATTTGAAATAGTAAAATTTATATATTTGAAAACTATATAATAGGTACTATAAGAAAAAATTACAGTTAAAGAAAGACTTGTTTTATTTTTGAAATTTGAAAGATGTCAAGTAAATTGGGACGGGACTATGTGGAAAGAGAATAATGTCACCTGTTTGAGAAGATTATCAGCGATCTTATAGTAATACTGGAGAGGAATGCGATGATCAACTTCCAACTTTCTAGTTGCTTCTCTAATGTTGATTGGTTTCTTCTCCGAACTCATTTTCGCCGGCGCCGGAAACTGATGAAGATTTCCAAGTTCCACCAAGTCGATGATTGTTATGATCCTATTGCAAGATACGAGACTTGAGTTTACATAGGTTAAATGCTTATATAACCTTGGACTATTCCAACCGCTTGTTTGGATGGTTGTTACCTAATGTGTGTAGTTTTGTCAATTTAAATATCATGTTTGATTTGATTATTATTTAAATTATATTGTATGAATGTTAAATAAAATTTATTGTCATGTAACGATGAAAAGTTTTATTTTATGTAAAGATTGATTTGATGTGATTGCATCGTTATCATATAAGTGTTTTTTTAATATTATCTTTACATATTAGTATTTAATAATCTTATTTTTATAGTAGCCTTACTCTATACCTTACTTTTTTTGTAGATTTATCTTTCAAATTATTAACATATGAAATTATGTAACAATGAAAAATGATACAATCTTATTCAAATATTATATTCATAAAATAATACAATATAATACTAATTATGAAGCAATTTCTAACAACCATCCAAACATAGTGGAAATTAAATGTAAAGATCATGACCCCGAAATTCACTCAGGTCAGCGCCACCGACCGATCAACTAATTATTTGACTTTCGTAATAATTGTAATAATTCTCTTTTTGTTGAGTTTATTTCCATTTTTTAAAAACTGCCGGTAGGTTCGAGGAATAAACTTTGTATTTTTATTTAGGTAGTACACGAAGAGCAAAAGATGTGAAAAATTAGCGGCAGGGAAATATAAAGTAGAAAATGAACTCTCACAAACAAGATAAAATTTTTAATAACTAATTAATTGGGCTACTAAAATTCTCGAAGGAATTCACATGAATAGATTGGAATTTGGAGTTATGATATGTTTTGAAAAATTAATTTTTGTCTGAGATTCTCCAAAAAAAATCCTTACTTTCAAAAAATTCATCACGCATTCATAGACTTTTTGAAGAGTCCAAGTAACATAGGTGTCATCAACAAAATTGACCTAATTGGATTGATTTTTGATACCTTGAAAATATGACTTGAGAAATCGCTTGGTACGCGGGATAAGGTGAGACATCCCAGACTTAATCATGAAACATCCCACCTTGTCCTATCCAACTTAATATTAATTTATCACATATCCCAAGTGAGAGATGTGATAAATTAGTCCAGAATCTATAATCTCAAGACTAAAATCCCAGAATAATTTAGTTCCGACCCCTAAAATGTCCACCATAGTACCTTATACAACCTTTTCTATTTCTTTTATTTTTTTTTTAAATATTCTATATCATTTGGGAATACGAACATTGTTCTCTCTCTTTACTCTTTACCATTACAATTAATCACCATTACACCACCCTCACCTTGCCCCTACCTTTTTTTTTTTTCTTTTGCCCCTACTCTACACATCAATCCATCACGCAATGCCTTGCTTTGTAACCAACAAAACACTGGAACATGATATAAGAAACAACATTATTTACAACATTTTTTCATATATATATATTCTCCATAAGAAACATTTGACCTTTACAAAGAGAAGCTTGCCTAGTTGGATGCATCACAAATTTAAAGAAAGGAGTACATAAGCAGACCACTTATACTGCACTGAGGTAGAAATTAGAATAAACATCACCAGCATACTAGTAAGTAGTAACACAATAACCAAGTTGAAGCTGCACATAAAGGTCGCAATAAAAATAAAAATTATTCACAAGATTGTATCGATATATCTGTAATCCCAGTAACAGTTTCACTTCTCTGAACAAGAAATTTACTTTCTCTGGGATGGAATACCATTAGGACAACCATAGAATTTTGCTTACTTTCGGAAATCTTAAACACAATTAATAGCATATATGTGTATAGAAAACTCGCAATTTTCAATAATGCAAAACTTCTGCGTATGCCTGCAAAGTGAAAGTACATAACTGGTCAGATGCTAGTAAGGAATCTTGTACTATGATTCTACTGCATTCTCATATGCACAACCATTATATTCATAGCCAACAAGTCTTTCAATCAGTGACATTAGTTTAATTTAATTCATATTCAAAGGGTCTCACTCAAGAATAATCAAACATTGAAAATGCATTCAGCAAAATTAGAACATCTGGTAGCACTAGACATAGCTTTAAAAACTATCTTCTCGAGATAGTCAACAGGTCTACAAAGAGGTAACTGCAAATGCTACACAAGGGGCACGTTCCAAGTGGAAAAATAATTTTGAACAGAATAGCGAGAACACCTATCAGATTCCAAAATCGGTCATATTTCTTGAGACTTTTGATAATTATGACAGCAGGAACTTCTCTAATGTACAACAGTAGATAACAGCGTCTTTTATAAACTGGAAAAGGCCCTAAATGATAAGAGTATATTGCCTTTGCTAACAAACACAAAGTGTTATACACTAACAGCAAAACCCAAGATCTACTTAAACAAGAGCTGATTAGTCAAAAGTTGGTTATATTTCAGTAAGAAGAAATTTACCGGGAGAAATGACATAATTCAACATATTTATTTTGGTATTATATCTAGTGAAACAAAAGCAAATAAGAGGCCATGAGGTTCTCGAAATGCTTACATTTACTGCTTCAATCAGTTGCTGTTTCAACCATTAAACAGCATATAGCCTTATCACTTGATCTATCTTGGCACGACAGACGGGGCAGCCCCACTTCTTTCCCTTGATTTCATTCAAACAAGACATGCATCCAGCCATATGTCCACAAGGGATGCAAGCTCCTTCCACTGGAGCATCTAAGCATATTATACAAGATGAAGAAGCACCATCAGGATTATTGCTTTCGTGTGCTCCGGAGTTCTGAACAGTTGGCGAAGACAAGTCGACTGGGCTGGCATCGATCGATGGATAATGAATTGGCCCATTGTCTATTACGTCATTCGTAAGAGGAGGAGCTGTTGGGATAGATGTAGTAACCGGATTCTCTGGCATTGCTTGGACAACAGTAGGCGTAACACTCGAAGCCTGGACTTGCTCTACTTGAGTGCCACTTGAACTGGCTTCCGTAACTTGACAGCCACTACTACTAGCTTTTTGAGAAGAAGCCCCTGTAAAAGAGCTATGACCATGACTGGCAACCTCAACAGGGTTAGTCCAGCTCGTTGATGTTTCTGTTCCTGATCCTGAGTGATTCACATGATAGGTTGATCTTTGTTGTGAAGCGGACTGAAGAGAGGCACTAATCGCCATTGCTAATTCCACATCCTCTGTGGTTGACGGAGCAGTTGCAGGAATAACAGGGGTTTGAGATCGGAAAGGAAATGCTGGATGCATGACCTGAAAAAATGGTACAGCAGCTAAGATATGTTTCTTAAACTAGCCAATGACTAAAAAAAACACTTCAATGAGTTCACTGGTAGCGTAGTCCTTGTTACAAATTCATGATCATAATAAAATAGTAATCAGTGGCAACTGAAGTAGATCTACACGACTGCAAACTTAGCTTCTGATGAGAAAGGCTTTTGATATTTCACCTGAGGAATTCCCTTGCATGCATTGCAGAAAGACTGCAATTGCTGCTTTTCGCTTTCCTGGACTGCTGTAAGTTTAATCCTTGCTTCTGCAATCAACATTTTGGAAGTGGGGAAGTGACTCAGTAATAAAGTTGCATTATGTAAATAATGGTTCTTTTGACTTAAACAATGGAATCATGTGATAGACAGATTATTATTTGTATCTTGGGGGGGTGGAGGAGCAAAGACAATATATTCATTTCTACAAAACGGAACAACCATTTCGAATCTTTAAACTAGCAGATGTAGTTTCTGAGAGTTTTTAACCAATATTTTCTTCTTATGTTTGGGGTAGGTCAATTTTGATTATTTAAATATCCATCTGAACACATTCATCAGATCCCACTTGTGGGAATACACTGGGTAGGCTGTTGTTGTTGTTGTTGAAACACACATCGTTTAAGTTTTGCTAAAGTTAAGGATTTTTGGCCCAACTGACCCTTACAACTAACAAGTAGAGGCCAAAACCACGTGCTACCATAAAAGGGGCGGAATTGGGGAAGACTCAGGATGGGCGTCTAGACCATGCTCATGTGAGTGGCAAATGGTTTCACCGTTAGTTCTTTGGTCCAGTAAGTATCATTCCATTGGTTGGACTAAATTTGCTAAATTTTAGGAAACTTGAGGGATGATATGAGGTCATACCTATATTGAAAGAATGAAAATAGACCTACCATAAACATAAGGGACAGTTTTGGTTACGACTCAAGTTTTTGAACAATATTTTCAATCCTAAGATGAAGGTATAGAACAAGCAACACGGATCTCAGATGCCAGTATGTAAACAATAGTATGAAAATTAAATGCAAAAGTGTAATCATTTCAGACACTAAGGAGTAAATTTGACCACTAAGATTTAAGCCTAAATGTCGAGCACAAGCTTAGAGAGCGATCTTAGCAATTGATTAGAACAGCTGGACAAATTTCTAACTGACTTGAATAAGCTCTCAGCAAATTTGCATAGTCCTATAACTAGTTTTCAAAACCCCACAACAACAACATACCTGGTGTATTCCCACAAGTGGGGGGAAGCCCCATATATATATATATACACACACACACACATACATATATATAAGCCTAATACATAGTCAGCCTCTCTTAAACTTGTCAGGATATTCCATTTAGACACTCGAACTGAGTCATGTTCCAAATGAACACTTCAACTCTTAATAAAGTGTTCCAACTAGACACTTTTGATTCAAATTTTGAAAAAATTTTTGCGCGTGTTTTCATTCGCCTATTAGATAGTTTAGTTAGCCGCACAAAATATATCATCACCTTTGATCATACGCATCAACCTCAGGTAGAAAATGTATATGATTTTACCACTTATTGAGAAGAGCACATATAATTAAAAAAAATGACACATTTTATATGGTTAACTTAACTACTTAACAGACGAATGAGAACACCTGCAAAAAAATTCAAGTTTAAACCAAAAGTATCTAATTGGGACACTTTATTAGGAGTTGAGGTGTTCAATTGAAACAAGGTTTAGTTTGATTATCTAAATGGAATATCTTGGCAAGTTTAAGGGGTTGATTATGTATAAAGCCTATATATATAACTATGTGTAGACATAGCACATACTGTAGTTGGAGAACTACAGCTACCAGTATATTTAAGTAATAGAACTGCCTTATTGTGACTTTCAAACTTAATAAAAATTGCTTTAGCCCTTTCCCTGATTACGAACTATGTCACCCCAATTCTTTTGGGGGACTTTCACTAGATCAGAATACAATGTACTTACTACTAGCTCCTCGCAGTCTATTCTTTACCAATTGGGAGGGCATTATCCCCCGCCTTCGCCTCCAGCGCTTCGGGACTATAATGAAAATTAACAAATAATCATCTTCAAATGGAAATAATTCATTGCAGCTATAAGAACTATGGTTGAAGAACATAGGAA
This sequence comes from Capsicum rhomboideum, assembly GCA_031232105.1. Taxonomy (NCBI): domain Eukaryota; kingdom Viridiplantae; phylum Streptophyta; class Magnoliopsida; order Solanales; family Solanaceae; genus Capsicum; species Capsicum rhomboideum. The sequence continues at coordinate 7,597,635 of CP124711.1, forward strand.
ATTACTGTTTGAAATATCGGATATGATAACTGCTGGATCAGGCTGGCTGAAATTTGGTTCTTCCATATTGGCCTTCCACAGAGCAACTATTGTGCGGGGCTGAGCATCCTGGTCAAGATATAGCTCTACATAAGTTAATAGCATGAACCATTGAACTTCCCAGAACAACAAACAAATTGTTTTTCCAGGCACATTTGGGAAGCATATGATATAAGCAGCAATCAGGAAAGAATACATGAAAAACAGTGGGATCTTGACTTTTCAAACCAAAAAGAACCCAAAGGTACGGAAGAATGTAATCAACTAGCAAAAGAACGAATCTAAAGACTCACAGCCTAGCAAGTCCACCTGAAGATAATGATCAAAATTTGTTCTTTCACAAATGATGTTGTTTATCAAAAGTCTTTTTATGAGTAGAGATGATAAATTTCTTAAGTTTTTGAGAGGACCATCCAGGACTAGGACCAAGAGGTAAAAATATGAATTCAGCTCATTGCTTAACACCTAAAGCCAAGAATATGAATCTAGTTTGTCAATCCAGTATTACCTATGGTCATTAAATGAATTAAATATAGTACGCTAGTATATGCTTCTCTCTATAGGTCTATGACAAACAAGAAACCGGTTAAGTACCCAGTCATCAAAAAATTAAGTTTCCTAAGTTCCCACCATATACATAGTAAAAGATTAGAAAGCAAAACTTGCCTGCACAGCTGAATATATAGCAAGCTCCAACTTGAAAGGCTTTTTGAGATTCCGGGAACCGCATGGTAAGACAACTACCCAGCTATAAAAATGTGGAATCATCATAAGTCCATTTTGACAATAATGGTAAAAGCTTGAAAAAAGGGCAAGAGATTGAATTGTAAAAAGTAATCAGTAGCAGCAGAAATAAAATACGTAAATCAACACCATGCAACAATGATGTAATATGTAGGATAACAGGCCGAAAGAAGGGTAAAAACTATATGGCGATGACGTGAGACCAATCTAAGAAGTCACACACCATAGCCAGCCATCTCCATTAAATATAGCCAAGTGCATATGCATTAGTCAAGTCGGGAAGAAATATCCTACAAATGGCTCTGCTTAAAACAATTTTATATAGAAAATGAAATGAACGCTATACTCACACTTTTCGACTAAGCAACTGTGGTGCCAATAGTTCAAGGAAGCCAGGCCCGTAAAGTTCCCGCAGCCAACCAGAAAATAAGCAAATATGGCTCTAAACACATACATGAAAAACAAGGATGACATTAAGAAAAAAATTAGAACATTATCCTCGCATAAGCGGAAGGGTTGGAACAAAAAACATAAAACTGGTGTGAACATATACCTCAATTGCACGGACAACATTGCTGAATCCTTTAATTCTGGCAACATCAAGGGGAGTTTGGCAGTCATCATTCATTATCAATGCATTTGCTTAAGACACGTGAGACAAGAAGGAAATCAAACAAGTCAAAAAGGGGCTAATAGCATACACGAATCAGTCAATAAATGCAAAAGTTTGAGTAGACATACCTCCATGTGAAAGGAGTAACTTAACCGTCTGCTCAAGACCTCTTTTTGCTGCATGATGTAGAGGAGTCCCCGCATGACGACCTAAAGATGTACATAAAGGAGTTAAAAAGGATCAAATAGATACTGTATCCAATAATATACAGAACAGTTGAACAGCACTGGCCACTGATTATGTAAATACAAACACTATTTCCTACATAAGAGCTGAATGCACATTATTTAGTGTGATGAAATAAATTTGGAAAGTTAAAACAAATGTAATGCAAGTATCCTGATAAATTCAGGACACATTCTGAATCTAGATGAAAATAGAGGCTGGAAAAATCAAAGCATTTTAATTTACTAGTAATAACCTATGTTTGATTAAACAAATGCACAATTGCACTTGAATTAAAAGAAAAAACAAAAGATTAATCTCCATAGATACTTAGTATGCGCATGATTTGGCTATTCCAAATTGTTGCTCCATCCATTTCTTCTAAGTAAATTAGCAGCAGAATAACATAAGAACTTTGAAATTGGAGGTAGGCGCTTGGAAAATATTGGTTGAGGTTGAAAAATAAGAGTATTTGAAACTGAAGATGAAAAAGTGCTTTGGAGATTGATGTGATTGGACATGGATTTCACTTGAAAAAAAAAAAGATAGAAAATTTGCGGGTGAGAACCATTATTTAACTGAAGATAGTTCTTAAAAAAGCTTTTCAATACATCACATGTATTTTCAATTACTGAAAAATTCAGTATTTGCAAATACTAGTGGACAAGCTAGTATTTGCAAATATTCAACTTCAGTAATTACAAATACTGAATTATTATTTATTGGCAACTAACTATTTCAGAGTTAAACGAGTTGTTCTAATTTCTAAACGATAAATTCAAATGTCAGCAGGCAAAACAGTTAGCTGAAAAAATAAAATGAAAACTACCATTACTTTATATGATTGAGTGGAACAAATATCCTATTTAAAGAGAAAAGGATAAGTATGTTAAGATGAATGAAATGAAAGCATGTAAAATATGTTGAGGTGGGCAAGTATCTCTTATACAAATCAATTTCCATTTCATTACACTAGAATTGATCATACTGTTATCATTCCCAAAAACATCAGCATTGATAATTTTCTCATAAAATACATGCACGAATCAAGTGACTTAATATGAAGTCTAACAAGTCATGCTGAAATACTCACGTCCCCAGTTACATACACACAAAAGAAATACCTATCAATCAGCTCCATGAGTTTTCTCTCTTTTAATTCACTCCACTATTACACAAAAAATTTACTGATTAAAGTCACAACCACAATTTACCATCTTAGTATATAAAAACAGAGAAGATCAGTACCTGGGCGGTAAGCATTGACATTGGCACCTAATTCTATCAAAGTTTTTGCAACATTGTAAAGCTCAGGATTCATGCACGCCACAATCAACGGCGTCTTCCCTTCCTTATCTAGCCACTGAAATCAACCCATTTAACACATTATAACCACAAATTTCCTGCAATATTCATATCATTATAAGCTATGTTGCTCGAACTCTCCGAAAATACTACTGGGTGTGTATCGGATTCTCCAAAACTAGTGTATTGTTGGAGGATTCGACGGGTGCGGCAACATTTTTAGAGAGTCTGAACAACATAGATTATACTCATACATACTGTCTATGTGAAAACTAGTCCTAAACCCAAATTAACGAGGACGGTTAAGGTACATCATCTGCCAACATAAAAATAGTCTAATCATGATAAATCCTCTACGCACGGAATTTGTGGAACAGAGCGGATAGATACCCAACGTTCTTAACGCGAACCCTAACTAGTTTCGATCAAGTTTTAATTCATTGATTAATAAGTTTACACATAAACATACTAAAGTTTCAAGTATTTTCCACAATAAAGCAGAAATGATTAGCAGTCAGCACTCCACACAGATATAAAATCAATCAAATAAACCATAATTCAGCTATTAAAATCCAAAATTCAGTTCAGTCAACCATCGATATTACTCCCTCAGTTCAATTTTACTTGTCACATCCGCTTCTCGAGAATCAAACTACATACACGTTGACCAAACATTTTAAAATGTATTAATTTTTTATCATATTAATACGAGAAGGAATGCAACTTATACTAGTATTTTTCATATACTTATCAAACATCTAAATTTAAGATATTGAATTAATCTAATTCAATTTAGCTTTCAATATTAGTCAAATTGACTCTCGTACAGTAAAACATGACAAGTAAAAATGATCGAGGTAGTAACTAAATTCACAGTCTTTCATCACTATAGCAACTCAATCTCATCCTATTCAGAACTTTTTCCACTTATTTCTCTATAAAAATCCTAAAAAAATGTAAAATCTCCAAAATTAGAAAATGCAAACCATAATTAGGCTGTTGAAATCCAAAATTTACTTCACTCAACCATCCATATTACTCCATCTGTTTCAATTTATTTGTCTAATTTTGACTTTGACACGGAATTTTAAGAAAGTAAAAAAGACTTTTAATCTCGAAGTTTTAAACATGTCACGAGAAAATTTGAAAAATTATACCTCAAGGCCAGCGCCTTCGTTACGGAGAGATTTGATACCTTCGACGTTTCCATAATTAACTTGTTGGTATAGAAGCTCGTCTTTCGATTGTTGCTGCCCCATTTGGATAATGAAAAAAAAAAAGAAGAAGGAATTGAAGAAAATTGGAAAAATATTTTCCTCTTTATATTTTGGGGGAAAATTATTGAGGAAAGAGAAATTGGGAAAAGGGGTTGAGGAGAAGAAATAAGGTTTTTCTGACTTTAAATTACGCGGTGGGTGTTGGAAATTTGCGGGTCCAAAATAATAAATACTCATTTCCTCACTTTCATAGTGTTATGTGGCAGTTTTAATTTGTTTGATTGATCTATTTTGATTTGATATGAAATTTAAAAATTTATATTTTAAAATTAAAGATATTATGTTAATTATTTTTTTTATTTTATTTTACTTAGTTTTTTTTTATTTTGATATATTTATTAAGCAAATATTAATTAGAAATATATTTTATAAAATTAATCATATTAATGATGTTTTAAAATTTTAAATTTAATTATTATTATTTTCTTTAATTATTTAATACTGAGGGTAATATGAAAAAGAAGTGATAAAACACTCTTGATTTGCGAAAATGAACAACTAATTTGAAACAAACATATTTAGAAAGAAGATCAGGTAAAATAAAACGGAGGAAGTATTAAATATGCCAAAATATTTTTTAATCTTGTGGCATTAAATATTAAAAAGTGAAATTAATATGTTTCAAAAAATGAAAAGGATTATTCTTTTTTAAATCGACTAAAAATGAGAATATGTCAAATAAATTGAAATGAAGTGAGTATTTAATTCTTGTTAAGACTTAACACAACCCTTGAAAGAATTTTAATTAGAAAGAATTCTAAATTTAATATTAAGAATAATACAAGAAAAAATAATACTTTTTAGTTTGTTAAAATAAGTAAATAAAATAGATTTTTTATATATTTTTTTTTATGTAAAGACTAAATAAAATGAAACGGAGGTAGTTGTTGGAATTGTACAACCTTGCTTAATGAAAAGGATTTGGACTGGTAGATAAACTAATACATCTAGATGATGATGATTTTGCACTTTTAGTCCCTCTATTTTATTGGGAAATTCTTAGACAGAGACTGCGTTAATTAAGTTACTCTTCAAATTCATCGAAATTTCAATGAAATTCAATCTCCTTTTATTTAGGGAAAAAGGCTGAATTATTTATCACTCTCCATCTTTTCTTTTGACTAACAAAATTTCAATATGAAATTGGGAGCTTTGACTGGACTGAAATCCTGACACCATAATTTTATATGCCTTTTTTAAAAAAAATAAAATGACTGAATTTATTAATCTACTTTAATTATGTTTGAATATTACCTTTAACCTTAGTATCTTATCAGTACTTGTTTAGTACTCCATTCTTTTATTTTACTTGTCACTTTTTTACATGACAAGAAAACAATGATTGACAGAGTGAGTTTATTATATTGCCTCTATTAATTGATGTTTAGTAATGTGTATGGAAAAATGATTTGAAGAATAAATAATTAATGCTAAGGGTACAACATGAATTTTTTTTTTTTTTGTCTTTTCTTGATTTGTCAAAAATGACAAGTAAAAATATAAATCAAATTAGGAAAATAGTGACAAGTAAATTCTAATGGAGGGAGTAGATTAGTAGATTTCCTTGTTTTTTGTCTAATTAGGTGTTTGGCCATGAAAATAGAAATTTTTTGGAATTGGAGTTAAAGTTGGAGTTGGATTTTTGTTTGGCCATGAATATAAATTGGAGTTTTTTTTGACTTTTTGTGAGAGATGTGAAAGTGAAAAAAGTAAAAACAAGTGGAATTCTTATGGCCAAACACTATAATTTTCACTATAGTGAAATAATTTTTCAGAAAAAAGTGAAAAATTCTCATGGCCAAACAACCCCTAAGATTCTCTATATTCAATTTTTGTTAACCCCCTCCCTTGACCCAATATATTTTGGTCTAGCATGTGGCGTTGTTCCAAGAGTCTATCGGAAATATTCTCTCTACACTGCAAAGGTAAGAATAAAATTGGTGTATATATTATCCTTCCTCAAAGCCTATTTATAAGATTACATTGGTTACGTTATTGTTGTCGTATATTTTCGGTCTAGTAAATTATTTTAGGATTTTACTTTTGCCATTTCTTCTCTGCAATTTCTTAAAAAAATGGAAGAGGAATTCTTGCCATTGGATGTTGATTGCCTATGTAATTATATTGTGACAATTCCAAATTTTCCTTTGGTGAATTTTTATTACCTGTTGTATGTTTTATCTGTTGGTGATGATTCATGATATCCAAGAAAAACATAATAATCATATTGACTAAATTTGCGTGAGTGCACTTCAGATTTATTTTTTTTGATATTAGGTAATTCATCGTATTGACTAAATTTGCGTGAGTACACTTCAGTTTTTTGTTTTTTTTTTGATATTAGGTAATTCTAAAAGCTACCATACTGTTGTTTTGTGTTAGTCAATAGACAGAAAACAATTACCATACAGTTTGGAGTTTTTGCAAAACAATTTACTCTCAAGTAATGATCGAATGGTAAAAATAGCATGTCATATCAAGGAAAAATTCTCAAAATATTTTGTTGTTCCTAGTTCCTACATGGATATAAAACCGTGTAGCTCAGATACCACTTAGGTTTGAATTTCAAATTCAAAGTTTGTTAGGTAAGTTAAAAGAATTGACTAGATGAAGAGGTAATGAATTTCTAGTACATTATTTATGAATAAGGCATCAATAATTGCTAAATTAAGGTCATTAGCAATAATAAAAAAATTATTGTTGCCAAATATATTATGAGATAGCAACAAATTAATCAAATTGTTGTCATTTATTAAAATTAGGCAATAATATCTTGATTGTTGCAAAAACATTGTTTCAAATTTTTTTATATTTGAACGTTATTATTTTAACAATAAAATATTGCAACAAAATTAAAATATTTCGTAACAATAAAATAACTGTGGTTAAAAATTAAAAGATATAGCAGCAATTAAATTAAGTTGTTGCCATTTATTAATATAAGCCAACAATAATATAGTATTGGTGAAATTACAGAAAATTACAATTGAAAAATACAAAAGAAATGAAGAAAATACAATAATCTTCTTCTTGGCTGAGGCGCGGATATCTCGCTCTCTTTAAGGAGATTCAAGCCCACTGCAACAAATGTTTTCACCGGTCCAGCAGTAAACTTCTTGACTTGTCCCCTCCAGGATACAACAGCCTTCTCACAAAGTACAACTCAACAAACTCTGGACAAGAGTTGAGTTCAAAGCTCCACAAAAAAGAACACCTCCCTTCAACTAATAAACTCTCTTTTTACTAACTTTTGTGAACTCTATATTATCTTGTACTTGAAAAATATGCAAGATTACCTCTATTTATAGGTGAGGTCTTCATCCTTGTAGTGAATAAGAATTAATAAGGGTAGTAAAGGAGGAAGATCAATGACCTTTAGGTTACAAGAGTTACAAGTCATAAAGGTAGGATAATGGATGAATAAAGAATGGGAAGTTACATGAATCTCAAGGAAAATAGTAGCCAAATTCAGCCACTATTATCCAAGAGACAAATGCACTAATGTTAAACACTAATGCAATATTATGCCCAACAATTGTAACATGCTGCCCATCTAAACGTAAGGGAGTAAATGACATGAAATGCACCCACTTTATATACACTAATGTGCAGCAGTTTACTATGCCTTTAAAACAAAAAATGAAGAGATTAAAGGGCATTGAATTGTTGTACACCATAAGGCAAATTAATACATTATAATATTATAAACTTAATATTAAAATGCCTAAACTCCATCAATCCCCCACTCATTTTAATATTGACACAAGAGAGTCTACTAGCTGAAGGAAGACTACTATGCATAATAAAGGTGTGCTCTGCATTGAACCTCCATTTAGTAAAACAATAATTTTTACTCCAGAGTCGTAGTAGTCTCAGACTTGAACTATGACTGCTTTAGGGAAATAAAAAGTTACTGCGTACACATAATAGTCAAGGTGTTGACATGAGCTTTATAGCCAGCACATTACGGCCTTGTGCTATCCCGGTTTTATGAGTGCCTTTGAGAATGAGCCTAATTCTCATAGGAAGCGGCCTACTTCCACACTCACATAGGTGAAATCTGTCGAGAGTGCTCCTGTAATTTTAGCACTCCACTCATATGAGCTACAGATTTTCATTAAGAGTTTGTAAACTCAACCTCACAAATCATTACAGGTAAATGCACTCACATCATAGGGAGGGATAAATAAAATAGTGCATTTTTCCACAAAAAGTCATCATGTGATTCGTTTTTCCCATTGAACCTGGTTATAGGATCTCTAGTCCCCAGGTTGGGTTTCCTCACATATGACTTAGTAATTTGTCGGCTTCAATCCCATCCCTCTCGATGTGCTCCAGACCTTTTCTCTTGCTAAGGCCTTAGTCAATGGATCTGCAAGATTATCACAAGATTTGACATAATCAACATTAATGGTACCATTTGTCAAATATGATCTCACATTACTGTGTTTTCTCCTAATAGGTCTGGATTTACCGTTATAATTGTCACGCCCCGAATCCCATCGAGACATGATTGGCACCCGTAGCCGATAAGGCCCGAGAGAACCAACCTTTGCCTATGCTCAATCATATTCATAACCACCATTGCATAATATTATGACATACGAATAAAGGAGAACAAGGGACATATTTAGGCATACATATGAAACTTGGCCGTTGAGGCCATCCAGTCAAAACAACATGTGTCTTTTACACTATTACACCCACATCGGTCTACAAAAGCCTCTAACAAGAGCATTGACCAAAATGAACCATAAGTCGGGACAAGTCCCCGCTTTACACATTATGTACAATACCAAAACATATACACACTCTGACTCGGAGAAGCCCCGAATGAGCTGGAGCTCACCAAAGAGCCGCTAACACTGGCAATCTACTGAGGAGGCCTACTGGGACCTGCGCCTGCAGCAAGTAAGGTAAATTCCCCGAGAGGGGTCAGTACGAAATAAGTACTGAGTATGCAAGGCTCAGATGAAACTATACAACACATGAATATTTCAATGAATATGTCAATGAACTCAAAACATATGAATACTCGATGTGAATAAGTCACCATGTTATTCTTTGGAAACCATGTGGATTGCTTTCATTCTTTTCATTACTTTCTTTATCTCAATGCTCACATGTCATTACATAACACAATGTACCCGGGCCCCGACTGATCAGTGGGTCTTTCATATCATCATATAGGGATCGAGTCGAGCTAGGCTTATGCCCCTAGACTTGCCACCCTTGGGATCGAGTCGAGCTAGGCTTACGCCCCTAGACTTGCCACCCATAAATCCATATCTCGGGATCGAGTCGAGCTAGGCTTACGCCCCTAGACTTGCCACCCGTACTTGATCATTGACCACATTTGCATTACTTTGATCATTACTTTGAGATTGATACTTTGATAATCATAACATCACTTTGGAACTTTGGAACACAACATTGTTGGAAACTTTGAATCATTGACCAATAAGTGAAGAACATGTGAACAAATATCAATGAGAAATATAACATCACTAGCACCATGATACTATTGGAACCATTGGACAAGAAGCCATGAACAAGAGACACAAGTATAGGCACTCTTGGAATATTGGAACATAGCCTTCTTTGAACTTTCGGAACATTAATCATGAATATGAGAAATGAGATTCACAATTGATCAATGAGTAGGAAATATATGACAATGACCATAAATAAGTGCATATGGGATACCTTGGTACATTTCGGAATAGAACTAAAGAAATGTCAATTGTGAACACTATTGGCCGTAGAAAGATACGGACAAAATAACCTTGCATACCTTGGATTCGCAATACGAATCTACAACCTTAGATGCGTAGACAATAATACTACTCCTTCTTTATGTGTCTACAAATACATAACGAAATTCACATTAACCACCAATTACTTTACAAATGCATACCATGTCAATGAATTACATGTTTGGCTTTCAACATGTCATTTTCCTTTGACAAAACCATTGATCATACTATTATTCCAAAAATTCTATAATATTCCCAACATTGACCAATACATGAAAATCAATACATTTCACCACAATACTTCTCCTTTACACTTTCTTATCCATAATACATCACAAATAATCCTTCAAAGCACCTTAATTCAACTCATAACACATATCGGCCAAAATCCCAAAATTCCCACTTTTAGAAAAGAACAAATTTAATGCCAAAAATAACACCATACATGTTCATATTTTGTCCATACCATGCTTTTTCATCAAAGGCACAAGGCCTAATTCACACTTGAATTCCATATACCACAAATCTCATACAAAATCACCAAGTACCATGACCAACTTTTTCAAGCACAACCACATGATATACATATTATTTTATGCATATAATATGTTAATCCATGAAAATAAACACTTACCAAAGCTTGGAATAGGATGATCTTGTCCAAATATGCCTTAGGGTTTATTTGCTTTAGGGTTTGGAAATAAAGGAAATATTTGTGATATTCTCCAAAAGTGATGAGAGACTTTGGGAAATAAAAATCTGATTTTGGGGGACTTTATATAGACCTCAAGGAAGCCTTAGCCACACTTGGCATTACATGATATGTTCACTTGGTCAATTTTTGAAAGAATGGGTCATTTTTGCCTTTGGGCCTTATCTTTTGTTCCATTTTGGGCCCTAATTTTGGGCCCAATAACACATATCCATGTAACCCACCAATTTTCATGTATTATTCACCTTATATCTCATGTTTACACGACAATATTCTTTTAAACATTTCTCATTCGTCCTTTCGATCGCAAAAATTGGAATTCTAGTCGCCCTTGGCTTCATTGAACATTTTGGATCACTATTCACATTTTATGATTTGATCATGTAGGAGTATGTAGGAGTGTATTGAAGTGTTTGACTCTTATGCTCCATGAAATCACAACACACCTCCTACGACGATCTAATCGCACATGTTACGTCCGATATCAAATGTTTCCCCAATGACACTATAAAACACATATGCATGGCATCTCAACACCTATGTAGATATGATCCCAAGGTATCAAGTGAGGTTATAAAGTACGGGGTGTTACAATAATAACGGTTTTGAACTCTACCAATTGCAGCGGTGCTATCACAATGAATTAAAATAGGAGGAATTGGTTTTTCAAAATAAGGTATTTGAAATAACAAATCTCTCAACCAATTCGCTTCCTCACTAGCTGAAGCTAAAGCAATTAGTTCAGCCTCCATGGTAGAGTTAGCAATAATAGTTTGCTTTTTAGATTTCCAACAAATAGCACCACCACCCAAAGTAAATACATAACCAGTAGTAGATAAAGAATCACCTGATAAAGTGTTCCAATCCGCATCACAAAAGCCTTCAAGTACAGCAGGATATTTTTTATAGAACAAACCACAATTTTTTGTTCCTATTAAATATCTCATTACTCTCGTTATAGCATGCCAATGTTCATTACCTGGCTTGCTAGTAAACCTGCTAAGTACTCCTACTGCATACGCAATATCAGGCCTAGTGCAATCAGTCACATATCTCAAACTTCCGATTATGCTAGCATATTCCTTTTGATTTATAACATCATTTTCACTTTCAACAGGAAACAAGTGAACACTAGAATCAAAAGGAGTTACAACATGCTTGCAATCAAGAAAATTATATTTTTTCAAAATTTTCTCAACATAATGTGACTGGTCAAGAAAAATTCCATCACATGTTCTAGTAATTTTTATTCCTAGAATTATATTTGCCTCACCAAGATCTTTCATATCAAAATGGCTTCTAAGAATATTTTTAGTTTCTCCAATAACATTTATGTTAGAGCCAAAGATCAACAAGTCATCAACATATAGGCAAATAATAACATGTGAATTATTCCAAGACTTATGATATATGCACTTATCACACTCATTTGTTTTAAAATCATTATCAATCATGCAGGAATCAAACTTTTCATGCCATTGCTTAGGTGCTTGTTTCAAGCCATATAGGGATTTAGTAAGTTTACACACTTTGCTTTCTTGACCAGCTTCAACAAAACACTCGGGTTGTTCCAAGTAAATTTCCTCATTTAGGTCTCCATTTAAAAAAGCAGTTTTTACATCCATTTGATGAATTTGCAAATCAAAAATTGCAGCAATAGCAATTAAAAGTCTAATGGATGTAATTCTAGTTACCGGAGAAAAAGTATCAAAAAATTCTAGGCCTTCTAGTTGCTTAAAACCTTTAGCCACTAGTCTAGCCTTATATTTATCAACGGATCCATCCGGTTTTAACTTTTTTCGTAAGACCCATTTACATCCAATTGTTTTACAACCCGGTGGTAAATCAACTAGCTTCCAAGTTTTATTGGAAATTAGTGATTCCATTTCATCATTTACAGCCTCTTTCCAAAAAATAGCATCATGTGAAGATAAAACTTCTTTTAAAGTGAGAGGGTCATCTCCAATATTAAAAACATAATAGTCAGGACCAAAATCTTTTTCTACTCTAGCTCTTTTACTTCTTCTTAACTCAAAATCATCATTTTCTTTATTTTTCAAAATAGAAGTAGAAGAACTAGGTAGTTGCAAAATATTTTCTTGAATCCTTTGACCCCCACTATTTTTAGAATCAAAAGGGAATTTATTTTCATGAAAAATAGCATCACCAGATTCTATTATAATACTATCTTCAAGATTAAAAAATCTATAGGCTGTACTATTTGAAGCATAACCAAGGAAAGCACAAGTAGTAACTTTTTTACCCAACTTAGAGATTTTAGGATCCATTAACCTTACATAGGCTAAGCAACCCCAAACTCGTAGATATCCCAAATTTGGCTTATGACCTTTCCACAATTCAAAAGGTGTCAATTTAGTCTTTTTATGAGGCACACGATTCAACACATAACAAGCAGTCAAAAGAGCTTCACCCCAAAAATTTATAGGTGCACTAGACTCAATTAACATGGCATTAGTTAACTCAACTAAAGTTCTATTTTTCCTTTCTGCTACACCGTTAGATGCAGGCGAATAAGGAGGAGTAGTTTCATGAATTATACCCAATGATCTAACAAAAGAATTAAATTCATTAGACTCGTATTCACGACCTCTATCACTTCTTATTCTTTTTATTTTTCTATTAAACTGATTTTCAACTTCATGGAGAAAAGTTTTAAAATTCTCAAAAGCATCACTTTTATTTTTCATTAAGTAAACATATGTAAACTTAGAAAAATCATCAATAAAAGTGATAAAATATCTATTTCCTCCACGAGTTAAAATTCCTCCAAGTTCACAAATATCAGTATGAACTAATTCTAATAAATCAGTTTTTCTTTCAACTTGATAATGAGGTCTTTTTGTGATTTTGGCTTTACTACAAGCCTCACATTTTTCAAAATTCTTTTTGATCATTGGAATTAATCCTAAACTACTCATGATTCCCACATAACGATCATTAATATGACACAAACGAGCATGCCAAAAATTAGTAGAAGAAAGCATATAAACAAAAGTAGAAGTTTTATTCATTTCAACATTCAACTTGAACATCCCATCACATGCATATCCCTTACCCACAAAAATACTATTTTTCACAATTACATATTGGTCAGATTCAATAATCTGTTTGAAGCCTGCTTTATTAAGAAGAAAACTAGACATCAAATTTTTTCTCATGGAAGGAGTATAAAGTACATCTTTTAAAATTAATACCCTTCCAGAAGTAAAACTCAACTCGACATCTCCCGTTCCAAGCACTTGAGTGGTATGAGAATCTCCAAGCATGATGGTTTTGGGCTCCTCAAAAGGAGTATATTTTTTAAACCAGTCTTTGTCATAACAGACATGACGGTTTGCACCAGAGTCAGCCCACCATCCATCAACATTTTCCACCATGTTTATGTCTGTTATCACCGCCACAAATGGTTCTTCGGTAACGTTTGCCTGAGGTGTAGGCCCACGTTTCCGAAATTTGCAAAATCGAGCAATATGCCCACTCTTGCCATAGACAAAGCACGGTCCCTTTTCTTGAACATGTTGATTTTTTGCTTGGTTATTCCCACCATTATTGTCCTTGGGATGTCTACCATTATTTTTCTTGAATTTTTTCTTCTTAGGCTTCAAAGAAGTATTTTTGTTAGTTTCAGGGGTAGCATTATTTGAAGTAGTTAAATTTACCTTCGGTGTGATGTTGTTCTCTTCTGTTTGCAAAAGTGCATCTTGGCCCCTTGCCTCTTCTTCCATGCGGATTTTCATTATCAACGTCTCAAGAGAAGTTTCCTTTTGTTTGTGGCGCATGGTTTTTTGAAATTCCTTCCATGAAGGAGGAAGTTTATCCACTATGCCACAAACAATAAGATTATCTCCAATTTTGACCTCCTCGGACCTGAGCTCTCCAACAATCATTATAAAGTCTTGAGCTTGGTCTACCACTGATTTGTTGTCCACCATTTGGAAACGAAAAAATCTGCTAGCGACATATTTTTTCGCTCCAGCCTCCTCGGTATCATACTTACTCTGCAATGCTTTCCAAATTTTCTTTGCACTAGAGTAAGTTCTATCATAATAATCATAAAAATTATCAGATAGACAATTAAGTAAAAAATACCGACACTTGTAGGAGTCAACATTGTATTTTTCAACTTTCTCTTGAAGGGAAACAAGTTCATCATCATTCATGGAAGAGTTATCTACTTTGTTTGGATTCTTCTCAGTCAGCACATAAGAAACATTGAGAAGACTTAAGTAGAAAAGTACTTTACCCTTCCACCTCTTGAAATGAGTACCATTGAACCGGAATGGCTTGTTAAGATCTCCCATCTTGACATCCGCGGATTTTTCAATTGTTGCCATATTGAATCTCCTTAAAATTATTGGTGAAATTACAGAAAATTACAATTGAAAAATACAAAAGAAATGAAGAAAATACAATAATCTTCTTCTTGGCTGAGGCGCGGATATCTCGCTCTCTTTAAGGAGATTCAAGCCCACTGCAACAAATGTTTTCACCGGTCCAGCAGTAAACTTCTTGACTTGTCCCCTCCAGGATACAACAGCCTTCTCACAAAGTACAACTCAACAAACTCTGGACAAGAGTTGAGTTCAAAGCTCCACAAAAAAGAACACCTCCCTTCAACTAATAAACTCTCTTTTTACTAACTTTTGTGAACTCTATATTATCTTGTACTTGAAAAATATGCAAGATTACCTCTATTTATAGGTGAGGTCTTCATCCTTGTAGTGAATAAGAATTAATAAGGGTAGTAAAGGAGGAAGATCAATGACCTTTAGGTTACAAGAGTTACAAGTCATAAAGGTAGGATAATGGATGAATAAAGAATGGGAAGTTACATGAATCTCAAGGAAAATAGTAGCCAAATTCAGCCACTATTATCCAAGAGACAAATGCACTAATGTTAAACACTAATGCAATATTATGCCCAACAATTGTAACATGCTGCCCATCTAAACGTAAGGGAGTAAATGACATGAAATGCACCCACTTTATATACACTAATGTGCAGCAGTTTACTATGCCTTTAAAAAAAAAAATGAAGAGATTAAAGGGCATTGAATTGTTGTACACCATAAGGCAAATTAATACATTATAATATTATAAACTTAATATTAAAATGCCTAAACTCCATCATATAGTTATTGCTAAAAAGTTGTTGTGAATTTCATATTTTCTTGTAGTGAATCTCATATGTATATTCAAACAGATTCGAGTAGCTAGATTATTTTAAATTGCTCAAACGCTATAACGAGGTAAAAAAAGTTATACTCAAAGAAAATGAGGTAATGAAATGCTTTTCATTTTTGATTTATTAATGTGTAAGTGCTCAAAAGTACTCTCAGTTTTTATTTTTTCCATTATTGAAGTGAAGGAATAGGTTCTAGCTTTGGAATAATATGGATTTTGAAATCCATTATATTGGAAGGTTTCGCCCTCACATACCTGCTTCTAGAACGTCATTTGATTTACATCAAATATTAAAGTTTGTCTCTCTTTTTTAGTTAATGGTAAAAAACGCATCTAAAGTATTTCAATTTTGAGTTTCATACAGAACTATATATAATTATATGTGAGTTTCCTATCAGAATTATCATCAAATATTTAATAAAACACATTTAAACTATTAATTGTTCACTTTTTATACCTAAAAGTTCAGGTATGAAATTTAAACAATCACTCCTAGTTGGTGATACAGTTCAAGTAGAAAATTCATACACCTATATAGTTCAAACATGAAATTCAAAAAATCAAATTGAAATACTTTAGATGTATTTTTTACCTAAACTCTTCTTTTTCTATTTTAAGTAGGTTCACATAAAAAACTCTGTCACATAAGTAGCCCTTACTATACAAGGGGGGCGGAGCGCTAAGAAAGAGAAAGCGTTATCACTATACGAAATGAAGCAGCGGCTAGCACGCTAAGCTAAGATCAACCAATGTTCGAACGCGGAGCCTTTCTTTCTCGGTCGTCTGTCTTAATAAGTGAATTTCGATTCATGCAGTCCTTCTCTGCTAAATTGAAACAATAACAGAAAGCAAAGCAAAGCAAAGTACAAGGAAATTAAAGGACTTTTATTAGGTACATATAGTTGTTAATAACCTCATTAATAAAATTCAAGAACTCCCGCAGTACAAGTTCTTAAAGCCACAGCCACTCAGCCCATTTTTATTATTGTTCTCCTATCATACATTACACTTCTATTAATTTCTAAGCATATCCCCTCCTACGAGACCTAGACCCTGGTCCAAATACAGTTGCTTCTTCCCTATTATACTTCAAACTCGTAGCTTCTTGCCTAGAAATTTGATAAGAATTCATCAACACTTCTACTGGAATGGCTCTAATTACTGATAATCTTCCAGCAAGTGGAGTCATCATGGCATTGTTGTTAGTCTTGAAGGAAATGTACTCGAGACATTCATTGCCCGCTCTCTTCACTATGCGAAGTTTTGTGGCACGATGAGTAGTTGATTCTCTCTAACTTTATCGTCAAACACTGATTTTCCAGTGTTTCCGACTACTTGAATTCGGCCACTTCCTCTGATGATGTAGATGATTGAGTGTGCGTTTGTGTTCCAGTGTGGTGCCACTATAGCATTCTGCAAAACCAATAGCAAGTATAATGAGTACAATATCTGCAAGTAAATCGGAGTAAAAATAACAGATTGTGTACCTTGTGTACGCAGTAAAAATTGTTGATTTTGCTACCAAAAGTATTTGCCCCAAAGTCTACTTTGAATCACTAGGAAACAAAGCTTAGATCACAAACTAAGAGTCTTATGGTGTTTTTGTATTTGTCGTTTTGTTTTTTGGCTTCCCGATTTCATGCATTTCTTGTCTGAAGAAGAGCAAGATATAAAGGAGAATGGGGGCGGTTCATCAGTTACAGAGTAACTGTTCTCCCCCTTTTTTTGAATTAAGATTATCTTTTAATCTTATCTTCTTTCAGATTAAGAAATGGGTCGAGTCGGGTCGGTGCATGTGGGCAACCCATGACCCCCGAAATCTAACATCTCCCACTTCGCACATGGTGGACAAGACCCTAGCCAGTATAACATCAACAAGACACCCAATTCATACGACAAATAGTTCATGCGACCTGTGAGCATCAAGAGCTTTACCTATAAGGTTTTACAAGCTACACGTAGGAATCCAATCACATATGAAAAGAATTCGCTGCTAATATGAGGATACTTTTACTCACAATACCCCAGACTTAATTCACTACTTCAGTAGTTACTTATCCGATCCCTCATCCTCTTAAAGAGGTGAACTCGAGTTCATGTTTAACTTTATACACAATTACACTCGACACTAAATATGGTTAGTGTAATAGCCGGCTTGTGTAGACAAGTTAAATTATTCTTTTTAATTGTCTTCCCTTTCTACTTGAATCTATCTATTTCAAATCAACTGCTTTCCTAGACATGTACTGTATTTCCGAATTACTCATGGTTATTAGAAACATGCTAAAGTAGCAACACCGATCGAAACTTTAAGAAACAGTCAAAGGTCCAAGGGTATTTCAGTGAAAAAGTTAATGTAACTTTTAGGGTCTCACACAATGAAGAAGCAGGGATTCATTCTTCTATTAACCTATTGGTCGCTTAACACACGTGGTATGAAACACGTACTATGATGTTCTCACCTTATATTGGTGTGTATGTCTCATTCTTTTAGTCATTCAACATCGTACAGATCTTGGTCAGACAGCTCTAAATATCTAACCTGAATTCCTTTCTTTAATGATCCTCAAATTCATATTCTTAGAGAAACTCACATCTGCCTTTTCAAAAAACAAGTCATAATGTTATGGTGGAACTCATTTCTTCACGTTCCTCGACGTAAGAGGCGATTGCTCGTGTGAGAGAGCCAATCTCGTGACTTGTTCGACACACTTTAACAATAAAACACATTATCACATGCATATGAGATATGAACATAAATTCAATACTCATATATTGATGAGAATATTATAACAATCAAGTCATTTTACAATATAGAAATATAATCATATCCCCGCAAACCTAGACCCATAACATGTTTCTCAAACAAGTCTCTAGATATCACCTTTGTAAAGGGATCAGCTATCATTTCTCTCATGTAGGAATGTATTGTAAATTTATTTCTCCACTTGTTACTATGTCTCTCACAAAGTTATACTTGATGTCAATGTGTTTGGTCTTGCTGTGATACTTAGGATCCTTCGTAGATGCGATAGCTGCTTGACTGTCACAATATAAAATCATGGGACCCTTAGAATTCTTTGCAATGTTCAAGTGCTCAAAGAATCTCTTCAACCAAACAACTTCTTGCACTGCAGATGCACAAGCCACAAATTCAGATTCCATAGTTGAAAGGGCTGTACAAGTTTGTTTCTTACTTTTCTACGAAATAGCACCACCATTTAGTAAAAAAGCATAACCGGAGGTTGATTTTCTATCATACCGGTCACCAGCCCAATCATCATCTGTATAACCTCTTATGAATAAATCAGATCCACTATAGCATATTGAATAATCTGCAGTTCCCTTCAGGTATGGAAAAATTCTCTTTACTGCTTTCGAATGATCTCTTCTAGGATTGGATTGATACCTGCTAACCAGACCTACGGCATAACAAATGTTTGGGCGAGTACACATCATAGCTTACATCAAGCTCCCAATAGCACTAGAATATGGTACTCGAGACATGTCTTCCTTTTCTTTTTCGGTCTTTGGACACATTGAATCAGATTTTTTACCATTCTTTTCATATCCGTGGACATATTTATTTATCTATTTTACATCTAGTTGTGACAAACTGATTAAATTTTGGAGGTGTTTTATGAATTAAATCATAATTAATATAATGCAGGGAGAGGTATACACTCAACTGTGATACTCGAGCTGGTGATGTTCTTGCATTGTCAGCAGGAGTTACATTCTGGATGTATAATGATGCTGAGGAACCAATTGTCACTGTCTCACTTCTTGATACTTCCAACCAGGCTAATCAACTTAATCTTACATTCAGGGTAACGTAAATTTAAGTTTATCTTAAAATTATTATTTGTCTATTAGTAAAGATATAGATATTATGAATTCAGACAATAATTGTCAATTTTTTTAAAATAAAATTGATTCGATACAACTCGATTTTATTTTTTTTAATAGAGTTTGATTCGATACAAAATTTAAATAGAACTTTTAAAACTTAGGGCTACAACATACCAATTTTAACGGTAAATGAGAAGGTTAAGTGAGGAGAGTTATTTGAAGTAAAGGAAACTACATTAGTGGTAAATACTTATCTGTACCAGTTATTTACACCAGAGTTTGATAGGAATCTATTCGGTTTGTGTAGAATAAGGTTTTACCCTAATTAGCCTAGCCCAAATGTTTTTAGGAAAAAACATTCCTAAAATGTCTGCCTAAATTAAAATGCAGTGAAATATAAATTGATACTTAGTACTACAGTATTATGCTTTTGGAAAATTAGTACCAAAAGAATGAAAAAGAGCAGCTAGTGTACTTAGTTAATCGAAGAATTTGGGATCCCTAGCTAGCTTCTCGTTATTTTTTTAAGTCAAGTCAGTGTATATAATTTAAATTCGTAACATAAACTTGAATCATTCAATCTTTAGTTAATGTGAAATCAAGTGTGTATGAAACTGGTACCCCAACCAAAGGAAATTGAAAGAATAATACGGGATAATAAATATATACGCGGTGACCTAATCAAGGATATAGATATTTGGATGTTTATTAATGAGAAATGCCAATTGATACTATGCCTTCTTGCAAAGCAAATTTTTTTTACCTGAAGGCATTAATAGTTACTGTAATTACTTCTTTTTCCTTCTATTATGTATTTTTGATACCTAATTAATTGTTGTTCAAGCTGTGTCGAAGCTGGTGCTTTCAGCAAAACTTTCTATTGAGACGAATTAAGCTCATGGCCTTACAAATTCCTGTCTGAAAAAACTAGAGCTCCGACTTATACACATTCCCTTTTGGGTGTTCTTGTTGAATGAAGAGTTTGAAGAAGTATAGAAGGTGTTACATCAGTGATTCAAGCTGATTCTTTGTACATTGAAGTTCAAATAGTTAGTTGTTCCTGATTTCAATAAGTTAGTTATGACAGTTAGTTAGTTACAGTGGAGCCGAGTTGGTTAGACTATATAAGGAGCAGTTAGCAGTCATTGTACTCAAGCTGAATAATCAATAATACAGAATCTCTTACTCTGAAACTCTCTTCTCTCCTCTTCTTCTTCCTTCCTCTCAAACCTTAACATTTCATCAATGGTGAACTGAAATAGTTCATGGTATCAGAGCAATGCGAGCTTCTTGATTACAGAACTCTGCGAGCTTCTTGATTACAGAACTCGTTCATCTCATTTCTTACTGTCACATAATCATTGAACTGAATTTCTCATCCGTAACAACACAATTCAGTTTCAGAGTTTTTTTTTCTTTTCAACTGCCTGAATTTTCATTTCTGGTTTCTGAATTTGCCTCTTTCTCCACTGAATTTCAATTGCTTACCACTGTCTATTGACGAAGCTTCATCAAGATTCATAAATGGCGCATACAAACACGTCAACTTCTGCAATGAATGGTAGTCAGGTCACTGGATCACAGCCAACATCACTAGGAATTGATTCGAGTTATCCTCTCCATCTGAATGCTGCAGATGTAAGTGGTATATCCCTAATCTCTGTGCAGTTAACTAGAACTGAGAATTACTCTGTTTGGAGTCGATCCATGAGAATAACACTGCTAGGTAGAAACAAGTTAGGCATTGTGGATGGTACTTGTAAGAAGGAGTCGTTTAGCGATGAATTGTGGTCACAATGGGAGAGGGTTAATGCCATTGTGTTGTCTTGATTGATGAATTCAGTTGTGAATAGTTTGTTGAGTGGTTTCGTGTATACCTCTAATGCCTGGGTAGTTTGGGAAGCGTTAAAAGAAAGATTTGATAAGATAAGTGGATCAAGAACTTATAATCTACACAAAGAAATCACTTCTTTAGCACAAGGCACTTCTTCTGTGTCAATGTACTTCACTAAACTAAAAAGGTTGTGGAATGAACTTGATTCTTTGGTTCCACCTCCAGGGTGTGATTGTGCTAGATCTAGGGAATTTGTCACTTATTTGCAAAGACAAAAACTTTATCAATTTTTTATAGTAACAAGTATTTCCTTACTATTGTAGATGATTACACAAGGATGACTTGGATTTACCTGCTTAAGCTAAAATCTGATGCTTGTGTAACTATTCAACAGTTTCTCATGTATGTTAAAACTCAATTCAACAAAACTGTCAAAATTTGTAGAACAGATGGCACTGAATTTATAAATGAAGTGTGCAATGATATGTTCACAAATCTAGGCATAGTTCACCAGAAGACATGTGTATACTGACCTCAGCAAAATGGAGTTGCTGAGAGGAAGCACATACATATTTTAGAAGTCACAAGAGCTGTCAGATTTCAAGCTCATATTCCCATTAGATTTTGGGTTCATTGTGTGTTAGCTGTTGTATATCTTATAAATTGACTACCTTCTTCCGTTATAGGCATGTCTCTATTTGAAAAACCATATAAAAAAAACCTTCCCAACTTCATTTGAAAGTCTTAGGATGCCTTTGCTATGCTAAGATCGTTCAGCAGACTGATAAAATGGACTCTAGAACTAGAACTATTGTACTTATGGGCTATTCAGAAGTCCAAAAGGGGTACATCTTGTATGATCTTAGTAATAAATCGTTCTTTGTTAATAGAGATGTTACATTCAGAGAAGATGTGTTTCCTTTTATGACTCATACTTCTGATTTACCAGTGTTTCAATATCTTGATCCTAACCTTTACTTTAACACTGATGACACTGATGTTTCTTGTGTTCATAATAGTGAAACTGTTTATACAGATGCTGACATTGTGGCTTAAGATCAGGTCCATGCTAACATTCCTACTCAAGATCAGGCTCATGATAATGCTCCACCACCTCAACAAGTGATTGCTGAGCAACCACTACAACCTCAGGTTTCAACTAGGAAGTCAGTCAGGAGCAAACATCCACCTATTTGGTTAAAAGACTTTGTCTCTTTCAGCCACACTCAGGACAAACCTTATCCTATCTCAAATTACTTATCATATGATAACTTATCCTCCACCTATCAGAACTACTTATGTTCTCTCTCTGCTGTTACAAAACCAAGAAACTATTCAGAAGCAGTTAAAAATCCAAAGTGGATTGAAGTAATGCAATCAGAAATAGCTGCACTTCAGACTAATCATACATGGGACATAGTGGACTTACCAGAAGGAAAAAGGCCAATTGGTTGCAAGTGGATATTCAAAATCAAGTATAAAGCGTCAGGAGAGATAGAAAGATTTAAAGCAAGGCTAGTAGCAAAAGGCTATAGCCAAAAGGAGGGTATTGAATACAAAGAGAAATTCTCTCCTGTGGTCAAAATGGTTACTGTAAGAACAGTACTAGCTGTGGCTGCTTTAAGACATTGGCACATCCATCAAATGGATGTGTACAATGCTTTTCTGCAAGGAGATCTCAATGATGAGATATACATGGATTTACCATAGGGATTTAGGAGCCCGGGGGAGTACAAACAAGGTTACAAACCTGTATGCAGGCCCATTAAATCCCTGTATGGGCTTAAACAAGCACCAAGATAGTGGAATGTCAAACTATCAGAGGCTTTACTCAAACTTGAATTCAAACAAAGCCAGTATGATCATTTATTGTACACAAAAAGGTCTGAATATGGTACTGTGTTGATCCTAATCTATGTGGATGATCTATTGGTAACTGGAGACAGCCTGAAGCTAATTAAAGAAACAAAACAAGCACTGCAACAAGTATTCAAGATGAAAGATTTGGGAGAATTAAAATACTTTCTTGGAATAGAGTTTGCTAGATCTGAAGAAGGCATCCTGATGAATTAGAGAAAGTCTCTAAACCATGTGCTACTCCTGTAGATACTAATATCAAGCTGACAACTAGAGAATATGATGAGTATACTAACACTAACAAAAGAGAAGATCCAGTGTTGTCTGATGTTAGTTCCTATCAGAGGTTGATTGGAAAACTTCTGTTTCTTACAGTCACCAGACCTGATATCACCTATAGTGTACAAACACTAAGCCAATATCTTCAACAACCAAAGAAATCCCACATGGAAACAACTCTGAGGGTAGTAAGATATATCAAATCTCAGCCTGGACAAGGTGTTCTTATGTATAGTAATCCCATTTAACAAGTAATTGCCTACTGTGATGCTGATTGGGCAGCATGTGCACACTCAAGAAGGTCTGTGACTGATTTCCTAATCAAATTAGGGGATTCATTAGTCTCTTGGAAATCCAAGAAACAAAACACCATATCCAGAAGCTTTGCCAAAGCAGAATATAGAAGCTTGGCCTCAACTGTTTCTGAACTCACTTGGTTACTGGGATTGCTAATAGAGTTGGAAGTTAAAGTTAAACTACCTGTGAATGTATTTAGTGACAGCAAATCAGCACTACAGATTGCTGCAAATCCAATCTATCATGAGAGGACAAAACACATTAAAATTGATTGTCACTTTATTAGGGAAAAAATTCAGCAAGGCAAAGTCAAGGCTCATCACATTTCCACCAAAGAACAACCAGCTGATCTACTTACAAAAGTCTTATCAAAGGCTCAACATCAATATCTTAATTCCAAGTTAGGAGTTCTTAATATATACAGAACATCTAACTTGAGGGGGAGTATTGAATGAAGAAGTTTAGAAGGTGTTACATCAGTGATTCAAGTTGATTCTTTGTAGATTGAAGTTCAAATAGTTAGTTGTTCCTGATTTCAATAAGTTAGTTATGACAGTTAGTTAGTTAGAGTGGAGCTGAGTTGGTTAGTCTATATAAGGAGCAGTTAGCAGTGATTGTACTCAAGCTGAATAATCAATAATATAGAATCTCTTACTCTCAAACTCTCTTCTCTCTTCTCTTTTTCTTCCTTTCTCTCAAACCTTAACATTTCATCAATGGTGAACTGAAATAGTTCAGTTCTGAATAAGGTTGAACATGTTTATATTATTTTTCATAATTTTTCATTCCATTTGTTGTTTTCATTAACCAAGCTGGTTGTGTTGCATTTTATGGGTAGGAAACTGAAGGTAAAATTTGGGCAAAGATATTGAAATCACTAAGGGCATCAAGGTTATGATAACTTATTTTCAAATGAAAATTACATATTTTGGATGTGCGACTTTCCTGACGTAAACTTCCGAAAAAATCACTAAACTTTTTCTACAGATTGCTCGAGCTATTCTTAGGGAAAAGAAATTCAGACGGTAGATAATACGATAGAACAGGGTTAAAATCAACATCATAGGATGATTTTTTAGAAGAGAAAGTTATGAATAATGGCTCAAGGGCAAAGTAAGTAAGAGTTATGAATGAAAAAGTAAAAAGAAAAAAATTTCAAAATTTGATGGTTTATATGAGTCCACCACGATAGCAAGGACCTGATTCGTTCGATACCTGGTCCTTGTATGAGATACGCGAAGAACAACAAGAACACACAAGATAAATGGCTGAAAGTAAATGACAAGAGATGTTTACGTGGAAACCTCCTAGATCAAGGAAATAAAACCACGACCTACCCCAGTAGAATTTCACCAACCACTTCACTAATCAAAAAGCAAAGAATTTGATTACAACTCTATGCAATCTAGGAATTAAACTCTTAATTCCACCACCTAGCAATAACTCTATTGCCACCCCTCTTTCACAGTAACTCTTGAAAGACTCCATTAGCTACCTCTAGCTAAAGCAACAAATCAACATAAACTAAATGTAAAAACACTCACATAAATCTCTAATCAAGAGTTGAGTTTACAGTTGTAAGAGCAAAGGCAAGGACTAGATTAACCTAGAAATAGGACATATCTCACTGTGAGCAAAGATTTTTTAAGTTAATAAATCCTTGAGAAATTTGAGCACCAAGACAACTTTTGATTTGAGAGAATAATCGTTTGTGAATTTTTGCAAAAACTAAGTTTCTCTCCTCAAGATGATGAATATATAAGATGAGCATGAGGAGAGAAGCTTTCTCATTGGAGGATTCCACTGCAGAGCACGTTCCACTATTTTGTTGTAGCTGCCAGACAGTACACAACAACTAGCATATAAGACAAAAGTGTGCAACTGCATATTGGGATACCAGTTGATGTAACTGGTCCTTCAACTAGGTTTGTCAATCATCAAAACATGAACACAATAAGAAAGGCCAGAACCCAACAAAATTTATATATATATATTTTTATTTTTATTTTTATTATTTTTATTTTTATTTTTATTTTTAAGAAACTTATCTACTTTTTTATCAAAAATATTTTAGAAATTTGAATTAAATAACTGAAATATTCATATTAATAAATAAAGTTTTTACAGCAACATCCAAGGTAATGTGTTGCAAACACATGACTAACATCTTATTAACTAAATGTTTATATTATTTAAGAATACTACATTAAAACAAGAAGTATGTAAAAATAAAAGAGACAACTCCAAATTACTTTTTTTTTATCTATGTATTTGCATATACTTAAACACCTTATTAAATATTTTTTAGGCCACTAATTTTATTAAGACGTCGTTTTAAATGATTCGATGAAAAATAAAATCTTTAATAAGCCTGTATTAATCCAATTATATTAAATTACTATATTTATTTGAATTATAATCCAAATTTCTTAAGCATTTAAGTTTAACAAAATTTGGTTATACATTCATAAAACATTAATATCAAGAGTCGATGGTTACCCTTTTCCCATTTCCATGTTTCTAGTAGTAGTAGTCCTTTTCAATTTATTTATTCCGATGTTTGGGGTAGGTCCTTTAGATTGCGGGGGCAATCTACTTTGGCTCGGTGTTTTAGTAGAGTTTAGTTGAAATCCTACAAGGGTGTAGGTCGTGGTTGTTACATCCACTCGAGCCTGGATGGTTTTTCACGTAAAAATCATGCATGTTTTATATTTTACTTAAGTCATTTTTAATTGCTAACTTGGAATGATCAAAGGAACAGAAATCATCATTGTTCCGTGTAAAATCAGAAAAGTTAGTAAAAATTGTTAAAATAGGCAAATTCTCCTATAGACCCAATCCCCCTCCCCCCTTCCCCGTCTTGTGTCTAATTAAGAAGTCAAGTCTAACAACCTCAACAAAATGGTGCATCGGAATGTCAGAATCAAATTTTAATATATATATTTTTTGGTTAAACTAGAAACTTGTATTAACCAAGTGGCAGTTAGTATAACTAACTCATTGGACTTTTAGAGTTAGATCCTATAACAATAACCAACAGCAACAGCTACAAGCTATCAACTATTGGCTAACTGGTATAGATCTGCACTTTAAAACTAGTGGAGTATCTATTTACAGGACAACAGGAAGTATCTAACAGGGATATTGTTTGAGCATTGCCAGAACAGAATTCCATTTAGGTTGCTTCTTCCCCATAATATGCACCTGTAGAGCTATATCCTTCAGTCTGTCATTGTAGTCTCGTCTTTCCTGCTTGAATCTTCTATTGTTTCTTTCAATCCACACATGGTAGACCACTACAACAAATAGAAACTGAATCACTAAAGACTTCCTCTGGTATTGATGAGCGACATGATCTTCAAGTTGAAAATTCATCTAGTGATTCTAAAGGTTTCGGGTTAAAAATCTTCCCAAAGGTAAATACAAGGCTACTGAAGATATTATTGAAGAACAGTGAACTGTTGTGACAAGGAAAAAATCTGGCGGTATAAGGATCAGATCTCCAATTAATAGGAGTCCTGAGGTCGCTCAATAAACAATTAAAAATATATGTGATGCATCATTGTGCGATGAATCTGGTGCAGGGTGATTTTCTTATTCAATAGTTCGCTCTAGCTCATTGGGGTGTGATGTTAAACATTAAGTAGATTGCTCTTAATCAATCTACTCCATCTCCAACCGATACAACGAATCCTAAAAAACTCAAAAATGAAATAAATGTTGTTGTGAATAGTGGAAAGAGTTAAAACACAAGAACTATATTTAGATTCTAGCAGTTGGTAAGCTAGTAGAGGTACCTTGTCAAGTTATAAGAAAGTGCAACAGCAAGGGTTGAGATGTTGAGAAACGGCCTTTACCCCTACTGTTTAACCTAGCCCAGCTTGACCCATTAAGGAGTGAGCCCGGACCAGCCCAGTTTCGAAACCCGATAACCAAAAAAAATAGTGGTCCTAGTTGACCCGGACCAACCCACTTGACACCTTTATTAAAGCCCTTTGAATTAAGTAAAATAGGGTAGCTGGTTGAGTAGCCTTGATAATACGTCTGTCCCAAGAACAAATAGAGAAGGAAGAAAAAGATATCCTTGTTTAACTCCTCTTTTAAAGTGGAAAAACCTTTCCCCGACACCATTTATCAAACAAGGGAAATGGATCTCCAAACCAAATCAATTCATTTCTCGACAAACCCAAACTTTTTCATAATAATAGCAATAAGAAAATCTCAATTTTCCCCATCGTAAGCTTTTGTCATGTCAGTTTAATTACCATATTTCCACCCCTAGTCTTCTTGTTTATAGCATGGATGATCTCTTGGCCACAGGGGCGGAGCTAGCTTGGGGTCAGGGGCCCCTTGGCAGAAAATTATACTATTTATACATGGTTGAAATTATTTTTTAGGTATATATAGTAGACGTTGAACCCACTTTTGCTAGTCTATGTGTTTAATTTTTTATATTTTGAACCCCCTAAGTTTTTTTTTTTTTGGTTTCCCACCCGGTGTCCGGTACCCTCATTGGAGCCCCGACTAATCCGGATCGCGCATTGTAGGGCCCATTCTAGGGGTGGCGCTCCCAACAGGATTTTTTCCATAACCCAGGACTGGAACCCGAGAACCCCCAAAGTTAAAAATCATGGCTTCTCAACTGCTCTTGGGCTAGAAGAACATTGTCTGTTATAGATCATCCTTTACTAAAACCTGACTAATTTTCTGAGATGACTTTTAAGTAAAAGAAGATTTAATGTGTTCAGCTTGAGCCTAGTGGATTTGTTCCCTAAGATCATCAGTTTTATTGTCAATATAATCGGCCTCCAAGTTCCTACATTTTGGTTTTCCATTCTTAATTAAACTAAATTAATTAATTTAAAATAGATCGAATTGAACCGAATTAATTCAAAATGGATCGAGACAACTGAATAATGACCTTAATTCATTCTTATTAAACAATGGAAGTCCGCCAATAAAGAGGATTACTGATATGAAATCCACGAATAGTTATTTATTGAAATTATCATCCTGGAACAAAAAATTGATGTATACTCTTGGAATTTTTTGATAGCCTAAATCAAATTAAAGTGAAGACAGTATTAGAAAGGAAAAAAAAAGTTGTGCGCATGTTTATGCAAAATTAACTGATAATGTTTGTTGATTTTATTTATTTATTTTTTAAAAAATATCAGTAATTTGTCAGATTTATTAAAAATTCATTGATTTTTTAATAGTGTCTATCGACTGCTCTAACAGAATGTAGACTGATGTCGTGTGTCGATTTTTATTTATTGAAACAATTATGTTTTTAATATTAATGGCACTCATAGTTATTGAATCCTAGATTCGCTTCTAATTGGGACCGAGGCGGTAATTCTTTTAATTGAGGTGCAAATATTTATTTTCTCGAAGAAGATTATTCAAGTTTCTTAACATTAATTTATCATGTTTTACAAATAACAGGACTATTACTTTCAAATTCAATCTTTTAATAAGAAGCTCAACGAATCAAATATGCTAACGACACAATAATAATTACTACTCATATTCTTTAAATTTCTTTAGTTCTTGTTTTTATTGCCTTCCCTTCAAGTAGTGTGTAGCTACGGCCTACATGTAACGAAGGATGGTCTTCGTTGAAAAATTATAATGTTATATATGTCTATAGAAAATTATACAAAGTTTACAGATCAAAAATTATTTTTCATACATATTAAATGTTTTGAATCTTGAATATCCTTAATAAAATTTCTAGCTTCGCAACTGTCTTCAACAGATTGTACCGAGTGCATCCATATCGTGTTGCATATATAGGTTTATGTGGAGGCGAATTTAGTCTTTTGGTACCTAGTTTATTTGAACTTAGTATTTTTATGCGATGCATAAATTTATGTATAAAAATTCACAAAAGTTATTAGTTTCTTTATTTTAATTTGTTTGTCTGATTTTAAGTTGATATTGAGTATAAAGAAGTAAAGAAGACTTTTAAATCTTGTACTCTTAAACTAACGACATATAGAATATACCAAAATGTTCTTTAATCTTGTGATCACAAGTCATGTGTGGAAAGTTAGAACTAAAGATTTGCCAAAAAAGAAGTGATATTCTTTCTTAAACAGACTTAAAGAAAAGCAAGACAAACAATTGAAACGTTAAGATAATAAATAGTAGATATACATCCATAATTTTAAAATTATACTCCTCTGTCTCAATTTATGTGGCACATTTCGAATTTCGAGATTCAAGCAAGTCTATTTTTGACTGTAATTTTTTTTATATCTTTTAAATATTTTGTATTGTCAATGATTATGACTTATAGTACTTTTTCACGTAATTTTTGAAAAGTTGAAAGATTCCGTTCCCAAATGTACGATCAAAATCAAACTTTTTAACTCTCAAAATCCGAATTGTGCCACATGTATTGAGATTAAAAATAAAAAGTAATAAAATTCAATCATACGAATTTTAAATGTATAAATTGAATTTTCATATATAGTCCTCAAACAGGATACATGCATTTACAGCCCATCTCCTTCTGTGTGCTCTACATCAAAACAAAAATCCATGCAAACACAAACACAAAATCATCATTTTCTTCTGCAAATATTTGCCACATACCAAATTATTAACTTATTAGGTGTCAAGAACTTTTGTATATTAATGCATGTCCATGCAGAAGTAATCAAGACAAATGTCTCACCACAACATTTTACGTGTCGAATTCTGATCACCTCTTCTTCTCCTACAAATACCAAACTCCGATTTCACTTTTCTCTTCACAACAACACCTTACAATCACCACTCGAATATGGAAATAATAAAAAAACGCTCTCTTCTTTCTCTTGCCATATGCTTTTTTCTTTTGTTTAATTGTTGCTTCTCTCAAATAGAGCAGCAACAAAGCTTCTTATGGCAGAAGCTTCAACAGCAGCAGCAACACCGGCGCGGCCGAGCCAAAACTGATTGTCGGATCCAGAGCCTTAGTGCTCGGGAACCGACTCTTAAGTTTGACTCAGAGGCCGGGACCACCGAGTTCTGGGAACGGAACTCGGAGGAATTTGAATGCGCTGGAGTTGCTGCTGTGAGAAATAATATTCAACCTCAAGGGTTGCTTTTGCCTCATTACAATAATGTTCCTCAACTCCTCTACATTGTCCAAGGTTTGCATCTTACCCCTTTTTTTTAATTCTCTCGCTAAGAACTATTTTTTTTTCGCTCGATTCAAACTCATAATTTTAAAATTGAAGGTGAAGAGTGTTTTATCACCTGAACAATCTTTATTGTCTTGTATTTTACCTTTACATATCTATATGATTCTTTTAACAAGTTTCTATCAGAAATAACTTTTCTACTTTAATAATGTAGGGGTAAGGTCTGCATATACTTTATTTTCTCCAAGTTCTATTTGTGAGATTATACTAGATATGTTATTTTTATTTTTATTGTTGTTGGTATACATATCTATATGATCTTTTAATTCTTGATTCCATTCCCCAAAAAAATGAAAAGAAATGAGTCAATCTTTATTCTTAATTAATTTATTTTATGTTGAATTACTTTTAAGTGATTTCTAGGTAGTTCAGCACTTTAAATTAACAATTTAGCATAAAGTGACAATAGTTTTCTAAAAATAAACGTATGGCCTTTTTTTTAATTCTGAAAATTTGATATTCCCTTCCTCCTTTTCATTTTATTTTTATTTTATGTGTCTTAGCTTGATTGAGTGTGCGTCTCATTATTTACTTATATTATTTTTTGGGTTGAATGAAGGAAGGGGAATGCTGGGAGTAGTTATACCAGGATGTGCTGAAACATTTGAATCACCACAAAGAGAGCGAGGCATGAGAGGAGAAGAAAGTAGAGGAGAAGAAAGCCAGTACAGAATGGGCGGTGACCGTCATCAGAAAGTCAGGCAACTCCGACAAGGCGATGTACTCGCATTGCCTGCCGGTTTCACACTTTGGTTGTATAACGATGGCCAAGAAAACCTTGTTACTGTTGCCTTGCTTGATACTAGCAATCCAATCAATCAGCTTGATCTCGAATTCAGGGTAAGAAATACTCAAATTTTGTTACTATACATGTATTTATTGTAAAAAATATTTATACAGTCATAAGTCATATCATTTTTGACCATAAGACTTTTAAGCTTGTGGTATTAAACATATTATGTCACTAGTTAATAGTTTTCAAGTATAAAATGTACCAAATTTTTTGAAACGGGGTGATAATCAATGAGGCAAATTATTTGGAATAGAGAGAATAGTCAATATTTTATAAAAATGATAAATGATGCATCATTATAACTATGATATATAGTACAACATAGTCAACCATATATCGAGTATTTCTGAAGTGCATAGGGGTTATATGATCTCATGACCTATTGACAAAGTATTGGGCCGATCTGAATTTGAACAAGCTTAAACATATTATTCACGAATTTACACTCCTTGCCCATTAAATAATGCTCATATGGTCTAAAAACAGTACTTCTAGTAAGAGAATTCACCGAATGCATATGGTATGAAAGTTTACATACCATATGCATTCGAAAGAGAATTAATCAAAGTTTTACTTTGGGAAGAATAAAACATATCTACATGTATGTAGCACTTATATTAAATGTGCACTTATTATCGCGAAATTTGTATGTATATTTTCGTTAATTTGTGGCATTAACAATACCCTTTCAATATTTTACAGCATTTCTTCCTAGCTGGAAATCCAAATCCCAAAGGACTAAGTGGAAGCAGGTATGAAGAAGAAATCAAAACTCGAAGAGAACAAGAACAACAACATCATCAATCGGGCAACGTTTTCCACGGATTTGATCAAGATCTCCTCGCTGATGTTTTCAACGTGGATCAGGAGTTGATCAGGAGGTTAGAGGGCCGAGAAGATCAAAGGGGCCAAATTGTTCGGGCTGAGAGGTTCGATGTTTTGAGCCCGGAATTCGAACAAGAAGAAGAAGAGCAACCTTACAGGCCCGGAAGAGAGCACGAGGGAAGAGGATCAAGGCCCAATGGGCTTGAGCAAACTATTTGCACCATGAGGTTTGGAGAGAATTTGGGCCGCCCGTCCCGTGCTGACGTGTACACTCCACGTGGAGGACGCGTCAGCACCCTCAATAGCAACAAGCTTCCAATCCTCAATTGGCTACAACTCAGTGCTGAGAGAGGAGTCCTTTACCAGGCAAGTCAAATTTTAATCCATGTTCTTCAAGTAAAATATAAAAATTACTTCATTCGTTTCAATTTGGACGTTGTCAGATTTTGACCTGACATGAAATTTAAGAACTTAAAAAAGACTTTTGAAACTTAATTGCTGCCAAGAGCGACTATTCTCAAAATTGGAACTTGTTTAATAGCTTGTCATAAACAATGTGGGCTTCTACGCTCAAAGGCGGAGCTAATATTTTAGTTTAATGAGTTCTGAATTTTAAAACGACTATGGCAAGTGCTAAGAATTGTGTTCTAAATTTAATAATTTGTACATAATTGATAAATTTTTTACTACAGTTATATTATTTGAGCAAAAGTTATTAGGTTTAGTCGAATTCTATCTGGGCTTCTATCTTCGCCTTTATTTACTAAAGTGGAATAAGCGAGTTAGACTTTTACCTATCTATACGTACAGTGTAATTTTCTGGCTAGTTAATGTGCCTAGTTAACTTTGAGTGTTGTGTTACATTTGATATTTGCAGAATGCAGTAATGGCACCATACTGGAACACAAACGCCCACAGCATCATCTACATCATCCGAGGGAGCGGTCGGATTCAAGTGGTCGGGGACACCGGAAACTCTATCTTCGATAACGAGGTCAGGGAGGGACAAATGATCATCGTGCCACAAAATTTCGCGATAGTGAAAAAAGCAGGCAACCAAGGACTCGAGTACATTGCCTTCAAGACCAATGATCAAGCCATGACGAGCCCGTTAGCCGGGCGTTTATCGGCTATTCGTGCCATGCCAGAGGAAGTGTTGATGAACTCTTATCAAATTTCCAGGCAAGATGCTAGGAGGTTGAAGTATAATAGGGAGGAGGCAACTGTTTTTGCTGGAACAAGGTCAACGGGATATTCAACTAGGGCAATGGAGCATGCTTTGACTGCTGTTGAGGCTTTCTTAAAAGTCTAATTAAGTTAATTTGGGCTTTGAATAATAATGTAAAGTTTATGAGAGAATAAAATGAGTTTTTGATCAAGTTATGATGAGAATAAATGGGTTGAGTGGTGGCTCTTTAATAAGCTGATGTTTGTTTTGAGTTTTTTTGTGTTTTTTTTTTTGTCCACGGGTGCTTGCATTGGAGTTCGACTTTTCACTTCCATTCATATTAAGAACAAAAGAAATTTGGGGACCATTTGAATTGATGGCCAAGTTAGGTAATGCAAATTCTTCATGGCGAAGTAAGATATGGCGTTAATGTTTGATCACTTTCCCATCTTTAAGAAAACAAAAGAGAGTTGGGGTATGTCTTTGATTTTGTCGATTACTCCCTCCGTCTCATATTAATTGATTATTTTATTAATAATAATTGTTCCATATTAGTTGTCCACCTTATAAATTAAGAAAACATTAATTAAATTTTTCTTATATTATCCTTGCAATTAATTCTTTTTGAAAGTATTCATATTTGTTTATAAAGTTCCCCAACTTAAGTTTTTTAATGGGTGAATTAGTAAAATTATCTTACTATTTCTGATTTTTTAACATGCGTGTAATAAAAAAAATGATCAACTAATATGGAACGGAGGTATAGTAACTGATATATCGATCGACATTTGTTAAATTCCAACTGAACCAAGCAATATCTTATTGGTTAGCGTTAATGTTTGATCACTTTCCCATCTTTAAGAAAACAAAAGAGATTTGGGGTTCGTCTTTGATGTTGTTGATTAACCGGTATACCTATCAATAATTGTTAAATTCAAACCGAATCAATCAACATTTGGTTAGGTTATGTATAATGTATTAGTATATTAAAAATCAATAATTGATAAATTGAATCATTAAATAGCCATCCAACAATCCCCTTAAATAAAAAAATACTTGAACTTCAAGTAAAAATATTTAAACTTCAACCAAATAAAACTTAGAACACACACTTGTATAGGATCTAAAATCGATAATCAATAAATTGAAAATCGTTAAACATAAATATCTAATTGAACCACACAATATCCTCCTTAGATAAAAATATCATAACTTCAGATAAAAATTCCTAAACTTCAATCGGATAAAACTTTAAACAATAATCAATAAATTGAATCGTTAAACACAAATATTTAATCGAACCACCCAATAATCACCCTTAGATAAAAATACTAAAACTTCACGTAAAACTACCTAAATTTCAAC
Organism: Capsicum rhomboideum; assembly: GCA_031232105.1. Taxonomy (NCBI): domain Eukaryota; kingdom Viridiplantae; phylum Streptophyta; class Magnoliopsida; order Solanales; family Solanaceae; genus Capsicum; species Capsicum rhomboideum. The sequence goes on from CP124711.1 coordinate 7,632,977, forward strand.
CACATAAAATTTTAACATTTACATCAAATCTAATCACTTTTAATACGTGTCTAAAGTTATAATGGTAGGTCCAATATAATGAGCCTCGAGAAAGTTGTAAAGGTGGGTTGAATGGGCGTCGACCACATATGGATTGAGTTGTAAAGTGAGGTTAGAGTGCACATTTCTCATCTTTACAAGTAGGAATTGAACATGTCACATCTTGTACAACAAATTTAATTACTAAGATAAGATTATCTCAAATTATTGTTACACTCAACCTGTAACTAATTATTTTTCTTGTTTTCATGCATGATCTTGTATAATTAGAGAGTATTTGGGTGAATTATTATGTAATTTAGTGACGTTTGGAAATTGTTCAATGGTTTAATAGGGAGTTGGAAAACATATGTCTAATAAGGAAAAGAATTCGTAAGGAAACTTTACGGTAGAGGGCTTTATAATGTTCATTAAACTTTAAAGTATAGTTTTTTTTTCTTCATAAAATTCGATTGGGATTGAATGAAGGAAAATATTCTGAGAATTTTTGCAGATATGTTTATCAAAGATTCATTATTTCAACTTCAAATTTGAAATAAAGAATTTGACGTTTGAGTAGTGAGTTTTAAGAATTTTTCTCAAGTCTTTTTAAATTTTCACTCATAAAACTTCTATTGTATATTCATGTCCAAGTATATATAACTTTAACTTAGAAATACTATTTTTCACCTTATTTCAATTATCATTTTTTTCCCAATATCAACAATTCATGCTCAACGCCTACTTAGCATCTTTTCTTTTTTGGAGGGTTCTTCACTCGGTGTTTAATATTTGTATTAAAATTTCGATTAATCTGAATCTGTGCCACATGAGACTCCTTTTAGGAGAAAAATGCTCCTTAACACGATTTTTTTATATCCAAAACTCAAATTTAAAACCTTTAATTAAAGGTGGACGAATCTTGTCCATCCCAAACCATGAGCCTTGTTGGTCCCTATTTGGTATCATCAACATTCGATGTGCACCTTTCCTTAGTGAAAAAGGCATTTTGTGGGGCAAAATCGCCCAACTCTATTGACCTGCCACTAAAGAAATCCACTACAACCTCCTAATCAATGTACACTTTTTTCTCTTTTTCTTTAATATCTTCTAAATTATCTCAATCAATTAAGCACAAACTTAAGACTCAAGATTTCTACAACCAAAAACATCAAACACAAAACCGAAAGTTAGATATACCTAAGCAATTTATTTTTTTTCAAAAAAGGACATCTTTTGCTTTCTTTATATTTAGGTTTTCAAGTCTATGGTCTTTGATCCCTTTCTTAGAAAAAAAACCAAAAAAGATGATAAAGAAATCATGTGAAGAAAAGAATGAGACATGACCAAAAGGTTCAAGGAACCATCCAGCCTAACATATCAATCATCTACACCTTGCACACACACACACAAATTTTCAAAATAAAATCCAAATCTTCAACTTCTCTTCTTCTCAAAGAAAACAAATCCCACCATTTAATTTCCACTCAAAACTCTAAATTGAATGTCAAATTTCAACTTAGGAAAAAAACTTATTCTACCAACAAAAAAAGCATGGAAGAGCTTCACCAACAAATTTCAATCAAGAATACACAAGCTCAAGCTTTCAAAAGCTATCAAAAATTCCAAAAACCTTTGCATTAGAGCTTACAACTACATTTTCCCTATTATTACTCGAAAATTCTACTCGTTGATCAATCGTTCTTCATCACCTCGACGTACTCATCGCAATTTTTACCATAGTTACTACCAATACCAACAATGTCATAAAAATACTTCACCTATATACGTGGACCAGCTCTTCCCCGAACCTATACTGAAACCAACACGACAAAACCATAGCTCTAGCAAGATATCCGCACCTCAGACTGAAGATTTAGTTGCTTCGGGTAGCGGAATCGACATTAATTATAGAAGCAAATTGGATCAAGAAGAGCAAGAGATTGTTATGAAGGCTATTGAGGAAAATAGTGCATTGAAAAAAGGTAAGGCAATTGAGAGTGGTACTAAATATTACTATAGAACATGTGATAATAATATTAATATTGATGAATGGAGAACTCCTTCAATGCCACATATAAATGGAGTGGATAGAAGAGCTGAAGAATTTATCTCTAAGTTTCGTGAAGATATGGAACTTGAAAGGCAACAATCCATTCTTGATTTTCAAGAAATGTTGGCTAGAGGTACTTAAATAGTAAAAGATTTTTTTTTTTTTTTTTTGGTCACTATTATTGTTGGAATTTTTAAAAAATTTAAGTACAGGCTTTGATTTTCTGATCAATTCCTTATTTCCCAATTTTTGAAGGGGAAGAAAGTGAATTGAATTGATTTTCTCTTTGATTTGGTGTGACAGAGTATTTATTAAAGTGGATAAGAAACTTAGGTTGTGTGGGAATGTTTTTATATTTTTATTTGTAATTTCAAGAATTGTATTCTGTATATGATTGTTTTTCTTGGTTGTTATGAATAAATGAATATGATAAAACTTGTACTGGTTTTCTTTCATAAATTCAAACGTGTTACACAGTTGTAAGATCAGAGCTTTTAGATCATTTGTTTCTGTCTATGATAGTCTATATTCCTAAGATGGAATCTCTATATAAAAGTACAAACTCAAAAGGATATATAAAACAGTTTCCAAGTTTTTTGATATCGACTCTGAGTAAGGAAGTTGCAGTGTTAAAAATTCCAAAAGGACACACCCAAAGGACCAAATATCAGCACCCAACCCATAGATGTTGCGCTTATTCATCGCCTGATAGACCTCGGGAGCCATCCAACGAGGTGTACTAACACATACATCCGGTGAAGGAATTCCAGTATGGAAGTACATAAGTATGAATGAAGGGGAATCGCCATATCAAAGCCACATAGCGTTACTGTAGGGATACCATCAGCTCTCTTCTTGTCCACATCTATTAGGATGTTTTCACTTTTTATATCGCGATGTATGATATGCCTAGAATGCAGCTCTGTCAACGCACTTGCTACATCTCGGGCAATAAATACCGATGGCTCAAGAGGAAAACGTTTCTCACCAACATTAGATAACTTATCTATATATTTCTTCAGTGAACCCCCTTTAAGTACGATGACTTTCCGAACTGCCATCTGATGAAGGATCCCATCTTGAAGATATTTGATGAGCTGTGATATTCACAACCACATGATTCACCACTCTTTACCACAATCACATTCCATGCATGATGCATGAGGTGAAAATCCAAGTAACCCCTAACAAGTAACAAGCTTACAAGATATTCGAGGTTCTATTCGATCACACAGGTACTTCATAAGCAAGGCTCTATCCCTACATACACAAAAGTCCTAACTGCAAACTCCCAATTGAAACAACGATAGAATTTTGCCTTGATTTTATAGAGCCAAGCTAAGTGCTTTCTCACAACGATCAAGGAACATATATCTCATAAGACGCTAGGACTGTCTTTTGTGACCATGTTGGTAGTATGACACTACTAGTGTCATCATTTCAGCATTACATCTCTTTGCCTGACAACTAAAATGACTTCCCCTGAATCAAGATGCAAATTCTCAGTGGTTTACTGGCTAAGATTTAAAACATAAAAATGTAGATACACAAAGAAGCAGTTGGTGTGCTTCTTCAAATACAACACCAATATCTGTTAGAGGCGAGTTTAAAATTTAAAGTTAGTAGGTTCAAAATAAATGTGGGCGGATGTAATGTATAGTGGATGTGTGGGAACAATATATACATATATATTATGAATATTTGTGTATACATAATCGAACATATTGTATTCAAATCCTGAAAATTCGTCTAAATGTGTACAAATATACATTATCGATTTTTTAAATACATAATTCGAACCGAAAACAAACATTTAACAACTAGCATTGATAACAATTACTCCCTCTGATCATCTTACTTGTCCATGTTTGACTTGACACGCCTTAAGAAACAATAAATAAAAGGGTACTCCCTCCGTTCTATTTTACTTGGTCTTCTTTCTGAATTTGTTTGTTTCAAATTAGTTGTCCATTTTCGCAAATCAAGAGTGTTTTATCATTTCTTTCTCATAGTACCCTCAGTATTAAATAACTAAAGAAAATAGTAATTGTTAGATTTAAAGTTTCAAAACCTCATTAATAGGGTTAATTTTGTAAAATATACTTCTAATTAATGTTTTCTTAATGGGTGTGTCAAGTCAAAAGAGGCCAAGTAAAATGGAGCGGAAGGAGTACTTTTTACTATATTACTTATAAGTCATCTAAATATTGAGAAATAAATATTATTTAATAACAAGGATAAATTAAACCCAAAGTTGTAAATTATCTCTCGATTTTTTAAATTGGACAAATAAAATGAGACAACTATTTTTAATATACTAGACAAGTAAAAACGGACTGAAGGAGTAATTAATAGTTGCTGATGTGTTCATCATGAACATTTGCTTGATTCTTTTATTTAAACTAATTTTTCCATTGCTAGATATGGTTGAAAACTAAAAATACTTCCAAGGATAACAAGGTGGGCAAGTTTACACAAAAATCAGTAGGTAGTCATGAATTTAAGGTGGGGAAGCGATTACTCCCTCCGTCCATAAATAGTTGTCCACTTTCTTATTGACACAAGAATTAAGAAACAATAAATGATAGGGATAATTTTACCAAATCACTCTTTGAATAAAATAAATATTTTGTTTTGAAAAATGCAATGAGGGATGAATAGTATTTAATATCTAAGTGTAAAATGGAAAAAAAAGGGTAAATTATTTATTGCTTGGACAAATATTGTTGGACATCTCAAATTAGAAATGTGGACAACTAAAGATGGACGGAGGGAGTAGTTGCTTGTCACTGGCAAGTACTTTTCCTCTCTCCTTTGTTTGGTTAGCTTGCTTTTTCACTCAGCTGTTTCTTCTCTGATATCGAGGGACAACAAGCATCAACTATCATTCGAACCCATGATTCACCCTTCTTTACCACAACCACATTCCATGCATGAGGTGAAAAATCCAAATAACCTCTAACAAGCTCACAAGATATTCGAGGTTCTATTCGATCACACTCACACAGGTACTTCATAAGCAAGGACCTACATACACCAAACTGCAAACTGCCAATTGGAACAGCAATAGTGTTATGAACCAATTGTCCCACATTGAACAAATAGAGAAATGTTAATGGGTTTATAAGCCAAATGAGTTCTCCCACCTATTAGACTAGTCTTTTGGGTTGGGCTCTTCAGTTTGGCTTATAACATTGGTGCTTTCGTTGAGAGTCCCATGCGTGGGGCCGTGACTCGGAGTGGTGGCCTGGACCCAAGGGGGTGCCAGCCGTGATCAACTGGGCCCAGCCGTGACCAACGAGGTCGTTGGTTCTTAAGCGGAGGCGATTGTTATGAACCAATTGTCCCACATTGAACAAATAGAGAAATGCTAATGGATTTATAAGCCAAATGAGTTCTCCCACCTATTAGACTAGTCTTTTGGGTTGGGCTCTCCCGTTTGATTTATAACAAATAGACTTTTGCCTTGATTTTATGGAGCCAAATGCTTTCTCACACAGATCAAGGAAAAGTATATATCCTAAGACGTACGCTAGGACCATCTTTTGTGAACATGTTGGTAGTAGTGTCATCATTTCCGGTATGGCATGTGCAGACAAAAGGCTTGCTATAGTTCGATCACTTCCACCAAAATGATCCAACACTAAAAAATGCGAGCAGTGATGCAATTTGCAAGTTGTCTACAGCAACATTTTCTCTATCTTTAAACAGACCATCTGTCTGTCTGCTTGAAATGATAGATCAGCGCCATGAGCACGTAGAGCAAAGGCATCCAGCATTTAATCTAATATATGTTTATCAACAACACTAGCTAAAGAGTATTTGTACTCACCTTCTTCAGTAAACAGTTCTTTATCATTTGTATAATCATTCACTATGCTTGATGAGCCTTCCACTGGAGAATCGTCAATTAACTCAAAATGTTTGCAGGCAACACATGTCATGTTGTTATTTAATCACTCTTGACTATCCCTCTGTTTCACATAAACTTGCCTCTTCCATCTCTTGGATTTTAGAGGCTTAAAACATCGATGATTATGTGATTAGCCACAGAAATGCCCCGACAATGTGATAGAAGCTCCATTTTGGGAATTCTCAGACGTTTCTTGATCATAACCTTCAACCGCGTCCATTTCTGATGATGAATCGGTGAGTCATATATCTAATACCCCTCCAAATTGCAGCATATACCAGTGAAGGAATGGAACAATATTCAACAAGCTTATTGTCCTGAAGATTGTGTCTCTGCAAATTATATATTGAAATGATATCAAGATTCTCTAAGGATGTAAATCTATTGTTACAAAAGTCCAAACTCTCTAATCTTTAGCAACATTCAGTAGCAGTATAGAGTTAAGATGAGTTATCTCTAACGGGTAAAGTCCTAATTTTATTGAACGAAAGATCTAAGTACTCAAAATTAGTGAGGTATTCGCGCAATTAGTGGAGGTGCGCACAAGCTGACCCTCACACCACGCTTATCAAAAGAAAAAGAAAAAATCAGAAGAGTGTTGTATGATTTAACTTGATTTCCAAAATGTCAACGTCATCCCCTCTATTGTAACCCCTCACATAACATGAAATGTATCTCACATGATGAGAAGCTCGATCGTCCATCTTACTATTCAAGTCAAGTATAACTGGAGAACATTTTATTTAATTATTTAATACTATAAAAATAGTATTTCTTCCGTCCCAATTTATGTGTCACTTTTCAGATTTCGAGATCCAAATAAGTTTATCTTTGATTATAATTTTTTCATATGTCTTTAAATATTTTGAATTGTCAAAAATTGTGATTTATAGTACTTTTTATGTAGTTTCTAAATATATAAATTTTATTTCAAATAATTTAAAGATTTCATGTCTAAATTTACGGTCAAACTTAAATTGTTTGACTCTCGGAAAAAGAAAAGTAACACATAAATTGAGAAAGAGGGAATATTACAAAAATAAAATTATATTGATATATTGTCTATTGATGTCCTCAACCTATAATAGGACCATTTTATTCACATTCCGTTCCAAAACCTATAATAGGACCATTTTATTCTCTCTTTTTTTCGCGTAGCTACAACACCAATTCAACTTTCGGTCCAGGATGTGAGTTTGAGTTTAAAACATAAATTTAATAAATTGAAGAATTGATGAAACTTATAAATTTTGTTCTTTCTAACCACTTTAGGGTCTATAGGATATTTCAGAATGACTTCAATATTTTTGTTGGATATTGTATTTCAAACTTTTTAGAACATGTTATCAAGCTGGTTTGCTGCCATAATAAGTAAATAACTAATGCACAAAATTTTAGAGATTTTCATTCAGGCTTGGTATCGTTACGCTGATATTCTAGTGAGTTTATAATATTATGTTACTTCTCTAATATTAATTTTTTCTAGAACAAGTATTTCAATATATTTTTCATTTAAAAAAAAAAAAGAAGAAGATATTATGACCTAATAGATTCATATTCTCTTTTTTTTAAGAGTCATATTCTAATTTTTTTAGTCAATATATGGATATGGAAAGAAACTCTGATAGAAGGAATAATATGAGTAGTTAGATTTATTCACTACCAAATATGAGAAATTTAAATTACCAAACATAAATACCAAAAGAAATAAGCTACGAGATACGTGTAGGATTACTGTTTTTCCATGGAATTCTTTTAAATTCATTGAATCCTTTTTCGCGTTGGAGAATCCTCCTTCATTCACTCCGCTCCAAACAGTAACTAAGAAACGGAATACTTCCATATAGGAGATGCCGATCGAGAATAACTAAATCCAAGATTGACGATAAATAGGAAAATAACCATTAAAGTCATTAATTGTACAAAATAAAAACAAACACATTCAATAAAAATTTTAATATTGAAAATTCAAATCTTCAGTATATGGAAACAAATGATGGCCTGAGTGATATTTTTTCATTGTTAGGATCAAACATTAGATACGAAGACCTTGTCTTTATCCAAAAATTATCATGTCAAATCGTTAAGAATATAATATTAAATGTAGAAACTACCTGAATCCATGAGCGTTTATGTTTGATTTGGGGACCATAACCTTATATTCATAAAAGCACAAGTTATGTAATTCTAATCTAACACATCATTAAACTAGAAATTACATTCGGGTATCCATATATAAGACCTCATACTTTATGAGGTGTCTTTTAGATCTATTAACTTTAAATCTTATTAAATCACTTTTAATATGGATCAATCTTTCAACGATAACAACCAACATACAGTATATATGCAAATTCATAAAAGTCCTACGTTCATCTCCTAAACTTTTTTGGACAAACATCACCCTTATATGAAAAAAGAAATGTAGTTAAATGCTTACTATTCCTAAAGGCCAACATGAAACAGCCTCTCTTTCATTCTTGAAAAGTCACAAAAACAAAATAAAATTAGCAAAAAGAATATCATTTGACTTTGTTGGATAACACGTAGGCCTCAGGCATGGACCATGGCCTTTTGTTTGTACATCACAATTTCTTTTTTCCTACACCACAATTTCAAATACTTGGGGCCCCCCACTCCCCCTAAAAAAAAATCTCACAATTCGAGGCTATCTTCACAATAATTAAAATTCCTAAAATATCCTTTATATTTGGTGATAGATTCAAAATGGCACTTTGAGGGGTAGTTTTGGTAGATAAGATGGAATAAGTAGGAATATCGCATGAACCTGGGATAATCAATAAGACTATGCTATCCTATGGTCGGGTTCGTGCCGGATGCTGAAGGCATTCTTGAGGTGATCTCATAGTTCCTACGGGGTGGAGATAATGGAGTCGATCCATGAATTTTTCTTCCTTTTCTTTTGTCGAATTTTGCTCAAAGGGTTGAAGGGAGATAGTGAATCAAGTTGTTCACAAGGGCCAACTTGATCCTCTTCTCTAGAGATGAGATAGTAACCTCAACATTTTAGTATAAATAATGGGACCTCACACCCAATATGAGATAAAATTATTCCTAAGTTTTGTTTTAACATTATTATAATTATCTCACTTACCAAACGATCCCTAAGAGTCATTTTATACACAGACTAAATTAACCTGGGATTATAATCCCTCGGCTAATTCATCCCACCTAGAGATGGAATAAACAACACCAAGCTAGATCGGATAAGATAGGAGTGTGGTATGATTAAGCCGGTAAGAAGATTTACACCATATTTGATAGACAGTATAAATTATTGAGTGTGTTAATTCTCTACCTAAATTATGACCAATTATTTATCAAAACACACGTCAAATATCATTTATTCGCCTTTTCCTACCTAATATTCAATGTGCAATGTTTGAATATACCCAAACATAACACTTTGTTTGGATGGTTGTTACATATGTTTCATTATATATTTGTATTATATTATCTTAATAAATATAATGTTTGGATAGATTGTATCGTGCCAATACAATACCATGGGTAACAACCCTCCAAACAAAATGTAAATGACCATTTTTGTCATTTCATCTTCATAAACAAATGCATCCAAAATACTAACCACTCATGTTGAGCCAATAAATACCCCCCTCACTCCCACTTCCCCCCCTCACTCTCTCATTCTCATAGTTTTCATCATCGTTCTCTTCGTAAATCTCCAGATCCACTTCAACAAACAAATGGCTAAAGATCCAGTTCGCGTTCTCGTTACTGGTGCCGCTGGTAAATCCATCTCTTCTTATCTATACTTCAAAAAAATTGCTTATGTTTTGTGATTTTTTTGGTTATTTTTTTGTATTTTTTGGTAACGTAGATCTGTTGTTTTACTTCATTTTGACTTGATGTTTAGATTGATTTTTAGTACTGATGTTTATTGGATTTAGACTTAGATCTACTTGTTTTTTACTGTTATTCTTTTTGATTTAGTTCCTGATTTTGTTTTATCCTTTCTTTTTTTTTTTTTTTGATAATTTGTTTAATCTTTTGTTAACTGAATAGTTACCCAGTAGATGTATAATATATGTATAATTAGTGTATAATCTATGTATCCAGCTAGAAAAATTTAACAGTGAATTCGACCGGCTATTTGTCTAGAGATCCCCCCTTTTCCCCCCTTTATGTGATCTGATGATTAGTGTATAATCTATGTATCCTGCTAGAAAAAGTAAATAGTGAATCTGGTCAGCTATTTGTGTAAAGATCCTTTTTTTTTCCCTATATGTGATCTGAAATTAGTATGTTCTCCGCTCCGGGTTGATGTATTTGTTGTTTCACCAGTTAGTCTTAAGTGTGTTAACTTGCGAGTTGCCGTTCTTTTCTTTTGTTGTTTGCTTTGATCTCCTATCAGGAATTGTGCTAGTTTGATTTGTTGATTTTTTTTCTCTTTTTTTGAGAGCCTTTGGTAGGTTCATAAATTATTGATCATTCAAATTGAACAGGTCCAACTGAAATGTAGATAGAGTATCCCCACCGAACACACACGAAGAGAAAGAGAAAAAGAAAAAGAAAATAAACTACTTATTGAGGTTTAGTTGTTTTTAGCATGATTGAGTTGATGCGTTTGTCATACCGTTTGAGTTGGAAATCGAGAACGAGAATGTAATACTAACAATTACGCTGTCATGATTTAGATTTGTGGACTTGTGATTTGGAAAAACTTCTCATGTGTTAGTTAAGCTAGATGAGTATGAAGATTAGGTTCTAAGTGTCTTTGGAATGTGTTTTTAGATTTTAAGACTTCTTTTCTAAAGTCGGGAAAAATTTAATTGCGAGACTAATGTTTTATTGGCTCCAAAATTATGAGTTGGATGGAATGTTAAGTTAATAGGATACTGCTGTTCTTTTATCCAGGACAAATTGGATATGCCTTGGTGCCGATGATTGCCAGGGGAGTGATGTTGGGTGCTGATCAGCCTGTCATTCTCCACATGTTGGATATTCCACCTGCTGCAGAGGCACTGAATGGAGTGAAGATGGAACTAGTGGATGCTGCCTTCCCTCTTCTTAAGGGTTGGTGCAATTGCTTCTCATAATCTTATTGTTGTGCAATTTTATCACTTGTTGAACGTAAACTTTGGCTAAATGATTTGTTCCCCTACGTATTTGTCAGGTGTTGTTGCCACAACTGATGCTGTTGAGGCATGCACTGGTGTCAGCGTTGCTGTCATGGTTGGAGGTTTCCCCAGGAAAGAAGGCATGGAAAGGAAAGATGTTATGTCAAAGAATGTTTCTATTTACAAGTCCCAGGCTTCTGCTCTCGAGAAGCATGCAGCTCCCAACTGCAAGGTCAGGCAAAAGTATATGGACCTTTGTCAATTACTTTTGATTTTTAATCTTGTAAATGGAACTTGGGGTCCAGCACTGCATGATGTACTTCCAGAATTTGATTGGATTATTATTCTATTTGACTGCGGAGGTAGTTGATTACTCAGCTCATAAATAGATCACAAGTCGATGAGAATAGTTACAAGATGTCTATTGCCAACTTTTAGTGTCTTTTGTGTTACTTTGACAAGTCCTTTCTGCCATGAACTCTAATGTCTTTGTTACTTATTGCCTTCTGTTTGTGTCAATGGAGGCATCATTGAACCATTTTCAGGATTTTGATGTGCATGCACCTGCATTTCATTTGTGGTAGTAAAGTTTTGCCTTGTGCCTCTTCCAGGTGTTGGTTGTTGCTAACCCTGCCAATACAAATGCATTGATCTTGAAAGAATTTGCACCATCCATTCCTGAGAAGAATATTACCTGTCTCACAAGGTTGGACCATAACAGGGCCCTTGGCCAAGTCTCAGAGAGACTGTGTGTCCAAGTGAGCGATGTTAAAAATGTCATCATTTGGGGAAACCACTCATCAACACAGTATCCTGATGTCAACCATGCAACAGTTAAAACACCAGCTGGAGATAAGCCAGTCCGTGAACTTGTGGCTGATGATGCATGGTATAACTTGACTTGTAAATTGACTAGCTAGTTTTCTTTATTTCAAGCTTACCGATTAACTGATAAATTTTATTCTCCGTCTTTAGGTTGAATGGTGAGTTCATTACTACTGTACAGCAGAGGGGGGCTGCCATTATCAAGGCTAGAAAGCTTTCTAGTGCTCTTTCCGCTGCTAGTTCTGCTTGTGATCACATTCGGGACTGGGTCCTTGGAACTCCAGAGGTAGATCTCTTGACTTGGGGCTTTGTTGTAGTAGTATAAAACAAAAGTAATTGCTTATGCATAGTGTTGGTAATTTTAAATCAAGAGTAGTTCTGATCTCAATTTTTTTCTAACCAAATGTTGCAGGGCACTTTTGTTTCTATGGGTGTTTACTCTGATGGGTCATACAATGTCCCAGCTGGGCTTATTTATTCCTTCCCTGTTACATGCAAAAATGGAGAATGGTCCATTGTTCAAGGTTCGTAAATATTTTTAGTTGCATTTAGATGTTGTCCTTGATTTTAATCAATTATTTGTAATGTGCCATGTTAAGCTCCTATTATGTTAGTGTTTTCAGGCAGTTCCTCTCTTTAAATGCAATTAGTCAAATTAAGTTGTTAGTTTGGGATGGTGGATGAAAGTGGAATTAATCTGGGTCAAGCATGCTGTAGGATTTTGGTATTCAGATTCCTTTATGTTGTAAGCCATCTTTAGACTCAATGATTGTCATAGCATATAGGTGGAAGAAAGCATTTGAAGAAAATATTTCTATTGGAAGTTTATTAGCCTGAAGGATTTTCATTTGAAAAAGCCAGCTATCTGCACGGCTGAAGAAAAGATGTGAATACTTTACTTGGTTTTAGCTTTAGGTGTTACTTAATGGTTCATATGCTAGGTCCATCCAAAAAATTTATCTGAAATTTTTTGCTCTCCCAATATAAGTGCACGTTGAATCTTGCATTAGTGTCTTTTTTGTTGATGTTGAACCTTGGTCGGGATAGCAAGGTTTCATTCCCTTCCTGGTAAAAATTTGTTTAAAGTTGTCTGTCAACATGGCCTTAAAAGTATTTTGTTTGTTGTTTGTGTCCCCAGGTCTTCCAATTGACGAGTTCTCAAGAAAGAAGTTGGACTTGACAGCGGAGGAGCTATCCGAGGAAAAGGCATTGGCCTACTCATGCCTTACTTAAATTTGCCAGCATTTCCTAAGTTGCCTTTTCAACCTTTGGGGAGTGTTATGTGGTAATAGAAGTGGCTTCAGTTTTGAATAAGGCCATTGTTGATTCTTGAGGAAAGTAATGATGGGAATACTGCTTTGTCAGTTGCATACTCTTTAATGTACTCTGTTTTATGCCAAATGTTCGAGATAGAACTGATGTTTTTTTGCGAATAATTAGCATCTTTTGTTGGTAATTTTCCTATCATGTGTGAGTTTCTGTTTCTTGCTCAGGCTACTTGTTTTGTGGAGATAGCTCATCTTCTCCTCACACTGTCTCGTCTTTGAATGTCTTAAAATGCATATCCTCTGTGGTGTCTGGTGTGCTTTGTATTGTGCTTTAAAACAAGTACGAAACAGGCTATTCGTGGACAACTTAGAACATTGGTTGAATTTAAGATTTTTTTCACTTCACCTACTTGCTGATAGTGTGAATAGTGGAACTAAATTTTAACATTTGTCTTGATCCAATCATTGTTGAAACCAATTAATTGATTGTTTGCAATGGAGTATCGAAATATATGTGAGTTTTTATTGCGGCTCTGTATAGATCTATTGCATGTTCCAGAAATTATATTGAATTGAACAAATGAAACTTAAGCGCCATTGGATAACCAGAAGCATCATTGAATAAAACAAATGAAACATTTCCAAAGAATAAAACTGCAGTGTTCCACAAACTCTTTAAGAGGAACCCCATTTCAATTTTTTCAACTCATTGCACCCAAAGGGGTTCGCCAACTTAATTTTTATTTTTAAACAATGAAATAAGAAACTTGGTAAGTAATACTGACGTTAAGAAAATTTGTAGTTAGCCCACGTTCAGGGAAGAGTCTGTTTCGGTATGTGTTTTTAGGAACATGCCCTTTTGGTGCAATGAGTTGAAAATTAGGCAAACAACAATGAGTTGAAAATTAGGCAAACAACAATAAATTTCGACAATTTGGAGCTTAATTACAGAAAATTTTGATATTTTGCATAATTACTGAAAATCCCAATTTTGGACTGGTCGAGATACATAATTAGCTTTCGATACATCCAGCGAAGATACATTTTTTCAAAGATACATAATTAGCTTCCAATACATTTTTTTTTATTTTGGATTTGTTGAGATACATAATATATCCAACGAAGATACATTTTTTCCTTTGTAAAGATACGTAATTAGCTCTCGATACATTTTTTCCGATTTTGGGTCTGTCGAGATACATAACTAACTTCCGATACATCCAATGAAGATACATAATTAGTTGAGATTTTTGTAATTACTTTGTAAGGGTGAGAATTTGTATAAATATGGTAAGTTAAGGTGTATGTTTATGTTATTTTTCCTGAAAATTATGCTCTTTAGTACTGGACTCTTTGGTTGATGGGCAAGATCACATTCTGCAACATAAATACTTGAATAATGGTTTTTTCCAACCCAAAACTATTCTGGTGCTTGAATAATTCTGGTCCAATGTGAAATATATAATTGTAAAGTCCTTTAAGGTCTCTACTTTAAATATAATATTTTTTAATGGCAAAATTTCACCCATAGACAATTTAGACCCCTCCTAACTAACTCCTTGGTCTAAGTTTTATTAATTACAATTTATAGGCGGCAGTTAGTAAGAAACATATAAATGTCTATATATACAAATCTATCTTGTCTTTTTTTTTTTTCTCATTATTCAATTACAAAAAAACGGAAGATAGCAATTTTAAAGGTGAGAGATATTAATTAACGCCCTTAATTATCTATAACTTCCCACAATATTCTCCTCCCTTAATTATCTATAACTTCCCACAATATTCTCCTGCCATATATTGTCGTTTAAACAAGGGAGAAGAAAATTAATATTCTCCTTCCATATTCTCTTTCGACAGAACACGCTGAAAAAATCAAGAAAAAGGGAAAAAGCAACATAACAAATTAATAGGATATATGCAATTACATGTATATAATAATGTTTGTTTTTCATAAAAATTATTATGTATATGTATAGTTACTAATAATTATATGTATATATAAATGACATTACTATAATATTATGTATATGTATTAGTTTATATACAATTATATATTGTATATATGGAATATAAATTAAACAATTGGAAAAGAATCTAGTACGAGAAACAAACAATAACTAAATGTATATTTATAATTGTACATCAAGTATATGTATATGCAATTACATGTATATAATAACGTTTGTTTTTCATCAAAATTATTATTATTATATATATATATATATACACACAAAACAACATTAACTGAAATTAACCCAATATACAAACGAAATTATATATCTATTACTTTACAATGTTAATTAGCCGAAAAAACAGCCAACGGGTGAGAGAGTGCATTTTTTTCAACTTAAATTAACCCAATATATACGCTACTTCATTTGTATATAAGGCCCACATAACTAACATCTTTTTTCAACTACTTTTAACCATGAAATGTAATTATTTTAAACATTAACTATGTTCAGTAATTATGTAGTTGTTTTATCTTTGCCGTGTAATTTTTCCTTTTTTAATCACTTACTTTAGGCCTACATTTTACCTAAATAATTTCAGAATAAATATATACAACAATATATTCAGTATAATTTCACAAATGAGATTTGGAGTGGATAGAATGTACACATACCTTAACCTACCTTTGTGGGATAGAGAGACTATTATCCATTAATAACTAGTTTGGTTGAAAAAAGACCTCTTACCTAGGGCTATTCAAAATCGAGCCATAATCGATAAGCCAACAACAAAATTGGCTTATTGGTATCGGGTTATTGGATAAATGGTTGGTGAGCGGATTAAAATTCATAATTAACGACTTATTGGTGTGGGGGTGGATTACTCAATTTCCTTATTGGATAAACCATTAACCCGTTAAGAATTATCATTTCTACACTTTTATCCCTCCACGTATTATTAACATTTAACCCTAATGCCTCATTAACTCAGTTAGTTTTGGTGGTTCTCAAATTTCTTTGCTTGTCTTTTCTCTCGCTGGTGGGTACTCTAAGGTCTTCAACTCTTCGTATCTCCTTCTTTTTATTCAATCTTTTTTGTTTTAAATCTTTTGATTTCATTTTATGTTTATCTATTTAGCTTTCTTTCTGATGAGTTACCGACTTGTGGTCCTTTATGGCTCTTCCTCTTTTCTTTATGGTATCGTGGAGGTTAATCGATACACCGCCCGATAATTGCTAACCCGAACCAACCGATATCTTATTGGTTGGCTCTCGGATTAGTACATTTAAAAACCGATAAACTAAATTATTAATCATAATTATCTATTGAACCGCCCGATAAGCATCCCTACTCCGCGCGAAAGCTTTACTGTTTTCCCTTTCTTTGCCCTCTACCTCCTTTGTCTTTTATATTTGCGAATGTTGTCACTCTATCTTCTTCGAATTTTCATATTGTCATATGATGTTAAATACGTTCAAGATTTCATACAGCTATGTATACTTTGGTAAATACTGAATTATCATATTGACACCGAAAATTTCGATATTACATGGTATCTTACGATTAAATAAACTAATGTTCCTCAAATACTTTAATTTAGGGGATAAATTACGGATATTTAAGGCAAGATAAACATACAATGAAGTGAGTCAATGCATTGGAAGTCATTTTAAACAGAAAGTACTTGGAATTTGGAAATGAAACCAAATGCAGAATTATGTTAGAAAAAGGAAATGATAGCCAAAGATCAAGTTTGGATGGATAATTATTGAAAGAGGACAAAAGGAGTAAGAGAAAAAAGTGAGGGTGGGAAATGTAAGAGAAGTTGACGAGAAAAGGAAAAAATTTATTGACCAAATCCATTGAATTTCTAATTCAATAATTACATTAATTTTTTTCTGTTTGAATGACTCATGATTTGCGCCATTATATGAAAATAATGACAAGTATGATATATATAGTTGTTTTCCAACCGATATGCGGATATTCGGTTCCTACATTGAAATTCGATTTCTTTTTTAATTCACATCGATAAATTCCACATTTGAGATGGTAAGCGTTTCCTAACAAATGCGATTCCGTACGGAGTAAGTCTTTAAAATGATATGGTACCATTTTAAACATAAAAAAGGGGAGTTGGAGGATCACTCGAGAGAAAGCCAATTAATTTGATTTCTGAAGATCAACAAATGTACACTTAGAATTATAGATTCAATTTGTGATTAAACGCGATTCAAACAAGAATCCGATATCTTATTCACTCACCTTTTTTAGTTGAGCCATATCGAATTTTGCATTAACATTTTCTAAAGAATTTAATTAAAAGAAAATAATGTTTCATAAATAAATTGGAATAAAAAGAGTACAAGTATTAATTCTTCTTCATCAATCTCTGTCATTGAAAGATCTTGTAGACCAAGATACCCATTGATGACCGGTCTTTATTAATTATGTTCTTTAAGGTTATTGTCTTTGATCAGACACATATTTTCATGAAAATTCATGATATTTTGAATAATACATCTTTTTTGTTTGAAAGAACACCACCATCTGAAAAAGTTTGGGATTAATGTTGAATGTGTAGTTTCAAACTAATTGATAAGAAATTTACTAACTACAACACCAACAAGAAATCCAACTTTGTATTATTTGAAGGGAAATGATTTACTAACTTTTTTTGATTCTGTGTGAATGCGAAATTCTTTGTGCATCAGGCTGTCTTTTTAAAAAATATTTCTCAGCAAGTCAACAATAACAACAATATACTCAGCACAATTTCATAGGTGGAGTTCGAATAGGATGAGATGTACGTAAACCTTAGTCTTACCTTTGTGGGGTGTAGAGATTATTTCCAATCGATCCTCGCCTTAAAAAAAGTTTTCGAAGCAGGGTTACAAGAAAACAAGTATAAGATTCTCTCTAAGTCATCAATTCTAATTTCTTCTATAATGTTGTGGCTTTCCACCACGATCGAGAACAATAGCCGATTCCTGCATGGTGGGATGATTGAGATTCTTTTATTTTTAATCAGATAGTTCTTATTTAAGCCCTGAAAGTTGAAAAAAAATTGATGGAAAACATTTTATTCGTAATGAACCTACCCGACCTGAATCTAAATTAGTTGGACAAATAAATTTTAAATACCAAATAGTAAAACAAAGAAAAAAAAGCAGTTGACTAATAAGCTAAGTATGCAAACTACTATATTATTGCCTATTGCCTGATCCTAAAAGATGTTGAAGAGATCAACCACGGAACTTCTAGAGAGAATATTTGTAGAAGAGAGAAAAGAGAAAATATCTGAATATCATACATGAACAAATGTACAGAGAGTACTACATTTATAGACAACTAGCACTTTGACAACTCAGCATAACTATCTTCAACTAACAGTGTATTTAATACACTGACTTTGTTAACTAATTCTAACTAATTAAATACTGCGGTCCCCACAACCATTTTCTTCTACACTCCCCCTTAAGCTAATGGATGAGAACAGGTTCTTCAATCCTAGCTTGGCAGTTAAATGATCATGTTGTGGTGAACACAGACTCTTGGTCAAAAGATCAACTTATTGTTCCTTGATGCCAATATGTTATGTTTGTATCAGTCCTTCTTGTATCTTTTCTCTTATAAAGTGACAGTCTATATCTATATGTTTGGTTCTTTCATGGAATATAGGATGAGATGCTATTTGAATAGAAGCTTTGTTGTCACAAAACACCTTAACAGGTAATGTAAAAGTGATTTCTAACTCTTTATATACACCAGTAAGCCACGTGATTTCAGCAACAGTTGTAGCCATGCTTCTAAACTGCGCTTCTGCAGAACTCCTAGAGACTGTATTTGTTTCTTAGACTTTTAAGAAATCAAAGCATCACCAAACTTCACCAGATACCCAGTCACTGACTTTCTTGATTCTACACAGGCTCCCCAATCAGAGTCACAGTATGCAACAAAACTCTTATCTCCATTAGCAGGCATAAACAGTCCTAGTCCTGGACATTCTTTGATGTACTTTACTACCCTCAAAGCAGCTTCCAAGTGACTTTATTTAGGGGTATGCATATATTGACTAAGAGCTTGAAGGCCAGGTTAGGTCTTGTCATGGTCAAATACAATAGTCTACCTATGATTCTCTGATAGCCATATTTATCTTCAAGTTGAGGATCATTCAGACTTTCATAACTCTTCACTGCACTATAAAACTCAACTGAAATTAGTTTGTGATTGAACTCCATAGGTGTAGATGTTGGTTTGCTTTCTGATAAACATACTTCAGAAACTAGCTCAAGTGCATACTTTCTTTGACACATATGTATACCTTGCTCAGATCTAGAGAATTCAATCCTTAGGAAGTACTTAAGTTCTCCAAGATCCTTCATTTTGAACTTCTCTTGGAGTTCTTTTCTTGTTCTCTGAATTAATACCAAGGATCTTCCAGTCACCAACAAATCATCTACATAGACAAGTATGACTACTAGCTTATGATCAACTTGTTGAGTGAACAAAGAGTAGTCATAATGAGACTGAACAAGCCCATACTGACCAAAGCTTCAGTTAACTTCAAGTTCCATTGTCTAGGAGCTTGTTTCAGACCATATAAAGACTTATGAAGCCTGCAAGCCTTCTTATGAGTCTCCCTATAACTTATAAATCCTTCAGAAATAACCATATAGACTTTCTCTTCTAGATCACCTTGAAGAAAGACATTGTGCACATCCATTTGGAATAAAGACCAGTAAGAAGAAGCTGTAAGAGTCACTATAGCTCTGACAATGACCATTTTACCCACTGGAGATAATGTTTCTGTATAGTCTATGCCTTCCTACTGAGAATAGCCTTTGGCCACAAGCCTAGTTTTATACCTTTCCACCTCACCATCAGACTTGGACTTAACCTTAAACACCCATTTGCACCCAATTGGAGCATAACCAGGTGGTAAGTCAACTATAGACCAAATATGATTATCCTCTAGAGTAGAAATTTCAGATTTCATGGCCACAACCCACTGAGGATCTTTGTAAGCCTCAACAAAGGATTTGGGTTCAACAATAGCAGAGAAAGAGGCAAGAAAAGTTCTGTAGGTGTGAGTGAGATGATCATAGCAAACATAATTGGACACTGGACAGAGACAGTGGTTTTTGAGACATAATCACTCAGCCACACAAAAGGTTTAGTTGGTCTATGAGATCTTCTCAAAGGCACTGATAGAGGCACTGGTAGAGAAGTAGGGGAATGAGAAGAAGAAAAATGATAAATATCAGGAGAAACAGAAGAAGAAGAAGAAACTATAGCAGGAGAACTAGTAGAATAAGGAACATCTATAGTAGAAAGAGGAAGGACAAGAAAGAAGGGAGATAGTGAATCTTTCTGATGTTGAAAAGAAAAGGTATGTTCCTTAAATTGAACATCCCTGCTAACAAGAAATGACTTGGAGCTCAGGTCATATAAGATATATCCCTTCTGAGAAGAAGAATAACCAAGCAAAGCAATAGGCACAACTCTAGGACTAAAGTTATCAACACTTCTGACAACAGTTGCAAAACCAAGGCATCCAAACACTCTGAGATACTGCAAACTAGTTGTCCTGTGATATAGTTTTTCAAAATGAGATTTACCATGAAAAAGAACTATAGGTAACCTGTTGAGAATATATACTGTAGTGGTGACATAGTCACCCCAACACTTTAAAAAAACAAACCTTGAAACCTTAAAGCTTTGGCCATATCCAAGATATACATGTGTCTCCTTTCTACCACTCTATTCTGTTAAGGAGTGTATACACAGGAACTTTGATAAAGGATTCCTAAGTCTCTAAGTAGAGTAGAAAAAATGAGAGTTAAAAAACTCAGTGTCATTGTCTGTACTGAGACATTTGACTGCACATGCAAACTAAGTCTTAATCATCAGAAGAAAATCCTTGAAAAAAACTATAGCATCAGATTTGGAGTGCATTAGAAAAATCCATGTGAGCATAGTGTGATTATCTACTGCTGTCATAAAGTATCTCCTACCATCATGAGTAGGAACTATGTAAGGGCCCCACACAGCAACATGTACAAGATCAAAAGTAATAGAAGCATAAGAATGACTCACAGGTAAAGGTAATCTTGTTTGCTTAGCAATTGGACAAACAATGCATATATGATCCTTAAGGTGAGAGTGATTCAAACCAAAAACATTCTTAAGAACTCTCAAGGGTGCATGCTCTAATCTTCTATGCAATAGCAGGGTAAACTCAAACCTGTCAATACTAGTACTATATTTAACATTACACAGAGTTGCACTAGCATTTTTTACACAGGAAGTAGCAACATTCTTCACACAAGAATCTGTTGTTGCCTTTATTTGATGTTCTGATACTCCACAGAATTCAACTTCTGTACTTTGCTCCTTATTTAGATGTCCCTTCAAGATGTATAATCCATCATCTTCTCTACCAATCCCTACCACCTTCCCAGTGAAGAGCTCCTGAAATATACCGAAATTAGGATAGAAACCAGCCATACAGTTGAGCTCTTTAGTAATCTTGGGGACTGAGAGAATATTGTATTTGAACTCAGGTATGTATAAAACATTTTTCACATTTTTATTACTGAATACTAAGAAATCCCCTGCTGTGTTGATGCATACTTGTTCTCCAGCAGGAAGATATACTTTATTATTAGGCTGACTAGTAATATCTTTAGTCTTGCTTAATAAGTTCTTATTATGCATTATATGGTTTATAGCTCCTGTGTCAACTATCCAATTAAAGTCACTTAAACTAGTCATAAGAGCAGTGACAATACCTGCACCAGCTGAACCAACCTGAGTAGCATTAACAACATATTCTGGTGCCTCGCCCTTGTCTAATATGTGTACAACCTAATTGTATTGCTCAGGAGTGAATGTTGGATACTGAGGATAAGGTGATTCATAGTAATAAACTAAAGCATAGTATGGTGCATGAGGAAAACCTCCATAAGGAAAACCAGGATGAGAGTACTGAAGAGAAGGATGTTGATAGTAGTTCTTAAAGGGATTATGACTCTATGATGATGGAGATAAACCTTTAACAGGTTGAGAGGAGACCTGAAACTCAACTGAATTTGAGCCCCCACTATCAATCACATTGTTAGCTTGCACCACTCCCTTCTTTTTGAACTTATAATCTGGTGGATAATCATGAAGTCCATAGCAGATTTCCTTAGTATGGCCATTTAGATATTAGTAATCACACTTCAGAAGTGACTTATCAACAAAGTTCTTCTCATAGTGAGTTTTTGGCCTGAAACCTTTAGGACCCATCCTGTTGCTTAGCAATGCAGTAGGTTTATTATAACCACGTGAACCACTACTGGAACCTATGTTATGACTCACCCTCTGACTTTCCACATTTGGAAGCATAGCATATGCTTGATTAACAGTAGGAAGGGGTACAAGCATTAAAAATTGACTCGTAGCCTGTGTGTAGGTTTCATTTAATCCCATGAGAAATTGCCATAACTTCTATTAGTGAAAGTATCTTGGATACTGTTTGGACTCGGGGCAAGCATATGTAGGAGGAGGCAATAGAGCCTCAAATTCATCTCTCAACTCTTTCAATCTAGAGAAGTATGTAGAGACTGAACTTGCACCTTGAGTTAAGGTAGTTATCTCCTTATGCAGATAAAACACTCTAGATGCATTCACCTTATCAAACCTCTCCTTCAAATTACACCAGACTGTATGTGCATAGGATCCATAGATGACAATACTAACTAAATTTTTAGAGACTGTGTTCATGAACCAAGCAAGGACTATTGCATCACATCTATCCCAAACATCATGTAGACTAGAATCAAAGCTCTACTTCTTACAAGTTCCAAGAACAAAAACCTTTGTTCTTTCCTCTTAAAACTAACTTCATAGATTTACTCCACAATGCATAATTTTCAGAACCTACAAGTTGAACAGAGGTAAGGACTAAGCCTTGAGTATCAGAAGGATAAATATACATCGGATGATTGTGATGAACTTAATCCTCCAACTGAGTTGTTGCATGTGAATCGGAACCTCCAGCTGATCCATTTGTTGCCTCAGTAGCTATGATTTCTTCAATTCCACAGGAATTTGAGTAGAAAAAACCTTCAACTTCAACTCGTAACTCAGAAAACTTCTACAGAGAAAACTCTTCACAATTTTCCCGAGATTCACTCAGAAATTCTTCGATTTGCCTCCGTTTTGAAGAACTCGAGTTGAACTATAGCTCGTGTATTGCGTCTTCTCCACAAGCTTCAATGGTTGATACGTAGCGAATCTTCTAGAGCCTTGGCTCTGATACCATGTTGAAGAGATCAACCACGAAACTTCTAGAGAGAGGATTTGTAGAAGAGAGTAAAGAGAAAATATCTGAATATCATATATGAATAAATGTACAAAGAGCACTACAATTACAGACAGCTAGCACTTTGACAGCTCAGCATAACTACCTCTAACTAACAGTGTATTTAACTGACTTTGCTAACTAATCCTAACTAATTACATACTAATTAAATACTGTGGTCTCCACAACCCTTTTCTTCTACAAAAGATATATGTACTACTTTTCCTAGTCCATTTGATTCCATATAATTATGTGGAATTGAATGAAAGAGTAGTTAAAATCATAAAAGAGATAGATGAATAACAAGAAAAACAGAAGACCAAGAATAATATTCTATGCCTAGACTAGAACTTCACTTTTTTCCTCCCACCGGTGTTTGATGTTCTCGTTGAAGCCCCGTCTAATTTGGATCACGTATTGCAGGGGTCTATTCTAGGGGTGACATTTTCAATATAATTTTCTTCATACCTAGGGCTCAAACCAGAAACCTTCTAATTAAGGATGGAGCAGTCACACTTACTCCACCATAACCCATGGTGGTTAACTTCACTTTATTATAAGTTGCTTTTTTGTTTTCTAATTTCAAGATTCAACATGTACCTGATTAATTCCATGTTGACTACCAATGGTCTTTGAGGGAATTTAAAGGTAATTATTTTCTAGATAGTAACAACATCATGTTATTTCTACTACAGTAGAAATTTTCACCTGATTTAAGGCCTCTGGTTGTGTTTTTTCTTCTTTTGTTATAAATTAAAATCACATGTGACCAGTAATTGAAACTCATTTTTCCACCCCCATAATTTCCTTGTTCCTCCCATGGAATTTTCTCTCTTATGTTTCCACATGTTAAATCTTTTTCAGACACTGTATATTAGAAGAAGAAAAAAGGTTGTCCTTTAAAGTGTAGGTGGGTACATGCATGATGTACCGTGTTACATCCGTTGAATCGATAGAATTATATCAGGTGCGAATAAGTTATTATATCTTATACCATTAGAGTCGTAGTGAAAGCGAGTCTTCATAGAACAATTGTCACTGCTTATGAACCCGGATGATCTATCTATGACCATGATGAAGCTTGGGTAAAACCAAGTGGAAATGTCATGTAGCATGTTAGTAGTCATACGATTAGAGACGGCGGGAATTTTAATTTTATACTCCATCCGTTCCATTTTACTTGACCTTTTTTGACTTGGCACACCCATTAAGAAAACATTAATTAGAAGTATATTTTACAAAATTAACTCTATTAATGATGTTTTACAACTCTAAATCTAACTATTACTATTTTCTTTAATTATTTAATACCAAGGGATATGGGAAAGAAGTGATAAAACACTCTTGATTTGCGAAAATGGACAACTAATTTGAAACAAACATATTTAGAAAGAATGCCAAGTAAAATGGAACGGAGGATGTATATGGATCTGAAAACTAGGACATGATCTCAAATTAAATGCTTGTACTAATAAACTGATTTCTAATTTAATTTTTAAACATTTTAGTGAATTTGCTAACACAAATACAAATTAAAATTACTAGGTTATGCCAAACTTATATATTATATTATACTACATCAGCCCCAATTATAATTAAGAAAAACAATATTTGACTGTCAAAATAGTTTCAAATCATTTGACATAGAATGGTGGTTAGCACGTCCGTTTCAGTTAGAGGTTACGGTATCAAAGATCAATCTCTAGGTACGTAAAGGCGGATTTAGAATTTATAATTTCATGCGCTTGAGTTTGAGATTTCACCATATATTCATTTGATTTACTAGGTCAGAATCAATATTTCATACAATTTAATAAATCTCTAATATATATAGTACATAGTTTGAGCCAAAACTATCCGTTCGTATGAATCCATAATTAATATACTAGGTCCGCCCTATGGACTCTTTCACATGTGTAGGTTATGCAGTTATTATTGTAGCTAGATAAATTAGTTCTGAAGTAAATGTAATTTTAACGTTGAAATTTGTCAGAAAATTATGTACATCTTGCTTTTCATCAATAATATTATGTTCTCATGCAAATTTCAACTTCAACAAAGTAAATGTACTTGATCTTTCAATAATTCTACTCCACCTTTTTTTTTCTCACGCAGATTTCATAAATTTCAATCTGCCTCTAACTAAGTACCTCTTCATCTCTAACCAGAAATTGGGCGAGCCTTGGGAATAGTCATATTTTTGGTAGAAAACATCTTTAATCTGAGAGTTAAATCACAACTCAAAACGAGTGCGGAACAATATACACCATCCCCCTTCTAGATGGTAATTTCAGTAACATTTTTCATAAAAAGAAAAGTCAATTATAACTTCCACTTCCATGATCAACTTTGTGGTCAATTTTCTGTGTGGAAAGGAAAACTGCATATCACACATTTTTCTGTAATTTGGAAAGTTCATATAATTAAGATGTGATTACTTTTCAGTTGAAAATTATGACACCACATTTTTAAAAAAATAAAAATTGATAGAAAGCATTTTACTCGTAATGTACTTACCAAACATGAATCCAGATTAGTCGGACCAATGGGTTAATTGGATACCATGGTTAAACAAGGATCCAACAAACAAAAACATTTGACAAATAAGCTAAGTATGCAAACTATTATATTGTTGCCTACTGACTGATCCTAAAAGACATGTGTACTACTTTTCCTGGTCCTTTTGATTCCATATAATTATGTGGAATTGAATGAAAGACTACTAGTGGAAATCATAAAATAGATAAATGAACAAGAAGACAAAACAAAAGACTAAAGAATAATATTCTATGTCTAGACTATAAGAACTTCACTTTTTTTCTCACCCCGTGTTTGAAGTTCTCAGGAGCACCAATTAATTCACATACTGCAGGAGCGTATTATAGAGGCGGCACTTTCATAGAATTTTCTTTATATTCAGGGCTTAAACCAAAAAACTCTAATTAAGGATGAAGTAGTCCCACGCACCATAACTCATGTTGGTGAACTTCACTTTATTATAAGTTGCTTTTTTGTTTTCCAATTTCAAGTTTCAACATATAACGGATTAATTCCATGTTAACTACCAAAGGTCTATGAGAGAATTTAAAGGTAATTATTTTCTGGATAGTAAAAAAATGATGTCATTTCAGTAGAAATTTTCACTTGATTTAAGGTCTTTGGTTGTTGTTCTTTCTTTTCTTCTTCTTTTGTTATAATCACATGTGACTAGTAATTAAAAGGAAAAATAATATAAATATACACCTTAACTTATCATATATACACAAATATCTATCCTTACAAAGTAATTACAAAAATCCTAACTAATTATGTATCTTCGTTTGATGTATCGGGGAGCTAATTATGTATCTCAACAAACCCAAAATCGGAAAAAATGTATCGGCAGCTAATTATTTATCTTTACAAGGAAAAAATGTATCTTTGTTGGATGTATTATGTATCTCAACAGATCCAAGATCAGAAAAAATGTATCGGGAGCTAATTATGTATCTTTACAAGGAAAAAATACATCTTCGTTGGATGTATCGGGAGCTAATTATATATCTCAACAGACCCAAAATCAAGATTTTCCATAATTAAGCTTTAAACTATCGGGATTTATGTAATTAAAACTCATTTTTCCACCTCCTTAATTTTCTTTGTTCCTCCCATATATAGAATTTTCTCTCTTATGTTTCCACGTGTTAAATCTTTTTCAGACACTATGTATTAGAAGAAAAAGGTTGTCATTTAAAGTGTATGCGAATGCATGCATGATCGATGTATCATGTTACATTCGTTGAATCGATATAAATATTATGTGCGAATAAGGTTGTCATGTAGCATGTTAGTTGTCATATAATTAGAGACGGAGCAAGGATTTAAATTTGTATATGAGTTATGAAAATTAAGGACATGATCTCAAATGCTAGTACTAATAACTAAATTCTGAATTTAATTTTATATACTTCTAATGATTTTTTAGCACAAGTACAAATTAAAACTACTAAATTTTGCCGAACTTATATGTTATAACCTTCGCCCCAATTATAATTAATTAAGAAAATCAATATTTGACTGTCAAAATAGTGACATATCATTTGACGTACATAGACTGGAAGATGGAATACGTTTTTGTAGTTAGCACGTAAGTTTCAGTTAGAGGTCATTTACAGGTATCAAAGAACAATCTCCTAGGTACACGTAGACAGAAACGGATTCAGAATTTATAATTTCATGTGTTCGAGTTTGAGATTTTACCTTATACTCTTCATTTGATTTACAACAACAACAACAACAAAAAACCCAACATATATTCCACAAAGTGGAATCTTTTATTTAGTCTACTTGGTTTGAAATCTATTTTTTAATATATATATATATAATTTGAACCAAAACTATTCGTTCGGACACATGTAGGCTGTGCAGTTATTATCGTAGGTAAATTAGGTCTAAAGAAAATGTCATTTTAAAGTTGAAATTTGTCAGAAAATTATTCACACCTTGTTTTTCAATAATATTATGTTCACATTGTTTTTCTCATGCAAATTTCAACTTCAACAAAGTAACTGTACTTGATCTTTCAATAATATATACTATTCCACCTTGATTTTTCTCATGCAAAATTCATAAATTTTAATCTACCTCTAACTAAGTACTCTTTCATCTCTAACCAGAATTCGAGCGAACCTTAGGAATAGTCATATTTTTGGTAGAAAACAACTTTAATCTGAAAATTTGATTTCTCAACATGAATTCAAATTAATCGCACCTCAAAACCAGTACAGATAATATACACCATCCCCCTTCTAGATGGTAAATTTCAGCAACAATATTTTTTTTTATAAAAATAATCTCAATAATAACGTACTTACACTTCCATGATCAATTCTGTGGTCAATTTTCACTGTGGAGAGGAAACCTGTATCACACATTTTTTCTGTAATTTGGAATTGTCAAAAAGTTCATATAAAGATGTGATAACTTTTCAGTTGAAAATTATGACACCACACTTTTTTTAAAAAATAAATAAATCTGTTTACCATTGAAAACGTGAAATATCATTTTTATCATAGCATATATTTTGCTTTCAATGATTGACATGCAATCTGTTTAAACTTTCATTAAAAAAATTATTTCACACGTCAAAATTACTTTGATTTATCACTTATACCTGCACATCAATGTTTCAAACCAGACAGCAATCAGTATGTTCTTCAGCCGGCAGATTTTTCTCGATTTATGTATTTTTACTTTTTTACCCCTTCATAGGGTCGGAGCTCCTAGTACCTTTTTTGCTTCCTTTGGTGACTCGAAGCCACAACCGTAAAGTGGGAGGTGTGGGGCTCTGAGTCTTATCATCTGAGCAACTCTCTTTTGTCAGTCGATAGAAGTTCTATATATAAGCAATTATTGATGTATATGAGTGATTGTTATTGTTTAGCTTAAAATTTATTTATTAGGTAATCAATGTAAATTGTGTTAATTCTTTGATAGTGTGAATGTAGTAGAAATGACGGAATATAAAATAACAACGTAGATAATCAAAGCAAGATAATTGAGAAAGTTAGAGACAGAGAAATTCTAGTGGTTCTTTTAGCTCAGATGATGAAAATCTCTAAAGAATTGTGATGAACAAGATATTGAGTAAAGTTTTAGTTGCTGATGTGTTTGTCCTTTTCCTTTTTGGATTAAAAAGAAATTAGAGGAAAGTGTTCCAACCTTTTCTATTTAAAAAGGACAAAAAGAAGTTGCAAGGGATTATGAATATTTCCATTAATTTCATTCCCAATAACTTACTAGATGTGTATTTCCTTCTATCAGGAACCCACCCCTATTTCTTATGTTTGTTATAATAAAAGTAAGTAAATAAAAAAAAATTAATAATAATCAAGCCTGCGCAAATTGCTAAAAGATAAAGTATCGTAGTATGTCATCTTTTTCTAGTCGGTGTATTGTTATTTTCTCTATCATAATAAATCAATTAATTTAATGTATGCATCGCTCTTTCCTTTGTCCTTCCCCTACTAACCGTCAATAGGTTAATTGTTGAGACTAAAATAGTATAGCAAAGTATATTACAAATTAAAAAAGAAGCATGGTGAAGCTCAAATAAGATGTTAAGAGAATATAGTGCCTCATGTTGATAAATGAAAAACGAAGGACGACCAACAAATCATAGGTAATTTACTAGTAAGCATATAGAAATATGTGTTCTATATCGAAGAAGAATCAAGCCTGCGCAAATTGCTAAAAGAGAAATAGGATCATACGTTGACATTCTCTATTCATGCACCGTTATTCTTCTATATCATGACGAATCAATTAATTTAATTAATATAGATATGACTCTTTTTTTGTCCTTTCCATCTGTTAACCAACAATAAATTATTTATCGAGTTTAAAATAGTATGATGAAGAATTACAAATTAAAAAGAGATATATATGGTGAAGCTCAAATAAGATGGTAGGAGAATATAGTGCCTCATGTTGATAAAAATAAAAAACGGACCAATTAATCATAAGTAATTTACAAGCTAATTGGACTTTCAAGTTTCGAGGGGTGTAATGGAATGAATAGGATCTTTTCACCCTTTATCAGAAATCTCGAATAAGAAATATGCAAATCTTGTATGGTCGTTTAAGTAAATATCAAATACCATATGATCATAAGGAAAACAAGTGAATTCGTAAACTCAAGATGCAACAATTCATCCAATGAAAAGAGGATAATAAGATGAATAACAAATCATTTTTATTCTTCTTTTTTTTTTTTGGGCGTAATGTAATGTTACAGAAGATGTACTTCACATACAATTAATCTAATTAAATTTGGAGGATGTGAATAGAGTTTCTTGAAGACTTTTCTCTAATCTCCATATTTTTTTTTCACATCACCATCCACTATACTTTTGCCCAATTAAACTAAATAAAAAGTTTCAAAATAAAAATAGGAAAATAAAAGTAGGAAAAAAGGAAAAAAATTGTTCTAGCTAAAAAGAGAAAAGGATCAACTTGGAGTTTTTTGTTGGCCCTCTCAATAACTAAAGGTCAATAAATAAACATGAATTTTCAAACTCGTCGACTCCCAAAAATCCAAAAATCACCAATAACTAGGTGTCATTCCACTACTTCAAGTTTTATAGTACAACCAAATTGACCCCTCAAAATTCTGGTAATTCTAGTAAGTCCCCAGACTTTATGAAAACATTGTACCAAAAGTCCATATCATCCTCTAATTTTGCTCCAACATCCATCTCCACACTCTCTTGCTTCATGGCATGAAATGGAAATTGAACTTGTAATTCTTCACCGCCGCTAACCGCCATATCAAAACTCGAGTTATCGACAGTGGATAAATCATCTGTCCAAAAACTCTCGTCGATCTCTGGAATAAAATTTTCATACGAGTCGATCTGATCACCGTCATTTGTGACGCCCATCGTCATGGCTGATTCAGAATCGGCCGTGACAGTCGACATCTCACTAGACGACAATTGTGGCGAGTTCAGGCCGGACCCCGACCCGAGCCCATTAATGTCTTGTTGGATGTTACTAAAATTGTGTGAACTTTTCAAGGTAATTTGAGAAGTACTAGGAGCTTTGGAATCATTGTTCTTTTTGCAGTGTCTTTTGGAGTTTTGAGGAGGCTGATAATTTTCAAGCCTTTTTTTCAAGTGAGTGTGCCATACGTTTTTAATTTCGTTGTCCGTTCGTCCCGGTAATCTTGCTGCTATTGCAGACCATCTGAAAAAAACAAATAAATAACGAAATGTAATTAGTAAAAATCTAAGCAAATCTTTTGGAATTAATTAATTAAGAGAAGTGGACAAGCATTATAGTAGTGTTTAAACTTTAATTATTGTGTCACAAGAACCTATGGAGATTTGCACCACATGATTTGATTTGTTCAGCTTGTAATTAAATGACATTAGATTTGCAAATTAGATTAAATAATGTAAATAAAAACATGTCTAAACGATCTTTTTCACATATCTTTGAATTATTCCTTGATACAAACAAAATAATTAAATAATTTATTCAGATTTTGTAACTACTCTTTGAACAAAAAGACAATAATCAGCATGCTAGGGTAATATTATAGAGGTCTATTAAAAATAATTTTTTATATCATAAAGAGAAGAATAAGGTCGGTGTACATTCCATCCCTCTTATGCAACTACACTAGCTATATTGTTTGTTGCTAGGGTAATATTGTCTTTAGAAAAAGAGAAATAATTTTTTTTGGTGAATAATGATTATGAGCATGCAAGGCATTACTGAATGTGATAAAGACTATACTACTAAAAGAAAATCAGCTTTTTTAGAGTTATGATCAACAATTCTTCTTGCCATTGCTCACTTTTTAAAAGTCTTTTAATTTATTTCTTCTTTTAATTTGTTTAAACAAGAAAAAAAGTAAAGAGATAATCATATTATATGAATGTGATAGATCTAAAAAGGAAAGAATATTCTAGGAAACCAATTTACTAAAATTAGCAAATATTAATTTGAAGAAAAAAATAAATTGAAAATTAAAACTCACCTATTGCCAAGCATTTCATGTAATTGGATAATGCTATCTTCTTCTTCTCTTGTGAAATTTCCTCTCTTTATATCTGGACGTAAATAATTTATCCAACGAAGTCTGCAACTCTTCCCACATCTCAATAATCCTGATAATAAAGAAAAAACTAATTTAATTTTTACTCATTTTAAAAAAAAAAAATGATAACACAAAAATGCCACATTAAGTACTGATATACAATTTTCTTCTCTTTTATCATTTTTTTCCAATCAATTTCTTGGTCAGATAAAAAAATGGAAAAGATTGGTTGAGAAAATAGAGAAACTTTTGGTAAGAGGCCCATTTCGTATTTAACGGGCTTTACACAGCCCGAATTAAACTTATTTGACTGTCCCAAGGGAATGAAAAAGCTCCAACAGGGAGTCAGGGAATTTGTTTTCTTTTCAACGGGCTTTGAGCGGCCCGAATGGACTGAAAAAAGCTCCCGACAATAACCTTATTTCCTTTTCAATGGGCTTTATCTGGCCCAAATTTAATAATTCGGGCGGAACAAAATATAGACAGAGACAGAGTCAGAATTTGAAGCGATTAATTACCAGCTAGTTTAGGAAGGGCTCTCCAATTGCCATGTCCATTAGATTGAATATAAGAAACAAGAATTTGATCTTCTTCAGGTGTCCATGGCCCTTTCTTCAACCCCATCTTCTCACAACAAGGAGCTCTCACCATCTTTTTTTTTTTTTTTTTGCTCTTTACTTTTTAACACAATCTTTTGTTTAACCAATTGATGATATTGATATTCTTGTAAAGTATTAGTAGTAACTTTGGCTTGTGTTTTTTCACTCTTTGAGAAAGAGAGAAGGGAAGAAATGGGCAAAGGGTGGAGCAAATGCTATGGATGTGTGGGTATTTATGCTTTTGAGTTAGTGTGTTTTTTTAAATAGAAAATAAAAGAAAAAGTCCAAGACCATCGTCTCATTTTCAAGAAAGTCATTGCTTGCGATTTCCTCGAAGTTGGATCACTTTTTTCCTCTCTCTAAAAAGGAAAAAAAAAATAAAAATTACCACTATGATTTTTATGTGAATAATTTCTTTACAAGTTGTACGACAAGTGTATATAATTTGTGATAAAGTGATAAATACTTCTTTATTCTTAATCAAAACATTAATATGAAATCATCTTTGGTAGAAAGCGTTTTAGCATCATAACTAAACTTTTTTATGCGAATCCCGATTAAAAATCTTTTTTATCAGTCGACCTTCAATGTAAATATCAAAAATCGAATGAAAAAAAACGACAAGTATGTACAACACTGTTTTTAGTAAATCAATTACTCGCGCTCTATTAAGACATGAATGGTATGTAATAAATTCGTGTGATTTTATATGACATATATTTTTTTTTAATTTGTCTAAAAGAGGATGATATATTTTTTAACATCTATTTGTTTAAGCGTTTTATACTTAAATAAAATGACTTTTTGGAATTCATTTGATATAAAAACTCATACTTTATAAAAGATTACAAAGTGAATAGGCACACGAAACTCTCGTTACTACATACTCATCGTTTAAAAGAATAATTTGCATATATTTAACTTTTACGTTAAAAAATCTTTTTTATTTCTTAAATTTCGTATTTAATTATGTGCCTTCACATAAAATGCAACCACGGAGCCCAAACCGTAGAACGATATTTAATTTGAACATGAAAAATAATCAATCGCTCAACCGACAAAAATTAGAAATGGTAGATAAAAATGATTTGAACAATAACATCAATAATAATATATTCAGTGTGATCTTACGAATAGATAATAGAGAAAATGAGATGTACACAGACTTTATTCTTATCTATTATGAAATAGCAAAATTATTTTTGATAGATCCTCGACTCAAGACAAATGTTTGAAAAACAAACTAGGCAGAGATTAGAACGGATCAAGTCTAAATATATTACGTTAAGTGTGAGAACTTTGTACAAGTGATTAGCTTTGAATGTGTGTGGGTTAATTAAATTGATATAAGAATTTGTCATGAAGTGATTTGGTAAAACAACACGAGAGATGACTAATGTAGGGCCCAATTAGAATGCATGGGGACAAATATTTATCCTGCATGGAAATTCATGAATTTATTCATATTTTGTCATTAATCAAAGTTGGAAATTTTGTCGTCATATTTATTGAGAGAAAGAAAATTAAAAAAAACTTGTCGTCACCACATCACAATAAGACAAGTTGGGTTTATTTATTGATGTTCCTTTCATTTTGGTTTATTCATTATATTAAAAATAAATTTTCAAATTGTCTACAATTTATTATTTTATATTTATTTATCTTATTATTAAATTCTATTTATTTCCTAAAGTTAGATGATTTATAATAATCAAACATAAACAACAACAACAACATACTCAGTATATTTCCACAAAGTGGGGTCTGGAAGGGTAAGTGTACGCAGTCCATACCACTACCTCAGAGGTGAGATAGATAGGTTGTTTTCAATAGACCCCCGGCTCAAAACAACAACAGTTTATATAGAAATGGTAAGGGAACAATAAACAACAGATATTTAACATAACAAATGGAAACGTAAACAAAGCAACCACCAAGTAATATTGCAAACGAACAATTAGAAATAACAGACCTCACCAACACTCTAAAACAAAATTATCACTATATACTAGAACTACTATAATGCGTACCATCTTACTAACCTTCTACCCTGATCCGCTTCCTCCACACTCTCTTCTACCCTGATCCGCTTCCTCCACACTCTCTTATCTAGGGTTATGTTCTTGGTAAGCTGAAGCTGCTCCATGTCATGTTTAATCAACTCTCTCCAATATTTCTTCGGTCTACCTCTACCTCGCTTGAAAGCATCTCTAGCCAACCTCTCACACCTCCTCACTGAGGCCTCCGAGCACCTCATCATCATATGGCCGAACCATCTCAACCTTCCTTCCTTCATTTTGACTTCCACCAGAGACACTCCCACTTTCTCTCGAATAACCTCATTCCTAACCTTATCCCTCCTAGTCAGCCCACACATTCATTGTAACATCCTCATCTCCGCCACCTTCATCTTTTGGATGTGAGAGTTCTTGACTGGCCAACACTCCGCCCCTTACAACATAGCTGGTCTAACTGCCACTTTGTAGAACTTTCCTTTAAGTTTAAGAGGCACTTTCTTATCACACAAAACTCTGGAAGCGAGCCTCCATTTCAGCCATCGTGCCCCAATATGGTGATTGACATCCTCATCAATCTCTCCATTTTCTTGAATCATAGACCCAAGATACTTGAAACTATCTCTCTTTTGGATGGCATGAGTATCAAGCTGTACCACCTCATCGACCTCATTTGTCGCCTCACTAAACTTGCACTTCAAAGATTCCAGCTTGGTCTTGCTCAATCGAAACCCTTTAGACTCTATGGTTTGTCTTCAAAACTCTAACTTAACATTAACTCCTCCATAAGTTTCATCAATCAAAACTACATCATCCGCAAATAGAATACACCATGGCACCTCACCTTGAATCTGCAAAACATTAATCACCAAGGAGAATAAAAAAGGGCTAAGAGTCGATCCCTGGTGTAACCCCATCAAGACGGAAAAGTGTTCTGACTCTCCTCCCATAGTTCTAATACGAGTCTTGGCTCCGTCGTACATATCCTTAATCGCCGTAGAATACGCCACAAGTGCACCTCTAGCATCCAGGCACCTCCAAAGAAACCTTACTGGGGACTCTATCATAGGCCTTTTCTAGGTCGTTGAACACCATGTGCAAGTCCTTATTCCTCTCCCTATACTGCTCCACCAATCTCCTTACAAGGTGAATGGCTTCAGTAGTCGAATGCCCTGGCATGAAACCAAACAGATTCTCCAAAATATTCACAATCTTCCTTAATCTTAACTCCATCACCCTCTCCCAAACCTTCATAGTGTGGCTTAACAACTTGATACCCCTATAGTTATTGCAACTTTGAATATCACCCTTGTTTTTGTACAATGAAATCATCGTACTCCATCTCCAAGCTTCAGGTATCTTCGCCGTCCTGAAAATGACATTAAATAACTCATTCAGCCACTTCATACCTTATCCTCCTGTGCACTTTCAAAAATCTATCGGAATATCGTCTGACCCCTTCGTTCTACCCCTATGCAACCTACGAATATCACCTTTAACCTCCTCAACCTGAATGCGCCTACAATAATCAAAGTCGCGAAGCCTATCAGAGTGCTCAAACTCGCCCAACACGATGTTAAAGTCCCTCTCCTTGTTCAAGAGCTTATGGAAGTAAGACTGCAATCTCCTTCTGATGAGAACCTCCTCCACCAAAACTTTACCATCCGCATCCTTTATGCACTTCACTTGATCAAAGTTGCGAGCCCTTTTTTCCCTAACCTCGGTCAGCCTGTACAACTTTTTATCTCCACCTTTACCCTCTAACGATGTGTATAAGCTTTCGAAATTTGTATTTTTAGCCGCCGTAACCGCTAACTTAGCATCTTTCCTCGCAATCTTATACTCTTCCCTATTCTTCCGCTTCTCTTCCTCATCCTTACTCTCAGCCAACCTCACATATGCCCCCCTTCTTAGCCTCCACCTTTCTTTCTACCTCTCTATTCCACCACCAGTTCCCTCGGTGCTTGCCAGAGCGTCCTCTCGAGACACCCAACACATCTCTAATATAATAAAATTTGTTATTTTATTTAGTGCTTCTTAAAA
Organism: Capsicum rhomboideum; assembly: GCA_031232105.1. Lineage (NCBI taxonomy): Eukaryota > Viridiplantae > Streptophyta > Magnoliopsida > Solanales > Solanaceae > Capsicum > Capsicum rhomboideum. Next base: position 7,669,703 of record CP124711.1, read on the forward strand.
TCGCGTCAAGACAAACATGGTCGAAAATAATACACATGGGTGTTGCACGGATGGTAAGCACCTCTCACTTCCTTACTCTGAGATTGTGAGTTTGAATAACTAAATGAGCAAAATAGGGCGAGAGCTTCTACGGAGGTAAAAAATAAAGAAAACAATTAAAAAAAAAAAAATCATCAAAAAAAAAAAAGTACACATGGGTGTTCTAACTTATTTGTTTTTGTTTTCTCTGGGACTTGAATAATTAATTGTGAAGATTAAGGAAGCTAGGTTGTAGTTTCTTAAGTTTACAAAAAGTGCAAGTTGGCCCCCCCATTTTACATCATTTAATACGATAAGAAGTTTGAGTGAGCCAAATCTGGTATGCTAGTGTACTTTTATTCCAACTGAATTAATTAATTATATTATATAGTTTATTAATTAATTTTAAGCGACAATACGACACCATTGGTCAGTTTCTCATCAAATGGCATCCTTTTGATTAATATATAGTATATTGAATATTATTATTTATTGTTCTTGTATTAATTTGATTGTAGGGTTTTAGGTATACAACATTAGGGTTTTAGGTATACAACATTGAAATTGAAAATAATCTCAATATGTTAGGGAGAGATGAATTTTGAAAAGGAAAGATTCCTTCCATGATTAAACATACATATTTTTTCGTTCTTTTTACTAGTCATTCTCCTTAATTTAATGGGGTAGTAAAGAGTTTGCAAGGTGATTGAAAGAAAATAATTTTAACTTTTGTGTTTTAATCTTACCAGAAAATATCCCAATTCAGCTTCTTGATTTAAATGTCATAATTTTTTTTATTATGAGAGGTGTGAGAGGCCGATATGATGGGTATGAGGAAAGATAGATATATGTCGAATAAACATGAGAGAGGTGATAAGACAAGACTCTAAATAGAAAGATATGAAGGTCGACTATTTCTCATGTTTTCTTCCCTTAATTAAATTAAATGAGACTAAACCAAAGAAAAGACGATGAAACTTGTCTTCAAACAGAAAAAAACTACAATTGTTTGCTTTAATTAGCCGCCTTTTTTGTATAAGATTAAGACCTCTTCTTTCATTGGCTTGTACAGAGTCTTCACTCTTCACACAAAAGTATCTCTTTTTATTTTATGATAAAATATATTAAACAAAAAGTTTCAATTCGTCAATTAATCAATTTGGTGGAAATTTTTAATTTGGATGAGGCACAATTACTTACAATAGTTGTACGAGACACTTTTTATTTTTTGACAAGTATTATTGTGGATCCCTTTTTGTCAGCACACCCTCTCTCCCCTTATTTTCTATACTTCCGTTTCAAATTTGCAGTTCACTTTTTGGTCCTTTTTTTTCTTTTTTCTTTTTTCTAACTGCTTCTCCATTTTACTTTTTTTGTTTAATAATATTTATTTACTATACTAAAAATATATTCATTTTTCTCTCATTTATATTTTTATATCCTGAGCCGGGGGTCTATCGAAAATAACCTCTTTATTCATCTGAGGTATTAGTAAGGACTGCATTCACTTTATTTTATTCAGATTCCACTTTATGAAAATACACTGGGTATGTTGTTGTTGTTGTGTCTCACTTATATTTTTCACCTCTTTTTATACTCCTATCTAGGGGTGTTTATGATTTTGGTAAAAATCGATCTAAATAAAAAAATTAAATCAAATCAGTTAAATAAATCAATTTTTATTTTGTTTGATTGGGTTTAATTTTACATTTTTAAAAATCAATAATATTTTATTTGGTTTGGTTTGATTTAGTTTTACATTTTTAAAAATAGATAATATTTGATTTTAGTTTTGATCTTGATTTTAGTTTTGATCTTGTTCAAGAAAATCAAAGAAATATCTGAACCAAACTGATAAATATATTATAATTATATATGCATAATATGTTATTTATTATAAATAATTTTAAATATCTTATATATGTTTTTAATAAAATTTATTTATAATTTAAATGTCTTGTATTAGATATACGTAATGTTACTGTTTTATGTGGTAATCTCAGGATTTAATTTTTTCTTTTTCAATAAATTGTTATCTCTTTTTTTTTTTCAATTTAAAAATCAATTATATTGATTTAGTTTTGATTTTGATCAATAACCGATCCAAATCGACCAGTGAACACCCCTACTCCTATCAAGAAAATAGATTGATCCCATCACTATTTATTTTCCTACCCTTTTCTATTCATATTCCTGTGTATTTTTACTAATTAACGTGGTTGGCTCTTTCTTTCTGATTAAACATTGTGCCCTTCAACTAAATCAATTTTAAAAAATTATTTTTTGTACCTTTCAACTAAATCAACATTAAAAAATTAACCAATTACCCCAAAAGAAAAAAAACTGAAATTTTTTATTTTACAACTCAAAAAATTGAATCAAACTCTAAGGGAATCTCAAGAAAATAAATCTTGAACAAGGAACTCATACAAAATTTTTATTTATACTTAAGCATATTCTATTTTTTTAAAAAAATATTTTTAAAATAAATACTTTTTAAAATAAGCTAATTTTAGAAGATTGACCAAAGAGATATACTAACATGTTTCCTATCTAGAGGGACCACAAACCCAAATTGCAACACTAATATTTGAAAGTAACAACTAACAAGTGATAAGACTTTAGTGGCTCCAAGTTGCAAATTACACTAATATAATGGTGCACGTGATGGTCTGATCAAGTCAATCCACGTGCTTTGCTCACTTCTATCGATAAAAACACCTTTTTATTATTCTACTTTTTTGGATTTAAATCCATTCTTTTTATTAAAAAAATTCTCATAACTAATTGGGGTTAATCATTTGAATTATTGAATACACTATATACTACATAATAAAGTGGAGTACTAAAATATTTCTTCCAATCACGCGTCTCTCTCTTGATATATATATATATATATATATGTACCCCACTAATAGGGGTATTTAAGTAAATTTAAAATAAGGATAATACTACCTTGAATAATAGTGATTCGCTTTTTATAAAAAAATCAATTAATCTATACTCTTTTTTTTTTCCACATACGTTTTGATATTTTCTTAAGATTGTGCAAGGTTAATTACTTATTTTCTTGAAATATTACCACTTGAGCTTGAGTGAAGTGTCCTTTTAAGCACATTTTAAATATATTATGGTGTGATAAAATTATGGTTCGGTTTGAATAAAAAATTTTGAAACACTAACTAGAGCTAATTAACACTAGCTTGAGAAGTAGTACGCATATATAACATATCGTTCAACCTTACATATGATTAGCTGGGGAAGGGTTGGGAATAACGTTTTGTGAGTGAACGACTTTTAAACTTTTGACCTCGCTTACTCTATGATTAAATTTTTTGTTCAATAAGTTTTGACCCATGAGCAACAATTTTGACTTTTGACCTTGAAGGTTTATCCATGCAGCAAACATAATTAAAAAGTTCAAGACCACCAATTTTTAAAGTCATTAAATGTAATTTTCTAATTCACTTTCCAAGCGATCAAAAATTAAAGAAATAATTAAATTATTCAATATAGCGAATTACATTTGTTTTTGTTGTCTAAATTTGTATGTTACTTTATCTTTCTGATAGCCAACTTGAGTACTTCTCAGTTTCGTTTTATTTGATTTTTAAATTAAAAATAATTTTATTTTTATTGTTCTTTTTAATATATCAAAAAAATTATTATTATTATTTTTAATATTACTCTTATTATTAAATAATTATATAAAGTAATTATCATTAAATTCAGACTTCAAAAATATATAAACTAATAAGAATAATTTAATAAGACAAACCTATAATAAATAATTTCCTTAAAAAGTATCAAATCAACGAGGAAAAAATAAAAAGGAGGGACTATTAATATAGAATAAGGTCAAAATAAAATGAAAACCAAATTCAATGGATACCATACATAAAGTGGAGCGAAAGCAGGGTCAATAATAATAAAAGTATACTACTCCGTATAACTGTTTGACTCAGTCGTCATCATATTTTCAAAAAGCAACAAAATAAAGTTAAAAGACTAAAATGGGCCTATGTAACAAAACTATAGTCAATGTTGGAAATTAATGTATTTTAAGTAAATTTTGATTATTCGGAAGTACTTAATATTATTACAATTACCCACCAAAGGCGAAATGATTACGAAACAAATCCAATACGAACAAAGAAATGGGCGGAAAGGTGTCTACATCCTTTTTATCACGTTTTATAATTCTATTTATTTACTATTTATTAGGTGTACATGTACGCTGTTTTTAGAAAAGAAAGTATTCCTCCGATCCAATTTAGTAATTGTGTTTATTAAATGTAATCGATCTAAAATAATTTATTTTTTTAAATTCAGATAAAATCAATTACTTATAATTATGAAGAGAAATTAATGATGAAACAGAGAATTTTATTAATTTGAGATCAAATTATATTTTCAATTAATTTTTTTTTAAAACAAATATGATAAGTAAAATGAACAAGAGGTCAAGAGTGTATAAAGGGGAGAAAAAGAGGCAAAAAGCTATGTTCACATTGTTTGACATGTTGTACTAATAGTTTTTGGGATTTTATGGAAAAATTGTCAAATATAATTTATATTTGCAGCCAAAAATAGAATAGTAAACAACTAAAGTTTGTCTCCGGGTAAAATTTACCTACACTCGGTGCCCCAAGAAAAGAAAGTTACTCCAAATAAATAGATATGTTGAATAGTACTACTTAAACTTTGCTTTTTGATCAATTACAATGACATAAAAATTATTTTGGTTTAAAAACACTTAAAATATAAACTAAATAGGCTCTTAGTATTGGACTAAATCAGCTTTAAAATATTTTTGTAATGATGCACACCCCTACTAATGATGGCATCAAATAATTTTTGAATTAGTTAATATTCATAATCAAACATGAAATAAAACAATCACATTTTTAGGTGTGTTTTCCACCCGAATATCGATACTATTTTTCATCATGTGACAAAGATAACTTACCCTGATAGTAACTACTAGTCATAATATAACTTATCTCAAAATTAATAGCCAATACAAGAAATAAGACAATACGATTTTCTTATTTCAAAATTATTTATGTTTGTGCAACATACCAAACAAACCGTTAAAGAGTATTTTATTACGATCTTTGAAGTCCAACAACTTTAACCTTAACCTTATCACTTGTACGTTCTCTGTGTTATTACACACATAATATCTTGATTCTACTCTCGTTTTGTCATTATATTGATTCACTAATGGCAACTAAGGAAAAGAAATCCAATCATGAATCTTCACTATTGGTTTAATCAAAACAGTAAAAAATGACAACGACCAAAAAAAAAAATAAAAAAAATTGAACTTAATTCAACCTCTAAAGCAAGTTCAGGTGATAATTGTCCTATAAAAATAAAATTATTATATCCCTCATCGACATGGTACATAAATAGACTAGCTAGACTCTAATACCATAATATAAAAATGTACCTAAACTCGTAAAGTGAAGACTGCCCAAAATAATATAAAAATATAAAATGTCACATCTACCATCGATGTGGGATACTAACAGCTTCCACACTCATAACTGAAGTGTGTACAATATACTACGAGGGCTCACATTGGGTAACTAATCAAATTGAATAGATTTGATCAATTAAATACCATGATAATTAAGAAAATCAAATTAACTCAATCTTAAAAACTAACTTATTAGTCGAGGATTATCCAAAACGAAGACAAGTGGCCACATCCACCAATGATATACTAATACAAGGTTAGCTGTATATTTAAGATTGTGAAGTTTAAGCCCTCAAAGTCCATGATTGTGATATCTTAAACAGTGTGACAAGATTGCAAAAAATCAAATGTGTATTGAGTCGAAAAGTAATTGGATGTCCACTATGCTTTTAGTTTATAATTTAAGTGAAACACTTGAAAATCAAAGAGGATCCAGCTGCCTACTTTTTTTTTTATGTCTGCTCCTCCATTCCTTGAAGCCTCCTATAATTCAATAATAATTGGGTCAAAAGTGATTAATCCACCCCGGCCCCCATCGGCACGGTCAGTTGAATACTCTTCGTCGAAAAATTATATTATGTATATAGAAAGTTATACAAAATATATAGGTCAAAAATTATTTTTTATACATATAAATTAAATTTTGAATATTCTTAACGAAATTTTTAATTTCGCCACGAGCCACACCCCACCCTCTTTGTTTTCTTCTTTTTTTGTGAGTAAATATAAGTTTTCAGCTGTATTGTTTAACTTGTTAGTATTACTCTGATTTGTCCTACTCAACTGCTGTATTTATAATAATTTTCCTTTCAACATTATCTTCTTTTTCTAAAAATAATAACTAAAAAAGAAATTAATCCTCTAGTTTTTCAGTATCATGTTAACACTTGACAATCTTTTTACTTTTTTTTAACACTTTGTGTTATATTGTACTCCTTCCGTCCCATTTTAGGTGACACATTTTTTATTTTTTAGTTCGTTCTAAAAAGAATGTCACTTAACTATAATTAGAAATAATTTAACTTTAAAATATCTCTTTTATCCTTAGTGAAATGATTTATAACCACACAAATATCTAAGATTTGTTTTAGACCACAACTTTCAAAAGTTTTATTTTTTTAAATAAATATCGTGTCAAGTTAAACAGAGTCACATAAAATGAGACGGAAGGAGTGTTATATTACTGTATTGTTTTGATGGTATATAACAATATCCATCCATTTTAATCCCATTTCCTATAGAAATATATGAGTTACCATAATATACTTATTTATGCCTTTATTTATTATTTACTATTCTCATTTCTTTCCATTTTGTAGTTTTTTTTTTCCTTTTTCCGTTTCTTTTATTACCAAATATTATAACTAAGGACGGAAGGAACTAAAAGGGTGGAAGGAGATTCATCCGAACTTCCTTAGTCAGAAAATCGCAGACGATCAACTACGTACCCAATTACATCTATTTGATTTTTTGATTTGTCCAAATACATCTAAATAATTAAGATACTAAGAAAAGGAGGACGAATATTCCTAATTTAGGGTGGCAACAAAAAATGTTGCACTTTTTGGAAGACATTGAATAAATCAATTAGTCAAAGTCAATTTTTTAGCACACGAGTGCCAGCATGCATTATATTCCTTTTGATTTTGTATTTTTGTTGGTCGACATGACGTATTTTTTTAAAAAAATAAGCTGTATTCACATTGTATTTTATTTTTTTACTTAAAAGAAAATAAAATGCATGCATGTGATCCAATTAATTATTTCATTAGTGAACTAATTAGAAATTTGCATTAGTGTTAGTTAATCACTTAATCTATAGTATATTAAGATAACATGAAATCTGATCCATATGTATCCTTGGGGTCACGTTTGGAGATTTGTTTAATTAAATATTACAAATCGACATCGTTAAGCTGTTTAATTTAATTAAGTTAGTTTGTGTTTGACTTATCAAATTTAAAAGTTATTTTGAGTAACTATAGTGTTTGATCAAAATTTTAAAAAAATATTTTGTGTATTTTTCTTAAAAGTGTTAATTTTAGAGAAAAATATAATATTTTTTAGCTTCTAAAAATAGATTCTGCCACTTCCCTAAAATACGTACTTTCTCCTAAATATATGGTCAAACACGTCACTTTTTTAAATATAAGTAATTTTGTTCTCCCAAAAGCTTAGCCAAACAGACTATTTAAAGTGAGTGGGTTCAATCCTTAAGATTCTAAGAGATCGTTTGGTACAACGTATACGGAAAATAATTCTCCCAAACTTTAGCTCATTTTTTTATATGAGGTATTAATTAATTATGCGATTATTTTATCCATCATCTGTACTAAAATAGTGAGATTATTATCTCATAGGAGGAGGGTAGGATAAAATAGTCCAATTAGGATATCCCATGACTTAGGATATCCCTACTTATCCAATCCGGTATACCAAACGATCCCTAAATACTTAAACTTATTGTATTGCTAAGATTTGAAGGCATTTTTATTAAATGGTTAGAATGCAAAGTCTAAAAGCTTCTTTAAGCTATCTAAAAGAAGAAGTCCAAATACGTTATTATAAAATAAACACATTGTAAGAATGTGTAACATCTTATTCTAATTACTGTGCCTTTTAATTCTCTTCTAACAGATGAATTCATTTGAGAGTTTTTCAATTCTCTTTAAACGGATGAGTTAATTTGGTTGAATTGAATTCTCATTCAACTCACCATTAATTCTACTCTTGAAACATCTTTTGTTCATCACCTATATAAACTACTTCATTTGTGAACAAAAGATACACCAACAATAGTGAAAGAAAAACATCTCCCTCCTTTCTTCCTAAGTTCCTTATTTTGGGCAATAGTTTTGAGCAACCTCCAAACTTCCAGCCACGAGTGCACGTGTTTGAAAGTAGCTGTGGAACCTTGGGGAGCGACCGACTAGAAGGATTTGCACCGCAGTCAGGCCGAAATCGCTTTCAAGGCAGTGACTTGCCACGACACAGTATTTGTGACTATTCTTTTACTATTTATAATTCCTGTCCATTATCAATATTGTACTATTTTCTAACAGTTTGAAAGCGATCTTATTACATACAATATTGATAAAATGGCTACTTCTTTGAACAAAACTTTTCCTGATTTGTCAAAACTTGAGCCATTGGACGGAAATAATTTTAAACGTTGGTCACAGGAACTTCTGATTTTCTTTGAACAATTAGAAGTTGATTATGTTTTATTTAATGAACCTCCTATTGATGGTTCTAACACTAATACTGGCTTTAACACTGTTGTGGTTGTTGATAATGCTATTGAAAAGGATAACAAAACTGTTAGAGGATATTTGTTGAACCATATGAATAATCCTTTGTTTGATTTATTTGTCACTTATAAATCTTCTAAGGAAATATGGGAAAATTTGAAAAAGAAATATGGTGCTGATGATGCAGGAAAGAAATTGTCGGACAGTGGATTAAATTCCAAATGGTTGACAATAAATCAATCATAGAACAAGTTCACGAATATGAAAATTTGACTACTGATGTTCTCAACGAGGTCATGAAGATGTGTGAGATTCTTCAAGCTAATGTTCTGCTTGAAAAATTCCCACCATCCTGGAATGATTACAGAAACCAATTGAAACATAAGAAAAAGAATTTAACCCTACAAGAACTTATCAGTCACATGAGGACTGAAGAGGCAAATCGTCTCAAAGATAAGATGGAAGCTCTTTCTCTTAATTCTTCTAAAGCTAATCTTGTGGAATCTTCTGGTACTATTGCAAAAGACAGGTTCGAAGGCAAACAGAAGAATTTCCAGAAAAAGAAACAAGTAAAGAAGAAAAATCACTTCACCAAGCCAGAGAGTCAAATTAAAAAAATAAAGAGATCTTGTTTTGTATGCGGAAAACCTGGCCACAGGGCTGTCCAATGCTATCTAAGAAAAGGGCAAAAATCAAAGCAGGAAAGACAAGATGATGTCCAAGCTCATCTTACTGAGGGTGATGAAGTGATCGCTGCAGTAGTCGTCGAGGCAAATATGGTGGGTAACAAGACTGACTGGGTGTTGGATACAGGTGCTTCAAGATATTTCTGCGCCAGCAAAGAGTTGTTCCATGACTTTGAAGAATCCACTGATGGCGAGTGCGTCTACATGGGTAACTCCACTACTGCTGGAGTTATGGGTAAAGGAAATTTTTTACTTAAACTAACTTCTGGAAAAACTTTAGGCTTGAACAATGTTCTGTATGTTCCCTCGCTCCGTAGAAACTTAGTTTCTGGAGCACTTCTTAACAAAGTAGGCCTTAAACTTATTTTTGAAGCTGATAAAATAATTATTTCTCGTGGAGGAGACTTTGTTGGGAAGGGATATCTAAGTGGGGGTTTATTCGTACTGAACATTGTTCAAGAGATTGCCAATAATGCAAATATTTTTAATTCTGCTTATACTGCTGAGTCTATTAATTTGTAGCATGATAGACTAGGTCATGTTAACATTGCGTCTATTAAAAGACTAAGAAAAATGGAATTAATTCCTGTGGTAAATATTGATAATGTTTCTAAATGTCCTGTGTGTGTAGAAGCAAATCATGCCAAGAAACCTTTTAAATATGTTACTAGTAGAAAGACCGAGTTGCTTGAACTAGTACATTCTGACTTAGCAGATTTTAAGAACATTGTTAGTAAAGGTGGAAAGAAGTATTACATTACTTTTGTTGATGACTTTTCTAGGTACACTAAGGTATATCTTCTTAAGTCTAAAGATGAGGCTAAAAACATGTTTTTGAAATTCAAAGCCGAAGTAGAAAATCAATTAGACAGGAAAATCAAGAGATTTAGATCTGATAGAGGAGGTGAGTATAGTACTAAAACTCTAGAAGATTTTTGTGAGAAAAATGATATTATCCATGAGTTTAGTGCTCCCTATACTCCCCAACAAAATGGTGTAGCCAAACGAAAGAATAGAACCTTTAAGGAAATGATGAATTCCATGCTTTTAAGTTCAGCTCTATCTGACTATATGTGGGGGGAAGCTATCCTGTCTGCATGTTATATTCTTAATAGAGTCCCTCATAAGAAGTTAGACAAGACCTCATATGAGTTGTGGAAAGGATTTGCCCCTAACTTGAAATTTCTGAAAGTGTGGGGGTGTTTGGCTAAGGTTGGTCTACCTGTTTTTAAACGGGTAAATGTAGGCTCTAAAACTTTTGACACTGTCTTTATTGGTTATGCTCAAAATAGTGCTGCATATAGATTTATGTCATTAAATGATCATTCTGTTAGTGAATCTAGGGATGCAGAATTTTTTGAGCATATTTTTCCTTTGAAAATTAATGTGCATAGTATTGCTTCTACATCTATGTTTGTTAACTCTCATGTTGTGCCTTCTTCTGATGTTATTGCTAATGAGCATAAAAATGAACTTAGAAGGAGTAAAAGACGTAGAACAGAGACTAGCTTTGGTCCTGATTTTATCACTACATTCTTGACGGAGAATTTTGAAATTGATGCTTTAAATGATAAATTAGTGTCTATCTATTTAATAGAAGAGGACCCTAAGACTTATGATGAAGCAATGAGTTCAATAGATGCAATGTTTTGGAAAGAGGCCATTAAAAGTGAACTAGACTCTATAGTCTCTAATCACACTTGGGATTTATATGATTTGCCCAAAGGTTGTAAACCCATAAGTAGCAAGTGGATATTTAAGAAGAAATTGAGACTTGATGGTACAGTTGATAAATATAAGGCTAGACTTGTGATTAAGGGTTTTAACCAAAAGAAAGGTGTTGATTATTTTGATACTTAATCTCCTGTGACTAAAATAGCGACCATTAGGACTCTTATTGCTCTAACCGCTATTCATAGTTTAGTGGTACACCAAATGAATGTTAAAACAACATTTTTAAATGGTGATTTAGAGGAAGAGATCTATATGACTCAACCTAAGGGTTTTGTAGTCCCAGAACAAAAGGATAAAGTATGCAAATTGAGAAAGTCCTTATATGGATTAAAGCAAGCTCCTAAACAGTGGTATGAGAAGTTTAATTTCACATTAATGGATAATGGCTTTGTTGTTAATTCATCTGATACATGTGTTTATTCCAAAATGATAGGATCAGATTGTGTGATTATATGTTTATATGTGGATGACATGTTAATCTTTGGTCCTAATGTGAATGTTGTAAATAAGACTAAGAATTTTTTGTCTTCTAAATTTGAAATGAAAGACCTTGAAGAAGTTGACGTGATTTTAGGGATCAAAATCAAAAGAACTGTTAATGGTTTCTCTTTGTGTCAGTCCCATTATATTGAAAAAATGTTGAAAAGGTTTGATTGTTTTGATGTAGTTTCAGTGAGAACTCCTTATGATCCTAGCATACATTTGAAAAAGAATAAAGATTCTAGTGTTTCTCAAATTGAATATGCTAAAATAATTGGGAGTGTAATGTTTCTCATGAACTATACACGGCCTGATATAGCTTATGTTGTTAGTAGATTGAGTAGATATACTCATAATCCCAGTAATGAACATCGAAATGCTCTTCATCGCTTGCTGAGGTATCTGAAAGGTACTATGGATTGGTGTTTGCATTTTAATAAATTTCCTGCTGTTTTAGAAGGTTTTTGTGATGCAAACTGGGTAACTGACAATGATGAAGTTAGCTCCACCAGTGGCTATATGTTTACTTTGGGTGCAGGTGTTATTTCATGGAAGTCTTCAAAACAGACTTGTATAGCACGTTCTACTATGGAATCTGAATTCATTGCTCTCGAGTTGGCAGGGCAAGAAGCTGAGTGGCTGAGAAACCTTTTGACAGATGTACCGTTATGGGGAAGATAAGCTTCACCAATTTCTTTACATTGTGACTCACAGGCGGCAATTGGGATTGCAAAAAATAGTGTGTACAATGGAAAAAAGAGACATATTCGCATCAGACATAGTGCAGTTAAACAGTTTTTGAAATATGGTGTTATTTCCTTGGAATATGTAAGATCCGAAAGAAATTTGGCGGATCCTATGACCAAGGATTTGACAAGAAAAATGATCTTTGAATCGTCGAGGGGGATGGGGCTAAAGCCCATGGATTGAGGTAATATGGTGGATACCCATTTGTGGTCAAACGAAGCTATATAGGCCTTCAATAAACACTACATATCCTATCCCTATGGCATGAGGTAGTGTATTATAAGGTTGAGCTCATTTTGCTCTTAATGATCCATAGCCTTAAGGTGGTCTATGAGATAGACTTGATGGATCACATACGTGAGTGTAAAGGTTGGTCACCTTTTATGAAAGACTTGGGTCGTCTTTCTAGAGCACTCATGAAATCCAAGGTTTGTGTGCATGACCATAAAAGCACTTTGTAATATCGCGGAGGTTGCTTAAAATCAAGGATATGGTATGTGTTGTGGGGGTCTCAGCTTATGTATATCTAGTTCAAGAGTACTTCACTTTTTGGATATTTGTTGTTGCCTTACATCACTACGTGTCAATTCAAATCGAAAGATATTGACACTTAAGTACATGTTCCTTTTCTTTGCCCAGAAAGTATTCCTATTCTTTTGTCTTTGCATTTGTGGGGAATTGAAGGCATTTTTATTAAATGGTTAGAATGCAAAGTCTAAAAGCTTCTTTAAGCTATCTAAAAGAAGAAGTCCAAATACGTTATTATAAAATAAACACATTGTAAGAATGTGTAACATCTTATTCTAATTACTGTGCCTTTTAATTCTCTTCTAACAGATGAATTCATTTGAGAGTTTTTCAATTCTCTTTAAACGGATGAGTTAATTTGGTTGAATTGAATTCTTATTCAACTCACCATTAATTCTACTCTTGAAACATCTTTTGTTCATCACCTATATAAACTACTTCATTTGTGAACAAAAGATACACCAACAATAGTGAAAGAAAAACATCTCCCTCCTTTCTTCCTAAGTTCCTTATTTTGGGCAATAGTTTTGAGCAACCTCCAAACTTTCAGCCATGAGTGCACGTGTTTGGAAGTAGCTGTGGAACCTTGGGGAGCCACAGTCAGGCCGAAATCGCTTTCAAGGCAGTGGCTTGCCACGACACAATATTTGTGACTATTCTTTTACTATTTACAATTCATGTCCATTATCAATATTGTACTATTTTCTAACAAGATTATGAGTTCAAATTTAATATTTTATTAAAAATTTATTATTCGTTTACCTATATATCTATATTCCATATCGAAAGTTACGAATTTATATGCCAAAAACTACATCTGCCTCTAGATCCCAAAAAACTAACAATAGTTTTATTTAAGCTTTTATTTTCAAAAATAAAAATACAAGCAAAAGAAAAGATAGACTCATAAGTGAGGGAGTGAAGTGTTAAAAACAAACCTAAACTATCCCATTTTTTTGAGTTTTACACCTAAACTAATGGAAGTGTGAGAAACACACCTAAACTATCACTTTTAGTTTGAGAAACACACCTAAACTATCACTTATTAGTTTGAGAAACACACCTAAAAGCTGACTATACCAAATATTTGTTTACAAACTCTTTAAGTGTGTCTAGCCATTAAAAATCAGTCTACGTGACATGTTTTATTCTTTTTTACTAACACATTATTTTTTTTCATTTTTTAAATATTTTTATTCTTTTTGAGGTGTGTTTCTCAAACTAATGAGTGATAGTTTAGGTGTGTTTCTCACACCCTCAATAGTTTAGGTATGAAACTAAAAAAAAAAGGATAGTTTAGGTGTGTTTTTGACACTTTACTCTAAGTGAGGAAGAAATTTAATCCTAAGTCCACTTATAATTAGGGGGTTCAAGTTTAATCCTAGTGACTGCAATTTAAAGACGTCCGAACTTGGATCGATCCAAAAGAGACACTATTACTAGTCGTTGAGTTTTGCGTTATGTATTTAGAGTTACTCCGCTTGCAATAATATTCAACTTTCATGGACGAACTTTAATATATAAATAAAATTCCTCCATTTAAGCGAAAAGAAACCCTAGATACAAATTTCACAAAAGTAACATGCAATAGAAATATTACTTTTAAAAAAAGAAAAAAGAAAAAAAAGTGAAGTGTTACTTGTTGAAAAGAGAGCAAGACCTATATTCTGATTATGTCTTTTAAAGTCAATGTAGACCTACATTCAAAACGGATAGTAACCAATAGGATTGTGGTGAATTGATAAATATTCTTTTATTCTTAATCAGAGGTCTCAGGTTTGAGTTTCTCTGGGCTCTGGCTATGGAGTTGCTTTTGTTAGGGAGCGTTTTACCCTCCAATGTGGGACTTTTCGGTGCGAATCCAAATTTAATCGGACTTCAATGTGGGTACCGAACACCGGATGGAAAATCAAAAAAAAAAGGAATAGTAATCCTTTCAAGAATATTCGATAAAAAAAGACTTTTACATAAATAAATAAATATCGACTTTCTTCTCCGTTTTTTCTTTATTTAAAACTATAAATCTAACAAACTAAGGGGTCGTTTGGTAGGGTGTATAAGAATAATGTAAAATATGATGTATTAGTAATGTTTATGTTAGCTATGCTTGCATTAGTTATACTTGCATTTTTCTTATGCAGTGTTTGGTTTGGTGTATTAAAAATAACATGAATTTCATAATTTCCAAAAAAAAAAAAATTATTTACAAAAATATCCTCTATAAATATGGTGGGAAGGATGTGGAAAAGATTTTGAGGGATAATTGTGTCTTTAACCATGCTAATGCATGCATTAGATCCATTGCATTACTAATACCATGAATATTGAGGTATTAGTAATGCATCCCCCAATACACAATAGAGTGTATAACTAATGCAAGCATTGATTATGCATAACCTAAAAAAATATACCAAACAAGGTACTAGTTTTACACAAATCTAATGCATGCATTGTTTTATTAATACACTCTACCAAACGACTCCTAAATACATCAGTCATCACCATCACATTTTTTGTTATGGAGGTATTTGGATGTGAGACTTCAAGTACTTTTTTACACCTTTTCAAGAGTTTTCGCATGTTTGTTCTTTTGATGAATCGAACCAATAATTTTAAAATTAAAGTAAATAAAGGTAGTTATCACTTAGCAACCCCTCTCGACAGGTTGCAAGTTTTATATCATAACATGTCATGATTAAGCTACAAATGTCTTTCAACACTTTGGTGCTAGTGTTCTCTCATTATTGGGAATTAAAATATTAATCAAATGGAGTGTGATTTTCTCTAAATCAGCAGAAATATAAGACTTTGGGAACTCCAAATTTGAGACGTAACTGGACAAAAAATGGGCAAGGTTTGAGGTCAAAATCAGTTAAGAAACAACTTCTAGCTAAAGTTCAGCACAAATATATAGGTGTTAAAAAATTCTCTTATTAAATGGATCGGTGCACTAAAGCTCCCGTTGTATGTAGGATTTGGGAAAGGCCGCCGAACCATAAGGATTTACTGTATGCAACCTTATCTTACATTTCTGTCAGAGACTGTTTTCACATTTTGAACTTATAATCTCCTGATCACATGATAGCAACTTACTAGTTATTCCAACGCTCCTGCTCCATTCTCATAATTATGTGATGGGAAATAATTAGAAAACAAAATTTGGTCATCTCTTTAAAGTCAAAGCATAGAAACAACTGTCTTATCAAAAAAGATCCTTTGACATAAATAGGTCTTTAATTTATTTCTCAAATCACAAGTGGTATAATTGAGGTGACATTAATTTGAATTTTGATTATTGGAGTTTAATTTCTAGGTATCGACAGTACAAAAATACTTACGCAAAAATAGATTATTTATAAAATAATTATAGATAAATTTCTTGATATGCATTATTTGATAACTTGATAAAAATAATAACTCACTATCATAGATTAAAATTTATTTATAGTAGGAAAATAAATAAATTTACACAGTGAATATGTGTAATTTAAATCTTATTACGTATATATGTTCATTATAACAGAAAATAGGGATAGTAAAGAAATTAACGTAACGTTATAATGAATAAAGTTCAACGCTCGTATTTTTATACATTCGTGAAATTAAACCCTGCTTGCCAACTGGTGGGATCGAAATCGAGAGGGCGTCATGCGGAAGCTAATAGTTTGTAAACCATGCATAGAGACGATAATTCAGACGAAAAGAAAAAAAAAATACTAAAAACATATTATTAATATGGTTTGATCAAATAACCTACATATTATGAAACTAATATAAAAAAAATAAAACCTATTGGAAAAAATCTCCCCCTAAACAAGACTCTTTAAATACTACATTGTGGATGTTATTGTGTTGTGATATGAGAAGAGGAGTCTTCTATTTATAGAGGACCAAAACCATTCCTCCAAGAAAGAGGTTAGCCAAATATGAAAAAGTTTTATAGTTTTCTTTTAGAAAAGTAAAAGTAATTATGGTATTACTTTTATTTTCCTTCAATAGAAAATTAATACTTAAATTTGGTAAGAAAATCAGGGCAAAAATCCCAACAAATCTCCCTTTTTTGGCTTGATTTTCTTGACATAACTTGATCCGCCTTCTTCATGTCACATGCATGAACTTCATTCTTCACATAATCTTCATCACTGCAGCTTGCCATGGTTAAAAATAAGATTTAAAATGGGTTAAAAATTAATATTTTGTTTTTATTTTTAAAGATGCAGCTACAGGAATGTTGAAAATATGAATGAAACTTCTTCTCCATATGTAGTTGGATAAAATCTTCATTATCATCAAATTGATTGCAACTTTCAGCATAACATGTCTTCAATCTGAACCATCGGATCATTGAACCGTAGGCTCTGATACCACTTGTTGGGTTCGAAATTGAGAGGGCGTCATGCGGAAGCTAATAGTTTGCAAACCATAGAAACGATAATTCAGACGAAAAGAAAAAAAATATTATTAATATGATTTGATCAAACGACCTACATATTCTGAAATTAATATAAAAAAACATAAAACCTATTGGAAAAAATCTCCCCCTAAACAAGATTCTTTAGAGACTGCATTGTGGATGCTATTGTGTTGTGATATGAGAATAAGAGTCTTCTATTTATAGAGGACAAAAACCTTTCCTCCAAGAAAGAGGTTAGCCAAATATGAAAAAATTTATAGTTTCCTTTTAGAAAAGTAAAAGTAATTATGATATTACTTTTATTTTTCTTCAATAAAAAATTAATACTCAAATTTAATAAAAAAATCAAGGCAAAAACCTTATCACCAACATCATGTAATCCTTTTGCAAAATACACGTAGTATTATATTGTTTTGGATATATATATTAACAAGTGATATTGGAAGTCATAAAGTTTCATATTAATCAAAGCAAAATCGAATTTTAGCTCTGAACAAATTATTACATATATTATATTTATATTTAATATAGATGAAATTGATGTTTAATTTATCTTAGCTTTATTAGGTCAAAAAGTTTACTCTATTTAATGGATACAAAGACTAGACAAATTACGTGTAATTGGTCAACTAGCTGAAATGACACAATACATTAATTATTATTGAAATTATGATCAACGTTGAATAAATTGGCTATACAATCTTCAAAGTAAGACTGGCGTCGACCCTTAAATAATAAATTTATGACATTGGCGTTTCTCATTCTTATTTTATTTTAAATTTTTGACATTTATGTCAATTTATTTTACAACAAGTAGGGTCTAGGAAAGCATGGGCGAATGTAGCCTTTTCCTATGACTTTATTTGAATTCATAATTTTCGACAAGTAATATAGATGTTTCATGATTAGGATCTAGAAAAGCAGAGGTGGATATAACATTTAGCTACAACTTTATCAGATAAAGTTTATCTGAATCTACAACACTCGACATGTAATATAGATATATATGTAAAATTGTACTAAAATCTTAATAAATATTATATCTGAATCAATAATTTCAATGTTGCAAGGAATTCATTACAGTAAATCTTAAGAGTTGAACCTACTAAATAATTAAAATCTATGCAGACGATCATAACTCTGCCTTTATGAGTTAGAGATGTTATTTTCGACAGACCCTCGACTTTTCAAAACATGGTTCAAAAAAAGTGCAAGAGTAAAATATTATGATAAAAATATTTTTTTTAAAAAAAAGAAGAAAATTTAACAATAAAAATATTTAAGATAACCAAACTAGACGAAATAACGATAATAATTAAACCAAAGAATATGTTAACAATTTACTTTGATTAATTCGAAATTCTTAGTGTTTCACGTGTCTATATTCAGCCCCCTCCAAGTCATATTCCACTAAACCATAATTGCTTAACTCCATAATCATGATTAATCATTGCAAATACATTGTAAAATTTTGTTTGAAAAAGTAGCAGTCCTAAAAGAAACGAGTTTGCGTTTAGTCACTTGTCACTTGGTTGGTAAAATTGCACTGATTTTTTTTTTTTTTTTTTTTTAATTGTTGTTAATTATATATAGTGGAATTTTGCAAGTTGTACATATGTATACTAGCTAGTACATTACATTAACTTCAATTTTCAATTGTAAATGTTCACATTCAATTTATAGCCTACCAATGAACTACTCCCTCAGCCCATCTTTGTTTGTGCAACCCACTTATTATATCGATTTCTTTTAAATATAATAAATTTAATACTTTAAAAAATATATTAAATATTAAATACTAGTATTTAATAACAAGAGTAAAATGAACATAAAATGATAAATTATCCACTGATTTTTTAAACTGGACAAATATTATTAGACATCTATTTTTAGTATAGTGAACAAGCAAAGATGAACGGAGAGTGTATTTGTGTTTACTTTAATGTAACTAATCTGCGTGGTAATCCTTTAATTACTTTAATGTAATAAAATACGCCCTCCATCCAACAATACTTGTCTAGTTTAAAAAATTAATAGATAATTTATCTATTTCTATTCATTTTACTCTTAGTTGTTGATTATAGTCACTACCCAATATATTTTTTAAAATATTAAATTAATAATATTTAAAAAGTGATATAATAAAATTATTTTTATTATTTATTATTTTTTAACATGTGTATCATGTCAATAATTAATAAATATTGTTGGAAGGAGAAAGTAAATGTTATACGTTTAAGTACCACCACCATCCATTAAAAAATAATCACTTGCGTGGCTCATAACAAAAGGGAAAAAAAATATGTGAAGGAACGTGTTAAGAAACAAAATTACGTAAATAAACATGTATTCTCTATAACCATTAAAAAAAATTTAAATCAGATATCCACACATTTCTTACAATTTGAACAAGAGAGTTGGATGAATTCAGAAGAATTTTTTTTTTACTAATATAGTTGAAAATAAAAGTTTTAAACGTTTTTTTTTCCCACTACAATCCAAAGTTAGCATGAGATGAAAGAATTCTTTTGTTATTCACTATATATTATCGATCTATATGTAGTTAAAAAGCCAACAAATGAAGAAAATATTTCTTCAACAAGATCCAATTTCAGATATCGACTGATAGATTTACATGATGAAATATTCTGTTAATTCTGTATATCATCGTCATTTGTTCAGATATATTTTGACTGCTACAGTGAATCGTAGCTATGAAAAAAATACATAATATAAATATAAAAAGAGCACCACTAAAGATTGTGGTGGAGTGGTAAGTACTCCTCCATCCTTAATTAGAGGTCTTAGGTTCGACCCCTGAGTATGGAGTTGCCTTCGGTAGGGAGCGCTTAGGACCAGCGGTGGATCCAGAATTTAGAGGTTGTGGGTGCCTCGAGGAGGTTCGAACACATATTGACTCCCAAAACTTTAATGTTTCGCCCGGAAACCAAAGCACCCAACTATCTTATTGATTTCCTGTGAGCTTTTTCGACTCTTATACCAATTTTTATATATTTCTTATATAATTATACCTAATTTACGTTAGATTTAACGGGTGTCGGAACACTACAAAAGTGCACCTGGTCGCCCCAGAGTAGGACTTCCCGACGCAAAAAAGACAATGAAAAAGCATTTTCAAAAAAAATAAAATTCATCGTCACATATAGCTAGTAAAATATTACTATTTAGAAAATATATAGTTGTATTCTTTTTATGCAAACATTTAATTTGACCTTTTATTCTATCAAAGTTGGCTTTCTATATTTGGATTGTGTATTTTCAGTTGGACTGACGATATCTTGGAGTTAAGAAGTTCGATGAATTTCTAATTAGTACTTAGTATTTTATACGTCTATTGTTGCATCATATATAAATCAAAACATATACACCTACGTAAATGATTGAATTGAATAAAGTAACACGATTGAGAAATTTTTTGGTAAATCCATTTTATTGGGTGCACGTCATATATGAGTAGAGGTGGCGTCATAAAATTATAATCCGTTTAAATTGTTTAAGTTTGGTTGATAATTGATACTGACTCGCCTAGTTATTAACTCAGCCAATTCCATTCCAATTCATTTCAGCTCATCGAAGTTTGGGCTGATATCTAGACTAAATTGATCCATGAGAAATTTTGTTTCAAAAAAATATTTTTTTTTCTATTGGATATATTTATATAGCCATAATATTTTTTATTATTATTTATTAAAAAATTATAAAAGATCAAATAAACCAAATAAAATAGTAAGAATTGGTTGGGTGGGGGTACCCACATTTTGGCTCATTTCAATTCAAGTAAGTTTGATCCGCCCATTTGTTAATTCAATTCATCTTGATCCGTCCAAATTCAACTCAACCCATCTATTTGTCACCCTGCATATGAGGCAAAAATTATTAGAGAGAATTGAAAAATAGAATCGTGGTTTGCTAAAGATGAAGGGTGTATTTCTTCGAATGCAGAAAATGTTTTCTTGAAAAATATTTTCTAGAAAATAAGTGATTATTGTACACTTTTTTGTGTTTAATTAATATTAAGCAGAAAATATTATCTCTAAAGTATTTATATGTAATTTAGGTAAACATTATGAGAATCAGAGGTATGAGTAGGGGTGGCGGCTGGGAGGGGGACATGGGGTGTACCGCGGGGAGGAGATAATAAATGTAGGATGCCATTTAATTGTGGAATATGTCAAGAGGCGTGGCGCAGACGCCCCAGTGAGGAGGTGCGAGAGGTTGGATATAGTAGGTACGAGGAGAGGTAAAGGTAGGCCAAAGAAGTATTGGGGAGAGGTGATTAGACAGGACATGACGCAGCTTCAATTTACCGAGGACATAACCTTAGATAAAAGGGTGTGGCGGACATATATTAAGATAGGAGTGTTGGTGTGCTTTTCGAGAGCTTAGGCTTTTTGTTGTTTGCCACTGTACTAGTCGTAGTATTGTAGTCCTTGCTTGTGATATCTATTATAGTTTGTTGTCTATTGTGTTTTGATCATCACACTATTTTGTTGTTGTTCTTGCTTCCTTCTTGTATACTTGGTACTGTTTCCCTTGTTAGTTGCTATATTTTTTATCCCCGTTTCCTTCTCCTTTGTACCTGGAATTGCTATACATGAGCCCATCGAGGGTATTTTGGAAACAACCTCTCTACCTCCACGAGGTAGTGGTAAGGCCTGCGTACATTCTACCCTCCTCATATCTTACTTGTGAGATTGCACTGGATATATTGTTTTTGTTGTTATGCCCTACATCTATTGGGAAAGTCATTTTTTGACTAACCAAACATTGAAAAATTGAAAAATATTTTTCTCCGTACCAACAGACAACCAAAAAGGGGAGAAGATTAAGCAACAGTATCTCCATATTGTACACTATGATTTCAAAAGTAAAATTATAGATATGATTAATCTCATCATTCTTGAAACAGTCTCCAAAATTAATTATTAAGGTCTTAATCACTTTGAAATAGTCTCCTTAAGTAGAGTTCTGGCTTATGTATACAAGTTCTCAGAAAATTAACGTTGATAATCTTCTTATTAAATCATGCTTATAAACTAAGCATTACTCTTTATAGGATCATTACGTACTGTAATAAATTATATACTAATTAGCAAAAGAAGCTTCATAAAATATCACTATTTCATATACATGCATGCTACCTAATCTTGTTGACGAGGTTAACGAAATTTTTACAATGACTTAATTCCCTTTTGTTTAAGTGTTAGTGATAGGAATAAGTACATCACATTCCACTAAAACTCTCGCTATGAACGGAATCCGGAGAATGGTCAAACCAAATGGGTTTAGTGTACACAGCCTTATTACCTCACATTTCGGGCGCAAGAGGGTGCTTCCACGACTTGAACCTGTGACAGGAGGTCACACGACATTAAATTTACCAGTTACTCCAAAGCTCTCTTCCAAAAGAGGTGTTGCTGCCCATAGTTAGTGATAGGAATGCCTTATAATAGGCATTAATTAGATAACAATTAACATTGTAAATTATTTTGTGTGGTTATATTTTTTGTTAATAACATTTCAAAGCTTAGTTAGCACGTTTTGACATTCTGAAATTACATCTAATCACACTGTGTTGAACTCGTCGTTTGAGAATAATTATCTTTATCTTTGGTTATAGTAAACTATTTCTTGCAATTATTTGATATTTTATCAAAAATTAATTGTGACATGCATGGATACAGAAGATTTATATAGCCGATCCAAATTTGTTGGGACTGAGGCCTTCTTAGTTTTTAGTACCTCACACGACTCAGACGTTGATTTAGAATTTAAATATTATGCGTTCGAGAATTATCATCTTTATCTTAGGCTGCATTAAACTATTTCTTGCAAAATGTGTTATGTTATCAAAAACTAATTGTGACATGCATGGACACTCAGGATTTATATAGCCGACCCAAATTTGTTGAGACTGAAGCATATGAAGTTTTTTAGTACCTCATACAACTCAGACGTTCTAGAATTTAAATTTTATGCATTCAAGTTCAAGTCCCGACGTTCTACCACTACTCATTCGATTTGGTAGGTTCAAAATTAATTATTTGATGTTCAGATCAAAGCTATTGGATTCGAATGAACGTATTTGTTACACTCTATATCAACCCCTACCTTATATACCTAGAGGTGCATTAGAACTTTTTTTAATTATTTACTGTTGAAGTGGTCAACAAATAAAAAAATAACTCTATGACATAACCTTCCCTGGATATATATCAGGTAGGTGTATTCTATAAATATAAAAATAAAAAAAATAAAAAAAAAATTAGTAACTAAAAAACCAGATAATTATGGGTAGCTTAAAGCTGAGTTTATTAAGTAATGCTGGCGAAATACTGTCAATAGAGTGACACTTTCTTAATTAATTGATAATTTGAATATATCAACTTATTTTTAAAATGGCACTATTGTAAAACCTTGCTAAGCTTTCATATAACTAAAAAAATTATGTACATTTAATTTATTACTTTGGTGACTCCAAAATTTTACTAACCCTACAAATTCAACTATGCGATTGAATGGTTTGGCGCTGAATAATTCAATGTGTAGACACATTCCAACTGAATTACTCCAAATATATCCCCCCAAAAAAATGTTTCTCACCCGATATTTTGAGTCACGGCTAATTCATATTCACTCCATGTAAGGCCTATTAAAGGAGGAAATGCCCCCTAACAAGATCTTTTTTTCACTCAGAAGGCTCGAACACTAGACTATTGATTAAAAGTCCTATCCATTCGTCACGTCACAACCCTTAACAGTACATATGAAAATCCACTTAACCTTAATATATTCAAATTAATTTGGAAGAGAAAATAAGAAATCAATGCTTAGAGATTACAACAACAACATACCCAGTGTAATCCCACAAAGTGGGGTCTAGGGAGGGTAAAATGTACGCAGCCCTTACCACTACTTTATAGGTAGGCTATTTTCGGTAGAAATCAATGCTTAGAGATTGCTATTTTATAATGACCTTTTTAAAAATATAAATTAATGTATCTTGACATTGTCATATTACAAAATTAGTATCTTAAAAGAGTAAACTTGATTTCACCTGCTGTATAGTCACTTCATCCATATAAAGAAGTCTTTGAGGGCAGGTTATATGACTGATTCAGTGACCTCATTTGTTTCCTGTTTTGCCAGAACCTGATCTTCTGGACTTTTTAGACCCAATCAACTTCTTGTAATGGTGATATCCGAGCCAGTTTGCCCACATCTCTACTATCAATCGGGCACCTGCCACCGATCACCAGTACGAAAGTATCGATAACTTAGTCCACCAAGGCAGTTCAGTGACATAATTCAAAGCACCAAATAAAAAGATTTGAAAAACTAAACGAATCAATCCAACAACAACATACCCCGTGTAATCACACAAATGGGGTCTGAAAAGGATACAATGTACGCAAACCTTACTCCATGTTTCTGGAATAGAGAGGTGGTTTTCGATAGACAAATCCAGTATCTCATAATGATATTGCGCATTGAGAATTCAAAGAATATCAACACTTGACACCCTGTGTTGTTTGTCAAATTATGTTACTGTACAAAACAAATCCGAGGATGTACTTTGTCTAGGGAAGTTCTTAGTGCACATCCACTACCACAGCTAATGATAATCTAGTGAGCTCGAAATTAATCAACTGCATACATAGTTATATACGATTTTATTTAACCGCGTGATGATACAATACTATGGTACAATACACGAACAATACATATTACAGAGTTCTTGAAATAAAGTTAAGAGATAGCTATCTCATGTTTGAATCTGGATCATCTTCATCGTCAAGATCCAAGTCGTTTGATATTCGGAACTTCTTTCCATCTCGTGGTCCTGTTCTTCCCTTCTTCGGTTTGCCCCTACAGTAGTAGTAGTTGCATGAGGTGCACTCATAAACATCACGGAAGCAACAACAACAACAAAAGCCAACTATAGTCCCACAAGTGGGGTCTGGGGAGAGTAGAGTGTAGCAAGACCTTACACCTACCTTGTCAGGTAGAGAGGTTGTTTCCAAAATAAACATCACAGAAGCAAACGAACAAATATAAGGAAGTTGGAAGTTTATTCTGAGAAAACGTCAAATTTGTATCTTCCATCCTCAATCCAAGTATGTCAAAAATAATGGGCTTAAATGTAACAATTCAAATAAACGCAAGATATCTCTTCATAAAAAGCAGAACATACTGTCCGTTATTTGCAAAACCTCCGCCCCTCATTCGACCTTGTGTAGGATCTGGTCTTCCATCTGTGAAGAAAAACAAAAATAAATGATCAAAAGCTTCTCCAATAACAATTCAATATCTGTTATAACTTATAAGGTCTATCTAAGTTTGCTTCAGTGACGTGACATTTCCCAGAAACAGCTTGAATTAAATTCCCCTCCCCGAAAGAAACCAATAAGAGCTTTATATTATAAAGTATATAGAACTAAAAGGACTGACCTTCCCGTCCAAGTCCAAGCTCTTCGGCCTAAACATAAATGAATATAACAGCCGCATCAGGCATCTATTAAGATCAAAAGATGTGCTACGTTTTAAGTATACACATGGCCATTGTATCAAATCAGTTGAAATTAAAGATAAGACCATGCTGATTCGTCATATAGATAACAAGATAGAATCAATATCTATGAATTTGCAAAATACAGGCATGAGATACAATATATTTAGTAGAAAGAACAAAGGCATCCTGTCAGCACAACTTCAACCTCAAACTGGACCTTCAACAGTTTTTTCCCTAAATCTATGTGCGCAAAATAACGTAAGAAATGAAGGAAGCTCTGAGACATCAGAACAGAAAAATAGGTGTTGGGATAACCACCACCAACAACAACAACATACCCCATGTATTCCCACAAGTGAGGTCAGGGGAGGGTAGATGGGTAGCCTGTACGCAG
Organism: Capsicum rhomboideum; assembly: GCA_031232105.1. Taxonomy (NCBI): domain Eukaryota; kingdom Viridiplantae; phylum Streptophyta; class Magnoliopsida; order Solanales; family Solanaceae; genus Capsicum; species Capsicum rhomboideum. Next base: position 7,695,973 of record CP124711.1, read on the forward strand.
ACTTACCCCTACCTCGTGGAGAGAGAGAGGTTGGTCCCCAAAAAACCTCGGCTCATATAACACAAGAAGTCAATTTGAAAAGACGGCACAGAGGTAGAACAAGGCATAACAAATAATAGATACAGAGCAGAATAATGTGATAAACGAAGTACGAGAAACAACAGGAGGCGTTGGGATAACCGCAGGCACTTCAAATTGTGCAAGGTAAGTGGTGTGAAAGTGGTATTGAAATTAAATCGGTAACATTGATTAGACCCTAGAACTCTAAACCATCTCCAACTGAAAAAGTAAATTTCCTACCGAAGGCATATGTTAGTATCCATCAATAAAGAATCATCAAAATCTGTTGATCCAAGAAGAATGCCTCTATACAAAGTCGTTCGAATTCCCACTTCACCATTCATGCAATGGTACGGAGAAGATTTAAATTCTGGTGACCGTTTTGTTACAAAATAAAACAGAAACTTGGGCTGAACAATTTTTATTTTTTAAAAAAAGGAACTTGGATAGCAAGAACTCTATCAATTTCTTGGTCCTTTTCTGTAGGGGTGGGCATTGGGCAGTTTTATTTGCATTATGAAAATTTCTGTTTAAATTTTTGGGTTTCGAATTAAAGAAATTACAATCCAAATTCAAAATACATAAGCTCGATTGGTTTAACATTTTAGAGTTAATTTTCAGATTATTCGGTTTGGTTATTTCGGATTTGCAATTTGAGCCTACAAGCCAGGCTTCTTTTTCTTCTTAAAAAAATGAACCACTAAATAAAGTTTTCATGTCATGTTGCCTTAATAATTCCTCATTCCCACTACAATCTTATGAAATTTTGGTATTGTAAGTACAAATGCAAACTCAACCCTGAATCCAAAATATAAAATCTTCAAAAATTAAAACCAAACACCGAACCATAATCCGAAAAACCGAACCAAAAATCTGAAAAATTTGAATTTCGGTTACGCCTAACTATGCCGGCCCCTACTTTTCTGGAAACCCTATTTCAGCCTCTAAAGCAAAATTCTCTTGCTTCTCTATATGTGTACTTCTTAATAATCAATACTTCAAAGATCTAATCATAATTCCAGTGTTACTAAAAGCGCTCACTTCAGCGCTTAAAGCGTGGCATTGGGTCCAGCGCTTTTATGTCCTGAAGTGAGGTGAGAACAGAAAAGCATGAGCTTCGGCAGAACAAGCGAGAAGCGACTGGAGCGTTAAGTGTTGCTTAAGCGTAAAAAGAGAAACTTTTGGAAATTTAATTGAAATTAGGTCTAATTTTTAAGAAATTGTGATAGATTTACGCATCTTCTTCAATACTCGAAGTAGCTGCTCTTCTTCTCCTCCAATACTAACAGAGACTTGCACATCTTCTTCTTGCTGCTGCTAGTTCTAGTATTTATTATTTATTTTTTAATTTTAAAATTGAAAGGTTTGCTTAATATGTTATTTCTATTGAGTTCTTGGTTATTTACAACAACTTACCCAATGTAATCCCATAAGTGAGGTCTAGGGAGAGTGGTGCGTACACAGCCTTAACCTTACCTTGTGAAAGTAGAGAGGCTATTTCCGTGGTTACATCTGTGGAAATTTAATATTTTTTTATTTTTGTATTAAATTGCGCTTCAGTTGAGAAAAAGCGTGTGCGTTGCTTCACGCTTATCACTTCAGTGAAGCGAGCACTCGTCGCTTTTTTTCGCTTCTCGCAATCCAAAACACTACATAATTCTCAGAAACATAACTTATTTAAACCCTAATTCAGCCTCAAAAGCAAAATTTTCTTGCTTCACCTTTGCGTATTTTGAAGTATCAGTACTCCAAAATTTGTTCATAACATAGCTAATGCGATCAATATTATTATCATCATCCTAACAGCGCACAAATTATCGAACCTAAGGCTTACCTTAAAAGAAGAACTTGTAAACAAAATCATGATATGAGATTCGGTAGGTATCATATATCTTTATTCTTTCTAACTTTTCTTTTTAGGGGGTAGGGGACAGAATGGATTGCAGGACTAGTTAATTTCAAACGCTTTAGTATAAGCAGTGCAAAACATTGTTTGAACACAATTTGTTTATCAAACTGCAACAGCATAAGCATCAACAACTACAACAACAACATACCCAGTGTAATCCCACTACGTGGGGTCTGGGGAGGGTTAAGTGTACGCAGTCCATACCACTACCTCCGCTGAAGTAGAGAGGCTGTTTCCGATAGACCCCCGGCTCAGGACATATAACAATATAACAAATCAGAAAACATAAAAACAAACAACAAAATGGGGTAACACACCACTAGATAAAAGAAACAAAACACACACGGAGTAATGCTATGAACCAACAGCATAAGCATCAACAGTAAAGAATTTATCAAATATCAGAAATCCCAAGAACGGGTAAAAGAGTCATAAAACAAAAGCTCTAAAGAGCTTAAATACATACCGCTGGTGAAGTGACTGAAGACAATGAGAATAACCTGTCCTCAAGCTGAAATTTTCTTGACCTTTTGAGGCTGCAAGATGACATAAAAGTGAAATTCTTACAAGTGAATCCTTGGGAAACATATTACGACTAGATAATGAAACGAACAATCACTTCTGGAAAAGGAAACAATGTTCTAATTAATGAAAGCATAGTCAAATGCTGGTCCCTAGTGCAATTAAATCAGCCCAAGTTTTTCAGTACCATGAAATATGAACCTAAATAAGCACCAAACCTATTCACAAAATTCTATTAACATATAGATTTGGATCAAAATTTAATTCAAAAATATTCACTGAGTTTTTTAGATCTAGATAACATATTAGTCAGGTCATTGAATAACTATCCACTCAAGATAGTGCTTGCGGTGTTCCATGTCTGAAAGAAGTTTAAGCCTTAAGGGTTATCAGAATTGAAAATCAGCTTCCGAATGTTTAGTGCATTTGGTGTCATCGACCATGTCCCAAATTGGTGGATTGTTAAGCTTACTGAAATAATTACTCAGCTCTCCACCACATTTGCTTTCTGTTTACACGAAACTTCATCAAATTTGCATGTTCTTTAATGGACAAACTCCAGGAAAAAATACCACAGACAGAAACCTTAAATTTACCTAGAGTTCATCATCATCATCATACCCAGTGTATTCCCACCAGGTGGGGTCTGGGGGGGGGGGGGGGGGGGGGGGTTAAAGTGTACGCAGTCCATACCACTACCTAGAGTTATGAATCTTTTTTATTTAGTACCTAGACATTTGGATAGTAAAGTTTCACGGAACCAGTATACTACTTTAGTTCATGTTTGAAAAAGATTGTAGCTTTAGATGCAGTAACTTGTCCTTTTTTCTTATGGTCATTTTTTCACCTAACCAACAATTGATGGCTTTTGTGAGAGCACATCTACTTGTTGATCTATGCTTTACCGAATCCAGTACAGTTCAGAACAAGTATATTCCTATCTAGATTATTTCCATTAAAGAATCTTAACACTGATTGCAGTTGTCATCGTTATTGCAATACAATGTGGAAATTAAGCAATTATTGAAATAAGAGCCCAATTATAATAAAATAAGAAACTGATATATATACTAAGTCAACGCAACAAAATGTCGATTCATAAAACGAAATTTTCATGACCAATTCCATCAACTATCATAACCTTATGGGTTATTGATAAACCTCAATAACCATAACGTTACTTTGAAAGCTGATTCTTACCTCCCATCAAATCAAGGATATGAGATATTCAAAGTTTCAAATTTTAACTATTGCAGATCCTAAGCGGCACATGACACGCTTTGCGACAGAAAGTAATCATTTACAATAACCGTCACTTCTAGGTTCCAACTACAAGAATTTGAGAAAGATAAACATAGGAAAGGTGTGTACTTTGAATTCTTATTCGATGTTGATAGAAAGCCTTCAAAACCTTTTAATGCATTCCCAAAAGTGCCCGTTTCTTGCAAATAACTCGTCTCGAGCTCATAAACCTACATCAAACCAAATCCAATATCCATATTTTAGCTTCCTATTTGAACACCAAAAAGGATAATGTAAATAAGCAACAATTTCTCATGACATCAAACATCTGCAAATACTCGAAATTACAGCAAAATCTTATTACCAAAAGATATCAAACTACAAATACAACAATATATCAGTGTAATTCCAATAGTGGGGTCTGGGGAGGGTAGAATGTACGCAGACCTTACCCCTACCTTGGGCTCAAGGAAAAACAATTCAAAGCAGTTTGAAAAAACAAAATGATAGAAGTGGAGAAGCCATGACAATATCAAACTACAGATATAACAAAATAGCCATTGTAATACCACAAGTGGGGTCTAACAGAGCGGGGCGGATCTATGTAGAATGGTGGGGTGCCACAGCACCCTGACATCTCGGTTGAAACTCTGTATATGTATGCACATATGTAGAGAAAATGTATAACTATTAGTTTTGGCACCCGGGGTAACAATAAGCACATAGTGCCAGTGGTGGAGAGGCGTGTTTTTCTACTCGTGGATGCGAGTTCGAACCCACAGCCTGATGCATTTATTAACACTAATTTTAGTGTTGCTGCATCGAAGTCTACACATTATAATCGAAAAGCACGCAAATATGACAAACAGAGCTTCCTAGCATATTGGTTAGAAGGGTGGCAATGGTTCGAAACTTCGAATCCAACTTGGACATTTTTTTTGACACCTATAGTGAGTATTTATTGTTAAAAAACTGGTATAGTCGAGAGTAGAACCCTCGACCTGAAATAAGACTTACACAGACCATTGATCCAAGGCTCTTCCATGGTCACATAATTAAATCATACTAATTGCTTTTAAACATTGATATAGCTTACACAAAACGACGCATACGCTGCTCTCCGAAGTAGTGTGGCACCCGGAACTCTCAAATTATGGATCACCTCTACTAGGGAGGGTAGTGTGTACAATGACCTTTCCCTAACTTGGAAGGTAGAGAGAATATCAAATTACATGTACAATTTCTAAAAGATTTCCGTAAAGCAACACAAAATATACTACTCCCTCCGTTTCAATTTGTTTATCATACTTTCCTTTTTAGTTCGTTTAACAAAGACCTTTTTTGGCAACTCTTTCATTTCAACTTTCCCTTTCAATTTGTTTATATCACATTCCTTTTTAGTCCGTTTCAAAAAGACTTTTTTGGCAACTCTTTAATTTCAACTTTGACTTTCAATCTGTTTATTTTACCTTCCATCGTAGTCAATTTTAAAAAGACCTTTTGTGACAACTCTTCAATTTCAACTTTTGACGCGACATATTTAAGACTTGAAGAGATTAAAGTACATTTTAGTACATTTCACGTATCTTTAATTTAACCCCCACAAAATTTAAAAGTATTTCTTTACTTCCTTAAACACCGTACCAAGTCAAAACCAAACAAATAAATTGAAACAGACCGACTAATATCCAACTAAAGAGCTTCTACAACAACTTATAAAAAAAATAAACAAACAACTTCATAATCAAAATAATTAAAGGAATTCAATAAAGATAGAGTCTTTTTACTTGTTTTTCAACATTTCTCAGCTCTTCTTGAAGTTTTTCTCTTTTGTTCAACAGGGATGAAAGAACAGCTTTAGGATTTGAACCTCTTTGCCCTAATGAAAAAAATAAATAAATCAAAATTAAAGAAATAATTTTAAAAAATCCCAAAATTTGACAAGGAAAAGTGAAATTAATTACCATGGAGTTCCATTTTTGCGGCAATTAATTTGAAGATATGCTGTAATTTAAAAAATTCAGTAGGAACAAGAATGAGTTTATCAGTGAAACTGTTGAGTGTTAGCTTTTGGACAAAAAAAAAACAAAAACCGTAGCTTATCTTTAAACATTAAAATTTGGCCTAGTTCGGTTGGAATAAGTTATCCGAATTATCCGAGATTAGTTATTCTGGCATTGTTATTTCGGAAATAAATATAATATCATAATTTTAAAATAATTAATTTTGGGATAAATCATGCAATTTTATGATTAATTTCGTAATTAGTTATTCCTTATCCCTCGTACCAAAGTAATTATAAAATTGAAAAAAATTATAAGAAAAAATAACATAAACATACACTTTGACTTACTATATTTACACAAATTCTCACCTTTACAAAGTTATTACAAAAATTTCAACTAATTATGTATCTTCGTTGGATTTATCGAGAGCTAATTATATATCTTGACAGACCCAAAATCGAAAAAAATATATCGGGAGCTAATTATATATCTTTACAAGGAAAAAATGTATCTTTGTTGGGTGTATCGGGAGCTAATTATGCATCTCGACAGACCCAAAATCGATATTTTCAGTAATTATGCAACATAACGATATTTTCTATAATTAAGTTCTAAACTGTAGGGATTTATGTTGTTTGCCCAAATTATAATTGAAATGGGCCTTAGAGTTAGTTACTCTTGAATGATTGGGCCGGTCCGATTCAATCTTTACGAAGGAGAAAAGAAGGCTTTGAGGGTCCAAAAGGCCTCTATTTGGGCCGAAAATGAAAAAGACAAGGGGAGCCTAGCAGTTTATAGGCCTTTTAGATTTTTTTGATTATGAGCCAATTTGTGGTATTTGATAAGATGGAGTTTCATGGAAGTTTATTCACGAAATGTCCATGATGGTCTTTATAAGTTTAGAGATCCTTGATTCTTTATTCATCAAAAAAGTTATCGTAAAACACTTTTAATATGCTATGCTTTGGAATTGTTGGATTTTTTTGTGTACAAAGTTCATATATAGGGGTAGTAATGTGAAGGCCTAATGGCTATGCAAATTAAATTTTAGATATTCAGATATAATTTTGTCTAAAGTTAGGCTTTAGCAAGTCTAACTAAAGATCCATACGTGATTATCAAACCTCATACCTATAACTTGGGATGAGGAAGAGGAAGATTTACCTACCAAAAAAGAGAATATTAAAGTAATCCTTATTTTATAATACCAAACTTGAGATGAAGAGGAGCATTTTAGGAACTTCAACAAAAGTTAGATGTGATCTTTTTGGGCTTGATTGGAAAGTCACTCTGAGAAATGAATTTGGTGTAATTACACAGTTTGACATGTTTGATTGGCCAAGAAATTACTTGGTCAGCAGGTAATTGAATATAATTGACAAGGGGTAATAACACTCTCCAATTCACAGGGGAAAGTTGTTAATTGCTGGTAATTACATGGTGTAATTACAAGTTAATTAATTTTTATTTATTTTTTTCATTTAGCATAATTTTTTTAGTATTCTAATTTTAAAATTAAAGTAGAATTCATTGTTGAATAAAGTTATAAACTTACCCTTTTCTTTTCTTTTGAATCATATTTATGTACTTTATGTTGAAATTCGACATAAGAGTATTATGTTAACTTTTTTTGTTTTTGAATTTTGAATTTATGTTATATTTTCAGTTTCAATTTATTTGTTTTACTAGTATTGACTTGATATTTCACATTGCAAGTCATTCATTTTTTAGTTAGAATTGATAGATTATCTTTTTTTTTCAAATATTTTAATAATTTTATGACATTATATTTATAATATTAATTTTTTTGTCAAATATGCATTTTATGATGTTCTTAAAAATCATGTACATTAGTTTTTATGATTAATTTAATTAAAATATACTAATTTGAAAAATATAAATGATTTTTTTATAATATTAGTTAAGAACATATGTTTATTATTAATATATTTTCAAAAGACAATATATATATATATGTATGTATGTATATATCGTAAATGTTTAATTTAATATCATTTATAAACCTTATTTGTCTAATATAATATTTTAGTTTTTGATAATTAACTTTTATTTTAAAATTTGATATAACCATGTGATTACACTTGTGCAATCAAACAGTACACTTGTAATTACACTGTAATTATATTGTGGCAAACAAACAGGTCATCGTAATTACTAGGCTGATAATTACTACCCTAGTAATTACATCAATTCCAATTACCAGGTGGCTTTCCAAACAGATCCTTAAGATTTTCTTTCGAGCTTTGAGATGTCCAGACAACTCAATTGTTTGATACACAGGATGAAAAAAGTAGAGATATCTCAATTCATAGGACTGTTTTTATTCCACGCTCCAAGTAGAATAATAGTCCCCCATTTAATACAAATAACGGGATAAAATAATCCCAGATTTTTAATCCACGTAAATAAATTAAACATCTTTTATTAGCAAATAAAAAAAAAGTGATCATTGTATTTTTCAATCAATTATGGGTGAAAATCATTCCCCCCTCCCCCCCCCCCCCCCTTTTTTACTAAAATTTGGTCATTGACCGACAACTTTGCAGATTTGACCGATGAATGCATGGGCAAATTGCAATTTCACATTTTCTAACTTAATTACTTAAATTAATTAATATTGTGTTTCAATTTTCTTTAAATGAAATTGGCCCAGGGGCCCACCCATTTTTATTAAAAAGCAAAGCAAAAATCATATTCTAGAAGCTACACTAGAAAGAACAAAACAAAGTAAATCTAATTAGGAAAGTACTAGTTGAATGTCTGAGTATGTCCTTTAGGTGGCTTCTGTCGATTTTCATTCTCAGATGGTCCGGAGCTTCTCCAGTGAGTTTCTTTCTCTCTGTCTTTCAATTGCTTTAATTTTCTCATTTCTAGTTATTGAGGGATTGAACAACTTTATTCTTACTGTTTTCATTTCTAGTTAATGAATATTATTAAGCTTTTGAATATACAGGATATTCCTTTTCACATGGATGAAGGTGACAGCCAGTTTGAGTAGCTAATGCAGTTTTGTTAGCCAAAGGCTACTGTACTAAAAAATTAAACTAGTAATATGGTGATATATCATTTGTCATTGTCAAATAAATGTATTTCAAGGTTCTCTCAAATTAAATCAATCTCTCTCTTCTTCTTTTTTTTTTTGGTTAAAAATTAAATCAATCTCACCATGCAAAAGGACTTTTATCAATTTTAAACATATTGAGTACGTAATAATTTAAAAAGTTAATCATAAAAAACATATTTAAGCTATCATTTCTTTCACATATTTTGCATAACAGTCTGTTATTCTATTACCTATAAAAACTATTACCTTTTTCGTAAATTTCATGTTTCAATTAGTATTCTCTTTGTATTAAAATACACCTCGATGTTTAATTGGTCAACATATATGTATTTGTTATAAAATAAAGACAGAATATCAATATCAATATTAAACTTAAAGAAAAGAGGCAACTTTAGAGAATTTTAGTAGTACTTTGTTTACTACTTGGAACTATATCAAAATGTACAAAAGGGTGGCTATTTATAAGCCACCAAACTTGTTCCCTAAGCATGTTAAGCTTGACATCAACTTGGCAATTTGGCCAACTAACTTTGGTGTTCAAATCCTATTTAAATAAGTAACTCTTGGTGTTCAAGTTCAATTTGCCTACTAACTCTTATATCTCATTAATGACATTCACACATATATATGTCACATGACATCCATATTACATAACATTCCCCCTTGGATGTCCATTAATAGATAATGTATCTCGTTAAAACCTTACTAGGAAAATCCAGTGGAAAAAGCCTACTGAAGGAAAAATAGTACACACATCTTGTAATACGCCCTTAGTGTTGCTCATTAAAAACCTTACAAGGAAAACCCAGTGGGAAAAACCTTGTGAGGGAAAAAGAGTACAACACGTATTAACTCCCCCTGATGAGAACATCAATACAAAACTTGAATCTTCGCATTTCAATCTTGTGCATCTTCTTCTCGAAAGTTGCATTAGGTAGATACTTTGTGAATGAATCAATCATATTATCACTAGAACGAATCTGTAACACGTTGATATCACCATTCTTTTGGAGTTCATGTGTGTAGAAAAGCTTTTGGTGAAATGTGTTTCATTCTATCTCCTTTTATGAATCTTCTCTTTAGTTGGGTTATGCATGATTCTCGACTTGCTTCATGAATATTTATTATCTCAACATGATTAGACTATCATGTAAAATAGCATGGTATGACAATAACCCTTCATGGCAATAGATAATATGTCTATATCGAACCCTTGTATCGATCATATGAATATCCTGTATAGTCAAAAGCTTAACAATATTCATTAGGATAGACACATCCATACAAGGGTTTTTATTTGCAATATGCAAGTAATCTTACTTCACTATCCCCATGTAGGAGTAAAACTATATCATGCTCATAGTTATAGCAAGATGTATAAATACATCAATTGCACGAGATATGGTACTTCATGACCAATCCATTTCTACATGTTTCTCGTTTCAACCTCTTTCACCAGATAATTTATCGCTTTTGAAAACTCTCCAAAAGTTCAAATAATATTCAAATCATCAATTTACCCCTTATAAAGATTATAAACAAGTTTTTCAGAAACTTTTATATGCTTTAGGCATTTTGAATCCTTCGGGAATTTTCATATAGATTTTGTCAAGTGACAATATTCAATCATTTTATGTGTGACATCTTCTAGTGTCCGGATTGCACATCAAATAAGTTTTATGCTTACCAAGATGCATCTTTCCATGTCACTTGATAAATATTTCTACGTCAGCATGCTTAAATAAATATAGAATTCAGATCCTCACAATCCCTTTATAATATTGCGTCATATTGTATCAAAGATATCATCGACGATATATCATTTTGTATTGATTTGCAATGTGACATAACATTTTGAGATCTCATCACTTCATTATTTTTCAGTTACCTGAACCTCTCATAAGGTTTCATGAAATGTTATGTCGTAAGCTTTTCAAAAGCGCATTCTTTTCTTATTATGATCATTTGCTCCTTATCCTTTTCAAGGATTATCTCATTTGGAACCAATTATGATCTACCATGCTTCATGCATGTAGTAGACTTTAACCTTCAGGGACATTCAATTGGAGCATTTACAACTAAATATGAGATCAATTTTGGGTCAGCAAATGCTCATAGCATTTAAAATTGAATTATCTTTTGAATGAGGATCTGATGATAATTCCTAACATATTTCATAGCTGCTTATTATCTCCCCCTTATGTTAGGAAAACTAACATACCTCCTCTATCTTCTTTGAGGAACCAATCTTTGTGCATCATGGTATATTCATTACTCATACACCGCACATAAAAAATTACTAGATGGAATATTTGATTCATGACCTTGAACCAATTGAGAGGGAAAAATTAACCATAATTTATTGGTCTGATGCATATAAGTGCTATAATATGTGATTATCATATTTCAGACCAATCACATGAAGCTTTGTTCTCATAAGCAATGATTCAACTATTTATTGGAGGCATTCAACGCCAAATCAACATTATCAAGATGAATTGTCTTGATTACACAATCTGAAAATTATGCTCTTAACTCAATTTATATTAAGCAAGCAACTTTATGAATGTCAAACTGCAGGTTGACAACAAACGTACATGTGATCATTTTATAGATGCATCTATTTAAGATATCACATGACAGGTGAATGGGCCCATATTCACCTTTTATACTTTTCAAATTTTAAGGGATCCAATCCCAATATTAGTTGGTCCAACCAACTTATCAAGAGAACAAGCAACATACAACAATTATTGAAGAATCTCTCAATTCTTCATTACATGTCAATACTCAATGCACATCTTCGGAATGTCATAATCGTTCATGCCAACTTATGAACTTATTTGTACTAGTAAACTCCAAGTTTACCATGACATATGATTTTTGCTTTAGTAAATTTTAGATTTACTATAACATGAATAAATTTTCAGATTTACTATTTTGAAGTATATTTCATAATATTTCTTCTCAATTATTCTACCTCTTTTGGAGGTGTTACTCCTATCACATTCACCCCAGGGAATGGATCTATACTTTTACAATCAAAATTCTCATTCCCTCAGGAATAGAATATAATAGTTCCTTAAGCCTATCAGATTATAATATTTTAGAATCTCTTTCAAGATATTGCTCCTTCATGAGCAAATCGAGGCGTACATATAATGTAACGAAAGATTTTGTCCTTTGCTATGCCCACATTCATATTTATAAATTCAATCACATGTCTTCTTTCAGACATATTATACATTGCTACCACATTCACTTAAGGGAATGGAGCATATTTCATGACTTTTCACCAAAATTTTGACTTAGTCATCATTATATCATCAATATGGTGCATCTAGATTCAAACTCAACGTCTTATCCAAATAAAAGGCATCTTAGACCATAGATCGATGGGACTTTAACCCAATATCTTATCATCATGGTGCACCGAGATTCTAACCCGATGTCTTACCCTTTTGGGACGATGGAGCTTGAATCCACCGTCTTACCTATAAACGCATATTAAACCAAAATATAACAGGACTCACCCTTGAGCCTTAAAAAGAATATTACCAAAAGAAAATTAAAAATGAAAATCAACAATTTGGGATTCACTTGTGTTCATCTGTTTTAGCAGATAATAACTTACTTTAAGACAGTGAAAAAGATTTTCTCACCATTCTAGTCAAACTTATAATATTGATTTCAATAGTATTAGATCCAGTACTTACACATTATACTATTAACGTTAACAAGAAGAATAAGAATATGTCAACCAAACCTGTCCAATGGCATACTAACCGAGTAGGAATATACATATGAATTATATAGTGCAAACTAACCTTCCATGATGTCCAATAATTAAATCAATAAAGGTGAGCAACTAAGTATAAATTCAAAGTTCAAACTTTGTCTAAACAAAAGTTTTCATGGGCAGAGATTACCACCAATATCATACCCCAATAGAAAATACCTTAGCCATATCTTAGCCATATCTTGAGATGGTAGAGTTTCGTGATAACGTGTTATAAAATAAAGACAAAATATCAATATCAAACTTAAAGAAAAGAGGCAACTTTAGAGAATTTTAGTAGTACTTTGTTTACTACTTAGAACTATATCAAAATGTACAAAAGGGTGGTTATTTATAAGCCACCAAACTTGCTCCCTAAGCATGTCAAGTTTGACATCAACTTGGCAATTTGGCCAACTAACTTTGGTGTTCAAATCCTATTTGAACAAGGAACTTTGATATTCAAATCCAATTTGAATAAGTAACTCTTGGTGTTCAAGTTCAATTTGCTTACTAACTCTTATCTCTCATTAATGACATTCATACACACACACACACACACACACACACACACACACACATATATATATATATATATATCACATGACATTCATACTATATAATAGTATTACTGATTGGAAATATTTGACAACCCATATTATATAACAATATTTGACTAATTGAATGTGGATCTATATTTTATTACAAATATAGTAGTAATATTTTAAGTAGCTAAAGAAAACAATAAATAGTTAAAATCTGAAACTGGGGAAAAAATATTTGAACCTGTTTTTGACTATTAAGTCTAACTAGTATACGTACCCGTGCGATGCACGGATGATATTAAAGTATTATTTCTAATCGTTTCATATTGAAATGTCTTGTTCAAGCATGTTAAATCATATTACCTTAAAAAAGAGTTCAATTATCATATTATTTCTCAATGAAATACAAAAATAATAAAAATAAAAAATCTACCCCCCACCTCCCACCCCTACCCCACACCCTTTCCCCACCCTCAATTTTTTTTTTTAAAAAAAAGGCATTCTACCCCCCACCCCACCCCACCCCACACGCCTCTTAACCCCCCTCCCTTCCACCCCAAATCCCCCCTCCCCAAATCCACCTCGCTCTAACCAAATTTATACGAAAAAACAATCATGTAATTGTATAAAAAAATTATGTTTCATATTTTTCGTTATTATACTATTCACAATTTAAAGATATTAGATTGTTAATATTCTCCTCCTCCCCCCCCCCCCTCCCCAAATCCTCGGTGTAACATTTTTTCTATTATACGTATAAGTAGTTGGTTTTTTTGCTCTTATCTCAAAATATATAACTTAGAATAGATAAGTTTTGTTATGCATACCAGAATAAATGAAATACAGATTAGAAGAGGACTTAAATAACTATAACACCCCGTACATTTTCGAACCTATGTTATTACCTTAGTATTTATGGAATTATTTAAACATGAGATTGTTGGGGTATTATACATGTAATTAGTTGGGCTGAATTAACATGTGCAATTGGGCCTAATTTAAGGCCCAAAAATTAGCATTAATACATGACCCAACAAGAAGGAAATGATCCATTCTTGCTTTGACTAAAGAGTACCCTCAATTATTAGCAGTCACGTAGCTCATTGTCATCTTATACACTTGTAGGGTAACTAGTTGTTAACGTGAGCTCCGTTATGAAATTGTGTTGTAGAGTGACACGTAAGGAAGGAACTGGATTGTTGTATTCACATCTAGGACGGTATATTCATATTGAGATCATAAGGTATGTAAGGTTACTCTTTCTGTATCCTTCTGCAGCATATTGTTCATAGTGACATTGTACTTATTCCGTTCCGAAATAACCAAAGGTATCTCATTTCAGGTTGTTATCTATTGTTAAGTCACATACTCTTCATTCATTAGTCGTTGTTGTTCTTGTGCTACATAGCTATGGACATGGGTCCAAAGTCCCAATAATGTTATGTTCCAAAGCTTCCAACAATGTTATGACTATAAAAGTATCAATCTCTCACAAACAAAAGTATCAATCTCTTATAAGTGAATGAATCAATCTCTCGCAAGTGAAGGAACGAATCTCTCAAAAGTAAGAAATAAAGTAATGCATTTATGGTTTAATGTTTGAGAACCGGGACGACTCAAAGGGGCACATAAGTCTAGCTCGAGCGGACCCTAATACTACCCACCAAAAGGTGGATGAATACCCACTAATAAAGTGGATGCCCACCAAAAGGTGGATGACTACCCACAATAAAGTGGATGCCCACTGATAAGGTGGATGACCATAATAACCCACCAATAAGGTGGATGACTAATAATAATGATGATGAGCGTAAAAGCAAGGAAAGAAATCTCTTGAATGGAAGAAACTCTTGAATAAAGGCAAATCTCTTGAATGAAGGTGTATATGAAAAATATTATATGAATGATAAGGATATGAATGATTGATCGAAAATGTCAATAATATAAGCAATGTACACGGTTCCACATATAAAACGATGGTTTATCCACATTGACTATTCTCTTATATTTAGTTCCATGGAAGTTCTTATGTATGATGTAGTTTCTTATAGCCTTACATACTCAGTACATTCTTCGTACTGACCCCCCTTAGGGGGACTTACCTTACTTGCTGCAGGTACAGGTGCTAGTAGACCTCCACTGTAGGCTACAAGTCATTTACGGATCATTGGTGAGCTCCAGTTGGTTCGGGGCTTTTCGAGTCATAGTGTACATTTGTTTTGATGCTATGTAAATATTGTATAGGCATGGTCATGTATCTATTAGAGGCTTTGTAGACGGATGTGGGAAGATGAATGTAAGAAATGTATGTCCATTTTGACTTGATGGCCCTACCGGCCAAGTCTTATATATATACATATATAGAGCATATGTTGCCATGACTTCCGCCATTGATATTTAATTACATGGGATAGAATGATATTCATACATAAACATGCATATGAGAGTACATGAGCGAAAATTGGTTCTCTCGGGCCTTATCGACTTTGGGTGCCAGTCCGTCCTGAATGGGATTCGGGGTGTGACAATAACCTAAATTGTTAGAAGTGATAATGATTTAAAATTCAAGTTAAACCCTTTTACCTTTATCAAAATATAATTTTATTTCATTTCTATTTTGAAATTTTATTTTTACTCAAATTCATAAATTTATGCTCTATCTCTTTTAAAATAAAGGCGGCCAATTCATCAAGTTTGCTATTTCATATGACTCCTTTGAATAAACAATTTGAAATTTAAATTTTAAGTAGATAATTATTATCATCCTTAAATAACTATCAAAATTTTTAAAAACTATATAAATAAAACATAACCATCACGATTTAATAATTTTCTAAAAAAATTTATAAAATTTTAAAGAGAATACATGTAAACATAAAAAAGAGGGAGAATTATGGTTGTATAATCAAAAATATGAATGAACCCCTTCAATTAAGCCTTAAATTTTTCAAAAAGTAGGATAGACACCATTTTCAACCGTTCTCAAACCAACTATTTTGTAAGAAATATTTCAGAGTAAGAAAGTCAAATATGATGTTTACTAATTTGTATTTAATATCTATATTTAACATAATAAAAATGTTGAATTTAAATTTTTAATATTCACTAAATTTATGATAAAATTCAATAATTATACAATGCAATGTTTCTTCAATCTTCTAATATTACATCACTAATAAGTCCATATGTTCAACATAGTTATTTTCTAGTTGCACCATTTTATAATTTTCGCATGCTAAGTCAAAAATAGATTTAAAGGAATCAAATTTAGTAAAGAGATTAGAATTGTTTATTTCTAGAAAATTTAAAATTTTGAACAAAGAAATGCTAATAATCTCAAGCAATCTCGTTCCCGTTATCTAGTGGTACTATTTTATCAATCTAATGACCATAAAATTTTTTACTTAATAACTTACATTTATTTAAAGTTCTAATTGTCTTGGCTTCAGTTAATTCTTATCATAATATTTTTTTTTATATTTGACTAAAAAGAAATCATCAAATTTATCAACTTAATTTTTTTCAAGAAAAAGAAAACACTATGAAAAATTAAAATAATTTTCAATGAATAATTTAATTTATTTCAAACAATACAATGTTTAACAATCAACATCTTTATACGTCTCTTCTTCTGCTGAATTTTTATTGAGATTAGTAATAACATTCCCATCAACATGCTTGGTCTCTTGCCATATCAAAATATGATATGAGAAAAAATTAATTTTTTTTTAAAAAAAAGATCAATTAATTTTGCAATACCTTAAAGGTCATGAATTCTAGTTGAATGTAATATTTTGGTTGAGCAATTACAGCTTATCTAGATAGTGCAATTTCTTCATACACCCCATGTAATCTTAATTTTCAAAATCAAAGAGTTATAATATCTGCATCAACATCAAGGCCATCACAATGAAGGGTAACTGGGCTTCTATAAACATCATCGAGCAACAACTTTAATTTGTTGCATTTTGATCTAATAATCTGCATCAAAAGAAAGAAACAAATTAAACTCAATGGCAAGTAAAAAATAAATCAATAAATTAGATATAATAAATTGATGGTGTAAACATATTTTCAAGAGGAACAATAATAATTTGTATCCCTCAAAAACATAATAAATACAAACAATAATAATTTGTATCCCTCAAAAACATAATAAATACAATCTTTTTAATAATATTCGACTCATCAAAACTAAAAAAAACACAAATAATAATGAAATAAACTAAAAAAATATAAATATTTTTCATTGTCACACATGATTAATATTTATATATTTAAATAAAATTTTCATAAAATTTTTTTTTTTTAAAAAAGATGATTGGAGATGAAAGAAAATGTTCATGAATAAGAAACTGGGAGTTGATTTATGAGAGTGATTGTATGTGATAATATATAAGAAAAATGGGGAATGAGAAAGTTAAGGCAATGTGGGTGTGGATTTAGATTTGATTAAATTTTAAAAAATTGAATAATTATATAAGAGATAAAAAAAGAACTAATATTTAGGAGCACTCACAATCAAACAACTAACTTTCAATTTTTATACATTGTTTTTAGATTCGGCAAATTTTTTTTTTAAAACCTTTTATGATTGTACCAAATTCATTTTTTAAAATTTTTAACTAATTTGCTGATAATATTTTAAAAATAATTTCAAATGTTGGAAGATTCATTTTTAAAAAAAAAATTATATTTCATTATTGGAATTTTTAAAATTCAAATTGAAAAATAATAATTAATTATTACCATTATCTTAACATATATATCACTATACGATAGGAGTTTTAAGAACTAAGAACTCCATTCCAATTCAACTTTTATTTAAATTCAAATATCATAGTAATTTGTTAAAAGAAATTCAGTTTATTATTCTTCCTTATCCTTACTTTATCAAAATACAAAGCATATTTATCTTATAATTTATATATTTGAATTGAGAGAAATATTCAAAATCAATCCACATATTTTTTATAGTAACAAAATAAAAGAAGAAGAATTTGTTACTTTTCCTTATCCAAACTATTTTACATTTTTCCTACGTTTTTTTCCCGATTATCTTCTTTTCTTTTCTTTTTTCTTTTGTTTGATTGTAAAAAAAAAAATAAAATCTTATAAAAGTTAATAACGATTTAGAATTATTATTATTATTATTATTATTATAATACTACAACTACTAACGTATTTAATACTGCTATTGCTATTATTATTATTATTATTATTATTGTTATTATTATTATTATATTTACTTCTACTACTACCATCACCATGTATGTACTACTATTATTACTATCCTAAAATTGCCAAGTGACTTTTCAATAGCTTGCAACTTGACTAATTGTGGTGCTTTGTCCTTTGCTTTATAGTATATATAGATATAGATTATTATTATTATTATTGTTGCTACTATTACTGCTATTATTGTTGTTATTATTATTATTTCTACTACTATGATTACTATTTATTTGTTAATATTATTATTTTTATCATTATTATTATATTTTTATTTTTATTTAATATTTTAAATTGTTATTATTATTAATGTATATTTATAATAATAATAATAAATATTATACATATAAAAAGGTTAAGAAGTTAGAATTCCATTCCCATTCAAATTCTATTTAAGTTCAAATTTAAATATCATATCATATCAATTTATTATAAGCAGATCATTTTATTGTTCTTTCCTTATCCTTAATTTTTCAAATATAATGCATATTTATCCTATAATCGACAAATGTTAATTAGAATTTTTTTTGAAACCAATCCAAATATTTTTTTTTATTACTATTATTTTTATTATTACAACAACTACTACTACTTACCAGTACTACTACGTCTTACTACTGCTAGTACTAATATCTATCTATATCTATTTATTTATTTATTATTATTGTTATTATAATTAATATTTTTATCCTTCATTTAATATTCAAATAAGTCAAATATATTACTACGGGCACTACTACAACTACTTTTTTTTAATTATTAATATTATTATCTTTCATTTTCTATTTAAATTAAATGAATTTAAATATATTTTATACCATCCGAAAGAGATAAGTTCATGAAATAGTAAGAGTTTATTTAGAACTCTGTTTCTATTTTTATATTTATGATTTTTTTTTCTTTTTAAAAGAATAATGTATTTCAAATTCAAGTACTTTAATTTTTCAATTCAAAATTTTTCTTACAATACTTATAACTTGTCCTAAAACTGCCAAGTGACTTTTTAATAACTTGCCACTTGACTAATTGTGGTGCTTCGTCCTCTGCTTTATAATAAATATAGATATAGATATAAATTTCTTTTCTTTTCTTTTTCGTTTGTGCTCTTGTTTTTTTTACTTCTACTACTATTACTACGTACTACTACTATTTTTTTAATTATTATTTTTATTATTATTATTATTATTATCATATTTTTATATTGCATTTAATATTTAAATTAAACATATCTATATTGTTATCATTATTATTATTATCATTATTATGATTATTATTATCTTTCATTTCATATGTATATAAACTATAAACTATATTCAGATATATTATATAATATTTAAATTTTAAAAGAGATAAGTTTGAAATAGTAAAAGTTTATTAGAACTTTTTAATTATGAGTTTTTATTTTTAAGATAATGAAAATCTCTTTTTATTTAAAGGATAATGTATTTCAAATTCAAGTACTTTAATTTTTCAATTCAAAATTTTTCTATAATACTTATAACTTTGTCCTAAAACTTTCAAATGACTTTTTAATAACTTGTCACTTGACTAATTGTGATATTTCGTCCTTTGCTTTATAATATATATACTCGATTTTAAAAAGTCCCCATGCCTTTCACGTAAAGGGAAAAAAAAACAAAAACAGCTCATACTGCATCGAATTGTTGTACTTCATGCTAATCCACTTGTACATTAATCCGTTTATTTTTCCTTCCATGTCTGCTTTTGATTCTTCTTCAATTTTCTCGGTGCTCTCTCTTCTCTCTCTCTCTCTCTTCATTACTTTAACTATGTCTTTCAAAATCAGAGGGGTAAGCTGCTGCTTCTTTTTTTTTTTTTTAAAAAAAAAAATAATTTGATATCTTTGATAGATCTGATTTTCCTTTGCATGGCTAAATTACTTATCTATTTGTTTCTTAATTTTCTTGCTTTTTAGTACAAAATTTTTGCTTAATTTTAGTGATTTTTAGTACAAAAATAGTTGAGGGGGTTATATTTTGCTAAGATCTTAGTGATTGGGATGTAAAATTCTAACTGATTTCTGTACTGAGTGTGCTGGTGATTTTCTTGAAGTTAATTGAGTTCACATTTGTGTTTTTTTTTTCTTTTATATAATTGAGTTCACATTTGTGTTTTCTTTTCATTTATATGGACTGAAATAGAAATTGTTTTTTTTTCCTTTTCTTCTTTTTTTCTTTGATCTGTGTTGAGTTATATTTCTAAGATCCTATTTCTGTGTTGGAATTTTGTTTTAAATTTTCAATTTTTTTTTTCAAGTTTAGCATGAATCATAGAGTAAATAGATCAGTTGGTGGTAATACTTGCCAAGAAAAGAAAATAGAACATTATGTATTGTCTTTTTCATTTTTACCTACCTGAGGTGAAGGGGAGCCTTGGTGTAGCTGGTAAAGTTGTTATTATGTGATTTGGAGGTCACTGGTTTAAGTTGTGGAAACAACCTCTCGTAGAAATGCAGGGTAAGACTGAGCACAATAGACCCTTGTAGTTCGGTCCTTTCTTGCTGCATACACTCTACCCTCTACAGACCCCACATGTGGGACTTGTGAGATTACACTGGGCATGTTGTTGTTGTAATTCTCTTGAGTCTGATCTGTTATGGTCACGAGTCCCCTTGAGTTGAAGAAATCTATTGGTGGTAATGCTGGAAAAGCTGTCAATTTTGACGTGGTCTCACACCAAGACTGAGGCTTTATCACAGATAATTGAAGTTGAGCAACTATTGAGGATTCAAGTTTTGAAAAAGTTGGAGCAAACTTGTTTTGTTAATGTTTTTGCCTTTTATTTTGGTGGGTATAGGAGGGGTGGTGATTAGAGATCTATTTAGTCACAAGTAGTTGGCGTTGGAAGCTATGTTGCTCGGACTCTTCAAAAATGTCGTGTTGGCAGTTGGATACTCCAAAAGTAGTGCATTTTGGAGAATCCGACATGGGTGCGGCAACAATTTTGGAGAGTCCGAGCAACATAGCTTGGAAATGCATATCATTTGAGTCTGGTGTTTGGATATACTGTAAAAGTTTTATTCTATCATTCACTGTGGTTATTTTTGGGGCAATTTTTTTGAATATCTGTTATGTTTCTAGACAAATGCATCCTCTGGCATGGGGGTTGCTGATCAAAGCAAAGCTACTTATATGGAACTGCAAAGGAAGAAGGTGCATCGATACGTGATATTTAAGATTGACGAGAAGAAAAATGAGGTAATAGTTGAGAAAACTGGAGGTCCAGCTGAGAGTTATGATGATTTCACTGCAGCTCTTCCTGAGAATGACTGTCGATATGCAGTATACGATTATGATTTCGTGACACCTGATAACTGCCAAAAGAGCAAGATTTTCTTCTTTGCCTGGTAAGTTATAATTTCATCCAGAACTTGCATAACTGAATTTTTATCAAAGACAGGTGTGTGCACCTTATATAGGAAATTGTACCAGTTTTTAGACCCTGTGACTGTTGCTGCGCTATTCAACAGTCTGTGTATGTTGTTGTAAAAAGAATTAAAGAAAAGAAGGTGGGGTGTGTTGGGCTGCTGTTTTATCATAACTTCAGTCTATATGTGCAAGGGGCATTTTGCTCTCATTTATGAATGGTGGTTCTAATTTATTTATGATGCTGTCAAGTTACTTCAATGACTTTCACAGAGCAGGCACCTTCAAATATACGAGTGCCAAGCAATAGTGTCAAACCAATTGAGTGAGTGGTTCGAGAACAATATGGAAAAGTTGATGATTAGTCTTTCTCCTTTATGGAATATAACTAGCCCACGTCGTTGTGAATTGCAATTGTGATGGTAACATATTTGTAAGGGAGTGTGTGATGGCTGAAGCAGTCGAGTTAACCTAGAGAGAGCAAGAGTTGAGGAAACCACTTGTGTTTTTGTGTATGTGGCTTAGGTTTGAAAGAAGGGTGTTTCTGGAAAGGAAAGTTATACAGCTGTAGTGGTCAGATACTTGAGGTGCCTGCGAAGTGAACATCAGTGTCTTGAGAAAATGTTCTAGTACTGAGAATAGCCATATGAGTAAGACCTGCATGCATATATTGCAATAAGGTGGAAAACTGACCAGCCAAGGAATAGCTGATGCGTATGAGGCGAAGAATAGTTGGGTGCAGGCCTTTAAGAATTCATTATTCCTATAACTATCGTGTGTTGGTTCTGCCTAGCTTTTCGTTGTAAGACAATTTTATTCAGCGCTTAGTAACAGTTAGCTATGTATCGCTCTTTCTGCAATCGAACTTTAAGACCCTGCAGATTATATATAGAAGTTTTTGGAGGATGAAGAAAATTGAGGGGATGTCTTCAGTATGAAAATGTAGTCAAATTATGCCTCTTCTATACTTTTACTTTGGTCTAATCATTTCACAGCATTGATTAATTATGAAACATGTGATATGCTAATCCATCTTTTTCAGGTCTCCTTCTGTTTCCCGAATCCGATCGAAGATGCTGTATGCCACATCCAAGGACAGGTTCAGGAGGGAGCTGGAAGGCATACACTATGAGATTCAGGCTACTGATCCTACTGAAGTAGAACTTGAAGTGCTGAAAGAACGCGCTTACTGATTGAAACTTCCTACTATGAAACAACCATTCATAATATCTCTGTCTAATCGCGTCTTATAAGGCTCGATTTACTTAACTATGACATAAATAACTCGACGCTTGGGTTGCTGATTACCAGACTCATGATACCGATATCATGTTTTCTGGCTATGGGTTCTCTCATTCTCATGATGCTTCCCAGTCGAGAAACGGGTATGGTTATGTATGTGAATGATTCAAGTATCAACTATAGTATGTCTAGGCAATATATGTTATGTGTTACTCTATTAGTATCTGATCGATTACTATCTGTCGTTTTTCCTCTGATAACTAACATAATCTTGTCAATCTGTTGAGGGATAGTTAATTAGATCTTTTGTTGAAACTACAATACGTTTTTGGTCGCTATACAAGTAATGTACTAGGACGATTCATCATAAATTGACTAGTTTTACGTTTGTCCAGTACACTATAAGTCCTATCGAGATTTCGGACCAATTATGTTTTACAAACATAGGTGAAGTTGATCTATGATTGATACACTTGTAAAAGTACCAAGCTCGACCCCTGTCCTGCACTTGAAGAAGAGCGAACAACTGATCGTTGCTGGTTTTTTCGAACTAGTCTTTCTATACCTGAAAAAAGACTTTGGACTTTGGTTACGATTCGATTGGATGTCTATGTAACGTGCAGTGTTCACATTGTTAGGAATATTGGTTTAGTGTACGTGCTTTGCACGTGTGTCTCACGTTAATTAATAATATAGTACATGAGAAGAACAATATTATCAAAAAAATAGCAATTGACGTAAAAATAAATATAATATTTATTTAAATGACCAGGAGGTCACGGGTTCAAGCCTTGGAAACAACCTCTGGCAGAAATGCAAGGTAAGGCTGCGTACAATACACCCTTGTGGTGGGGCTCTTTCTCGGATACCGCGCATAGCGGTAGTTTTAGTGCACTGGACTGTCCTTTTTTTTTTTTTTTTAAATATGTTATTGGACATTGTGTGTCACGTGATCTTTTCTTACACACACACACAAAAACAAATTTACTTTAAATTTTGAAATTTCAACTGTACTACATAAATTGAGACATGGAGAATAATTTGAAAAATCGTAAATCTCTATACATATTGACCAAAAGTACATGCATGGACCTAGCTAAAGGTCTGTTGAGCAATAATTTCAATAACTACGACAACAACAACATATCCAACTCAGTGTATTTTCACTAAGTGAGGTCTGAAGAGGATAAAGTGTAGAAGTACAAGAGATTTTGCCAAAAAAGTATCAAATTTACCCAACTTTTTCTTCAATGGTGTCACCTCTTGCACCAATAAGACAACAAATCACCGTTATACCAAAACAAAGGGTATTGTTAGTATGGTCAACATTTAAAGCTCACATCTTCAGTCATTAACGTAGAATCACGTATACTGTCCATTGCATTATTAGATCCAACCCTAATAACAACAGCTCTTGCCCTTTCAGCGCGAGAGATTCAGTCATTCAATCTCAAAGTACCAAAAGAATAAATCCTTTCTTTGAAAGTTGAGATTTCAAACATGCAGTATCGACATTAGGATACCACAAAGTCCATGAACTTTGATTTCAAACCTTGAATGAAACTCAATTTCTTTGGATATTGCTGATCTGTCACCTACACGTAGTAAGATGCTAAAAACAAATACTTTTAGTTAAAGCAGTAACACTCTTATCATATATAAAATATAAACAACAGTGAAACAAATTTGAAAAATTTCATGAGCATATCAAATTAACAATACATGAATGCTCAGTGAAAAATATACTAATTTTCTATTTTGTGTAGTACCATAAAGGCATAAACGTGGCACAATGTAAAATTGTTCCTCTACGTGCTTTGCTATAACTCGTCCTAGCTAAATGATCTATTCCACAACCAATAAATTGGTCTTAATTAATCCCTCTCATGTAGTAGGTAATTCTAATTCTGGGGATAGTCTCCACTCGTCATCTACCAAGGACTTAATTTCGTATCTAACAATACAAAACAAGGAAAATATATACACTTAGGGGTCGTTTGGTAAAGTGTATTAAAAAGAATAATACATGCATTAGTTTTGTGTATTACTAGTACCTTGTTTGGTACAATTTTTTGGACTATGTATTTAATGATTTCATTAGTTATACACTCTATTGAGTATTGAGGTGTGTATTACTAATACTTCAAAATCAATGGTATTAGTAATGCAATGGATCTAATGCATGCATTAACATGATTAAAGATACAATTATCTCTCAAAATCTTTTCCACATCCTTTCCACCATATACATAAAGGATATTTTTGTAAAAAAGAAATTATATAATTCATGTTATTTTTAATACACCAAACCAAACACTTTATAACTAATGCAAGCATAGCTAACACAAGCATAGCTAACACAAACATTGCTAATACAAATATTACTAATACATCATATTTTACATCATTCTTGTACACTCTACCAAACAACCCCTTAATAGTTCAGAGAGAGTGCAATTAGTCAGAAGAGGAACTACCTACCTGGTCTAAGGAACAATGTAGCTAAAAAGTGCATATGAGAGCCGGTGTATTTTGGAAAACCCATATATTTTAGGAGTATATATTAATTCTGTTAATACTTTTTACCATATACTTTCCTCTTATAGGATTTCTTTTTTACGTACACACGAAAAAAAGAAAATCTACCAATATTAATTTTGTGTATATTTATTTAATTAAATAATATTTTAAAGAATTAATTAATATTTCAGGGTCTTGCATATTTTTATAGATGCAGACCTTTTTTTAATGAAAAAGTCTAACGAAACACCCAACAAAAAGCATTACATAAAGTTAGGATTTTTTGGAAAAAATTCACATAAAAACACAAACAGCCTACCTTTTTTTAAGGAAAAGTCCAGGAGATCTTTTTTATTGGGAAAAGGTCAACAAATTCTTTTTTAAAATAATATTAATAGATTTTTTAAAGTCAATATTCAATACTATAAAAATAATAATATAATAATTGAAAAATAAATGAAAGGATAATTTTGTCTATTGCGAAGTGTTTAATAAAGGGTACAAAGTTCAAATCACTTTAAGGCCCTTCACGCTTTTAATATAGTATAGATAGATAGATATAGATAGATAGATAGGTTTGCATATGAATTTGAATTGATCATCACCAAGACATTACTCTTAATATAATGCAAATAAATTTTAAATTGAGCTATTTAGAAATCCTAACTAATCAAACTAAAGCTAACACATAACAATATTCATAATCTAGAACGTGATAGCATTATTAGATATGAATTAGAAATAAAAGATACTTAAATATGTTTTAAGCTGGCGAATGAATTATGTAAAGCTACTGTAGGACAGAGGGAGTATGTAATACAGACATATTAATAAAAGAGAAGTACAACTTTGACTTCAAAATAATACACATTACACAAATTATGACAATTTTATCTAATAAATATGAAACAATCTCTTGAATCACATTAGGAAAAGTTCATGCCGTTTGAACTCCAAGTTTAGAAGTCTTTTTTTTTTTCCTACTAAATATCAACCGATTAATTTTTTCATAACTATTTTTGTGAATTTACCCTATAGGTTTAAAAGTTCTTTTATATTTCTTATACATTTAATTGATTCACAAAAATACAATTGCAATTTTTAATTAAATGATTGATTGAACCTGAAATTGTTCTTGCAAAAGTTCATGACATATTTTTCCTTCATACCAAACACACTCCATGTCTTTAGAAGAAGCATGTCTTTGCTCAATTCTGTACTTCTATCCTTGCTGCACACTAAGTGTATGTAGGATTGTGTGCAGAAGTTATATTTTTGAAAACATTTCGAATTTTGAAAGTCAAAATTTTTAATTTTAAAAGTGAATTGAAAAGTAAATCATTAAATTTTTAAAACATATTGTAAGTCACAATAAGTAACAATTTGAAATAATTATAAAAAAATCGAGGTCAAGAAAAACTTATCCAAAAGATGCCACATAAATTGCGTATCACATGTTTTCAAACATTAACAATTTTGAAACCAACGTTGTGGAGAAATCAATCCAAGCGCCATCGCTATCACTGATCACTGATCTCGTTAGTGGCTCATGGCAGAGCTGGCCATCGCTATCACTGACCTTGTTAGTGACTGCATATGAAGTAATATCTAATCCACAATACAAGTTATTCTTTATGCAATTTTCTTTGTATGAGACACTACTCTGTTTCCTAAGACCAACATAATAGTGCCTACCTGGCAACCCTCTTCAGCTTCATCTACTTGTCCATTAACATCCAGAATTAAGAACGACTCTAGATTTATGTTGTGGAGGATATCCCGACATTTCCATTCCTAGATCTTTCCTTCTCATCTACTGTTGATGTGCCTGAGCAGCACCACCAATGATCAAGTTACTCGAGTTATTGCTGCTACTGTTGCTGTATATGTCTATAACTGCTGCCATGGTTAATATCAAAACACACACAAAAAAGCAAACCAATAATTCACAAAAGTAAGCTAAAGTTAACTGTTTCTTATGTCAAAACTACAGAACAAGTAGAGATTAAAAGAAAAGATCGACATGTAACAACATTAGAACTAAATTGCACATAAAAGCTACGACACTACAAAAAATATGATTCATAAATCAAAAAGAATTTAACCTTTCCACCATAATCCGTGACCTCCATACCCTCTTATCTAATGCACCTGTGTAAAAGAGAATCACAAATTTTTAAAAACAATTATACTAAGGGCATGCAACAATATTAGAATTAAATTGCACATAAAAACTACGACATTACAAAAAACATGATTCATAAATCAAAATAAATTTAACCTTCTATCCTAATCCACAATCTCAATACCCTTCTATCTCTATATGTACATGAAAAATTTGGAAGGTTCAAAACCTAAAGTTAGCGTTAGAAGCCAATAATCAACGTCAAACTTTTCAATTTATTTTTCATAAGAAAGTTATATTCTTTATATATAGATGTACTATTCTAATTCTAATAGAATTGGTTTTCATGATTACGTTGAATAGGATTGACACCAATAAAGTATTTAGTTAAAAATTTTATACGTCAAATAAGGAAATGTTAAAAGAATTAAAATTTTAGTCAATTTTAAAGTTTAGATTCTAGGACAATAATTAAATGACAATAATTAGAGAAAAAGGATGAAAAGACTATTTTGTCTATTACAGAGACTTTTAATGAAGGGTAAAAAGTTCAAATCTAATATAGATATAGATTATAGATTATAGTTTATAGATTATAGATATATATTATAGATATAGATATAGATTATAGATATAAATATAAATTATAGATAAGTAGCTTGTTTTACAACGATGGAAAAGTTAACAAATAACTCCACATATTGTGTGCTTAATTACTCAAATGTCCCAGTTAAGCACACTATTTAGTTTTGGGAAAAGGCTTAAATATGTCATCAAACTATTAAAAATGACTCATCTATGCCATCTGTTATAAGTTTGGCTCATTTATGTCATCGCCTTTAAAAGTTTGGCTCATCTATGCCACTGCCGTTACAGAAAAGTTCATTTGTGCCATTATTTTGCAACGGTGATTTTACATTACTATTTTTACCACATGACCTCTTATTAGAAGTTCACGTCATAAAATCCAAAATCCAAAATCAATCAATATTACTTAAATCAAAATAAAAATAATACCCATTAAAATAAAACCTGACACAATTAATGGGTTTGATTTTTATTTTTAATTAGTCTAATTTTTATTTTTAATAAGTCCAATTTTTATTCTAACTGTGTGGATCAAATTTATTTTAATGGACCGATTTTTAATTTTTATTTTGAGTAATATTGGTTGATTTGGATTTGATAATGTGGACCTCTAATAAGCGGTCACGTGATAAAAATGGTTTTACAAAAGTCACCATTTCAAAATAATGGCACGAATGAACCTTTCTGTAATGGCAGTGGCATAGATGAGCCAAACTTTCAATGGCAGTGACATAGATGAGCCAAACTTATAACGGATGGCATAGATGAACCATTTCTAATAGTTCGATAATATATTTAAGCCTTTTCCCTTTAATTTTTGATCTTATTTAAAAATTATGCAAACATAATTCCGGGGATTGACAAGATGTTAAATTGTCTTTTACTAACTTTTAACTTGTGGTTTGAAGTTTTTTTCATAATTTTTTTAGTTTATTTAAAAATTTGTGGTTTAAAAGGTGTATGGTTTTACAAAAGAAATACAAGGTTACTCACACCAAAATTTTACAACGAGAGAGGCATAATCAACAATAGTTGTGTGAAATTTCGTTCTTTTGTTAACATGTGGATAGTGATCCATTTACTTTCGGACTAGTTATCTCTTATCTCTCATACCAAACAAATCCTTAGTCTAATTACATAAAATGAAGTCTGAGAAGGACAAAGTATAAGAGACTTTATCTCTACCTCAAAGATAGAGAGATTGTTTCTGATAGATCCTCGGTTCAAGAAAAATAAAATTAATCCAGAAAAAATAACAAAGATAAAAACATAACAAGATAATCGTGTAAAAAATTAATTGTGTAATGACGAATACAGTATTGTTTTCTTTAAACGGAAAACTGTCAGCTAGTTTGTTATTGGAACTTACATGGCTTAAGTGAAAATATTGTAAATTGAGGGGCCTAAATAACTAACTTCCAAAAGAAAATTATGTTAGCATTTGACTTTCAATTACCCATTTGTTAATAGTTCAATCTTATCTACTTGTTTATTTATTTTAAAAAGTTTATCTTTTGTTTTTCACCTAAGGTAGCTAAAGTGTGTATATTCTACCATCCCAGACCCCACTTATAAAATTATATCGGGATGTTATTATTGAGTGACAGTCATCAATAAAGATGGACATGATAGGATAGGATAATATACGAATAAATGTTTCACATAAGTAAATAAATAGAACACTTACAAAATATTACTAGATCGAGCACGATGAATTTAATATTATTACCAATGATTACAATTTAATTAGTATATATTAAATAAAAATAAAATAGTGTTAATCGAAAATCGAAAAAGTTTATTAGCAAAAGAAAATCAGATTGAATTGGGTCTAGATGTATGGAAATTTGTTGTGATTATCTCATATATTATATATTTGAGATATTCCTGCACATGTAACTTATTTGATATGAAAGATGAAAATTAGAATCAATTATGTATTCTCATGTCCATAGACCATGGTATACAAAAATGCAAAGGAGTTTAAGGTATAATTTCTCATGGCCATCCATGAGAATGCAACAAAAAGAACTTTTTTAGATACGATCTCATCTACTCTGTAAGGTTGTACGAATAATTTATTCATATCGAGTATGAATCTTTTATTGTAAAAGTTAAATAGAAAAGGGATAAATATACACTCGAATTATAATAAATGGTACGTATATATTCTTCATCATACTTTGGGTACACATATGCCCCTATCATTAATGAAATGATACGTATATGTCCCTCACACTAACGGTAGGGGCATATGTGTACCAAAGTATGACAGAGGATATACACATACTATTTATCATAGTTTGGGGGTATATTTGTCCCTTTTTCATTTTGATTTTTTTATCCCAAATAATTAACCCAAACCCACTACCCGACCTAATAAATCCATCGAACCCGATTTCAAACCAACTCGATCCAACCTCTATTTTATGTTCCAAATCCGATACTCCCTCTGTTTTTCTCTTAAACGTGAACCCCAATCAAATTGCAGTGATTGGTCGCTGCTGCTAGTTGGTGTTTACTGGTTGGAGGGAGTGGAGATTAGGTTGGAGGTGGCCGGAGATAGGGGTGCGGCGATGGTTCACCGGTGGAGTGTTTTCGGTTCGACTTGACCAGTGGTAGGTAGTGTTTTCCCAACGGAATTTCGCTGGAAATTGAAATATGAAGGGTTCAATTTATTTGGTGTTGTTTTTGGGTGTTATGGGTTAATGATTTTTTTTAAAATTGGTAGTAGTGGGTGTTATTGTATTTTGTGTGTATATCGTTATAAGGGTGGGAAAAACGCGTCTGTTAGATAGGCGTCTCTTGTGTTTTAATTAGGATCGGGTAGTGGGTTTATTGGGCCGGGTAGTGAGTTTGTGTTAATTATTTGGGATAAAAAAATTAAAACGAAAAAGGGACAAATATACCCCCAAACTATGATAAATGGTATGTTTATACCCTCCATCATACTTTGGGTACACATATGCCCCTACCGTTAGTGTGAGAGGCATACACGTACCATTTCATTAACGGTAGGGGCATATGTACCATTTCATTAACGATAGGGGCATATGTGTACCCAAAGTATGACGGAGGGTATATACATATCATTTATCATAGTTCGGAGGTATATTTATCCCTTTTCCGAAAGTTAAATGATAAGATTTTTTTGTAAAATATAAATTTATCAATCAAGTTTTATACTTAAAAAAGTTAAAATCATAATTTGGAATTTAAACTCCAACTGTTTGAAGAATTCAAATTTCAAATCGATTTTTTTGTCAGATTTCATAAACAAATATTGATTTTAAATCTACTACGTATGAAATGAAACTTAAAAAGTACGGTGCAACAAATCCAAATTCTCAACACAAATACTCAAATATTATATAATCACCGATAACCAAATTACAACAAGAACACTTAAACTATAGAATTACAATGAAAAATACTGAAATAACAAGTAACTAGGAATGTAGATAAGAATGAAGATGAGAAGCTTAGACTCTAAAGACGAGAGGAGCGACATTTTCTTCAATACGCATAACTCATGAATCACAGACCACTACCTTTTTTGATGGAACCATTTCATACTCACTATTCAATTTAGATTCCAAATTAACCTGACCCTATTGCTTATTCTCGACCCAATAACTCTTGTCAGCTCAATAGCTATTTGTGTAACCTTGATATCCAGCTTATGACCCAATAACTCTTGTCAGCTCAATAGCTATTTGTGTAACCTTGATATCCATATTAAGCTGGATTTGGTTCATAACAAATGACCACCAAAAAAGTGGACATGATGCTACATGTATACTACTCCATACGTTTTAAAAAGAATGATCTAGTTTGATTTGATATGAAATTTAAGAAAATAAAGAAGACTTTTGAATCTTATGATCTTAAATTAAAGTTATGTCAAATGTACTAAAATGCCCTTTAATGTTGTGGTTTTAAACATGCCTTGTGAAAAATTAAAATTCAAATATTGTCAAAAAAGAAAGGATTATTTTTTTTAAAATGGATTAAAAAAGAAAATAAATCATTTTTTTTTAAATGGAGAAAGTATATATAATTAGTATGAAAGTTGAATATGTTATTTTATATGGTGGTCCTACAGATTACATTTTTTTTTAGGATTATTCTTCTTCTAGAGAGCTGCTATTGGACTTTAGTTTGTCTTGAAGCCACTCCACTTGATCGCATGAAATCTAATCTTCTACTTTATTATAGATTTGTTTTTACTATTATACGGAGTATCTACTAGCTTTTTATTAATAGTTAAAAAAAAAATCAAAAAAATCTTCGTCATGAAAAAATACAAGTAAAAAGACCAGGTCTAACCTTATCAATACTAATGAGATAACATAATAGTAGTACGGAACTTATTTTAACTCAAAATAGTAAAACCTATTCATATATGAATTTAACTGCAAATCCTATTTAGATATAATATAAACTTGCAAATACCAAATCTTAAATAAATTTAATTTCCTACAACTTTAAATTATTCTTCCAATACGAAAAATAAAAAATTAGAATCAAATATGTATTCTCATATCACAGTATCAATAATGCATAAGAGTTTAAGGTATAATTTCTCATGGGCAGCCATGAGAATCCAACAAAAAGAACTTTCGTAGATACTCTCATCTACACTTTTATTTTAAAAAAAAGTACGTTGGTGCACAAAACATTCAACTTATCAGACAGTTCGGAGAAGTGCTACACTTTAAGAAATATGATATAAATGGTGTATTCTAATATAAATATTAGTGATTACTTTTTTGGCTTGAATCTGTCACATATAAGTCACATGAAGATAATTTTATCGACTTTCAATAAGTATGAAAGAAGTTTATAATGGGCCACCTAAAAAAGGTGGACATGAATCATGATGCTAGATACTATAATTAGTATGAAATCAAATCCGAAAGTTTGTATGATGTTGAGTACTACTATATAATTTAGCAAGATACCTAATACAAAATAAACTAAAATTTAAACCAAAAAGGAAAAGCGCAATCAAAGAAATCCAAATTACTGTTAATCCTATGTTATATTATTTATTTTTGATTATCAGTAATTGGTATGGTGGTCCTGCAGATCACATATTTTAGGATTATTATTCTTCTAGAGAGAGCTGCTATTGGACTATTGTCTTGAGGCTATTCCACTTGATCACATGAAGTCTATTCTTTTACTTACTATCTTTTTCTTTTTTGTGCATCTCAGTAGATTTTGATACCCCATGTGGGATGTTCCCAAAAATTTTTCCTTATTTTTTTTGTCTTATCTGATTACAACAATTAATCTTGGTAATCTTTTGTCAATCTCTTATTGGTCCTGTTCTGACATTTTCTTGTGGAATTATTGGTATTTGTGAGGTTGATCTTGGTTTCTTGAATATTAGTACTGGTTTTCTTTACTTGGGGTTTTGGCAAAATATGATTTTTCACCAAGTATGATGGTTTTCTTGGGAATATGATGAGAAACTGGACTGAACTTTGAGCAAGATTGGATTTTTATGATATTATAAGGTTTGGATTGAAAAGGTGAAGTGAAGATATTTGTTGGGGATTGTTTGGATTTGTCCAGTTTTGTGGGAATCTTGGTTTCTTGACTTTACTTGGGGTTTGACAAAATATGTTTTTTTACTAAATATGTTATTTTTCTTGGGTATATTATGAGAAATTGGACTGAATTTTGAGCAAGATGGCATTTTAATGATATTTTGAGGTTTGGGTTTTAGAGCTGAAGAGAAGATATTTGTTGGGGATTGTTTGGATTTGGTCATCTTCATTTTATAAAGCAAATCGACTTGGATTCTTGAATAATCACCACTTCTGCCTTTTGTAAGAGTCTTGGTTTCTTGAGTATTAGTACTGGTTGGCAAAGTTTACTAGTTTCTTGGGGATATGATGAATAATTGGACTGAGTTTTGAGCAAAGATGGGATTTTTATGATAGTGAGCTTTGGTGTGAAGAGCTGAAGTGAAGATATTTATTGGGGATTGTTTGGTTTTGTTCAAATTTTGTGGGATCTGTGAAAACTGACTAGTTGGAAATGGAGAGTAATTCCAAGACAATTGTGTGGTTTAGGAGGGATTTGAGGATTGAGGATAATCCAGCTTTAGCTTCTGCTGCTAGAAGTGGAAGTGTTTTACCAGTATTTATATGGTGTCCTAAGGAAGAAGGGCAATTTTACCCCGGTAGAGTTTCAAGATGGTGGCTGAAGCAATCACTAATTCACTTGGAACAGTCTTTGAAATCTCTTGGGGCTGAACTTGTGCTGATCAAAGCTCAAAGTACACTTTCTGCTCTGACGGAGTGTGTCGATGCTGTTGGAGCAACAAAAGTTGTGTATAATCATCTATATGGTTAGTAGTAACTTTCCTTTTAGCCTTTGCAGTTAAGAGTTACTGTTATAGAATCTCAGGAGAAAGTGTCATGTTGCTGATAATTTGTATTGTGACCTAATGTGATGGATCTAAGCGTCCTAATAAACAAGCACCAATTAGCTTTGTTTGTTGTTCTTGTTAGCGTGATAGAATATGGAAGACTATAAACAGAGGGTTGATGCACGCATATATATTCATACAAACATATGCATGTGTGTGTGTGTTCGTGTGAAATTTGAAGTATATATGGCTACAGATAAGTTGTTCACCGAGCTCATATGTACAGAATATGGATACAATTTCTGATTGAGTGAAAACAAACCTATTAGGGGTCCAAACAGCACCTTAGTGGTAAATAGACGTATTTTCTTTATGTTCCAATACTGTCAGCAACGTTTTTCCTTTGCCATTACCACATTGAAATCACATGGATGCGGTTCTAACTCAACATTTGAAGGCTTAAGAAATATAGAGTGCTGCTAATTTGAAATTCTAACGATTTCCCTCTTATTACAGTAGAAGCACATTCAAATGCAAAAGAGGACGTGCAAGTTGAATGAACATCTAGGACACTAATAAATGATCTAATGTGTTCAATTTGCAAGCACTTGAATTCTGGTATCAATATTTATAGGTCTCATCTTTGCTATAACTTGTGCTGCATCTTTTAGATTTGATAGGTTTGTACAGAGCTCACTTGGTATTCAACCAAACAGACGTAAGATCATTTTGGAGTTTAATGCATAACTTGTAGAAGCTTTCTAAACGAATTCCTAGAAGACCAAACGGTAGTCGAATATTTGAGTTCCATGTGCCCGGTATCTGATTCTGAGGAAGTACTTACATGATCAATTTTCTGTTTGATTTAGATCCTGTTTCACTTGTTCGTGACCACAATATCAAGCAAAAGCTGGGGGAACTTGGCATATCTGTTCAGAGCTACAACGGGGACTTACTAAATGAACCCTGGGAAGTTTACGATGATGATGGAAAAGTTTTTACAACTTTTGATGCATACTGGGAGAAGTCTTTGCGTATGCAAAACGAACCTGTTTCACACCTTCCTCCTTGGAGATTAACTAAAGCTATAGGTATGTCTGAAGAATAGCTAATCTCATTCTTCTTGAACATTTGGAAATACACTAACCATCACTACATCCAATGTCCACCATCTCTTGGATGTTTTACGTTAACATGGTGAATATTGTTAATATGGAGATTGAACGAGGTTTACCATTTCTCAGACGCTTTATGTTTTAAATGCACATCATATCATATACCTAGAGTAAACCTCATAATTTTCATCTCTCATTGACAGGATCAGTCAAAATGTGTTCAATTGAGGAATTGGGACTGGAAAACGAGTCAGAAAAATCTAGTAATGCATTACTAGGGAAAGGATGGGCACCAGGTTGGAGCAATGCAGACAAGGCCTTAACCGAATTTGTAGAGAACAATCTACTTGCATACTCAAAGGATCGGCTGAGAGTCGGGGGAAACTCCACATCCCTTTTGTCTCCTTATCTTCATTTCGGAGAAGTAAGCGTGAGGAAAGTTTTCAGCTGTGTGCGAATGAAGCAGATACTTTGGACCAAAGAAGGGAACTCTGTTGGAGAAAACAGTGCTAGTATTTACCTTAGAGCTATTGGGCTTCGAGAATATTCCCGCTATATCTGTTTTAATTTCCCATTTACTCATGAAAGATCATTACTGAACAACCTGAGGTTTTTCCCTTGGAATGCTGATCAGGCCCATTTTAAGGCTTGGCGACAGGGCCGGACTGGTTACCCATTAGTAGATGCAGGAATGAGGGAGCTTTGGGCAACTGGATGGGTTCATAATAAAATAAGAGTGATTGTGTCAAGTTTCTTTGTGAAGTTTTTACTTTTGCCATGGCAGTGGGGGATGAAGTACTTTTGGGATACACTCTTGGACGCGGATTTAGAAAGTGATATTATCGGTTGGCAATATATCTCTGGTAGCTTGCCAGATGGTCATGAACTCGAGCGCCTAGATAACCCAGAGGTATGTCATATTTATGCTCATGTGACATTTGTCTATCAATGCCAATATATTTTTGACGTAATAGTAGACGATGTTTCTAGAAGGGGAACCTTGGAGCAACGGTTAAGTTGTCTCTATGTGACCTATAGGTCATGAGTGCTAGCCGTGGATGCAGCCACTAATGCTTGGATTGGGATAGACTGTCTACATCATACCCCTTAGGTTAGGGCCCTCCCCAGCCTGCGTTCCTGCTAACGCAGGATGCTTTGTGCACCTGGCTGCCCTTTAGTAGATAATGTTTCTTGGCATGGTTTTGCTTTTTCTTCCATTTTAATGCAGAAGAGATCAGGGTCACAGCCACAATAAAAGTTACGGGTTCAGCAGAACACAATAGCTTTGGCTCAAACCCTATATCTGTGTTAAGACATTCAGTCAACATGTATAAATAATGTATAGAGGAGAAGCAACTTGATGCATGAACAGCACAGACGAAAATACAAGTCAAGATTTTAAAGTTGTCTCAGTTTTTGTGAAGTACAACTACTCGAATTGAGAAAAGAAACTTCTTTTTATACCTAGTGAAAAACATGTTGTATTCTCGGGAAATTTAGTTGACAGTTGAGAGCTTATTTAGTTTCATCAACTCTTCATGCAGGTTCAAGGATTCAACTATGATCCGGAGGGTGAATATGTGAGGCATTGGCTACCTGAGCTAGCAAGAATGCCAGCCGAGTGGATTCATCATCCTTGGGATGCACCATTTAATGTGCTCAAAGCTGCAGGGGTGGAACTCGGAATAAATTATCCAAACCCCATAATTGATGTAGATGTTGCGAGGGATCGTCTAATGCAAGCTATATTTATCATGCGAGAAAAAGAAGCAGCTGTGAATGCCTCAGATGCAAATGGAACCGTTGAAGTTGTTTTTGATAACTCTGAAAATGTTGGAGATTCATCAGCCAATCCAAAGGACAACGTTGTAAAGGGAAAGGTGCCTTGCCCGAGCAGTTCATCTTATGATCAGAGGGTGCCATCGATGCCAACTATGTGCACATATAAAAAGAGACCAAAGCCTGAAGAAGAAACAAAGAAGCTCAAAGGTAACAAGCTTAGCTACAAGAACGAAGGGAAAATGTCAAACGTGGACGGTGACTTGTGTTCTACTGCAGAATCCTCGTCTATGAAAAAGCAGATGACCATCAGCAGAAACTCTTTTTCTGTACCTCGAGCAATTACCATGTCTCACGACAGAAAATCTTTTGAGGACGAAACATCATCACAAAAGGAAGAAGAAATTGACACGGAAATCAATTCGTGCAAAAATGGGAAGACTCAAACACCCTAAGGTTGAGTTTTTCTTTGTCTGATTAATAACACGAGAGGTTCATGTATTGCTACATAATTCGTGCAATATTACAAAATTCAGTTAAATGTCTTTCGTCTCATCTCTGTTCAAGTTTACATCATGACTTGACCTTGTCTTCTTTTCAATATGCAGGAGCTATAACACGATGATTGGTCTCTCGCCATCTCCAAACATCTGTCTCTTTCAAAAATGTTCAATAGGAGACAGATAGATGGATCAACATATGCAATGGAATGGCGATATGCTATTGAAAATTTCTTGTATATAACTACCTCTTAATCGTAGCAAGGTTGTAGTTTGTTTGACATAGTATGCGATAGAACTTATCCGAAAGCAGCTCAGATTCATGGTTGAATCTCTGTATTGTTTAGTTACATATATAGACCATGCATATGTAATCTTGAATATGTAATTTCTCTTGTATTTTCATAGTAATAAAAGATGCAAGAGGTCATCTAGTTTTGAGAAATGATAACACATCCTACGTTGAGTATGAAGTGCTTGTGTATTCTCATATTAATTTACAGAATTTTAATTTGTGTATGTACCACTGGTGAAGAATTAGCAACTAGTTACCTCATTTGTTGATTGTGTCGTTGCATGCTTTTTGGTAGAGCCTCCACCTCCCAAGGCTGCAGCCAGCACCATGAGCCTAGAATGGTTCAACCGAGCT
This sequence comes from Capsicum rhomboideum, assembly GCA_031232105.1. Classification (NCBI taxonomy): domain Eukaryota; kingdom Viridiplantae; phylum Streptophyta; class Magnoliopsida; order Solanales; family Solanaceae; genus Capsicum; species Capsicum rhomboideum. Next base: position 7,734,641 of record CP124711.1, read on the forward strand.
CAGTAGCTTTGATGTAAACCTTGTATTTGACTCAAAAATTCATTAACTATGTACGAATTACGATTAATTTAAAATCCAATAACTTAAAAAAATTAGTTTTTAGAACTCATAAATTTTAAATTCTGGCTCTGCCTCTGTGTCTAAAGGGCTCTACCTAGAAATTAAGATTTCCATATCAAGCAATTGTACGTCTATTTTCAAACTTGAGTATTTTGATAAGTTTTCCTATGGGTCTTAAATTTAATACGGACTTGTCTTCTCCAATTTTTTTTGTTTTTTTATTTTGGAAAAAAGGAAATGTAGTTTTATACGTTAAAGCATGTTTTTTTGTCTTTAAATACGTCTTGTCCAAAGTAGCCCATTGTTTGTCATTTTCACCTGATTGATTAATAATGAAACAAATACTATGGGAGGTGGGGTAGGGGTGTGGGGGTCGTGGGGATCGGTATTACATGGCTACGCGGGCGGGTGAAAATGAGGTTGTTGAAGGCAATTGAGAGGACACATCACACAATCAATATGAATTATTTCCTCCGTTTAAAAAAGAATGACTTACTTTCCTTTTTAGTCCGTTTAAAAAAGAATAACCCTTTTCTTTTTTGATAATACTTTAATTCTAACTTTCCACATGACATGTTTAAGACCACAAGATTAAAGGACATTTTGGTACATTTGCCACAACTTTAATTTAGGACCACAAGATTCAAAAATCTTCTTTATTTTCTTAAATTTCGTGCCAAGTCAAACTAGGTCATTCTTTTTGAAACGAAGGGAGTATCATTTATGGAACTTTGTTTTTCCTATTTCCACTCGGAAAGTCATGTATTGTAAGAAACTTATTTTTCTGTAGAAAATATTTTCATTATACCGAACACACCCTTAATAAATATTCTTTTGGAATTTATATACTTGGTAACACTATGCAGAGCTGGTCGATGTTTCTTGTTTGGCCAGTTTAGTAAAATATCCAAGCCACATTATGTGAACAAAATTGTACTTCATTTTTTGTCAATACCTAAGAAATTATCGGGGGAAAAAAAATACCTAACACAATATAGACATAAAATGTTGGACAAGTTTCCATTAGTTATGTTTAAATCATCCTCAAGTAACTAATGTTTTTTTTAATAATAATAGTGTCCGAATCAATCTATGTGCACTTTGACTGTTTTACGAGATATTTGTCACTTTCAACTAGCCAAAAAGTCGTGTTATTTACGTACCATCTAGTATTTATTAACTAATACACCCGTGAAGCAACAAATGACGACGACAATGATATTAATTGTACTATTTGTTGCTTCTTGTAAATCGAAAGAGTGATTATCCTTTGATAACGGGGCGGAAATGATAGACACATAGGGTGTGTTCATTACAGAAGAATAGGTGTTGAGAAGTTTATGTAACATTGGGGCTGTGTCCAATCTGCATTCTATTTGTTTTGCTTTGTACATAACAATTTTGGTAATAAAAATCTTTATTTGCCAAAAAAATTAGAAATTCATAAAATGACATGTGATAAGTAAAAAAAAAATGGAGGAAGTAAGATACAATTTGATCAGTATGTTTCAAAAGACTTTATGTGACCGGCAAAATAAAAAACCTTAGGATAAATTTTTTTTCAACAATTCAATATATCGTTATGTGAAAGCTATTATTCTGATAGGAGAAGCATGTATGAGCGTGATATAGAATACGAGGGAAGCTCTACAGCTAAAGGAGCCTCCGAGCCGCGCAGCTAGGCCCCAAGTAGAGAGACCCGCGCCTAAGCAATGCCGCTTTTGTGGTAAAATCTCCACTTATGAAGAGATCGTTGTATATTTGTTCCTCCTTCTCCAACGGTTAGCAATTTCTCATCTTCTTCATGTCATATAAATTGAGAAGAAGGGAGCCATTTTAAAATAGTTGTCACATTTCACTTCTTGAATTAACTAATTTTCAAAGTTAAATTAGATTAGATTAGATTAATTCGATATTTTATAATCAAAATTTAAATATTCAAATACTATAACAAAAGTACTATAAGTTGCAATTTTTCTCATATCAATATGATTAAAAAATTATCTTAAAATATTTTTCAAAATTCAAATTCATATTGTTTTATTCCCAAAAAGAAAACTGTGACAAATATTTTGGACCGGAGAAAGTAGTCGAGATGGTTAATTTTTAATTGACTGAAACAGATTCATAGAATATTTGTTTTACAATATTCCACTGAACAATATTCCACTCCCATTACTGCTACTATATAAAGCCAATCAGGAGAAACTACGAAAACAGAAAAAACGTAATGAACGAGGCATTGAGGCAAAAGTATTGTGTGTAGGGGTGGGTATAAGAATCGGAGAATCGAATAATCGTATCGAACCGAATTAGTAAGGTTCTTTGGTTTTAGTTCTTCGATTCGGTTTTGATTTTCTTTTGGTAGTTCGATTCTCCGGTTCGGTGTTTGGTTTAGGGTAACGGTTCTTCGAAAGGTTTTTTTTTTTTTTAATTTTCATTTAACTCATGTTTGGCCCAAAACTTTTCAAGACCAAGCCTCAAAGCCCATACCCAATTACCCCATCAACATTTACCTTCTATCCTTATTACTTTTACATTTTTCTAATTTTTAATTTTAATTCCTAATATACTTATATTTCTAATTGTATTTTCTAAAAATTTTCACACAAATACTTCTAATTTCTAACTGTAATTCCTAAAAATCTTCACACAAATACTACCACCGTATTGTGATATAAAAAATGAAGCACTACAATGATATGTATTTGAAGTTGTCTTCACTTGATTGTGTATTTACAATGTTTTAGGTTTTTTAGTGTCTTATATTTTGATTTGGTTCTCATTTTATTTTTTATTTTGCACCAAAAAACCGATTTAAAAAACACCGAACTAAACCGAACCGAATTAGTTTGGTTCGGTGTTCAGTGCACACTTTTTCAAAAATCTGAAAATTGAAGAACCAAACTAAAATTTGATAAAATCAAACCGAAGAACCGAACGCCCACCCCTAATTGTGTGTGAGCAAATCGGGAAAGGACATTCAGGGTTGTTTTCAAGTGTTACTCGTCCAAAATCTGTGAGAAATTCGCCGTAAAATCATTCAACAAAATCCTCATCTCCAATGACTATCGATCGTCAATGCCTTTACAATGAAGCTAAATTTATGTAATTAGTTTCTCCTCACCCTCACATTGTTCGTATCTCAGATGTTTACGAAGATGATATTCAATTACTATATGAAAAATACTATAAAATTAATACTGTATGAATTATAATTTTCTCATATCAATATAATGAAAAATGTATCTTAGAATAGTAGTCAAAGTTCATATCGCTTGACTCATAAGAAAATAGTGACAATTATTTTGGAACGGGGAGATAATAAACAAAAATAACAACAACAACATATTCAAGTAATCCTACAAAGGGCATGAGGAGGGTAACTGTAGGCTGTATCATTACGTTAGAGGTAGGCAAATAGTTTTTGATATACTAGTGTATGAAATAAAATGGGATGGTTAATATTTTAATCGGCTAAAACAGATTCACAGAATATTCGTTTAACAATATTCCACTCCTATTACTGCTACTATATAAGGCCAAATAGAAGGAGAAACACGAAAAAAGAAAAAAAAGTAATGAACGAGGCACTGAGGCAAAACTATCGTGTGTGTGAGCAAATCGGGAAAGACCGATTCGGCGTCGTTTATAAGTGTTACTCATCGAAAACCGGCGAGAAATTTGCCGTAAAATCAATCAACAAAATTCTCACTTCCGACGACTCTATCGATCGTCAATGCCTTTACAATGAAGCTAAATTATGCATTTTGTTTCCTCATATTATTCGTATCGCCGATGTTTATCAAGTTGATATGTATTTGGATATTGTTCTTGATAGTGTATTTGAGCATTTTAATATTATTATATCAATATGCTGTACCAACGTTAGTGGCAGGGAGTGACCTTTTGTTTTCTTATAACTCCTATAACTCATGTCGCCACTTAGTCCTATAACCCATGTCACCACTTTGTCCTTATAACTCATGTGGCCACTTCTCATTTTTTCTTCCCATTTTCTTTGCATAGATGATTTCCTTACCTATAAATGGTGAGGGTTTTGCATATTTTTCAAGAATAAGGAAATGAATAAGAAAAGATAGAGTTCACTAAAGTTAGTAAAAAAAAAGAGTTTATTAGTTGAAGGGAGGTATTCTTTTCTGTGGAGCTTTGAACTCAACTCTTGTCCAGAGTTTGTTGAGTTGTACTTTGTGAGAAGGTTGTTGTATCCTAGAGGGGACAAGTCAAAAAAATTACTGCTGAACCGGTGAAAACATTTGCTGCAGTGGGCTTGAATCTCCTTAAAGAGAGCGAGATATCCGCGCCTCAGCCAAGAAGAAGATAATTTTATTTTCTTCGCTAGTATTTTTTCAATTGTAATTTTATTGTAATTTCACCAATAATTTTAAGGAGATTCAATGGCAACAATTGAAAAATCCGCGGATGTCAAGATGAGAGATCTTAACAAGCCATTCCGGTTCAACGGTACTCATTTCAAGAGGTGGAAGGGTAAAGTGTTTTTCTACTTAAGTATTCTCAATGTCTCTTATGTGTTAACAGAGAATAATCCAAATAAAGTAGATAACTCTTCCATGAATGATGATGAACTTATTTCTCTTCAAGAGAAAGTTGAAAAGTACGATGGTGACTCCTACAAGTGTCGGTATTTTTTACTTAATTGTCTATCTGATAATTTTTATGATTATTATGACAGAACTTACTCTAGTGCAAAGAAAATTTGGAAAGCATTGCAGAGTAAGTACGATACCGAGGAAGCTGGAGCAAAAAAATATGCTGCTAGTAGATTTTTTCATTTTCGAATGGTGGAAAATAAATCAGTAGTAGACCAAGCTTAGGTCCGAGGAAGTCAAAATTGGAGATAACCTTATTATTTGTGGCATAATAGGTAAATTTTCACCTTCTTGGAAGGAGTTTCAAAAAACTATACGCCATAAACAAAAGAAAACTTCTCTTGAGACTTTAATTAGGGCTGTGAAAATTTTGGGTCAAACCGTTAACCCAAACCGATAATTTAATTATCAGGTTAATGGATCTGTTTGTTGTATTTTCAGGTAGGGCCTCCGTTTATATTTTTCTGATATTGGTTTATCGGGTCGGGTCTCGATTTAGGCATATTTTTTATCAGTTAACCCGATAAATCGATGAGAATAGTAGGGCTGTACTCAATATATTATAACCCATTACCCAATACCCCCAATGGCCCAAGCCCAATAGCCCGATTTTACTTCTAGTTAGGTTAAGTACTTCACTTCTCATTTCTCAAAGATGAGAAAGACGTCAAAGGCTCCTCAAAGCTGCTGGCTGCTGCACTGATTTAGAGTTTTAGTCTTTTAGACTCATTTTCTTCTTTGCCTCAGGTAATTTCTCAAATCTCTATTCTCTATTCTCAATTCTCAATTCTCAATCTTTTCTTTTTTTAGTGTTAATCATTTTTGCCCCATCTTTAATTTCTGTCATAAATTTTAAAAGATGTCGCAACTTAATGTGTTTCAAAACTTAAGTTTGTATCAATTATCATACGAATTTGATACTCTAAAATAATACTTCGAAACAAATTTTGCTGACTGTCTCAGTTTTGTTAGGGTATAAGGTTGTGTTATTTGAATTTTTTGTGTGTTTTGTTGGCTTGCTATTTGATTATCATACGAATTTGGTACTCTAAAATAATACTTCGAAATGAATTTTGCCGACTGCCTTAGTTTGGTTAGGGTGTAAGGTTACGTTATTTGAATTTTTTATGTGTTTTGTTGGCTTGCTGTTTGATTATTTTTCTTTTTAAAATCACAGTCACAGTGACACAACTAGATGGAAGAAAATAATATAATTGACAAAGTGATTGGTGAAAGTGGAGCTTCTGATTCGAATGTAATGAATCAAAGTCAAACTGTTGAGTCTAAAGTAAAGAAAGGAAGGAGAAAAAGATCTGTTGCGTGGGATCATTTTACTTCTAAATTTGATTTTGAAGGAAATGAGAAGGGTGTTTGTAACTATTGTAAACAAGAGTATTTTGCTGATACAAAAGATCATGGTACGACGGTAATGCTTGGTCATATAAAAAACGTAAAAAATTGCCCCTGAATATAGATACTAGACAATCAAAGTTAGCATTTCAACCAGTTACAGGGGGTAACAAGGGTGATGTGTCAATTGTTACATGGCAATTTGATCAAGAAGAGTGTAGAAGAGCTTTGTGTCGTATGATAATTCTTGATGAACTTCCTTTTAGATTTGTTGAAAAAGAAAGTTTTAAACAATTTATGAAAGTGGTACAACCTCTTTTTTGGATTCCTTTTCGTACCACGGTAACTCGTGATTGTTTTGATCTCTTTGATGAAGAGAAACATAAAATGAGGACCCTTTTTAAGCAAACACTACAAAGAGTGTGTATAACCACTGATACTTGGACTTCTGTGCAAAGAACTAATTATATGTGTATTACTGCTCACTGGATTGATAAAGATTGAACTTTGCATAAAAGAATTATCAATTTTTGTCCAAACTCTAGTCATAGAGGTGAAGACATGGCAAAGGTTATTATTAAGTGTTTGCACGATTGGGGATTGCATCGACTTTTCACTGTTACAGTTGATAATGCTAGTTCAAATAGTGTATGTATGACTGAGTTGTCTAAGCAATTGACTAAGTGGGGGACCAATCTTATGGGTGGTAGGCACCTTCATGTTAGGTGTATGGCTCACATAATAAATCTTGTCATTCAGGATGGTATAAAAAAAGCAACTGTGTCTATTGAACGAGTTAGGCAAGCAGTGAGATACATTAGGCAATCTCCTTCTAGATGGAAGAACTTTCAGGAATGTTGTGAAGATGAAAATCTTGTTAAGAAGTCTTTATGCTTAGATGTTCCAACAAGGTGGAATTCCACCTATTTGATGTTGAACAGGGCTATTGAATATGAGGGTGCAATTTTAAATTATGCCGATCGTGATATTGATTTGGCACATTATCTTGAGTTTGGTCATATCCATGTGTGTGATGATATTGTGGATGAACAGCCTGCAGGTACACTTTTGAGTAGTGATTGGGATAGTATGAAAAGAATTGCCAAATTTCTTAAATTATTTTTTAAGCTTACTTTGAAGGTATCTCGATCACTATATGTTACATCAAATATTCATTTTCTTGAAATTTGTCAAGTTGGTGTTTACCTGAATAAATTAATATCAAGCGACGACAGTGTTTTGGCTGAAATGACAACAAAGATGAAGGAGAAATTTGAGAAATATTGGGGTGATCCAACAAAAATGAATAAGATGTTTTTCATACCTTGTGTTTTGGATCCTCGCCACAAATTTGCCTCTCTTGATTTTGCACTTAAGAAGATGTTTGGGGACAAAGCGCCAACTATAGAAAAAGATGTACGAGAGTACATGAAATCATTATTTCATGAGTATTCAAATTCTGCTTCAAAAGACAAAAGTGGTAAACTTTCTTCATTAGAAGTGGAGGCTTCTAGTGCAAGCTCTATGGTTGTAGAAGATGTTGGTGACTTTTATGAGGAATTAAGTAGACATACATCTGAAAGTGGAGGCACAAATGTTAATTCGGAATTGGATAAATATCTTGCAGAAGTTATTGAAGTTGGAAAGCCCGAATTTAGTGTATTGCTTTGGTGAAAATATAACTCAGCTAGATTCCCCCTTCTTTCTGAGATAGCTCGAGATATTTTAGCTATTTCTATTTCAAGTGTAGCATCAGAATGTGCTTTTAGTACCGGAGGGCGTATTCTTGATTCATTTAGGAGTTCATTAACTCCTAAATTGGTACAAGCTCTGGTGTGTCTACAAGATTGGCTTCGAAGTGAATCACAACCTATAAGTATCGAAGAAGATTTAGATTCTCTCGAGCAGCTTGAACAAGGTAAGAAAAGAACCTTGCATTTGGTGAATTGTTTAATTAATATTTTTGTTGCTTGAGTCTTGACTTATTTTTTTAATTTATTTAGATTTGGCCAAACTTGAAAAAGAATCTAGCATTGATGACGTAGGACTGTAGATGATTAAGAGATGAAACTTTGGTAAGTTTTTTGTTCAACTCCTATGACATTATTTCTTTGCATCTTTCTTGTTAATGTTCACCAAACTCATGTTTCTTTGCTTGAATATCGAAATAAGTTAATATGTGATCATCTGGTGCTATTTTCTGGAAAAAGAAAGTATGTTACCTGGAAAACACAGGTAAATTGACTATTTTCTGGTTGTATATGTTCTCCTGTTTTCTGATTGTTGCTAGCTATGCGTCTTTGTGTATATGTGCTCCTGTTTTCTGGTTATTGCTGGCTATGAATTTTTACTAACACAGATAAATTGGCTATTTGAAATTTAGTAGATGAAAATAGAGAATAGGGAGTGTACTGGTTGGTAGATGAAGTTGGAATGAGTCTATATTTGTGTTAAGAAATGCATTTAAGTATGTACCTATGTGAAATTTAGAACCCATTTATTAGCACTTGAAGTTGGTGCGGGATAGGTGGCACTCGATGGATTAGTTGAGTTTTTTTACAGGCTTACGAAATTGTAGTGGTAGGCTGATGCTAGCTTAAAAGATAGTCTAAGATGTTAGCAAAAAATGTGGCTCAGTACGCGACGAAGTTGGAACGAATCACACCAATGATATAAAATAGTTAGGTAATTTTTTTTCCATTTATCGAATTACTACTTGTATTGATGGGAGATAGTTGACACCCATATAGTCTAAGATAGCACCCAATAATGTGACATAGCAGTTCGTGAATATGGAATGAACCATCGTATGCAATGGATCAAATCATAATGCAATTGGTCGTAATCAGTTCATTTGATTTTTCTGTAGAACAGAGGGTAATGGTTGTTGCTCTAGGATATATTACAATAAGTAATGGGGATTGCCAAATGATACTTGATGTGTTAATCAGCAGGACAGATTACAGTTATAACTTAAAGCTAGTCGGTTTGAGGACTTAATGGTGTCTTATTAATTGTCTAAGCATAGGAAGAATGCAACAGCTTTTGCAACTTTTATATGCTTTATAGCACCCTTAGGATTGAGGGATTTTCTTATCTTAAATACAGCCCAGACAGTCCCTTTGCAACTGTGTAGCCCTGTTGGTTTATTTTTTTATATTTATGTCATATAGTTAAAGTTGTTTGGGGTATTTCTAATATCTTTGTTTCTCTATTAATTAGGTTTCACCACGCCTCGACTTCGTGGTCCTAAAGTTGGATCACCTGTTTGGAATCACTATGAAAAGCTTGAAGAAAATGATGATGGAAGGTGCAAAGTAAAGTGTATTCATTGTGATAATGTTTATAATTACCATCAACATTTCGGGACTTTCTCCTTAATGGTTCATGCTAATCGTTGTTTGGAGAGGATGGAGAGTCGTGCTTGTGGTATAAGATTTGAGTAGTTATTAGTATTATTACTATGTTTGGAATTTGGACTTAGTTTTCAAATTGTGTGATTGTTAGTTTGGATTTTTCCTATTCTGTTTGTGCTAGACATTTTTAATTTTGTGACTGTTAGTTTGAATTTTTCGTATTCTGTTTGTGCTTGCTTATGTGCTTACAAAATACGAAGACGTTATATTTTGGTGTGATTATTTGTACTTGTGTGCTTAACACACATTGTTAGTTCATATTATTTCTACTTGTGACTGTTAGTAGGGCATGTTTTACTTATAAGCAGGAAGAGAATTAACATCTTCTGAAGATAACTCCATATTTGAAACCAATCTATTTTGCTCTAGATCAGTTATAGAAGTCCACACAAAAGAATCATTAGTTTGATACTTTGATAAGTTTTTCTACCTATCAGATCATAATTTTTAATATCACCAAACTTAATTTCTGCTTTCAAAATGAGATAGTAGAGCACTATCATCCAAGTCACCCCGTAGCTTGATTCTTGAGTTGTTGCCTCAACTTCATATTATACTTTAAATGTTAACGGTTAACCCGATAACCGAATCGATAACGATCAATTATCGATAAACCGATATCTTAATGGTTTAGCTTTATTACAAATCGATAATCAATAAGTCAAACTGATAAACTTCAAAATCGAACCGAACCGACCGATATGCAACCCTAAAGTAATGTGAATCCGCATTGAAGAAGAAGCAAGGGCCCAAGATGCACTTTTGCAAACAGAAGAGAACAACATCACACCAAAGGTGAATTTAACTACTTCAAATAATGCTACTCCTGATGCTAACAAAAATACTTTTTTGAAGCCTAAGAAAAAAAAATTCAAGAAAAATAATGGTAGACATCCCAAGGACATTAATGGTGGAAATAACCAAGCCAAAAATCAACATGTTCAAGAAAAGGGACCGTATTTGTCTGTAGCAAGAGTAGACATATTGCTCGCTTTTGCAAATTTCAAAAACGTGGGTATACACCTCAGGCAAACGTTATCGAAGAATCATTTGTAGCGGTGATAACAGACATAAATATGGTGGAGAATGTTGATGGATGGTGGGCTGACTCTGGTGCAAACCGTCATGTCTGCTATGACAAAGACTGGTTTAAAAACTATACTTCTTTTGAGCAGCCCAAAACCATCAGGCTTGGTGATTCTCACACCACTCAAGTACTTGAAAAGGGAGATGTCGAATTGAGTTTCACTTCTGGAAGGGTATTGACTTTAAAAGATGTACTTTATACTCCTTCCATGAGAAAGAATTTGATGTCTAGTTTTCTTTTTAATAAAGCAGGCTTCAAACAGATTGTTGAATCTGACCAATATGTAATTGTGAAAAAAAGAATTTTTATGGAAAAGGGGTATGCTTGTGATGGGATGTTCAAGTTGAATGTTGAAATAAATAAAACTTCTTCTTCTGTTTATATGCTTTCTTCTACAAATTTTTGGCATGCTCGTTTATGTCATATTAATGAGCGTTATGTGGGAATAATGAGTAGTTTAGGATTAATTCCAATGATCAAAAAGAATTTTGAAAAATGTGAGGCTTGTAGTAAAGCCAAAATCACCAAAAAGCCTCATTTTCAAGTTGAAAGAAAAATTGATTTATTAGAATTAGTTCATACTGATATTGGTGAATTTGGAGGAATTTTTACTCGTGGAGAATATAGATATTTATTACTTTCATTGATGATTTTTCTAAGTTTACTTATGTTTACTTGATGAAAAATAAAAGTGATGCTTTTGAGAATTTTAAAACTTTCTCCATGAAGTTGAAAATCAGATTAATAGAAAATTAAAAAGAAAAAGAAGTGATAGAGGCCGTGAATATGAGTCAAATGAATTCAATTCTTTTGTTAGATCATTCGGTATAATTCATGAAACTACTTCTCCTTATTCGCCTGCATCTAACGGTGTAGCAGAAAGGAAAAATAGAACTTTGATTGAGTTAACTAATGCCATGTTAATTGAGTCTAGTGCACCTTTAAATTTTTGGGGTGAAGCTCTTTTGACTGCTTGCTATGTGTTGAATTGTGTGCCTCATAAAAAGACCAAATTAACACCTTTTGAATTGTGAAAAGGTCACAAGCCAAATTTGTTATATCTAAGAGTTTGGGGTTCCTTAGCCTATGTAAGGTTAATGGATCCTAAAATCTCTAAGTTGGGTAAAAAAGTTACTACTTGTACTTTTCTTGGTTATGCTTCAAATAGCATAGCCTATAGATTTTTTAATCTTGAAGATAGTATTATAATAGAATCTGGTGATGCTATTTTTCATGAAAATAAATTCCCTTTTGATTCTAAAAATAGTTGGGGTCAAAGGATTCAAGAAATTTTTTTGCCACTACCTAGTTCTTCTACTTTTATTTTTGAAAAATAAAAGAAAATCATGATTTTGAGTTAAGAAGAAGTAAAAGAGCTAGAATAGAAAAAGATTTTGGTCCTGATTATTATGTTTTTAATGTTAGAGATGACTCTCTCACTTTAAAATAAGCTTTATCTTCACATGATGCTATTTTTTGGAAAGAGACTATAAATGATGAAATGAAATCACTAATTTTCAATAAAACTTGGAAACTAGTTGATTTACCACCGGGTTGTAAAACAATTGGGTTTAAATGGGTCTTATAAAAAAAGTTAAAACTGGATGGATCAGTTGATAAATATAAGGCTAGACTAGTGGCTAAAGGTTTTAAGCAACTAGAAGACCTAGAATTTTTTGATACTTTTTCTCCGATAACTAGAATTACATCTATTAGATTTTTAATTGCAATTGCTGCAATTTTTGATTTACAAATTCATCAAATGGATGTAAAAACTATTTTTTTAAATGGAGATCTAAATGAGGAGATTTACATGGAACAACCCGAGTGTTTTGTTGAAGCTGACCAATAAAGCAAAGTATGTAAACTTACTAAATCTCTATATGGCTTGAAACAGACACTTAAGCAATGACATGAAAAGTTTGATTCCTGCATGATTGATAATGACTTTAAAATAAATGAGTGTGATAATTACATATATCATAAGTCTTGGAACAATTCGCATGTTATTATTTGCCTATATGTTGATGATTTATTGATCTTTGTCTCTAACATGAATGTTATTAGAGAGACGAAAAATATTCTTAGAAGCCATTTTGATATGAAAGATCTTGGTGAGGCAAATGTTGTTCTAGGAATAAAAATTACTAGAATATGTGATGAAATTTTCCTTGACCAGTCACTGAGAAAATTTTGAAAAAATATAATTTCCTTAATTGCAAGCATGTTATAATTCCTTTTGATTTTAAGTGTTCATTTGTTTCCTGTTGAAAGTGAAAATGATGTGATAAATCAAAAGGAATATGCTAGCATAATTGGAAGTTTGACATATGTGACTGATTGCACTAAGCCTGATATTGCATATGCAGTAGGAGTACTTAGCAGGTTTACTAGTAAGCCAGGTAATGAACATTGACATTCTATAATGAGAGTTATGAGATATTTAATTGGGACAAAAACTTGTGGTTTGTTCTATAAAAAATATCCTGCTGTACTTGAAGGCTTTTGTGATGCGAATTGGAACACTTTATCAGGTGATTCTTTATCTACTACTGATTATATTTTTACTTTGGGTGGTGGTGTTATTTGTTGGAAATCAAAAAAGCAAACAATTATTGTTAACTCTACTATGGAGGCTGAACTAATTGCTTTAGCTTCAGCTAGTGAGGAAGCGAATTGGTTGAGAGATTTATTATTTCAAATACCTTATTTTGAAAAACTAACTTCTCCTATTTTGATTCATTGTGATAGCACCGCTGCGATTGGTAGAGTTCAAAACTGTTATTACAACGGTAAATCCAGACCTATAAAGAGAAAACACAGTAATGTAAGATCATATTTGACAAATGGTACCATTAATGCTGATTATATCAAATCTTGTGATAATCTTGCAGATCCATTGACTAATGCCTTAGTAAGAGAAAAGGTCTAGAGCACATCGAGGGGGATGGGATTGAAACCGATAAATTCTTTAGTCATATGTGAGGAAACCCAACCTGAGGACTAGAGATCCTATAACCAGGTTCAATGGAAAAAAACGAATCACTTGATGACTTGTTGTGAAAAAAATGCACTATTTTTTATCTCTCCCTATGATGTGAGTGCATTTTCCTGTAATGATTTATGAAGTTGAGTTTAAAAAACTCTTAATGATAATCTGTAGCTCGTATGAGTGGGGTGCTAAAATTACATTAGCACTCTCGATAGATTTCACCTGTGTGAGTATGGAAGGAGGCCGTTTCCTATAAGAACTAGACTCATTCTCAAAGACACTCATGAAACCGGGATAGCACAAGGCTGTAATGTGCTGGCTATAAAGCTCATGTCAATACCTTGACTATTATGTGTAAGCAGTGACTTTTTATTTTCCTAAAACAGTCATAGTTCAAGTCTGAGACAACTACGACTCTGGAGTAAAAATTACTGTTTTACTAAGTGGGGGTTCAATGAAGAGCACACTTTCATTATACATGGTAGTCTTCCTTCAGCTAGTAGACTCTCTTATATATATATATATATATAAAAGAAGGTTAGAAATGTGCTGATGTGACATACTTCTAAGACCACCATTCCTATTTTTTTTTCTTCCTTGTTTTGCATTTTTAATTCACTTTTGTACATAATCTACTACTAACTAAATGGATTAATAAAAACCTTGGAGCAATCAAATCCTCGTAGCAATAACCAATGATGATCTTTATGATCTCTACTAATTATATTAAATGTGTGCTTTATGTTAAAAAAATGAGAAGTTCTTTCTTTAACTTTCTTAACTACTAAAAAATTAAGAACAGTCCATTTATCTTCCATTAGAAAGGCCAAAAGTCATTAGTCAGCCCACTATATTTTTTGTTAACTGCTAAGTGACTTTAATGTATAAAGAACGTGGAATTCTTTTGATTGAATTCATCATATAATTACAAATATGATATTTATTTATAAAGTAAACGATCCACAAATTAATTGAAAAAAAAAATAAAAATTGAAAAGTCACTAGCTATTATATACTCTCTCCGTCTCAATTTATGTGATGTAGTTTGACTTGGTACGAAATTTAAGAAAGAAAGGAAGTCTTTTGAAACTTGTGGTTTAAAATGAGTTATAAATGTTTGTGTGGTTGTAAATAATTTTATTAAGGGTAAAGTGGATATTTTAAAGTTAAATTGTTATTAAATATAGAAATGTATCATTCTTTTTGGAACTGACTAAAAAAAAAAGTATGTCATATAAATTGGGACTGATCAAAAAGGAAAGTATGTCATCATAATTACTTTCTGTCAATTACACTCAATTACTTGCTGATCAAGTAATTTTCTGACCAACTAAATATGTCAAACTATATAATTCAATCCAATTACACTAAATTTATTTTTTTGGATGGCTTTCCAAACAGACCCTAAATGTCAAAACGCAATGTTGAGTTACCACAATCATTTGCTTCTACCTTGAAACCAGCCTTGTCTATGTAAATAGACAAATTTTATTTTATATATAGTCGTATGTTTAATTTTTTATAGTTTAGCTCTTAATAAAAAAGTCAACTTCTTTAACCACCGCTGAATTAATTTTATTTTATCAGCCGTCAATTTTGATTTTTGGTTATTTTATGAGTGTATGTGCCAACTCTCAAATGCCGGTGGACGGTGGACCACTTCACTCTTTGAATTATATATGTTTATTTACGTATAGCCTGTTTGGCCAAATTTATTTTTCCTCAAAAATATTTATTTTAAAAAATTGAGGTGTTTGATCAAGCTTATGAAAGAAAATAAGTGCTTCTGAGGAGTAAAAAAACAGTTTTTTATAAGCTAAAAAAAATAGCTTCTCTTCAAAAGTACTTTTGAAAAAAGCACTTATGAGAAAAATATACTTAAAAGCACTTTTAAAAGTTTGGCCAAACACTAATTGCTGCTCAAAAGTGTTTTTTTAATTGTATTGGCCAAACACAAACTGTTTCTCACCAAAAGTACTTTTTTGAAAAACACTTTTGAAAAAAGCACTTCTGAAAATAAGCTGATTTTAGAAGCTTGGCCAAACAGGGTATTAGTTTATTTGCCTTGTGATATAAGTTCTAATTTATATGACACACTTTTTTTAATCAGTTCAAAAAAAAATACATTTCTATAATTAGTAATAATTTAATTTTAAAATATCCACTTTACCCTTAATGAAATAATTTATAACCATACAAACATCTGTGACTTATTTTAGACCACAAGTTTTTAAAG
Source organism: Capsicum rhomboideum (assembly GCA_031232105.1). Classification (NCBI taxonomy): domain Eukaryota; kingdom Viridiplantae; phylum Streptophyta; class Magnoliopsida; order Solanales; family Solanaceae; genus Capsicum; species Capsicum rhomboideum. The sequence goes on from CP124711.1 coordinate 7,750,413, forward strand.
TCTTTATTTTTTTCTTAAACTTCATATCAAATCAAACTATATTACATAAATTGGGATAAAGAGAGTATATCTTTGAAGTATTGGATCATAATTATATTTAATTATTAAATTCTAAATAAATTATTCCTTTCTTTATTTTAATTTGTTTGTCTTATTACTACTTTTAGTCTGTTTCAGAAAAAAGAATTTCTCTTTTTTTTATTTACAACTCTGTATTTCTAACTTTCACCACGTATTATATTTAAGACCATAAAATTAAACTACATTCTATATATTTGTAATTTAAGATCATAAAATTTCAAACGTCTTTTTTATTTTTTTAAAACTTACTTTGTTTCAAGTCAAAATCGTTCAAGGAGGAAGGGAGCCCACTATTCATTAGAATCATTGAAAGTGTGTTGGTTATAAAATATTCATATTCTGCTCTTGTGAACTTTGAACAGAGAGCATACTTTAAGTAGTCGTTTGGCCAAAAATATTATTCACAATATTTTGAAATAAATTTTTACTTTATTCTGAAATATTTATTTGATTGTGAAAACCAAAAATACATTTTGAAATACGTTTTTATAATTTTTGATTTTTTGAAAAACACCTTTTGAGGCGTTTTCACTTTGTTTTTACTTTTTTTTGAACACAATTTTCTCTATTACTTTATAAAAAAATATATCCAAAGTCTAAAATATTTTAGAAAATATTATGGTCAAATACAACTCCAATTCTATTTTCAACTTCAAAAATATAAAATAAATTGAATATGTTTTTTTATTTTCATGGTCAAACAGCTCCAAGAATTATTAACATAAGGGACCATTTTTGTCATTTCTTGCCAAAATAAAAGGCCTATATAGTAGACATATGCAGCTAACACTTTTTATTTGCAGAACCTATCAAGCCAAAATATGGAGATCTTAACTTCTTTTCCCTTCTCCTTTTTGTATGTTCCCTTTTCTTGTTAATGAAATGGAAGAATTCCAATAGCCAAATTAGAAAAAGATTGCCTCCAGGCCCATGGAAATTACCTCTACTTGGAAGCATGTTTCATCTGTTCGGTGGTCCTCCACATCGTGTCCTCAGAGATTTAGCCAAAAAATATGGACCACTTATGCATCTTCAACTAGGTGAAGTTTCTGTAGCTGTTGTTACTTCTCCTGACATGGCAAAACAAGTACTAAAAACTCATGACGTCGCTTTTGCATCTAGACCCATGCTTGTAGCTGCCCAGATTGTTTGTTATAATGGAAGTGGTATTGTCTTTGCTCCCTATGGCGATTATTGGAGACAAATGCGTAAAATTTGTCTTTTGGAATTGCTTAGCGCTAAAAATGTCAAATCATTCAGCTCTATTAGACGAGATGAAGTTCATAACATGATTGAATTTTTTCGATCATCTTCTGGTGAGCTAGTTAATGTAACAGAAAGGATTTTTCAATTCGCGAGCTCTATGACCTGTAGATCAGCATTTGGGAAAGTATTCAAAGAGCAAGACGAACTTATACTACTAGTCAAAAAAGTGTCACACTTAATGGAAGGGTTTGATGTGGCTGATATATTTCCATCACTGAAATTTCTTCATGTTCTATGTGGACTGAAGGGTAAAATTATGGATGCCCGCGATGAGTTAGATGCCATTCTTGAAAACATCATTAATGAGATCAAGAGCAATGGTGAAGTAGGAGGTGAAGGCTTAATTGGTGTATTGCTAAGACTAATGAAAGAGGGAGACCTTCAATTTCCAATCACCAATGACAGCATCAAAGCTATTATTTTTGTAAGTATTATTGTTGTTATTATTATTCTTATGTTCTCAAATCACATAACTTATATTTTTTTAATTACCTAGAGTAAATTATATAGAACAAGTAATCCTACTTTTAGGATAAACTTTATACAATTCGGAAAGTAGAATGAAAAAAGTCACGTCAACTACCCCACCTAATTAGCATTTCTAGGATAACGAAATACTCCCTCCGTTTAAAAAAGAATGAACTATTTTTTTTTTTAGTCTGTTTAAAAAAGAATAACCCTTTCCTTTTTTGACAACACTTTAATTCCAATTTTTCACATGACATGTTTAAGACCACAAGATTAAAGGACATTTTAGTACATTTGTCATAACTTTAATTTAGGACCACAAGATTCAAAAGTCTTCTTTATTTTCTTAAACTCCATACCAAGTCAAACTAGATCATTCTTTTTGAAACGGAGGGAGTAATAGCAAATGCTATGATAAATGAGTATAAAGATTGGTAGTAGTACAAGTCTAATATAAGTGAATTATTTTGATACTTCAGTAGAAATTAGTTCAAATTTTGTACAATATAAATAGCATGGAAGAGAGTTTAAATCATAACTTGCTCAAATAAAGGACATATTTGCTGCGGGAACAGAAACTTCATCATCAACAGTTGATTGGGCCATGGTAGAAATGATGAAGAATCCAAATGTACTCGCAAAAGCTCAAGCAGAGGTAAGAAACGCCTTCAGAGGAAAAGAAACTTTTGATGAAAATGATATCGAGGAGTTGAAATATCTAAAGTTGGTCATTAAAGAAACTTTCAGACTCCATCCTCCATTACCCCTTTTGCTCCCAAGAGAATGTAGGGAAGAAGTAGACATAAACGGCTGCATTATTCCTTTGAAAACAAAAGTTATGGTTAATGTATGGGCTATTGGAAGAGATCCAAAATATTGGAATGACGTAGAAAGCTTTAAACCTGAAAGATTTGAGCTCAACTCTGTGGATTTTGTTGGTAATAACTTTGAATATCTTCCCTTCGGTAGTGGAAGGAGGATGTGCCCTGGGATGTCATTTGGTTTAGCTAATGTTTATTTTCCACTAGCTCAATTGTTGTATCACTTTGATTGGAAACTCCCTACTGGAATCAATTCAAGTGAATTGGACTTGACTGAGTCGGCTGGAGCAACTTGTGCTAGAAAGAGTAACTTATACTTGATCATGAATTCTTATCTACCTTGTGATCAAGAGTGATGTCATTGAATCAAACTTGTTTTTTTTAATAAAGCACTTTGCCTTTGAATTTATTTGGCAACCCAACCATTGTACTTTCATCTTCGATTTCACCTCTATTAATGTATCTTATCATATTGAATGATGGTGATGCTATATTCAATTTTGTGCACCATCCTTGAGCTTCTTCGAAACATGTTTTTGTAATATATTGTACTACAAACATTAGCGGTAAACATAAGGCTGAATACTTGTATGGCCCTTTAAACTTTTTCGAATTTTTCATAAGGAAAAGACATAAGTATTCCCTTGAACTACGATCAAAGTTTCAAGGACACATCTTTCCCCCTCACCCATCCCTCCAGACTATTTTAAAGTGTAATAAATACATTCTTCGATATTGAGGTGTTACACAGAATGTGCTCATTCTCTTGGATGAATGTGAGATGAAAAATAATATAACGAAACAGAAAGTGCATGATAGATGCTCTCTTCTCCCTCTTAATATTTCACCGTATCTTCTTACCTTTAAGCGACTGAGCCTCATGCTCCTCCATGATGGAGGCGTTGAAAGGCCCTCCTAAGGCTCGTACAGAAGGACAATCCACTCCTCCGACAGGGCCGAAACAGATACAAGATTCAATTGCAGAGAAAGTTTCATATGCTAATACACTGACCACTGTGCAGAACTCTGCTGCAACTCCGTCTCTTCAGGAGAAACAAACTGTAGTGGCAAGAATAGCGACACACAACGGGATTCCAAAAATTATTTTCAAGGCAAAGGATACCTATGAAATTATGGCAGAAGAATGTAAACGACCGATTGTGGGAAGATTTCTGAAATCCTAGCCACAAATTTCGTATTTCAAGCCAGAAGAAGACCTCCTCCCCATTGCTACGATTCGGGCTCTTCTCCCTGAACTCCCATTTCATATGCATACTTGGGAATACGCGAGACAGATAGCTGCTCCGTTTGGCGATGACAATTATCCTTTAAGAGGATTTGGACAAAAGATTGAATGGGAACATGTTCTAGAATATTATAAACATTGTAAGAAGATTGGCCATGCAATCATCAATTGTTGGATATTGGAAATTAAGAGAAAACAAATGGAGAAAAATGGAGAAGAAAAAGAAGTTCCAGAATCAGCAATATACAACAAGAAAATAATGCTCCTGAAGGAAAAAAAAAAAAAAAAGGTGAAGAAGGGGAGTGGGAAGTCCCGAAAAATAAAAGAAATAGACAGAGAAGGGTTCTGTGCTTTTCAGACTTTATAGAAGTAATTTGAAATACAAGAAAGATGATTTGAAGGCTATGGAAACCCAAAATAATTCAATAGCAGGTTAGTAAGGAGAAGGCAGAACAAATTGAGAAAGCTAACTATTCGGAGAGTGTTAATATTGATCAACAACAGAATGTCAACAACAACACTGACAGTGCTGAAGCCTCTTCAAGTAGTATCCTGTCCTACATTAAAAACCATCCAGGGATCTGATTAATGGTTCAATTGAAGGATAGCAAAGCTGATTATATAGAGGAGGATACTGGGATAGAGGAAAGTAGACATGTTCAATCTTTGACATATAACAAAAATCTCAACATACCCCCTGAGGAGCTGGCTGAAAATCATATCCAAGAAATGGTGGGAAAATTGGGTATCTCACTTGAAAGAAGGGGAAGAAGCAGACACAGAAAAAGTTAAAAAAAAAAAAAAAAAAAGAATAAAGACAACAGGAAACCTCAATCTCTCCAAAGGGTAAGAAGTCAAAGTTGATGTATCCAAAATGTTTTTATGATCATTATGGTTATATGGAATTAATATTAGGGGCTTTAGATGAAAAAATCAAATGTCAGACTCAGAAATCTTTGCAACTTGAACAACATTGATTTTGTAGTATCTGGTGCTTCAAATAAGAATGTAATTAACATCATTCATGGAGAGCCAATAATCGAATTCACCATAGAGGAAGGATTACAATTTACTTCAAGCAGTTATTCTCAAATTTTCTATGGAAAACTAGATATGCATGAATTACCTAAAGCAACTCGCTATTAAAGGTCATTGTAACCTTTGGCTACTTGAGTATCGCCATCTCTTGATCAAGTTTAATTTATATGAAGACTTTGTTCAAAGTTTTGTCGAGAAATTCTAGTTATATCTGGATCCGCCACTGGCTGCTAGGTGGTGTGTTATGAAAGATGGGAGTGTTGGGTTTGCCTAATGCAGTTGTGGATAAAAAGGCAACTCTATTGTAGAAAATTCCAGTAACAAATGAACTTTGGTCTCACATAAAAAGAATGGTGCTTCCAAGTCCTCAAACAGCCAAATTTTGCACCAAAATAATTCTGTACAGGTTGAGTTTGATAGAAGCAACAATGTACGTAGTTGAATGTAGTCAATTTGACGTGTTGCGAGATGAGAATTATGGATAGCAACAGGGGCTACATGGTATAGATGAATTATTGGAAATACTTTAGGTAAATCCCAACCTGTAACTGGTGCATTTAAGCACACACAAGGTTCTGCCCAGTTTGTCAAAGGCGCTAACAAATTAGGACTTGTTACTCAAGACTTGAACAAGCATATTGAGCATGTTGATCAACACGTTGTATTGACACCCAAAAAGGATTTCATTGTGAATGTAGTAATTATTTTTTTCAAGTTCCATAAACAAAATGAGAAAGGGGTAACAGTTTATGTAGATTTAAGGTAACATAGGATCTTCCGAAGAAAGTTGTTTTAAGAGTTCATACTCAGTTCGACTGTTTCAGACTTACTATGGTAGGCATTTAATTTAGTTCTTTGTTTTTTTAGAGTGAAAAATCCTTAAGGGAAGAAGTATCATGTTCATGTGAGAATGCAGAAAATTAATTTTACAAATTTCAGAAGCATAAACAACAAGAGGAGTTTGTAACAGTTTAAGTAGAACAGAGAAGCATTGGAAAGAAAGTCGTTATGAAAATTAATTATCAGTTCAACTGTTAAACAAGAGAATATATATGTGTGTCAACTGATACAAATAGCATGCTAGTAGGAGTATAAAATTAAGAGGTGTAAACTTGCAACTCATTTACAGGGGAGAAAAAATATGTTATGATTAAAAGGTGTAAACTTGTAACCGAATCTGTAATTGTAATTTCCAGGGGAAGCAACACCGATAGTGATAGTAATCTGCAGGGGACAAAATGCTAAACATATTGAAAGATGTTTTATTGAAATTCATGCTCTTAAGAATTACTAGTTCCTCGACATGTGTGTTGCACGTGTATCTCATGTTAATAAGTACAACATTTAAAAATGATAGAAATTAAATTACAATTTGTGAATGATGAATTGAACTAAACTTGAAGGGGGGAATGCAAACTAAAATTAATAATTGGTGAGCTTATTCAGCCGACCTGATTTTTAATATAAAATAATTAGGTGTCGTTTAAACCTGTTAAGTTGAGTATTAGTTATGTAAAGTACAATGTGCACGTTGATCAATTTTGACGTTATTTGGTTCAAACGTGTGATACGATCATGTCTCACATAATACAGTCTTATAGATCGATATTATTGGTATTTTTTTCATTCTATATTTGTCATTACAAAAAGTCGTATCACTAAAACTAATATTGTTCATGAAAGTGAAATAAACATACAGTTGTCCATTTAAGAATATTGTGAAAAAAATACAAGTTAATATTAGAAATTATTTTCTCTTGTACTTTTTTTTTTGTCAATTTGTCACGGCAAAATATAAATGTACCAAAAATTACATCAGAATAATTTGAGAGAATATCCTAATTTTCAGGAGGTGCAAGTTGAATTTTGAGGAAATTTATTTAGTAGTATGTTTTTCTAGTTAAGTCACCATTATAATTACAACTTTATACAATTAATTAAATTTGTATCACCTTTCTTACTTGGTTAAAATTAAAATTTTTGTTTACCACTCTATGTTTTATTTATAATGTTAATACTATGTTAATTTAATGCAACAAAAACATAATCAAATGACATCAATTATATAGTTTTTCTAGCATATCAAATATTTGATTTGATAATTCCTTTGTATTTCGTAATTATACTTACTTTCTTTTGTACGATGGATATGTACAAATCAACCCAACATGTAAATATGGTATAAAAATGCACAAACGGTTGATTGAAGATTTTTTTGGGGTTACTAAAATAATGGATTAGAATTTTCTGATTATTGGAAATAGTGTTTAGTTGTTTTTGTAGTAAAACTACACTTTTTGGAATTACATGGATTTGGAAGTGTTTATTTTACAAAAAACTTTATATATTGATCTTTACATATAATTAATATGATAATTTATATGTGTTAACAAATTATACTTTATTTTTTCATGTATAATATTTATTCAACATGCATATCAAGTCATGTAGTATTATTATAAAATAATATCAATACTATGTTATGTAGTACATGATTTTATAAAATAATATAATATTATAAAAATAAAACTTTTGAGTATAACTTGATTGAAATTGGTTTGAGTTATCATGATCCACACTAATAAGAATACATTTGCGACAACCTAAGACATCTATAATATATAGTGGATTTGAAAGAAACTTTAAATGATTATCCAATCAATATAAAATACTCATACAAAAAATATTGAGGCTATAATTGGAGAAAAGATTGAGGGCATAATGGTCTTTAAAATATTTTACAAGATAGGTTGGTTATAATATTATAAAAATAAAACTTTTGAGTATAACTTGATTGAAATTGGTTTGAGTTATCATGATCCACACTAATAAGAATACATTTGCGACAACCTAAGACATCTATAATATATAGTGGATTTGAAAGAAACTTTAAATGATTATCCAATCAATATAAAATACTCATACAAAAAATATTGAGGCTATAATTGGAGAAAAGATTGAGGGCATAATGGTCTTTAAAATATTTTACAAGATAGGTTGGTTAAATAGGGTATAATTGGAGAAAAGATTGAGGGCATAATGGTCTTTAAAATATTTTACAAGATAGGTTGGTTAAATAGGGTTGTCTTTTGTGTTTTCTTAGTTGGACTTCAGCAACAACTTCAAGAAAAAGCCCACCATTTTCCATTAAATTATAAATAAGGATAACTTTCATAAATTCCAACCCTTCAGTAGCTAATTACTTCATATCCCTACTCTTTTCTAAATTACATAAAATTCCCGATTTTGAAGCAATCAAATACATCCCATTGCATCGGATACATCACTTTCCGATACATAATTAATCAATCAAATTCTTATATATCAGTAACACAGATCTCATTCCGGTACATAAGCCTTATGTATCAGTAACACAAAAAAATATTCTGATACATAATTTGTCATATTTTCAACTATATACATCATTCTTCTGTATCTGTACACAAAAATCAGTACGATACATAGCATTTGTACTCTTTTTAGCCAGTCTCGTGATGTATCTCGTGTCCTTCACCATCCCGCCATTAATCAGATACATTAGTCTGCGTATCAACAACATAAAAATTCGTCAGATACATAAATTTTGTAGAATTCTCCGAACGGAGGAAACAAACATTTCTGATTAGGTCTGGCCAGATCTCCACCTCTATCATCGAAATTCTCCAACATTCGCTGAAAAATATGAAGCTTTGGGAGGTTTTCGTTTGGTGGTGGTTCACCGTATTTGGGTTGTTCGGAGTTGTGAGCTGATAGTGGTTATTTGGTCAGAGATGATGAAGAAAATGATGTTGGGGTCTGTGTTATGACCCAAAAACCAGGTCATGATAGCACTCATCACGGACCAGCCTTGACAAGTAAGCCAATCAGCCAAATTGATAAAGTAAACAAAATCAACAACAATAACAACACCCACGGTGAGACTTCTAGAACGAAGTCAAGCCCACACAAGTATGACAATAGCGAAATCCGACAAAAATACCAATAGATCAATCATACGGCACACATCAATCATAATAAATCTTGAAATCTAAACCCCATAGCCATTCTCCCCAACCCATAGCATGTTTTACCTATATATTAACTACTCAACTCAATCTGAAAAAAGTTAAGCCATAACCTACCTCAAAATGACGAAATCTGAGCCTAAAGTCCTTCAACACGGAGCCTTTCCCTTCCGAACGACCTCGAAATCAACTAAAACATACAAATATAGCATCTACGCGTTAAAACAAAGCTAATGATACCCATATTGACCATATTTGAAACGGGTCCAAAACGGACCTTAAATACGGGTTTTGAAAACGAAGGGGTAAAAAACGATAATTTTGTTTAGAAACACATTACCCAAGATTAAAGGAATCTGTAGAAGAAAACCCAAGTGAAAACGGGTTTAAAATGAGGTTTAATTTAATGAAAAACCCTTTTTAAGCCTTCCCGACAAAAACCACCCAAAACCATTTTGTAATCGAGATTTAAAGGTGTTTTAGACGACATAATCAATGTAAGGTAATGAAAATAGAGTTTTGGAGCGTACCCAAGCTCAAATAGTGGAGAAATCGACCAAAAACTCTCAAATCCGAAGCTCAAATGCCCAATAATGGAGTAAAATCGCAAAATTGAGGTATATATATTGTCTAGGTGAACAGTACCTCGCGATCACGAGGGTCAACATTGACCGGGACGTAAGTTTGGTCATCGTGATCCCGAGAGAAGGGCATCGAGACCGCGATGGTTTAAACCCGACCTGGTCCAGAAAATGTTGCATCAGCAGCTAAGGCTAAGTCCAAAATGTATCCGAACGGATCCTCGGGATTCGTTCGGGGCCCGACAGAAACAACCCATATATGCTACTAGGCTATTTTCGACGTTTCGGACTCAGTGGCTATATCGGATTTTTGAAAAGAGATTGTTTTTGATAAATTAACCCCTGGGACCCTATTTTACTATTTTCCCAAATGAAAGGTCGAAATGAGATATAAAAGCCCCAAACCCGAATTGACTAGTCTACTAACCCACAATTGACATTTCGGATCTGCTAGCGCAGTCCATTTTGCCATCCGAAACTCGAATCAAGAGATGTTGACCAAAGTTAATCATTGCTCATAAAGCCTCAAAATACCCTCTAACTCAACCAAAACTCTCCCAATCGCATTGGAGACCATGCTAACCATCCCTAAACCCAAAATCAACGTGTAGTAACTACGGGGAAGGCAAAATAATCAAAAAATATAAAATTGGAAAATCACAAATTTCAGGTTATTATAATATCCACTAAGACTTTAGTTCATCCTCGAATTAAAAAGCAAAGAAGTACCTGAATCGGCGAAAAGCTGAAGGTAACTACTACGCATGTCGAACTCGACCTCTCAAGTAGCCTCCTCAATAAAACGATGTCTCCACTGAACCTTAACTACTGGAATATCTCTAGAATGCAACTATCTAGCATCCTTGGCTAAAACAGAGACTGGCTCCTCAACAAAGGTCAACCTCTCTTCCAACTGAACCGAATCCCACCGAAGCGCGTGAAACTCATCCAGAATATAGCATCGAAGCATAGATACATAAAAAACTGGATGAACGGATGAAAAGTCTGGGGGTAAGGCCAGTTCATAAGCAACCCCTCTAACTGTCCAAAGAATCTCAAAAGGTCCGATGTACCTCGGGCTAAGCTTGCCCCTTTTTTCGAACCTCATCACACCTTTCATGGGCGACACACGAAGGAAAACTTGATCACCAATCCCAAACTTTAAGGCACAAAGTCTGCGGTCTGCATAGCTTTTTTGCCTACTCTGGGCTGCTAGAAGCCTATCCTGAATCACCAGAAGTCTATCCAAAGACTTGCGAAGCAAGTTGGTACCACAGGGTCTAACCTCTGAGGTCTCAAAACAACCAAAAGGAGATCGACAACTCCTACCATACAACGCCTCAAAAGGGGCCATCTCAATACTCGAATGGTAGCTATTATTATAAGCGAACTCCGCCAAGGCTAAATATTGCTTCCACTGACCTCCAAAGTCCATAACACAAGCACAGAGCATATCCTCCAAAACGTGAATAGTCCGCTCTGACTGACCGTCTATTTGTGGGTGAAAAACTGTACTGAGATCAACCTGGGTACCCAAATCCTCCTTAAATGTCCTCCAAAAGTTAGAAGTGAACACTGAACCTCTATCGAAGATAATAGACACGGGTACTCCATGAAGATGAACAATCTCCCAAATATAGATACGAGCTAGTCTTTGGGGACTGGAGGAAATCTGAATAGGTATGAAATAGGTTGATTTGATCAATCAATCCACGATGACCCAAATGTTGTCAGAACCACGAGAAGAATAAGGCAATACACTCACGATATCCATAGTCATCCGCTCCCAGTTCCACTCCGGAATGGGTAATCTTTGAAGCAAACCACCCGATCTCTGATGCTCGGCCTTCACCTACTGACAACACAAGAAACAAGCTACAAAATTTGCCACATCCTTCTTTATACCCATGCACCAGTAAAGCTGCTTCAAATCATGATACAGCTTATCCACTCCAGGATGGATGGTATATCTGGAGCAATGCGCCTCCTCCAAAATCAATCTCACCAATCCACTGACTCTCGGCACAAAGACTCTGCCACCAATCCTCAACACACCATCTGAATCACGAGATGCCTCCTTGGCCTCGCCACTCAACACTTTATCTCAAATAGCTCTCAAATCGTCATCATCAAACTGGTGAGCTTGAATCTGCTCCATCAAAGAAGATCTAGCATCAACAAAGGCTAAAATACGTCTAGGTGTCGAGATATCAAGCCCAACCATCTAGTTATCTAAAGACTGAACCTCTAAGGCTAAGGGCCGTTACTGAGTCAAGAGATGAGCTAAATTTCCCATACTAGTATTAAAATGAGTGGGGGATTGATAGTGTATTTGAGCATTTTAATATTATTATATCAATATGTTGCACTAAGGTTAGTGGCAGGGAGTGACCTTTTGTTTTCTTATAACTCCTATAACTTATGTCACCACTTAGTCCTATAACCCATGTCGTCACTTAGTCCTTATAACTCATGTGGTCACTTCTCATTTTTTCTTCCCATTTTCTTTGCATGGATGATTTCCTCACCTATAAATGGTGAGGGTTTTGCATATTTTTCAAGAATTAGGAAATGAATAAGAAAAGATAGAGTTCACTAAATTTAGTAAAAAAAGAGAGTTTATTAGTTGAAGGGAGGTATTCTTTTCTGTGGAGCTTTGAACTCAATTCTTGTCCAGAGTTTGTTGAGTTGTACTTTGTGAGAATGTTGTTGTATCCTGGAGGGGACAAGTCAAGAAGATTACTGCTGGACCGTTGAAAACATTTACTGCAGTGGGCTTGAATCTCCTTAAAGAGAGCGAGATATCCGCGGGCCTCACCCAAGAAGAAGATAATTTTATTTTCTACACTTGTATTTTTTCAATTGTAATTTTATTGTACTTTCACCAACAATTTTTGAGTTATGTAGTTCGTCTGATTTGTTTCAACGACTTGAGAGTCGACGGGTGTTTTCGGAGTTTGATGCTTTGCTGTTATGGTACTTTTTCAGTCAAATTACATGAAATTGGGGAAAATGACTAGTTTTCTATTATGATCCGTTTGGACATAAAAACCAAAAATGTATTTACTTTATTTGTTATTTTTGAAGTTGAAAATAGAGTTGGAGTTATGTTTGACCATAGTATTTTCAAAAATATTTTAGACTTTGAATATATTTTTTTATAAAGTGATAGAAAAATTTGAGTCCAAAAAAAGTGAAAACACCTCAAGAGGTGATTTTCAAAAAAACCAAAAATTATGAAAACGTATTTCGGGATACGTTTTTGATTTTCATGGCCAAAAAAGTATTCCGGAATAAAGTGAAAACGTATTCCGGAATATTGTGAATAATATTTATGGCCAAACGCCTACTAAAAGTGATGAGTGAAAAACAGATTATTTTTTGAGATTTATACCTGAACTATTAGGTGTACGAGTATTCTAGTAGTCGGTGATAGTTTAGGTAGAAAACTCTTGCACCTAGAAGTTCAAGTATGAACTTAAAACACCGAGATACATTAGACGTGTTTTTTACCATAAACTCATTTTAGGTGTTTTTTTTTGAGTTTTGTACTTAAACTATCATATGTTCTTCGTTGATGGTTGAAGTAGGAAAACCACAGGTCTGATAGCTAAATTGCTTAGACTCTTAAAAAATGTTGTCGTATCTGTGTCAGATCCTAAAAAGACACTACTTTGAAGGATTTACATTCACCTGATGACATTTTTAAAGAATTTTAAGCATCATAGCTTAATAGTTTAAGTATGAAAGTCGAAAATTAGGATATTTTAGTTGTGTTTTTGCTCATTAACTCTTTTCCTAATTCACTGTAATGGCTTGAAATCGGAAAATATCATCTTAGCATTTAGTAAATTTGGAGGAAAAATGAGTAGTAATCTGTAAAATTTAGCTCATTTCTCTTTTTGTTGTTTCAAATTAAGTGATTTTGACTACTATTTTTAAAATGTAGTACTAATTTTTCATTCGTTTATGATCAATCTAATCCAATTTAACTCCGAAAAATTTAAGTCTTTTCTACTGTTTGTTTCCCCACAACATTGATAATTTTTAATCAACCGTTATTCCATGTTCCATTAATGGAGGCAATAGCACATTGTCACCGCCTCGGCGTAGCACACCGTGATATCAAGCCAGACAACATCCTCTTTATCATTTTTCTAGCTCCTTGTTTTTGCCAAAATTTCTAATCATAACTTTAAAATAATTAAATTAAGTCATCTATTTGAAAAAAAAGTAGAATACTTTCGTTTACGGATTGTTTGGTACGTGGGATAAAGATATAACTTCGAAATTAACTTTATTTTATATGTGATTTGAGATACTAGCTAATTCCGTGATAATTTTATTCTATCATTTGTACTCAAATGATGGGATTAATAACTCATATTGAAGTTGCGAATAAATAATCCTATGAGATATTCTAATTCCTGGAATTCCTTGCTTATCCCATTTCATATACCAAATGATCCCTTACAGTATTATTTTTATGTATATTTGATATTCCCACCGTTTACTTTTACATTGTAGAGCTATAATGAACTTTGCATACCTCTTCCGGTAAAATAAATGAAGTACATATTTTATTATGATATTCGTATTAATTACTATTATATAGACTTAAATAAATAATTTGGAATGACCGAATGAGTGGTTAATGATAAGGTAAACACGAAAAAAGAACTTGCCTTTGTTTTGATATGCTAAAACACGACAGAAGAGCTTCCCTTTGTTTTTATTTTATTTTACATAAAGGTCTGTTCAACACATAGACTTATTTTTCATTCTTCTATTTGTCTTAAAGTTTGTGTGCCTATAACACATTTGAACTTGTGATCTTACACATAACATAATATTTATGTGTCCGTATAGTCTTTAAACTTGCGCTCTAAACATGATATAATAATATGTAGAAGTTGTCATGTTTCTTTAGACAGACTGAAAAGAAAATGATGTCACGTTAACTAGAATTGAGGGAGATATGATTTGTTGTTAACCATATTACATACTCAACATATAATTTGAAATTTAAGTATTGATTCATTTATTTGCTTAGTTAGTTAATGAGGTTATATATTTTACAGAGGGCATCCATGGATCACTAGCAATGATGAAACGAAAGAAGTTGCTGTTCTAGCTTGATAAATTTGGCCCCTCGGAGTCATCGTATAGTTACTGTAAGTCTGTAACTGCTACTACTAGGAAAAGGCCATTAATTTGGACCTTTTTATATCCAACATTGTAATAGATAGTGTAGATAACCCATGTGACCACGAGTTCATCAGTTCAAGTCGTGTAAAGCCTCTGGCAGAAATAGACTCTTGTGGTCCGGCCTTTTCCCGAACCCCGTGCAGAGTGGGAGCTTTACTAGACAGGACAGCCCTTTAGTCCTTTAGTGTAGAGAACTCCTAGCTAGATAGTTGTCTTGGTGGCTTCCTTCTTGTAGAGTAATTAAGGAAGTGTTAAATACTAGTCAATTAAGAGACTCGTCTTATCTTCTACCAAATATATGTAAATCATCAAGCTAGCTAATCTTTCCTTTTTTTGTTACATTTGTTCTTGCTTTTCATGATTTATGAAGATTTTAAATTTATAAATAATTTTTTTTTTCTTAATTTATAACTAATTTAACTTGGACGTATCGAACCTAATTCTAATCCGTGAGCAAGGGGTAAATATTTATCTGCATTTGGCAAACCTATTAATGCAAGACATATGCTTTTCTAACCGGATTGAAATCGTGAGACAGTTCAGTTCTCTAGATCCATCTACCGCCCTGAAGAAGTGGCGCGGTGTTGAAATTGTTGAACTGGAGAAATGCGTTGGAAAGGAGTGGAACTAAAGCAGACATGTGAAGACCAAACATGCTTATGACTAAACACTACACACCTATATATCGCTTAACTATTCTTGCTCCTGCATATACCATTTTGACTAAATTATTTGATTTGGTATAAACATCAATGGTGATTACTCCTGCATATATAACATGAAGATCATTTTATGATTAAGGATAAAAGAACTGAACTAATCATGATTTAATTTGCCATGTCTTTTCAAAAAGTCATCTTTGTCTTGTGATAATTTCTTATCCATGCCTTGATCGTGAAAACTAAAAAGATAATCATGCATGGATAAGTCCTCTTTTACCACCAACTACAATAAGTTGACAGTTTTCCAACTGTATGTAATATTAAATAAATAAAGGCATATGCATGATTTTCTCCAACTGTAGCAAGTTTATTGAATATTGGTGTTACTTTTGTTGAATGTAAATTCAAGTAACTTTAAGATCAGGTTGGTATATTTTTCATTCAAACAAGGTGTTAATTGTCCCTTATCATGCTGCTATACCAGCATATTATGTACTCTCTCCGTTTCATTTGATTATTTTCTTTTCTTTTTTTGACATTTCTTTAGTTCTAATTTTTCACTTAACATGTTTAAAACCACAAAATTGAAGAAAGTTAGTGATATATTTTACACTTTGGACACTTTGATAGTTATTTACTTTTCCAGTAAATAAGAACATACTTTGGATTAGAATCATGGAAAATACTTCTTAATTATTCTACTAAGTACTAATGTAAAGCTCCAATTTTATTTTATTTTTTATACAGGATTCAAACTTCCTTTCGCACAAGTTTTATATACAAATTACATCGTGACACTTATAAAATCAAATAAATTGCATAACTAAAAACATATTCCTTCCACCTCTCTCTCTCTTGGGGGGGGGGGGGGGGGGGGGGATTTTCTTGTAGAGCTGTATGCACAAAAGATGTCTTTTTTCTATTCGTTATTAATTTCTCTCTTTTAATCCCAATTTGCTTGGGACTAAGACATAGTTATCTACATCTACATTTACATCTATCTACAATATATTAAAAGTGTGAAGACTATTAGAAAAGTGATTTGAACTTTTTGCCTTCATTAAAACACTCTGCAATAGATAAAATTGTCTTTTCACTTCTCTCTAATATTTAAATAATGTCTTAATATTTAATACCAAATATATTGTACCAAAAAAGGTACCAAATATAAGAACCAAGCCCGGAAAAAAAGGGACCAAGTATAATTGGGTTAGTTGTCTTCTTTTTCTTAATTAGGTTGTCTTCTCTTTATTCATTTATTGGTTAGGTTTTAACATAGTTTACCACAAAGGTACTACTGCCGTACGTAGGGGTGGGGAGATTAGGTTTAGGTTTAGGTTTAGTAATAGTTGTCAAGACAACATTAATCTCCAACAAATGATTTTGTGTCGACGAGTTACAATAGCAACAGTATTAATCGAATTGTTAAAGCCTTCTCTTATCCAAACATATTCTTATGTTGTCAATGATATTAAATTTTTAATACTCATGTTGCAGCCAAAAGGCCTATCATACAAGTTGCAAGAGGGAATGACAACAACTAGAAAAATTTACTTTGGTTTTTGGTGGATAAACAAATACTCATGACTTTGATTTTTGGTGCATAAATAAGATCAATTGTTAATTCTTTGTGCTCAAAATTGTTGTTTGATATTTCTTTTTTTTAAAAAAAAAAATAAATTAATAATTTTAATATTATTTACGATATAGTTGTAATGGCTTGAGAGAATTATTGAAAATTTATTCTAATTACTTTTCTTTTATGCAGTTTTTCATGCTCGCAAAATATCGATGAGATCTACAATTAAATCGATAGTTGAGTAAGCTTTATGATGGAGATCGGAGATGATATTATTTGTTGGACTTTAGGTTGATGAATGACAAGTAATAGTGAGAGGCTACTTTTAGTCACCGAAAATCTAGAACTCAAAGGAGAAGGAAAAGAAAGACATCACCTACTCTTGCATATGATTCATATGAATTTTTCCTTGACATGTGAGTTCCTCAAGTTTTATTTATGTTATTTTATAGATTTTGATAACTTTTACTTTTGTCTTAAATTTTTTATAATGCATGAAGAATTATTTTTCCATTTAAGTCTTTTATAATTGACCATCCAATTCTATTTTTTTAAAATAAAAAATTATGATGGTTAATATTTTAGATTAAATAAAAATGCAATTACGTTTCCAGTAAAAGGTTTAAACATCAATGTTGTATTCGTTAACAGGTCGATAATCAATTCTTTGTTAGTAACATATTTTAGGGTTAATTTTGTTTTGTATAATACATGCGAATGTGAGAAAGGGAATAACGTGTTTTTTTTTTCTTTCTGGATAGGGTGTTTCTAACCTGAATTTTGTTTATACATGTAGATTAATTTTGTTATATCTGTTATCTATGGTTGTGATCTCATCCAAAAAAGTGGGTTTTTGCTCAAATTGTAACCTTTTTTGTTCTTCAGCTGATGGTCTTTTGAAAACAACTTCTCTACCTCCACAAGGTTGAGGTCATTTCTGCGTACACTCTATCCTCTCCATAACCCACTTATGGGATTTCATTGGGTATATTGTTATTGTTGTTGTTGTCAATTGTGGTATCAATACAAAATTATTTAAAATCAATATTCATGTTTTCTTTCTTAACTAATAGTTTCTTTCCAAATCTTTGTGGCTATAGTCTTTTCCGTTTCTTATTCTCTTTACAATTCAATTTTGTCTTAGAAATAAATGATTATGTTGTTTGAGATTGTGGGTTAAAATTCTTCATCCTTAACCATAAATCTCGGGTTCGAGTCCCCCTAAGTACGGAGTCGCCTTTGTTAGAAAACACTTTATCCTTCAATGTGGGACTTTCCAGTGCAAATTCGAATTTAGTCGGGCTTCAATATGAATAACAAACACCGGGTGGGAAATCAAAAAAAAAAAAAAAGAGCTAAAAAAGAATTCAATCAAAAATATCTAAACACCATCGGCTAATTTATAAAAGAGTTTCTCTATAGCCACATATATCTGTCAACTATTCTTCAAGGCATGCTTCTCTACATCTCCTCCTCCTCTTTTGTGATTTATTTTTTCTTTAAATTATAACGGGGTCTAACAACGAGTAAATAAATACATTTTAAAAATGTGTAGGGGTAATAACTTGCCTGATTAGTTTGGGTGTGAATTTGATTATTTAAGACAATTTCAAGGTGCATTTAATGTCTTTTCTTTTTATCATTTTTAAAAAAAATAGATTTAACATTGGATAATAGTATTATTTAATTATTTTTTAATATTTAGAACTTTGAAATCAACTAAAAATAAGCTTACTAAATCTTAATTAGGTAGGAAGTACTAAAATTTAAGAGTTTAAAAATCGAGTATAATTTTACCTTATATAACTCATTTCCTTATTTTAATTATTTAACATAACTATAAATCTTCCATAATACTTTTGCTAATTTGAGTCTTTAAAATCAAGTATAATCATGTTATTAAATTTTTCTTGTTGAACTGTGTAGAAAGCCTTAACATCTACTTTATATAAATTAAAATATCAATTACCTCATGTAAATTATGTTCTCATGTGAATGATTATAATTTTGTAACTAAAAAATTAAACATTGTAGAAATAAATATATGTAATTTTCTTCTTTGATATTGAACACACGTGCAACGTACGTATCCTAAACTAGTTATTGAAAAAATATACTCTATTTTTTGCACCTATAAGTATTAAAACTGTAGTTCTTTGCGTGTATCCCCTTAGTTTCAATATCTTTCCAACTCTTTTTCATGATATCATAGTAAAAATATGTAACAATATTTGACTTGATCCTTACAACGATTAAAATCTCCCAATCACAAGAGAAACAAATTTTCCATAGTTAAATTAGTACTCTCTATTACATGTGGTATTCAATTGCAAAAGAATGCACATAATTTGTCTCTCCATTGAGAATATTCTAAAAGCAATGAATCTATTCAACAAACACAAATATTTATTATAGAAAGGTACTTCCATACATTTTCTTATTTAAGAATAGAGACGAATTGTAGTGAAATTACAAATACTTTTATGTTGGACATGGGGTAGCACTATCATAGAAGCACACACAAATACCAATTTTTGCATTGCCTGCAACTAAATTACATTGTGAACTAATATAAAATCCATCATACTTTGCTTCACAATCTGATTTGCAAATTGGTGCCTCTTCAGTACAAGGTCGATTAACAGTAGTCTGTGATTGACATACGAAATGCGCTGCATTAGTACTTGTTGAGAGAATCTGAGTCATCACGAACATGACTGCAAAATCAAAGTAATAAAACTTAGTGTTAAAAAAAAAATAACAACAACAACAACATATTCATTGTAGTTTACAAAGTCGGATAAGGGGAGAGTATCTCTTTCCTACTTATAATGAAAAAGGGTACATTTGGTTGGTCCAGCCTATTCTTAAAATAAACAACTCGCACACTCCTTTTCCAAAAATAAATAAATAATACATCTAGCACTACATTTAGGTTTATTGGATTTGTTGCTAAAATATCGGTATTAAACCTGAAACTCCCAAAATTCAAGATTCAATATGGGATGATTAATTATTTTTTTTTCATTCATTCCCATCCAATCACAAAAGAAATTTTTCGATTTTAGTTTTTTTTTTTTAGTTTTTTCAGAATTTTTATGAGTTGTTGGATATAAAAGGCTTTTTTTTCTCAATTATTTGATGTACGCAAACTTTACCCTTACCTTAGTGTTGTTTTCGATAGACTCTCTATTCATGGAAAACAGTCCAAAGTGGTCCAGAAAAAAAAAGTAATGGAAGTACAAAAAATAATGGATAACAACCACAAAAAATAAAATAGATAGTAACAAAAAGACGTATATTGAAAAGAAAAAAACAAAGAGCTAATGCATACCACAAATATAAGCAATGAGAAAATTGAAACAACGGGAAGATACACCAAAGTTCTCCATTGAAGAAAATTTTTGTGAATAAAGTAATGACCTCACTTATCTTTTATACTAGAGCTAGAACTTAAGGGATTTTAAGAAAATAAATAATTCATTATAACGGGAAATATCTCGAAGAAATCATCAGATTTAGATAATTCATGATTAGTTTGACTAATATAGCACTGGAGGGGGATTTTGTTACCAAAATAATATTATTAGAAAAACTATTGATTGTATCATGACATCAATCTTATCTGTATAACGTAAAATTAAATTGAATTTTTCAATCGGTGATAATTATCTTTAAATGATATTAATTGTAGTATATCCAATCAGTAGTGTCAAATGAGTAACGTATTAATGTGAATGATAATCCAAAGTTCATTTGACATCCCCAAATTTATAGTCTAATAATATTTTAAAAAATTTGAGTTATTTGAAAATCCAGAGAGGTATAGACGTTTGGTTGGAAAGCTTATCTATCTAACTGTAACCCGATCAGATCTAATCCTTGCTCATGAAGTGGTTAGTCAATTTCCTCATTCTGTTGTGCTCAGTGAAAGAACTGCCCAAACATACTTTTTCGAATCCAAACTTCTAAGACAATAGTATTATTTAATTTAGATTTATACGTTTAAGCGAAAATTTTAAATCTATAGTTTTGAAAAGGAATTAACATATTTAGTTTTAAGAATCTTAAAAATAAATTTATCGAGTTTAAGTTTTGAATTATATCTCATATTTTTACAAAATATATAAACAATAATAAAGTGTCTAAACTCTTTTAAAGATGCCATGGATAGTTTCAGAAGAGCTTGTTTGTTTGTTGAGTAAAGTTTCAGAAGAGTTCTTTGGGATTTGGGAAATAAATCGAATGATTTTATCCATGCGCAAGAGAAATACATTGTATTCATGCTTTGTATGAGCTTTAATAGCACACACAAGGCACTTTAGTACAACAACAACAACATACCCAGTGTATTCCCACCAAGTGGGATCTGGGGAGGGTAAAGTGTACGCAGTCCACACAAGGCACTTTAGTACACCCAAAAAAGTCAAGCATAAATTGACATGCATACAACATACACTTACTTTGCAACATAAAACATTCACTTGTATTTTTGAGTGTATGCACCATATACATATCAAAAATGGACTTCTGATACATGCACGTATCGTTTATGCATTATTGGATGCATCCCTTTGTTTCGATTGTATTTTATTGAATGTATTATTGTTGATTGTCGATACAGGGGTATGGTAGAATTCATGAATACAAGCATGTTTGGAGTGTATACCGTCACGTTGGATACACAAAAATCATGAATAATTATACATACATAATACACACAATCGTCCGCCATTGAAGAAATATACAACAACCAAACAATTATATGGTTCTTGGTAAATAAAGAGAGAGAAAATACATTAAAAAAACTAACTTACGAAGATCTAGAGGTAAGATGAATTTTCATAACTGAATTTCTTCTTGTTGTTACGCTCCATATAGTCCATGATATGTTAAATATGAAAAAGAATTTTCACAAATCTAGAGAGAAAACATATGAGCAAAAAAAGTATTTGCTACAAAATTCAAAATATAGCTATGTTTGGTAATTTTATAAAATTATCCCTATAAATCATAAATATAGTGTATATATTTGATTTGTCAGGTAATTTTCTCACTCTTTTACTCATACATATGCAATGCCTCAGCCCATTTTCCAAAGCCCACGAATATCATGGGTTGGCTTGACACTCAAATCACTCAAACCCCAAGTAACCCATTTTAGTTTACTCAAATTCAGTCAAATCCACCTATTTGATGCCCATATTCATCTGTTATGTGGAAGAAAAATTAAAAACTAAAAGAAAAAGAAAAAACAATCAACTCAATTTTTTAAAACTCTTACTTCATTCTTAGTTATTTATTAACTTCGTGGATAGAAACATACGTTTGATTAGAATAATGTGGAATATGCCTTGATCATATTTTACGAATATTAGTCCTCAACTCGAATTTATTTATGTAAAATTCATATTATCTTTTTGTCGTGGTGAATGTATTTTTATATGCAACTTATATTGTGACACTCATAAAATCAAAGTAATTACACGTTGCCATGTTTGACTTGATCTTCACGGCAAATTAAAATTTCCCTATCATAAGACAAGCAGAGTCTGGATATTATGGGCATCCCTAACCAAGCTTCTTGGATGGTTAGGAAGATCTTTAATATGAGGAAATATTGGTTGCATATGAGAAATAGTCAACAGGTGATCTAGAATGGAAAATTTCAGATGTCAACTGTTTATAAGAACCTGAGAGGGACTGTTCCTAATGTGGTCTGGAAGAGCCTCACCTGTCATAATCTAGCTGAACCTAAACAGGTATTTATTCTATGGTTAGCTCTTCATGAAAAGCTAAGGACAAAGGATAGACTACTTGTGAAAAATACTAAAGTTGATTTTTTGGAATATCTTAGATTCTTCTAGAATAGTCTAGTGTAGTATCATGAATAAGCATCTAGTAGAAGATACTAGAAAGTTAAAGTGTAGTCTTTTTTATATTTGTAATTAGAAAAAATCTAGATATTCTAGAGTGTTAGACATTTGTAGAAGAGGATAGAATATTCTAGATTTGTGGTATCTAGAATCATCCCACACAAGTATAAATAGGGGTGATCCCATGCATTTGTAACCAACCAAAATCAATCCAATTCAAGTATTTTCTTCCGTAACAAAGTTCTTATTTCTAGCTTCCTCTTCTTTAGCTGAATCTTCCGATCTTAGCTAACGATCTTGGGCTAGCAGAAGGTCTCTCCAATTATACCTTTCTTCTGCTATTCTCTACACTACTTAAATGGGGTATAAAAGTAGATGGTCCATGTGTGTTCTGTCAACCTAATCTTGAATCATTCCAGCACTTGTTTTTTGAGTGTGTGATTACCTGGGGTATTTGGATTAAGTTTTTGGAGTGGTTGAATTGGAGGAGACATGTCTTGTCTTGGCAAGAAGAATATAGCTGGTCATTCAACAATCTAGGGGCAAGGGGACGCAAGGATTAGTCTTTATGGATTAGTTTTTAAAGGCTGGATTTGCCACTATCATATCTAACATTTGGCTTGAAAGAAATGCAAGGGTGTTTTCAAACAAAACTAGAAGTTAGGAGGAATTGCTACATAGCTTGAAGACTGATTTATTTTTTCGTTTTAGATATAATAGGAGGTTGTTTAAGTTCATATGTCAACTTTAGTATTTGGTAGATTTGGTTTGTAGGTTCTTTGCTTCCTTGTATTATAAGCTTTCATTGAGTTTGGGGCTTGAGTCTTAAATGACTGTACCCCTTTCCTTTGTACTGTTTCATAGTAATTAATAAAGTTCTATTTAACTGTCAAAAAAAATAATTTTTGTGTTGTTCAATTACAAAGGAAACAAATAATTTGACTCACCATTGAGAATACTCTAACAATCTATTCACAAAGACACACAAATTATTATAGAAGGGTAATTACATTTCATGCATATATATATATATATATATATATATATATATATATATATATATATACATCTTGAATTTCGAAACTAAAAAAATGAAGAGAAACTCCAATGAAAATTAGTAAGATAAATCCAAACCATCTACTATTTAGTAGAAACGATTTCCGATACAATATCAAATATTTGAAAATAAATATTATTATTTTGGACATCTGGAGGGATTATTATAGAAGCATATACAAGTAGATTTATTTTGTTCTGTATCTTGACACTCTGAATTAATATAAAATGCTCCATAATCTGAGAGACAATTTACTTGACAAATAGGTAGTTCTTCAGAACAAGGAAGATAAGCATCAGATTGTGATTTACATACTAACTGAGCATCTGTTGCAGAAAAAATCTGAGTCATCACGAATATCGCTGCAAAAGCAAGTTATGAAATAATATTCTTATAAATACACTCATGTGTTTGAGAGAAAGTAATGTTAGGGTTTTGCTCTGATTTTCTTACCAAATTTAAGTTTTACTTTTCTTGGAAGGAAAATAAAAGTAATACCATAATTACTTTTACTTTTTTCTGAAAAGAAAATATAAAACTCTTCCATATTTGACTAACCTCTTGGAGGAAAGTATTTGAACCTCTATAAATAGAAGACCCCCTTCTCATATCACAACACAATAGCATCCACAATGTAGTCATCAAAGAAGTCTATTTAAGGGGGAGATTTCTCCCAATAGATTTTTATGTTTTTCAATATTAGGTTTTCATATGTAGGCCAATTGGTCAAACCCTATCAATAATATGTTTTTAGTATTGTTTTCTTTGTCGTCTGAGTTATCGTCTACATGGTATGCAACTATAAGCTTCCGCATGACGCCCTCTCAATTTCGAACCCAACAAGTAAAAGTTACCTTCATGAATGACAATTGAAGTATTGAAAATATTTGAACTTTATTATTTTGTTTATAAACAATAATGTTTGAATCAGCTCAAGTGCACCCAACACAGAGGCAAATTTACATATAATGAAGGGAGTTCAATCAAATCTCCTTCATCAGAAAAATATACTAGGATAAAAACTACTTCTTTTTTGTTTTGTTTTTGTAATCTCCTAGAAAAAAGAGATATTTTCAGTGTAATGGGAAAGGGTGGTAAATTAGGTTTGGTTCACAAGTCAAATCCTAAGACGTTCTAATATCTTTTTGAATCACTTAATTTGAATTGTTGGCAACATTACTATACTGTATACCCGAATACCTCCTAGCATTACAAGTATTGGAATTTCAAGTTGTTGTTTTTTCCAAAATATCTCCTGCAATTTTCATTCTAGTTCATTGACCACTAGACTAATTTTTTTCTCTTTTAAATTGGTAGCCAAATTGAAAAATAAAAAGATTGGTTATTCATTTTGGAGTGTGTCTCCTCTTCTTATGAACTTTTTATTTAAAAAGGATATATTACAAAGATGAAAAGACATATATTCAAATTGAAAAACGAAAAACATATAACTGATACATACCACAAATGTAAGCAATGAGAAAACTGAAATGACGAGAAGATACACCAAAGTTTTCCATTGCAGAAATAGTGAATAATATAATCATTTCACTTTCTTTTATACTAGAACTAGAATTTAAGAGATTGTGATAATAAAGTTAATGCATAATAGGAAATTTCTTGATGAAGTCAAATTTAGATATATCATAATTATTTTGACAAATATACTTTCAGAAGAAGATTTCCTTGCAAAAATAATATGGAGAATATGGAAAAACTATTAATTGTACCATATCAATTTCATATGTATACTGTAAAGTTTATTTTTCAATCAGTGTTAATCATCTTTAAATAATATGTGCCTTTCAACAGAACATCATATTAGTGGTGTCAAATGAATAATTGGTTTTTGAACTATATGAGTTAAATTTTTTTTGTTTTGGAGTTATCAATTAGTTACAACCAATCTACTTGCCCCAAATTTATATTTCAGTACTCTCTCATTTTCAATTTGTTTGACCTATTTTTTTTGAAAAAATTATGTAAAATATCTATTGATCTGAGTTAAATTTCTTTAACAAAAAATGACCTACTTTTTTTTAATTACTCAAAATGGCCAACCGGCCATTGTTATTGCACAAACTAGCCACAAGGCTAAATATTTTACCAAAAACTGTCAGGAGCATTCTTTACCTTACCGTGTCATCACTGGCCATTTGGCCTTGGCCCATTTTCTTTCTAACATTAATAACAAAAAAATTAACTATTTTTTTTCTATGTTATTTAAAAAAAAATCATTGTTTAAATTTTTTTTGTTACTCTTTTTTTAAAAAAAAAAATTCTTTTCTAATTGTTTCACTTCTTTTGTGGAAAAAATAAATATATATGTTGTATTATTATTTTTTGTTTATACTTTTATTTATTAAGTTGGGAACGCATGATTGTCAAATAAATATCTATATCAATAGATTACATAATTTTTTATATAATATCGATACTTGATTATACACCATTCATACAATGTCAATACATTACATACCTATTTATACAATATCGATACACGTCTATATACTATTTATACAATATTGATACATGCTTGTACACTATTTATACAATGTCGATACATTACATAACTATTTATACAATATCGATACATATTTATACACATTTATAAAATATCAATAGATTACATATACACTAAATAACTATTTGTACATCATATATACATGTTTATACACCATTTATATAATATTGATACACGTTTATACATTATTTATACAATATCCATACATAACTATTTATGCAATATCGTTACATAATATATACACTACATAACTATTTGTACAGCATATATACATATTGATACATCATTTATAAATTATTGATACTCAAAAAAAAAAAGTTGTACGTAAAAAGTTTGAAAAGAAAATAAAAAAAGTTTTTTTAATTAAAAAAAAAAAGCAGCAAAAAAAAAACCCAACAAAAAAAGTTTTTTTTAAAAAAAATAAAATAATGGCCATTAGGCTATTTTTAAGTAATAATGGGCATTTTAAGTAATAAACAAAACTTTGGATACTTTTGTTGTAAACTATTTACTTTTTTGTATATAAATGAATTTTTTTCATTTTTTGTAGTATTTAAAAAAGATGACTCTTTCCCTTGTTAGCAATTCTTTAATTTTAACTTTCCAGATGACATGTTTAAGACCACAAGATTAGATGATATTTTAGTACATTTGACATATATTTAATTTAAGACCATAAGATTCAAAAGCTCTATTTACTTTTTTAAACTCCATATCAAGTCAAAAAGAAGTTTGTCTAGGTGAAATGGTTGGCCAAAAAATTAAAATTTTGCCTAAACATTAAAAACTTCGCCCTCAATAGCATGGTAGAATTGGTTAGCCCATAAAACCATTACCATAAGTATGCATGTCTCAGCCCACGATTATCATGGGCTGGGCTGACACTGTATCTTTACTTTAGGACAAATTACATAATATAGATAAAAAGGATCGTTAATTATCTATTATGGTTAATGTTTAAAATAATTATCTAGCATAGTCAAAAGTTAGTTAAAGAACTATTATTGAAGTGGATCCTCATATACACATATGATAGATTGTATAACATGCAATTAATCTCTCTCATCTAATTAGCTTAAATTTTGGCTGACTTAATTGAACACTTAATTTTATTTTTTC
This sequence comes from Capsicum rhomboideum, assembly GCA_031232105.1. Lineage (NCBI taxonomy): Eukaryota > Viridiplantae > Streptophyta > Magnoliopsida > Solanales > Solanaceae > Capsicum > Capsicum rhomboideum. The sequence continues at coordinate 7,777,943 of CP124711.1, forward strand.
ATTTAATTTGAAAAATTGGTTACTTTTCAAAATATGTACTGATCTGTACATATCTTTTCCTATTCATTTGATTTTTCTCTCTCTCTCTCTCTCTCTTCACACCTCTCTCTTCTTAAATTTCCCACCATCTTCTTCAATCTTTTTTCTTGAAAAGTAGAAACTATTGGTAGGTTTTGTTAGATTGACTCTTAATTAGTATATTTTTGTGATTTGCCCAAAGATTTATTACATCAAAAAACGTTTCTTCAAATTTTTACTCAAAAAAAAAAGTTGTACGTAAAAAGTTTGAAAAGAAAATAAAAAAAGTTTTTTTAATTAAAAAAAAAAAGCAGCAAAAAAAAAACCCAACAAAAAAAGTTTTTTTTAAAAAAAATAAAATAATGGCCATTAGGCTATTTTTAAGTAATAATGGGCATTTTAAGTAATAAACAAAACTTTGGATACTTTTGTTGTAAACTATTTACTTTTTTGTATATAAATGAATTTTTTTCATTTTTTGTAGTATTTAAAAAAGATGACTCTTTCCCTTGTTAGCAATTCTTTAATTTTAACTTTCCAGATGACATGTTTAAGACCACAAGATTAGATGATATTTTAGTACATTTGACATATATTTAATTTAAGACCATAAGATTCAAAAGCTCTATTTACTTTTTTAAACTCCATATCAAGTCAAAAAGAAGTTTGTCTAGGTGAAATGGTTGGCCAAAAAATTAAAATTTTGCCTAAACATTAAAAACTTCGCCCTCAATAGCATGGTAGAATTGGTTAGCCCATAAAACCATTACCATAAGTATGCATGTCTCAGCCCACGATTATCATGGGCTGGGCTGACACTGTATCTTTACTTTAGGACAAATTACATAATATAGATAAAAAGGATCGTTAATTATCTATTATGGTTAATGTTTAAAATAATTATCTAGCATAGTCAAAAGTTAGTTAAAGAACTATTATTGAAGTGGATCCTCATATACACATATGATAGATTGTATAACATGCAATTAATCTCTCTCATCTAATTAGCTTAAATTTTGGCTGACTTAATTGAACACTTAATTTTATTTTTTCATTTAATTTGAAAAATTGGTTACTTTTCAAAATATGTACTGATCTGTACATATCTTTTCCTATTCATTTGATTTTTCTCTCTCTCTCTCTCTCTTCACACCTCTCTCTTCTTAAATTTCCCACCATCTTCTTCAATCTTTTTTCTTGAAAAGTAGAAACTATTGGTAGGTTTTGTTAGATTGACTCTTAATTAGTATATTTTTGTGATTTGCCCAAAGATTTATTACATCAAAAAACGTTTCTTCAAATTTTTTCTTCCAATTCATGCGAAAATGGTTTCAATACGTATATAATATATATATATATTCTTTTTCTGTTAGTTACACACAAGTATGTATCATCATGTCAATTTTTTGATGTATATATGTATACAAATAACCGTCGTATACAATTAGAAAGTTGTCATATGTTGGCATATACATATATATATATATATATATATATATATATACACACACATAAAATATACGTATAAATTGTATAATCAGTTTTTGGTTTGTATAAATATGTTGGTTTATGTTTTATACATTACATATAGGCATACAACTATTATGTGTTTGTATATAACTAAATTGTATATTTTGAAGTTTGTTTATATAAACTATGTTTGTTCTTCTATTAGACATTAGGTATATCTCAGTTTGTATAATCTGTTATTGGTATTTTGTATAAACTAAAGGAAAAGAAAAAAGGTTCCAAGAATTTTCAATCCAGCAGGGGGAGCAACGATGTTGTGAATGACTCGAAGGTATTTTGTATATACCCAAATATATATTCGTATGAATGTATATATAATAGATATACGTATGTCTATATATCTTCTTTTTTTTTCTGTTAGTTACACACAAGTATATATACCATATCAATTTTTTGATGTATAATATATACAAATAACTGTCATATACAATTAGACAGGTATTATTTGCTGGTATATACAGATATATACATATATAAAATATACACATAAGTTGTATAATCAGTTTTTGATTTGTATAAAATATGTTGGTTCGTATTTTATACATTACATATAGGTATATAACTATCATGTGTTTGTATATAACTCAAAGGTATTTTGTATAAATTATATTTAGTCATAAAGTGAATTAATTTGTATATATCTATCAGTGCGTTTGTATTTTTGTATTTATTTTGATATATTTATTTCACATACATTTTGAATTTGTATACATTTGAGTTTGCATATTTACACATATAATCTGAATTTATATTCATTTTATACATTTGAATTTGTATCAATTCCTATTTATCTTGAAGATATGAGTTGTAAGCGTTTGTATTTGTATTTGAATGTTAAATTCAAAGCTAATTTTCATTTGTATCAATTCTACATTTGTATTTCTATTCATAGCTAATTTTCGTGGATAAATACATTGAATGTATAAATAAATTGAAATTATATTTTAAATTCTGAAGTCATACGAAGAAATCAAAGAAATTTTAGTTTGAATTCTATTTTTGTATTTCAAAAATTAAAATGTAAGCTATAACGGTCCATATGAAAAAGGAAGACGCAAAAGATTTGAAAAAAATATGTTGAAGAGAATAAAGGAAGTGAATCACTCCCCTCTCCTTTTTTATCTCTAAACATAAACGAAATAATAATAAAATCTGTTAATTAATATTTGTATATTAGAGTCCTAAATACATTTAATCACTAACTAAAATCTATAAAATGTAATTATCAAAATTTAGACTAAGAAATTAGTTAAGAGGGGTATAAGTTGGCTATATGTTTTGGCCTATCTTTATGCAAATAATCGACTGAATTTACTGTTTATCTTTGCTAGGTAGAATTAAGATTATACACGATTCTATGTGCACATATTATATATAAATTGTACATATTATAACTTGGCATGCAATTTTTAGATTAAGCCGTTAGTTGAACGCTATTTAGGTTAATTCTGCTTAACAACACGTAATACTAGTCATGAACTCCAAGAACTCATAAAAAAAGAATATCGAGAACAACTCAATGGCTTAAAAGCTATAATTTGACTCAAATAATTAAGAATGAGTAAAGGGTACTGAAAATACACCTAAAATATTTCGGTTTTTTGAATTTAATATCTGAACTATCAGGTGTGTGAGTTTCTTACCTGAATTATCACCAACTATTATTCGAGTTTCATACCTGAATTTTTAAATAGAAAAAGTCTTAACATTTAATTTTCTTCTCTTGCTTGAGCTGTCTAGAGAATGAGGAAAGAAGTTAAAATAGAGAGAATTATATTCTTATGGTCACACAAATTCAATTCACAAAGACATCAAAGTGAAACAAATCCTCTTTTCCATTCTTTTTTAAAAAAATATTTCTATCCAAAACAAACAAAAAGAAAGCAACAAAAGTTTTCCTTTCACCTTCTCCATAATTTCCACAAAATATTAGCCAGGCCAAGCAAGCAGGGACATGTGGAAAGTTTAGTTGTCTTATCTTAAAATTCTAAGTCGTGTTGATGTACAAAGTCTTTGTAGCTTTTACTCAAAGACAACAAAGCCAAGACAACAAACTTGGTATGTTTTTCCAAAGGAATATAATGGCCCAAGCTAAGTTGACTTGACACAATATTCGAGGAAAAGACAGAAGACTTTAATTTATAATAAAAATAAATTTTAGATATTTATGAGGATAAAAGGGAAATTTAAAGTTGAGTTTTTCTACACTAAAGGTATAATCTAGTCTAATTTAAAGAGAATATCCTTCTCTCTTTATTTTCTTGTTTTTTATTCTTTACTTTCACTAAGAAGACAAATTATGAAACAAAATGGCAACTTTTTTATTTTTGTGTAGGGGGAACTTGAAACCAATATCTCTCAAGTTGCCTTTCATGGACGACTTTTCTTATATTCACTCACTTAAAGTCTAATTCACTTTCTCAATATTTCAATAATACAACAAATCATCTAATACTATATCAATAATATATTTTTAAGAAATTATAAAATGATTAACGATGGTGATTACATGACCCAATTGAGGTGGTGGTTGGCGATAACGTTGACTTATGATAGTGATTGTGCATGGTAGCTAGATCAAAGTAATTAAGATTCACACATTCACCAAGCAATTATTGCTATAGTTAGTCAAATGAGGATGACCCAAAGAAAGCAATTGCGAGGACTTGGAAGTTGGACCAAAGAGTGCATTTCCTCTCTTCTCAAGCAACTATATGTATTTAGTTTTTTTTTTCTTTCGTTTTGCCACCCAGTGTCCGCTATCCTTATTGGAGTCTGACTGATTTCGGATCCACACCGGGAAATCTCATCCCTAACAAAGGCAACGTCGTATCCAGTGGACTCAAACTCAAGACTCTGATAAAGGATGAAGGAGTGGTACCACTCTATCACAACCTTGTTGGTAACTATATGTATTTAGTTTCTTCATCCTTCACCTTCAATAAAAAATAAAAGATTATATAAATTTTATTACTACTAAGTTTTATGAGCTCTTATTTGGGAGTCTTCTAGTAACGATAAAATAATCTAACTGCTCTAGAGATTATGAATTTGAGTTGCATGTGAAATCAATCATACTGAATCTTTTTTATTATAACAATAAGAAAATCAAAACCTACTGAATCCAAGACTGGCAGAATTACACAAGAAAAGAAATTACCACAAAATAAAAAAGAATAGATAATTATTTCATCACACGACAAGAACAAAGCGTATTAAAGGCTTCAACTCTTGCTATATCTCATGATTTTTTTGCTCAAAGGTAAAACAATAAAATAAAAGCAAATAAAATTACAACATCATAGTATATAGTATATACCACCACTTTGATTAAACTGGAATTGTTTGTGCATTTTCCTCCTTAGTTTCTGTTTCATAATTTTCCTCTTCTCCTTCATTTTCCTTTGACATTTCCTCCAATGATTTTCCTTTGGATTCTGGTACCAATAATGTGAACAACATTCCAAGAAAATTAACACAACCTAGGACAATAAGTGCATTTTTCACACCTATACCAGTTGGATAACCAGCATCAACTTTTGTTGGATCAGTGGATTGAGCAGCATACAAAAATCCAAATGCACCAACAATTGCTCCAGCTTTTCCAGCTGCAGCTGATATCCCGTGGCACGTTGATCTCAACCTAGCTGGAAAAATCTCCGCTGGTACAACAAATGTTGTGGCATTAGGACCAAAATTCGCGAAGAAAAAGGTAAGTGAGTACATGATCACGAAGCCAATTCTGTTTTCCTTTTTAGTCCAGTGATTGTATGGTATGGCTAACGCGAACATGAACACTGTCATGAAGAAGAATCCCATCAATTGAATTGCAAATCGACCCATGCTATCGATGAATGCAACTGTGAACCAGTAACCAGGTACAGTACTACAAAGGGCAATAAGTGTTTGTGCCCTTGCAATCTTGAAAACCTCATCCAACGCGTTCATCGTCTCTGGTTGAGGTATCCATCCAATTTTACTAAAAATGTCCTTTTGAAAGAGATTTTGACTGTAGAAAGCAATGTCTAGTAAAAACCACGTACTAGTTGTTCCAAGCAAATGAAGTCCATGACGACGAAGAAATTGCTTAGTAAACAAACCAAAATTGTTCCCCTTCTCTCGAACAATCTTCTCAATTTTATCCTTCTCTGCTTCAATTTCAACGTTCAATACTTTGGACATATCGGAAGCTGCCTTGGTAGCATTTTTGGCAACTAAGGCAGTGTAACGCGCTGTCTCAGGCATCTTCATACGCCAATAGTATGTTAGCAAAGCCGGTATAGCGCCAAACATGACAATAATTCTCCAGACAAAATCAGCTTCAGGAGGTGTTGAATCTTTACCATTTGCAGAATAAATTGGTGCAGGGTAGGCATTTTTAAATGCACCAGCAACAACAAGTGCAACAATCCCACCTGTTAAAATCCCAAAACCTTGCATAGCGAAAACCGCGGCTATAAAAGCACCACGTGTCTTTTTATTCGCGTATTCAGACATGATCGTAGCAGATAAAGGGTAATCGCCACCAATACCAAAACCAAGCCAAAATCGAAAAAAACATAGTGTAGCAATAACACCATTTGGTGTCTTACCAAAAGAAAGTCCCGAGGCAATCGAGCAAATGACCATAAGCATAAGTGTCATTCCATAAACTTTCTTCCTCCCCATTTTATCACCAAGCCACCCGAAAAACAACTGCCCGGAGAGGGTTCCACAAAACGCGACGCCATTCACTGCAGCTGAGACACCAGGAGGGAGAATTCCAGGCTTAGGTGCACCATCATGATGATGGTAAATTCGACCAAGCAATTTTGTGACAAGTGAAATGCAAAAAAGGTCATATGCATCAGTGAAAAATCCCATTCCAGCAATTACAATGGCTGTGAAATGGTACAATTGTGTTTTGGCTACATCAAGTGCATTTAGCACTTGTAATTGATCTTTAGCCATAGTTAGAGAGAGGCACAAATATTTCTCAAATTACTCCTATTATTTTTTTCTGCTAAGACATAATGTATAGAGAGGGGGATTTTATATAAAATGATTGAGAGAACAAGACAAGGACAAGATGACAAGAAGTTCAATTCTTAGAAATCCTTAATATTATCAACATATAAACTCCCTCCATCCTAATTACGTTGTTTGACTGCATGCAGTTTGAACTTATCGAGGACAAATCTTAGATAGGAGGGCGTGGAGGATACGGATTAGGATAGAAGGCTAGTAGGTGACAGTGCATTGTCTTGTGATCCTTTCATGTTAGTGGTCATAGTATTATTGTTTTGGTAGTTTTTGTCCTTTGATTTCTGTTACTCTCTATTGTTCCTTATACCTCTATTATCACATTGTAGTGCTGTAGTTTTTGTTCTAGTACTATGTGTTGTTTCTTGTACTTCGGTTATTTTTTTTTGTGTGTACTACTTTGGATTGTTTTTCCTTGAGCCGAGGGTCTATCGAAAATGGCCTCTCTATCTCTAAGGTGGGGGTAAGGTCTGGTACTCTCTACCCTCCCCAAACCTCACATTGTGACACTACACGGGATATGTTTTGTTCTTGTTGTTTGATTGTGCACGAAATTTAATAACGGAAGGAAAAATTTAATATTAACAAAATATAGTGTGAAAGACTTATGGACTCATATTGTGGATGTAGAAAGGGGTATATTCGGCCGACTTTGCATATAAGAATAACAAGAAGGATATTTTTTTTTAGATACTTCCAATATAATGCAGCTAAGTTTTCTTAGTTTTTCTTTTCTTGTTAAAATTTATAAACATCTTGAGAAACAGCCTGTTCCTATTGTCACAAACTTACATTATTTTTTTGTGATGTCACAAACTCCTAATACAAGCCCAAATGTTATTTTTTGACAAAACTAACTATTTTTGTCAGGGGCAAATCTATTGTGTAGCTTACGGATTTACGTGAATTTAATATCTTTTGCCAAGATCTTATGTGTGTATATATATATATATAAAAATCCACAAAATATCTATAAATGTTTGATTGTGACCCAATTATTATTGCAATGTTAATTTGAGGTCGTTGTAAGAATCCATAAACTTCAAACTCTGCCACGTTACTACCTAATCAATTATCTAGAACATGATAGATTCTAACTCATAACCTTACATATATCACAAGAATACGTGCAAAATATTAAAAGATGTACAACATTCAAGAGTAACTAAAATAGTTTAATGAGTACTATTTTATTTACTTTTTACCCGGTATTAAATTATTTATCATGTTTCTCTTTTATATGTTCTTAAAAAAAACATTGCTTAGAAGTTTTTTTTTTTTTTAAAAAAAAAAAACTATTTTACCCTCGCTTACGTCTTATGATATAATCATTCCTCATTAAATATTTACTTAATTATTGAAGTATTTGTATTTTGTAGTCTTCACGAAAAATTACTACTAAAGATAAAATAGAAAAAATACTTACAATATTAGTTTTTTTTGAACTTCTAAAATGATGAATAATTTGAGAAAATCGTTTTAAAAATCACGACAGATAATTTGGGACAGAGGGAGTAAAAGCAAGCGTTATAAGTGTAAACATGCCAATTTCGTGTGACGATGATAAAATGAAAGACAAATCATCATTGTAGACACATAAAATAATTATTGAATCATACAATATTTGGATTTAACCCTAAATTTAATTGAGTTGAATAATTATTTTGGACTTTAGTTTCTCACTCTTTAATCTAAGTTAAAAAAAAATAGAATAAGTTCAATGATTAGATTAATCTAATATCTTAATTTCTAGTGCCTTTGACAATATGGTGAACTTGTTCTTCGGAGTTTATTGATAATCAATATATCCTTTTCAGTAAAACTCGATAAGTTTGAATACTAATCGTTTTTATCAAAGAAATAGCCTAATTATAAAAACCGATAGCGTACAAGTACAACGAAAGTAGCTTAAAATTTGTGCTCCTTCAATTGACATTTTTGTTTTTAATCTTAATACGCTTTATACATGAAATTGACATGCTAGAAAGGGAAATATAGTCTCAATCACATCACTAGTGACATAAATTATAGACTATAGTAGAGAATTTACCTAGTTTTCAAGATATAGTTAACATCTTATGTATAAGGCTCCAATACAATGTATGGTTAACTTTTTTTAATAAATAAAATAAGTAAGAAAAAAGCTATTCGAAGTCGAACTAGCGATCTCAGTCAATATATATTACTCTTTATAGTGGTACTTTGAAAAAGATACGTAACATAGCAAAATTATGTAAATTTATAGCATATATATTGTATATGCATACACATGTATTTGTGTATCTAAAAACCCTAAGAGGTACTACTTTTGGTTACACATACAATCACAATCAGATACTGTATCCACGAGATTTTCGACTAAGATAAAATATTGTATGCATGTGGATACATATATTTTTCTATGTTTTGAAATCAAAATATTGCTATATACGTTTTGAAATATAACAAAATCTCGCTATTAATTCTTTTACAAAAAAACAACGTTAATAACGCTATTTATGAAATTTTCTCAACAAATAAGAAGAAGATAATGAGCAATTTCTTGGTATTAAATTATTGACAGATAATTATGAACTGTAAACACGGCAAAGGTTTTTTTTGGTTGATATCACTAACACAGAAAATCATGCAATAAGAACAAGAATTTAATTAAGACCATCAACTTCTTATCCACTATTCCTTCCTTTGAAGATATATATTGAAAACGAGATTTTGTTGTGTAATAACTAATGGTAATATTTTATTAAATATTATACGCACATTCAATTAAGATCACAGTATTTATAAATATTCTTTATATTCTGAAACATCATGTCCAATCAAATTAAGATACGTCTATAGATGATAAATGAGTGGATTGGGCTGAATCTGGGCGGGTCAAGATGGGCTAAGTTAATAATTTGACGGATTATTGATCCATCCAAAAGTTACTTGTGCTAAAATGAGTCGGACTGAAATAGGCTAAAAACGGATCATAATTCAACTCGCCAAATTCTTACTAAAGTTTTAATAGCCTTATTTGTTCTTTTATAACTTTTTAGTACCCTACAAAATTATTATTTTTAGCTATAATGACTATGTATAACATATCATATAAAAAGATATCCTTTTGAAAATATTTTGAGAAGATTTCTCATGAATCAATTTGATCTAGATATCAGCCCAAACTTTAATGAGCGGATCAATAATTAACCTAAACTTAAACGGGTTGGACGAGTTATTATTTCATGGGCTATTCTTGTCACCTCAGAATACGTGTAATGATATGGATGGAGCAGTGTTTTAAAAGGCAGTTTTGGGACTCGAGCCCCAGGGCGGGGCACTGGTAAAACGTCTCGAGGCTCATATGTGGGACTTAGTTCTGTAAAGCTAACGCCCTAAGCGCCCAACAATACACCCTAAACACGCTTAACGCTCGGAACTCGCCTAATAGTTCTTACACAAATTGTGTAAATTCCTTAGCCAACATTGTTGTTCCTAATAATTCTTTAGTAAATGAATGATGTTTAGTAGCTTTTTTCATCTATAGAAATAAGAAAATTGAGAGTAACTAGCCTATTTATTATTTGAGAACGTTGTGAGGATGAATACCACTTAATATTTCTGTTTAAAATACATATCCGAATTTTACATCTTCACTTGTCATTGGTCTTTATGTTATTTTCCTATATCTCAAAATTATTATATTTTATAATTTTGTTATTTGAAAGTATTTTATTTTTATTCGTGAAAGAGTGACGTTTTAATTATAATATTAACAATTTATTGATTATTTTTTTTAGGGAGATAAATTGCATAGCATGATAATCATATATTTTAAGAAATTGTGATTCTTTTATTGTTTGAAAGTTAAGATGTTAGAGTTGATTTACATTTCATAATAGTTTTTATATTGTTGCATTATTTCTACTTGTAAATGATGTTAACAATTTTGTTTTCTATGAGTTTTCTTAATCGTGTTTAATTTTTTTAAAAAAAAATTATTAATGTATTTTTTGTATAATTTTTGTGTTATTATATTATTTTTACTATATTATAAATTAAAAATTAAAGATTCTATGCAGCTAAGTTTTCTTAGTTTTTCTTTTCTTGTTAAAATTTATAAACATCTTGAAAAACAGCCTGTTCCTATTGTCACAAACTTTCACTATTTGTTTTTGTAATGTCACAAACTCCTAATACAAGCCCAAATGTTATTTTTTGACCAACTAACTATTTTTGTCAGGGGCGGATCTATTGTGTTGGTCACGAATTCACGTGAATTTATAATATCTTTTGCTAAGACCTTATGTGCGTATATATATATATATAAAGAAATTCACAAAACATTTATAAATGTTTGATTGTGACTCAATTTTTATTGTAGTGTTAACTTGAGATCATTGTAAGAATTCATAAACTTCAACTACTGAATCTTTCTCGTTGCTACTAAGCACTTATCTAGAACATGTTAGACTCTAACTCATAAGCTTATTATGTCGCAAGAATACGTGCAAAATATCAAAAGATGTACAACATTCAAGAGTAACTAAAATAGTTTAATGAGTACTATTTTATTTACTTTTTACCCCGTATCAAATTATTTATCATTTTCTCTTTTATATGTTCCTAAAAACACATTGCTTAGAAGTTTTTTTTAAACTATTTTACCCTCGCTTCTGTCTTATGATATAATCACTCTTCATTAAATAGTATTGACTCTATTGAAGTATTTGTATTTTCTAATCTTCACAAAAATTACTACTAATGATAAAATAGAAAAAAAATACTTATTAATTTTGTTTTGAGCTTTTAAAATGATGAATAATTTGAGACAATCGCGTTAGAAACCACTACAGATAATTTGGGACGGAGGGAGTAAAAGCAAGCGTTAAAGTGTAAGCATGCCAATTTCGTGTAACGATGATAAAATGAAAGACACATCATCATTGTAGACGCATAAAAGTTACTGAATCATACAATATTTGGGTTAAACCCTAAATTTAATTGAGTTCAACAATTATTTTGGACTTTACGTTCTCACTCTTTTATCTTAGTTCAAAAAATAGAATAATTTCAATGATTAGATTAATCAAATTATCTTAATTTCTAATGCCTTTTTCTTTGACAATATGATGAACTTGTTCTCCGGAGTTTAGTGATAATCAATCAATCCTTTTCAGTAAAACTCAATATGTTTGAATACTAATCATTTTTATTCAAGAAATAAAATTCATTGCTAAGCCTAATATAAAAATCGAGTACAAGTACAACGAAAGTAGCGTAAAACTTGTGCTCCTTCAATTGACATTTTTGTTTTTAATCTTAATACGCGTTCTACATGAAATTGACATACTAGAAAGGGAAATATAGTCTCAATCAATCACATCATGAGTGACAAAAATCATAGACTATAGTAGTGAATTTACCTAGTTTTCAAGATAGTTAACATCTTATGTGTAAGGCTCCAATAGAATGTATGGTTAAGTTTTTTAATAAATAAAAAAAATAAGAAAAAATTATTTGAACTAGCGATCTCGGCTCATATTTATTACTTTTTAATATAGTGGTATTTTGAAAAAGTTACATAACATAGCGAGATTATGTAAATTTATAAAATATATACACTTATACATGTATTTGTGTATATAAAAATCCTAGTCGTTACTGCCCACACATACATGCACATATCGAATCGGCCACACCATACAATTACAATCAATTACTAGATATCTGCAATTTTCAGTTAGGATGAGATATAATATACGCGTTCATACATATATTTTGCTATGTTTTGAAATCAAAATGTTGCTATATACGTTTTGAAATATAACAAAATCTCGCTATTCTTTTACAGAAAAACAACATTAATAACGCTATTTATAAAATTTTCTCAACAAATAAGAAGAAGATACTGAGCAATTTCTTGGTATTAAATTATTGACAGATGAACAGTAAACACGGCAAAAGGGTTTTTGGCTGATATCACCAACAAAGAAAATGATCATGCAAAAGAACAAGAATTTAATTAAGACCATCAACTTCTTATCAACTATTCCTTCCTTTGGCGATATATAATATATATTGAAAACGAGATTTTGTTGTATAATTAGTGGTAGTATTTTAGTAATATTACACATATTTAATTAAGATTATAGTATTCAAAATTTTCTTTATATTCTAAAACATCGTGTTCAATCAAACTAAGACACGTATATAGATGACAAATGAGCGGATTAATTGGGTTGTATTGTGCTGGCCAAGATGGTTTGGTTATTGACATGTTCAAAAGTTACTTGGGCTAAAGTGGGTTGGTCTGAAATGGGCAAAACTGAGGGTCATAACCCAACTCATTCAATTCTTAGTACTCCCTCCGTTCAAAATACTTGGCCCCTTTGGACTTTGCACGCCCCTTAAGAACGTAATTATTGAAGGTATATTTTTACTTGTTTACCCTTGTAATCTAATAATTAAACAATGATGGTGAGAGTACAAACCAAGAATTGACTCTCTATATTCATTTAATAGCCTTGAAACAGGTGTGATACTTAATGTAATATTAGGGGTAAAATTGAAAATGAATGCTCAAAATAGTATTGATTTTATAACTTGGACAAGTATTTTGAAACAAACCAAATTAGAAAGAAGGCCAAGTATTTTGGAACGGAGGGAGTAAGTTTTAATTGCTTCATTTGTTCTTTTATAGCTATTTAAAGGAAAAAGATGAAAACACAAATTTGTCTATTGCGGAGTGTTTTAATGAAGGACAAAAAGTTCGAATAACTTTTCTAAAGATCTTTACACTTTTAATATATTATAGATTTAATCTTTATAAAATTATTATTTTCGTTATTATCACTATATATAACATATTAAATAAAGAAATATTCTTTTGAAAATATGCTGAGAAGATTTCTCATGAATCAGTTTGAGCTATATAACAACTCAAACTTTAATTAGCTGAAATGAACTGAACTAATAAATAAACGAATCAATAATTAACCTAAACTTAAAAGGATTGAACGAGTTATGATTTCATGGCCTATTCTTATATTATTACCTCAGAATACATGTAATGAAATGGATGGAGTAGATTTTTCATAACAATTTAATAGTAGACCAAGTTTGGTCTTTCTGATATTGACTACACTTTAATTACCTAGAAGAAGAAGAATATTCAACGAAATAACACGAGTAGGAAACAACATGGAAATTTCTAATGTTGAAGTTCATAGAAATTATGTATGCCCAAGGTGTTGGAACAAATTAAGCTAATAAAATCTTTCAACTGCTCGAATTGAAATATCATCAAATTGTTAGAGTACTTATAATAGATATATTAAAAACTCAACATTGGATTTGCGTGGCTTAGAGTCACGTCAAGACGTTTCTTGAAGATAGTTAGAGTTTATATGTCAAGACGTTTCTTGAAGATAGTTAGAGTTTATACGTCTAGATGTTTCTTGAAGATAGTTAGAGTTTATCCCACGAGCAAACAAAAGAACAAATGACAATTCTATCTTTGGGATTCAAACTAATAGAAGCCACGCAACAAATATCATTCAAGAACATTGTTCTTCTATTCTTGAGTCCATAATTTTAACTTTTGATCAATATCTCTCAAATATTTTCAAGAAAATATTATTTTAAAAGTGTTTTTCTTTACAAGAAAATAAGAACTATTTATAAGATAAAAGTTCTTGTAAAATAAGAGTTTAATTTTATCAAAAAATAGTGGAATTTTTACATAAATCATATCTTTTAAAGTTTTTATTACTCAAAATGGTACTACTTTTATTTTATTATCAATTATAGTCTACTTTTACCCTTAATAACTAGAATCACCCTATTGCTCCCTTCTTCTCCAACTACGCTTCAACCCTCTGCTCTATCACAAATCCTCCAGGTCTCCTCACTTCTCTTAACAACATCGAATTATGGCGATATTCCGGCGATTTACACAAGAAAATCATATTGAAATCTATAGAAAAGAAAAAGAAAAGTTTCAAAACGATCAAATTCAAAAATGATACTCTACTTTCTTAGGTTAAATTTCTCTATTTTTTAATCCAATTCAGATCTCTATTCGTTTAGTAAATGTATTTTTCACTCAATTTTGCTTGTTTTTGTTTTGCTTAATTTTTTCAGGAAGGTGATGGAAAATGTGCTTGATTCCTAGAGCTTGAAGCTCATTTCGTGGTTCGCTGGAATTTTTGGTGGTGGTGGTGGTGTGACGATTTGTTGTCCTGGTGTTATTGTGACGAATTTCTGATCGTGGTCTGGTAGAAGTGGTGAAGGGGTGACGATTTATTGTTGTTGTTGATTGTACTCCGAATTGGAGTTGTTCATTGTCGTCGGAGCAATGAAGAAGACGCAGGAGAAGTCTCCGTTGGTAGCATCGGCGAAAGGGTGATTGTTTTTCAGCCAAATCTGTTAGGCAGCGAGGGGTGACGATTTGTTGTTGTTGTTGACTGTGCTCCGGCGTGGAGCTATTCATTGTCGCCAGAGCAGCAAAGGAGACACGGGAGAAATATCTATTTCGGCCAGATCTGGTAGCAACGGCAAAGGGGGCCAGTTTCAAAGATTGTATTATAGTTGTATTATAGGTACATTAAAACTGTATTAAATATAAATGTCGTTGTAATTCAATTCGAATTCAATATTACATATTGTTGAGAATTCAAAACTTGTATTTCATAACAAATATAATACACTTCTAACAACGTAAACCAATTTAAATTATAATGAAATGTTTGAAATTCGCATATAATACTTATACTACATTTGTATTAAAATGTTTTAGTTATATATATTTATCACGTATATTTAAATACGTCTTTAATACATATAATATATTGAATTCAGAATATATTAAAATTGTTGTTTTTATTATTATTATTAATGATTTTAAAATTGTGTTTAAAATGCATTATATATGTATTTAACTATTTTTGGTTAAAAAAAGTTAGGCTATCAACTCTAAGAATAAAAATGTACTATAATTGGTAAATAAGGGTATAAATTTATAATATTTATGTAAATGACCCAATAATATTTAATAGGTTCATGAACTTTGTGAGATAAATCTATCTTCCGATCCAAAGAAACCTTAAAATGTATAACTAAATGAAGTAAAAATTGTGAATTCACATTCATTCAATCTGAAAGCAAAAGTCTTATCAAATGTATTGTTTCAAAATTAATTGAAACATTTGTCCTAACACAAGGAACAAAGTAATCAATTTATACAATATCTAATGAAGGGAAAAGATTCAAATTTGTCCTTGTATGGTTAGAAATGGCATTGTTTGATTTTGCATTGCATTTTTTATTTATTTACATGTATCTTTGTTATTTGTAAATCATCACGTATTGTCCTTGTCATTAACAGAACTCTAGCGTGAAAAGGTTAATTGTAAATCATCATGTATCTTGAAGTCCAAATTTATGATCATTTAGCTTTTGATTATATACATGGTGGAAATCACACTCAGGTTAGAGCTCTAATAAGTGTCAAAGGCACAAACAAAATTATTTCCCAAACAATAAAGTTTTCTCGCTTGAAACGGTGAATGATACGTGGCATGATATACCTGATCGTTTAGTCAACAAGATGTAAGCAAGCTACTACTCTGTAGTGTGAAAACCAAGGAATAGATCAAAAGTTTAATGAAAGGAAAAATTGCTCAATTCGAGTAGTCTAAGGGGAAATAAGACCCTTTTCTCATCTAACAAAAATTAAAGTTAAAGAATATATACAATCTATGAACGTGAACTTTTTGCTTTAATTTGTCTTTTGAGACTAATCTTTTAAGGATGTGTTTGGTATGGAGGGAAATGTTTTTCAATTTTTTTTATGTTGATTTGTAAAAATGTATGAACAAGATTTTTTTTAGTAAAACAAATTTCTTAAAAATGACTTTATTCCTAGTGGAATTAGGGAAAACAAGTTTATTTTCTAATTGATTGTATCCTCTTCACCCTTCAACAATACACCTCTTCACCCCACTCCCTTTCTACTCATCCCCACCACCCCTATCTCCACCATGCATAATATTTGTCTGGATCATATACAGATATTTTATCGCAAACAAGAATACTTAAAGAAACTACGAGGAGAAACAAACTAAATTACGTCAAAGGGACATATTACGAATAATTTGATCATAGTCTATAAGAATATTCTAACATAGTTTTCTTCACTCTATTATTAGTTTCCAGGTTTATTGCATGATTAATTATTTTTCCAGTACATTATGTTCTTTCCTATGGTCTAACGTAGAGATTTAGAAAAATTATTGTTTCTTGTAGATACAACGCAACCCAAGCTGTTCTCCCCAATATTTCATTTATAGGCCCAACACAAAATTAATGCTCCTGTAATTACTGAATGGGATTCGTCGAAACCTCATATGATATGTAGAGGTCGATTTAGTATTTAAAATTTATGAGTTTCTATAACAATTTCACAATCACAAAGTTATGTATATTTTATGAACAGAAATAGCGAGTTATGCAAAAAATACTGAATTTCTGAGAACCCGTAAACTATATTCTATAATAACAACTTCCATATAGTTCCGATCTTTAGTTTTCTTACTGTCAATATTAATTTTATTTTTTTTTATCATTATTGTCAACATATGGACGAATCAGAGTCCGTCGTACATCAGTTGTGATCGAATTATAGCAAATAATCTTAGCTAGTTTTGGGAAGACTTGGAGATTACATAGTATTTTGGAACACTCCTCCATTTCATTATATCACCACGATGAATTTCCTTTAAATTGATCATCGTTAAATTACTTAATTTAGTATATATGGTTTGATGTAAACAGAGAGCGCCAATAAGTATTTACCGTTCCATAAACCTACAATTGCATGGTGATGGTATTAAAAACTAAAATCTTGATGCAGATTCACACAATCTAGTAGTAAGATAATAATAGAGCAAGCAAATGTTTAAATATTACTGTCATCCACAATTCCCTATTTCTAATTCTTCTTTAAGTAATTTACATTCCTTATCTTGGAACCGTTAGTTGGAAAAAAAAAAAAAGGGAGTAACAACAAATTTTCACTCAATCCTAGTTCCATCAAGGAATCATTCGAGACTGAATTTAGCGAGACTAATGTTACATTGATGAATCATTCAAGATTGAATTTAGCGAGATTAATGCTCCATCGACTAGTATATCATCGATGAATCATTCAAGATTGAATTTAGCGAGATTAATGCTCCATCGACTAGTGTATCATCGATGAAGCATTCAAGATTGAATTTTGCGAGACTAATGTTAGCATATTCGGGTGAAGGTTAAAGTGGTAGGACTTTCTCGAACGAACCACCCTCCTTCGCATACCTATTACTGGATCTTAACCAAATGCGAAAGCAGAACTCTTAACTCATCAATACCAAAGAGAATAAAATGAAATCCATCCAAAATTATTTTACTTTGGGAGCTTTTTTTTTTGTTACACATGAAGAGAGAACTTAAAAATAGAAACAAGATATGATTCAAAGGCATATTCTTCATATTATTATAATTCAAAGAAATAAGACGACAAAAAAACCAGTTCCTTTGGTTACTAACTTTATATATCTCAGAAATTCTGGACTTGCATTACTAAGATGATGTTTAATTAGAGCTTATTCCATCTTAAAACATACCACAAAACAGCTCTTTCTATCCCAAGATGTGTTGCTCTAAAGACCACATATTCACTCAAGATGCATCATAGTATGTTTAGCATATACTCTACTAAGTTGTCTAGAACTTAAACAGGAACTGTCCTTCCACTAGTTGCCCTCATTTCTGCTCCATTTTCCTCTTCCTCTTCATTTTCCCTTGACAAATCTTCCAATGACTTCCCATTGGATTCTGGAACCAAGAATGTGAACAACATTCCAAGGAAGTTGACAACCCCTAGGACGATCAGCGAGTTCTTCACACCAATACCAGCAGGGTAACCGGCTTCAGTCTTTTTGGGATCCGTGGACTGAGCAGCGTACAAGAATCCGAATGCACCAACGATGGCTCCTGCTTTTCCTGCTGCTGCTGATATTCCATGGCATGTGGACCTAAGCCTGGCTGGGAAAATCTCGGCTGGGACAACAAATGTTGTGGCGTTTGGACCAAAATTCGCGAAGAAAAAGGTGAGTGAGTACATGACCACAAAGCCGATTCTGTGATCCTTGTGAGTCCAGTGATTGTATGGAATGGCTAAGGCAAACATGAAGACTGTCATGAAGAAGAATCCCATCAACTGAATTGCAAATCGACCAATTCTATCGATGAATGCCACTGTGAACCAGTAACCAGGAACAGTACTGCAAAGAGCAATAAGAGTTTGTGCCCTTGCAATCTTGTAAACCTCATCCAATGCATTCATGGTTTGTGCTGGTGGGATCCATCCAATTGCACTGAAAATGTCCTTCTGGAAAAGGTTTTGACTGTAGAAAGCAATGTCCAACAAGAACCATGTGCTAGCAGTTCCAAGCAAGTGAAGTCCATGGCGACGGAGGAACTCCTTAGTGAACAAACCAAAGTCATTGGCTCCTCCTCTTTCTACAGAAACAGCCTCAACTTTCTCTGGCTCTGCTTCAATTTCGACTTGCATCACCCTGGACATGTCGTTAGCAGCCTGTTTCAAGTTCTTGGCCACCAAGGCAGTGTAACGGGCGGTTTCAGGCATCTTCATACGCCAGTAATAAGTAAGTGCAGCTGGGAGTGCACCAAACATGAGGATAATACGCCACACGAAATCAGCCTGAGGAACTGTTGAAGCAAGAGGAGCATCCACATATGCTGGTGCAGGGAATGCACCCTTGAATGCTGCAGAAACTATGATTGCCACCATTCCACCAGCCAGAATTCCGAAACCTTGCATGGCAAACACAGCAGCAATGAATGCTCCACGAGTCTTTTTGTTAGCATACTCAGACATGATGGTGGCAGAAAGGGGATAATCACCACCAATGCCAAATCCTAGCCAGAATCTGAAGAAACAAAGTGTAGTCATTACACTTTTTGGTGTATGACCAAAAGAGAGTCCTGACGCAATTGAACAAATGACCATAATCATAAGGGTCATTCCATAGACTTTCTTCCTTCCAAGCTTATCTCCGAGCCACCCGAAGAACAGTTGTCCAGCAAGGGTGCCACAGAAGGCGACTCCGTTAACAGCTGCTGAGACATTAGGGGGCAGAGAGCCTGGTTTCAATGCATGATCCTGGTGGTAATAAATGCGACCGAGCAATTTTGTTACCATAGAAATGCAGAACAGGTCATAAGCATCAGTAAAGAAGCCCATGCCAGCAATCACAATTGCTGTGAAGTGATACAATTGTGTCTTTGCTACATCTAGTGCATTTAGCACTTGCAAATCGTTAGCCATGACTAAAACTTCCTGCAAGAAGTAGAACAAGACAGTGTAAATTATAAGGATTTAACTTACATCACTAACATAGTATACAAAATTTTGTAACAAAAATGTATATCTTAGCTCGTCTAAAATCCCACTTTTTTATAGTCGCTTTACACTGTCAGTATACAGTTGTTAAACTCGAGATACAGAACAAAACAAGAAGATATATTGAGATTGCCTTACTAATCAAATCTAATCAGAACAACAGGGAGTAAATTATAAGGATTTAACTTAACATAGTAAGCATTTTTATTTTTTTTACAAGAATGTATATTTTAAGCCTGTTATAACAAGTAACATACTTATTGTTCAAGGTTACTAATTCCACTTTTTATCATCGCTTTACACCATCGGTATGCAGAAGTTGAACTCAAGTTATAAAACAAATCTAGAAGATATTTTGGGATTTGCATTAATCAAAGCTAATCTGAATAGTTTATTTTGTAATTTGTCCAGTAGGGGGTAGGGGGCAAGAGATTTGACTTCTTGATTAAAAGACAAAGGAATTGGACCACAAAGTCTTGTTTTCTATCTACATTTATTTATTATTTATTTGACACATGCTAGTCATGCCTTGCGTCTTTTCAAAGTTAGTGACCTAAGCTGTAACATTTATGACAATTGGAGTGAATGTGAAAGCAGTAAAGAACCTAAGCTTTTAATAGTCAACATTCAAAAAATAAGGTTAGAAATCACATCATCTATACAATCAAGCGTAATCGCACAAGTGAGTCTGGCAAGGTGGTGTATATACAGCCTTGTCCCTACCTTACAACGGTAAACAGAGTTGTTTTTGGTAGACGCTCTATTAAAGTAAACCAGTTGGGTAAAAAGTTCATTCAAAAAGTTGTGGCATAATTTCATCTAGAAGACACAGAATTACTTAAAAAGTACAAGTAAGTAAAATTATTTTTACATATGGAGTGGTTGATACTAGTCAAATTAGGTTTAAAGTTGCTATTAAAGAGCAATAATTGAGAGAAAATAAGTACTGTTGTTTTCCCATATATAGTCCATGCTATGAATTCATGCAGAACAATAAATATATATTTTTAAAAAAGGATAGTATTTATTTATTTTTTCTTAGAAAAAAGGGAAGACTTTTCAAAAGAGAAAAGAACAGCCTAACAGATACATGTGAACCATAAATCTAGAAGACAAGTTAGTACTCCCTTTAATTCAAAATAATTGAATTGTTGAGGTAATGCACACCTATTAAGAAAAATATTTAAGGACATAAATTTAAGACTATTTTTCACTATTATCCTTTTGATTATCCAAACTATTCTCCTAGAAAAATGTAAAGTAGTTAAGAACATCATTAAAAGAAAGGGTAAATATGAAAAAAAATCTAAATAATTCTCTTGAACTTTGAACAATTCACTTATTTTGAACTATAAAAAAAGCCTCAACAATTTATTTAATATGGAATGGGGGGAGTACTTTTCATGAACCAGAGTTTACAGTTTGCTAAACAGAACTAAACACTGAACCATAAAAGTTTCTTTCATGATTCTCATTTTCAACATATAACACTAGAACAAAACAAGAGCTCATGTTACATCAATGGATCTTTTTTAGGATACAAATTTGACCCTTGTGAATAGTTTTCCAAACAAACAAGAAACACCATTAATATCCCTCTCTACCCTCTAGCAGCAACTTGGGTTGGGGGGTGAAAAAAAAAAACTTTTTTAAAAAGTGTTCAGAAAAGGAGAAAATCAATCTTTATGATCCTTATCCACAAGAAAATCCATCATTACTGTAAAACATAAATAATGATTCACACTAAACAAAATAAATGAAACAAATCTTATGGAAAAAATGAAATCTTGATATATTCAAACATCATCAATGAGCTAAAATACCTTTTTTTTAACAACAACAACAACATACCCAGTGAAATCCCACTAGCGGGGTCTGAGGAAGTACAGTGTAGGCAGACCTTACCACTACCTAGTGCACGTAGAGAGGTTGTTTCCGAACGACCCACAAAACTTCCTTTTTTAAAAAAAAAATTAAAAAAGAAAGATAAATCACTATATGGGCATGATTAAGAACTCCATTTCCTCCATAAAAGAAAAACCAAGTAGAACTCAAATGCATGGAACTATAACCACAAGAAAATCAACAAAAGGGTAAAAAGGGAAAGATCTTTACACTAATCTTAAACAATCAAGAACTCAAAACTTTCACTATTTCATCATCAAAACACAAATGCATGAGATAGTGTGTATGGAGTTTAGAGCACTACCTCATGGAGATAGTCAATAGAGAGGTTGTTTCCGAAAGGAGTCAGGAGACAACAACAAAATAGTGCAACAGTCGAAAACAATAAACAATGATCATGGAAGTAAGAACACAAGAAAATTAACAAAAGGGTAAAAAAGGAAAGATCTTTACACTAACCTTAAAGTAGTTTCTTAACCAAGTGCAGCAAAATCAAGAAACACCACAAAAAAAAAAACCAAACTTTTTCAAGATTGGTTTTTCTTTACGTTCAAAAAGTCCAACAAAAATCCCCCAAAAATAAAATCAAAACTTTGGGTTATTTTGCATTTTAATATGTAGCTTCACTGAACTCAAGAAGAGAGAAAAACTATAAATGAGTGTAGTTTTTAATTTTTTATGAACTGAAAATGAAGAATTAGTGCCGTATTTAAAGGTTTTTTTTGTTATGATGGCATATTATGAAGGTATATTCCTTCTACTATTAACCTTCTTTTTAGGACTTAGAACCGTTTGATCTTGAAACGTGGCAATTTGGGTCTACAAGATGGTGTTATTTTAACACGTGGCATGATCATAGTGGTTTTGAATTTTTATTTATTTTTAGATGTAAGTCAATAGTTTTTGTTATAAGACACGTACTTCACCGGATCAGCCTACTTTTTAGTGTTGACCACTCTATTTATAATAAAATATTCCATTAAAAAAATGAATTTATTGTTTTTGTATTTGTTGAGTATTGATTAAGTGAAATAGACAAAAAATTATGCTATAGTTTAATTTAGAAATATATAATTAAAGTTATCAAAAGTTTTTTATAAAGAAATATACCAAAGACTTTAAAGATGATACAAGATAAAATTGTACATGAAGTAGCATTTACTATAAGAGAGATGGTTGTAATCCAAAGCTATAAATTATAATTTTTTTATATTAGCTGAGTGTTAATTAAGTGAAATACTTTTTAAAAAATGATGCTATAGTTTAGTTTTGGTAAATATAATTAAAGTTATTAATTGTTTTTATAAAGAAATATACCAAAGACTTTAAAGATGATACAAGATAAAATTGTACATGAAGTAGCATTAACTATAAGAGAGATGGTTGTAATCCAAAGCTATAAATTATAATTTTTTTATATTAGCTGAGTGTTAATTAAGTGAAATACTTTTTAAAAAATGATGCTATAGTTTAGTTTTGGTAAATATAATTAAAGTTATTAATTGTTTTTATAAAGAAATTTACCAAAGACTTTAAAGATGAGTACAAGTTAATATTGTAGATGAGGTAGCATTAACTATTAAGAGATATACTTGTATTCCAAAGTTATAATTGGGTAGTATGAATAATAGCTTAGGGATTTTATATTCAAATTTCATCAACATATTAAATGTAAATTCATATGTTTTAGTCTTGTTGTGCAGGGTAAGGCTGAAATTTATGGTCCGACTCTTCCCCAAACATTGCACGTAGTAGAAGCTTGGTACACCAAACTGTCATTTTATTATCTATTTTAATTTTGATAGACGATTTTATTTTGGAAAAATTACATCCCACAGATAAAATAAGTCCTTAATTACATGGCATGGTTAAGGTTTAAAATAATTACCTTATATGGTTATTTTTCAGTTTTATAACTATTTTTTTATGTGGGCCCTCATATACAAATATTCTACACAAGGTATATAGCCAATACATGATTCTCTCTAACTTAATTGATTTTTCAAACACTTTCTCTCATCTGATTAGCGACTATTACGGCTGATATAACTATACCATTCTTAAAGAGATTTCAATGGACATCATCTTCCTCGCCGCCTCCTTGAAGACAAATCCCACACCCCTCTTCCTCGCCGCCTACTTCTCCAGCGAAATCCCACGGCGCCAGATCCTCCCTTCCTCGTTCTCGTCGCCTTCCCTCCTTCTCTAGTGAAATTTTACAAATCCCCCCTCTTCCTCGTCCTTGTCATCTTCCATGGTGACAAATTGAAGTCAAATCCCACACCATGGTTTGGGGAACTTCTAAACTTACATATGTAGAATAGTGTAAAAAAATTGCACCAACTACTAACAATTGAGAGGATCCACAAACCAACAATGACCTGGTAACATGGGCAAGTTTTGGTAAGTAAACAAAAATGAATAAATGTCAAAGAGATTTCACCTAATACATTTATACATTTCACCTTATACTTTTGCGGTAGATCCCCCTCTTATACATTTCACCTTATACTTTTGCGGCAGATTACCTTCTTCTTCGTCCTCGTCGCCTTCTCTGGTGACACATTGAAGACAAATCTCACACGCTTCAGTTTGTATACATTTATACATTTGAATTTGTACCAATGAATAAGTTTTCTTGGTTATATTAGTGAATTTCTATCAATATGGAAATTTCTTAGTTGTATCATTGAATTGTATCAATGTATAAATTTCTTGATTTTATCAGTGAATTTGTATACGTTTATACATTTTGAATTTGTATATTTATACATATGAAATGTATTCTTGATATGTATATGTTTTATGTCTACGTTTATATTCTGGATATGGAGTGTTTTCATACATTATATTAATTTTCTGTATATACATGTCCTTAATTGTATATAATTGTATGAACATATGTATTTTGTATACTCATTTGATTAACTATAGATACATGTCCTTAAATTTATATTATGTATACTCATTTGATTAACTATATATACATGTTCTTAAATTTATATACATGTATTCTTAATGTATTTTGTATATGGATTATTTATATATACTTAAAGCCTTAATATTCAATATTTTGTTGTTTTCATTCTGTATACATATACATTTAATTGTTTTATGTATACATTTGTACTATATATATATATGGATTAATTTCATAGAATCCATTGATATTATTATATACATATGCATATACATATATGGAAAGAGATTATTATGGGGAAGTTGGAGAAAATATTGGGTGCTGATTGTTATCTCTTTCCTTATTAATCTCTAGAAACTAAAAAGAGAAAAAAAAAAAGATTATGTCTTTTTTGTATAAATGGTCCCTAAATATATGTAAATTCTAACTGACGTCTATAGATTGTAATTACTGAAAGTTAGACTAAAAAGTTAGTTAGGAGGGGTCTAAGTTAGCTATATGTGAAATTTTACCTTTTATTTTTCACAACTTGTGCTTGTCGATTAATAATAGGTTGTCCGACATGTAACCATGAAAATATGGATT
This sequence comes from Capsicum rhomboideum, assembly GCA_031232105.1. NCBI lineage: Eukaryota > Viridiplantae > Streptophyta > Magnoliopsida > Solanales > Solanaceae > Capsicum > Capsicum rhomboideum. The sequence continues at coordinate 7,803,376 of CP124711.1, forward strand.
TGCCTACAAAGTTCTAACAAAACGTAATCATATGATAAAAGTCAAATAAATATTTGTTTATAGTATCAAAAATCCTTATATTATGGGCTCGGTTGGTACCAGGGATAAGAAATAACTAATCTCGAAATTAATTTTAGGATAAATTTATTCCATGTTTGATTGGAATAAAATGTATGACATAACTCCTTCCGAGATTAGTTATCCTTGAGGATGGGATAACTAATCCCATTATAACGTATTTCTCAACCAAACTACATCATAGCTAATTCCGGGATATCATGTATAGCCAACTTAAATCCCAACTAACAATCCTAGTGTTTTGTTAGAAAAGTTCCAACTTACACGTATATTTTGAATCTCTGTTTACATTTTTTCTTTAAAAAAATATTGTGGCATATTTTATTTCATATATAGCCACTCATTTTCTCTTATAAATAGTTTTACAAAAACACAGCTGTATTCATTGATATCAAATTTAGCAAGAAATGATTAGTAGATAATTGATAGAGAAGAAAATATTTTTTTCGAGATACATGCGAATCTTTTGTTAATGTCTTTAAGTCAAAATATATGATGCAATCACAAGTTATAGTAGTAGATATGTTTTGATTCTTGGCACACGAAATTCAATCAGAGATCTCAGATTCGATTCCTTGAAAATTAAAAAAAAAAAAAATTATCGAGAGCATCGTCTTCATAAATGGATCCTGAAACATGTGATTTCAGACATAATCGATCCAATAATCCAATCATTAATAATATTAGAGGGAATTATATGATAAAATAATTTTTTATATGTACTCTTCGGTTTTATATTATTTGGTCCTTATAATTAAATAGATGTTTTAATACGTGGGTGTATGCGATGTGAAAGGTTAGTCTTTGACAAAAAGTGAATTTAGAATATTTGAAAGTAAGAATATGTGGGCGTTGAACTTACTTTATTTGGAGCTTGCGTTTTCATATTATAATTATATGGTTTGAAAAATGTACTAAAATGGGAGGGAGAAAAAGAACAAAAAATAGTATATAATTGGACTTTGAAAATAAAATGTGGGCTATTTTGGAATGCACCAGTGCTGACGAAATTAGTTTTCCTTCCGTTATTATTACTACCACTGGGAAATGAAAATCTAATTGATAAGAAATGAAATTTGAATTCAACTCAACACTAAAAGTTAATTTATGAAATTATAAAAATGGCGTAAGCTGGCTATTTTTTGATCTGGTGTTCAATTTTTTGCCAACATTTGAAATTTAATCGAAAAATTGTCAGTTTCAGTTGCAAATATTTATTTTCCATTTTAAAGCGGTTGATTGATTCACGTTAAATTTAAATTAAGACGATTCAAAGTTCAGAGTAAGGGTGGGCATTCGGTTCGGTTTTTTCAAAGTTCGGTTCGGTTCTTCGGTTTTGTAAAAATGAGAACCAAACACCGCACCAAACTAATTCGGTTCGGTTCGGTTTTTTGAACTTCGGTTCGATTTAATTCGGTATTTCTAAATCGGTTTTTTCGGTGCAAGTGAGAAACAAAATTATCAAAAATTTGAGAACATATCCAGACTCCAGTCGGTAAACTAAAACTAGGCACTAAATGTAAAAGCTAACACAACCATCATCAAACGAAATGAGTACCGCATAAACTAGAATAAAAGAGGTGTAGTGCTACAGCGAACATAAGAAGTGATAATTTACAAACACTATAAGTGATAATCCTACAGTTAAGGCTATGGCTAGCCATTTCATGACATGTGCTTCCTTCTTTACTGGATTCCTAATGCAGATATCTCATATATTGGCAGTGACTAATATTGCTACCGGACTAGTCAGTTGGCACTGCTTTAGGAAATGTTTTCAGCCAAAACTAAGACACAATATCACAATATAGTAGTCATAACTCATATATAGAAGCTTAGAAGTATCAAATATAAATATGTAATATAAATATTTTTTTAAAATTTAATTAATAAAAGTTCGGTTCTTCGGTGCACCGAAGAACCGTTACCCTCAAACCAAACACCGAACCGAAGAATCGACATATCCAAAAAAAAAAACCGAAATCGAACCGAAGAACCGAACTAATTCGGTTCGGTTCGGTTTTTCGGTTCTCCGATTTTTATGCCCACCCCTAATCCAGAGACAACTTTCCACATAACTAATGAAGAACATTTTTTTTGTTTATACGGTGTGTCAATGTGGATGAGATGATTGATTTCTCGCTATTGTAATAGAATGACTTTAGACTAAGACGATTCAAAGTCCAGGATGAGAGTAAACCAATTTTGCAAATTCAAAACAATTTTTCACATAATTAATTAAGCACATTATTTTTATTTATATAGTGTGTGGGTATGGATGAGAAATGATTTCTCGCCGTTGTAATAGAATGAACTTCTTGTTCTTTTCTTGCGAAGCGAAATCAAAATACTCTTCAATATAATGTATAATTAGAGCTTCACTTGTACAACGAATTGAATATGACATCCATATCATTACAAAGATACATGATATTTCCCTTGACTTGGAACATATATGGTACCACAAACTAATGGTTCCGATTGATTTCTCAAACGGAAAAGGGACAAATATACATTCGAACTATGATTAATGATACGTATATACCCTCCGTCATACTTTGAGTACACATATGCCCCTACAGTTAATGAAATGGTACGTATAAGCCCCTCACACTAACGGTAGGGACATATGTATACCCAAAGTATGACGGAGGGTATATACGTACCATTTATCATAGTTCGGGAGGTATATTTATCTCTTTTCTGTTTTTTTTTATCCTAAATAATTAACCCAAACCCACTACCCAACCCAATAAACCCATCAAACTTTATTTTAAACCAACTCAATCCGACCTCTATTTTTTATTCCAAACCCGATACTCCCTTTGTTTTTCTCATAAACGTGAACCTCAATCAAATTGCAGTGATTAATCGCTGCTACTAGTTGGTGTTTACTGGTTGGAGGGAGTAGAGATTAGGCTAGAGGTGGTCGGAGCTAAGGGTACGGCATTGGTTCACTGGTAGGGTGTTTCCATTTCGACGGAGACGGTGGCTATGTGGTGTTGATCGGTGATGGGTAGTGTTTTTCCTACGGAATTTCGTTGAAAATTGAAACGTGGGGGGTTGATCAATTTATTTGGTGTTGTTTTTAGGTGTTATTGATTATTTTTTTTGAAATTGATAGTAGTGGAGTGAAATTTGTGGGTGTATTTTTTCAATTGAAATAGAAGAGATGGTGTAGTTAGTTGTTGTTCAGTGTATTGTTGTTATTGTTGTTGGTGTTGTTAATGGAGAATTAGAAGAGGTTTCTCTTGATTTTTAATTGGGACTGGGTCGGATAGTGGGTTTATTGGGTCGGGTAGTGGGTTTGGGTTAATTATTTAGGATAAAAAAAATTAAAATGGAAAAGGGACAAATATACTCTTGAACTATGATAAATGGTACGTATATACCCTCCGTCATATTTTGGATACACATATGCCCCTACCATTAGTGGGAGAGGCATATACGTACCACTTCATTAACAATAGAAATATATATGTACTCAAAGTATGACGGAGAAAATATACTTATCATTTATCATAGTTCGGAGATATATTTATCGCATTTCCGTTTCTCAAATGATCTCTAAGTAATACTCAGACAGTATAAGATAGAACATATACTTCCAAAATGGAAGGATAAGATTAACAATGTGAACACACTTTGAGTACTCCAATCCCAATGTTTGTTTATCAGATTATTAATCCTTAATCACACTCAATCTTTGTAAATCAATTTTTTCCCCTTGAATTAAGCCCATTGTTTGTCGCTAATCCACTCTCCCGGTTCCATACGAAATCTGAAACAATAATTGACAAATTTCATTATTTTTTTTTTGGTTTGATTTTTTGGATTAAGGGGAAAGTATGTAAAATTAGATGAGTTAAAAAATTACATTTTCTACAATTAAGTAGTTGACAAATAATTAGTCGAATTTATACATTTTTCTAAATTCATTTTAAAACAATTTAACATTTTCGTGTCTCCGAGTAACAAACATGAAAGTCTTCCATCAAAATTAGTCGTAAACTATATTATTAAAAAAATATTGTTTCATAATCATAGAGCATGAATAATGCATCTTTCATACTGGGGGGATTCATTAAGTAATGATGTAATTTAAATAGACATTAATTTAAGCTTAGGTGGGGAGGATTCATTAATTAATGATGTAATTTAAATAGATATTAAGTGGGCCAGCTGGTGGGTGGGGACTCTATTGTTATTGCGAAATTATTTACTCCCTCTGTTTCAAAATATTTGGCCCTTGTAGACTTTGCACTTCCCTTAAGAAAAAATGTATTAGAGGTTTATTTTATCAAATAGAGTAAGTCTTATTACTTATGTTTTGAAAATATAAATTTGAGCATACACACTTTGTTTATTCATTTAATGATAAGAGTATTATTAGAATAACATAATAATATTCTCTTGATTTCATAAAAGGGACAACTAAATTAAACCAAATATTTTTAAAAAGAGTGCCAATTATTTTGAAACGGAGAGAGTAAAATTTTTCCCGGATAACTATTTAGTAAATGACCATCTTTTTATTTTGCACATTATGGATTGTTTAGGGCAGCGGCGAAATCTTTGTTAGCCGGAAATAACTTCTTTACCTGCACAGGATAGGGGCAAAATATGTATACATTCTAACCTCTCCAAACTACACTTGTAAAATTATATTAAATATATTGTTCTTGTTGAACTTTTTGGACCATGATCTTAAATATTTTTTTCAAGAAAACTGAAAATCTTATGAGAAAATATTCGATCATTATTTAAAATTTTATAAGTTATTGTCAATATTAGATAACAGACTAATATTTTGTCAGTAATGTTATAACATATAAGCAAACATTTGACTCGAATTCTAACATTATACATATGCATAATTATTTAAGAATTATATTTGAACAACTTTTAAAAAGGACAAAAATTAAAGCGATGGCATTTCTTCTTTTTTTTTTTATATAAATTTCTCACTCGGTATTTGATATTCTGAAATCCGACTAAAGCGATGCGTAAATCGGCAGGTGGGGGCTGTATTATTGTGAAAATATGAAGTCTCAAGTCAACGTGCCATGCTAGTTGTTTCAAGTAGAATTTCTTATAGTTTTGTTCCCTTTCAACAGTCAGACTTATCATGTTACTTTCAATTATTAAAAAGAATTCTTTTATCAATTTTTTATTTCACATTTGTCATGTGACAGTTGTATATTTGCTCTTAGAGTCAACTCTAACATAGTTTGATTATAAAAATTAAAAAAAATAAATAAATTAAATAACTTTAAACAGCTTTCATTTGAATTGCGTCTGATGTTTTGTTAAGAGCTTGTTCACATTTATCAACTAAACGGCATTTATACTGAGAGTTGTGTGAGTTGCATGAACATAATAGACAATTTCTAATAGACTCTACGGACAAAGGGCTCATAAATATCTATTAAAACGATTTGTTTTGTACCTCGAATATTACCCACCGCTCGTATTCATTCAGTAATTCTACCCTTTTTCATTCTTGATAGAGAGAGACTCAAGAACAAGACACAACAAAGCAGGATTACTTATAAAAACAAAAAAAAGGACAATTTTAGAATACGGTTTCTAATTAAAGTTAGTGACAATTCCTTGGTCGTGTGTTTCTAATTTCTGTATCGACTATAATTATCCATTTTATAGGTTTGACTTTTTAGCAATAATTATTTTTCGAATGTTTTATATATTTGTTAATTCCATGATCCCAACAACATAGATTCCACTATTCTCTTTTATATTTTTTAGAATATAATTATGCTAAGGTAGATAATTGGAATTTGGACAGGTATTGAGATACCAAAGCGAATTACTAAAAAATCTCTATAAACAGTTGTCCGAAACTCACAAATTTGACTAATTTAGATTCACGCTATGGTATAGAATATATAAATTACAACCATCAGACTGCAATTATATATACCTCATAGATTGAATAATGTAGTAAACTTTTGAATGTATAATTTAGAGTTAGATTGGAAGATGATCAGTTTATATATGTTCTTAGAATCATGTACCTAAAGTTGGAAACACTTTAATTAAGAAAACAAATGGAAGTTAGTTTGGAGGCGAACTTAAAGGTATTAAATTATGCTAAGTGCTTAATTAAAATAAATTATCTTTCAAATTAATAAAATACTGCTATTTAAACCCTTGAAGAAGAACGTTAAAAGAAGTAAGTAATCACAAACTTCTAAAAAATGCTAAACATAATTTAGAAGAAGTACTATTGCTTATTTAATTTGAAAATGTTAATCTTATGCACATTCATCTACTTCCTCCCTGCAAAGAAAAAAATTGAGGCACAATTCATGCAATTGTATTGTATATATAAGTTATTATTAATTATGACAAAACGCGTAATTAAGATCGGTTTTGTTTATTGCTATTAGCGGAGTTGTTAAGATTCTTGTTATTGTTTGTTGCTTTAGGGTGTGTTCTCTACGAGGTTTTTCATGGAAAATGGGTTTTAGCAAAATAAGTCTATTTTTTTTTTGTTCAATACATAAGCAAAAAGTATTATCCTAAAAATATTTGTATATAATCTAGATAATACTATGAAAGGCCGGGGTGGGGTGTGAGGTCGAGGGCTAAAGGATGGGGGTAAAGATGAGGTATGTTGGAGGGTGGAGAGGGCAAAGTCTGTCACTTGTGATATTGTCTGTTTTGGGCCTAGGCCAGTAGGCCTACATGACTTTAAAACATGTCATTAGATGTAAGAATTGCTTCCTGATATACCCAACACATCTCCCATGTTTTATCGATATGGAGTTTGCCTAGGACTGTTACAGGGTGGGCCGGGGTGGGGGTGAAGAACTAGACAAATAAATCAGATGGACAAAAATATTGCATGTATGTACTCACGAACATTGTAGCACGAGGAAGTGCACTCTATAAAATGATTTACTAGAAGATGAGTGATCACAAGATTAACTAAAGAGTTTAAGTTTTGTGCACTGTCGGTGCATTAATTTTTTACACCATCAGATAATGTTTACCTGCTACAGCAGGTTACCAACTTTTATAATCTTTTTTTTCTTTCTAAAATTTACTTTTTGTCTCTTTCCTTCAAACCTTCCTTTTTTGTGCTCTCAAATTGTTGAATATTTCTCTCTTAGCTTCTTTTACCATCATAAACTTCGATTTCTTCCTCAGTCCCTTATATTCATGAAAGATTTTTACCGGAAGCGTCTCTTCCTTAGATTTTTTTTAATCTCTCTTTGCTTTTCCTCATCTTCTAATCCTCTAGTGTTTTTGCGACAAGTCAAAAAATCAAATCAATGAAAACAAGAAGAAAAACCCGGTACCTTTTAATTTGGTTTGATTTTAAGCAAAAAAAATTGGCATTACATATATATTAATTTTTTTCACTCTTAGTTCGTAGTCTAGATGCTTTATTTTCTAGTTTGATTTGTAAGTTTATTTTTATAATTCTATACTTCAATTCAAGAAGTTCCATCTAATAGATACTTGAAAACTGAAAGAAATATTTGTTTTCTATTTAGAAATACACGAAGATTTACTGTTAAACAGAAAAAAAGTCTTCCAAAATTCACGATATATGAGGGTGTTTGAAGAATTTCTTTTTAATCATTTGAAGAATTACTTGTTACGAGGTTAACAATTTTTGAAGTTAATAAAAACACTCAAAATTGTAATCAATTGTATTAGATGAGGAAATATTTCGTTACCAGCAAGACAAGAAATTTATTTGGGCTAGAGTTCAAATAGCAATCAACTTTCCTTTAATGTTATTTACTTTTCTGTAAATTACATTATTATTAAAAAGTAAATAATTAATACTTATCACTTAAACAAATTATTATATTTACCTTTAAAATTACCTGATAGTGTAAAAAAGTGATACACTGACAATGCACAAAACTTAAACTTCTAAACTAAATATTAAACCATCTGCAAATTTGTGAATATATAACTTTTATTTATGGAAAATTTTGCACTTGATTATATTTGGTATTTTATCATGGTAACCGTCTATCTTATAATAGTTTTAGCTGAAGAAGTATATGTACTTTGGTGTAAATGCCAAATCTCCCAAAAATTACTTTTAATGTGGAAACCTAGCTATAACTTAGCTGCCAATCATGGTTGTCGTTATAGGCACAAATATCCCATAATGAACTAAATTTCTTGTCATTTTTTTGTAACAATAAATTTCACTCGTTTCTCTTGAAAAACAAGTAGTTGTCATACAAAACTGCAAAAGAATTTCATTGTTAGTCCTCGAACTTGATGAGACCTCTAGTTAAAGGAAGATGAATAGAACCTTTACCGTTCCACCACATCGTTCGAATGGCCTGGTGAGCTAAGAATTGAATATTACTAAACCTTTTGTATTGGTGTATAGATCTAGGTTGAGTCCATCATATGGTCTCCTTTGGTGACCATAACTTATAGGATTTGTGTTGGTATCCGAACAAAGTCACATATATATTATTGATTGTTAAAATGTTTGGGAAGAGTTAGGTATAAAGATGTCCTTAAAAGATGTGAGGCCTTTTGGGAAAAATCCTGTAAGTCTAGCCCAGAGAGGACAATAGCTCAGACCATATAATTAATAGTTTTGTCTTTAGACTGGCTTAGCCCAACAGTTAATCATATTAGAGAGAATGGTTCGACGAGATGTGTATGGATATGGCGGAGTGATCATGGTGTGGGCCTCGGTTTATTACCTTTACCATGCAAAGCTTAGGTAACTTGGAGTCTGGAGATGCACACACAAAAGAAAAAGCTATGTTGGGTGTGCGAACCAAAGTCTCACATTGATAGCTGAAGGGATTGAAAGCTACATATAAGGTATAGGATATCTTAATAGTGTGAAGCCTTTTGCAGAAAATCGTATGGGCTTGATCCAAAGCAGACAATATCACATCATATAAGAGTGTCTTTGGGACGAGTGAGCCCAACAAGCCAGCTCTGGGCTTCAGTGACCATATAAACCTCGGTCATTTAGATACGTGGCACACAATGAATCTCGAAAATAGACATATGAATTGTGGTGATGGGCCACATGGAACCTAGTTCGAGGAGGAGAGCGTTGGGTGTGCGAACAAAGAATCTGACCCAAAACAGATGATATCAACCCGTATTAGAAATATCTTTAGGTTGGCTTACCACAACAATTTGTCTTTCCCTCTCTTTAAGGAAGTCTAGACATGACTATTTCGTAGTTTTTCAAATTAGTACACTATCTTTTGGTTAATTATTAGGGATAATTACATAAATGAATTCTTTTAGATTAATTATAACCATGTATAGTATAACTTTTAATTTATTACCAATTATAGTTGAGTATTAGCTTTAATAACAGATCTCCACTTCTTCTTCACTTCTCTCCCTTCTCCCGTCAACAATGTCTTCTCCAGCGAGGAGCTTCAAGATCCGGTGAATCAGAGCAAAGGAAAAACCGCCGCCATTCCCTTTTTCACCTTTCTACATAACCTTCGCCGAAGCTCCGACTCCGGCAGCCACCATATCCACGCCGAAATTATAATGGAGCAACCAGATCTGATCGGAATTGTCTAAATCTGACCAAAATTATTGGATTTTGACGGAGTTATTTGGTGATGGAGAAGAAACAAAGTGGGAAGTGAAGTTGTTGGTTGCTCAGGCGACGTGAGTTCGTCGGAGAAGACGGGGGTTGTTTGGTTGGAGGTTGCCAAAGTTAGCAATGTTGTTGTTTGTTTGCCGGATAAAATGGGGTGACGATTTGTTGTTGTTGTTGACTGTGCTCTGGCGTGGAGTTATTCATTGTCGCCGAAGCAGCAAAGGAGACATCGTAGAAACCTCCGATTTAGATCTGGTAACAGCAGCAAAGGGGTCCAGTTTCAAAGATTGTATTATAGTTATATTATAGGTATATTAAAACTGTATTAAATATAAACATCACTGTATATAATACAATTCGAATTCAATATTGTACATTTTTATGAATTCAGAATGTTTAAAATTCTTGTATAATACTTATAATACATTTGTATTATAAATGTTTTAGTTATATATATTCACCACGCATATTGAAATGCGTCTTTAATACGTATAATAGATTGAATTCAAAATATATTAAATTTGTTGTTTATTTTTTTCTCTTATTAATGTTGTTAAAAACGTATTATAATTAAATTTGAAACATTTAAATGCTATTCAAGTTAGTTTATGTGTTACTACATTAAAATTGTATTTAAAAATATATTATATATGTATTTTGCTATTTTTGGAAAAAAAAGTTATACTTTCTACTCATATACTATAATTGGTAAATAAAACTACATATTTATACTATTTATGTAAATACCCCTAATTGTTATATATGAAGTGTATGTATCATCATTATCCCTCTTCTTGTTGGGTTGTTAATGAATTCAACTGCTCTAAAAAAATGTTGAAAAGGTCAAAAGGTGACCAAAGCAAAAAAAAAAATTGAACTACACGTAGTATTCGATTTGGTAGTTACATTACATATTAGGTATGTAAGCACACATATGAATTGTCACAAAGTTTATAAAGGCATGTTTCGCTAAGCATTGAATAATAATTTAAGTACCAAACTCACATTCCTAATAGTTCTGATATTAAACTCAAAAAATAAAAAAAAATAAAAAAAATTTAGAATGTTTTTGACCCTTCACTCTTTATTTTTAGCATTACTTGAAATGTGGAGTAAGTCGAAACGGATTCAACTACTGTACAAGATGTTGAAAAATTCAAAAACTATATGTAGTACTAATTGATTTGATAGCTATATGTAGTAAAACGTTTGACGAATATGAATTGTCAAAAGTTTAAAAGGGGGAAGAAATTAAGAAAACACATTTTCTGCCACATTAACGTCTCATTCATAAAATAGTGTGTGAAATGAAAATATTCCTTTGCCTTTTTTTTTTGAAACATGAACCAAAACAAACAATATTCTTTTTCCATCTTGTCAAAATCTCAATTTTTCTTGCTAGTTGGATAAAACGGTTCGAATCACACTCTCACATTGAGTTGAAGGGGAAAAATAAAATTGACAAGAAAGACTTATCACTTTTGGTTTAATATGGTTTTAGAAAATGTATACATATATGGTTTACTATTGAGCAAAAACGCACCATGTTTTTTTTCTTTAAAAGAAGCTGTTATAGATATAGATATTGCAAAATGAAAGCAAAAAATTAGTGTCATATAAAGTCGAAATCAAAATTCAACTGTTGAAACGACTTTTTCAATGAGGGGACAAAACTATGAGACCTAAAAGTATTTATATAGTTTAGAGAGAGCATATTAGGTCAGATCAAAACGGATAATATCTTAAATAATTAGGTAATGGGGGAAATTGGAAATAAGACTAGGGATTATGAAATAATGAAATAAATGGAGAAAGGGATTGAACCATTTGAGATAGGCAAGCTATGGAACCAATGGTGTCTAAAAGTCAAGAATTTTAATAGTGCTATGTGGACACAAGACTAGTAGCTATAGGATACAACTCAAGGTAGAAAGATTTAGTAGGCGTTTGGACATGCGATATGATGTGTGTAATTTAAAATTATGAGATGAAATCAATGTTTGGACATGTGATTTCATATCATGATATGAAATCCCATATTCTTTAAAAAGTGTGATTTGAGATTTCATATCATCATTTGGAATTTTTTTAAATATAAAAGTTGGCCTACAAATTTATATTTTATATAAAAAAAAATACCCCACCATTTATATCTAACAATTATTTTTTTCATATGTAAATAAAATTTATAATTCGTATTATTACTCTTTAAACTATTTGTATCTCACATAACTTATTATTACCCTTTAAACTATTTATATCTCATATAACTCTTACTCTCACCAACATAAAATTTATTATTACTTCAAATCAACTCCCATTTTACCTATGTGGGAGGATTATATTAAAGAGTAGTGCACTATAACTCATGCTCAATTTTATTTTTTTATTGAACTAAAGTTTAATCAATAAATGTTGTATTTTTTTATAATAGCTTTGTGATAGTGCATTATACTTTGTTATAAACTTTTGCTTATTGGTAAAATTATATAAAGAATTGGGGCAATTTTGATAGTTTTCACAACTTATGAGGTTTTTATGTTCATGAGAAAATATACAATATAAAAAAGTCTAAATTGCATGTCCAAACAAAACTTTAATTTCATCTCATAATTTCAAATCATGATTTCATATCATGATTTCAAATCATGATTTCATCTCGCATGGTCAAACAGGCCCTTAGTACTACTATTAGTGCATTCTCCGTGCCAATTTATGTGGCATCTTTCGAATTTCGAAATTCAAGTAAGTCTTTCTTTGATTGTAATTTTTTCATATATCTTTTAAATATTTTGAATCACCAATTATTCCAACTTATAGCACTTTTTACGAAGTTTTCAAATATATAAATTTTATTTCAAAAAATTTATGGTCCCAACTCCCAATTAAATTATTTGACTCTCAAAATTTAAATTGTGCCATATAAATTGGGATATCAGGAGTATTAATTACTCCTTCCGTTACTTTTTATTTGTCCATGATACTTACGTGTTTATACCAAATCAATAAAATTTATTGCAGTTAAGTAATTTAATAGAGTAAACATACACATTAATTAATCATGATTAAGTAATATTTATATATATTCATACACATAGCATGCATCCATTGATTTGGTATAGAACTATAGGTATACCTAATACCATAAGTTTTTACCTTCCTTGATCCACCCATCATTCTCTTTACTTCGTTGACCTTCTTTTAAAAAATAAAAGGTGCCATATTTTTTCATATAGGTGTAAGGGTGGACACCAAATCTAATCTCACCATGGTCCCAAAATCTACCCAAATTCCACGGCATTTTGGATTTCTAATAAACAAAGAAAGCTAGAGCTAGATAGAGACAAATTAAATGCTTAAGGAAAATTGGAAAATCCCCAGACTAAGCTCAATATGTAGATTTGTATAGACTTTAGTCAACCTGAGCCTCCCCCCCCCCCCCCCCTCCCAACCCAAAAAAAAAGGACAAGTTATATATTTGGTCGATCGATCAAAATAATTATATTATTTATTAAATATATAAAAAATATATATTATTTTATAGCAAAAAAAATATTTAATATATCAAATTATGATATACAAAAAAATAATTTACTGATTATTATTTTGATGGACAACTATAAAACATAATTTTTTCGAAAGGAAAAATGGGGAAAAAATGCAAAAGGAGACTTTACTCAAGTCTTCAATAGCTGTCCCTTCACTTTAATATTCTTGACTGAATCTCATAGTTCACCAATGACCAATCAATGCAGATAAATTTTACTTATGACACTACAGTGATGTCAAAAACAACGGCAAAATTATGTGGGCTAGATATTTTTTGGATCGATATTCAAGGTTTAGCATAGTTGAAATGTAATTGAGAAATAGTAGCTAGTTATTAATATAGAATAAAGTTTACGTAAGAAAAAATCCATCTCTAAAATATAATAAAAAACTCCTACATATCATGCTGAAGTTTGAAGTTTTATAAGTGAAACTCTATTATATTGTGCTAGAAGTTTGATATTTTAAAAGTGAAACTTTATCACAATGTGTCGAAGTTCCACTACATACATTGACCTACAAGTTGAAATTCTAACAGTGTATATGATAGAGTATTGAACTTTTAAAAGTGAAACTCTAATATACTGTCTATATGATGAAATTAATTTAGAACGTACTTTTATAAGTAAAAAACTAAAAATCATTACTTTATTAATACATGGTGATGATGTTGTAAACTTTTACATACACTTTCTGTTGGAACAAATGAAGGACATTAAAGTTTTTCTAAACTAGATAAGACGAAGGGATGAAATACAAACTCAAATTTCTTAGTAGGTTTTGCATAGAGATTCTACTAAATATTTTTGTGAGAAGAACACTAGTATGGAGAGAGAAGTGTGAAGAACAACAGGAAATTTATGAGATTATGATTTGTTGTTGTTACGACAGGCGGAGAGCAGTGCCGTATTGGTCTAATTCCTGCTTTCCCTTGGTATCGATAAAGGGGCTGGTAAGCGCTTCCCGAATAGATTTCTTTCTCTTCCCCGGACACCGAACAAAGGGAACAACTACTTTTTTTTCCTTCAAAGTTTAATTTGTAAAATTAAAGTTCGAAACTCCATCACACTGTTCTGAAATAGTATCACATTTAAAAGTTTGAAGTTCCATCACACACACGTACTGAAATTTATCACATAAGGGCCAAATTCAAACTCCATCACAATATATCAAATTTTACCTGAAGGAAATTTTGAACTCCAATATAGTGTGATAGAGTTTCACTTGTAAAAGTTCCAAATTCCAACACACTGTGCAAAAGTTTTATTATTTTTGTATTTTAGGTAGTGATATTTTTTGTCAACTGACCACAACCTTCTGCATTAAATTAAATAAGCTAGTTTGAAGAAAGGAATTTTAAATTTGGATCTCATAATAAAACTATAAGAGTTTATGTTTTGTGCGTTAAATTAGGTCAAATTAATCTACAGTAATAATAGGTTTATTTCTCTACATATCAAGCTCGATATGATAAACTAAAGTATAGTATAATAACTCATGACATCGAGTTAACTGAAATTAATAATGTAAAGATTCTTATCATAATAATCGATATTTTTACTCTCCTCTTAATAACAAAAAATATTCTTTTTATTATTCAAATGCAATGTACGTAATCGACCCTACTTCAAAATATAGTGTTTTAAAAGCCCTTATATATAGTGTGGTCAGCATAGGAGGAAACTACATACATAATAAACCTAGTTGACTTTATTTCTTTCAAGTTGAATCAGAAAGACAATGGGAATAGAAAAGGAAAAAAAACTTCAACTGGATCATGCTGTAGTTAATAATCTTTATCATACTCCATGGATGTTTTGGATACGGAGAAAAATGTTACTCAGGAAAATAAATGAATTTTTAATTTATTTTTTGTGTTCTATATGTAAGTAAGAAAATATTATTCTAAAAGTATTTGTATATAATTTAGATAAATACTACAGGAGGTTGAGGTGATGAGGGTAATGGTGTGGGGTGCAGGTGGGATCGGGGGCTACAACATGAACAAGGGAAAAATCTTGATTTCTTATATCTTGAGAATGAAGGAGATCATCTCCTTATAAGGTTACAAGAAAAATTATATATGGTAAGAATTATACATGGTAAATATAATTAAAGAAGATTTTAGGCTAATAATATGCGATCTACCTCCTAATACATGAAAGATAATTAAAGTTATATATAATAGATACAGATTATAATTGATGGTGATTAACATCCTCCTTAAACTGATGGGGTCAATCAGCAGTTTGTCAATAAAGAACTCATGTGGTTTCTCGTTTTAGATTTGGTGAAAAATCTGTCAGTTGATCTCTAGAGAAACGTGAGGAAGAGAAATATGACCTTCATAAAAAAAATTCCGAACAAAGTGGCATCCAATCTCAATATGCTTGGTTCTTTCATGAAAAAGGGGATCGGTGACAATCTTCATAGCACTTTCATTGTCACAATACATGGGTGTGGGAGAAGAAAAGTGAATGTCAAAATCAGCCAACAAAAGACGCAACCAAACTACTTTACTGCAAGTCGTCGATATGGCACGATATTCTGCTTTGGTGGATGATTTGGACACGCTTGCTTGCTTTTTCGACTTTCATGAGGTTACAAAGAAAACTATACATTGTAAATGTTATACATGTAAAAATTATACATGGTAAATACAATTAAAGAAGATTTTAGGTTAATAATAAGAAAAATTACATAAAACATCCATTGAGTTAAATTTTTACACAAAAAATAACCCACTTATTATTTATTACCTAAAAATGGCCTTTCGCCCAACATTTTTACCATATACAGCCACTCGGCCAAATCATTTACTTAAAAAGTGGCCACTGGTCAATTTGGTTGGCAATTGGTCAGCCAAATTTCAAGCGTTGTTTTTTTTTTAATAAACTTTTTTTATCTTTTTCTTTTCTGCACTAAAAAAAAAACTTTACTTTTTAATTGTTTTTTTTTTTTTGCTGTGCTATTTAAAAGAAAAATATTTGTTGTTTAAATTTTTTTTGTTGCTCTTTTTTTTAATTGTTTCACTTCTTTTGTGGGAAAAGTGAATATTATGTTGTTTTATTATTTTTTGTTTATACTTTTATTTTGTTAAGGTGTGAATGCATAATAGTCAAACAAAAATCGACATAGATACATAACATTACATAATTGTTTATATAATATTAATACACGATTATACAACATTTATACAATGTCAATACATTACATACCTATTTATACAATATCGATACACGTTTACACATACACATTATATACTATTTATACAATATTGATACACGCTTATACACCATTTATACAATGTTGATACATTACATAGCAATTTATACAATATCGATACACGTTTAAGCACATTTATACAATATCGATATATTACATATACACTACACAACTATTTGTACATCATATATACATGTGTATACACCATTTATACAATATCGATACATGTTTATACACCATTTGTACAATATTGATACACATTTATATATTATTTATACAATATCGATACATTACATCAACACTACATAACTATTTATGCAATATCGATACATTACATATATACTACATAACTATTTATGCAATATCGATACATTACATATATACTACATAACTATTTGTACATTATATATATACATGGCTATACATTATTATACAATATCAATATATTATATATACAACATAACTATTTATATATTATTAATGACCATTTACGTAATGAAAAAAATAGAAAATGAATGGCAGGACCACTCCATGGGCCACATCTAGAGAATGGGCCTCATTCCACTATTTGAAGCTGCCACATGGTGGTCTATCAGGTACCCGACCCTTTCAGTTTTGTTGGGCTAGTTTGGCTATTTTTTTTGTAAAATAAAAATGAGTTATTTTTATTGTAAAGTTTTTATTCTTTTGTATATAAATAAAATTATCCCTTAATAATATGTAATCTACCTCCTAATATATGAAAGATAATTAAAGCTACATATGATACGTATAGATTATAATTTATGGTGATTAACATACAGAATGACACAAACATTAATTTTCTAAAAAAAAAAAAATCTCCATGCCAAACACACCCTATGCCTATTGTTGTTACCATTAATTTTACCTACTCGGAATTTTATTTTTTATCAAGAAAATCTTTAAAGATCGCGAGTTACATTATTGAGATAAAAGGTACTTATATGAATATTTGCTTTAAAAACTGGTTAAGGTGGTTATAATACATTCCAAAAGATTATTTTAGAATAAGAAGTCTCAAAAGGAATCTTAACTAATTATTTCATGACAATGAGAAAAATATTAAAAATCAGAAAGTGAAGTTGACACGCAAATACCATGGACTCTTGGGGTGTGTTCGGAGGAAAATATTTTTTTTATTTTTCATGATTAAAATTTTTGAAAAATATTTATTTTAGAAAATAAGTTTTCTAAAATGAAGAAAATGACTTTTCTATTTGAAAATAGAAAAATTTATTGGTTCCACAATAAATATTTCGTATTGATTATGTCCTTCACATCCTCCAACATACACTTAATTTTAACCACGTCCGTAGTTCCCATGCCCAACATCCATGCTTCTAATACAATATACTTATAGATATTTTTTTGCTTGCGTATACCTCATAAACACAAAAAAAATAAGTAAAAGATATACTTATTGTTGGGTCCGTCAGCCCTAAAATACTCGTACATAATGTGATATTATCTGCTTTGGATCAAGTCTTACACAGATTTTTCAAAAGGCCTCACATCATTAAAAAATCTTACACATTAGTATAGCTTCTTAGTCTTTTTAGCTACAATATGAAATTTTCATTCACACACACAATACTTATTTTTTTAAAAATATTTTCCTTGTACCGAACAGACGTCTCTTCTACAGTTTACTTTTTATGTCTTAATATATTTTGTTGAATACAAAAAAGTCAGAAGTCAGCTAAATTAGCCAAAGTTATTAAAGTAATAACTTTGGCTGCCGGTCCGTACCTCAATTCGACAGATTTGGACCCAAAACTTGATAACTACTATCTTCATTTTATTTTACTTAGCTTTTTCTGATTTGACATATCTTTTAAAAAAATTTAATTATAAATACTGTATATTTTATTAAATTAATCTTATAAATAATATTGTGAAATTTTAAATTTAATTATTATTATTTTATGTAGTTATTTAATAATAAAGAAAAAAATATAATTAAATTTTATTAATTTTATAAATTAAATAAATAAATTAAAATAATTATTTTTAGTATAAAAATCAAGTAAAACAAAACGGAGGACGTACAAATCGTGCGCATGCATGAGGTACTGGGTACATATTCCAAAATCACTTTCAATTTTCACTAATCCTTATGTGTATAGCACATACAGTAAAGAATAGTCAACCAATCACTATTTATTCAAATTGTATACTCCATTGTTTCATCACATGTGACATGTTTTTCTTTTTGATCGTTTCAAAAAAGAATATTATATTTTTTTATTTGATAACTTTTTAAAAATATAATTATTTTTTTATTTTTATTAATCCCACTTAATTAAAGATAGCAATAGTATATCTTTTAGTAAAGACCAATTTAATAAACATCATCAAGTCTTTTTTTATTTCTTAACCGATTAAAATATACTACATAAAATAAGGTGTATACGTCAAAAATACTAATGTATATAACATTGCATTGGTAGTTGTTCTTAATCTAAGAAAAGGTGAGTTTGTACTTTCTATTACGTACATATATAAAAAGGTAGAGTTTAGGTATACTTTTAATTATAAAATTTAGTTTAGATACTTCAGTGTAAGGGTCATTAATTAGTTCAGGTAGCATCTGAGAAATTTACCCGTCATGATATTTATTTTCTTGTTTTCTTATAAAAAAGATAGCATGAGAACTAAGTAGGTATTTGTACATGTGATTTTATCTTGTGATTTAAAATTCTTAGATGAAATCAATGTTTAGACATGCGACTTCATCTTATGATTTGAGAGATGAAATTCTAAATTCTTCAAAAATCTTGATTTGAGAAATGCATATCATGATTTCACCTTTTTCAAATACCTAAAAAATAACTAGTTACTATTATTGTTGATTAGTAGATCTTTATAAAATTATGTATACTTAAAATTTTATAATCACAAACATTTATTTATAAAAGAAACATAGAATATATAATTTATTAATGTAGTGACTTAGCATATTACAATATCCTATTTATGAACTATAGGTTGCTCATTTGATAACATTATATATTAATTGGAAAAAATTTAATAGTTTTCACAACTTATGGGGTTTTCATGTTTATGAGAAAACATACAATTTAAAAAATCTAAATTGCATGTCTAAATAAAACTTCAACTTCATCTCAAATAATTTTATATCATGATTTGAAGTCATAATATTATATTGTATGGTCAAACGGACACTAAATAATGTTCACAACTTATACTCAATGGGCATAAAAGTCATCGTCATCTTGTTAAATATTTGTGAAGTGGGACCAAATATTCAAAACTACCCTTATAAACCTCATTCATGCAAAATCACCCAAAGGTATCCATCATTTTTTTGACTCAAGGAAGAGGCCCAAAGGCTTCAAGTAATATAGCCCAAATAATTTCCCTTTCTAAATCCAATACTAGTCATTCTTGGGTCAAGTTTGTAAATGACCTTAAAATGAGTTGTTAGATGTTTCCGTGAGCAGTAAGCAAGAGATTTCCCCTTATTTTGGGAAGGCTGATGATCGCGTGTAAATTCTTTCAAGGCAATGGGCGACATGTTTCGACATTGTTGTTTGTTTTAATAGTTTGTCCTCCATAAAAAAGTTTTACAAAAAAGACCTTTATAAGTGGTACTTTTGATTTTTGGTACGGCTTAACAAATTTTACCAGCAAATGTTCTAACTCTTGCTCATAAAACAGACGTTCAAGACATTTCAAGACAATGAACCTGAACAAGTGACTAGAAATTTTGCCTTATTGGCAAAAGTTAGAACTTATGTATGTTGTCCATCAAACGTAAGTTCTAACTTTTGCTCATAAGATAGTTGTTCAAGACATTTTAAGACAACAAACCTACTTATATAACCAGAAGTTTTGCCTAGGAAAACGTTAGAGCTTAGGTATGCTAGGCCCCCAAAATTTTTAATTGTGAATTTAATGATTTTATTTTCACTTTAAACAATATTGAAGATTGTTGAAAAAAAAGGTTCGGAATTTTGTTAAAAGAAAAAAATTAAACTATCTATCTTTTAGCAAAAATATTCTAGAACTTTCAATTAAATAACTTAAATCTTCATATTAATAAATAAAGTTTTACAACAACATTCAAGGTAATGTATTGCGAACACATCACTAACATCTTATTAACTAGAATTACTCCTTAGTTTTATATTATTATGTGAGTTTACCAAAAGTTTTTTTCATTTAAGAACACTATCTTCAACAAAGAGTATGTAAAATAAAAAAGACAACAGTAAGTTATTATTTTTATGTGCATTTGCATATACTTAAGGTCTCTAATTATTTTTATGTGCATTTGCTTTACTTAAAATGCCTAAAGTGACCTCAAGATTTCTACCCTTAATCCATTGACCGTTGCCATGAAAAATCCTAGGTGTGAAAAATAGTGTCCCTAACAAGTATGGCATCTAGTCCATATAGAACTCTATGGACGTCTCTTTGGATCATCAATGGAAATTTTATCTTAGTAAACTCCTTTGTTTCAACTTCAAACTTGACAATCCAATGTTGTGATCCTCTGATTTCTCCCACACTAGTGACACTCCAATAAAGTTTGCCATCCACGATTGGGACACAAGTATCATCGTTAACATCAAGTTTTATGCGTTTTCTATATTTATCCAAGTGAACTATTCTATCGAGAACAACTCAACATGATCCGTATCATCATCCAGGTATATTATTATGACAACAACTTGATTCTCAACCCATGCCAACCCTATTGATGCCGCCGTCAACTCTGGACCGTGATGTCTAGGGAGCTCTAACATTTGTTCTCACACCCAACTGTATGAACTATTATTATTTAATTTGGAGCATTTTTTAAATGAAATTCTGACACGTATGTAGGGAGACATTGTGGATATTCAAGCAATAATTGCATAGTTGACTTCAATTAATTATACTCCTTCCGTTTCGTTTTACTTGGCCTCTTTTGACTTGACACTCCTATTAAGAAAATATTAATTAGAAGTGTATTTTACAAAATTAACCCTATTAATTATATTTTGAATTACTAAATCTAACTATTACTATTTTCTTTAGTTATTTAATACTAAGAGTAATATGAGAAAGAAGTAATAAAACACTCTTAATTTGCTAAAATGAATAACTAATTTGAAACAAACATATTTAGAAAGAAGACCAAGTAAAATGGAACGGAGGGAGTACTGCATTAGGTCGCAAACTAGCAATAACCTTGATTTAACAAAGAGATATCTTCTTCCAAGAACAAATACTAGGAAACAAATGTATTACTTTTTCCGTTTATTTTTACTTGTCCACTATTGACTTGGCACGCCTCTTAAGAAACAATAAATAATGTGGGTGATTTTACTAGCTATCTCATCATGTATCGGGTAATTAATGACTATAGTTAATAACTAAAGATAAAATGAACACAACTAAGTAAATTGTCCATTAATTTTCCAAACTAAACATGTATTGATGAACATCTATTTTTAGTAATATGGACAGGTAAAAATGGACAGAAGCAGTAATACTTTTTCAATAGAATGGCGATGTATGATCAATTTCCAATGGTAAACAAAAAAGCAAAACATATAGTATGGGATTAAAGTTTAAGGTTTCTCAAAAGTATACCCCTAGGGTTAAGGTGCCTTGAGTGAAGCATACATAAAAGCAATTACTATTATTTTTATTTTAAAAGTTGAACGTTGGATTTAATTCAATCCAAAAAATGGTTCGCAAGTTTGAATTATCCAAAATTATTTAGGGCCTATTTGAAAAGCCATCCTGATAATTAGATTTGGTGTAATTGGGTGTAATTACACTATCTGACATGTTTGGTTGTCCAGGTAATTACTTGGTCAGCAGGTAATTGAGTGTAATTGGCAAATTGGCTCGCAAGTTTGAATTATCCAAAATTATTTAGGACCTGTTTGGAAAGCGACCCTGGTAATTAGATTTGGTGTAATTGGGTGTAATTATACTGTCTGACATGTTTGGTTGCGCAGGTAATTACTTGGTCAACAGGTAATTAAGTGTAATTGGCAGGGGCCAATTACACTCTTCAATTCACAGGGGGAGTTGTGAATTGCTAGTAATTACATGGTGTAATTACAAGCTGATTAATTTTTAATTTCTTCCTTTTATTTCTATTTTTATTTTTTTTGTTTTATTTTATTTTAAATTTCTATTATTTTAAATTCTTTCTATTTTTATTATTCTAATATTTTTTAAAAAATATTTTTTATTTTATATTATTTATATTTTATTTCCTTCTCATTTCCCAACCTTTATTTCTTGTGATTCCATGCAATTTTTCGTATTATCTATTTTTTTTTATTTTATGTTTATTTTTTTCATTTAGCATGATTTAGTTAGTATTCTAATTTTTAAATTAAGTAGAATTAATTGTTGAATAAAGTTATAGTCTTATAGACTTAAGTTTTCCTTTTCTTTTGAATCCATTTACGTTATGTTGAAATTTGACATAAGAGTATTATTTTTTTTGTTTTGAATTTTGAATTTATGTTATATTTTCAGTTTCTATTTATTTGTTTTAGTAGTATTAACTTGGTATTTCACATTGCAAGCCATTCATTTTTTAGTTAGAATTGATAGATTATCTTTTTGTCAAATGTCTTAATAATTTTATGACATTATATTTATAATATTAATCTTTTTGTTAAACATGCATTTCATAATGTTCTTAAAAATCATGTATTTTATATTTTTTATGATTAATTTAATTAAAATATACTAGTTTAAAAAATATAAATTCATGATTTTTTTTATAAGAACATATGTTTATTCCAATCATCAATTGATTGCTGCAAATCAGAGAAGCTAATCTCTTCTTTGAGTTTTGAATGAAGGGGATGAAGAGGTTTTGGAAGGAGAAGATAAGGGACGAAAGAATGTCATCGTAGAATCTGCAAGAAAGTAGTAAGAAAAACAACAATAATAACTTAAATGTTTCTTGTCCTTGGATCAAGAGACCAAGAGGTTCCATAAAGAAAAATATTCAAGTATTTAACTCAATACAATATGGATGAGTCAGATCTAATAATTAAATTAGTGGAATCTAGTTTCAATTCTATACAAGTTAGCTAGATCAATTTTATATTAAAAAGTTCTTCATTCAGATGATCCAAAGATTATAAATAACCATCTGTAAGTCCACTAAGTCTTCTTTGGCAATCCAGTCATTATATATATATATATATTAAATATTTAATCTAATATCATTTATAAAGGCACTTATTTGTCTAATATAAATTTTTAATTTTTTTATAATTAGCTTTTCTTTTAAAAATTGAATATAACCATGTAATTACACTTGTGCAACCAAACAATACACTTGTAATTATACTGTAATTACATTGTGGCAAACAAACAGGTCATCGTAATTACTAGATTGTGTAATTACTAGACTGATAATTACTATCCTAATAATTACATCAATTTTAATTATGAGGTGGCTTTCCAAACAGACCGTAAGAAATAACGAATGAAATAACAAATTCATTCTTTCAACCAATCCGAGACACTAAACACACTCTTAACACCAAGCAGCACGCACAACTAGCTAGACATTTGGAGCGTGATAATATATATTGTGTGGAAGACTTCTAATTGGTGACTAGACCTCTTCACTATATAGCCTGAGTTAGTGCGGAGCCAAAATTTTCACAAAAGGAGTTCAAAATTGAAAAAAGTAAACACACGAACTAGCCGAAGGAGATTCAACATCTACTGTATATGTATACATAAAAAATAATTTTACCATATATAAATAGTAGTATAATTTTTCATTGAAAGGACTTTGGATGAACCCCTGGCTAAGCTGACTCCGCCCCTGGCCTGAGTGGTTAAGGACAAGTAGTTTGATATTCGATTTAATTGATCGATCAAAAGGCTAATATTTTCTTTTATTTGGATCGATAGCCAAAAGAGAATCCTCACTTCCTCTTGAACAAGGAAAGGACCTTCAAATGAACAAGTGGTAAGTAGACATTGAACGCTTCTTATGTATTTCTTAAGGTCCAAAATTTCACTTTCAACGTTGAGATCACGAAAACGGATATGGATACGATACATACTTTTGAAATGCAAAATGTTCATGAACAAACAAACAAGCCGAGTTTCGTTGAGCTCAGCTCGACTACTATTCAAGCTAAAAGCCGAACACAAGCTCAGCTCAACTCGTTTCATAAAACGAGCTTTGAGCTGAACTTTTGTTCACAAACAGCCCGACTCATTTTACACCCCTAAACACAAATAACAGAGTTGAAGGTTTAGTACATCTTTTTGCTGGTGAATCATATGAGGTCATGTTCACCAGACTTTGGTTTATATTATACAAAACAATCAGAATTGTTACAGATTTCCCGATTCCTATCATACAAACGTAGGTATCTTCATCTTCAGACTCTTCTTCGATGCTTCCAACCTGAGCCAAATATCTAACAGTGCTGCATGCCCCGGAGCTAACTGAGGTGATAAAGATGAAGTGTTCGATTTATTTCATCCTATTTTGCCCAGAAATGACTGCAAGAATTTAGATGTTAATGTTAAACTAGCACTAAAAGAACCAAAAGCAGAATGAAATTGATGTAGCGTCTCCATTACTAATTTGACTGGATTAGGAAACTGAGATCGCAAGGCATGCAATACAGAAAAAGATTATAACTTTAATCGGATCCTAAAACGACTTGTGAAGTTCCAGAAGTAGCCTACATGGAAACAATTCATATAACGTCATTGATCCAACATCACGAGGATTGTTAAGTATTTCCTACTATGATATATAGTAATGATGATGACGGGCAAAAAATGTGATTTTGGTACGAACAACAGAGAAGCTTTTACTGTCTTAACCTATAGCGTGAGTTAGAAGTTGAAACTGTGGATTCAGACCAAGAAGTGCCACCGTCTCTATTTCTTCATAAAGACGAAGATCAAAGAACTTACGGCGTTATTGCAAAGATTATATAGTGATGCAAATAGATCCCGTCATCAGAACTAATAAAACGACAATCATGGATCAAGATCCAAACAGATCATCTTGTTGGAAGACACTCCCTTATACGTGTAACCTAGACAGTGAAAAAGGGGCCTAATACTTCAATTACAGAAAGATCAACGAGTTAACCGAACCCCGACCCAGCATCCCATATCTTACAGGTCCATAGTGATTTGTTCAACTACTAAATCATCTGAATTGTGTTTGGGATTGACATTTTTTGAAGTATTTATACTATAACATTGTACTTAAACCTCTGAACTTGATGTGGCTGGTAAATTTTCTCTTTCATAATAGTAAAACAATTTTACAAACCAAATAGATCAATAAACTAATGATACCCGCTTTTTCTGCATAACAAAAAGTTTTCGGTATAAGAAAGTTTACCTTCGCTTTTGTTAGAGAAGTTCCATTTTTATTAGCGGTGCTTCCAAATCCAAACTTAGGCTTCTTCTCTGCAGGCTTTAATATCTGGAAAGAGCACATCAGTGTCTCATCAACACTCATCACAGCACCGGCATTGTCAAACTCCCCACAATAATTAGGGGCGGAGAATACGGTCACTAGCTGTCGGTCAGCGAAAAACTCATACCCATCTTCCACAACCTATATTAAGATCAAGTACAAATAACCCATAGAATTTATTTTTAAAAAAACAAAATTCCGAAAAGAAAAGAAACAAAAGGAAGGAAAAAACGACGACTGCTGGAAACCTGGTGGGCACGGCAAATGAGATCAAGATCTTGCTTCTGAAGAAACTCTGTCACCTTATCCGGACCAAAGGTGTAGGAAACACCCCGATCATTCATTCCCCACCCTTTAACATCCCTACTAGGATCTGACCATAAAAGATCACACAGCAGTCCAGTTTCTGGAACATCAGTTGGTCGGGGGAGGCTCCGTATCTGATCCAGATGATGAAGGACGGGGGAGAGTCCACCATGCATGCACAATATCTTTTCATCAACCAGAGCTGCCACAGGCAGGCAGTTAAAACAATCTGTGAATATCTTCCACAATCGAACATTGAACCTTCGTTTGCACTCATCATAAAATCCATATATACGGTTAACGGAAGCACATTCATGATTTCCCCTCAAAAGGAAAAAGTTTTCGGGATACTTTATTTTATATGCAAACATGAGGCATATTGTTTCCAGACTCTGCTTCCCACGATCAACATAATCGCCCAAGAATAGGTAATTGGATCTTGGAGGTAATCCACCATATTCGAATAGCCTCAGTAGATCAGAATACTGACCATGGATATCCCCTAGCCAAGCATGGCACCATGAAAAGAATTAGATAGGAAGTCATTTTTTCTTCTCCAGAATAAAAAGGGCCGAGAGCGACAAATAGCAAGAATGTTTCAACATATATTCTAATCTTTTAAGGGGTTATAATACAACCAAATATTGGTGCCTCAACAAAGAGAATGAGAAGCAAGGATATGAGCGCAAGTTGGAAAGTAGAACACCAAAATTAACAATAACTTGAATAAAAGGAAACAATTTGGCAATCAGCATACAGGCACCACTTGAAGCAAAGAATACAGCGAGCTTAGATCTTCTGGAAAAGTGCTGTTAGGCAGACGAAATATACAAAAAGCATAGTCACAGTGACTTGTGAGTGCTACCAATGCCTTTACAGCCAAAATCAATTCGATATGGGATGCAGATATGGTTGATTCAACTTTCAAGAAAATTCTTGATGTTAGACTACTAATACATTGTTCTTGGTGAGGAAGGATTTATGAGATTTTCTACTAGGAGGAAGATAATAAGAAGAGAAGAATGGACAACTATTATTCTTCATGCCATTGAGAACCCACTTCCACCTGGATTAGCCAATTCAGCAGCCTTTTCAGTATTAGGCAGACCTGCACTTTCTGAATACTTGATTTTGGTTTTCACACGTGAAAGCTGATAGTTATGTTTGTTATTCACTCTTAACATGTATTATGTTCTTAGTGACTTCCAGTTGCTAAGTTTATTTTTCTCTTTTTTATTTTCTGACTCTTTTTTATTTAACGTTCATTTTAAAACAAAATGTGGTGTTGGAGGAAAAAAAGAGTTCGTAAATACTGGTAAACAAAAAGAAACTGAAGAGAAACTACAAAAACACAACTTCCTTTTTAATTATGGTTATATAAGACCATTAAAGTTGGTTTGAGGTTGGCATCCCACTACCCAAACTATACACCGCCTAGCCTGGGTTGCAAGATTACATTCTCTCCCTCAAGAGGTGCCTTTGAAAATTCTGCAACACTCTAATCAAGCTTTTTCTTGTGGTTTTACGTACTGGGCCATAACAAATGGACACCACCTAGCCTTGGGGACATGATTTTTTTCTCACCCCTCAAGAAGTGACTTCGAAAATTCTGCAACACTCTGATCAAGTCTTTTCTTATGGTTTAATGCACAGGGCAGTACCAAATGGACATCAGTGCATATACTGCTCAGGTGATTAAGGACATCGAACCACACTGAATGCTGTCCAAGAATAAGTCAGTGTATTTCGTAGCTATTGTTAAAATGCCAGTTTTTTTACTTCCATTCCAGAACAGCAAGATACCAGTTGAAGAATGCACTTTGAATTTAGTTACTCATTTTTCACACAGCCATTACTTATTTTCAAAAGGAATGTACGCTACTATGGAAGATCGGTTCCCTAAAAAAGAGTAACAATTATGACAATCAGCATAAGCACTTGATTAGTTGACGAACTTATAATTGGAAAATTGGTAGATCTCGAGATGACTGATAGCATTTTGAACTCACAAAAAGTTTACCTAACAATCATTTAAATTGAATTCCATGAATCAGTTGCATGGCTATTTGGAGAGTATTTACATGCATTAAAAAGAAACCTCAGTTTACCAGAAAAGTGGAGAGAAGTCTAGACTGTGTGGTGCACTATAGTCTATACATGCCTGCATCCTAGGGTAATATGGAAGGAAACAAAATATTGTCATTTTTAAGGAACATTAGTAGTTTCTCACACACTCAAATACAAATTCTTGGATGAAAAGAGAGGGTTGCTAAGGTGGTAAGCACCCTCCAACTCTTGCAATGGGTTTGTCATCATCAAAAAGGGAGAATTTGTTGAAACACAATGCTCTCTGGATCTACATTTAAGATCTTCTGAAGCTATGATATGATGAACTTTTGATGATTGACAAACTGTGTAGTGTGTACAATGACATTCACATGCAAAGAATGAATATAGAAATAAGAATCAGGTCCTTACAGATCACCAACGGGACAAAAAGGTGGGAACTCGTAGGGAGGGTTAAAAAAATACAAATGCTTGGACTTATTATCTTTTTAAACCAATTTAAGAGATGTATACAATCTTGATACAGTTTTTAAGTTCCTTCACACTCTACAGAAACTGTAGGACCTTTCTTCATCTTTTGTTAACAAAAACAACGTACATATCAGCACTCACTTAGTGCTAAAATAGCATTTGAAACCCCTCCGGAATTAGACTTACGGTAGAGGATGACTTTCATGGAAGTGAAGTAAATCAAGCAGTCTCTTGGTGAGCATCTACCTTCCCTTGGACTAAACATAAAAAAGAGAGCCCTTTTACTGGCTCAGGTAGATAGAAAGAAGCAAGAACTACTCAAGATGCTCACTTAGGGAAAAGATCATAAGTAAATTGAAGAGAAACATGCCAAAGACTGATTTCAGAGCTTTTAAAACTGGTATGGTTCATCTGAATGAAACTATTAGCCAGATATAATTAAAATTCTGGTTTTTAAAACTGTATCCAAACTAAGCATATAGTGACACCTTCAGACTAATCATGAATGAAAACTATCCCCAAGTTTATGAAATTGAAGAACACATCTCAACTACAACATCAAAACTTTATGCTCCCTACACTAATTCAAAGTAACAAAATGAACCCTAACTAATACTACAAAAGCAGGTCTTAAGCACCAGATCATGACCAAATTCCTGTCAACAACCAACCAACCAAACAACAACTACGTCTCAGTCCCAAACAAGACAGGGTTGGCTATATGAATTCCCAATTCTTCATTTAAGCTCATTTCATCCATGTCAATAACCATATTACCTTTTTTTTTTTTTTTTTTAATCAAAGACTGCATATTTATACAAAATCAAAGCACCCCACTTTAAGAAATGCATCAATAAACTCAATCCCACTTCAAAGATTGCATATTTATACAAAGTCAAAGCACCCCACTTTAAGAAATGCATCAATAAACTCAATCCCACTTCAAAGATTGCATATTTATACAAAGTTAAAGCACCCCACTTTAAGAAATGCATCAATAAACTCAATACCACTTCAAAGATTGCATATTTATACAAAGTTAAAGCACCCCACTTTAAGAAATGCATCAATAAACTCAATACCACTTCAAAGATTGCATATTTATACAAAGTCAAAGCAACCCACTTAAAGAAATGCATCAATAAACTCAATCCCACTTCAAAGATTGCATATTTATACAAAATCAGAGCACTCCACATCAAGAAATGCATCAATTAATTCAACCCCACTTCAAGAAACTAAAAAATCCATTAAAACAACACTTAATTCAAGATAATGCAAAAACAAAGACTGAATATTTATACAAAATCAAAGCACCCCACTTCAAGAAATGCATCAATATATTCAATCCCACTTCAAAGACTGCATATTTATATAAAATCAAAGCACCCCACCTTAACAAATGCATCAATAAACTCAATTACACATCAAAGAGCACAAAATTCTGTTATTCCCACCGTTTCATTTTACTTAGCCCCTATACTAAAAATGTAGCTGTTTGTCTGAAATCAACAGAATTTTATTATATTTTCCCCCTTTTTACCCTTGGCATTAAATAACTATACAAAGTAATAATAGTCGAATTTAGAGTTCCAACTTCCAAGTATATTTAATAAGGTTGATTTAGTAAAATACACTTCTAATTAAAGCTTTCTGGTTGTTTCAAGTAAACATGGCCAAGTAAAATGAAACCGTGAGTTAAAAAAAAACAGTTCATTCAAGATAGTTCAAAATCAAATAAAATCCAAAAAAGGGGTTGCAGTAAAGTACCACAGATCTTTATTGGTGCATCCAGCTCAAGAAGATTAGGCTGCTTCAAGAAAATCTCTCTAGACTTAACACAAAGATGCCTTATCTCAGACTCAGACAACTGCACTTGTTTCCCTGGTCTATGTCTAACTTCAAGTAAACGGTTGATTATATCATCTACTAAAGCTAAAGAATCCATAACTCTCTTCATATACTTACAGAAAATTAACAGAAAATTAATAGCACTCAACAAAAGTTACTATATGCTTTCAAGATTAATGAAATGAAGTAGAAGAAGAAAACAATAATGTTTACATTCTTTTATATAGAGACACGTGTGGTTGATGAAGCGTTTTTTTTCAAGTGTGTATAAAGTGATTCGAGCATTATGTAAAGGAGGAAGGAAATTGAGGGGAATAAAGTGGAGTGGAATACTGGACTGGCATCTTATTATTAGAGAAAAAGAAAGAGGGAATTGCACATTCGCTAGGGGTAATGACGTGAGTTGAGTGCAATGACTTCTAAGTTTAATTTCAAATAACAAAAAATATTAAGTGATTTTTTTTTATTTATTTTAATCTTAATGGATAGAATTATCTAATATTCGTTACTAATAAAAAATAATAAATATTTCATAAAATTAATCAAAATATGTGTTAATTGGTTTGAACACCATCACAGTAAATTAAAAAAAAAAAAAAAATTGAAGTCTCGGACTTCAAACTTTTTGGGAGAATTAATGGTTGTAGATGAAGGGTGTAAGTTGTTTGGAAGAAAAAAGAAATGGCTTTTTCAATTGAGTGAATAGATGCCTCACTTGAGAGAGTGACCCACCAATATAATATTATAGATGACTTTTTTTCATCTATTTTAATTTTGATGAATCTATTGTTTATGAAAAGTGACAAATATATTATAAAAATAATTGAAATATGTATTAATTGATTCGAACACCATCACAATTATAAAAAAAAAAAAAAAGCAAGGAAATTGAAGTCAAAGACTTCAAACTTTTTGAGAGAATTAATGGTTGTGGATGAAGGGTGTTAGTTGTTTGGGAAAAAAAAAAGAATTGGCTTTTTCATTTGTGCGAATAGATGCCTCACTTGAGAGAGTGACCTACCTATATAATATTATCGATCAATGTCTTCTTCTTTTTTTAAAAGAAAAAAAAAATATGTCAGGATGATGTATGAGAAAGAAGACTTCTTAGAGCAGTCAATAACTTTTGCTTATTTTTTATTTTTTTATAGTGTTGGCCGGTCAAGAATTTATACGTTCAGAAATTGTAAGTGATGGGATGAGTATATTGAGATGAATGTATAGATATATTAAGAGAGATAGAATTAGGAATGAAGATATATAGGACGAGATTAAAGTGATCGGGCCCAATGATGAACGATAGAAGCACGGCTAAAATGATTGGGACATGTGAAAAGAAGGTGTGCAAATGACTTAGTGAGGAGGTATGAGAGGTTGGTTATGGTGAGTTTTATGAGAGGTACATGTAGGTAGAAGAAGTATTTGGAGAGATGTGATTAGATAGGAAATGACACATCTATAACTTATCGAGTACATGACCCTAAATAGGAGAATATGGAGATCAAAGATTAAGGTAGAAGGTCGGTAGGTAATAGAGTATTACTTAGTTTCCCCTATCAGTAATGTTATTAGTAACTCTCCTAATATCATATTATTTGATTCTATTATTACATATTGTTTTCTTTCGTTCGTTTATTGTACCATTTGTGATTGCTATTGTTCTTTTCTTCATTATTTTCTATATGATTTCTTTATTAATATATTGTCTTTTCTTAATGATTTTGATATATATGTTTTTACTTGAGGCGAGGGTCTATTGAAAATAATTTCTTTACCTTCATAAGGTAGCGGTAAGATTGCATATACACTATTCTTCTTAGAACCCCACTTGTGAGATTACATTGAATATGTTGTTGTTCGATTTTTTTTTTTAATTAAACGTAGTATTCGTTTTGAATTCATATTAATTTAGATTAATGAAAAGTTGCATTTTAGATAAAAACGCTTTTTACTAGGCTATTATTTTGATGGTTGTTACATATTATTTTATAATGTATCATACTATATTATTTTTAATAAATGGAGTATATATTTAAATAGATCATATCGTTATTCGTCTCTCCATAATGCACGCATTACCAATTCAAAGAATAAATTTACAATATTATAAAGAAAAAGTGAAGGTAGATTTATCATATAACAAATTAAAGTAGGATAAAAAGTAAAATATAATATCATTAAATACTAATGAAATGAGGGAAATAGGAGGAAAAAATAGTAATGTAACAATGCGATTATATCAAATTGGCCATTACATAAAACTGCATTTGTATTCTACATATGGACAAATTTGACAATACGTTAAGTAACCAACATAAACAAAAATTATATATAAAGTAATAAAACAAACAACACAATAGGTAACAACTGTTGGGTTCGAAATTGGAATGAGGCGTCATGCGGAAGCTAATAGTTGCATATCACGTCGGCGATAAATCAGATGACAAATAAAACAATACTAAAAAGCATATTATTGAATATGGTTTTGCCAATTGGCCTACATATTAAAACTAATTCAAAAAAAAACACAAAAACTATTTGAGAGAAAATCTCCCTCTAAACAAGACTGTTTAAAGACTACATTGTGAATTCTGTTGTGTTGTGATATGAGAAGGCGGGTCTTCTATTTATAGAGGTTCAAATCCTTTCCTCCAAGAAAGAGGTTAGCCAAATATGGAAGAGTTTTATATTTTTCTTTTAGGAAAAGTAAAAGTAATTATGGTATTACTTTTATTTTCCTTCCAAGAAAAGTAAAACTTAAATTTGGTAAGAAAATCAAGGCAAAAACCCTAACAAATCTCCCCTTTTTGGCTTGATTTTCTTGACAAACTAATCTTGATATTCCTTTTTCACACAATCTTCATATATCACTGCTGCTTACCATAATTAAAAGTTGATATGAGTTAAAATTTGGAGCCCTATGCTTTAAAAATAAAAACATGGGTTAATATTATTGAAGCCCTGTGTTATAAGTGAACAGGGTTAAAAGTGAAGCCTTGTGCATTGAAAGTGAGCACAGGTTAAAAGTGGAGCTCATGAATTAAAAGTATATGCATGAGTTGAAAGGAGCCCAAGCATAAAAGTTAGTGAGGATTGAAAGTTGGAGCTCATGCGTTAAGGCAAGTATGGGTTGAAAATTGATTTTGGTTTTAAAGATGGATCAGCAGCAGGATTTTTGAAAATTTGTTTGAAACTTCTTCTCCACATGTAGGTTTTTGGACATATATCTTCATTATCATCAAATTGGTTGCAACTTTCATCATAACTTATCCTCAATCTGAACCATAAGACCTTTGAACCATAGACTTTGATACCATTTGTTGGGTTCGAAATTGGAATGAGGCGTCATGCGGAAGCTAATAGTTGCATATCTGTCACGACCCAAACTAACGGACCGTGCGGGCACCTACGCTATCCTAAGTAGCTAGGAGAACCCTTATTACCCAACCAAAAATATGCGGAAGACTTCTGTTTTTAAGAGAATACTGAATTAAATATAACAAAGTAAATTAAATACCAATAAATAAACTTTTCAAAAACTTTTTACAACTGTCCTTCACTACCCCAAGACTTGGTCAGACATGTACAAGAGCTACCTATTACAGAATAGACTGACAATAAAATAAATAATACAAAGACTAATATCTGCCAGGAAGGAAGTGCAGAAGTTAGTGCTGAATATCGTCATTGATCTAGTAACTGCAAACTAACCTGCATCCAGTCTACACCCCCAAGAAGGGATGTAGAAGAGTAGGGTCAGTACAAACACACGTACTGGTAGGCATCATCGGCCGACCAGTGTTAGTCCACATAATCATAAAATAGAATCAAAGAAAAGAACTCATGACATCTTAAATAGAGTATAATTCAATTAAGGTTGTAATATCATTATAACACTTTGCCAATATAAATTACAATTCTCCAACTCTATTAACGAGATTATATTCACCACTAGCATAGTGTAACCTCATTAATTCATATCATCCACCACAATCCAACACTAAACTATCGCTATCACCCCTTTATTCACATTTCCGCTTTCATTACCCACATCTATAGGATCAACCCAGTAATCATAGACAACTCACACTAAACTCTCGGGCTAACAACCAAACACTCTCTTATAATATTAAATAATAATAACTAGCCAATCGAATAAGCCACGATTACACCAAGTATAAATAAAGTAAGTCGACCAACATATAGCAAGTAAGCACAGAGTTTCACTTTTCCAAGTACATGTCACACAATCAATCTCAAAGTTATCAAATAGGGAATACAAATCAACTCACATCTCAGTAAAACACACAAGAGAACTCAAGTTTCATTAGCAAACCTTATAGATACTCTTGGAGAAGGATTAATTCAATTATTGAAACTTTGGGATCGTTTCTTTGAGATTATTCATTGGATTCATCACTTTAGATCACTTCATTATCAATTCCTTTATTATTAATATTACCATGCCGGCTCGTGGCACCCGATCCAATCACGTCTTACAGCAATACCGAAATTTAACGTCGGCCACATTGCTACTAACAATCTTTTCACTTTTCTGTTCTTAATAAATATTCATCATTCACTTTTCAACCTGTATGAAGGTATATCACAAACCTTCTTTACTCAAGGCATTCTTTTCAATCACATTATCATTATGAATCAAGATTTTTCATTTATCAACAATAGTCTGTACACACATGCTAGGGGAATTATTTCTGCCCAACTAGTCATGACCTGCAGGGGACAATCTAAGTCCATGTACCGTACCGGCGTGGTATCCGATCCTCCATAAATAAGTAATATCAATATCCACATCCGTACCGGCGTGATACCCGATCCTCCATAACCATATTATGTATATTTTATCAACTTCATACTATCTCTCAGGATACAACACGGTGTACTAAATTTACAAGTACACTTATAATCATAAGGCAATTCGATCAAGTTTGATTTTTCATAATTATTCACGCAAGTATCAACAATCCAAATATCATCAATTCAAGTATGTCCGAAGGCCAATCAGCAAGCATCCAATTTAGGAGCATACACACAATTAAATTGAGTCTAAAATCTAATTAAACCATAACCTACTCAAATACCACAACTTGGGTTCTAACATCACCACCCATAACTAGCACATTCAACCTTATCATTATTTTCTACCTCTCTCCGCATAATATAATGCACACAATGATTCAAGTCATCTATCCCTTAGGCCTCACCATTATCATGGCACAATATGCAACTTATACCTTTATAACTCAATTAGGTTCATCACTAGAACATCTAAGAAACATCATGTCCACATACTTCATTCACAACAATCCCCTTTCGGGCACATAACACATAATATCATAAATATCACATAATCAATCAATAATATAGTTTCCGGGATTAAAGTAAAGTTCTTATGTCTTTATCCACCTCATCTCCATGTCTGCAGGCCTAGACATGCTTTCTCTCATCAATTATAAATTATGAAAATATGAAATAACACAGTCTTCTACTCATTAACCTAGCCTACCTGGATGCCAAGCTTTTTGAATCAACAAGTCATGTCAAGGATGCTCATTCCCTTTCTTCATGCTTCGAAATGATCAATCATCTAAAAATCAAGCAATCATAAGAGTAATTAATCAATTACTCTTCAAATAAATATCTTTGGAAATCCAAACCCACTAATTCTACCCTAATTCAAGGTCTATATTATTCCCCAAGGTCAATTAACCATTAACTAGTTCTTTCAAGCTTAACCCATCTCCATTAATGGAGTTTTTATGCTAAGGGTCTCATCTTTATGGAATTCAAGATTTCCAACCAACAAAATACATAATCTAGTTTACCAAGTTCATACTAGAAATCATTAATTTATAATTTAGAATTAGTTCTAGGTGATATTAAGAACACCCATAAGTTTTTCCCAAAAATCCACCATTAAAGGTTCTAACCCAAAATTTCACCATTGAAGGTCTTTCTAATAATTCTAGGATGTTAAAGGATTAAAAGACGAAGAAGATGATGGAAAAACTTACCTCCATGAAGGATTTTCACCCTAAACCTTGAAACATCACCTCTCTAGGGTTGGAGAATGAAGTTTTGGGGTTTTGGACCTGAAAATCGGCTAAAACCGATTTAAATACCACCAGAATTCTCGCTACAGCGAAATTTCCGTCTCAGCCCGGACAGTGTTTGGTAAAACGGTCATAACTTTTTACTCTGAACTCGGATTGACGAACGGTTTATTGCGTTAGAAAGAAGACTCAGAGATATTTGATTTGGTGGGTATTGTGCCCCCTAACTCCTTATATTCTAGGAGATATGATCGTTTGAATTTGACCCTAATAGAAACCCATATCAAAACTCTATTGGTTAAAAATGTTTTCAACTTAACTTTGTGCTAGGGTTATTGTACGACCTTAATTCATATCTAAAGAACTTTCAAATTAAAGGATTGATATTAGTATTCATGAATAATTAAATTCATCAGGCTTGAGTCTTCGAGACACATCGAAAGGCTAAAATCTTCGCCGAAAAGCTTGAGGTGACACAATGAACAAAATGATGGCTATTTTGGACTCAAGTTAATATTGAGGAATGGATAATTTAGTAATAACAAAATGGGTCGTTACAATATCACGTCGGCGATAAATCAGATGACAAATAAAACAATACTAAAAAACATATTATTGAATATGGTTTGGCCAATTGGCCTACATATTAAAACTAATTCAAAAAAAGCATAAAAACTATTTGAGAGAAAATTTTACCTCTAAACAAGACTAAAGACTACATTGTGAATTTTGTTGTGTTGTGATATGAGAAGTGGAGTCTTCTATTTACAGAGGTTCAAATCCTTTCCTCCAAGAAAAAGGTTAGCCAAATATGAAAGAGTTTTATATTTTTCTTTTAGGAAAAATAAAAGTAATTATGGTATTACTTTTATTTTTCTTCCAAAAAAAGTAAAACTTAAATTTGATAAGAAAATCAGGACAACCTAACAACCACCACCAAAACAAACTGCAAAGACGATTACATTTTTTATCAAGGGTCAAACTCAAAAATGCTAGACCAAGGGCATTTCTGATCAGAAACATTGTTCAAGAGGTGCATGTGAGAGGTAGTATGCAGACTAAGCTGGCTGATCTAGCTCATCTTGATTATTATCCATAGTACAGTGTTGTAGGAGTTGTTTTAGTAATAGTTGACCTGTAAAACTGGAGTTGTCCAGGGCTTACTCATTATTTGTACTCACCCTGCTTATTTGGTAATAAAATTCTTTATTTACCAAAAAAAAAAAAAAAAAACTTTTTCTTTCCTCTTTTTCTTTGTTCTATCTTTAGTCGGAAAAAATAAATTCCTCCTCTCTGAATGACGTGTCAGGCTTGTTGAGTCAATTTCAACCTTTGTAAACACAAAATAATGAATAAAAAAAAGATCTCCATTAGAGACAAGTTGACGGTAGGTAAAATTTTAGATGTTCACAAGTCAAATCTTAGCAATATAGTATGATTCTTTGGTGGTATATGGTGTAGATAGGACAATATTATTTTAATACAAGATAATATGATAATGACCATTATGTTGTGTACGATAATGGATAATGCGGTGGTTGAGTTGGTGCAATAGATGGTATTTTATAAAGAGGCCAGAGATTAATTTTTTTGTCGATGCGACACAATAATGGATAACGTCCGTAAGAGTGATTGAGTTGGTGCAACTAATGGTATTCCATAAGGGAGGTCAGAGATCGATTTTCATGTTAATGCCTTCTCAGTCAAGCTTGTACATCATACCAAGTTTACCTACTGCAATTTATATCTTTTGTGAATTTTGCGAGTTATTGCATAGAAGAAAGTTTATCCAATGCGCCAGAAAATTCAGAAAAATGATTATAAAAAAAAAATTAATAAAAATAATTGACAACACAAATCTATATCTATACTACTATATTAAAAATGTGAAGACCCTTAGAAAAGTGATTTGAACTTTTTATCTTTCATTAAAAAAATTTACAATAGACAAAATCGTATTTTTATTATTTTCCACAAATTATAGTTATACATAAATACTAATAATATATATATATATATATATATATTTTAAAATATGGAAGGAAAATTAAAAGGAGTCCTACACTTAAAAGGAATGGAAAGTCTTAGAAATTTTTAGGTAAAAGAAAAGTGGCGTAAGAAGGATTTAATACACAAAATTTAAGTGATTTTGAAGTCTTTAATTGTAGGGAAATATTTAAAAGAAGATTCCCAACTATTATGGGATGTAAGTATTACCATAAATCTATATAATGAATATATAGTCTTGCAACAATTGCCAAGACTGATGAACAAGCAGTAAAAACTTATCCGCATCCAATGTATACACTAAACTAATGTAAATCATAGTTAAGTAACATGAACTCTAAATTCAAACACATAGCATGCATGTATTAGCTTGATATATACACTGGGTGTAGGTAAGTTTTACCCGAACAAGCTTCCAATGCAGAGATGGAAACAGGCCGATTGAAAGCAAGATTAGTTCACCTTACTATTGAGGACATGGATGATGATTTAACGAAGAAGAATCTATAAGTTTAGGGTTATAGTCGACTCTTTCAATTTGGGCCTGGGCTTAATAATTAAGTTTGAAAGCAGAACAAGTATGTTATTTACGTAATATTGCTTAGTAATTGATTAAATTTATTTATTTGTAACTCAAATATAATGCTTAGTAATATTTATCTAATTTTTTAAATTTATGTACTTAATGATATAAGTCACCCACATAATAATTTGCTCATTTTATATGCATAATTTTATTATTAACGTGGCGCACAAGTGTGACGCACGTATGTTAAACTAGTTATGAAATACATGTGCAACAACATATGAAGAATGATGAGTCTTTAATAAGAATGACAAGTAAAACAACTTTGTGTAGATTGCACAATCATTTCACGGTAGACACTTATTCATACTCGATATTTATATCAATCTAATGAATCCCTAACACGTATCTGAAATCACGCTCATATTGCTAAACTATAATTAATTAAACTTCATTTCAATCTTATTTTTAATTAAATTTAACTATAGTAAAACAATATAATCTAATATAAATATCAAGTGCAAATAATTTTTTACCATTGTATCACCCATCTCCCATGTTAGATTCCTCATTCCTATCCTATGAAATTCTTTTATTATATGTCTCACACAACTGACGATGTGGGTGTGTCTGCATGAAGCCAATCAATTTTCCATGTTTGGTTGACTTAAATATTTTGAAAGATATTTTCTTAATAGATTTATTTTACTCCAATTTAAAAAAAATGACTTTTTCACAAAAAATAGGAAAAATATTTTTCAAAACTCTCTCTCAACCCTCACCATCTCCAGGTTGACCTCATACGTGACCCAAACTCGATCGACCTCGACCTTAGGCCGGTACCGGGGAGTCGTGGTCGAGGCCTGTTCTTTGGTCTAGGTTAGATCTCTAGTCAAAGTCGGGGATTAGGCTTGAGTCAAGTTTAAAGGTTGAGGTTTAAGTCCTAAGTCGGGATTGAGGTTGAGGTTTGAGTCCTGAGTCGGGGTTGGGGTCGAGCTGAGGTTTAATTTTCAAGTCGGGGTTAGGGGTTGGAGTAAGGTCTAATAAGATCAAGTTGGATGATGGATCCCTCGTTGAGCCCGGGTCTCAAATAGGGGTTGAGTGCCACGTTGGGTCAGGATCGAGGTACACATCCATGGTCGAGCCTCGTGGTTCGAATTTGGGTCGAAAGTCATAGTATTTTTCTTTACTATTTCAAAATGCTCTTGAAATTGAATTTTTTATTACTAACCAAACTCCAAAAAAATAAAAATAAAAAAATCATTTATATCATTTATTTTTTCGTGAAAAACATTATAAATAACTTCCCAAATTTATTTTTTTCAAAAAAGATTACAGTAGCTAGTTGACAAATTCTGTGCATCTGATACTCTTTTACAAATCATACCTTCACGTGTACTTTTCCACATAGGTCAAGATCAGCATAAAATTCCCTTATTCTCTGAAAAAGAACTTTCCTCTTTACTGATTAATCAGAAAAAAAAAATCAGAGAGAATGGGAAGCAGGTACAGAGAAGAAGTGAATTACAGAAATCCATGTCTGACAATGCATCAGCCATGGGCATCTTTGCTTGTTTATGGTATCAAACGCATTGAAGGAAGATCTTGGCCTGCACCAATCAGAGGTAACTTCTTTTTTATGTACCCTTTTGTTAGTTTTTAAGGCATAGATCCTCGTGGTTCGACTCTTCTTTTGAACCTGCACGTAGTTGGAGCTCTAGTACATTGAGCTGCCTTTTTGTTAATTCTTTTCTCTATGCATAGAGTTATTTGGCCTGCCCCAATCAGAGGTAACTTCTTTTACTTCTACTTTTGTTATGTTAATTCTTGATTTTTTTTTTTAACTTTTATTGCTAAGGCAGAAAAAAGATAAAAAACACTAGGGAATTCTTTTCATGGATTAGAGTTATTTGATATTTGTTGCTAGTCGGAGGTAGTATACAAAAATTGGTTCGGGTACCACGGTTACCAAAAAAGGGTGTTTGGGGGTGGGGTGGGGAGGGGTAAACTTGTGAACTTTATTCCATTATCTAGTAAATTGATGATGTATAGGAAGAAATTTATTGTTTGATTCTTTGTTTAGCCTAAAATGGGAAAGTTGCCCTTTTTTATTTGGTTCATCACTGATATCAGTAAAAGCAACCCCCTTCCACCCCTAAATTTGGTAAAATTACTTTTTGGGAAGTAACTTTTTGATTGTAATGATGAGGGGGCATGGTGAGTACAAGGGGGAGTTTGAGAGGGAGGTTAGTGACGTTGCTACGTAGAGTCTAGGGTGGTTAGGTGAAGACTCTTCATCGAAAAATTATACTGCATATATAGAAAATTATACTGTATTTAAGTCAAAAATCACGTTTGTACATACATGTTAAATTTTGAACACCCTTAACAAAATTCCTGAATTCGCCATGGGGTGGGGGGTGGTTCACATCTAATTTTTGAATTAGGTACCTTTTGTTAATTCTTGAGTTTCCCTCTAACTCCATTTAGTCTACTCAGTATTTTGTGTTTAGATGGTACATGAGAAATGGGGTTGAAGGGTTAAAATGGAACAAGCTTGAGATGGAGTGTCAAAATGAAAACTGAGTACAAGTTAGAGGGGTTGCCTATGTATTTGGCCCTTTCTTTTTCTTGCTTGTTCTGTTGTTCACTATGCAGATGAAAGATTTGTGGTGTGTGTGTGTGTGTGTAAAGTTATAAGCTTTATCCCATGTTATAGTTGATTTTAATTATGGTGGTCTGTAGGTTTTTATTTGGTTCATTACTGCTTGATATCAGAAAAAGCTACAGTACATTTCCCCCCTAAATTTGGTAAATTCACTCCTTCGGAAGTAACTCTTTTATTGCATATCTAGTGTAAAAATCCTACCTTTGCTTGGCCAGAAATCTATATCAGTGTTCAGAATATTAACAGATTTCCCTTTTTAGCATAATCATTCTCTAATGTATATTGTGCTTAGGACTTGATAGTATTTTCGTCTGGAGTACCACGTTTATTTATGTGGCTACACCTAACCTGAAACTCAAGTTTAGTAGAGTGGTGAGGCATTTATTTATTTAGTTGTTTTTTCAGCTTATTAATTTTACAAAGGACTAGTTTGGTCACAAGACCTGTAGGTCTTTCCTCCGCATATTTTTTTTGTAATTTGGACGAGAGGAACACTAGGGGCTTATTTTTTTGTTATGAGGAAAAATTGCAGCGCTTCACCAGCGAGCCAATGAAGCTCTGATGTCATTCTTTATCTTCAAAGCACCTATTGAGAAACATTATGTTCTTTCTGCTTTCACTCTCTGTGGCACCATCAACATGACTGCGGAATTTCCGATCTCTTAGCCTGCCATTTGGACGCCATAGTCTCAGCCTTCCTTAAAACTCTTTGGTAACTTTTGGAAGGTGGATCTTATTCGTGTTCAACTATTTCTAATTAGAGAATGGCTAAAATCCTAGTTCTACGGTGTGCTTTTGCCCTTCAATGGTTGGGATGTCAGTGCTATGCATGCATCATCTCATCTTTAGGGCAAGAGATGAACTCCCAGCCTGCTTTAGTGCAGCTCCTCTGATATCATATAACAAAAAACTTAATGTTTTTGATGTGTCAAATCTCACGTCATCATTTCATCAAGATGATGCCAAAAATATATGTGCAATGGTGGAGTGTAGGACCATCGATATATCTTTTAATTCTCTGTGCATCAGCTGAAAGCCTGAAACAAGAAGTGTCTATTGATAGAAAGTTTCGCCATTTCCCCACTTCTTCAAATGCTTTCATAATTTCGGTTGTCACCGTCCTCCCATTGCATGAGGTCCATATCGAAGTAAAAGTATTTCAATATGACGTGGCCGTATAGTAGGATTTAGTCAATAGGCAATTTTACAGAGAGAGCATATGTTGTCTAGGCATTAGAACCACCTGCATCTAATGGGATGGATGTGGAACATTTATGACAAATAAAGGCTCTCGCTTCCGAGGGTCAAGATTCGAGCAATTTTTAACTTGCAATGTATGGCTTAAAGTAAGTAAGATGAGGAGAGATGAAAGCCAGAAGTAAACTGCTCAATCACCTCTAGAAGCTAGTGATAGTGTATAGGTTTCAAAGCCACGTCTATCGCTATTTACTTCACATTGTCATATCCAAATGGATGTGGATTGAAGTTTCACCAAGGTATTGGTTCTAAACTAACTGTGTAGATTATTTATGAGATTGTGTTAGGATCTTTGGAGAAGGATCGAGTCACAGGACGATGAACAGAAAAGTCCGAAGCAATTGATTTCGACTTTCCCTTGCCTTTGTTTGAATTCCTAGATCGACCTATTTTGTAGATAAATTCAGCTCATTAAAGGGAGACTGAAACCTTAGAGTTCAATGGAAGAGAGAACTCCAATCTCTTGTTTTTGACTGAAAATATTCGTACGTATTATTCCTCTTCTCTCCCTTTAAATAGGAGTCTTATTACATCAATAGAAAGCCTAATCCTTATGAAAGTAGGAAACATAAAACCTTATTCTAGAATAATAAATAAAGCTACTTAAGTATAAATATATAATAAATAAAACTACTTAAACTATAAAAAAATAATAACCCATTCCACGCAGCTTCCACACATCCACAACAGATTGTCACACTAAAGTACAACAACAACAACAACATACCCAGTGTATTCCCACAATGTGGGGTCTGGGGTGTCACACTAAAGTACATCCATCGAAAAACCACCCATAGTTCTATCTCATTTTCATCTTCGACAAATAAAAGGGAAGAAACGTCGAGGAAAATTAGAAGGTTTTGAATGAGATCTTAGTTGGTGGCAACTCTAGTTTGTGATCCAAGTACACCATTTACCTAAAAC
The DNA here is from genome assembly GCA_031232105.1 of Capsicum rhomboideum. Taxonomy (NCBI): domain Eukaryota; kingdom Viridiplantae; phylum Streptophyta; class Magnoliopsida; order Solanales; family Solanaceae; genus Capsicum; species Capsicum rhomboideum. The sequence goes on from CP124711.1 coordinate 7,847,443, forward strand.
AATTGAAGATGTTCTATAATGTTGGAAATAGTTGGTAATTGAGCCAAAATGTATTTGTAATGGGCAACAATTATTCAGATTCTTGTGAATCCTATTTATTGACCTACATTAAAGTTAGTGTTCACCAACAATTTCGCTCTCTAATTCGAGAATGCATGGAAAGTAGGCTTGTTCTCTTAGATAATCCTATTTCATGACCTACATTCTAGTAATCATTTGCCCGAGATTTGGCTCTCTGATTCAAGAATATATGCGATGTTACATTTTTCTTTTAGATACAGAAAATCTTTTGCATCTTGCCAAATATGCTGAACAAAATAAAGGGACTAGGATTGTGTATTTGTGTCCACTCTAATTTAGTTACAGGCTGCAGTACAAGTAGGTATCTCTACTTATCCTTTTCTTAGTTGTATGAGTAATCTTACAATTTCCCATTTGTTGTTGGAATTCAATTCCTTATTATCTAATTATAATGTTTTTTTTCTTTCTTTCATGAAGGTCGACTTTGGATTCATGCTGCTAGTAAGATCCCAGAACCAGAAACTATCAAAGCAATGGAGGACTTCTACAGGGAAATCTATGCAGTGGATGGCACAACAGATCTCAAGTTTCCCGAGCATTATCCAGTTTCAAGGCTTCTAGGTGACGAACTCCTTGCAACATAATTTTGCCTGCTTATTACTCCCTCCGTTTCAAAATAGTTGGCCCTTGTTGACATGACACTGTCCTTAAGAAAATATTTATTAGAAACTTACTTTACCAAATTAGCCTTATTAATTATGCTTTGAAAATATAAATTTGAGTTTGGACACTTTATGTAATCATTTAATGATATGGGTAGTATTGGAAGAACGTAGTAAAATTCTCTTGATTTCATAAATGGGACAACTAAATAAAAACAAATATTTTTAGAAAGAGGGCCAACTATTTTGAAACGGAGGGAGTAATTCTTTTCCTCTGGTTTTGAACTGAAATTACTCCGAGTGGAATAAAAAGTTAGATAAGATTCCTATACTTAAGATATCGTATATTTGCTTGAATAGACCATTGAAGTGCTGGATCCTCCCTCTATTTTAGAACTCATGCTCGAGGGGTACAAGCTTAATGACTACTTATTTTATGTACTCCATTCTGCCTTAGAAGCTTCTCTTTCATGACATCCGGTGCTAATTTTTGTAGGAGATAATATGGGATTTTGCTTTTTCGTTTCCGCAATTGATATTTATGAATCTTTGTGGTATCTAGTCACCATCATTAAATGCATTTGCATGGTTCTTTCTTCTTGTGTGATACTAAGTTCACCAATGATATCCTAATAAATCTGAAATTGGCAGAGACGACATGTTCCTGTCTAGGTTTTTGGTTTCATCTATAAGATATCTAACTTTCTGCATCTGTATTTTGACTTTAAGTTGTGATCTCTTTTATGTTTTCTTCTTCAACGTAGAGATTACTTGGTTCTTAATTGTCATCCGAAAATCTTTTGAAACTTTTGGTTTGTACAGGTTGTGTTGAAGTGGCTGGATGTGTCACGTGTGAGGAGCTAGTCAACTGGGATCAAATCCCAGAAGGGGTGAGTTTATTTCTCAAGTATTTTGGTCTTGTTGTGTGCTATGCGTTATTTTTATTTGATACATTTTGTTTACAGGTGAGGCTAGAGGGTCAAACAAAATTTTGCTGGCTTTGTGAGCAACCACAGGTATTTTGGTTTATTTGGAAGTCGATTATTTGTTTCCGTCGTGTTTTCTCCACCAAATGAATCATTATTTTCCTTTTAACTCATGCAGAAACTTATTGTACCATTTGAGATGCGAGGGTTCCAAGGTGTTTATAACTTGGAAAGAAAGGTATTAAAATTTGAGAAACTTTGTTGTCTTTTCCCGTTATACATGATTTAAGACATTCCCACTTGTAGTTGATCCCCGTTTAAAGCTCATTTTGCTGTTGCATCGTTAATTTTTTTTTCCATTTGAATTTGTTTCTAGATATATGAAGCTGCAGTCCGAGGTATTTCTCCAGTTGCGCCCCCACTTCCAGTAACATTTCCCCTTCCAAATCCGCGGGATCCTTTTTCATTGAAGCCAAGATCTCTTGCTTCCTCCCCAAGTAGCTCCAGTACATCGGAGGTGAACAAACAATCTGAAAATCTTGTTGCTGCAATAGCTGGTGCTCGAGCGGCTGCCACACAGTTCTCTAAGAGTGGTAATTCTCAGTCCAATACAGTTGAGGGAGGAGATGATTCAAGGCCAAGAAATATGTATAGGAGGGCTCACAATTGATCAACATGCAGTTTTTGGAGGTCTAGTTATTTAGTAGGGGCTGTTATGGTTTTAAGTTCGTTTTTGAAATTATGATTTGTAAACTGCTCCCATGTCATGTGTACATATTCTTTTCTGCTAGTGACTCCTTGGGAGTATTATGAACAAGTTATGAGAAAGGAAGATGCAGGTAGCCTCCAATTTCTTTGGTAACAAAGGTTTCTTCCTTTGATGAATCTCTTCTATTTGAATGCACTTTCATAAAGTTTGCGAGAGTGGAAATCACTGATAATTGGTGATGAGTAAATAAAGGCATAATATATAGGTATGCACTCAAACTTGGCCTCAACTGGTAAGTAGACATTCCAACTTTAGAAGTGCACGTTAGACATCTCAACTTGCCTCCACTGTGTCAATTGAACATTCCAACTTATAAAATGGTCATCTAGACATCTTAAAAACTTATGTGCCACGTTAGAGTCGGATGTCTTAAAGACACAGTAAAGATGAGTTGGAGTTGTGTAGATGTGCACCAGTAACATGAGGTCCAGTTCACGAGTGTTATGGCTAAATTACTTGGTAATTTGGTGTTAACTGTGGTTGCAGTTAAGTATTTTCCGTCCTTACGACTTATGGTTCTCAGTTCTCACATCCATATAGTGTTCCTTAGTATGAGGAAACAAAAGATCACACAAATTTCATGTTCCTGTCAAGACAAGAAACTATAAATAAGACCACATTGAACTTTAGTATAACAAACACATTAGCATTGCAAAGATGTCATCCTCCAAATGCTTGCTAGTCATGTTCCTTGGACTAATTAATGGTCCTTACCACCTTCTCATTTGCTGATCAACACTACCAACATACCAATTATGCCACTAAACAGCCAAACATGAATGGTTACATAGCCATGGAACCAGATCCTGAACATAAGTATGAGCCACACTGGTATTCATATAAGATCTTGAACTTAGGAGGAAGGTGGATCAATGATCATAGACTTTGAGTCACCTTAATCAAGTAATAGTAATAATATGTTTGGATGGTTAAATAAAATGCATTTTTGGGTCCTAATAAAAGACCAAATTGTTGTAATGAAAAAGAGTACAAATATTTGAAAAGCTAATGTTTTAATCCCTTTTGTCTGAATAATCATTTGTCAGGATTCTTTGGCGTAAGTTCCTTGGGTTGGACAGGGCACTAGTCCATGTTGCTATTTCTGCATCTAGAGGGGAGTCGTTTGGTGGAATAATTTTTTAGATGTACTACTGCATTCACAAGGGTTAGACCACTTTTTATAGGTCAATAGAATTTTTATTCTCAAAACCCAGATCCATTTTGCAAATTCATTATTACGGTATATACAAATTTTTCAACATGTTTATGACAATGATTTAAGAGTTAAGCTAGGTATGCTATCTTTTAAAACTTTATATCACTTAGTAGAAGAAGAAAGCAATGAATATATACGTTGTACCACTCGAAAGATTGGTATAGCTTTCATACAAGAATTAGCCATGTTACAAAATAGCAATTTAGATTATGACAATCAGATAATATTTAAAATGATCTACAATCTATATCTACTCTTTAATATTTTCCCTTCATATTAGATCTTCAAAAAGTATTTTCTTTTTGCATTCAAAAACCTATTCATTTCCTATAAAATAATACTCAACCGTTGGAATCATCATGAAAACATCCCTTTTTAAATTAAAATAGGAGTATTATACTTCTTCATTTAAAGTACTCCATCTTAAAAAAATAATTAGTAATTCATTACTAATAAAAAATAGTATCTTCATAATTAGGGGCCTAACCCTATGCCCTTTGCTTTAGTTGCTTTATGCTAAAGCCGGCCTTGGTTCTTATTACTTCTATAAGGCAGAAGATCATGAATCCATTACTCTGTTATAAATATTGATTATGACAATTCAAGAATATTATTATCTTGGTTGTTGGATATTGCATTAGAATATTTCAATAGGGGATGTATTATATTGATACTTTTCTTCTAATCACGTTGGACTCAATTATTTTAATATAGAAACTTTGATTTTGGGTTTCTTTTCCTTTGTATCGTACCGTATTCAGGGGCGGAGTTAAAGTGTCAGCTATGAATTTGACTGAATCGGTACCTATGGTTCAAATCTTTGTATTTATTTTAAAAATTCATTAAATATGCACAAATTATCTTATTTACAATTCAATAACTTAAAAATATTAGAATTCATTTTGCTATATTGAGGCTTAACTAAATTCAAATTCGCGCCAAAACATTCCACACCTACCGAACGAAAATGACTTATAAGGACATTGAATGTTTTTTTTGTCGGCCACAGATATTTATGTAAACCTACTACCCATTTCTTCATTCTTTCCATGACGCTAAGTTAGAATATAGAAAAAAAAAGAAAAAAAACTTTATTGTTAGAAAACGACTTGGTGATGTTGACCACTTTCTTGAAGACTTAAAAAGCATTAGATTCTTGAAACTAATCTTGACTACAATATATACAACTACATAACTCAGATTTCTACCACAAAAAATTAATTCCAACAAATCTTGAGTGGTTGTGATTAATTAGCAGCCAAATTATATATCAGTACAGTGAAAATGGCTTTCTTGATTTTAATTACTATAGTTATCCATGCTTACTTTTCTTCCTTAGTTTCTGGTTATGATCTTGATCCTCTACAAGATCTATGTGTTGCAGTTCAAGATATCAACCATTCTGGTAAATCACTCATTTATCTTTGTTTTCTTTTCCATTTTCTAGATAATGACTTATGAAGTTTCTATTTATTAGCTACGAAATTCAGTGCTAATCTATCGCTAGATTTTGATAATTCGTCGTTAAATTGTACTCCCTCCATCCCAATTCCCAATTTATGTGTCATGGAGTTTCGAGAGTCAACAAAGTTATTTTTTTGACTGAAATGTCTTTATAAGTATGTGTTTTAAGTATTTTAAATAGTTAATTGTTGTGATTTATAGTACTTTTTACGAAGCTTCTATGCCCGAATTCATGATCAAAGTTTAGAAGTTTGAATCTCGAAATTCCAAATGTGCCACATAAATTCAGACAGAGGAAATATTAGCAACGGATTTTTATTGTTTAGCGATATAAGTTGTTCATCGCTCATTCCTCTTTTTTTTGTGAATATATAGTGTAAAGATTAGTAGTGTAATTTAATTTGTGATAGCAGTCTAGGTACCATTTTTACCAATGTTTGCTTGTCATAGAGATTTACCCGTGATTACCTTATGAGTGACCTGATTGTATAAATATGTTTTACACAGTCAGTCAGAGTATTGAACTTAGACTCTTTTTAAGTTGTTTGCTTGAAAGCTAAATCTATGTGTAACTTATGTTTGTTCCTAATCTTGTTCTGTTTCACTCATGCGCAGTTTTTGTGAATGGAAGGTTCTGCAAAGACCCAAAGCTAGCCACAGCAAATGATTTCTTTGCTTCAGGTTTCAATGAAAGTGGAATGCCAACACCAACAAACCTTGGTTTTGCTGTGAATATTTTGAATGTAAATCGTATGCCAGGACTCAACACTCTTGGCATTTCTATGGTTCGAGCTGATCTCGAACCATATGGACTAGTATCACCTCATATTCATCCTCGAGCAACTGAGCTAATACACGTACTAGCTGGTACTATCTATGTTGGATTTGTTGTTCCTGATCTGAAAAATCCTTTCAAATCGAGGCTATTCGATAAAATCTTGAATCCAGGGGATGTTTTTGTGATCCCACAAAGTATGATTCACATTCAATACAATTTGGGAACCACCAACGCAACGCATTTGAGTTCTTTCAATAGCCAAAATCCTGGAGTGCATATGATCCCTTATCAAATCTTTGGGTCAAATCCACCAATTCTTGACGATGTTCTTGTCAAAGGTTTTCAATTGGATAAGAAAGTGATCGAACATCTTCGAGCACAATTCTCGTAGGATATGTGGGAAAAAAAAGTTGTATCTGATTGGACTCACTAGAACATGTTTGTGCATTACAACCTTAGAACCTTAGTCATCTGTCCTGTTCAAGTATTGAGCAAGTCTGTTGAAATATTAAGGTGACAAGTACTGGTTTGTTCATAGTTGATGTATTTTTTATGTAACTTTGGTGATGTTCTTTGACCAAAGGAAATAAAATTTGGTGATGTTCTTTTAAAAGTTATGTTTTGTTTATGAAATTCTTGTTCACACACCAAAAGGGAAAAAAAAAGTGAATTGAATGTGTAATCATAAAGGAAATTGGTTGATGGGCGTGGGGGTGGGGGTGGGGGTGGGGGGAGATGAGTGGAAACAAAATTTCATTTTCTTTGTCTATTCATCTGACATCAAGAATTTACGAGCCTGATTAATCTATTTATGTTGCATAAGGTACATTAAAGGAAAGTTTTGCTTGCGAAAAGTTCTTTATTCATAGGGATTGAATCGAGATATCTGATTAAGAACGGAGGGATACATGCATCCGCCCCACTACAACTCTTGGTGACAAAGTAAAATTGGAAGAAATTAACAAATACCCACTTTTCATACCGCTAATTGAATCTCAACAACAATTTCGAAACTATTCAAACTCTAGCATAAATAAGTAAATGACAATTGGAACTGAAGTCTTTTAAGTTTTCAGCATCAACATCATAATAAATTAATAATTTATAAGTTAATAATTTGTACAAACATACATAAGTTCAGTCATATGTGCTAATTTAGGGAAAAACTCAAATACCACTTCAATTTTAATTCCATTTTCTAGCCATTCACTGACAACATACTTTATATAATACTAATACAATTTCAATACACATCTTATACAGATATGTATTCTATACAATAAAGATACAATTTCTATATGCATCTTATACATATACATATGTTATACAACAATGATATAATTTCTATGCACGTCATATAAAAAAATACATATTCTATATAACAATGATACAATTTCTATACACATCCTATACATATACATATTCTATACAATAATGATACAGTTTATATATACATCATATGCACAATTTTTATACAACAACTATACCATCTTTATACATATTCTATACTCCACTAACAATGAAATTGACATGGAAGTTGTAGATTCAGTGAAAAATTTAGTACTTCCCAATTTCTAGTTGATCAATTTGAATTAAACTTCTCATAAATTCGCTGCTCTATTTTTTTATGAACCATATCAATATGATATATGAACTGTATCAGTATGATATATATAAATTGTATCTGAACTACCTGATCTGAAATGACCCAAATTAGAAAATGATCATTTTGTGAAATTAAAATGACAGACTGATCTATTAAAATGACTATTTTTGATGAAAATATTATCCAAAAGGTCCATAAGGTGTCCTTTTCCCCTAATTTTACCCATACTTCGGCAAATCAAAGTGTAATTCATCGCATATGTCTGAAGTTCAAAACTTCATATGTCAAATTTTCAACTTAATTATCTATATCAAAGGTGGCTAAATTATAAAATTTATAAATTTCGATTATGTCTTAAATAGGAATTCCAAATTAACTTAATGCATTGTATGTATTAGTGATAATTGGAAGGGTTGGATTGAATTTAGATGGATCAAAATAAAATGAGTTAACAAATTGGTAGATTATTGACCCGTTCAAAAGTTACTTTGGTTGAAATGGGCTAAAGTATGGTCATAACCAACTCCCCAGCTCTTACTAAGTTTTAATTACTTTATTATTTTTTTTTAAAATAATTTTTAAACACATTGTAAAATTATTATTTTTTCTTATAATGACTATATATAACACATCAAATAAAACAAAATATTTTTTTTAAAAATATTTTGACAAGATTTCTTATAGATTAATTTAGACTAGATCTCAATTCAAACGTTAGTGGGCTGAAATGAATTGGACTAAAATGAACCAAAAGATTAAATAAAGAGGAACTTTAAAAAATAGCAAACTTGGGGAAAAAACTCTGCCCTCCTTAGCTACATTATGCTAATTATAACCCATAGCTACTATTTGAAATATTGAGCCCAAAAAAATAAATAAATCTCTCGCCTCTCTCCCTAATTCTCTCTATTATTTTTTAAAAGAGAGAAGTCTTAATTATCCCCCTGAACTTGTAAGGTTTTATTTAGTGAACACCTAAAGTATTGATTGTCTTAAAAAAAACCCGGAACTTGTTATTTGAATGTGTCGGGTACCCCCTAGTGGTCCATCTGGCACGAAAAGTGAGTACAAACTCAAGAAGGCGCGTGCGGGAGTAAAATATTTGGCACGTCATCTTATTTCAACGGTAAAAAACTTAAAAATCATCAATTTTAATTATTTTTTCCATAGTTTGAAAGCCCCCCCCCCCCCCCCCCCCCCCCCCCCCCCCCCTCTTCCTATTTATTCTCCCTTCTCCTCCATCACTTTTAAATTTTTTGAAAACAATTTTCGGTCAATTTCCTCTATCACCTTCAATTGCTTCTATCTTGCCTACTTAAATTGCAATTTCTTACTCCATGAATTATAATAGGAGGCTTGTTTGTGCATGTGGGTTTCCTCCAATTGTGAGAATTTCATGATCTAATGACAACCTCGGACGTAGATTTCTCGGTTGTATGCACTATGGTGTATGTAATATTATATTTCTTTTTTTTTTTTGGGATGAAGTAATTTTTATAACTTTGTTTTCTATGAACTACAGTCCCTATTTCGAACTCCTTGCAAATTTTTTGATTGATATGATTCAGAATTTCCACGTCAGGCAAATGTTGTGATTTTGGGTTTGTTGAAGAAAACCAACAAGCAGCAAAAGGAGCTGAAGGGCAAGCGGATCTTAAAGCTAATTTTGTGCATTAGTTTGATATGTAATGTGATGATGTTCATTTACCTTTTGTGCCGTTGAAAGGGAAATTGGTATTGGTGTTGGTGTATGTATGATGATGAAGTTAAGGCTGCCTTAGACGAAAGGAGAATTGGTATAACTTTTTGTGTTGGTCTATGTATTATGGTGTATTTTGACGGATATAGTTGTATTTTCTCTGCTGATTAAAGCAATATATATGCAGTTATAGTTGTCATATTTCTTTGTTTTAGTTGTCTTTTCTATGAGAACATGATAAACAAAAGGTAATACATGAAAACATAATCAGAGGTAACAACACAACGATGTACATAATAGATGCATTCCATAAACCTGATCATGAACATAATGACACCATAGTGCTTAATTGTTTCAACCAAAAGCAAGTAGAGTACTTAAAACATCAAACACCAAAACACATAAAGAACGACTAGTTGAAGTTTGATTTTACAAAACCACAAGTACACTATCAAAATAACACTAACAACCACCATCACCACACATGAACTAAATTTTTCCCTTGCCCTTTGCATTTGTCTTTGATGAAGTTTTTGCCTTGGTAATCTTTGAGGGAGATTTTTCCGTCACTTGTGCCCTTGTCTTAATTCCAGCAACTTTTGATCTGATTTGAACTTGAAGTTGCCTTAGAGTAATAGCACGACTACCTTTCCACTTCAGTCCCTTGGTTGGTTGATAACCAATATCACCAGTGACATGCGTAGAACTCACCATGCCTGTGTTAACACTTCTACTACTAGCCAATCTTTGCTGAAACATAAAGAGCTTGGTTATTTTTTGCCTAACTTTCGCAAAATACTAAAATTCTCAATTCAATGAGACACTTACATTAACACAAGTATATCCACTTTCGGAAATAAATACACCTTCACCCACAACTCTTGGCCTCTTGTAACCACTTTTTGCACCTGTTTTACCAGTGTTGCTAGTACTTCCTCTTCCCCTCTTTTCGGTAGAAGATTGTTGTGAGGCAACATATTAGAAGAAGAGATTAGTTAGTAAGTAATCTAATCAGGCAATTTTAAGTAAGCTAATGAGAGTATTACCTCTGTTGTGGGTGCTGGTGTGGATTTACGATTAGGATTTTGTGGACAACCCCTCTTGTTTTGATTTGCTCTTTTGCAGATTGAATATGTCATTGGCACCCCAAATTTTGGCAACTTTCCAACTTTTCTCACTTCACCAATCTCTTTCTTTCTGTTCTTTGGTGGCCTACCAGGCATTTGTCTTACTTCAGGTGGCTCAACTATAGGATTTGTACTATCTGACCACGTTTTCATGTTTATATGCCTTCAGATATGTCTCTTTTTTGTACCAGCTAGAAATTGCTTGTGATGCCTCCAAATTCAAGTAGTTTATTGCTGCTATACCATGTACACAAGGGATTCCTTTTAGTTCCCAGGATCTACAACTACATTTTTGTTGACTCAATATCAAAGTATGCTTGTATGCCCCTTCTAACACTTCAAATCCTTGATCACCATTTCAGTCAATATTGCACTGCATTTATCTTTCTATATTTGCATTGAACACCATCATTGCCATTGGAGATATCTCATCTGTCCAAGAATCAGCAAATGTTCTTGCCTTACTCACCCTACTCATCACCTTAATCCTGATTTCTTCCAACATTGAAACAATAGTCTTGTTCCTAGGACCCAAAACCCAAGCATTGAAACTCTCTGCCATGTTATTATCTACACTGTCACACTTGGAAAATGTATTGAAGTAAGCCTTGCACTATTTCTCCTTGTTGAATCCAATAAGGTCTTCAACAATACCTTTACCTAACCTGGCTAGACCATCAATATTATGCTTAAATTGTGCCTCAAAAGTGGATCTAGCACAAGCCCAAAATTTCTTCCTTCTCTCTATGCCTCTCCATTTCTTTGACCAGTTAGATAAGATATGTCTAGCATACATTCTGTGCTCACATCCAGGAGGTATTTATTCAGCAGCAACAACTAGTCCCTGCAGTTTCAAAACAAAAAGAAGAAGTTAGTTAATTTTGATCTAAATTAAAGTCAAGATAGAAACAAAGAAATATAGTTACCTTTTGCATATCACTGATGATAGTGAGCTGAGAACCATCCCCTAAGTTAAGATCATGTTGCAGTATCATCAAGAACCATCTCCATGTAGCCTTGCTTTCAGTACCAACCACTGCCCATGCTATTGGAAACATTTGATTTTTTCCATCCTTAACTATAGCTACCAAGAGTTGACCTTTAGAAACTCCTTTTAAAAAGCACCCATCCAGCCCTATACACTTTTTGTATCCCTTTTGAAATCCTCTTTTCATAGCATCAAAACATATGTAGAAAGAGTGAAATTGTTTCATCCTACTATCTGAATCAATTAGCTTCACAACACAAGTGCTACCGGGATTTGTTTGGAGCAACATATCCTTGTAGTCTAGGATTCTGTTAAATTCAACCACATGGTCCCCCATAACTTCTTTCAAAATCAATTTTCTTATCTTTAACCACACTACCTTGCCAACATAAACACCCAACTCTTTCCTAACCCATTCTTGAATCTCCCACCCTTTGATACTAGGCTGGGATATAATCCTATATTTAAGATACTTTGATAAAAAATTTGAATTACAAAGGAAATTAGTGTTGGTCCGGGTACATTTGTGCCTTGGGTTGTATGTCTTGATAGAGAAGTTCTCACTCCTCCCTTCCTTGCTAGCATACAACAACCATGGACAACCACTTTTACATTTCACTCTTACTCTATAACTCTCATTCACATTCTTGTCTAACTCAACCCCCTTCTTTATAGCATATTTTGTAAGTACTTCTCTAAACTCTTTTACACTTTCAAATACTAAACCAAGTTGCCACACAACAACTTCACAAGTTGGATCATATATCACTGCAATAATCTTTTTTCTTCCCCTTAACCTCCCTCCTTCAAGTTCATCATCAGAAACAGGCAGCATATCATCATCACTTTGAAAACTATCACAATCAAAACTATCATAGTATGACTCATCTTCTGTCAGTTTACCCTTGTAATTTTGCTTGCCCTTATCAATATCATTATACCCATCATCCAGTCCAACTTCACCCAAAAAACCTTTTGGTTTTTCTTTCTTTTTGTTTCTCTTACTTTCTCTGTTAAACTTTCTCACATCTTTTTTCACAATCCTCAACTCTTCATGCACATCACTTCCATAGTCAACAGATTGGTCAGAATCATCATCATCATCATTATTGCCTCTAACCTCTTATTCTTGGACAACAAGTTCAACTTCATCTTCAGTATCAGTCCAATCTATTGAACTATAACCATCATCAACCCCAACTTCTTCTTCATAGTCAGACCTGTGACCACTAGTTGGAACAACAGCAGCAGCAGAAGAAGCTAACCCTAGATCTTGATTTTTTCCCTTGGTATTTCCACATGGAACAAAAAACAGCTCAGATTCTGTCCTAGTAGCTACAAGTGCATTAAAAGTCTCACCAACACTTGTAACTTGACTCATTTGTCCTCCGGATGGACCCACATACTCTAGAATTGAGACATCACATGCATATATATCTATTATGTCCCCATCTTGTAAAAACAATGCAATGTCATAAATGTCCCTATCTTTTTTCAATTCAGCCAGATCACCCCCTAGAGATGACACAACATAAGTCTTCCCCAACTTAGTAATACCAAATGACTAAGCATAATCTCCAATTTCAAGAATTGACAAGTGATCTTCATCTACATTGAACACATGTTTAGTCCTACCACCAATGTAGATTGGACCAACCTCACTCACTAAGATACCACCAAATTTAAATCTTAAGTTCAGAAACTTATTAACCATATGTCAATCTATAACCACAATAAAAAAACAGTCAATTAGACACAAGTGCACAAACAGTCCAACAAGACAACAGTACATAAGTAATTTAGAGAAATCCCCAACATTTAACAATACAAGACTACAATACATAGGTAATTTAGAGAAATCCCCAATATTTAACAATACAAGACTACAATACATAAAAAATTTAGAGAAATTCCCAACATTACAAGGCAAGACAATTATACATAAGTAATTGAGAGAAAAACTCCAACATTTAACAATACAATCTAACAGTACATAAGGAATTTAGAGAAAACCCCAAAATTTAACAATACAATCCAACAGTAAGCAAAACAATACACAATAGTGTAATTAAAATAAAAAGGAAATGATTTTACTAAAAAACCTAATTTTCTGAAGTAATTACGAGAAACCGTAGTAGCCATGCATGCAAAATTTCTCATAGTTTCACAGTAATATAGTTAGTAAGACACCAGATCTCAATCATTAACATGATATCTATGCTTTAAATCAAAACCCTAATCTGAACAGTAATCAAAATCCAGTATGAAACCCTAACCGACCCCCCTCCCCTCCCCCCCCCCTCCCCCATATTTTAACACAAAGAAAACAACAAAAAACATATTTTTTTAGATAATAGCTTACTTGATCGAAGAAAATTAAATCCGGAGTGAAATATTCACCCAAAGCTTCGATTTTTCTCTATTTCGGAGCAGAGAAAAGCTCAAAAATTTCACCCTTCTTCTTCACTAAAAGCTTACGTAAAAGCTTCACTGCACCTTCACCACAACCTTAACCCAGAATTCTTCAAAGCGCAGGTAATGCTTTGACTTTTAGAGAGACTTAGAGAGACTCTTGAGAGAAATCGAAGAATTAGGGTTGAAGTGAGTGATTATATATGATTTTTGATAGATATCGGGTAAATATAAAAGGGGGTCTGATATTATTTATCCACGCGGACATACACATAAGCCATTATTGCATCGTGTACGCGCGTGTTTACACGATTGTGGTCTTTGAACCACGAGGGAGTACCCGACACATTCAAATAACAAGTTTCGGGTTTTTTAATTTTTAAGACAACCAGTACTTTAGGTGTTCACTAAATAAAACCTTACAAGTTCAGGGGGGTAATTAAGACTTCTCTCTTTTTAAAATTTTAGCTATGGATCATAATTACATAGCTATTTTTGTCATGCCATGTAGTTGTTCCATAAATAAATGGGTCAAAATCAAGAAAAAAATTACATCATACCACTACTTAACTTACCATAACTACTTAAAGTTCAAACTCTTTTAAATAATTACATAAATCCCTAATTTTACTTAAAAGTTTGGATACATCACAGAAGAATGTGACGTATCAGTATAAAATTAAGTGATATATCCAGAAGAATGTGATGTATCTGTGTGGAATGTGATGTATTCATGTAAAATTAAGTGATGTATCCTTGTGGAATGTGATGTATTTATGTAAAATTAAGTGATTTATCTGTATAAAATTAAGTGATGTATCCGAAAGAATGTGATATATTCGTGTGGAATAAATAAGACATTTTTAGTAATATTGAAAAGAGTTAGAATAGGGAATAATTAGCTTCAAAAGAGTTGAAATTTGTGTTGTTTTTACCAAAATCGCTCTAAAAGAATTGAAATTTATATTGTTTTTACCAAAATCAATCCAAACTTAATTGAGTTGAAGGACTTATGATTTTCTAGGCTAATTTTACCACCTCTCATTGCATGCTCAAGTCCAAATGGCTAAACCACAAAATTTATAAAATTTGACTATGCCCTTAAATGGTAACCCCAAATAAACTATCCATTCCCTTCCCCTTTTCCATAGCTACTAAAACCCTAAACCCCAATCAAGAAAATTCTCAACACACAACAATGGACAACCCCTCCAAATCTCCACTAAAAATTGCAGAAATACAAGGCAAAGGAAGATCCCTCATTGCTACACAACCCCTAAAACCTGGTCAAATCATCCTCAAAGACACCCCTCTCCTCCTTTACCCCGCATCGCCTTTAAACAAAATCTACAACACATTTTGCTCAACTTGCTTTAGAATAATCCAACAATCTCCCATTCAATGCCCATTTTGTCCTTACGCATTTTTCTGTACCGCAACTTGTCAGTCCAAATCTTTATCGACTTCCCACACCCCGTGGGTTTGTCAGTCTTTATCTCGCGTGACAAACAGTTTACATTTCCGTAAACTGACTGTCGATCAGCAAGTTGAAGCGCTTTTTCTTGTATCAGCTTATAACTTAGCTGTTGTTTCACCTTCTGCTTTTCGAGTTCTTTTATCCCTTCAAGGGGATGGATCGGTTGTGAGTGAGAGTGATGTTGATTTGCTTCATTCGGTAATTGATTCGTGCCCGAATATGAATCTTGGTGAATTTGGGTTTTCGAAAGAGCTTACTGCGGCTCTTTTGGCTAAGGATAAGGTGAATGCGTTTGGGTTGATGGAACCTTTTGATCCTGATAGAGAAAGGGGTGAAAGGGGTGTTAGGGCTTATGGGATTTATCCTATGGCGTCATTTTTTAATCATGATTGTCTTCCGAATGCGTGTAGGTTTGAGTATGTTGATGGTGATGGGAATGATGGGAGTAATACTGATATTGTCGTTAGGGTGTTACATGATGTACCTGAGGGGAGAGAGGTTTGTTTGAGTTATTTTCCTGTGAATTTTAAGTATTCGGAAAGGCAGAAAAGGTTGAAGGAGGATTATGGTTTTACGTGTAATTGTGATCGGTGTGTGGTTGAGGCTAATTGGTCTGATCAAGAGGATGATGATGCTATGGATCAGGAGGGGGAGGGAAGTGAAGAGGAAGAGGATGAAGCAATGGAGGAAGGTGTGGATGATGAGGAAAATGTAAATGGCGAGGTGGAGGAGAGTGATCAAGATTTTCCTCACGCGTATTTCTTCCTTAGATACATGTGTAATCGAGAGAATTGCGGGGGTACATTGGCTCCGTTGCCTCCTTCTGATGCATCTCCATCCACAGTTATGGAATGCAATGTTTGTGGTAATTTGAGCAAAACTGATGAGCTATAAGGTTTGCGCTGGTGATTACTGAAGTATGCCACATTTCCATATTAGCTAGCTTGTTTCTTGACTATTTGAGCTCTTGCGTGTTTGCCGTGCGTAGATTTTATGAGCTTAGTTTGTAGCTAGAACTTCTTGTCACTCTGTATTTGGTAGCTCACCTTGGTTTTCCTTTTTGTTAGCTTGTGAGCAAGTGCGAAAGTATTGACTTGTGAACCTTACAATTTTCATGTATACCCTGTGTGAGTGACATGTTGAGCAGTTTAATAATCAATCTATCAAACAACCTTGTCTTTGTTGAGGTTGGCTTTGAATACTCTATACCATTTCTCGTTCTTTTAAGTAGTTTAACTCGGAAGATAAGCTGCAAGAGGGTTTCGACAAACCCAAGCCCTCAAGTTATGAGTATCTAAGACTTGGATGAAAAGTTTCATCATCATTGAGCCATCACAAATAAACATGAATTTGCTCGTATATATTTTTTGAGACGGGTGAATTTGCTTTCTATATTTGTTGGCTTTTCGTTGATAGGTAAAATGTATTTTTACTGAAATACCAACAAAAAGTGGTTGTTGATTTCCTTAATGGATCACTTTAAAGGGGTCGGTTTAATACACGAGTATATCTGTTGATCGTTTTTCTAGCACTTAACCCCTTAATTATTCCATCAGTTTTTTGTTGACCCTATTGTAGCCCAATATTGATTTTCCCTTGGGAGAAAAGACTCAAACCCAAGTAGCAAAATCATTCTTGTGTCGCGACATCTTTGGAGATAGAGATACCTGCTGGTTGAGATGTGTCCTCTGTAAAGTATCAAGTTAAAGAGGATGATTTTTTATTCTTAGCGTCTTTGGTAACTCAGGATTAGCGGTAATAGTATTGATGTGGTAATATGTTTGGAAAAATTGAAGCCTAACTTCTTGAGAATGCAAAGGGCGGGCTAAAGACGACTAATGACCTATGTCATCTCATAATTCAGTCTATCTTGAATGTTGGGGTAGCTTTTTGTGAAGTTCTTCATTGCGTTCATACTAAGATGGGAACACATTCATTTGTAGGAGAAGCAACAATCTAACAAACAAAATTAGGACTATGTGTTTAAGTTAATAATTCATTTCTTAATTCAAATTCCAAAATATCTGCGAAATGAATCTGTTGACTGAGTCTATGAGGTTTAAGTTAAAGGGGTCTGATCTCATCAATGACATGGTTTATCTAAAACCAGACTCAGTCAACTCTATGCTTTAGTAGCATCTAAAAAAAAAAAATATCGTAGCACGAGCAAGGTCAACTGTCGGCAGATACATAAACTACTTGAATAATGGGAGTTGCTCACATCAGATAGTTGTTTACTGAGGATGTTACATTTAGCAACCAAGGGTGTGGCCTATTGGTCAAAGAAGTGGGTTGAACACCATGAGGTATCAGGTTTAAATCTTAGCAGAGACAAAACACACACTAGGTGATTTGTTTCCATTTGTTCTAGCCTTGGTGGACCGAATTACCTAGTACCTGTTGCTGGTGGTAGGTGATGAGTATCCCGTGGAATTAGTCGAGGTACGTGCAAGCTGGACCGGATACCACGGTTATAAAGAAAAGGATGTTACATCTGAACAACCCAGGACAGCTATTCTTGCATTGCTGAAAAGAATGGTTGGTTACTTCTAATTCTGTACAATCAAGAAATAAATGAACTGTCAATCATTACTTTTAGTTTTCAATATTCCCCAACATACAATGACACCTTCTCATTTAGTTTTCAATATTCCCCTACATACACATGGAGTATTATTTATGAAGCTAGTCAATGGGTACCTAGAAATACATCTCTATGAAATTATTAATTCCATTTAGGTAAGGAAGCTGATCTAATTAATAAACCACTTCTTTGACTACTAATTATTGTATGTGTTGCTTCTTTGGACTGGAATCTGCCTTAAGAAATGAGAAAATACCTGGACTTTTTCTTTGGATAGACGGAAGACAAGGATTAAATATGATTTAAATCGGAAACAAAGATATGAAAAACAACTAGATCAGAGTATAAATAGTCACACCTTTCTGGTTGTTTGAAAAAAAATCATAACAAGCCCAAAACAAACAAACTTGTTTGCAGAAAAAGCTTGGATTTTTGGTAAGAAACCAAACTTTGCTATAACAATGAGGATGTGCTGGTTCATAACAACTTTAGCCATCATTGCTTTCTTTTTTTCCCCTGCTTATGCTTATGATCTCAACTCTCTACAAGATATATGTGTTGCAGTTAACGACACTAAGGCTTCGGGTAAATCATTGATCCTTGTACATTTTTTGCTTACGAATGAGGCATAGTTGTTGTATAATTTATATCATCTGTTAGCTTTTAGTATCTGAATAATATGCTTAGCCAGTGGCGGATCACATAACATCTTGCAGGTTCACGGAACCAGTAGCTTTTGTTTAGACCATGTATGTATATTAAGAAATTTGCTAAATATCTACAAATATTTGACTGTGAAGCCAACTTATATTGTCTATTAATTTGAAGTTATTGTAGGAACTCATAAACTTTAAATTCCGAATCCGCCTCTATGCTAAGCTTCATTTTGTTTCACTTGTGCAGTTTTAGTAAATGGGAAGTTTTGCAAAGACCCGAAGCTTGCAAAAGCGGATGATTTCTTTGCTTCAGGTCTTAATGTTAGTGGAAATGCAGTGCCTCAGTTTGGTTTTGCTGTAAATATTGTGGATGTAAACAATATGCCTGGACTCAACACTCTTGGTATTTCTATAGTTCGTGCTGACTTGGAACCACAGGGTCTTGTTCCACTTCACACGCACCCTCGAGCTTCTGAGCTCATAACTATCCTGGAGGGTACTATCTATGCAGGATTTCTTGCCCCTGATGCTGCAAACGTCTTTAAGAGTCGTCTCTTCTCCAAAATCATGAATCCTGGCGATGTGTTTGTGATCCCACAGGGGCTTATTCACTTCCAATATAACGTTGGACACAAAAATGCCACCCTGCTTGCTTCTTTCAACAGTCAAAATCCTGGAGTCGTCATGATTCCTAATTCAATCTTTGCTTCAGATCCACCTATTCTGGACGACGTTCTTGCCAAAGGCTTCCAGCTTGATAAGAAAGTGATTGAAGAACTTCGAAAGAAATTCTCCTAGAATATGACATCAAAAATATAATTGTGTTTATCGGAAATTTAGAGCGCACTGCTCACTAGCGATTTGTGGAAGCATTGGAATAATAACATCAATTGTGACACTGTTCTTTGTAATTTTCAGTATTTGGAGTGAATTTATTCATTTCCATTAATTTTTTTTATATATATATATATATATATATATATTTTCTATAATAAATCAACCATTTAAATCAAGTGATGCACCATTTGTTAGAGTCCCTTTAACTTTTTTTTTTTATAATCATTCACTTAGAGCCAAATTGGTACTCTTCTTCATATTTTTGTTTGAGTCAAGAACTCAGGGCATATTAATTTAATTTGTTTGTATTATTTCCCTTTTTAGTCTGTTTAAGAAAAATATTTCTTTCCTTTTTTGGCGACTACTTAATTATAACTTTTTACATGATATGTTTAATACCACAAGATTAAAAGACATTTTGATAAGTGCTGCATTTCTTTAATTTAAGACGGCAAGATTCAAAAATCTTCTCTACTTTTTTAACTTCATGTCAAGTCAAAACTAGATAAATAAATTTAATGTTTTTAAACTAATGCAGCTTTGATTTGCTGATGACCTCTTGTTGTTTTGCAGAGGGGATGTGAAGTCTGTGCATAGGGTTGTACATCGGTCGGTTCGGTTCGGTTTTATGTATTATCGGTTTTTAAATATGCTAAACCAACAACCAACCAATAAAATATTTTTATCAATTTTTGGTTTATCGATTTTTGGTCCTTAACGGTTTGATTTTCGGTTTAACCGATAAGAAAATACTTATAAAACAAATATCAATCTGGCGCAATGATTTTCAATGTTGTGTAACAATAGCAACTAACATGACATCAATAAAAATGCTCACAAAATAAAAATATAGAAGCTAACATGGCATATGCCTTGCAGTGCTAAATTCACAAAATAAGAAGTCCACCATCCTGTCCACAAACTATGCAACCGTCGTCGTTGCAAACCTTCGCCGTCGGTTTACCAGAGAGGAAATTGAAAAGGTTTAACTTTATCGGATTATAGGTTTTCAGGAAATTGAATAGGTTTGTAAAAATTACAACAACAACAACATACCCAGTGTATTTCCACAAAGTGGGGTCTGGGGAGGATAAAGTGTACACGGTCCATACCACTATCTCAGAAGAAGAGGTTTGTAGAAATTAAAGAAAAATTAGAGAAAAATATAATAAGTAATATATATATATATATTTATATATATAAAAGTAGGGTAAAATAGTAATTTAGTATATTCTTATTGGGTCATCGGTTTACCTAATAAGAAAAAATCAAACCGAACCAATGACCCAATAAATTTTTTTAGAAAACCATTTGAAAAATGTTAACTCAATAACCCAATTACAATAAACCAATAACATTGTATCGGTTCGATTTATTGGTCTGTTCAATTTTTGCACACCTCTATCTGTGCAGCTCATGTTTGATAAGTTTAAACTGTTTTCTGCTGCATCTTGTCTTAATGCCAATCCTCAGAAGAGTGCAATTTATTTGGGGGTGTTTCACCTACAATACAACAACAGATCCTAGAAGTAACTGGCTTCATTAAAGGTGACTTGCCCTTTAGATACTTAGGGGTTCCTCTAAGTACTAAAAGGCTTACAGTGATTCAATGTGAACCCTTGTTGGAAAGGATGCTAGGAAGAATTACATCATGGACTTCTAGGTTTTTATATTATGCAGGAAGAACTGAATTGTTGAAGAGTGTCTTGTTTGGTGTACAGACTTTTTGGTCACAAGTGTACGTTTACACTACCAAAGAAAGTCATACAACTGAATAACTGATTGAGACACTGTGTAGAAGGTTTGTATGGACAGGATTTGCAGAGGAGTCAAAGAAAGCTCTTATAGCCTGGAAGAGACTCAGGATGCCAGTGGTAGCAGGGGGACTGAATTTGATATATATAGAGCTGTGGAACAAAGCTGCTATCTGCAAGCTTTTATGGAATTTTCGCAATGCAAAGGAGAGGAGAGGCTTTGGGTTAGGTGGGTGCATGCTTACTAGTATATAAATGCTCAGACTATTTGGTCTACCAACCCCAAGACAGCTCTTCTTGGGTTATTAAGAAGAACTTCAAGGCTAAAAAGTATGTTGAAGCTGCTGGCTATACTACTCTACAATTTCAACAGTTGACATCCTCCTCTATGAAGTTCATGTACCAAAAGCTTAGAGGTGAGATAACAAAGGTTGCATGGAGGAAGCTGATTTGTAACAATAGGGGTTGTCCCAAGTGGATCTTCCTGCTCAGGTTGGCAATACTAGGTTGACTATCCACTAAGGACAGGCTTATGAGATGGGGTGTAAATACTGAGCCTAAATGTGTTCTATGCAAACAACACCCTGAGAAACTGCAACATTTGTTCTTTAATTGCCCTGTTACATGTACTATTTGGAGTAAGTTGCTGTCTTGGCAGGACATCACTCGAGCTACACTGGATTGGCAAGGAGAGATCAAATGGGCATTGAAATATGGGGTAGGGACTAGGGAGAAGCACAGGAGCTGAGGTATTTCATATGGTGCTGGCTGCCACTGTTTATCATGTATGGATGGAAATGAATCAGACTATTTTCCAGGCAAGGAGTAGATCAACACCAGTGCTTATTAAACTTATCATACAAGAGGTGCATCTTAAAGCTAGTCCCGCAATTAGTTGATTATATCAGCAAGTTAAATGTCTACCCATAACTATCTTGACTGATTAGCATAGACTTAAGGAGAAGTGAGGCTTTGAGGTTGTAGCACTCTTGGGACCACTGTCCATGAGGCTGCTTTGTAGTTTACTGCTTTGGTATAAGAAAATGATTTATTTACAAAAAAAAAAAAAAAGTTTGATGTTTTGGGAGATGTATTGGGTAGTGAATAATGTCTAATAGCAAGAGTAAAATGGACACAAGATGAAAAATATTCATTGGTTTTTCAAATTAAATAACTATTATTGAACATCTATATTTAATATACTGGACAAATAAAAATAAACGGAGGCGTATAATCATTTCAAAGTTGAAATGACTACTCCCAACATTAAGTAGGCGTTTGGCCATGAAAATTAAAAAATTTGGAGTTGGAGTTGAAGTTGGAGTTGGAGTTGGAGTTGGAGTTGGAGTTATGTTTGGCCATGAAAAAAATTAGAGTTCTTTTTGACTTTTTGTGAGAGAAAAAAAGTGAAAAAAGTGAAAACAAGAAAAACTTGTTTTCACTTTTCCGGAATTTTTTTTCACTTTAGTGAAAAAAAATTCATGGCCAAACACCACCACTTTTCACTTTTTTCACTAAAGTAAAAAAAAATTCCGGAAAAAAGTGAAATTTATCCATGGCGAAACGGGTCCTTGGATCTGTCTCTTCACTGTTTTTTTCTTTCATTTTTCTTGTTATTAACTCAGACTTGTCATGTAGCTTCCTATATAGCTCACACATTACACTTCTTACATCATACAACCAAACCATTTCCTAACTTTTCTCCCCACGCCCCAAATCCAACCCCCCATGGATGAAATATGTAATTAATGAGCTCAACTGAATTCATTATTTTCGACCAAAAACGTAGATATTATATTGAGAAATTACTATTTTTTTTTTTGAAAAAAATATAATTTGAACTCATAATTTAAAAATTATAATAAACTTAATAGCAAAAAATCTAAAGGATGAATCTGTCAAATTTAAATACTAGCTCCCAAGACCATATATATAGGTACGTGTTAAAAAACTTATATATATAATAAAACTTTGAACCTAGGAAATTATGATAGAATTTCGAATCCAAATCCAAATCTCATATGATATAAATCCTGAATTTGTCTATGACGTGAAGAGATTTGCATATAAACTCAAGAGATTACGTCAAGTTGCAATCTTTAAAACAGTGTAAAGATCACCTATTATTTTTTTGGGGAAACATAAAAGAGCTTTATGACCACATTACCTTCTCAAAATATGTCACTATTGCAAAGTTATAGTTTTTTTTAAAAAAGAAAAGCTACCTAATTCTTTGATTGGGAACTAAAGAGGATCACTAAAGGCAAAAGAAAATATTAGGTTTGTAATTTTAAATAATTAGTGCAGTGGATTGTTCTTTTTTTAAAAAAGTAAATTATAATTTTAAATCATCAACGTGAAAGAAATGTCATAATTTTTCTTAAATTGTGCATATAATATTAAAATTATAAAGTTGACAAAAAGGAAAGACATTTTTTTTTAAAAGTCTGAAAAACAAAGTAAATTAAATAAATTGAAATGGAGGGAGTATATTTTTCTTTTTTATCCAGTATCTACTTTGAAACCTAACTCTTTTGATTTTATTTTATTTTTTTTAAAAATAACTTTGAAACCTAACTAATTCAAAATCGTGATCGAAATAGTCCCACTTTGAAACTAAAATGCTGCCTTCCCAAAATTATAAGCATTCTCAAAATTCGTGCCTTCCCAAAATTATAATCATTTCGTGCCTTCCCAAAATTATAATCATTCTCAAAATTCGAATTCTAAAACCTCTAATTAAAGATGAAGAGATATTTACCACTCACCAACTCACTACAACGGTGGGTGGTACTCTCTCCGTCCATCTTTACCTGCCCATATTTGATTTGACACACCCTTTAAGAAATACGAATAATAAATAAAAGGATAATTTTACTGTATTACCTCTATAAATTATTAGTTATCTAAATGTTGAGAAATGAATATAATATTTAATAACAGGGGTAAAATAGACACAAAATGATAAATTATCTCTTGATTTTCCAAACTGAACAAACAAAGTTGGACAATTATTTTTAGTATACTGGACAAGTAAAGATGGACGAAGGGAATAGCAAGATCCAACTATAAATAGTGTTACATCTCTAGTTGTTTGATACAAATTAAACAAGTAAGCCCATAGAGAAAAACACTATTGTTTTGCAATGGAACCAACTATTGCCATATCAATGACCATGTACTTGATAATCAACAATATTTTCCTTTATTCCTTTGCTTCTGAAGCTCCTGGTAAGTCATCCTTACAGGATTTCTCTCATTACTTTGTTAAAAAAGATATTTTTTTAAGTTTGAAAATAATTTATCTAATTGAATATATTCATTTTATTTTTTATGATGACCTTTTAGTCACATAAATGTTATGATATGTTTAAGATATCTCACGAGTTTCAAAAAAAAATAATTGTAGATGGTATTAAGCTGATCAAATTGACTTATAATCACATTTGATTTATCCACACATTTCTGCCTCATTCCACATTCTACAGTTCTTAATGTTTAAACCTCCTTGTGCTTTAGGGCAACAGACTTTATGGGTAGCTACTAATGAAATTTTCCTTTTCTCATCTGATCCACCCCATAGAAATTTTCTGCACTTCTTTCCCACTACTTTCAACACACTTTGAGGGAGTAGGAACACAGACTCCCAGAAATTATGTAGTGAGAAGATCACAGAGCTCACTACATGCATTCTCCCTACATAGGAAAGATGTCTAAATGATGAAGCTCTCACTTTCTCAGTGATCTTAATACTGAGTTGATGACGATCCAGCTTAGTCCAACTTCTTATGTGATAAATGATAATGGTAGTCCAAAATATCTAATTGGAACTGATCCCACAGTATCCAGTAAGCTCAAGCGGTCTATCCTTGATCCTGTCAAACACTTCTGCTATATACATGTTGGACTTCTCATTGTTTGCTGTTAAACTAATGTTGCTGAGAAACACTTGATAGCCTCCATCACCCTGCATACTGCCTGGTTAAGGTGCTTATAAACCAAATTGCGATCAATTTATGACTTTTTGATTTTATAAACACTTGTGAAAATTTTATTAATTTTATTCTTAGTACATTTTTGCTAATTCTCAAAAAGTCAAGTTTCCAAAATAAAACTCATGACTTCCTCTAAACTGCATATCTGTCTTCGTCCATCCTTTTCCTTATAAAAAACCTCTCTACTTGTAATTTTTATAGCAAAATTAAGGGTATTTTAGCCATTTACCAAAAAGAATAGCTGGTCGGCAGTTTCAACACTTTTTATCTAAACATGTACCATAACCATTTATTAATAAAATTAGTTTCTACACTTAAAAGTGTTTATCAATATGGCATCAGCTATTTACAACCCGCTAATTAATTAACCCGACTGTCTTGATTTTCTTCTCACATGTGTGTGCAGTTCATGAAGACTCGAAGCTTGCAAATCCAGATGATTTCTTTGGTTCAGGTCTTAATGCAAGTGAATTGTCAATACCTGGCTCAAATATTACATATACTTTAATTGATGGAAACAAAGTTCCAGCAATTAAATCCACTGGCATGTCTATAATACGTACTGATTTCGAGCCATTAGGTGGCATACCAATTCATGTACATCCTCAATCTTCTGAGCTTGTAGTTGTCTTAAAAGGTCGTATTCATGTTGGTTTTCTCATCCCGGGTCCATTGGAACAACGCAAGAGTCAACTCGTTTCCAAAATCATGAATTCTGGCGATGTGTTTGTGATTCCACAAGGGCATATTCACTTTCTACATAACATGGAACACAACGTTAGTGCAACAACATTCACCATTTTCAACAACTTAGATTTTTTCATAGCTCCCATAATAAGCAAAACAATCTTTGCTTCTGATCCCCCAATTGATGATCATATCCTTGCCAACAATTTTCGATTGGATAAGAGCACGATTGAAGATGTAAAAAAGAAATTTCTCTAGGACATGTGAAAATTATCCTTTCTGATGATAATATTGGGCTTCATATGATGATCATGATGTGTATGTGGTCATTTTAATATATCTGCTACCATGTCAATTACTGTGTTAAAATAAAGAAGCATGCATGCATGATTGTATGTTTTAGTAAATCTTTTCTTCTTTTGTGTAACGCCTTTCACAATTAAGTGCATAAATTTTAATTTGAAAAAGTTCTATGTTTCTGTAATTTGTATGACAAACTGTAGAAGCAGAGAAGCGATAAACTTTGATACACCTCTCATGGTGAATCCCATGGGTGTACCATTGCTACAATTGCAGAGAACAGAGAAATGGGGAAAGAGTAGAGAGAGAAATATTGCATCTTGATTATTAAAGTCAAATGAAAAAGAAGAGAATACAATGAATATAAAGCTAGAGTTGAAGTGCTGGAACTAACTAACCAACTGACAGCTGTACTCCACTAACTCTAATGCTAACCGACTAAAGCTGTTAACTACCAGAATAGGAAATCAGATATATTTAATTAATCTCCTAACTAACACTAACTAAATATCAATACCCCCCTCAAGTTGGAGGTGCAGGAAGTACAGCCAACTTGTTCAATGCTGAAGAGTGCTTTACCCCTGTGAGTGCTTTAGTCAAAATATCAGCTAGTTGGTTTCCGGTAGCAATGTGATGCAGGGAACCACTTCGATATGTTTGGTTCTTTCGTGAAAGACAGGATTTCGAGCTATGTGTATTGCAGATTGGCTGTCACGAAAGATGGGAATTGGCCCTGAAGATGGAACAGTGAGTTCTTCAAACAATTTGTGCAACCAAACTAGTTCCCCAACCACTTTTCTCAATGACCTGTATTCAGCTTCACCTAAGGAAAGGGATATGGTTTCTTGCTTCTTAGATTTCCAGCTAATAGGACTCTCCCCTAATAGTACAATGTACCCTGTGACTGATGTCACGCCCCGACTTCCAACGAGGCGTGATTGGCACCCGAAGCCGATAAGGCCCGAGAGAACCAATCTTTGCTCATGTACTCTCATATGTATGTTCGCGTATGCATATCATTTTATCTCATGTAATTAAATATCGTTAGCGAAAGTCATGGCAATACGTGCAATCTATGAAACTTGGCCGCTAGGGCCATCTCGTCAAAATGAACGTACATCTTTTACTTTCACGATACCCCACATATGTCTACAAAGCCTCTAATAGATACATGACCATGTCTATACAATACTTACAAAATGCTAAAACCTAATGAACACATGTGACTTGGGAAGCCCCGAAGCAACTAGAGCTCACCAATAATCTGCGGATATCTCGCCACCTACTGCAGAGATCTACTAACACCTGAGCCTGCAGCATGTAAGGTAAGTTCCCCAAAAGGGGTCAGTACGAATAAAGTACTGAGTATGTAAGGCCAGATGAAACTAAAATAGCACATAGTACTTCCAAGAAATTAAGCGTAAGAGAATAATCAATATGGATATACCTTCGTATAAAAATATGTGGAACCAGGTTCATTACTTCTATTAGTCTCAATACTTGATCAATCAGTCGCATCATTATCACTTTCTTATAACCATCTTCATGTTTATTTACATCTATGCACGTGAGGCATATATTCTCATCTCTTTACAACTATTTTCATTACTGTGCACTCAATTAGTTAGTACCGGGCCTCCACCCTTGGTAGGCTATAAGATATAAATGTAATACCGGACATCCACCTTTAGTGGGCTATCATATATAATTATAATACCGGACATCCACCTTTAGTGGGCTATCATATATAAATATAATACCGGACATCCACATTTAGTGGGCTATAATATATAACTATAATACCGGACATCCACATTTAGTGGGCTATAATATATAAATATAATACCGGACATCCACATTTAGTGGGCTATCATATATAATTATAATACCGGACATCCACATTTAGTGGGCTATAATATATAAATATAATACCGGACATCCACATTTAGTGGGCTATAATATATATATATAATACCGGACATCCACATTTAGTGGGCTATAATATATAAATATAATACCGGACATCCACATTTAGTGGGCTATCATATATAATTATAATACCGGACATCCACATTTAGTGGGCTATAATATATACCCTTTTGATTTTTAATCCATTTTCAATGAACCATAACATAAAGTAACCATTTGTGCATTATTTCTTCACAATCTTATTTCTTTGACATAGCTATGAGAGTGATCCATTAGAGATCATGACACTAAATCTCACATTTATATACACATCTCACTTCACTTCACTTCATAAGATTCACATCTTCACTTATGAGGGATAATTATACTAACTTGCACATCGCCTCTCTTATCACCCTTATGAGATTGGTACTTTTACTTATGCAAGGTTGGTACAAGGCTAATCATCATACTATCGGACTTTGGAACAAGACATGATTGGAAAATTCCATCCAAGATTAAATAGATTCTCTTATGTTATTATTCTCTTGAAAATAGGTCCTTTAGAGATTTCAACGTTATGACAACTTTCCTTGAAGCTTTGGATCATTAACCAATGGGTGAGAGGTATGTGAATAAACATTGTGAGAAACATAACATTATAGCAACATAACACTATTGAAACCATTGGACCATAATCCATGAACAAGGGACATGAGTATAACCACCATGGGAACCGTGGAACATAACCTTATTGGGCTTTTGGAACATTAATCATGAATATGAGACATGTGTATAACTCTATTGGAACTTTGGTTCATGGCATGATTGGAATAATGCTATTCAAACTCAACAAGTCCTCTTTACCTCACTACTCTTGTTGAGGTAGTTCTCTTAGGCTTTACAACATATGACAACTTAAGAACTTCCGTCCATAAATAAGAACTAAGTGGGTCATAATTCGTCTAAGAGGAAAATACATATGAATAACAATATATATCAACCTTAGTTGGAATACTATAGAACCCCTTTGGAATAGAACACTTTAGGACAATGAGCACTTCGGAATCAAATGACAATGTGAACACCACATGCTACAAAAGGATAGAGAAGAATAACCTTACATACCTTGTATTCTTAATACGAATACACAATCTTAGATGGGCATACAAGAGTCCCTCTCCGTTCTTGTGTTTTGCTCTACAACACAAGTTCATAACGAAACCAACATTAACCACCAATTACCTTATAATGGCATAAAATAATAATTAGTCACATGTTTAGCTTTAACATGTCATTTCCCCTTGACAAAACCATTGATAAAAGTATTATTCCAAAAATTCCATAATATTCCCAACATTGACCAATACATGATAATTGACACATTTCACCACAACACTTCTCCTTTACACTTTCTTATCCATACCACATCACAATTAATCCATCAACTTACCTTAATACAACTCATAACACATATCGGTCAAAATCCCACAATTTCCACTTATAGACAATAACAAGTTTAATACCAAAAATAACACCATACATGTTTATATTTTGTCCATACCATGCTTTTTCATCAAAGGCACAAGTCATAATTCAAGTTACAATTCCATGGATTTCACATCTTTTTCACAAAACCAAAAGTGCCATGTCCAACACTCCCAAGCATAACCAACATGATATACATAATCTATCATGCTTATAATATGTTAAAGTACAAGAATAAGCACTTACCCAAGCTTGAAAAAGGATGATCTTGCCCAAAAATGCCTTAGGGTTTGAAGAGCACCAAAAAAAGTGTTCTTGAGAATTCTAGAAAATGAGAGAAAAGCATGTGTGTGTACAATGAATTAAAATCTAATTTTTGGCCACCTTTTATAACCTTTTAAAGTCATCCTTAGCCATTAAGTCCATCATTGACTGTAATCTCATCAATAAGTCGCTTCCAAATCCTGGTACATATGGATTACTCCCTACTAAATAGCGTATTATGAATGATGTGCTTTACCCTAATGCATTTCTTCAGCTCATATATCTATCCGATACATAAAATCTTCCTGACATCTCAATCCGTTGCCTATACGTGTCATCCCTCGTCGATACAATTTATACTGGGACATCCTATGGGGGTAGACTAGTATCTTTCACATTAGTAGCTTTAACATTAATATTCTTCACTTTGACCAAGTGACATATGTACCCTTCCATTCAAGAACATTCTTTGTGGAAAGTGAAACTGCAATTTCTTTACTCGGCAATCTATTGGGGCCTAACAAAAAGCTAACCAAGTCATACCCATGGTAACATTAAAAATCTATCATTTCCATCTCAATAATATTCGTCAATGTAACGTGATCACTACATTTACTATACAATCGTGACATACTCTTTTAGCTATAATAAATTCACCAACTGGTGTGGACATCCCAACTGACTTAACTATTAACTCTAATATTCCTTCAAATTTTTCCCGCAGTCAATAGAGTAACATCTGATAGGGTAGAACCCGGATCAATTGATGCATAGTCATTAGGTAAACATATAAATAACGTACCTGTCACTATGTCACGGAGAGCCTCTGAATTCTGCCGACCCCGTAGGTCGTGTCATACTACCCGTGGCCCTCTGTGGGCATGCTCTCTTCATGTGTCCTGGCTCTTTACACCAAAAGCAAACGTCTGTCTCAAACCGACATTCACCTGAATGAAACTTTCCGCAGCGTTGGCACTGCTGACGAAAAGATTCTGCTGTCTGCGAACCCCGTATTCCACTATTCTGCCCAATCGGAGTGCCTCTAGACCCTCGAAATGGAGGTGGAGTATCCGCTGTAGGGTAAGAAAATGACGGTCTAGGTGGTCTTGGGAAAACCTGAGGCCTCAATCCTCCTTGAGATGCCGTGAACTGTCCCATGGGTGTAGCCCGCTTTGACGGCCCTGCATCAGATTCTTGTATCCTTCCCCTTTGCCTTTGATCCTCCATCTTTTGCGCGAAGGCTTGTATTCTGGATATGTCCATGTCTTTATTCAATGCAGCAATAGTACAGTCTCTTACCAAGTAGGGCTCCAATCTGTCTACATACCGATGAACTCTATCGGCCATAGTTGCTACCATATGAGGAGCGTATCTAGCCAATGAATTAAACCGAAGACTGTACTCCCTGACGCTCATATTCCCCTGACAAAGATTTAAAAACTGATCCGCTCGAGCCTCGCGGATCTCATATGGCAGATAATGATCGAGGAATGCCCCCTTGAATTCCTCCCAACTAGATGGATTTACACCGATACCTCTGGATTGTTTCCAATCTTCGTACCATAATATAGCCTCTCCTTTCAATCTATATGCTGCAAGCTCCACTGTTTCTACGCCCGTCACATGCATAACATCTAGAGCTCTTTGAATTTGATCTATAAAGTCTTGCGGATCTTCGTTAAGATCGGATCCGGTAAATATGGGAGGATCCAATTTCAGAAAATCCTGTGTCCGCCGACTAGCTATCCTAGCCGCACCACCATCACTTGTCACTGGACCAACTCGTCCTTGACTCTGGGCAACAACTATCTGAGTCAACATTTGCACTGCATTTTTCAAATCTTTTAACTCCTGCCTAGTAACATTAACAAACGATTCTGGGGATATTTCCCTCCTTTGTGGCCTCCCTGGAGAAGGGGGAGGAGAAGGTGCCCGTGATGTAAACTCAGTTTCAACCCCATACTGACTAGCTGGATTAGGTGGGGATTTACTAGTTCTTTCTTCCGCTTGCATATCTACCTGCTTATTTTTGCCCATACCTTGTCTTGACAACGGCATGTTACTATATCAAAGGAAATCAATTACAATTGTCAGATGTAATCCCACCTATGACAATGGCTCTATTGCACGATGTAGAATGAAAAAAATGAAACAACTCCTAAATGTCCCGTAGCCTCCTACTTATAAATGTGGCGCGCAACACATCGATAAGTAAGACTCTACTCAGACACGGCTTTGTAGACACCCTTAGGACGAACTGCTCTGATACCACTTTTGTCACGCCCCGACTTCCAACGAGGCGTGATTGGCACCCGAAGCCGATAAGGCCCGAGAGAATCAATCTTTGCTCATGTACTCTCATATGTATGTTCGCGTATGCATATCATTTTATCTCATGTAATTAAATATCGTTAGCGAAAGTCATGGCAATACGTGCAATCTATGAAACTTGGCCGCTAGGGCCATCTCGTCAAAATGAACGTACATCTTTTACTTTCACGATACCCCACATATGTCTACAAAGCCTCTAATAGATACATGACCATGTCTATACAATACTTACAAAATGCTAAAACCTAATGAACACATGTGACTTGGGAAGCCCCGAAGCAACTAGAGCTCACCAATAATCTGCGGATATCTCGCCACCTACTGCAGAGATCTACTAACACCTGAGCCTGCAGCATGTAAGGTAAGTTCCCCAAAAGGGGTCAGTGAAGTATCTAACCAAACCCGCGAAGAAAAGTCGAAAAACAAAATTTTCGAAAAAAATTAAGGAGGGGCGCGCCCAGGGGCGTGCCACGCCGCTCTGGGCTAAAATTTTTAGTCCAGAGGCAGCAAGGGGGCGCGCCAGGCAGCGTGCCGGGCTGCTTGTGCGCACCTTTCAAAAGTTGGAATTTTTCTTAAGTTCCAAGGGTGCCCGGGGACGTACCGGACCGATTTTTGCCACGTTTCTTCTACAACCATGAGAATATACATGAAATTAGTAAAATATTATATTGGTATGATACAATTACCCGAGGACAAATTTGGCGTCAAAATGATGATTTTACCCCTATAGCCAAAATGGGTCATACGTGGCTAGTTGCAAAATTTATACTTCAGTAATCGAAGTGATATGGGTAACAACAGTTGTAGAAATGTTTTTGGGAACCCAAGTGAATGCAAGAATGGTTTTTGTCTTCAGATAGAGGAACAAACAAACCGTACTGTTTAAGCATGAGAAGTTAGTTCTCTATAGCGTATCTTATAAGATGGCTCGGAGATGTGGTCAAGTCGTATATGACTTTTAGGTATCCCCAGAACTCTTTATAGTTCATTCAGTATCTCATATGCGATGCTTTAAAAGTGTGTAGGAGATTCTGCCGTGTTGCTCCCAGTGGAAATCCACTAGTTATGGAAAAAAAAAAAAATCTCATAGGTGAGGAAGTACGACTTATTTTTCTAGCTCGATAAGCGAAAGTAATAAGAATTAAAGAAGGAGCTTCCGTGAAAGCACAATAGGAGAAATGAACACAGGGAAAAAGTCACAAGGAAGACCAGAGAAATAATGAAATCTAAAGTAATCGTAAGTTTTGGACAAAGCAAAGTTCGGGGTACGGAAATGGATCCTAATAAGTAAGTTTTTACAAGTATTCTATGTGTATATGACAATTGAAGGATTCACTTCGGCATAAGTTATTACGATGAGACAATGTTACTAACATTCGAGGACGAATGTTTCTAAGGGGGGAAGGATGTAACACCCCGTACCTTCCTAACCCTATTTGACGACATTAAATAATGTTTACTTAGGTGTCACGAGCTATAAGTATGTATTTGGTAATGTTAGTGATGGAGAAATTGAAATTTGGCCCTTGTATATGTGATTAAACTTGCATAAAAGGTGTTTTGCGATTTTCATGGCGCATTTGTGGGGTTAAAAAATGAGGCTAAGAGGACCTCTAAACAAAGTATATTGAGGCCAAGAAGTAAGTTAAAGAATAGGACTTGAAGTATCTAACCAAACCCGCGAAGAAAAGTCGAAAAACAAAATTTTCGAAAAAAATTAAGGAGGGGCGCGCCCAGGGGCGTGCCACGCCGCTCTGGGCTAAAATTTTTAGTCCAGAGGCAGCAAGGGGGCGCGCCAGGCAGCGTGCCGGGCTGCTTGTGCGCACCTTTCAAAAGTTGGAATTTTTCTTAAGTTCCAAGGGTGCCCGGGGACGTACCAGACCGATTTTTGCCACGTTTCTTCTACAACCATGAGAATATACATGAAATTAGTGAAATATTATATTGGTATGATACAATTACCCGAGGACGAATTTGGCGTCAAAATGACGATTTTACCCCTATAGCCAAAATGGGTCATACGTGGCTAGAATCGCTTGTTTTTGGGATTGAGGCTACAAATATAAATCCCGTGAGTGGGAATATTGTTGTAACGCATATGAAATGAATTAAACATGAGAAATTATGGATTTTGTTGGATTAAGTGAATTGGGCCCAAAAAGGACCCAAAATGTGAAAGAAAACATGAAAGGCCCAATGGGTCAAAATGACCCATTCTTGCCTAACATTACCAAATACATACTTATAGCTCGTGGCACCTAAGTAAACATTATTTAATGTCGTCAAATAGGGTTAGAAAGGTACGGGGTGTTACAACTGATCTCCTAGAGTCGGGGCAAGCTGCCCAATCTGAGTCACAGTAGGCTCTGATGGTGTAATCTTCAATGTTGGAAAAGAAAATCCCAAGTGTAGGATCCCATTTCAGGTATCTTAACATATGGAAAGCAGCCTGCAGGTGAGGTTCTCTGGGATCCTGCATGAACTGGCTTAAAAGTTGAACTCCATAAGCAATGTCCATCCTTGTGGTTGTAAGAAAATTCAGCTTTCCCACAAGTTTTCTATAGTAGGTGGGGTCAAACAAAGGAGCACCTCCTTTCGCATGAAGCTTGGTGTTTGGATCTAGTGGAGAACTTAAGCTAGTATACTGGTGGCAGTCAAACTCCTTTAAGAGGTCCAGTGTGAACTTTCTTTGAGAGATAAGAAGACCATCATCCTTATAAAGGATTTCCAGACCAAGAAAATAGTGTAACTTTCCCAAGTCCTTGATCTTGAACTGTTGATGAAGAAAAGATTTGAGATTAATGATCTCTGTATGATCTGTACCTGTTAAGAGTATATCATCCAGATAAACTGCAACAAAGACAACTGAGGTCCCTCTCTTTCTATAGAACAAGGAGTAATCATGTAAGGAATAAGTGTAACCTCTAGAATTCAATGTATCAGTAAGTTTAGCACACCATCGCCTACTTGCTTGTTTCAAACCATAGAGAGATTTGTTTAACTTGCAAACCAATGATGAATCAGATATGTCTAAACCAGGTGGAACTGTCATGTAAACTTCTTCATATAAGTCACCATGAAGAAAAGCATTGTTGACATCCAATTGGTATACTGTCCATTTCTTCTTTGAAGCAGTAGCAAGAAGTGCCCTAACAGTTGTCATTTTGACAACTGGAGAAGAAGTTTCAGTATAATCAATCCCTGCATGTTGATTGTATCCCTTCACCACCAACATAGCCTTGAACCTCTCCACACTCCCATCGGCCTTGTGCTTGATTTTATACACCCATATATATCTAATGGCTTTCTTCCCAAGAGGTAAAGGAACTATACTCCAAGTTTGATTTTCATGCAAAGCTTGAAGCTCTTGTATCATAGCTGTCTGTCAAGAAAGATGTATGGCTGCCTCTTCGTATGAAGATGGCTCATTATCAAGTGAAACATTCATAACAAGAAGTTGACTAGTAGGATCCAACTTATCAGGAGTAATGAAGTGTTTTTGGGAAAAAGAAACACACAAAGAAGTGGGAACGTGAGGTTGTTGTTGTTGAGTAGATTGAGTTTGTGTAAGATCAGGTAGTTTGTAGAGGTAGTCATCTAAATATGATGGTATTTTATGCCCCCTATGGGACCTCCTAGGTGCTGGATCGAGATGTGGTGCTGGACCTACAGGTGGGTCAAGAGGAGGTGCAGAAATTGGTGTGGGTTGTAGAGAAAGTTGATTCATTTGTAATACCCAGACTACCTTGTACAAAACTGGGAGTTGGAATAATAGGAGGGACAATAAAAGAAGGACTAGACTCATCATAAAAATAAGGAGGGGCAGACACAGGAGCAGAACCAAATTCATTAGTGGAAGCAAAGGGAAAAATAGTCTCATAAAAACAAACATCTCTGGAAATAACAATTTTCCTGGTGGCCAGATTTAAGACTTTGTATCCTTTTACTCCAAATGGATATCCGATAAAGACATGAGGGGTTGTTTTTGGATCACACTTGGTTCGATGATGTTTAGGTAAAAGAGGATAACATAAGCATCCAAAACTCCTTAAAAAGGAGTAAGATGGTTTCTGGTTATAGAGAGATTCAAAAGGGCATTTATTGTTGAGAAGAGTGGAAGGCAGTCTGTTAATGATGAAAGTAACTGCAAGAACACACTCACCCCAATATCTCAAAGGTAATTTGGATTGAAAAAGAAGTGCCCTGGCTGTTTCAAGCAAATACTTGTGTTTTCTTTTCACTACACCATTTTGTTGTGGTGTGTATGGACAACTTTTATGATGGATTATACCTTTGAAAACAAAAAAAATGGTGACTTCTCTGTTAGTAAACTCCAGACCATTATCTGTTCTAATAATCTTGATGGTAGTTTTAAACTGGGTCTCTATCATAGAAACAAAAGCTTTTATAGTTGACAAAGCATTGCTCTTGCAGCTTAGTAGTTGGGTCCAAGTACATCTACTGTGATCATCCACTATTGTAAGGAAATACTTGTAGCCATCATGGGTGGGTACATGATAGGGACCCCACAAATCAATATGGACTAAGTCAAAAGTGGCATTGGAAGTTGTGGGTTTGGTAGGAAATGGTAACCTTGTTTGTCTAGCCATAGGGCATATGGGACAAAAGAAAGTTTGCTTGGTTGAAAAAGTTGCTAGGATGGAAGATATCTTCTTTATTTTTGTAAAAGGTACATATCCCAATCTGTAGTGCCATAATAAATCAGCAGTGTTTTTGTGAGACACATTTGAATGCACATAAAAAACCCTATCTTTATTGCTGCAAGATGAACTATTTACACAGGGAAAACGGGAATGGGAATGACATTTACAAGTGACAATGTTTGAAGCATTATTGAGTGGAAAAGAAGTACTAGAAGAAAAACAAATAGATGAGCTTTGAGGTGGAGAGATAGTGTTACTCTTTCGGAGACAATCTGAGCAAAGGAAGTACAAACCATCATGGAATTTACCAATCTCCAGAGGCCTCTTCAGAGAAGGGGCCTGCAGTAGACAAGAAACATCAGAGAATGAAACAATGCACTTAAGGTGTAGTGCTAAAGAACTAACTGAAACCAAATTGTATTTAAAAAAAGGCACAAACAAGACTTTATACAGGGTAATTATGGAACCAAGTGTCACATTGCCAATTTGAGTCACCTTAACCCTATAACCATTAGGTAATCTAACCAACATAGGATAGGGCAGGTGTGATATATTTGAAAGGTTGGTTTTGTCAAAAGTCATATGGTGTGTGGCTCCTGAATCTAAAATCCACAAGTCAGATCTTGCTTTGAAACATCCACATGATAATTTGGCAAAATCAATAGAAGAGTTACAAGCAACAATACCTGCAAAGTTCACAGCTGCACCAACATCATTGTTGTTCCCAAAGTTTTCATCAGTGTTGTTTATCTGGAACTGCTTCAGCAAGTTAGCTATCTGTCCATATTGTTCTTTAGATAAACCAAGGTTTGGAGTATCTCTATGTGGAACACTTTCTTCAGTCCTGTCCAGTGCTGGAAGTTCATGGGCTGCATTGACTGAAACTCCTTTCGCTTTGTCGTTGTAATTGTAGTTTTTTTCTTGGTTGTAATTCTAAAACTTGTGTGTCCTTTGATTGTTGAAATTCTGGTTATACTGACCTTGTTTCTGTGGATATCCATGTAATTTGTAGCATTTGTCTTTGGCATGTCCATGTCTTTTGCAATAGTCACAAAACAATCTAGAGTAATTGGGGCCAGGGAACTGATTACTATTAGAAGTAAAGTTTGTCCTGAACTGTTGTCTTCTCCCTGATGTACTGGTATTCATTGCACTGGATTCACCAAGAAGTTGTTGGTGTGGTTTGATTTCTCTTTGTCTCTCTTCCTGCACAAGTAAGGCAAAAGTTTGTCCCATAGTAGGTAGGGGGTTCATCATTAGTATACTTCCCCTGATTACAGTGTACTGCTCATTTAATCCCATGAGGAATTGAATGAGTCGTCTATCTTGCTCCGCCTTATGCATGGATTCCTTGGATCCACAGACGCACTCACAGCTACATGGATTAGTGTAAATCAGATTGCTCAGTTCTTCCCAAAGCTTCTTCATTCTGGTATAGTAACCAGTTACATCAAGTGTACCTTGACTCAAATCACTTATTTCTTTTTGAATCTGGTAGAGTTTAGCCCCATTTGTTTGATCATACCTATCGGCCAATTCTGACCATAACTCCAGGGAATCAAACACATACTCAACACTATCTGCATTTCCTTAGACAAGGAATTCAATATCCACGATGTGACCATGTCTTCACACCTTTCCCATTGACGACACAAAGGAGACTTCGAATCGGGCTTTTTACATTCACCATTAATAAAACCTAGTTTATTCTTAACAGAAAGAGCTCTCAAAATTCCTCGTTTCCACGATCTATAACCAGTTCCATCAAACACGATCGAAACAAGAGTTGTACTAGCTCCATCAGATGGATGGATGTAAAAAGGGCTACTTACATCAATTGTAGTTTCATTACTACTACCAGTAGTACCAGACCTAACACTCCGTTCACCTATTTGCACCATTGATGATGAGACGCAAATTGCAGAGAAATACACAATATATCGAAATCGAACAGTTAATTGACAAGTTACGGAGTCGAATTGTAAAAAATTACGAAATTTATCGAGAATCGAACAGTGAATCGGTAATAACCTTGCTTTGATACCATGAAAAACTGTAGAAGCAGAGAAGCGATAAACTTTGATACACCTCTCATAGTGAATCCCATGGGTGTACCATTGCTACAATTGCAGAGAACAGAGAAATGGGGAAAGAGTAGAGCGAGAAATATTGCATCTTGATTATTAAAGTCAAATGAAAAAGAAGAGAATACAATGAATATAAAGCTAGAGTTGAAGTGCTGGAACTAACTAACCAACTGACAACTGTACTCCACTAACTCTAATGCTAACCGACTAAAGCTGTTAACTACCAGAACAGGAAATCAGATATATTTAATTAATCTCCTAACTAACACTAACTTAATATCAATGTTGTAGATTCTCAAAAACGTACCATGCACAAATAACAAAAGTCCAGTGGTATTTAGTGTATAATTCTATATGTGACTATATATCATCTTATCTAAAATTTTAAGTTATTTGAGAAGATATAGTAGTACTTTTATTTATTTCACTAATGAATTGTCCACGCTTCGCGCGGTCGAAAATAATAGTCTTATTCAAACTAACTCGCTAATGTTAACATAGTCTTATTTATTCAACTAACCCACCAATAATTGTAATTTGATCGTTTAGAACATGATTTTCATCAAATACAATATCTATATATTGTACATAGTACACACTAAAAAAAAGACCCAAACAATATCTTATAAGTTTCAACCAAACATTAAAAATTGATATACAACGAGGAAACGTAACAAAAAAAAATCAAATTGAATAAAAATCTCTTTTCTTTGGTTAATCATGATGTTCGGGCCAGTTTACACGCACGTCAACTAATTTCATGGTATCTGTCACCTCCAACCAACATTGATCCCAACCAGCATAAGAAGCTTTGTTTTATCAAATTGAAAGGATATTGAATTCCTTTCTGTTATTGATTATTGCAAGTATTTACTAACTACTGTACAAAATAAATTCTTCATTACTTATCAGTAAATAGCCATTTCATCGACAGTACACTGTATTGTTTTTGTAATAGAAAATTAGATCTAAAAAATAGAGAGGAGAAAAATATAGAAATGAAAGATAAATTTGAAAGTTAAGAAAGACAGGAAGATGAAAATAGAAGGCAGAGAGAAGAAAGAATGGAATGTGCGTGGCGCGGTCGAGAGAGAAAAGCTAATCAACCAGCGAATAAGTTAGGTAACCTGAGTCATAGTTATGATATAATTCATGTCTTCAACTCTTTTGCTGAACTTTCAAACCAAGTTATAGGACTTGTCAACATGGAAAAATGGAGCCTCGCTTCTTTTAGGGTTGAAAGAGTAAAAAATGCCTACATTTTGATGACCCTCCATAAGTTTATAACTTTTTGCACATTAATGATTAATGGAAATATTTTGTTTTTAAAAATAGCGCGGACGTGTACCTGATATTAATTGTTATATTTGGAATAATTGAATTTTGGAGTAAATACATCAAATTGTCACTCAACTTAGTCAAATATTCCACTAAAGTCATTTATCTTTTTTTTTTTTTGTTTCCAATAATGTTATTCAACTTTTTTCATTTTTTTTAAAAACTAATAATTGCTAAAAGTGACTCAAAAGATAGAAAAGAATGACCAAAATAGTTCCTTAAGTTAGAACTTTGAATTTAAATGATCCTTACTTTTTGACATGAAATATTAATAGGCATTCAATTATTTTTACGTTTTTACTTCATAAATTAGAATTTTTTTTTTATATTTTATCAATAAGAGCATAATATAATTTAAAAAGACACTAATCATAATATTAAAAAATAAATTAAAAAGACAAGGGATGTTAGTTTAGAGCGTAAAATAGGTAGTTATATTTTAAATGAAATAAATACGAAGAACAATTATTGTCCAACATTGGCAAATGTATTTAGTTTTTACAGCCAAGTTGAAGAGGTGATGTAATTTTCTTTGAAATAATATCACAAGATTAAAGAAAAATTAGAGAAAAATAATAAGTAATATATATATATGTAGAGTAAAGTAGTAATTTAGTATATTCTTATTGGGTTATCGATTTACCCAATAAGAAAAAACCAAACCGAAATAATAAACCAATAAATTTTTTTTATAAAACCATTAAAAAAGCCGTTAACTCAATAACCCAATTACAATAAACCAATAACATTTTTATCGGTTTGATTTATTGGTCGGTTAGGTTTTTGCACACCCTATCTGTGCAGCTCATGTTTGATAAGTTTAAACTATTTTCTGCTACATCTTGTCTTAATGCCAATCCTCAGAAGAGTGCAATTTATTTTGGGGGTGGTTCACCTACAATACAACAACAGATCCTAGAAGTAACTGGCTTCATTAAAGGTGACTTGCCCTTTAGATACTTAGGGGTTCCTCTACGTACTAAAAGGCTTACAGTGATTCAATGTGAACCCTTGTTGGAAAGGATGCTAGGAAGAATTACATCATGGACTTCTAGGTTTTTATATTATGCAGGAAGAACTGAATTGTTGAAGAGTGTCTTGTTTAGTATACAGACCTTTTGGTCACAAGTGTACGTTTACACTACCAAAGAAAGTCATACAACTGAATAATTGATTGAGACACTGTGTAGAGCGTTTGTATGGACAGGATTTGCAGAGGAGTCAAAGAAAGTTCTTATAGCCTGGAAGAGACTCTGCATGCCAGTGGTAGCAGGGGGACTGAATTTGATAGATATAGAGCTGCGGAAGAAAGTTGCTATCTGCAAGCTTTTATGGAATTTTCGTAATGCAAAGGAGAGGCTTTGGGTTAGGTGGGTACATGCTTACTATATAAATGCTCAGACTATTTGGTCTACCAACCCCAAGACAGCTCTTCTTGGGTTATTAAGAAGAACTCTAAGGCTAAAAAGTATGTTGAAGCTGCTGGCTATACTACTCTACAATTTCAGCAGTTGACATCCTTCTCTATCAAGCTCATGTACCAAAGGCTT
Organism: Capsicum rhomboideum; assembly: GCA_031232105.1. NCBI lineage: Eukaryota > Viridiplantae > Streptophyta > Magnoliopsida > Solanales > Solanaceae > Capsicum > Capsicum rhomboideum. The sequence continues at coordinate 7,889,031 of CP124711.1, forward strand.
AGAGGTGAGATAACAAAGGTTGCATGGAGGAAGCTGGTTTGTAACAATAGGGGTTGTCCCAAGTGGATCTTCCTGCTCAGGTTGGCAATAGTTGACTATCCACTAAGGACAGACTCATGAGATGGGGTGTAAATACTGAGCCTAAGTGTGTTCTATGCAAACAACACCCTGAGATGTTGGGAAAGGCAAGGACACTAACAATAGTGCACGACAGGGTAGCAGTGGTAGAATACCCAAGTCTAAAATTTTCCTTTCAATTTGAACCAAGAGAAGACAAACAAACCCAAGCACAATGATAATAAGGCAACAAATATATCAACCAAAATAGATAAGCAAGGGCAAAATAAACCAATCACACGAGACACCAGATTTACGTGGAAAACCCTTCAGTGTGAAGAGTAAAAAACCACGGGATCAAAAACCTCCACTATAATCACCAAGAGTTACAATAATGTTCTCCAAAATGGCCATCAAATAAGTGTCAAACAACGAGCAACACTACATAAAGCACAACACCAAAAACTAGAGAATTAAGGAGCAAAATCACCAAAATGCAGCTACTGTTTGCGGATGAAAAACTGGAGCTGCGGGGCACCAAATTCAACTCTGTTAGTTCCTAATCAAATATTGAGATGAGAGGAACAAGCTGTCCAAAAATTAGCTCAATCGGATAAGGAACGAAGCGGGAATCGCAATTTGAAGTTGGCAATTTAGAGCTGAAATTGGGTGCGAAAATCTGCACTTTCTCTCTATGTGTGGCTGCTGATTTCTCTCTTTTGTGATGAGAAAATAAGACCTAAAAAGGTCTATATATATGCCCCATAGAATTGGGCCTATGGGCAAAGTGGGTTGGTCTAAATTTGGGCTTTTATTTATCCACATAGGAAGGGAAAAAGACCCATAACCCAACAATTCTCCCCCTCACGACTATGTGGAGGAGACCGCCATCCCGGCGATAATGCAACAATCTTCAAACTTCCCTCTTGACAAAGCTTTAGTCATCATGTCGGAACCATTATGATCTGTATGAATCTTCTCAAGTTCAAGCAACTTAGAATCCAACACATCTCGAATCTAATGGTATCTTACATCAATGTGTTTAGACCGACCATGAAATGTAGAATTCTTGCCAAGATGTATAACACTTTGACTGTCGCAATAAAGGACATACCTCTCTTGAGCACAACCAAGTTCCCCCAAGAAACTCTTCATCCAGAGCAACTCTTTACAAGCTTCAAAAGCAGCAATAAGCTCAGCTTCTATAGTAGATAGAGCAACACATTTTTGTAACCTTGATTGCCAAGACACAGCTCCCCCTGGAAAAGTAACCAAGTACCCTGAAGTAGACTTGCGACTATCAATATCACCAGCCATGTCTTAATCAGTATAACCACAAAGAATAGGCTTCCCTGTACCAAAACACAAACTCAGACTAAAAGTACACAAAGATATCTCATAATCCACGTCACAGCATTCCAATGTTCTCTTCCCGGATTAGAAAGAAAACGGCTAACAATACCAACAGAATGAGCAATATCTGGTCTTGTACAAACCATTGCATACATCAAACTACCAACAGCTGAAGCATAAGGAACTTTCTTCATGTCTTTCTTCTCATCATCACTAGAAGGACACTGCTTCGTGCTCAATTTGAAGTGCATAGCTAAAGGTGTACTGACAACCTTAGCCTTGTCCATGTTGAACCTGCGAAGTACTTTCTGAATGTACTTGTCTTGAGATAGCCACAACTTCTTGGCCTTTCTATCACGGACAAACTGCATGCCAAGAATCTGCCTTGCTAGTCCTAAGTCTTTCATAGAAAAAGACTTACTCAACTCTTGCTTCAACTTCTGAATCCTGCAAGCATTATGACCAACAACAAGCATGTCATCAACATAAAGCAACACAATAATAAAGTCAACATCAGAGAATTTTTGCACAAAAACACAATGGTCTGAAGAAGTCTTTTTGAAGCCTTGCTGATTCATAAAAGAACCAAACTTCCTGTACCACTGCCTGGGAGCTTGTTTCAAACCATACAAGCTCTTCTTCAATTTGTAAACATAATTCTCTTTTCCCTTGACTTCAAAACCTTCTGGCTGCTCCATATAAATTTCTTCATCTAAGTCACCATGGAGAAAAGCAGTTTTAACATCCATTTGCTCAACCTCTAAATCTAGACTTGCAGCTAAGCCTAGAACCACACGAATGGATGAAATCTTTACAACTGGAGAGAATATCTCATCAAAATCAACTCCTTTTTTCTAGTTAAATCCCTTCACAACTAATCTAGCCTTGTACCGTGGAACTGGGTTACCATCTTCATGTTTCACCCGAAAAACCCACCTATTTTTCAAAGCTTTTCTGTCTTTAGGTAGCTTAACCAAATAAAAGGTATGATTATCATGCAAAGATTTAATTTCATCTTCCATAGCATCAAACCACCTTTCTTTTTCTTCACTTTCCATGGCCTCATCAAGACTCTCAGGTTCTCCCCCGTCAATTAAGAGTACATACTCATTAGGAGAATAACGAGATGAAGGTATTCTCTCTCTAGTAGATCGTCTGAGAGAACTCTCTGGAGTATCAATAATAACTGGTTGTTGATCAACCACATCATCTTGAGCTGGAGAATCATCATCCTGAACATAATCACCATCTTCATTATCAACTTGATTTTCATCATTATGAAGATTTTCTTCAGGTGCAATAGTCAAATGAACTGGATCAACATCAACTAGGCTCTCACTACTCTGAGAATCAACCTTCTCAGCTTTGTCAAAATCTTCAATTGTTTGGTCTTCAAAGAACACAACATCACGGCTTCTAACAAGTTTCTTCTCAACTGGATCATAGAAACGATAGCCAAATTCATCTTGACCATAACCAATGAAGATACACTGCCTAGTTTTAACATCCAACTTTGACCTTTCATCCTTAGGAACATGCACAAAGGCTTTACACCCAAAGACTCTAAGATGATCATAAGAAACATTCTTACCATACCAAACTCTGTCAGGGACATCACCATCTAAAGCAACAGTAGGAGATAAATTGATAACATAAACAACAGTATTAAGTGCTTCTGCCCAAAAGGAATCTTACAGCTTAGCATCTGAAAGCATACATCTAACTCTCTCAACTAGAGTTTTGTTCATCCTCTCTGCTAAACCATTTAACTGAGGAGTCTTTAGAGGAGTTTTCTAATGCCGAATACCCTGCTCTCTGCAATATCTATTAAAAGGACCAATATACTCACCACCATTATCTGAGAGGATGCATTTCAATTTCTTCCCTGTCTGTCTCTCAACCAAGTCCTGAAAATCCTTTAACACATCAAGTACTTGATCCTTAGACTTCAAAGGAAATACCCAGAGCTTGCAAGAATGATCATCAATAAAAGTCACAAAGTAAAGTGCACCACCATGAGACTTACCTTAAAAGGACCACACAAATCAGAATGTACCAACTCCAGTAAATCAAGCTTTCTTGAAGGCGGATGACTTTGAAAAGAAACTCTTTTCTGTTTACCGACTAAGAAATGAGCACATCTCTTCAACTTTGCTTGTTTCACTCCAGAAAGCAATTTTTTCTTAGCCAAACTATCAATCCCCTTCTCACTCATATGACTCAGCCTTCTATGCCATAACTCTGATGAAGAATCATTATCCACCAAGTTTATTGAGTCTCTAGAAGTGGAGCCCTGAAATACATACAAGTTAGACAACTTGTCACCACGAGCCACAACCATTGAACCTCTATTTAGCTTCCACTGGCCAGCACCAAGGGTGTTAATATAACCCTTATCATCAAGATTCCCTACAGAAATCAAATTCAAGCGAACATTTGGAGCATGCTTGACATTATTGAGAACAAGTTTGGAACCATTATTACTTTCCAAACAAACTGTGCCAATGCCAAGTACTTCAACCTCATCGTTATTGCCCATTTTCAACATCCCAAAATTACCTGCAGTATAAGAAGAAAATAATTCCTTCTTGGGCGTGATATGAGAAGTAGCACTAGAATTCACAAACCAGCTAGACTCATCACGAACAAGATTAATGGAATTTTCACCACAAGCAACAAGAAGATCATCATTAGTAACAACAGCAAAACGATTCTCATTATCGTCTTCTTTCTTTTGTCGTCTCATATCTCTTTTATGCTTGTAACAATATTTTATAATATGCCCATTCTTATGGCAATAGTCACATCTGATATTCTTGTATTTGGACTTAGATTTGCTTCTACTTGTACCTCTGTCATTCGAACCTCTAGACTTGTTTCTCCCTTATCTTCAGTAACCAAAACATCGGAATGTGAAGCCAAAGAAGATGAGGCCTGAGATCTTCTTCTCATCTCTTCATTTAAGACACCACTCTTAGAATATTTCATAGTTACAACACCACTGACAGCATAATTAGTTAAAGAAACTCAAAGAGTTTCCCAAGAGTCTGCCAGAGTATTAAGAAGCCAAAGTCCCTGAATTTCTTCATAGAACTTTACACCCATTCCGGACAGCTGGTCAAGAACACCCTGAAAATCATTGATATGATCAGAAATAGGACTGCCCTCTTTGTACCTGATATTCATCATTTGTTTCAACAGGACAACTTGTTATTGCCAGTCTTCGAAACTGTAACACCTCGTACATTTCCGAACTCACTTTATAACTTGGAGTCATGTTTACTTAGTGTTGAGAGCAATAAGTAAGTATTTGGTAGTGTTTTAATGGGGTATTGGATGGTATGCTAGTATTTGCAAAAAGGGAGAAAAATTCAGCAAAGTATTAAAACTTGTGCCACTCCCTGTTTCAGGGGGTGTGTCGCAAGACCTCAAAGTTCAGAGGCAAAGGAATTCTTGCGCCACTGCTTGGTTTGCAACAAGTGGCGCAAGGCACAAGGCACAAGTATTATGGCCCTTCCGTGCTCGTTTCGCAACGCAATGCAACGTCGATTCTTCCTTGGGTTCTTTTGGTTACTTGGTGTTATTTTAACCTTTTTAAGGCTTCAAATACCTCAATACACTCCTACATAATCAAACCATGAAACACAAGTATTTATCAAAAATGTTCAATGAAGCCATGAGTGACTAGAATTTCTATTTTTGAGATTGAGGCTACGAACGTGAATTTCGTAAGTGAATATTGTCGTGAAAATTATGGAATTAATTAAACATGAGATATATGATGGATTACACATTGAATTTGGTGGACTAAGATAATATGTGTTAATGGGCCAATTTGAGGCCCAAAATGGAGCTAAAATGCATGGCCCAATGGGTCAAATGACCCATTCTTTCTTTAAGTCATCAATTATTGACCCAAGTGGATCAAGATAACCATTAAATGGAGGCTATATAAGGCCAAAAGCAGATTTTTATTCACAAAATCTCTCATGACATTTCTAGATTTTTCTCTCCATTTCCAAACCCTAAAGCAATCAACTCTTGGGCAAGATCATCATCTTCCAAGCTTGGGTAAGTGATTATTCTTGTACTTTAATATATCATATGCATGAGATACTATGTAAATCATGTTGGTTATGCTTGGAAGTGTTGGATATGACACTTGTGGTTTTTGTATAAAGATGTGTAATCCTTGAGAATTAAACATGGAAAAGGACTTGATGTTTTGATGAAAGTGAATGGTGTGGATGATATCTCAACATGTATGGTGTTGTTATGTCCATACTTTGTTATTTTTCTATATGGGTAAATTGTGGAATTTTGGGTATAAAATGTATTGGAGTGACTTGATGGGTTCATTGTGATGTGATGTTAATGATAACATGTAAAGGAGGAACTTGGTGTGATTATGATCCTAAACTTGTTATTTTTCTATAAGTGTAAAATATGGGCTTTTGGATGATTTGATGTTGTAAGGTGTATTGAGGTGATTTGATGAAGTAATTGTGACGTCGTGTTAATGAAGAAATATAAAGAATGAACTTGGTATGAAATACTAATTGGGTTGTGATATTTTGGTCAATGTTGGGCATGTTGTGGTATTATTGATATGAAGGGTGAAATAACGTTATACGGCAGTCATATAGCTCATTGTCGTTTTGTGCACTTGTATGGTAGTTGAATGTTAACGTAAGCTCCGTTATGAACATTTTTTGTAGAGTACAACGTAAGGAAGGAGCTAGACTATTGTGTTCACATATAGTATTGTTATTCATTTTGAGGAAGCGAGGTATGTAAGGTTATTCTTTTTGTATCCTTCTGCAGCATATTGTCCATATTGACATGGTACTTGTTTCATTTCGAAATGTCCAAAGGTATTTCATTTCAAGTTGCCATATCATATTCCTTATAGGGTCAATGGTGATTCCCATGGTTCATAGTCATTGGCTAATGTTTCAAAGTTCCAATAGTGTTTAGTTACATGTCTCTTGCTCATTGGTTATTGTTCTAAGCTTCCAACAATGTTATGGCTACAAAAGTATCAATCTCTCATAAGCCAAGCGTATCCTATTTCTGGGTATCAATTATGGTTCATCACATGTTCTTTATACATTAATCAATTGTCATTCACATGTCTCATATACATTGGCTAATGTTCCAAAGATTCCATGGTTCCAATAAGGTTATGTTTCTAGCAATGTTATGTTCCAAAGTTCAAAGTGATGTTATGACTAACAAAGTATCAATGATGTTATGACTAACAAAGTATAATGTATAAATGTTCAATTGGGGAGTGCAATCTAAGGGATATAGGTCCGGCTGGAACGCTCCCAATATAATTATTTGTGGGTGGCACTCTAAGGGGCATAAGCCTGGCTGGAACGATCCCACTAATATATCAGTTATGGGTGGCACTCTAAGGGGCATAAACCTGGCTGGAACGATCCCATTTGATATATCTCATTATCACCTACTGATCAGTTGGGGCCCGGGTATCACATGTAATGGTTAATGACAAATGAATGCAAATGTAAAGAAAGTAAAGAAAGCAAGATACATGTTCCAAATGCACATAGAATCATGGTTTGTTTTATATTGATTGTTCACTTATTCTTGATCTCACGAAAGTTATTATATCTCATAAAGTTATGTATTGCCTTACATACTCAGTACATTCTTCGTACTGATGTTCCTTGTGGGACTTACCTTACTTGCTGCAGGCGCAGTTTCTAATAGACCTCCACAGTAGGTTGCTGAGTTTTTGTTGAGTATTGGTGAGCTCCAGTTGCTTCGGGGCTTCTCCAAGTCACATGTGTACATGGGTTTTTGGTGTTATTATGTAAATCTTGCATAAGCATGGTCATGTATCTATTAGAGGCTTTGTCGACATATGTGGGAAAAAGAATGGAAGAGATGTATATTCATTTTGCCTTGGTGGCCCTAACGGCCAAGTTTTATGTATGTATATCACGTGTGTTTTACGATTTCTGCTATTGACATCTCATATCTCTACGTGATGGTTCTGCTTATCGAGTGACATGCATATGAGTGGACAAGGGTAAAGATTGGTTCTCTTGGGCCTTATCGGCCTCGGGTGCCAGTCCGGCCCGAATGGAATTCGGGTTGTGACAAAGTGGTATCAGAGCAGGTCGTCCTAAGGGTGTCTACAAAGTCGTGTCTAAGTAGAGTCTTACTTATCGATGTGTTGCGCGCCACATTTATAAGTAAGAGGCTACGAGACATTTAGGAGTTGTTGTTTTTCTTCACTTCTAGATCGTGCATTAGAGCCAAAGTTGTAGGTGGACGCATATGTACGCATTGACATTGGTTTCCTTTTGCATAGTCAAAAGCTGATTTTTTGACAAGATAAGGGCAAAGGTAAGAAGGTTGATATGCCTTCCGAAGAAGAAATGAGTAAATCACCACCTGACCAAGCTAGTCAAGGTGGGGCTGACATGAAATTGGCAATACATGTTTCTCTTATCCAAAAGGTAGAGAAATACCCGGAGAACCACCTATAAGTGCCACTGAACAGGATTTAAGACATGTAGTGTATATGTTGACTCAGATAGTTGTTGTACAATGTCACGGGCGAGTTGGCCCAATGATGAGTAATGATGGTGCGTCTAGGGCAGCTAGTCGTCGAACACAGGATTTTCTAAAATTAAACCCTCTCACGTTCACCGGGTCGGTTCTGAAGGAAGACCCATAGGACTTTACAGACCAAATCAAACAGGCTCTAAGATGTTATGCATGTGACTGGTGTATTGATGTACTTCCAGCTAGTTGGGAGGAATTTAAAACGGCATTCCTTGACCAGTACCTCCCATATGAGGTTCGAAAAGCTCATGCGGACCAATTGTTAAATCTTTGTCAAAGGACTATGAGTGTCAGAAAGTACAGTCTTCGGTTTAATTTGTTTTGGATAGGTATGCCCCAAATGTGGTGGCTATTATGACCGGTAGAGTGCATCGGTATGTGGACAGATGGATTGTACTATTGCGGCCTTGAAAAGAGGTATGGATATAGCCAGAATAGAGGCTCTCTGCATAGATAATAGAGGATCAGAGGCAATAGAAAAGGACATAAATATTTGAAGAAGGGTCGTCAAAGAGGGCTAGACCTATGGGACAGTTCATGGTGTCCCAAGGAGAATTTAGGTCTTGGGTGTTTAACAGACCGCCTAGACCATTATTTCCTTAATCTATAGTAAATGTTCTACCTTGATCCCAAGGGTTTAGAGACAATCGATTTAGCAAAGAAGTAAGATTTAGGATTCATGGGCAATGGGGTATCAGGTATAAGAACGTAGAAGGTAGGAACCATTCGAAGTCTCCTCGTCAGCCGTGTTAGTACTGCGGAAGTTATCATCTAGGTGAAATGTCGATTGGGACCAAATTTTGTTATTGATGTAATGTGTCGGGCCACAAAATGAGGCTTCTCCTGATGAAGCTACAGGTACCCTATACATAGTGATTAACCCATATTCGACACTAGCATATGTTATTTCATTAATTGCTGAAAATCCAAAAGAACACCAGAATGATTAGTTATGTCACATGAAGTCTATACATCAGTTGGTGAATCTATTGTAGTTAAAAGAGTATATCATAAGTGCATAGTAATTGTTTGTGGTCATGAGACACTGGTTGATCGTATTGAGCTGGAAATAGTGGATTTTAATGTTATAAGAGGATTGTACCATAGTAGATTGCCGAACTAAGAAGTTATATTGTCGTTTTCCCCAAAAGAATGTTTTGAATGGCCAGGGAAATGTGGGAGAACCAAGAGGAAAGTTTATTCCCATCTTAAAGAAAAGAAAAGGGATACATATGTCACTTAGGAAGAGTGAAAGATACTGATGTGAAGCCACCAACTCTTCAATCAGTTCTGGTGGTAAATGAATTCCTCGATGTATGAGCTGATATTAATGTACTCAGACTATTTTTATCTCTTCATATAGCATGGCCCCAGTAAAGTTACGGGAATGAAATGAGAAATTGAAAGACGTGATTAACAAGGGATTCATAAGACTTAGTACAACCCCTTTGGGTGCATCAATGTTCATAGTACCGAAAAAAGGGCACATTGAGAATGTGTGTTTACTATCGGTAACCGAATAAGGTGACGATGAAGAATACATATATTTTCCCCGTAGTTGATGACTTATTTGATCGGTTATAGGGTGCCAAATTCTTCCTAAAGATTGACTTAAGGTTAGGAGATCATCAAGTAAGGGTAAAAAAAAAATAAAGATACCCAAACTAGAGGTATGGTTGTTATGAATTCGTAGTTATGCCATTTGGGCTAACAAATGCACCAGCTGCGTTGATGGGTTTGATAATTAGGGTGTTTAAGCTATCGCTAAGCGTATTCGTGACAATGTTTTAGATGTTATACTAGATTACTCAAGATCACAAAAGGGCCATGCTAATTACTTGTGACAAGTGTTACGGATTCTTCGTGACCGTAAGACATGCAAGTTCTTGAAATGCAAGTTTGGTCACAATCCGTATCGTCCTTAGGAAACTTTGTATAGAATGAAAGAATAACGATTAATATACACAAAAGAAGTGACCAAAGCTTACAGCGCCTACGAAAATTCGTAGCTTCCTTGAGTTGGCCAGTTATTACAGAAGAATTGTTAAGTAACTAAGTTTCAGCGAAATGAGGTATGTGAGAAAAGTTTGCAAGAGTTGAAAGATAAATTGACTCCTACACTTGTACTAGTACCTCCCAAAGGCACATAAGAGTATGCAGTGTATTGTGATGTTTTAAGAGTTGGGTGGGATGTGTATACATGCAGCACGACACTGTGATAGCGTATGCCTTAAGACAATTGCGTCCACATAAGAGAAATGATCCCACCTATGATTTTAAGTTAACAATTGTGACAAATGCTTGTAACAGATGGCACCACTACTTGTATAAAGCTTCAGGTGAAAGAATTATAGTATCAAATGTGGTAGAATTTTCGTTGATATCTGGAGAAAAAAAGAGCAATATGTAAGTCATTTTGAGTTCAATTGAAAAAAAAAAAGAGTACAGCGAACTTCGATGAAGGTATTTGAGCAAACACAAGGGGAGTACTTTAACGCCAATGTAGATTATGTGTACTGGGTATAGCTGAATTAAGATGAATTAAGGAAATAAATGATGACAGAAGAACATCGTTCATGGCTTTTGAGTCATTTGGAAGCAACCAAAATGTACCAGGGTTTAGCAGAGAAGACTTGGTAAGGGTACATGAGAAGCGTATTGTAGAATTTGTAACTCAATGTCCAAGTTGTCACTGATTAATAATATGACATCAGAAATCTGTATGTTTTATGCAATGTATTACCCTTCCAGTTTGGAAGTGGAACATGAACAATATGGATTTAATCACAGGGTTGCCTCGTACACTGCGAAGGTTGATACCATATAGGTAATAGTTGACAGGCTTACCGAGTCAGCGTATTTCCTACCATGTTAGGACCATCGATACAGCTGAACATTATGCAAAGTTGTGTGTAATAGAGATAGTACGATTACACGGGATTTCACTCACTATTATATCACACAGGAGAGTTCACTTTATTGCACAGTATTGGAAGTCTTTTCAGTAAAACGTGGGTATACAGGTGGATGTAAGTACGTCTTGCCATCCTCAGATGGATGGAAAAACAGAACATATTATACGAACGTTTGAAGATATGCCACGAGTTTGTACATTGGCCTTTCAAAGCTATCAAAAGGCACCTTACGAAGCTTTATGTGAAAGAAAATATAGATCATAAATTGGATGGGTTACATATTATGAAATTTGCTTTGCTTGGGGAAGGTTTTGTTCATCAAGATATAGAGAAAGTGAAGGTGATATAACAGTAGCTACAAATGGCCCAGAGCCGATACAAATCATATGCCGATATTAGAAGAAGGGAATTCAAATGTGCCATAGATGATTAGGTATTTTTGACAGTGTCACCAATGGAAAAAGATAATGAGATTCAAAAAGAAAGAGAAATTGTCCAAAGATTTGGGCAAATTGCATATCTATTAACAATAGTCCAGGAACTCTTCACAGTTCATTCAGTATTTTACATACGATGCTTTGAAAGTGTATAGGCATTTATCCCATATTGTTGCCAGTGGAAATGTACAAATTACAGGGGATCTCACATGTGAAAAGGTACTTATTGTTACCTATTGTTATCCAGATCGATAAGAGAAAGAATTAAGAGATGCAGAAGTAGCTTCCGTAAAGGTACTATTGGAGAAATTAGCACGTAGAAGAAATCACAAGGGAAACCAAAGAACTAATGAAATCTAAAATACTCGTATTTGTTGAACATGGAAGAAAAAGTTCAAGGTACAACATTGGAGTCATAACAAGTGAGTTTTTATAAGTGTTACAGGTGTATATGATAACATAAAGGATTGATGATGTGAAGAATGCACTTCGACTTAAGTATTACAATGAGACACTGTTACTAACATTCGAGGACAAATGTTTCTAAGGGGGGGAAGGATGTAACACCCCGTACATTTTTGAACTCACTTTATAACTTGGAGTCATGTTTACTTAGTGTTGAGAGCAATAAGTAAGTATTTGGTAGTGTTTTGATGGGGTATTGGATGGTATGCTAGTATTTGCAAAAAGGAAGAAAAATTCAGCAAAGTATTAAAATTTGCGCCACTCCCTATTTCAGAGGGTGTGGCGCAAGACCTCAAAGTTCAGAGGCAAAACAATTCTTGTGCCACTGCTTGCTTTGCAGCAAGTGGTGCAAGGCACAAGGCAAAAGTATTATGGCCCTTCCGTGCTCGTTTCGCAACGCAATGCAACGTCGATTCTTCCTTGGGTTTTTTTGGTTCCTTGGTGTTATTTTATCCTTGTTAAGGCTTCAAATACCTCAATACACTCCTACATAATCAAACCATGAAACACAAGTATTTATCAAAAATGTTCAATGAAGCCATGAGCGACTAGAATTTCTATTTTTGAGATTGAGGCTACGAACGTGAATTTCGTAAGTGAATATTGTCGTGAAAATTATGGAATTAATTAAACATGAGATATATGATGGATTACACATTGAATTTGGTGGACTAAGATAATATGTGTTAATGGGCCAATTTGAGGCCCAAAATGGAGCCAAAATGCATGGCCCAATAGGTCAAATGACCCATTCTTCCTTTAAGTCATCAATTATTGACCCAAGTGGATCAAGATAACCATTAAATGGAGGCTATATAAGGCCAAAAGCAGATTTTTATTCACAAAATCTCTCATGACATTTCTAGACTTTTCTCTCCATTTCCAAACCCTAAAGCAATCAACTCTTGGGCAAGATCATCATCTTCCAAGCTTGGGTAAATGTAACACCCCGTATCTTCCCAACCCTATTTGATGATGTTGAATAATGTTTTATGTATTTGGAAATGTTAAATATGAGACAAATTAAAACTTTGTCCTTGTACATGTGACGAGCCTTTCATAGGAAGTGTTTAGTGGTTTCGTGGAGCATTTGTGTAATACCCCGTACACATTATACCCTCATTTGGTGACTTTGAGTCATGTTTACTTGATGATTGAGGTCACTACGTAAGTATTTTATATTGTTTTGATAAGGTATTGGACGATACGCAAGTGTTGGAAAAATTGCCGAAAAATTCAGCAAGACATGGAAACTTGCGCCACTTCCCTGTTTCAGGGGGTGTGGCGCAAGCCTATGAGATCAGAGAGGGTGCATTTCTTGCGCCACTGGCTTGTTTTGCAGCAGTGGCGCAAGGAACAAACATTTTTCCTTCCCGAGCTCGTTTCGCGACGCAATTCTACGACGATTCTTAGATGGTTTCTTTTGGTTCTTTGGAGTTCTTTGAGCATTGTGATGGCTTCAAACACTTCAATATAATCCTACATACTTCTACATGATAAAACCATGGAATACAAGTACTTACCAAAAATGTTTAATGAAGTCATGAGCGACTAGAATTTCTATTTTGCGATCGAGACGATGAATGAGGATCTCGTAAGAGAATATTGTCGTGACATTGTGGAATTATTTATACATGTGATATATGAGGGATTATGCATGAAAATTTGTGGGCTAAGTTGAGATGTGTTATTGGGCCCAAAATGGACTAAAAGATATGGGCCAAGAAAGGGTCAAATGACCCATTCTTCCCTTGACCTTCTAGATATAGTATTTAATACTATAAAGAGTGGCTAAGGATGAGTTAGTGGCTATAAAAGGGGCACAAAAATCAGATTTTATTTCATAAAGACACACATCACATTTTCTCATTTTCTAGAAATTTCAAGAAAGCTCCCTTTGGGCTCTTTCAAACCCTAAGTCATCTTTGGGGCAAGATCACTCATTTGAAAGCTTGGGTAAGTAATTATGCTTATGGATTCATATATTATATGCATGGGAGAGCATGTATATCATGATGGTTATGCCTAAAAGTGTAAGTGGTGCACTTTTGTGTTTTGGTAAAGATGTGTTATTTTTGTGAATTAAACTTCAAAGGTGACTTGATGTCTTGATGAAAGTGAATGGTATGGACAAAATATGAGCATGTATGGAGTGATTTTGTTATTAAACTTGTTATTTTTCTAAAAGTGGAAATTGTGGGACTTTGGCCGTGTCACGCCCCGAATCCCATCGGGACGTGATTGGCACCCGAAGCCGATAAGGCCCGAGAGAACCAATCTTTACTCATATATTCTCATAAGTATGCTCGCGTATGAATATCATCTTATCTCATATAATTAAATATCAATAGCGGAAATGCATGGCAACATAAGCAATATATGCAACTTAGCCGTTAGGGCCATTTCGTCAAAATGAACATACATCTGTTACTTTCATGCTACCCCACATATGTCTGCAAAGCCTCTAATAGATACATGATTATGTCTATACAATATTTACAAATGACAAAACCTAATGAACACATGCGACTTGGGAAGCCCCGAAGCAACTGGAGCTCACCAACAATCCGTGGATACCTTGTCACCTACTGTGGAGATCTACCAACACCTGGGCCTGCAGCATGTAAGGTAAGTCCCCAAAAGGGGTCAGTACGGATAAAGTACTGAGTATGTAAGACCAGATGAAACTATGGTAATACATAAGTACTTCCAAGAAAGTAAGCATAGGAGAATACTTAATGTGAATAGACCTCCAACCTGAATGTGTGGAACCATGTTCATTACTTTTATTATTTCATTACTTGGTCATTCATTCGCATCATCTTCATCATCATTCTTATTCATGCAAGGGATACAGTCTCATCTCTTTTACACTCTCTTTATTATTGTTCACTCAACTAGTTAGTGATTCATAACACCTTATGGGTCGTCATCTTACTTATAAATATATAATACCGGGCCTCCACTTTTAGTGGGATATAATAAATAAGTTTATATATACAGTACCGGGCCTCCATCTTGGTGGGATATATAGTACCGGGCCTCCACCATAGATGGGATATAATATATATAAGTATATAGTACCGGGCCTCCATCTTGGTGGGATATATAGTACCGGGCATCCACCATAGATGGGATATAATATATATATATATATATAGTACCGGGCATCCATCTTGGTGGGATATATAGTACCGGACATCCACCTTTGATGGGAGAATAATATATATATATATAGTATTGAGATTGTTCCATCTTAACTTATACCCTTTAGTTTGTGATTCATACTTAATGAAACAAAAAAGGAACCATATGCACATTACTTCTTTCCAATACCCTTTTTCTTTCCATACTTATAAGAGTGACACATTAGAGTTCATGAGATTGATACTTCAACTTATGAGAGATTAACACATCTACTTACGAGAAACACACCTCTCGTATGAAACCTATGAGATTGGTACAAAGATAGTCGTGACATTAGTAGAACTTGGAACATACATCATCGGAATTTGGAGTCATAATATTATTGGAACTTTGGAATTGTGTCCACCCCCTATTATCTTCCTTCATTCTTGCAACCAACAACATGTATAACCTAATTTATTTCATTTGAGAGCTTGATACATTGAGGATCGTATACTTTTGAAAACACAAACACTTTACCTCATTCTTCACTCCTCATGAGATTGGTACTTTTACTTATAAAAGATTGGTACAAAGATAATCATATTCTTGGATTTTGGAACATGACATTGTTTGGAAAATGCCATCCACGATTGAATAGATTCTTTTATGTTATTATTCTCTTGAGATAGGTCCTTAGAGATTTCAACGTTATGACAACTTTTCCTTGAAGCTTCGGATCATTAACCAATGGGTAAGATATATGTGAATAAACAGTGTGGGAAACATAACATTATTAGAAATATAACACTATTGAAACCATTGGACCATAATCCATGAACAAGGGACATGAGTATAATCAAACATTGTAACGTAACCTTATTGTTTTTGGAACATGAACCATGAATATGAGACATGAGATTCACCAATGATCAATGAGTAGGAAATATATGACAATGACCATGGATAACCGGACATGGAATACCTTAGCACATTTCGGGATGGAACATGCGTAATGTCAATGTGAAAACTATTTGCCGCAGAAAGATACGGACAGAGTAACCTTACATACCTTATCTTTCCAATGTAAATACACAATCCAATATGTGATCACAACAATTCCGCTCCTTCCTCACGTTTCACTCTACATCACAAATACATAACGGAGCCAACATTAACCACCAACTACTTTACAAATGTATATAACATCAATGAGTTACGTGTTTGCCTTTAAACATGCTACTTCCCCTTGGCAAAACCATGAAAGATATTATTATTCCAAAAATCCCATAATATTTCCAACATTGACCAACACATGCAAATCAATACATGTCACCACAACACTTCTCCTTTACACTTTCTTATTCCCACCATATCACAAATAATCCATCAAGTCACCTTAATACACTTCATAACACAAATCGGCCAAAATCTCATAATTTACACATGTAGAAAATAACAAGTTTAGGACCATAATAACACCATACATGTTGATATTCTATCCATGCCATGCTTTTTCATCAAAACTACAAGTGATAATTCAAGTCACAACCCCATGGATTTCACATCTTTTTCACAAAACCAAAAGTGTCATGTCCAACACTTCCAACCATAATCAACATGATCTACATACTCTTTCATGCATATAATATATTAATACATGATAATAAATACTTACCAAGGCTTGGAATAGGGTGATCTTGCTCCAAGAGAAAGCTTAGGGTTTGAGAGCCCAAAAGGGTGTTCTTGAGACTTCTAGAAAAATAAGAGAAAAGCATGTGTGGTTTTCATAATAAAAATCAGATTTTGGTCCCTTTTTATAGGTCCTCAAGTCCATCTTTATCCACTCTTGGCATCTAATGCTTGGTCAATTGAAGAATGGGTCATTTGACCCATTCTTGGCCCATGCTTTCTTTCTTATTTTGGGCCCCTTTTTGAGCCCAATTCACTTAAACCAATAAAATCAATAATTTTTTGTGTTTAATTCATTTCATACACGTTACGACAATATTCCCACTCACGCAATTCGTATTCGTAGCCTCAATTCCAAAAGCAAGCAATTCTAGCCACGTATGACCCATTTTGACCCAAAGGGTAAAATCGTCATTTTGATGCCATATTCGTCCTCGAGATATTTTATCATACCAATATAATATGCCATGCATTTTATGTATATACTCATGGTTGAAGAAGAAACGTGGCAAAAATCGGCTCAATACGTCTCCGGATACCCTTGGGACTTAAGAAAAATTTCAACTTTTGAAAGGTGCGCAGGGGCGGCGTGGCACACTGCCTGGCGCCCCCCTTTACTGCCTCTGGACTGAAAATTTCAGCCCAGAGCAGCGTGGCACGCCCCTGGACGCGCCCCACCCCAATTTTTTTTTTTTTTTTTTTACTAAGGTAAACATGTACGGGGTGTTACAGGCCGATATGTGTTATGAGTTGTATTAAGGTCACTTGATGGGTTATTTTTGATGTGTTATGGATAAGAAAGTGTAAAGGAGAAATGTTGTGGTGAAATGTATCAATTGTCATGTGTTGGTCAATGTTGGAAATATTATGGCATTTTTGGAATATTAGTATGATCAATGGATTTGACAAGGGGAAATGCAAACATGTAACTCATTGATATTATATGCATTTGTAAAGTAATTGATGGTATAATTATGATGTTGTGATGGTGAGAGTGGAAGGTATGAACTTGGGGTGACATATGGTCAATGTTGGGCATGTTGTGGTATTATTGATATGACCATGCCGTAAATGGTATTGTAGAGAAAGAAATAACATGTTCAAGCCAAACATGTGACTTATTGTTATTGTATGCATTTGTAAGGTAGTTGGTGGTTAATGTTGGTTCCATTATGTACTTGTGATGTAGAGTGAAACATAAAGAAGGAGCGGACTTGTTGCGCTCACATATTTGATTGTGTACTTACATTGGGAAGATAAGGTATGTAAGGTTACCTTTCTATCTCTTTCTGCAACATATGTCGTCCACATTGTCGTAGTACTTATTTGATTCCGAAATGCTCTAAGGTATTCCGTATGTGGTAGTTGGCTAATGTTACTCACATGTTACCTATTCATTGGTCAATGGTGAATTATATGACTCATGTTCATTGGTTGAATTATGTTCATTGATTGACTCATGTTCATTGGTTGACCCACGTTCATTGGCTAATATGTCAAGAATTCCAAATGATCATTATCCTAAGGTTCCAAAAGTGTACTATTCCAAAGGGGTTCTGTAGTATTCCAACTAAGGTTGATACATATTATTATTCAATGTGTTTTACTCCTAGACGAATTATGACCCACTTAGTTCTTATTTATTGACTGAAGTTCCTAAGCTGTCATAGTGTTGAAAAATCTAAGAGAACTATCTCACCACGAGTAATGAGTTCAAGAGGGCTTGTTTAGTTGAATAGTATTGTTCCAATCATGTCATGTTCCAAAGTCCTAGAGTGTGATGATTATTTCTTGGTACCAATCCTTCATAAGTAAAATTATCAATCTCATAAGAGTAATAAGAGAGGTGATGAACAAGTTAGTATAATGATTCCTCATAAGTGAGGATATCAATCTCAAGAGTTAAATGAGTGAAGTGAAAGGTGGATATAAGTGTGTGCTTTAGTGTCATGATCCAAAATTCCAATAGAAGTTATACATAGGTCTCGTGTTCATTGAGTATTGTCCAAATGGTTCCAATAGTGTTATGTTTCCATGACGGCGATGTTTCCAAAATGTCATATTGCCAAGTTCTTCATATGTCTCTCACTCATTGATCATTGATCCAAAGTTTCAAGTAAAGTTATGAGTATCAAAAGTATCAATCTTTCACAAGTAAGGTAGCAATCTCAAAAGTAAAGAAATGACGTAAGAATGAAGTAATGCATATTGGTTAAATTATCCATGGGGTGCAGCGAACACCTGCATGACGATGTTAATTTATCCATGGGGTACAAATACCCGCATGATGATGGCCATTTATCCATGGGGTGCAATGAACACCTGCATGATGACATAATCTTATCCATGGGGTAAAAAGAATACCTGCATGATGTATCCATGGGGTGCAATGAACACCTGCATGATGACATGATTTTATCCATGGGGTGACAAGATCACCTGCATGATGAGGGCCCTAACAGTAACAACATTTGAGTAATGTAAAAATAAAATAAAATAAAATAATGTAAAGGCAAGAAAGAGAAAGAACGTAATGTACATGGTATCCCACATACAGAAAGAGAGTTTATCCACATTCTTTAATTTATTTATGTTGAATACATCATTGTTGTTGTTACGTATGACTCATTGGAGATGATAGCAGAGAAAGAAAGGTACATGGTTCCATATGTGGAATTTTCTCTTATAATCCTTTCCATTGAAATTCTTGCGCATTGATACAGTTTGTTTATGGCCTTACATACTCAGTACATTCTTCGTACTGACCCCTCTTGGGGACTTACTTTACATGTTGCAGGTGCAGGCATTAGTAGACCTCCTCGGTAGACTGGGGATCATTTGCAGAGTTTTGGTGAGCTCCACTTAGTTCGGGGCTTCTCCGTGTCACAGTTGTTCAGATGCTTTGGTATTATACATCAGTGTATAAAGCAGGGACTTGTCCCGACTTTCAGTTGGTTTTGGTCAATGTATCTGTAGAGGCTTTTGTAGACATATGTGGGTATGTGAATGATAGAAATGTACGTTCAGTTTGACGTAATGGCTCCAACGGCCAAGTTTTTTTTTATATATGTTTATTGCATATGTTTCCATGATTATGATTTCCACATAGTTGTATAAGGAAGATTAAGATTCATATGAGGGCATGCATACGAAGGTTCATGAGTAAAGATTGGTTCTCTCGAGCTATATCGGCTTCGGGTGCCAATCATGCCTTGATGGGATTCGGGGTGTGACAGTAAGTGATTATTCTTGTACTTTAATATATCATATGCATGAGAGACTATGTAAATCATGTTGGTTATGCTTGGAAGTGTTGGATATGACGCTTGTGGTTTTTGCAAAAAGATGTGTAATCCTTGAGAATTAAACATGGAAAAGGACTTGATGTTTTGATGAAAGTGAATGGTGTGGATGATATCTCAACATGTATGGTGTTGTTATGTCCATACTTTGTTATTTTTCTATATGGGTAAATTATGGAATTTTGGGTATAAAATGTATTGGAGTGACTTGATGGGTTCATTGTGATGTGATGTTAATGATAACATGTAAAGGAGGAACTTGGTGTGATTATGATCCTAAACTTGTTATTTTTCTATAAGTGTAAAATATGGGCTTTTGGCCCATTTGATGTTGTAAGGTGTATTTGTCACGCCCCGAATCCCATCAAAACATGATTGGCACCCGTAGCCGATAAGGCCCGAGAGAACCAACCTTTGCCTATGTTCAATCATATGCATAACACGAACATCACCACCATTACAAGAGAACTTGAAAGACGAATAACAGAAAACATGGAACATATATATATACATATGAAACTTGGCCGTTGAGGCCATCCAGTCAACACAACATCTGCCTTTTACACTGATACACCCACATTCGTCTACAAAAGCCTCTAACAAGAGCATTGACCACTACAAACCAAAAGTCGGGACAAGTCCCCGCTTTATACAACATGTACATCACCAAAACATATATACACTTTGACTCGGAGAAGCCCCGAAGTAGCTGGAGCTCACCAAAGAACCGCTAACACTGGCAATCTACTGAGAAGGCCTACTGGTACCTGTGCCTGCAGCAAGTAAGGTAAATTCCCCCGAGAGGAGTCAATAAGAAATAAGTACTGAGTATGCAAGGCTCAGATGAAACTGTACAACACATGAGTAATTCAGTGAACTCAGAACATATGAATAATCAATGTGAATAAGTCACCATTTTGCATTTTGGGAAACTATGTGAATTGCTTTCATTACTTTCTTTGCTTTCTTTATCTCAATGCTTACTTGTCAATACATGTGTCACAATGTACCTGGGCCCCTACTGATCAGTGGGTCTTTACATAACATATTGTTATGTTGGGATCGGGTCGAGCTAGACTTATGCCCCTAGATCTGCCACCCATAAATAAATGCATCGGGATTGAGTCGAGCTAGGCTTATGCCCCTAGAATTTCCACCCATAAATTAATACATCGGGATCGAGTCGAGCTAGGCTTATGCCCCTAGACTTGCCACCCATAAATCAATACATCGGGATCGAGTCGAGCTAGGCTTATGCCCCTAGACTTGCCACCCATAAATCAAGACATCGGGATCGAGTCGAGCTAGGCTTATACCCCTAGACTTGCCACCCATAAATCGATGATTGACCACATATGCATTACTTTGTTCTTTACTTTGAGATTGGTACAATGGTTGCCATAACTTTATTTGAAACTTTGGATCATTAACCAATGAGTGAGAGACATGAGAATAACTTGGCAACATAACATTATTAGAACCATAACACAATGGGAACCATTGGACAATAATCCATGAACAAGGGACATGCATATAATCACTATTGGAACATTGGAACATAACCTTGTTTGAACTTTTGGAACATTAACCATGAATATGAGACATGAGATTCACAAATGATCAAT
This sequence comes from Capsicum rhomboideum, assembly GCA_031232105.1. NCBI lineage: Eukaryota > Viridiplantae > Streptophyta > Magnoliopsida > Solanales > Solanaceae > Capsicum > Capsicum rhomboideum. The sequence goes on from CP124711.1 coordinate 7,910,603, forward strand.
GAGTAGAAAATATATGACAATTGATAACCGGATATGGAATACCTTAGCACATTTCGGGATAGGACTAGTGACATGTCAATATGGATACTATTTGCCGCAGAAAGATACGGACAAAAGAACCTTACATACCTTGTATCCTCAATACGAATATACAACCTTAGATGTGTATACAAGAGTCCCGCTCCTTCTTTATGTGTCACTCTACAACATAAATATATAACGGAATTCACATTAACCATCAACTACTCTGCAAATGCATGTAACATCAATGAATCACATATTTGCCCTCAAACATGCCATTTCCCCTTGACAAAACCCTTGATAACATTACTATTCCAAAAATTCCATAATATTCCCAACATTGACCAATACATGATAATTGATACATTTCACCACAACACTTCTCCTTTACACTTTCTTATCCATACCACATCACAAATAATCCATCAACTTATCTTAATACAACTCATAACACATATCGGCCAAAATCCCATAATTTTCACTTATAGACAATAACAAGTTTAATACCAAAATAACACCATACATGTTCATATTTTGTCCATACCATGCTCTTTCATCAAAGGCACAAGTCCTAATTCAAGTTCAAATCACCAAGATATCACATCTTTCACCAAATGCAAAAATACACTATTCACCACCTTGACAACACAACAATCATAATATACATAATCTCCCATGCATATAATATGTTAATCCATGAGAATAAATACTTACCAAGGCTTGGAATATGATGATCTTCCATCATATCCATGTTGGATAACACATCCATGTAACCCACCAAATTTCATGTATTATTCACCATATATCTCATTTTTACATAATTCCATAATGTCACAACAATATTCTCTTATGAGATTCTCATTCGTCGCCTTGATCGCAAAAATAGGAATTCTAGTCGCCCTTGGCTTCATTAGACATTTTGGATCACTATTCATGTTTCATGATTTGATCATGTAGGAGTATGTAGGAGTGTATTGAAGTGTTTGAAGCTTTAACAATGCTCAAAGAACTCCAAAGAACCAAAAGAAACCATCCAAGAATCGTCGTAGAATTGCGTTACAAAACGGGTCCAGAAAGGCACCATATTTGTGCCTTGAGCCACTAGCTGCAAAGCAGGCTATGGCGCAAGAAATGAGCCTCCTCTGAATTTAGGTGGCTTGTTCCACACCCCTGAAACAGGGTAGTGGCGCAAGTTTCAGCACTTTGCTGAATTTTTCGGCCACTTATCCAATGTTTGCATATCGTCCAATCCCTTATCAAAACACTACAAAATACTTACTTAGTGATCTTAATCATCAAGTAAACATGACTTTAAGTCACCAAATGAGGTTAGAATGTGTACGGGGTATCACCCAAATGCTCCACAAAACCACAAAACACCTCCTACAAAAGTCTAATCGCACATTTTAGGTCCGATATAAAATATTTTACCAATGACACCATAAAACTCCTACTCATGGCATCTCAACACCTAGGTAAGCATTATTCAATGTCGTCAAGTAGGGTTGGGAATGTATGGGGTGTTACAGTATTGAGGTGATTTGATGAAGTAATTGTGACGTCGTGTTAATGAAGAAATATAAAGAATGAACTTGGTATGAAATACTATTGGGTTGTGATATTTTGGTCAATGTTGGTCATGTTGTGGTATTATTGATATGAAGGATGAAATAACGTTATACGGTAGTCATATAGCTCATTGTCGTTTTGTGCACTTGTATGGTAGTTGAATGTTAACGTAAGCTCCGTTATGAACTTTTGTTGTAGAGTACAACGTAAGGAAGGAGCTAGACTATTGTGTTCACATATAGTATTGTTATTCATTTTGAGGAAGCGAGGTATGTAAGGTTATTCTTTTTATATCCTTCTGCAGCATATTGTCCATATTGACATGGTACTTGTTTCATTTCGAAATGTCCAAAGGTATTTCATTTCAAGTTGCCATATCATATTCCTTATAGGGTCAATGGTGATTCCCATGGTTCATAGTCATTGGCTAATGTTTCAAAGTTCCAATAGTGTTTAGTTACATGTCTCTTGCTCATTGGTTATTGTTCTAAGCTTCCAACAATGTTATGGCTACAAAAGTATCAATCTCTCATAAGCCAAGGGTATCCTATTTCTGGGTATCAATTATGGTTCATCACATGTTCTTTATACATTAATCAATTGTCATTCACATGTCTCATATGCATTGGCTAATGTTCCAAAGATTCCATGGTTCCAATAAGGTTATGTTTCTAACAATGTTATGTTCCAAAGTTCAAAGTGATGTTATGACTAACAAAGTATCAATCTCAAAAGTAAAGAAAGAAGTAATGTATAAATGTTCAATTGGGAAGTGCAATCTAAGGGACATAGTGTAACACCCCGTACCTTCCCAACCCTACTTGATGACATTGAATAATGTTTACTTAGGTGTCGAGAGTTATAAGTATGTATTTGGTAATGTTCAAGATGAGAAAAAAATTGAAATTTGGCCTTGTACATGTGACTAGCCTTTCATAGGAAGTGTTTGGTGATTTCGTGGAGCATTTGTGTAATACCTCGTACACATTCTAACCTCATTTGGTGACGTGGATTCATGTTTACTTGATGATTAAGATCACTAAGTAAGTATTTTGTAGTGTTTTGATAAGGTATTGGACAATATGCAAGCATTGAAGAAGTGGCCGAAAAATTCAGCAAGGTAGGAAAACTTGCGCTACTACCCCATTTCAGGGGGTGTGGCGCAAGCCACTGATTCAGATAGGGTGCATTTATTGCGCCACTGCCTTGCTTTGCAGTAGTGGCGCAAGGCACAAAGATTTTGCCTTCCCGGGTTCGTTTCGCAACGCAATTCTATGACGATTCTTAAATGGTTTCTTTTGGTTCTTTGGAGTTCTTTGAGTGTTGTTAAAGCTTAAAATACATCAATACACTCCTACATACTTCTACACGATCAAACCATGAAACACAAGTAATTATCAAAAAATGTTCAAGAAAGCCATGGACGACTAAAATTTCTATTTTTGCGATCGAGACGACGAATGAGAATCTCGTAAGAGAATATTGTCGTGACATTATGGAATTATTTAAACATGAGATATATGGTGAATTATACATGAAAGTTGATGGGTTACATGGATATGTGTTATTGGGTCCAAATTTAGGCCCAAAAATGGAATAAAAGACTTGGCCCAAATGGGTCAAATGACCCATTCTTGCCATGACTACTCAATTATTGCTCCCAAATGGATAAGGATGACTTCAAGGGCCTATAAAAGGCACCAAAAATCAGAATTTATTCATTCAAACACACATGTATTTCTAGGTTTTGCCAAGAACCCAAAAACAAGAGATATTTTCTCTTAACTCTCAAACCCAAACCCTAAGCCTCTTTGGACAAGACCATCATCTTCCAAGCCTTGGTAAGTATTTATTCTCATGGATTAACATATTATATTCATGGGAGATTATGTATATCATGATAGTTATGTTGGCAAGGTGGTGAATAGTGTATTTGTGCTTTTGGTCAAAGATGAGCCATCTTGGTGAATTGAACTTGAAAAGAGACTTGATGTCTTAATGAAAGAGCATGGTATGGATAAAATATGAACATGTATGGTGTGATTTTGTTATTAAACTTGTTATTTTTCTAAAAGTGTAAATTGTGGGATTTTGGTCGATATGTGCTATGAGGTGTATTAAGGTAATTTGATGGATTATTTGTGATGTGATATGGATAAGAAAGTGTAAAGGAGAAGTGTTGTGGTGAAATGTATTGATTCTCATGTATTGGTCAATGTATGGAATATTGGGGGATTTTTGGAATAATAATTTCATCAATGGTTTTGTCAAGGGGAAATGACATGTTTCAGGGCAAACATGTAACTCATTGATATTGTATGAATTTGTAAAGTAATTGATGGTGTAATTATGATGTTGTGATGGTGGAGAGTGGAAAATATGAACTTGGTGTGACATACCAGTGGTTTATGATACTTTGGTCAATGTTGGGCATGTTGTGGTATTATTGATATGACCATGCCGTAAATGGTATTGTAGAGAAAGAAATAACATGTTAAAGCCAAACATGTGACTTATTGTTATTGTATGCATTTGTAAGGTAGTTGGTGGTTAATGTTGGTTCCACTATGTACTTGTGATGTAGAGTGAAACGTAAAGAAGGAGCGGAATTGTTGTGCTCACATATTTGATTGTGTACTTACATTGGGAAGATAAGGTATGTAAGGTTACTCTTTCCGTATCCTTCTACAAGATATTGTTCTTATTGACATTGGGCTTGTTTCAATTCCGAGAGGCTTGAAGTATATCAATTCAGGGTGACGTATATTGTTATTCATATGTGCCCTATTCTTAGATGAATTATGATTCACTTATCTCTTATTCATTGCTTGAGGTTCCAAAGATGTTATGATGTTATAATTCCTCAAAGAACTATCTCAAGAGGGTAATAATGTAAGAGAATCTATTTATTCTTGACAAGCATTTTCCAATCATGTCATGTTCCAAAGTCCTATGGTATGATAATTATCCGTGTATCAATCTTTCCCAAGTAGAAGTACTAGTCTCATAAGAGTAATAGGAGAGGTGATGTGCAAGGTAGTATAATTATTCCTCATAAGTGAAGATGTCAATCTCATAAGGTAAAGGAGTAAAGTGAGATGTGCATATAGGTGCGTGCTTAGTTAAGGTGTTAATACTTATAAGAGTAGGGTAAAACATATTGGTATGTTTCAATTAGTGTCATGATCCAAAGTTCCAATAGAAGTTATACATATGTCTCTTGTTCATTGATTATTGTCCAAATGGTTCCAATAGTGTTATGTTTCCATGAAGGCTATGTTTCCAAGAATGTCATATTGCCAAGTTATTCATATGTCTCTCACTCATTGATTATTGATCCAAAGCTTCAAATAAAGTTGTGACTATCAAAGTGTCAATCTCTCACAAGTAAAGGTATCAATCTCAAAAGTAAAGAAATGAAGTAAGAATAAAGTAATACATGATTGATTGTGTTCATGGGTGTTATCCATGGGGTACAAATACCCGCATGATGATGATAGTTTATCTATGGGGCGCAAACGCCCGCGTAATGATGGCCATTTATCCATGGGGTGCAAGAACACCCGCATGACGATATGATCTTATCCATGGGGTAAAAAGAATACCTGGATGATGATGATATATTATCCATGGGGTGAAAAGAACACCTGAATGATGTGGGCCCAGAAAGTGTATGAGTGATGTAAAAGTAAAGTAAAGTAAATGCAAGAGAAAGAAAGAACGTAATGTACATGGTTTCCAAAAGTACAGAATAGTGACTCATCTACATTGTTACTTATCTATATTGGTTATTCATTTGAACTTGAGTTCTTGACATATCTTCATAACTTACAGTTTCATTTGAGCCTTACATACTCAGTACATTCTTTGTACTGACCCTTTTTGGGGAATTTACCTTACTTGCTACAGGTGCAGGTCCTAGTAGGCCTCCACAGTAGATTGTCAGTGTTGCAGATCTTTGGTGAGCTCCAGTTAGTTCGGGGCTTCTCCAAGTCACTGTTGTACATGTGTTTGATTTTAGTTCATTTTGGTCAATGCATTTTGTTAGAGGCTTTTGTAGACGGATGTGGGTGTATAAATGTAAAGGTACATGTCGTTTTGACTTGATGGCTCAAACGACCAAGTTTTACATCCATAGCTATGACATATGTTTTCATGTCTATGTCTTCCGTATAGTTGCATAAGGTGTAATAAGATTTATATGAGGTTATGTATGTGAATGTACATGAGCAAAGATTGGTTCTCTCGGGTCTTATCGGCTTCGGGTGTCAATCACGCGTCGTTGGGATTCGGGGCGTGACACATAGGTCCGGCTGGAATGCTCCCAATATAAGTATTTGTGGGTGGCACTCTAAGGGGCATAAGCCTGGCTGGAACGATCCCACTAATATATCAGTTATGGGTGGCACTCTAAGGGGAATAAGCCTGGCTGGAACGATCCCATTTGATATATCTCATTATCACCCACTGATCAGTTGGGGACCGGGCATCTCATGACAATGGTTAATGACAAATGAATGCAAATACAAAGAAAGTAAAGAAAGCAAGATACATGTTCCAAATGCACATATAATCATGGTTTGTTTTACATTGATTGTTCACTTGTTCTTGATCTCACGAAAGTTATTATATCTCATAAAGTTATGTATTGCCTTACATACTCAGTACATTCTTCGTACTGACGTCCCTTGTGGGACTTACCTTACTTGCTGCAGGCGCAGGTTCTAATAGACCTCCACAGTAGGTTGCTGAGTTTTTGTTGAGTATTGGTGAGCTCCAGTTGCTTCGGGGCTTCTCCAAGTCACATGTGTATATGGGTTTTTGGTGTTATTATGTAAATCTTGCATAAGCATGGTCATGTATCTATTAGAGGCTTTGTCGACATATGTAGGAAAAAGAATGGAAGAGATGTATATTCATTTTGCCTTGGTAGCCCCAACGGCCAAGTTTTATGTATTTATATCACGTGTGTTTTACGATTTCTGCTATTGATATCTCATATCTCTACGTGATGGTTCTGCTTATCGAGTGACATGCATATGAGTGGACAGGGGCAAAGATTGGTTCTCTCGGGCCTTATCGGCCTCGGGTGCCAGTCCGGCCCGAATGGGATTCGGGTTGTGACAAAAACATAAAGTGTCTCGAGTTTGTCCCACAAACTTCTGGCATGTGTCTCATTCACAATATGGTTTCTAACATTATCTTCAACCCATTGTCTAATATAGCCACAAACCTGCAAGTGCTCAAATTCCCAATCCTCATCTGTCATGGACTGAGGTTTATTAGAAGCAAAAACAGGCAAATGCATTTTCTTGACAAATAGGAGATCTTTCATCTTGCCTTTCCAAGTATGATAATTACTACCATTCAAACACACCATTTTGCTCATATTTGCCTCCATCATTCAAATCAACAATCAACAACAACCTCGCTCTGATACCACTTTGTTGGGAAAGACAAGGGCACTAACAATAGTGCATGATAGGGTAGCAGCGGAAGAATACCCAAGTCTAAACTTTCCCTTTCAATTTGAACCAAGAGAAGACAAACAAACCCAAGCACAATGATAATAAGGCAACAAATATATCAACCAAAATAGATAAGCAAGGGTAAAATAAACCAATCACAAGAGACATCAGATTTACGTGAAAAACCCTTCAGTGTGAAGAGTAAAAAACCACGGGACCAAAAACCTCCACTATAATCACCAAGAGTTACAATAATGTTCTCCAAAATGGCCACCAAATAAGTGCCAAACAATGAGCAACACTACATAAAGCACAACACCAAAAACTAGAGAATTAAAGGAACAAAATCACCAAAATGCAGCTACTGTTCATGGATGAAAAACTGGAGCTGCGGGGTATTAAATTCAACTCTGCCAGATTCTAATCAAATATTGAGATGAGAGGAACAAGCTGTCCAAAAATCAGCTCAATCGGATAACAAACAAAACGGGAATCGCAATTTGAAGTTGGCAATTTAGAGCTGAAATTGGGTGCGAAAATCTGCACTTTCTCTCTCTGTGTGACTGCTGATTTCTCTCTTTTGTGATGAGAAAATAAGACCTAAAAAGGTCTATATATATGCCCCATAGAATTGGGCCTATGGGCAAAGTGGGTTGGTCCAAATTTGGCCTTTTATTTATCCACATAGAAAGGAAAAAAGACCTATAACCCAACATGAGACACTGCAACATTTGTTCTTTAATTGCCCTGTTACATGTACTATTTGGAGTAAGTTGCTGTCTTGGCAGGACATCACTCGAGCTACACTGGATTGGCAAGGAGAGATCAAATGGGCATTGAAATATGGCGTAGGGACTAGGGAGAAGCACAGGAGGTGAGGTATTTCCTATGGTGCTGGCTGCCACTGTTTATCATTTATGGATGGAAAAGAATCAGACTATTTTCCAGGCAAGGAGTAGATCAACACCAGTGCTTATTAAACTTATCATACAAGAGGTGCATCTTAAAGCTAGTCCCGCAATTAGTTGATTATATCAGCAATTTAAATGTCTACCCATAACTATCTTGACTGATTAGCATAGACTTAAGAAGAAGTGAGGCTTTGAGGTTGTAGCACTCTTGGGACCACTGTCCATGAGGCTGCTTTGTAGTTTACTGCTTTGGTATAAGAAAATGATTTATTTACCAAAAAAAAAAAAAAGTTTGATGTTTTGGGAGATGTATTGGGTAGTGAATAATGTCTAATAGCAAGAGTAAAATGGACACAAGATGAAAAATATTCATTGGTTTTTTAAATTAAATAAATATTATTAAACATCTATATTTAATATACTGGATAAATAAAAATAAACGGAGGCGTATAATCATTTCAAAGTTGAAATGACTACTCCCAACATTAAATTGGATCTGTCTCTTCACTGTTTTTTCCTTTCATTTTTCCTGTTATTAACTCAGACTTGTCATGTAGCTTCCTTTATAGCTCACACATTACACTTCTTACATCATACAACCAAACCATTTCCTAACTTTTCTCCCCACGCCCCAAATCCAACCCCCCCTGGATGAAATATGTAATTAATGAGCTCAACTGAATTCATTATTTTCGATAAAAAACGTAGATATTATATTGAGAAATTACTATTTTTCTTTTTGAAAAAAATATAATTCGAACTCATAATTTAAAAATTATAATAAACTTAATAGTAAAAAATCTAAAGGATGAATCTGTCAAATTTAAATACTAGCTCCCAAGACCATATATATAGGTAGGTGTTAAAAAACTTATATATATAATAAAACTTTGAACCTAGGAAATTATGATAGAATTTCGAATCCAAATCTAAATCTCATATGATTTAAATCCTGAATTTGTCTATGACGTGAAGAGATTTGCATATAAACTCAAGAAATTACATCAAGTTGCAATCTTTAAAACAGTGTAAAGATCACCTATTATTTTTTTGGGGAAACATAAAAGAGCTTTATGACCACATTACCTTCTCAAAATATGTCACTATTGCAAAGTTATAGTTTTTTAAAAAAAAGAAAAGCTACCTAATTCTTTGATTGGGAACTAAAGAGGATCACTAAAGGCAAAAGAAAATATTAGGTTTGTAATTTTAAGTAATTAGTGCAGTGGATTGTTCTTTTTTTAAAAAAGTAAATTATAATTTTAAATCATCAACGTGAAAGAAATGTCATAATTTTTTTCTTAAATTGTGCATATAATATTAAAATTATAAAGTTCACAAAAAGGAAAGACATTTTTTTTAAAAGTCTGAAAAACAAAGTAAATTAAATAAATTGAAATGGAGGGAGTATATTTTTCTTTTTTATCCAGTATCTACTTTGAAACCTAACTCTTTTGATTTTATTTTATTTTTTTTAAAAATAACTTTGAAACCTAACTAATTCAAAATCGTGATCGAAATAGTCCCACTTTGAAACTAAAATGCTGCCTTCCCATAATTATAAGCATTCTCAAAATTCGTGCCTTCCCAAAATTATAATCATTCTCAAAATTCGAACTCTAAAACCTCTAATTAAAGATGAAGAGATATTTACCACTCACCAACTCACTACAACGGTGGGTGGTACTCTCTCCGTCCATCTTTACCTGTCCATATTTGATTTAACACACCCTTTAATGAATACGAATAATAAATAAAAGGATAATTTTACTGTATTACCTCTATAAATTATTAGTTATCTAAATGTTGAGAAATGAATATAATATTTAATAACAGGGGTAAAATAAACACAAAATGATAAATTATCTCTTGATTTTCCAAACTGAACAAATAAAGTTGGACAATTATTTTTAGTATACTGGACAAGTAAAGATGGACGAAGGGAATAACAAGATCCAACTATAAATAGTGTTACATCTCTAGTTGTTTGATACAAATTAAACAACTAAGCCCATAGAGAAAAACACTATTGTTTTGCAATGGGACCAACTATTGCCATATCAATGACCATGTACTTGATAATCAGCAATATTTTCCTTTATTCCTTTGCTTCTGAAGCTCCTGGTAAGTCATCCTTACAGGATTTCTCTCATTACTTTGTTAAAAAAGATATTTTTCTAATTTTGAAAATAATTTATCTAATCGAACATATTCATTTTATTTTTTATGATGACCTTTTAGTCACATAAATGTTATGATATGTTTAAGATATCTCACGAGTTTCAAAAAAAAATAATTGTAGATGGTATTAAGCTGATCAAATTGACTTATAATCACATTTGATTTATCCATACATTTCTGCCTCATTCCACATTCTACAGTTCTTAGTGTTTAAACCTCCTTGTGCTTTAGGGCAACAGACTTTATGGGTAGCTACTAATGAAATTTTCCTTTTCTCATCTGATCCAACCCGTAGAAATTTTCTGCACTTCTTTTCCACTAGTTTCAACACACTTTGAGGGAGTAGGAACACAGACTCCCAGAAATTATGTAGTGAGAAGATAACAGAGCTCACTACATGCATTCTCCCTACATAGGAAAGATGTCTAAATGATGAAGCTCTCACTTTCTCAGTGATCTTAATACTGAGTTGATGACGATCCAGCTTAGTCCAACTTCTTATGTGATAAATGATAATGGTAGTCCAAAATATCTAATTGGCACTGATCCCACAGTATCCAGTAAGCTCAAGTGGTCTATCCTTGATCCTGTCAAACACTTCTGCTATATACATGTTGGACTTCTCATTGTTTGCTGTTAAACTAATGTTGCTGAGAAACACTTGGTAGCCTCCATCACCCTGCATACTGCCTGGTTAAGGTGCTTATAAACCAAATTGCGACCAATTTATGACTTTTTGATTTTATAAACACTTGTGAAAATTTTATTAATTTTATTCTTAGTACATTTTTGCTAATTCTCAAAAAGTCAAGTTTCCAAAATAAAACTCATGACTTCCTCTAAACTGCATATCTGTCTTCGTCCATCCTTTTCCTTATAAAAAACCTCTCTACTTGTAATTTTTATAGCAAAATTAAGGGTATTTTAGCCATTTACCAAAAAGAATAGCTGGTCGGCAGTTTCAACACTTTTTATCTAAACATGTACCATAACCATTTATTAATAAAATTAGTTTCTACACTTAAAAGTGTTTATCAATATGGCATCAGCTATTTACAACCCGCTAATTAATTAACCCGACTGTCTTGATTTTCTTCTCACATGTGTGTGCAGTTCATGAAGACTCGAAGCTTGCAAATCCAGATGATTTCTTTGGTTCAGGTCTCAATGCAAGTGAATTGTCAATACCTGGCTCAAATATTACATATACTTTAATTGATGGAAACAAAGTTCCAGCAATTAAATCCACTGGCATGTCTATAATACGTACTGATTTCGAGCCATTAGGTGGCATACCAATTCATGTACATCCTCAATCTTCTGAGCTTGTAGTTGTCTTAAAAGGTCGTATTCATGTTGGTTTTCTCATCCCGGGTCCATTGGAACAACGCAAGAGTCAACTCGTTTCCAAAATCATGAATTCTGGCGATGTGTTTGTGATTCCACAAGGGCATATTCACTTTCTACATAACATGGAACACAACGTTAGTGCAACAACATTCACCATTTTCAACAACTTAGATTTTTTCATAGCTCCCATAATAAGCAAAACAATCTTTGCTTCTGATCCCCCAATTGATGATCATATCCTTGCCAACAATTTTCGATTGGATAAGAGCACGATTGAAGATGTAAAAAAGAAATTTCTCTAGGACATGTGGAAATTATCCTTTCTGATGATAATATTGGGCTTCATATGATGATCATGATGTGTATGTGGTCATTTTAATATATCTGCTACCATGTCAATTACTGTGTTAAAATAAAGAAGCATGCATGCATGATTGTATGTTTTAGTAAATCTTTTCTTCTTTTGTGTAACGCCTTTCACAATTAAGTGCATAAATTTTAATTTGAAAAAGTTCTATGTTTCTGTAATTTGTATGACAAACTGTAGAAGCAGAGAAGCGATAAACTTTGATACACCTCTCATGGTGAATCCCATGGGTGTACCATTGCTACAATTGCAGAGAACAGAGAAGTGGGGAAAGAGTAGAGAGAGAAATATTGCATCTTGATTATTAAAGTCAAATGAAAAAGAAGAGAATACAATGAATATAAAGCTAGAGTTGAAGTGCTGGAACTAACTAACCAACTGACAGCTGTACTCCACTAACTCTAATGCTAACCGACTAAAGCTGTTAACTACCAGAATAGGAAATCAGATATATTTAATTAATCTCCTAACTAACACTAACTAAATATCAATACCCCCCTCAAGTTGGAGGTGCAGGAAGTACAGCCAACTTGTTCAATGCTGAAGAGTGCTTTACCCCTGTGAGTGCTTTAGTCAAAATATCAGCTAGTTGGTTTCCGGTAGCAATGTGATGCAGGGAACCACTTCGATATGTTTGGTTCTTTCGTGAAAGACAGGATTTCGAGCTATGTGTATTGCAGATTGGCTGTCACGAAAGATGGGAATTGGCCCTGAAGATGGAACAGTGAGTTCTTCAAATAATTTGTGCAACCAAACTAGTTCCCCAACCACTTTTCTCAATGACCTGTATTCAGCTTCACCTAAGGAAAGGGATATGGTTTCTTGCTTCTTAGATTTCCAGCTAATAGGACTCTCCCCTAATAGTACAATGTACCCTGTGACTGATCTCCTAGAGTCGGGGCAAGCTGCCCAATCTGAGTCACAGTAGGCTCTGATGGTGTAATCTTCAATGTTGGAAAAGAAAATCCCAAGTGTAGGATCCCATTTCAGGTATCTTAACATATGGAAAGCAGCCTGCAGGTGAGGTTCTCTGGGATCCTGCATGAACTGGCTTAAAAGTTGAACTCCATAAGCAATGTCCATCCTTGTGGTTGTAAGAAAATTCAGCTTTCCCACAAGTTTTCTGTAGTAGGTGGGGTCAAACAAAGGAGCACCTCCTTTCGCATGAAGCTTGGTGTTTGGATCTAGTGGAGAACTTAAGCTAGTATACTGGTGGCAGTCAAACTCCTTTAAGAGGTCCAGTGTGAACTTTCTTTGAGAGATAAGAAGACCATCATCCTTATAAAGGATTTCCAGACCAAGAAAATAGTATAACTTTCCCAAGTCCTTGATCTTGAACTGTTGATGAAGAAAAGATTTGAGATTAATGATCTCTGTATGATCTGTACCTGTTAAGAGTATATCATCCAGATAAACTGCAACAAAGACAACTGAGGTCCCTCTCTTTCTATAGAACAAGGAGTAATCATGTAAGGAATAAGTGTAACCTCTAGAATTCAATGTATCAGCAAGTTTAGCATACCATCGCCTACTTGCTTGTTTCAAACCATAGAGAGATTTGTTTAACTTGCAAACCAATGATGAATCAGATATGTCTAAACCAGGTGGAACTGTCATGTAAACTTCTTCATATAAGTCACCATGAAGAAAAGCATTGTTGACATCCAATTGGTATACTGTCCATTTCTTCTTTGAAGCAGTAGCAAGAAGTGCCCTAACAGTTGTCATTTTGACAACTGGAGAAAAAGTTTCAGTATAATCAATCCCTGCATGTTGATTGTATCCCTTCACCACCAACATAGCCTTGAACCTCTCCACACTCCCATCGGCCTTGTGCTTGATTTTATACACCCATATATATCTAATGGCTTTCTTCCCAAGAGGTAAAGGAACTATACTCCAAGTTTGATTTTCATGCAAAGCTTGAAGCTCTTGTATCATAGCTGTCTGTCAAGAAAGATGTATGGCTGCCTCTTCGTATGAAGATGGCTCATTATCAAGTGAAACATTCATAACAAGAAGTTGACTAGTAGGATCCAACTTATCAGGAGTAATGAAGTGTTTTTGGGAAAAAGAAACACACAAAGAAGTGGGAACGTGAGGTTGTTGTTGTTGAGTAGATTGAGTTTGTGTAAGATCAGGTAGTTTGTAGAGGTAGTCATCTAAATATGATGGTATTTTATGCCCCCTATGGGACCTCCTAGGTGCTGGATCGAGATGTGGTGCTGGACCTACAGGTGGGTCAAGAGGAGGTGCAGAAATTGGTGTGGTTGTAGAGAAAGTTGATTCATTTGTAATACCCAGACTACCTTGTACAAAACTGGGAGTTGGAATAATAGGAGGGACAATAAAAGAAGGACTAGACTCATCATAAAAATGAGGAGGGGCAGACACAGGAGCAGAACCAAATTCATTAGTGGAAGCAAAGGGAAAAATAGTCTCATAAAAACAAACATCTCTGGAAATAACAATTTTCCTGGTGGCCAGATTTAAGACTTTGTATCCTTTTACTCCAAATGGATATCCGATAAAGACATGAGGGGTTGTTTTTGGATCACACTTGGTTCGATGATGTTTAGGTAAAAGAGGATAACATAAGCATCCAAAACTCCTTAAAAAGGAGTAAGATGGTTTCTGGTTATAGAGAGATGCAAAAGGGCATTTATTGTTGAGAAGAGTGGAAGGCAGTCTGTTAATGATGAAAGTAACTGCAAGAACACACTCACCCCAATATCTCAAAGGTAATTTGGATTGAAAAAGAAGTGCCCTGGCTGTTTCAAGCAAATACTTGTGTTTTCTTTTCACTACACCATTTTGTTGTGGTGTGTATGGACAACTTTTATGATGGATTATACCTTTGAAAACAAAAAAAATGGTGACTTCTCTGTTAGTAAACTCCAGACCATTATCTGTTCTAATAATCTTGATGGTAGTTTTAAACTGGGTCTCTATCATAGAAACAAAAGCTTTTATAGTTGACAAAGCATTGCTCTTGCAGCTTAGTAGTTGGGTCCAAGTACATCTACTGTGATCATCCACTATTGTAAGGAAATACTTGTAGCCATCATGGGTGGGTACATGATAGGGACCCCACAAATCAATATGGACTAAGTCAAAAGTGGCATTGGAAGTTGTGGGTTTGGTAGGAAATGGTAACCTTATTTGTCTAGCCATAGGGCATATGGGACAAAAGAAAGTTTGCTTGGTTGAAAAAGTTGCTAGGATGGAAGATATCTTCTTTATTTTTGTAAAAGGTACATATCCCAATCTGTAGTGCCATAATAAATCAGCAGTGTTTTTGTGAGACACATTTGAATGCACATAAAAAACCCTATCTTTATTGCTGCAAGATGAACTATTTACACAGGGAAAATGGGAATGGGAATGACATTTACAAGTGACAATGTTTGAAGCATTATTGAGTGGAAAAGAAGTACTAGAAGAAAAACAAATAGATGAGCTTTGAGGTGGAGAGATAGTGTTACTCTTTCGGAGACAATCTGAGCAAAGGAAGTACAAACCATCATGGAATTTACCAATCTCCAGAGGCCTCTTCAGAGAAGGGGCCTGCAGTAGACAAGAAACATCAGAGAATGAAACAATGCACTTAAGGTGTAGTGCTAAAGAACTAACTGAAACCAAATTGTATTTAAAAGAAGGCACAAACAAGACTTTATACAGGGTAATTCTGGAACCAAGTGTCACATTGCCAATTTGAGTCACCTTAACCCTATAACCATTAGGTAATCTAACCAACATAGGATAGGGCAGGTGTGATATATTTGAAAGGTTGGTTTTGTCAAAAGTCATATGGTATGTGGCTCCTGAATCTAAAATCCACAAGTCAGATCTTGCTTTGAAACATCCACATGATAATTTGGCAAAATCAATAGAAGAGTTACAAGCAACAATACCTGCAAAGTTCACAGCTGCACCAACATCATTGTTGTTCCCAAAGTTTTTATCAGTGTTGTTTATCTGGAACTGCTTCAGCAAGTTAGCTATCTGTCCATATTGTTCTTTAGATAAACCAAGGTTTGGAGTATCTCTATGTGGAACACTTTCTTCAGTCCTGTCCAGTGCTGGAAGTCCATGGGCTGCATTGACTGAAACTCCTTTCGCTTTGTCGTTGTAATTATAGTTTTTTTCTTGGTTGTAATTCTGAAACTTGTGTGTCCTTTGATTGTTGAAATTCTGGTTATACTGACCTTGTTTCTGTGGATATCCATGTAATTTGTAGCATTTGTCTTTGGCATGTCCATGTCTTTTGCAATAGTCACAAAACAATCTAGAGTAATTGGGGCCAGGGAACTGATTACTATTAGAAGTAAAGTTTGTCCTGAACTGTTGTCTTCTCCCTGATGTACTGGTATTCATTGCACTGGATTCACCAAGAAGTTGTTGGTGTGGTTTGATTTCTCTTTGTCTCTCTTCCTGCACAAGTAAGGCAAAAGTTTGTCCCATAGTAGGTAGGGGGTTCATCATTAGTATACTTCCCCTGATTACAGTGTACTGCTCATTTAATCCCATGAGGAATTGAATGAGTCATCTATCTTGCTCCGCCTTATGCATGGATTCCTTGGATCCACAGACGCACTCACAGCTACATGGATTAGTGTAAATCAGATTGCTCAGTTCTTCCCAAAGCTTCTTCATTCTGGTATAGTAACCAGTTACATCAAGTGTACCTTGACTCAAATCACTTATTTCTTTTTGAATCTGGTAGAGTTTAGCCCCATTTGTTTGATCATACCTATCGGCCAATTCTGACCATAACTCCAGGGAATCAAACACATACTCAACACTATCTGCATTTCCTTAGACAAGGAATTCAATATCCACGATGTGACCATGTCTTCACACCTTTCCCATTGACGACACAAAGGAGACTTCGAATCGGGCTTTTTACATTCACCATTAATAAAACCTAGTTTATTCTTAACAGAAAGAGCTCTCAAAATTCCTCGTTTCCACGATCTATAACCAGTTCCATCAAACACGATCGAAACAAGAGTTGTACTAGCTCCATCAGATGGATGGATGTAAAAAGGGCTACTTACATCAATTGTAGTTTCATTACTACTACCAGTAGTACCAGACCTAACACTCCGTTCACCTATTTGCACCATTGATGATGAGACGCAAATTGCAGAGAAATACACAATATATCGAAATCGAACAGTTAATTGACAAGTTACGGAGTCGAATTGTAAAAAATTACGAAATTTATCGAGAATCGAACAGTGAATCGGTAATAACCTTGCTTTGATACCATGAAAAACTATAGAAGCAGAGAAGCGATAAACTTTGATACACCTCTCATAGTGAATCCCATGGGTGTACCATTGCTACAATTGCAGAGAACAGAGAAATGGGGAAAGAGTAGAGAGAGAAATATTGCATCTTGATTATTAAAGTCAAATGAAAAAGAAGAGAATACAATGAATATAAAGCTAGAGTTGAAGTGCTGGAACTAACTAACCAACTGACAACTGTACTCCACTAACTCTAATGCTAACCGACTAAAGCTGTTAACTACCAGAACAGGAAATCAGATATATTTAATTAATCTCCTAACTAACACTAACTTAATATCAATATTGTAGATTCTCAAAAACGTACCATGCACAAATAACAAAAGTCCAGTGGTATTTAGTGTATAATTCTATATGTGACTATATATCATCTTATCTAAAATTTTAAGTTATTTGAGAAGATATAGTAGTACTTTTATTTATTTCACTAATGAATTGTCCACGCTTCGCGCGGTCGAAAATAATAGTCTTATTCAAACTAACTCGCTAATGTTAACATAGTCTTATTTATTCAACTAACCCACCAATAAATGTAATTTGATCGTTTAGAACATGATTTTCATCAAATACAATATCTATATATTGTACATAGTACACACTAAAAAAAAGACCCAAACAATATCTTATAAGTTTCAACCAAACATTAAAAATTGATATACAACGAGGAAACGTAACAAAAAAAAATCAAATTGAATAAAAATCTCTTTTCTTTGGTTAATCATGATGTTCGGGCCAGTTTACACGCACGTCAACTAATTTCATGGTATCTGTCACCTCCAACCAACATTGATCCCAACCAGCATAAGAAGCTTTGTTTTATCAAATTGAAAGGATATTGAATTCCTTTCTGTTACTGATTATTGCAAGTATTTACTAACTACTGTACAAAATAAATTCTTCATTACTTATCAGTAAATAGCCATTTCATCGACAGTACATTGTATTGTTTTTGTAATAGAAAATTAGATCTAAAAAATAGAGAGGAGAAAAATATAGAAATGAAAGATAAATTTGAAAGTTAAGAAAGACAGGAAGATGAAAATAGAAGGCAGAGAGAAGAAAGAATGGAATGTGCGTGGCGCGGTCGAGAGAGAAAAGCTAATCAACCATCGAATAAGTTAGGTAACCTGAGTCATAGTTATGATATAATTCATGTCTTCAACTCTTTTGCTGAACTTTCAAACCAAGTTATAGGACTTGTCAACATGGAAAAATGGAGCCTCGCTTCTTTTAGGGTTGAAAGAGTAAAAAATGCCTACATTTTGATGACCCTCCATAAGTTTATAACTTTTTGCACATTAATGATTAATGGAAATATTTTGTTTTTAAAAATAGCGCGGACGTGTACCTGATATTAATTGTTATATTTGGAATAATTGAATTTTGGAGTAAATACATCAAATTGTCACTCAACTTAGTCAAATATTCCACTAAAGTCATTTATCTTTTTTTTTGTTTGTTTCCAATAATGTTATTCAACTTTTTTCATTTTTTTTAAAAACTAATAATTGCTAAAAGTGACTCAAAAGATAGAAAAGAATGACCAAAATAGTTCCTTAAGTTAGAACTTTGAATTTAAATGATCCTTACTTTTTGACATGAAATATTAATAGGCATTCAATTATTTTTACGTTTTTACTTCATAAATTAGATTTTTTTTTTTATATTTTATCAATAAGAGCATAATATAATTTAAAAAGACACTAATCATAATATTAAAAAATAAATTAAAAAGACAAGGGATGTTAGTTTAGAGCGTAAAATAGGTAGTTATATTTTAAATGAAATAAATACGAAGAACAATTATTGTCCAACATTGGCAAATGTATTTAGTTTTTACAGCCAAGTTGAAGAGGTGATGTAATTTTCTTTGAAATAATATCACAAGATTAAAGAAAAATTAGAGAAAAATAATAAGTAATATATATATATGTAGAGTAAAGTAGTAATTTAGTATATTCTTATTGGGTTATCGATTTACCCAATAAGAAAAAACCAAACCGAAATAATAAACCAATAAATTTTTTTTATAAAACCATTAAAAAAGCCGTTAACTCAATAACCCAATTACAATAAACCAATAACATTTTTATCGGTTTGATTTATTGGTCGGTTAGGTTTTTGCACACCCTATCTGTGCAGCTCATGTTTGGTAAGTTTAAACTATTTTCTGCTACATCTTGTCTTAATGCCAATCCTCAGAAGAGTGCAATTTATTTTGGGGTGGTTCACCTACAATACAACAACAGATCCTAGAAGTAACTGGCTTCATTAAAGGTGACTTGCCCTTTAGATACTTAGGGGTTCCTCTACGTACTAAAAGGCTTACAGTGATTCAATGTGAACCCTTGTTGGAAAGGATGCTAGGAAGAATTACATCATGGACTTCTAGGTTTTTATATTATGCAGGAAGAACTGAATTGTTGAAGAGTGTCTTGTTTAGTATACAGACCTTTTGGTCACAAGTGTACGTTTACACTACCAAAGAAAGTCATACAACTGAATAATTGATTGAGACACTGTGTAGAGCGTTTGTATGGACAGGATTTGCAGAGGAGTCAAAGAAAGTTCTTATAGCCTGGAAGAGACTCTGCATGCCAGTGGTAGCAGGGGGACTGAATTTGATAGATATAGAGCTGCGGAAGAAAGTTGCTATCTGCAAGCTTTTATGGAATTTTCGCAATGCAAAGGAGAGGCTTTGGGTTAGGTGGGTACATGCTTACTATATAAATGCTCAGACTATTTGGTCTACCAACCCCAAGACAGCTCTTCTTGGGTTATTAAGAAGAACTCTAAGGCTAAAAAGTATGTTGAAGCTGCTGGCTATACTACTCTACAATTTCAGCAGTTGACATCCTTCTCTATCAAGCTCATGTACCAAAGGCTTAGAGGTGAGATAACAAAGGTTGCATGGAGGAAGCTGGTTTGTAACAATAGGGGTTGTCCCAAGTGGATCTTCCTGCTCAGGTTGGCAATAGTTGACTATCCACTAAGGACAGACTCATGAGATGGGGTGTAAATACTGAGCCTAAGTGTGTTCTATGCAAACAACACCCTGAGATGTTGGGAAAGGCAAGGACACTAACAATAGTGCACGACAGGGTAGCAGCGGAAGAATACCCAAGTCTAAAATTTTCCTTTCAATTTGAACCAAGAGAAGACAAACAAACCCAAGCACAATGATAATAAGGCAACAAATATATCAACCAAAATAGATAAGCAAGGGCAAAATAAACCAATCACACGAGACACCAGATTTACGTGGAAAACCCTTCAGTGTGAAGAGTAAAAAACCACGGGATCAAAAACCTCCACTATAATCACCAAGAGTTACAATAATGTTCTCCAAAATGGCCATCAAATAAGTGTCAAACAACGAGCAACACTACATAAAGCACAACACCAAAAACTAGAGAATTAAGGAGCAAAATCACCAAAATGCAGCTACTGTTTGCGGATGAAAAACTGGAGCTGCGGGGCACCAAATTCAACTCTGTTAGTTCCTAATCAAATATTGAGATGAGAGGAACAAGCTGTCCAAAAATTAGCTCAATCGGATAAGGAACGAAGCGGGAATCGCAATTTGAAGTTGGCAATTTAGAGCTGAAATTGGGTGCGAAAATCTGCACTTTCTCTCTATGTGTGGCTGCTGATTTCTCTCTTTTGTGATGAGAAAATAAGACCTAAAAAGGTCTATATATATGCCCCATAGAATTGGGCCTATGGGCAAAGTGGGTTGGTCTAAATTTGGGCTTTTATTTATCCACATAGGAAGGGAAAAAGACCCATAACCCAACAATTCTCCCCCTCACGACTATGTGGAGGAGACCGCCATCCCGGCGATAATGCAACAATCTTCAAACTTCCCTCTTGACAAAACTTTAGTCATCATGTCGGAACCATTATGATCTGTATGAATCTTCTCAAGTTCAAGCAACTTAGAATCCAACACATCTCGAATCTAATGGTATCTTACATCAATGTGTTTAGACCGACCATGAAATGTAGAATTCTTGCCAAGATGTATAACACTTTGACTGTCGCAATAAAGGACATACCTCTCTTGAGCACAACCAAGTTCCCCCAAGAAACTCTTCATCCAGAGCAACTCTTTACAAGCTTCAAAAGCAGCAATAAGCTCAGCTTCTATAGTAGATAGAGCAACACATTTTTGTAACCTTGATTGCCAAGACACAGCTCCCCCTGGAAAAGTAACCAAGTACCCTGAAGTAGACTTGCGACTATCAATATCACCAGCCATGTCTTAATCAGTATAACCACAAAGAATAGGCTTCCCTGTACCAAAACACAAACTCAGACTAAAAGTACACAAAGATATCTCATAATCCACGTCACAGCATTCCAATGTTCTCTTCCCGGATTAGAAAGAAAACGGCTAACAATACCAACAGAATGAGCAATATCTGGTCTTGTACAAACCATTGCATACATCAAACTACCAACAGCTGAAGCATAAGGAACTTTCTTCATGTCTTTCTTCTCATCATCACTAGAAGGACACTGCTTCGTGCTCAATTTGAAGTGCATAGCTAAAGGTGTACTGACAACCTTAGCCTTGTCCATGTTGAACCTGCGAAGTACTTTCTGAATGTACTTGTCTTGAGATAGCCACAACTTCTTGGCCTTTCTATCACGGACAAACTGCATGCCAAGAATCTGCCTTGCTAGTCCTAAGTCTTTCATAGAAAAAGACTTACTCAACTCTTGCTTCAACTTCTGAATCCTGCAAGCATTATGACCAACAACAAGCATGTCATCAACATAAAGCAACACAATAATAAAGTCAACATCAGAGAATTTTTGCACAAAAACACAATGGTCTGAAGAAGTCTTTTTGAAGCCTTGCTGATTCATAAAAGAACCAAACTTCCTGTACCACTGCCTGGGAGCTTGTTTCAAACCATACAAGCTCTTCTTCAATTTGTAAACATAATTCTCTTTTCCCTTGACTTCAAAACCTTCTGGCTGCTCCATATAAATTTCTTCATCTAAGTCACCATGGAGAAAAGCAGTTTTAACATCCATTTGCTCAACCTCTAAATCTAGACTTGCAGCTAAGCCTAGAACCACACGAATGGATGAAATCTTTACAACTGGAGAGAATATCTCATCAAAATCAACTCCTTTTTTCTAGTTAAATCCCTTCACAACTAATCTAGCCTTGTACCGTGGAACTGGGTTACCATCTTCATGTTTCACCCGAAAAACCCACCTATTTTTCAAAGCTTTTCTGTCTTTAGGTAGCTTAACTAAATAAAAGGTATGATTATCATGCAAAGATTTAATTTCATCTTCCATAGCATCAAACCACCTTTCTTTTTCTTCACTTTCCATGGCCTCATCAAGACTCTCAGGTTCTCCCCCGTCAATTAAGAGTACATACTCATTAGGAGAATAACGAGATGAAGGTATTCTCTCTCTAGTAGATCGTCTGAGAGAACTCTCTGGAGTATCAATAATAACTGGTTGTTGATCAACCACATCATCTTGAGCTGGAGAATCATCATCCTGAACATAATCACCATCTTCATTATCAACTTGATTTTCATTCATTATGAAGATTTTCTTCAGGTGCAATAGTCAAATGAACTGGATCAACATCAACTAGGCTCTCACTACTCTGAGAATCAACCTTCTCAGCTTTGTCAAAATCTTCAATTGTTTGGTCTTCAAAGAACACAACATCACGGCTTCTAACAAGTTTCTTCTCAACTGGATCATAGAAACGATAGCCAAATTCATCTTGACCATAACCAATGAAGATACACTGCCTAGTTTTAACATCCAACTTTGACCTTTCATCCTTAGGAACATGCACAAAGGCTTTACACCCAAAGACTCTAAGATGATCATAAGAAACATTATTACCATACCAAACTCTGTCAGGGACATCACCATCTAAAGCAACAGTAGGAGATAAATTGATAACATAAACAACAGTATTAAGTGCTTCTGCCCAAAAGGAATCTTACAGCTTAGCATCTGAAAGCATACATCTAACTCTCTCAACTAGAGTTTTGTTCATCCTCTCTGCTAAACCATTTAACTGAGGAGTCTTTAGAGGAGTTTTCTAATGCCGAATACCCTGCTCTCTGCAATATCTATTAAAAGGACCAATATACTCACCACCATTATCTGAGAGGATGCATTTCAATTTCTTCCCTGTCTGTCTCTCAACCAAGTCCTGAAAATCCTTTAACACATCAAGTACTTGATCCTTAGACTTCAAAGGAAATACCCAGAGCTTGCAAGAATGATCATCAATAAAAGTCACAAAGTAAAGTGCACCACCATGAGACTTACCTTAAAAGGACCACACAAATCAGAATGTACCAACTCCAGTAAATCAAGCTTTCTTGAAGGCGGATGACTTTGAAAAGAAACTCTTTTCTGTTTACCGACTAAGAAATGAGCACATCTCTTCAACTTTGCTTGTTTCACTCCAGAAAGCAATTTTTTCTTAGCCAAACTATCAATCCCCTTCTCACTCATATGACTCAGCCTTCTATGCCATAACTCTGATGAAGAATCATTATCCACCAAGTTTATTGAGTCTCTAGAAGTGGAGCCCTGAAATACATACAATTTAGACAACTTGTCACCACGAGCCACAACCATTGAACCTCTATTTAGCTTCCACTGGCCAGCACCAAGGGTGTTAATATAACCCTTATCATCAAGATTCCCTACAGAAATCAAATTCAAGCGAACATTTGGAGCATGCTTGACATTATTGAGAACAAGTTTGGAACCATTATTACTTTCCAAACAAACTGTGCCAATGCCAAGTACTTCAACCTCATCGTTATTGCCCATTTTCAACATCCCAAAATTACCTGCAGTATAAGAAGAAAATAATTCCTTCTTGGGCGTGATATGAGAAGTAGCACTAGAATTCACAAACCAGCTAGACTCATCACGAACAAGATTAATGGAATTTTCACCACAAGCAACAAGAAGATCATCATTAGTAACAACAGCAAAATGATTCTCATTATCGTCTTCTTTCTTTTGTCGTCTCATATCTCTTTTATGCTTGTAACAATATTTTATAATATGCCCATTCTTATGGCAATAGTCACATCTGATATTCTTGTATTTGGACTTAGATTTGCTTCTACTTGTACCTCTGTCATTCGAACCTCTAGACTTGTTTCTCCCTTATCTTCAGTAACCAAAACATCGGAATGTGAAGCCAAAGAAGATGAGGCCTGAGATCTTCTTCTCATCTCTTCATTTAAGACACCACTCTTAGAATATTTCATAGTTACAACACCACTGACAGCATAATTAGTTAAAGAAACTCAAAGAGTTTCCCAAGAGTCTGCCAGAGTATTAAGAAGCCAAAGTCCCTGAATTTCTTCATAGAACTTTACACCCATTCCGGACAGCTGGTCAAGAACACCCTGAAAATCATTGATATGATCAGAAATAGGACTGCCCTCTTTGTACCTGATATTCATCATTTGTTTCAACAGGACAACTTGTTATTGCCAGTCTTCGAAACTGTAACACCCCGTACATTTCCGAACTCACTTTATAACTTGGAGTCATGTTTACTTAGTGTTGAGAGCAATAAGTAAGTATTTGGTAGTGTTTTAATGGGATATTGGATGGTATGCTAGTATTTGCAAAAAGGGAGAAAAATTCAGCAAAGTATTAAAACTTGTGCCACTCCCTGTTTCAGGGGGTGTGGCGCAAGACCTCAAAGTTCAGAGGCAAAGGAATTCTTGCGCCACTGCTTGGTTTGCAACAAGTGGCACAAGGCACAAGGCACAAGTATTATGACCCTTCTGTGCTCGTTTCACAACGCAATGCAACGTCGATTCTTCCTTGGGTTCTTTTGGTTCCTTGGTGTTATTTTAACCTTGTTAAGGCTTCAAATACCTCAATACACTCCTACATAATCAAACCATGAAACACAAGTATTTATCAAAAATGTTCAATGAAGCCATGAGCGACTAGAATTTCTATTTTTGAGATTGAGGCTACGAACGTGAATTTCGTAAGTGAATATTGTCGTGACAATTATGGAATTAATTAAACATGAGATATATGATGGATTACACATTGAATTTGGTGGACTAAGATAATATGTGTTAATGGTCCAATTTGAGGCCCAAAATGGAGCCAAAATGCATGGCCCAATGGGTCAAATGACCCATTCTTTCTTTAAGTCATCAATTATTGACCCAAGTGGATCAAGATAACCATTAAATGGAGGCTATATAAGGCCAAAAGTAGATTTTTATTCACAAAATCTCTCATGACATTTCTAGACTTTTCTCTCCATTTCCAAACCCTAAAGCAATCAACTCTTGGGCAAGATCATCATCTTTCAAGCTTGGGTAAGTGATTATTCTTGTACTTTAATATATCATATGCATGAGATACTATGTAAATCATGTTGGTTATGCTTGGAAGTATTGGATATGACACTTGTGGTTTTTGTAAAAAGATGTGTAATCCTTGAGAATTAAACATGGAAAAGGACTTGATGTTTTGATGAAAGTGAATGGTGTGGATGATATCTCAACATGTATGGTGTTGTTATGTCCATACTTTGTTATTTTTCTATATGGGTAACTTGTGGAATTTTGGGTATAAAATGTATTGGAGTGACTTGATGGGTTCATTGTGATGTGATGTTAATGAGAACATGTAAAGGAGGAACTTGGTGTGATTATGATCCTAAACTTGTTATTTTTCTATAAGTGTAAAATATGGGCTTTTGGATGATTTGATGTTGTAAGGTGTATTGAGGTGATTTGATGAAGTAATTGTGATGTCGTGTTAATGAAGAAATATAAAGAATGAACTTGGTATGAAATACTAATTGGGTTGTTATATTTTGGTCAATGTTGGGCATGTTGTGGTATTATTGATATGAAGGGTGAAATAACGTTATACGGCAGTCATATAGCTCATTGTCGTTTTGTGCACTTGTATGGTAGTTGAATGTTAACGTAAGCTCCGTTATGAACTTTTGTTGTAGAGTACAACGTAAGGAAGGAGCTAGACTATTGTGTTCACATATAGTATTGTTATTCATTTTGAGGAAGCGAGGTATGTAAGGTTATTATTTTTGTATCCTTCTGCAGCATATTGTCCATATTGACATGGTACTTGTTTCATTTCGAAATGTCCAAAGGTATTTCATTTCAAGTTGCCATATCATATTCCTTATAGGGTCAATGGTGATTCCCATGGTTCATAGTCATTGGCTAATATTTCAAAGTTCCAATAGTGTTTAGTTACATGTCTCTTGCTCATTGGTTATTGTTCTAAGCTTCCAACAATGTTATGGCTACAAAAGTATCAATCTCTCATAAGCCAAGAGTATCCTATTTCTGGGTATCAATTATGGTTCATCATATGTTCTTTATACATTAATCAATTGTCATTCACATGTCTCATATGCATTGGCTAATGTTCCAAAGATTCCATGGTTCCAATAAAGTTATGTTTCTAACAATGTTATGTTCCAAAGTTCAAAGTGATGTTATGACTAACAAAGTATCAATGATGTTATGACTAACAAAGTATAATGTATAAATGCTCAATTGGGGAGTGCAATCTAAGGGATATAGGTCCGGCTGGAACGCTCCCAATATAATTATTTGTGGGTGGCACTCTAAGGGGCATAAGCCTGGCTGGAACGATCCCACTAATATATCAGTTATGGGTGGCACTCTAAGGGGCATAAACCTGGCTGAAACGATCCCATTTGATATATCTCATTATCACCCACTGATCAGTTGGGGCCCGGGTATCACATGTAATGGTTAATGACAAATGAATGCAAATGCAAAGAAAATAAAGAAATCAAGATACATGTTTCAAATGCACATAGAATCATGGTTTGTTTTATATTGATTGTTCACTTGTTCTTGATCTCACGAAAGTTATTATATCTCATAAAGTTATGTATTGCCTTACATACTCAGTACATTCTTCATACTGACGTTCCTTATGGGACTTACCTTACTTACTGCAGGCGCAGTTTCTAATAGACCTTCACAGTAGGTTGCTGAGTTTTTGTTGAGTATTAGTGAGCTCCAGTTGCTTCGGAGCTTCTCCAAGTCACATGTGTACATGGGTTTTTGGTGTTATTATGTAAATCTTGCATAAGCATGGTCATGTATCTATTAGAGGCTTTGTCTACATATGTGGGAAAAAGAATGGAAGAGATGTATATTCATTTTGCCTTGGTGGCCCTAACGGCCAAGTTTTATGTATGTATATCACGTGTGTTTTACGATTTCTGCTATTGACATCTCATATCTCTACGTGATGGTTCTGCTTATCGAGTGACATGCATATGAGTGGACAGGGGCAAAGATTGGTTCTCTCAGGCCTTATCGGCCTCGGGTGACAGTCCGACCCGAATGGGATTCGGGTTGTGACAAAGT
Source organism: Capsicum rhomboideum (assembly GCA_031232105.1). NCBI lineage: Eukaryota > Viridiplantae > Streptophyta > Magnoliopsida > Solanales > Solanaceae > Capsicum > Capsicum rhomboideum. The sequence continues at coordinate 7,938,218 of CP124711.1, forward strand.
GGTATCAGAGCAGGTCGTCCTAAGGGTGTCTACAAAGTCGTGTCTAAGTAGAGTCTTACTTATCAATGTGTTGCGCGCCACATTTATAAGTAAGAGGCTATGAGACATTTAGGAGTTGTTGTTTTTCTTCACTTCTAGATCGTGCATTAGAGCCAAAGTTGTAGGTGGACGCATATGTACGCATTGACATTGGTTTTCTTTTGCATAGTCAAAAGCTGATTTTTTGACAAGATAAGGGCAAAGGTAAGAAGGTTGATATGCCTTCCGAAGAAGAAATGAGTAAATCACCACTTGACCAAGCTAGTCAAGGTGGGGCTGACATGAAATTGGCAATACATGTTTCTCTTATCCAAAAGGTAGAGAAATACCCGGAGAACCACCTATAAGTGCCACTGAACAGGATTTAAGACATGTAGTGTATATGTTGACTCAGATAGTTGTTGTACAATGTCACGGGCGAGTTGGCCCAATGATGAGTAATGATGGTGCGGCTAGGGCAGCTAGTCGTCGAACACAGGATTTTCTAAAATTAAACCCTCTCACGTTCACCGGGTCGGTTCTGAAGGAAGACCCATAGGACTTTACAGACCAAATCAAATAGGCTCTAAGATGTTATGCATGTGACTGGTGTATTGATGTACTTCCAGCTAGTTGGGAGGAAGTTAAAACGGCATTCCTTGACCAGTACCTCCCATATGAGGTTCGAAAAGCTCATGCGGACCAATTGTTAAATCTTTTTCAAAGGACTATGAGTGTCAGAAAGTACAGTCTTTGGTTTAATTTGTTTTGGATAGGTATGCCCCAAATGTGGTAGCTATTATGACCGGTAGAGTGCATCGGTATGTGGAAAGATGGATTGTACTATTGTGGCCTTAAAAAGAGGTATGGATATAGCCAGAATACAGGCTCTCTGCATAGATAATAGAGGATCAGAGGCAACAGAAAAGGACATAAATATTTGAAGAAGGGTCGTCAAAGAGGGCTAGACCTATGGGACAGTTCATGGTGTCCCAAGGAGAATTTAGGTCTTGGGTGTTTAACAGACCGCCTAGACCATTATTTCCTTAATCTATAGTAAATGTTCTACCTCGATCCCAAGGGTTTAGAGACAATCGGTTTGGCAAAGAAGTAAGATTTAGGATTCATGGGCAATGGGGCATTAGGTATAAGAACGTAGAAGGTAGGAACCAACCGAAGTCTCCTCGTCAGCCGTGTTAGTACTGCGGAAGTTATCATCTAGGTGAAATGTCGGTTGGGACCAAATTTTGTTATTGATGTAATGTGTCAGGCCACAAAATGAGGCTTCTTCTGATGAAGCTACAGGTACCCTATACGTAGTGATTGACCCATATTCGACACTAGCATATGTTATTTCATTAATTGTTGAAAATCCAAAAGAACACCAGAATGATTAGTTATGTCACATGAAGTCTATACATCAGTTGGTGAATCTATTGTAGTAAAAAGAGTATATCATAAGTGCATAGTAATTGTTTGTGGTCATGAGACACTGGTTGATCTTATTGAGCTGGAAATAGTGGATTTTAATGTTATAAGAGGATTGTGCCATAGTAGATTGCCGAACTAAGAAGTTATATTGTCGTTTTCCCCAAAAGAATGTTTTGAATGGCCGGGGAAATGTGGGGGCACCAAGAGGAAAATTTATTCCCATCTTAAAGAAAAGAAAAGGGATACATATGTCACTTAGGAAGAGTGAAAGATACTGATGTGAAGCCACCAACTCTTCAATCAGTTCTGGTGGTAAATGAGTTCCTCGATGTATGAGCTGATATTAATGTACTCAGCCTATTTTTATCTCTTTATATATCATGGCCCCGGTAAAGTTACGGGAATGAAATGAGAAATTGAAAGACGTGATTAACAAGGGATTCATAAGACTTAGTACAACCCCTTGGGGTGCATCAATGTTCATAGTACCGAAAAAAAGGGCACATTGAGAATGTGTGTTTACTATCGGTAACCGAATAAGGTGACGATGAAGAATACATGTATTTTCCCCGTAGTTGATGACTTATTTGATCGGTTATAGGGTGCCAAATTCTTCCTAAAGATTGACTTAAGGTTAGGAGATCATCAAGTAAGGGTAAAAAAAAAAAAAAGATACCCAAACTAGAGGTATGGTTGTTATGAATTCGTAGTTATGCCATTTGGGCTAACAAATGCACCAGCTGCGTTGATGGGTTTCATAATTAGGGTGTTTAAGCTATCGCTAAGCATATTCGTGACAATGTTTTAGATGCTATACTAGATTACTCAAGATCACAAAAGGGCCATGCTAATTACTTGTGACAAGTGTTACGGATTCTTCGTGACCGTAAGACATGCAAGTTCTTGAAATGCAAGTTTGGTCACAATCCGTATCGTCCATAGGAAACTTTGTATAGAATGAAAGAATAAGGATTAACATACACAAAAGAAGTGACCAAAGCTTACGGCGCCTATGAAAATTCGTAGCTTCCTTGAGTTGGCCAGTTATTGCAGAAGAATTGTTAAGTAACTAAGTTTCAGCGAAATGAGGTATGTGAGAAAAGTTTGCAAGAGTTGAAAGATAAATTGACTCCTACACTTGTACTAGTACCTCCCAAAGGCACATAAGAGTATGCAGTGTATTGTGATTTTTTAAGAGTTGGGTGGGAAATGTATACATGTAGCACGACACTGTGATAGCGTATGCCTTAAGACAATTGCGTCCACATAAGAGAAATGATCCCACCTATGATTTTAAGTTAACAATTGTGACAAATGCTTGTAACAGATGGCACCACTACTTGTATAAAGCTTCAGGTGAAAGAATTATAGTATCAAATGTGGTAGAATTTTCGTTGATATCTGGAGAAAAAAAGAGCAATATGTAAGTCATTTTGAGTTCAATTGAAAAAAAAAAAGAGTACAGCGAACTTCGATGAAGGTATTTGAGCAAACACAAGGGGAGTACTTTAGCGCCAATGTAGATTATGTGTACTGGGTATAGCTGAATTAAGATGAATTAAGGAAATAAATGATGACAGAAGAACATCGTTCATGGCTTTTGAGTCATTTGGAAGCAACCAAAATGTACCAGGGTTTAGCAGAGAAGACTTGGTAAGGGTACATGAGAAGCGTATTGTAGAATTTGTAACTCAATGTCCAAGCAGTCACTGATTAATAATATAACATCAGAAATCTGTATGTTTTATGCAATGTATTACCCTTCCAGTTTGGAAGTGGAACATGAACAACATGGATTTAATCACAGGGTTGCCTCGTACACTGCGAAGGTTGATACCATATAGGTAATAGTTGACAGGCTTACCGAGTCAGCGTATTTCCTACCATGTTAGGACCATCGATACAGCTGAACATTATGCAAAGTTGTGTGTAATAGAGATAGTACGATTACACGGGATTCCACTCACTATTATATCACACAGGAGAGTTCACTTTATTGCACAGTATTGGAAGTCTTTTCAGTAAAACGTGGGTATACAGGTGGATGTAAGTACGTCTTGCCATCCTCAGATGGATGGAAAAACAGAACATATTATACGAACGTTTGAAGATATGCCACGAGTTTGTACATTGGCCTTTCAAAGCTATCAAAAGGCACCTTACGAAGCTTTATGTGAAAGAAAATATAGATCATAAATTGGATGGGTTACATATTATGAAATTTGCTTTGCTCGGGAAAGGTTTTGTTCATCAAGATATAGAGAAAGTGAAGGTGATATAACAGTAGCTACAAATGGACCAGAGCCGATACAAATCATATGCCGATATTAGAAGAAGGGAATTCAAATGTGCCATAGATGATTAGGTATTTTTGACAGTGTCACCAATGAAAAAAGATAATGAGATTCGAAAAGAAAGAGAAATTGTCCAAAGATTTGGGCAAATTGCATATCTATTAACAATAGTCCACGAACTCTTCACAGTTCATTCAGTATTTTACATACGATGCTTTGAAAGTGTATAGGCGTTTATCCCATATTGTTGCCAGTGGAAATGTACAAATTACAGGGGATCTCACATGTGAAAAGGTACTTATTGTTACCTATTGTTATCCTAGATCGATAAGAGAAAGAATTAAGAGATGCAGAAGTAGCTTCCGTAAAGGTACTATTGGAGAAATTAGCACGTATAGAAGAAATCACAAGGGAAACCAAAGAACTAATGAAATCTAAAGTACTCGCATTTGTTGAACATGGAAGAAAAAGTTCAAGGTACAACATTGGAGTCATAACAAGTGAGTTTTTATAAGTGTTATAGGTGTATATGATAACATAAAGGATTGATGATGTGAAGAATGCACTTCGACTTAAGTATTACAATGAGACACTGTTACTAACATTCGAGGACGAATGTTTCTAAGGGGGGGAAGGATGTAACACCCCGTACATTTTTGAACTCACTTTATAACTTGGAGTCATGTTTACTTAGTGTTGAGAGCAATAAGTAAGTATTTGGTAGTGTTTTGATGGGGTATTGGATGGTATGCTAGTATTTGCAAAAAGGAAGAAAAATTCAGCAAAGTATTAAAACTTGCGCCACTCCCTATTTCAGAGGGTGTGGCACAAGACCTCAAAGTTCAGAGGCAAAACAATTCTTGTTCCACTGCTTGCTTTGCAGCAAGTGGTGCAAGGCACAAGGCACAAGTATTATGGCCCTTCCGTGCTCGTTTCGCAACGCAATGCAACGTCGATTCTTCCTTGGGTACTTTTGGTTCCTTGGTGTTATTTAATCCTTGTTAAGGCTTCAAATACCTCAATACACTCCTACATAATCAAACCATGAAACACAAGTATTTATCAAAAATGTTCAATGAAGCCATGAGCGACTAGAATTTCTATTTTTGAGATTGAGGCTACGAACGTGAATTTCGTAAGTGAATATTGTCGTGACAATTATGGAATTAATTAAACATGAGATATATGATGGATTACACATTGAATTTGGTGGACTAAGATAATATGTGTTAATGGTCCAATTTGAGGCCCAAAATGGAGCCAAAATGCATGGCCCAATGGGTCAAATGACCCATTCTTCCTTTAAGTCATCAATTATTGACCCAAGTGGATCAAGATAACCTTTAAATGGAGGCTATATAAGGCCAAAAGCAGATTTTTATTCACAAAATCTCTCATGACATTTCTAGACTTTTCTCTCCATTTCCAAACCCTAAAGCAATCAACTCTTGGGCAAGATTATCATCTTCTAAGCTTGGGTAAGTGATTATTCTTGTACTTTAATATATCATATGTGTAACACCCCGTACCTTCCCAACCCTACTTGATGACGTTGAATAATTTTTGCTTAGGGGTCGAGAGATATAAGTATGTATTTGGTAATGCTAATGATGAGGGAATTGAAATTTGGCCACATACATGCGATTAGACCTTCGTAGGAGGTGTTTTGTGATTTTGTGGAGCATTTGTGTCATAACCCATACACATTCCAACCTCATTTGGTGACTTGGAGTCATGGTTACGTGATGATTAAGATCACTAAGTAAGTATTTTGTAGTGTTTTGATAAGGTATTGGACGATATGCAAGTGTTGGAAAAAGTGGCCGAAAAATTCAGCAAAGTACCAAGACTTGCGCCACTCCCTGTTTCAGGGGGTGTGGCGCAAGCCACTGATTCAGAGGGGGTGCAATTCTTGCGCCACTGCCTTGCTTTGCAGCAGTGGCGCAAGGCACAACATGTTGTGCCCTTCCGCGCTCGTTTCACAACGCAATGCTACATCGATTCGTATATGGTTTCTTTTGGTTCTTTGGAGTTATTTAAGCATTGTTAAGGTTTCAAATACATCAATACACTCCTACATACTCCTACATGATCAAATCATGAAACACAAGAATTTATCAAAAATGTTCAATGAAGCCATGGGCGACTAGAATTTCTATTTTTGCGATGGAGACGACGAATGAGAATCTCGTAAGTGAATATCATCGAGACATTATGAAATTAATTACACATGAGATATATGGTGGATTATACATTGGATTTAGTGGGTTAAGTGGATATATGTTATTGGGCCCAATTTGAGGCCCAAAACAAAGCCAAAATGCTTAGGCCCAAGGGGAAAAATGATCCATTCTTCTACTTTGACCAAGCCAATATGGCATTTAATGCCAAAGTGTGGCTAAAGATGACCACAAGGCCTATATAAAGGCACCCAAATCAGATTTTTCTTCAAGGAACCACACATGACATTTCTAGATTTTTTTCTACAAAAGGGCTTTTTCTCTCAACTCACAAACCCTAAGGCAACCATTTCTTGGAGACAAGATCATCACTTTGCAAGCTTGGGTAAGTGTTTATTATTGTGATTTAATATATTAAGTACATGGGGAGTATGTAAATCATGTTGGTTATGCTTGGAGGTGTTGAATATGGTACTTTGTGTTTTTGTGAAAGATGTGCTATCTTGGTGATGTGAACTTGAATTAGGACTTGTGCCTTTGATGAAAGAGCATGGTATGGACAAAATAAGAACATGTATGATGTTATTTTTGGTATTAAACTTGTTCTTGTCTATAAGTGGAAATTGTGGGATTTTGGCCGATATGTGTTATGAGTTGTATTAAGGTAAAGTGATTGATTATTTGTGATGTGGTATGGATAAGAAAGTGTAAAGGAGAAGTGTTGTGGTGCAATGTATTGATTTTCATGTATTGGTCAATGTATGGAATATTGGGGGATTTTTGGAATAATAATTTTATCAATGGTTTTGTCAAGGGGAAATGGCATGTTTAAGGACAAATATGTGACTCATTGATGTTATATGCATTTGAAGAGTAGTTGGTGGTTAATGTGAATTTCGTTATGCATTTGTGTTGTAGAGTGACACATAAAGAAGGAGCGGGACTATTGTATGCACCTCTAGGATTATATATTCATATTGCGAATCCAAGGTATGTAAGGTTACTTTGTCCGTATCTTTTTGCGGCAAATAGTGTCCATATTGACATGTCACTAGTTCTATCCCGAAATGTGCTAAGGTATCCGATATCCGTTTATCACTAGTCATTGTCATATATTTTCTACTCATGGATCATTTGTGAATCTCATATCCCATAGTCATGGTTAATGTTCCGAAAGCTCAAATAAAGTTACGTACCAATATTCCAATAGTGCCTATACTTGTGTTTCATCTTCATGGATTATTGTCCAACGGTTCCAATGGTATCATGGTGCTAGTAATGTTATATTTCTCATTGATACTTATTCACATGTTCTTCACTCATTGGTTAATGCTTCAAAGTTTCCAACAATGTTATGTACCAAAGTTCAAAGTGATGTTATAACTATCATTGTACCAACTTCAAAGTATCAATCTCAAAGTAATGAACAAAGTAATGCAAATGTGGTAAATGATCAAGTACGGGTGGCAAGTCTAGGGGCGTAAGCCTAGCTCGACTCGATCCCGAGGTTTGGATTTATGGGTGGCAAGTCTAGGGGCGTAAGCCTAGCTCGACTCGATCCCGATGCATTGATGTATGGGTGGCAAGTCTAGGGGCATAAGCCTAGCTCGACTCGATCCCTACACAATGATATGATATGAAAGACCCACTGATCAGTCGGGGCCCGGGTACATTGTGACATATGTAATGACAAGTGAGCATTGAATGTAAAGAAAGTAATGAAAGTAATGAAAGCAATCCACATGGTTTCCAAAATGCAAAATGGTGACTTATTCACATTGATTATTCATATGGTTTGAGTTCATTGAAATATTCATGTATTATACAGTTTTATCTGAGCCTTGCATACTCAGTACTTATTTCGTACTGACCCCTCTCGGGGAATTTACCTTACTTGCTGCAGGCGCAGGTACTAGTAGGCCGCCACAGTAGGTTGCCAGCTATTTGCGGTTTATTGGTGAGCTCCAGTTAGTTCGGGGCTTCTCCGAGTCACAGTGGTTCATATGCTTTGATATTGTACATTGTGTGTAAAGCGGGGACTTTTCCCGACTTTCAGTTGGTTTTGGTCAATGCATCTGTTAGAGGCTTTTGTATACGTATGTGGGTGTATGTGTATAAGATGATAGATGAAATCTTGACTTGATGGCCTCAACGGCCACGTTTCTCATATGTATATACGTCATATGTTCTATGCTTTCCGATTTTAGCCCCTCATGTTTCTATGTGATAGTAGTGTTTCCTATGACATGTATATGAATGAATAGAAGCAAAGATTGGTTCTCTTGGGCCTTGTCGGCTTCGGGTGCCAATCACGCCTCGTGGGAGTTCGGGGCGTGACAATATGCATGATAGACTATGTAAATCATGTTGGTTATGCTTAGAAGTGTTGGATATGACGCTTGTGGTTTTTGCAAAAAGATGTGTAATCCTTGAGAATTAAACATGGAAAAGGACTTGATGTTTTGATGAAAGTGAATGGTGTGGATGATATCTCAACATGTATGGTGTTGTTATGTCCATACTTTGTTATTTTTCTATATGGGTAAATTGTGGAATTTTGGGTATAAAATGTATTGGAGTGACTTGATGGGTTCATTGTGATGTGATGTTAATGAGAACATGTAAAGGAGGAACTTGGTGTGATTATGATCCTAAACTTGTTATTTTTCTATAAGTGTAAAATATGGGCTTTTGGCCGATTTGATGTTGTAAGGTGTATTTGTCATGCCCCGAATCCCATCGAGACATTATTGGCACCCGTAGCCGATAAGGCCCGAGAGAACCAACCTTTGCCTATGTTCAATCATATGCATAACACGAACATCACCACCATTACGAGAGAACTTGAAAGACGAATAACAGAAAACATGGAACATATATATATACATATGAAACTTGGCCGTTGAGGCCATCCAGTCAACACAACATCTGCCTTTTACACTGATACACCCACATTCGTCTACAAAAGCCTCTAACAAGAGCATTGACCACTACAAACCAAAAGTCGGGACAAGTCCCCGCTTTATATAACATGTACATCACCAAAACATATATACACTTTGACTTGGAGAATCCCCGAAGTAGCTGGAGCTCACCAAAGAACCGCTAACACTGGCAATCTACTGAGGAGGCCTACTGGTACCTGTGCCTGCAGCAAGTAAGGTAAATTCCCCCGAGAGGGGTCAGTAAGAAATAAGTACTGAGTATGCAAGGCTCAGATGAAACTGTACAACACATGAGTAATTCAGTGAACTCAGAACATATGAATAATCAATGTGAATAAGTCACCATTTTGCATTTTGGGAAACTATGTGAATTGCTTTCATTACTTTTTTTGCTTTCTTTATCTCAATGCTTACTTGTCAATACATGTGTCACAATGTACCTGGGCCCCTACTGATCAGTGGGTCTTTACATAACATATTATTGTGTTGGGATCGGGTCGAGCTAGACTTATGCCCCTAGACCTGCCACCCATAAATCAATGCATCGGGATCGAGTCGAGCTAGGCTTATGCCCCTAAACTTGCCACCCATAAATCAATACATCGGGATCGAGTCGAGCTAGGCTTATGCCCCTAGACTTGCCACCCATAAATCAATACATCGGGATCGAGTCGAGCTAGGCTTATACCCCTAGACTTGCCACCCATAAATCAATGATTGACCACATATGCATTACTTTGTTCTTTATTTTGAGATTGGTACAATGGTTGCTATAACTTTATTTGAAACTTTGGATCATTAACCAATGAATGAGAGACATGAGAATAACTTGGCAACATAACATTATTAGAACCATAACACCATGGGAACCATTGGACAATAATCCATGAACAAGGGACATGCGTATAATCATTATTGGATCATTGGAACACAACCTTGTTTGAACTTTTGGAACATTAACCATGACTATGAGACATGAGATTCACAAATGATCAATGAGTAGGAAATATATGATAATTGATAACCGGATATGGAATACCTTAGCACATTTTGGGATAGGACTAGTGACATGTCAATATGGATACTATTTGCCGCAGAAATATACGGACAAAAGAACCTTACATACCTTGTATCCTCAATACGAATATACAACCTTAGATGTGTATACAAGAGTCCCGCTCCTTCTTTATGTGTCACTCTACAACATAAATATATAACGGAATTCACATTAACCATCAACTACTCTGCAAATGCCTGTAACATCAATGAATCACATAGTTGCCCTCAAACATGCCATTTCCCCTTGACAAAACCCTTGATAACATTACTATTCCAAAAATTCCATAATATTCCCAACATTGACCAATACATGATAATTGATACATTTCACCAAAACACTTCTCCTTTACACTTTCTTATCCATACCACATCACAAATAATCCATCAACTTATCTTAATACAACTCATAACACATATCGGCCAAAATCCCACAATTTCCATTTATAGACAATAACAAGTTTAATACCAAAATGACACCATACATGTTCATATTTTGACCATACCATGCTCTTTCATCAAAGGCACAAGTCCTAATTCAAGTTCAAATCACCAAGATATCACATCTTTCACCAAAAGCAAAAATACACTATTCACCACCTTGCCAACACAACTATCATAATATACATAATCTCCCATGCATATAATATGTTAATCCATGAGAATAAATACTTACCAAGGCTTGGAATATGATGATCTTGTCCAAGGAGTCCAAAGGAATATTTTGCTTTAGGGTTTGAAACTTAAAGAAATGTTGGAGAAAATATCTTAAAGGCATGAGAGATTTGAATGATTAAAAATCTGATATTGGGGACTTTATATAGACCCCAAGTCATACTTAGCCATTTCTTTGGCATTTAATGTGGTCAAAGTGGAAGAATGGGTCTTTTTGCCCTTTGGGCCAAGTCTTTTAATTCCAATTTGGGCCTAACTTTGGGCCCAATAACACATATCCATGTAACCCACCAAATTTCATGTATTATTCACCATATATCTCATTTTTACATAATTCCATAATGTCACGACAATATTCTCTTACGAGATTCTCATTCGTCGCCTCGATCGCAAAAATAGGAATTCTAGTCGCCCTTGGCTTCATTAGACATTTTGGATCACTATTCATATTTCATGATTTGATCATGTAGGAGTATGTAGGAGTGTATTGAAGTGTTTGAAGCTTTAACAATGCTCAAAGAACTCCAAAGAACCAAAAGAAACCATCAAGAATCGTCGTAGAATTACGTTACAAAACGGGTCCAGAAAGGCACCATATTTGTGCCTTGAGCCACTAGCTGCAAAGCAGGCTATGGCGCAAGAAATGAGCCTCCTTTGAATTTAGGTGGCTTGTTCCACACCCCTGAAACAGGGTAGTGGCGCAAGTTTCAGCACTTTGCTGAATTTTTCGGCCACTTATCCAATGTTTGCATATCGTCCAATCCCTTATCAAAACACTACAAAATACTTACTTAGTGATCTTAATAATCAAGTAAACATGACTTCAAGTCACCAAATGAGGTTAGAATGTGTACTGGGTATCACCCAAATGCTCCACGAAACCACAAAACACCTCCTACAAAAGTCTAATCGCACATTTTAGGTCCGATATCAAATGTTTTACCAATGACACCATAAAACTCCTACTCATGGCATCTCAACACCTAGGTAAGCATTATTCAATGTCATCAAGTAGGGTTGGGAATGTATGGGGTGTTACAGTATTGAGGTGATTTGATGAAGTAATTGTGACGTCGTGTTAATGAAGAAATATAAAGAATGAACTTGGTATGAAATACTATTGGGTTGTGATATTTTGGTCAATGTTGGGCATGTTGTGGTATTATTGATATGAAGGGTGAAATAACGTTATACGGTAGTCATATAGCTCATTGTCGTTTTGTGCACTTGTATGGTAGTTGAATGTTAACGTAAGCTCCGTTATGAACTTTTGTTGTAGAGTACAACGTAAGGAAGGAGCTAGACTATTGTGTTCACATATAGTATTGTTATTCATTTTGAGGAAGCGAGGTATGTAAGGTTATTCTTTTTATATCCTTCTGCAGCATATTGTCCATATTGACATGGTACTTGTTTCATTTCGAAATGTCCAAAGGTATTTCATTTCAAGTTGCCATATCATATTCCTTATAGGGTCAATGGTGATTCCCATGGTTCATAGTCAATGGCTAATGTTTCAAAGTTCCAATAGTGTTTAGTTACATGTCTCTTGCTCATTGGTTATTGTTCTAAGCTTCCAACAATGTTATGGATACAAAAGTATCAATCTCTCATAAGCCAAGGGTATCCTATTTCTGGGTATCAATTATGGTTCATCACATGTTCTTTATACATTAATCAATTGTCATTCACATGTCTCATATGCATTGGCTAATGTTCCAAAGATTCCATGGTTCCAATAAGGTTATGTTTCTAACAATGTTATGTTCCAAAGTTCAAAGTGATGTTATGACTAACAAAGTATCAATCTCAAAAGTAAAGAAAGAAGTAATGTATAAATGTTCAATTGGGGAGTGCAATCTAAGGGACATAGTGTAACACCCCGTACCTTCCCAACCCTACTTGATGACATTGAATAATGTTTAATTAGGTGTCGAGAGTTATAAGTATGTATTTGGTAATGTTCAAGATGAGAAAAAAATTGAAATTTGGCCTTGTACATGTGACTAGCCTTTCATAGGAAGTGTTTGGTGATTTCGTGGAGCATTTGTGTAATACCTCGTACACATTCTAACCTCATTTGGTGACTTGTATTCATGTTTACTTGATGATTAAGATCACTAAGTAAGTATTTTGTAGTGTTTTGATAAGGTATTGGACGATATGCAAGTATTGAAGAAGTGGCCGAAAAATTCAGCAAGGTAGGAAAACTTGCGCTACTACCCCATTTCAGGGGGTGTGGCGCAAGCCACTGATTCAGATAGGGTGCATTTATTGCGCCACTGCCTTGCTTTGCAGCAGTGGCGCAAGGCACAAAGATTTTGCCTTCCCGGGCTCGTTTCGCAACGCAATTCTATGACGATTCTTAAATGGTTTCTTTTGGTTCTTTGGAGTTCTTTGAGTGTTGTTAAAGCTTAAAATACATCAATACACTCCTACATACTTCTACACGATCAAACCATGAAACACAAGTAATTATCAAAAAATGTTCAAGGAAGCCATGGACGACTAGAATTTCTATTTTTGCGATCGAGACGACGAATGAGAATCTCGTAAGAGAATATTGTCGTGACATTATGGAATTATTTAAACATGAGATATATGGTGACTTATACATGAAAGTTGATGGGTTACATGGATATGTGTTATTGGGTCCAAATTTAGGCCCAAAAATGGAATAAAAGACTTGGCCCAAATGGGTCAAATGACCCATTCTTGCCATGACTACTCAATTATTGCTCCCAAATGGATAAGGATGACTTCAAGGGCCTATAAAAGGCACCAAAAATCAGAATTTATTCATTCAAACACACATGTATTTCTAGGTTTTGCCAAGAACCCAAAAACAAGAGATATTTTCTCTTAACTCTCAAACCCAAACCCTAAGCCTCTTTGGACAAGACCATAATCTTCCAAGCCTTGGTAAGTATTTATTCTCATGGATTAACATATTATATGCATGGGAGATTATGTATATCATGATAGTTATGTTGGCAAGGTGGTGAATAGTGTATTTGTGCTTTTGGTCAAAGATGAGCCATCTTGGTGAATTGAACTTGAAAAGAGACTTGATGTCTTAATGAAAGAGCATGGTATGGATAAAATATGAACATGTATGGTATGATTTTGTTATTAAACTTGTTATTTTTCTAAAAGTGTAAATTGTGGGATTTTGGTCGATATGTGCTATGAGGTGTATTAAGGTAATTTGATGGATTATTTGTGATGTGATATGGATAAGAAAGTGCAAAGGAGAAGTGTTGTGGTGAAATGTATTGATTCTCATGTATTGGTCAATGTATGGAATATTGGGGGATTTTTGGAATAATAATTTCATCAATGGTTTTGTCAAGGGGAAATGACATGTTTCAAGGCAAACATGTAACTCATTGATATTGTATGAATTTGTAAAGTAATTGATGGTGTAATTATGATGTTGTGATGGTGGAGAGTGGAAAATATGAACTTGGTGTGACATACAAGTGGTTTATGATACTTTGGTCAATGTTGGGCATGTTGTGATATTATTGATATGACCATGCCGTAAATGGTATTGTAGAGAAATAAATAACATGTTAAAGCCAAACATGTGACTTATTGTTATTGTATGCATTTGTAAGGTAGTTGGTGGTTAATGTTGGTTCCACTATGTACTTGTGATGTAGAGTGAAACGTAAAGAAGGAGAGGAATTGTTGTGCTCACATATTTGATTGTGTACTTACATTGGGAAGATAAGGTATGTAAGGTTACTCTTTTCGTATCCTTCTACAAGATATTGTTCTTATTGACATTGGGCTTGTTTCAATTCCGAGAGGCTTGAAGTATATCAATTCAGGGTGATGTATATTGTTATTCATATGTGCCTTATTCTTAGATGAATTATGATTCACTTATCTCTTTTTCCAAAGATGTTATGATGTTATAATTCCTCAAAGAACTATCTCAAGAGGGTAATAATGTAAGAGAATCTATTTATTCTTGACAAGCATTTTCCAATCATGTCATGTTCCAAAGTCCTATGGTATGATGATTATCCGTGTATCAATCTTTCCCAAGTAGAAGTACTAGTATCATAAGAGTAATAGGAGAGGTGATGTGCAAGGTAGTATAATTATTCCTCATAAGTGAAGATGTCAATCTCATGAGGTAAAGGAGTAAAGTGAGATGTGCATATAGGTGCATGCTTAATTAAGGTGTTAATACTTATAAGAGTAGGGTAAAGCATATTGGTATGTTTCAATTAGTGTCATGATCCAAAGTTCCAATAGAAGTTATACATATGTCTCTTGTTCATTGATTATTGTCCAAATGGTTCCAATAGTGTTATGTTTCCATGAAGGCTATGTTTACAAGAATGTCATAGTGCCAAGTTATTCATATGTCTCTCACTCATTGATTATTGATCCAAAGCTTCAAATAAAGTTGTGACTATCAAAGTGTCAATCTCTCACAAGTAAAGGTATCAATCTCAAAAGTAAAGAAATGAAGTAAGAATAAAGTAATACATGATTGATTGTGTTCATGGGTGTTATCCATGGGGTACAAATACCCGCATGATGATGATAGTTTATCTATGGGGCGCAAACGCCCACGTGATGATGGCCATTTATCCATGGGGTGCAAGAACACCCGCATGACGATATGATCTTATCCATGGGGTGAAAAGAATACCTGGATGACGATGATATGTTATCCATGGGGTGAAAAGAACACCTGCATGATGTGGGCCCAGAAAGTGTATGAGTGATGTAAAAGTAAAGTAAAGTAAATGCAAGAGAAAGAAAGAACGTAATGTACATGGTTTCCAAAAGTACAGAATAGTGACTCATCTACATTGTGACTTATCTATATTGGTTATGCATTTGAACTTGAGTTCTTGACATATCTTCATAACTTACAGTTTCATTAAAGCCTTACATACTCAGTACATTCTTCGTACTGACCCTTTTTGGGGAATTTACCTTACTTGCTGCAGGCGCAGGTCCTAGTAGGCCTCCACAGTAGATTGTCAGTGTTGCAGATCTTTGGTGAGCTCCAGTTAGTTCGGGGCTTCTCCGAGTCACTGTTGTACATGTGTTTGATTTTAGTTCATTTTGGTCAATGCATTTTGTTAGAGGCTTTTGTAGATGGATGTGGGTGTATAAATGTAAAGGTACATGTCGTTTTGACTTGATGGCTCAAACGACCAAGTTTTACATACATAGCTATGACATATGTTTTCATGTCTATGACTTCCGTATAGTTGCATAAGGTGTAATAAGATTTATATGAGGTTATGTATGCGAATGTACATGAGCAAATATTGGTTCTCTCAGGTCTTATCGGCTTCGGGTGTCAATCACGCGTCGTTGGGATTCGGGGCGTGACACATAGGTCCTGATGGAACGCTCCCAATATAAGTATTTGTGGGTGGCACTTTAAGGGGCATAAGCCTGGCTGGAACGATCCCACTAATATATCAGTTATGGGTGGCACTCTAAGGGGAATAAGCCTGGCTGGAATGATCCCATTTGATATATCTCATTATCACCCACTGATCAGTTGGGTCCCGGGCATCACATGACAATGGTTAATGACAAATGAATGCAAATGCAAAGAAAGTAAAAAAAGCAAGATACATGTTCCAAATGCATATATAATCATGGTTTGTTTTACATTGATTGTTCACTTGTTCTTGATCTCACGAAAGTTATTATATCTCATGAAGTTACGTATTGCCTTACATACTCAGTACATTCTTCGTACTGACGTCCCTTATGGGATTTACCTTACTTGCTGCAGGCGCAGGTTCTAATAGACCTCCACAGTAGGTTGCTGAGTTTTTGTTGAGTATTGGTGAGCTCCAGTTGCTTCGGGGCTTCTCCAAGTCACATGTGTACATGGGTTTTTGGTGTTATTATGTAAATCTTGCATAAGCATGGTCATGTATCTATTAGAGGCTTTGTCTACATATGTGGGAAAAAGAATGGAAGAGATGTATATTCATTTTGCCTTGGTGGCCCCAACGGCCAAGTTTTATGTATTTATATCACGTGTGTTTTACGATTTCTGTTATTGACATCTCATATCTCTACGTGATGGTTCTGCTTATCGAGTGACATACATATGAGTGGACAGGGGCAAAGATTGGTTCTCTCGGGCCTTATCGGCCTCGGGTGCCAGTCCGGCCCGAATGGGATTTGGGTTGTGACAGAAACATAAAGTGTCTCGAGTTTGTCCCACAAACTTCTGGCATGTGTCTCATTCACAATATGGTTTCTAACATTATCTTCAACCCATTGTCTAATATAGCCACAAACCTGCAAGTGCTCAAATTCCCAATCCTCATCTATCATGGACTGAGGTTTATTAGAAGCAAAAACAGGCAAATGCATTTTCTTGACAAATAGGAGATCTTTCATCTTGCCTTTCCAAGTATGATAATTACTACCATTCAAACACACCATTTTGCTCATATTTGCCTCCATCATTCAAATCAACAATCAACAACAACCTCGCTCTGATACCACTTTGTTGGGAAAGACAAGGGCACTAACAATAGTGCACGACTAAAATTTTCCTTTCAATTTGAACCAAGAGAAGACAAACAAACTCAAGCACAATGATAATAAGACAACAAATATATCAACCAAAATAGATAAGCAAGGGTAAAATAAACCAATCACATGAGACACCAGATTTACGTGGAAAACCCTTCAGTGTGAAGAGTAAAAAACCACGGGACCAAAAACCTCCACTATAATCACCAAGAGTTACAATAATATTCTCCAAAATGGCCACCAAATAAGTGCCAAACAACGAGCAACACTACATAAAGCACAACACCAAAAACTAGAGAATTAAAGGAACAAAATCACCAAAATGCAGCTACTGTTCACGGATGAAAAACTGGAGCTGCGTGGTATTAAATTCAACTCTGTCAGATCCTAATCAAATATTGAGCTGAGAGGAACAAGCTGTCCAAAAATCAGCTCAATCGGATAAGAAACAAAACGGGAATCGCAATTTGAAGTTGGCAATTTAGAGCTGAAATTGGGTGCGAAAATCTGCACTTTCTCTCTCTGTGTGGCTGCTGATTTCTCTCTTTTGTGATGAGAAAATAAGACCTAAAAAGGTCTATATATATGCCCCATAGAATTGGGCCTATGGGCAAAGTGGGTTGGTCTAAATTTGGCCTTTTATTTATCCACATAGGAAGGAAAAAAGACCTATAACCCAACATGAGACACTGCAACATTTGTTCTTTAATTGCCCTGTTACATGTACTATTTGGAGTAAGTTGCTGTCTTGGCAGGACATCACTCGAGCTACACTGGATTGGCAAGGAGAGATCAAATGGGCATTGAAATATGGGGTAGGGACTAGGGAGAAGCACAGGAGCTGAGGTATTTCCTATGGTGCTGGCTGCCACTGTTTATCATGTATGGATGGAAATGAATCAGACTATTTTCCAGGGAAGGAGTAGATCAACACCAGTGCTTATTAAACTTATCATTCAAGAGGTGCATCTTAAAGCTAGTCCCGCGATTAGTTGATTATATCAGCAAGTTAAATGTCTACCCATAACTATCTTGACTGATTAGCATAGACTTAAGGAGAAGTGAGGCTTTGAGGTTGTAGCACTCTTGGGACCACTGTCCATGAGGCTGCTTTGTAGTTTACTGCTTTGGTATAAGAAAATGATTTATTTACCAAAAAAAAAAAAAAAGTTTGATGTTTTGGGAGATGTATTGGGTAGTGAATAATGTCTAATAGCAAGAGTAAAATGGACACAAGATGAAAAATATTCATTGGTTTTTCAAATTAAATAAATATTGTTAAACATCTATATTTAATATACTGGACAAATAAAAATAAACGGAGGCGTATAATCATTTCAAAGTTGAAATGACTACTCCCAACATTAAATTGGATCTGTCTCTTCACTGTTTTTTTCTTTCATTTTTCTTGTTATTAACTCATACTTGTCATGTAGCTTCCTATATAGCTCACACATTACACTTCTTACATCATACAACCAAACCATTTCCTAACTTTTCTCCCCACGCCCAAATCCAACCCCCCCTGGATGAAATATGTAATTAATGAGCTCAACTGAATTCATTATTTTCGACCAAAAACATAGATATTATATTGAGAAATTACTATTTTTCTTTTTGAAAAAAATATAATTTGAACTCATAATTTAAAAATTATAATAAACTTAATAGTAAAAAAAATCTAAAGGATGAATCTGTCAAATTAAACTACTAGCTCCCAAGATCATATATATAGGTACGTGTTAAAAAACTTATATAAATAATAAAACTTTGAACAAAGAAAATTATGATAGAATTTCGAATCCAAATCCAAATCTCATATGATTTAAATCCTGAATTTGCCTATGACGTGAGGAGATTTGCATATAAACTCAAGAGATTACCACATTACCTTCTCAAAATATGTCACTATTGCAAAGTTATAGTTTTTTTAAAAAGAAAAGCTACCTAATTTTAGCATTTCAAAAGCTACCTAATTCTTTGATTGGGAACTAAAGAGGATCACTAAAGGCAAAAGAAAATATTAGGTTTGTAATTTTAAATAATTAGTGTAGTGGATTGTTCTTTTTTCTAAAAAATAAATTATAATTTTAAATCATCAACGTGAAAGAAATGTCATAATTTTTTAAATTGTGCATATAATATTAAAATTATAAAGTTATCAAAAAGGAGAGACATTTTTTTTTAAAAGCCTGAAAAGAAAAGTAAGATAAATAAAATGAAATGGAGGGAGTATTTTTTTTTCTTTTTTATCCGGTATCTACTTTGAAACCTAACTCTTTTGATTTTTTTATTTTTTATTTTTAAAAAACTTTGAAACCTAACTAATTTAAAATCGTGATCGAAATAGTCCCACTTTGAAACTAAAATGCTGCCTACCCAAAAATATAATCATTCTCAAAATTCGAACTCTAAAACCTCTAATTAAAGATGAAGAGATATTTACCACTCACCAACTCACTACAACGGTGGGTGGTACTCTCTCCATCCATCTTTACCTGCCCATATTTGATTTGACACACCTTTTAAGAAATACGAGTAATAAATAAAAGGATAATTTTACTATATTACCTCTATAAATTATTAGTTATCTAAATGTTGAGAAATGAATATAATATTTAATAACAGGGGTAAAATAGACACAAAATGATAAATTATCTCTTGATTTTTCAAACTGAACAAATAAAGCTGGATAATTATTTTTAGTATACTGAACAAGTAAAGATGGACGAAGGGAATAGCAAGATCCAATTATAAATAGTGTTACATCTCTAGTTGTTTGATACAAATTAAACAACTAAGCCCATAGAGAAAAACACTACTGTTTTGCAATGGAACCAACTATTGCCATATCAATGACCATGTACTTGATAATCAGCAATATTTTCCTTTATTCCTTTGCTTCTGAAGCTCCTGGTAAGTCATCCTTACAGGATTTCTCTCATTACTTTGTTAAAAAAGATATTTTTCTTAAGTTTGAAAATAATTTATCTAATTGAACATATTCATTTTATTTTTTATGATGACCTTTTAGTCACATAAATGTTATGATATGTTTAAGATATCTCACGGGTTTCAAAAAAAAATAATTGTAGATGGTATTAAGTTGATCAAATTGACTTATAATCACATTTGATTTATCCACACATTTCTGCCTCATTCCACATTCTACAGTTCTTAATGTTTAAACCTCCTTGTGCTTTAAGGCAACAGACTTTATGGGTAGCTACTAATGAAATTTTCCTTTTCTCATCTGATCCACCCCATAGAAATTTTCTGCACTTCTTTCCCACTAGTTTCAACACACTTTGAGGGAGTAGGAACACAGACTCCCAGAAATTATGTAGTGAGAAGATAACAGAGCTCACTACATGCATTCTCCCTACATAGGAAAGATGTCTAAATGATGAAGCTCTCACTTTCTCAGTGATCTTAATACTGAGTTGATGACGATCCAGCTTAGTCCAACTTCTTATGTGATAAATGATAATGGTAGTCCAAAATATCTAATTGGAACTGATCCCACAGTATCCAGTAAGCTCAAGTGGTCTATCCTTGATCCTGTCAAACACTTCTGCTATATACATGTTGGACTTCTCATTGTTTGCTGTTAAACTAATTGTTGCTGAGAAACACTTGATAGCCTCCATCACCCTGCATACTGCCTGGTTAAGGTGCTTATAAACCAAATTGCGACCAATTTATGACTTTTTGATTTTATAAACACTTGTGAAAATTTTATTAATTTTATTCTTAGTACATTTTTGCTAATTCTCAAAAAGTCAAGTTTCCAAAATAAAACTCATGACTTCCTCTAAACTGCATATCTGTCTTCGTCCATCCTTTTCCTTATAAAAAACCTCTCTACTTGTAGTTTTTATAGCAAAATTAAGGGTATTTTAGTCATTTACCAAAAAGAATAGTTGGTCGGCAGTTTCAACACTTTTTATCTAAACATGTACCATAACCATTTATTAATAAAATTAGTTTCTACACTTAAAAGTGTTTATCAATATGGCATCAGCTATTTACAACCCGCTAATTAATTAACCCGACTGTCTTGATTTTCTTCTCACCTGTGTGTGCAGTTCATGAAGACTCGAAGCTTGCAAATCCAGATGATTTCTTTGGTTCAGGTCTCAATGCAAGTGAATTGTCAATACCTGGCTCAAATATTACATATACTTTAATTGATGGAAACAAAGTTCCAGCAATTAAATCCACTGGCATGTCTATAATACGTACTGATTTTGAGCCATTAGGTGGCATACCAATTCATGTACATCCTCAATCTTCTGAGCTTGTAGTTGTCTTAAAAGGTCGTATTCATGTTGGTTTTCTCATTCCGGGTCCATTGGAACAACGCAAGAGTCAACTCGTTTCCAAAATCATGAATTCTGGCGATGTGTTTGTGATTCCACAAGGGCATATTCACTTTCTACATAACATGGAACACAACGTTAGTGCAACAACATTCACCATTTTCAACAACTTAGATTTTTTCATATCTCCCATAATAAGCAAAACAATCTTTGCTTCTGATCCCCCAATTGATGATCATATCCTTGCCAACAATTTTCGATTGGATAAGAGCACGATTGAAGATGTAAAAAAGAAATTTCTCTAGGACATGTGACAATTATCCTTTCTGATGATAATATTGGGCTTTATATGATGATCATGATGTGTATGTGGTCATTTTAATATATCTGCTACCATGTCAATTACTGTGTTAAAATAAAGAAGCATGCATGCATGATTGTATGTTTTAGTAAATCTTTTCTTCTTTTGTGTAACGCCTTTCACAATTAAGTGCATAAATTTTAATTTGAAAAAGTTCTATGTTTCTGTAATTTGTATGACAAACTGTAGAAGCAGAGAAGCGATAAACTTTGATACACCTCTCATGGTGAATCCCATGGGTGTACCATTGCTACAATTGCAGAGAACAGAGAAATGGGGAAAGAGTAGAGAGAGAAATATTGCATCTTGATTATTAAAGTCAAATGAAAAAGAAGAGAATACAATGAATATAAAGCTAGAGTTGAAGTGCTGGAACTAACTAACCAACTGACAACTGTACTCCACTAACTCTAATGCTAACCGACTAAAGCTGTTAACTACCAGAATAGGAAATCAGATATATTTAATTAATCTCCTAACTAACACTAACTAAATATCAATACCCCCCTCAAGTTGGAGGTGCAGGAAGTACAGCCAACTTGTTCAATGCTGAAGAGTGCTTTACCCCTGTGAGTGCTTTAGTCAAAATATCAGCTAGTTGGTTTCCGGTAGCAATGTGATGTAGGGAACCACTTCGATATGTTTGGTTCTTTCGTGAAAGACAGGATTTTGAGCTATGTGTATTGCAGATTAGCTGTCACGAAAGATGGGAATTGGCCCTGAAGATGGAACAGTGAGTTCTTCAAACAATTTGTGCAACCAAACTAGTTCCCCAACCACTTTTCTCAATGACCTGTATTCAGCTTCACCTAAGGAAAGGGATATGGTTTCTTGCTTCTTAGATTTCCAGCTAATAGGACTCTCCCCTAATAGTACAATGTACCCTATGACTGATCTCCTAGAGTCGGGGCAAGCTGCCCAATCTGAGTCACAGTAGGCTCTGATGGTGTAATCTTCAATGTTGGAAAAGAAAATCCCAAGTGTAGGATCCCCTTTCAGGTATCTTAACATATGGAAAGCAGCCTGCAGGTGAGGTTCTCTGGGATCCTGCATGAACTGGCTTAAAAGTTGAACTCCATAAGCAATGTCCATCCTTGTGGTTGTAAGAAACTTCAGCTTTCCCATAAGTTTTCTGTAGTAGGTGGGGTCAAACAAAGGAGCACCTCCTTTCGCATGAAGCTTGGTGTTTGGATCTAGTGGAGAACTTAAGCTAGTATACTGGTGGCAGTCAAACTCCTTTAAGAGGTCCAGTGTGAACTTTCTTTGAGAGATAAGAAGACCATCATCCTTATAAAGGATTTCCAGACCAAGAAAATAGTGTAACTTGCCCAAGTCCTTGATCTTGAACTGTTGATGAAGAATAGATTTGAGATTAATGATCTCAGTATGATCTGTACCTATTAAGAGTATATCATCCAGATAAACTGCAACAAAGACAACTGAGGTCCCTCTCTTTCTATAGAACAAGGAGTAATCATGTAAGGAATAAGTGTAACCTCTAGAATTCAATGTATCAGCAAGTTTAGCATACCATTCCCTACTTGTTTGTTTCAAACCATAGAGAGATTTGTTTAACTTGCAAACCAATGATGAATCAGATATGTCTAAACCAGGTGGAACTATCATGTAAACTTCTTCATATAAGTCACCATGAAGAAAAGCATTGTTGACATCCAATTGGTATACTGTCCATTTCTTCTTTGAAGCAGTAGCAAGAAGTGCCCTAACAGTTGTCATTTTGACAACTGGTGAAAAAGTTTCAGTATAATCAATCCCTGCATGTTGAGTGTATCCCTTCACCACCAACCTAGCCTTGAACCTCTCCACACTCCCATCGGCCTTGTGCTTGATTTTATACACCCATCTATATCCAATGGCTTTCTTCCCAAGAGGTAAAGGAACTAGACTCCAAGTTTGATTGTCATGCAAAGCTTGAAGCTCTTGTATCATAGCTGTCTGCCAAGAAAGATGTATGGCTGCCTCTTCGTATGAAGATGGCTCATTATCAAGTGAAACATTCATAACAAGAAGTTGACTAGTAGGATCCAACTTATCAGGATTAATGAAGTGTTTTTGGGAAAAAGAAACACACAAAGAAGTGGGAACGTGAGGTTGTTGTTGTTGAGTAGATTGAGTTTGTGTAAGATCAGGTAGTTTGTAGAGGTAGTCATCTAAATATGATGGTATTTTATGCCCCCTATGGGACCTCTTAGGTGCTGGATCGAGATGTGGTGCTGGACCTACAGGTGGGTCAAGAGGAGGTGCAGAAATTGGTGTGGTTGTAGAGAAAGTTGATTCATTTGTAATACCCGGACTACCTTGTACAAAACTAGGAGTTGGAATAATAGGAGGGACAATAAAAGAAGGACTAGACTCATCATAAAAATGAGGAGGGGCAGACACATGAGCAGAACCAAATTCATTAGTGGAAGCAAAGGGAAAAATAGTCTCATAAAAACAAACATCTCTGGAAATAACAATTTTCCTGGTGGCCAGATTTAAGACTTTGTATCCTTTTACTCCAAATGGATATCCGATAAAGACATGAGGGGTTGTTTTTGGATCACACTTGGTTCGATGATGTTTAGGTAAAAGAGGATAACATAAGCATCCAAAACTCCTTAAAAAGGAGTAAGATGGTTTCTGGTTATAGAGAGATTCAAAAGGGCATTTATTGTTGAGAAGAGTGGAAGGCAGTCTGTTAATGATGAAAGTAACTGCAAGAACACACTCACCCCAATATCTCAAAGGTAATTTGGATTGAAAAAGAAGTGCCCTGGCTGTTTCAAGCAAATACTTGTGTTTTCTTTTCACTACACCATTTTGTTGTGGTGTGTATGGACAACTTTTATGATGGATTATACTTTTGGAAACAAAAAAAATGGTGACTTCTCTGTTAGTAAACTCCAGACCATTATCTGTTCTAATAATCTTGATGGTAGTTTTAAACTGGGTCTCTATCATAGAAACAAAAGCTTTTATAGTTGACAAAGCATTGCTCTTGCAGCTTAGTAATTGGGTCCAAGTACATCTACTGTGATCATCCACTATTGTAAGGAAATACTTGTAGCCATCATGAGTGGGTACATGATAGGGACCCCACAAATCAATATGGACTAAGTCAAAAGTGGCATTGGAAGTTGTGGGTTTGGTAGGAAATGGTAACCTTGTTTGTCTAGCCATAGGGCATATGGGACAAAAGAAAGGTTGCTTGGTTGAAAAAGTTGCTAAGATGGAAGATATCTTCTTCATTTTTGTAAAAGGTACATATCCCAATCTGTAGTGCCATAATAAATCAGCAGTGTTTTTGTGAGATACATTTGAATGCACATAAAAAACCCTATCTTTATTGCTGCAAGATGAACTATTTACACAGGGAAAACAGGAATGGGAATGACATTTACAAGTGACAATGTTTGCAGCATTATTGAGTGGAAAAGAAGTACTAGAAGAAAAACAAATAGATGAGCTTTGAGGTGGAGAGATAGTGTTACTCTTTCGGAGACAATCTGAGCAAAGTAAGTACAAACCATCATGGAATTTACCAATCTCTAGAGGCCTCTTCAGAGAAGGGGCCTGCAGTAGACAAGAAACATCAGAGAATGAAACAATGCACTTAAGGTGTAGTGCTAACGAACTAACTGAAACCAAATTGTATTTAAAAGAAGGCACAAACAAGACTTTATACAGGGTAATTCTGGAACCAAGTGTCACATTGCCAATTTGAGTCACCTTAACCCTATAACCATTAGGTAATCTAACCAACATAGGATAGGGCAGGTGTGATATATTTGAAAGGTTGGTTTTGTCAAAAGTCATATTGTGTGTGGCTCCTGAATCTAAAATCCACAAGTCAGATCTTGCTTTGAAACATCCACATGATAATTTGGCAAAATCAATAGAAGAGTTACAAGCAACAATACCTGCAAAGTTCACAGCTGCACCAGCATCATTGTTGTTCCCAAAGTTTTCATCAGTGTTGTTTATCTGGAACTGCTTTAGCAAGTTAGCTATCTGTCCATATTGTTCTTTAGATAAACCAAGGTTTGGAGTATCTCTATGTGGAACACTTTCTTCAGTCCTGTCCAGTGCTGGAAGTCCATGGGCTGCATTGACTGAAACTTCTTTCCCTTTGTCGTTGTAATTGTAGTTTTTTTCTTGGTTGTAATTCTGAAACTTGTGTGTCCTTTGATTGTTGAAATTCTGGTTATACTGACCTTGTTTCTGTGGATATCCATGTAATTTGTAGCATTTGTCTTTGGCATGTCCATGTCTTTTGCAATAGTCACAAAACAATCTAGAGTAATTGGGGCCAGGGAACTGATTACTATTAGAAGTAAAGTTTGTCCTGAACTGTTGTCTTCTCCCTGATGTATTGGTATTCATTGCACTGGATTCACCAAGAAGTTGTTGGTGTGGTTTGATTTCTCTTTGTCTCTCTTCCTGCACAAGTAACGCAAAAGTTTGTCCCATAGTAGGTAGGGGGTTCATCATTAGTATACTTCCCCTGATTACAGTGTACTGCTCATTTAATCCCATGAGGAATTGAATGAGTCGTCTATCTTGCTCCGCCTTATGCATGGATTCCTTGGATCCACAGACACACTCACAGCTACATGGATTAGTGTAAATCAGATTGCTCAGTTCTTCCCAAAGCTTCTTCATTCTGGTATAGTAACCAGTTACATCAAGTGTACCTTGACTCAAATCACTTATTTCTTTTTGAATCTGGTATAGTTTAGCCCCATTTGTTTGATCATACCTATCGGCCAATTCTGACCATAACTCCAGGGAATCAAACACATACTCAACACTATCTGCATTTCCTTAGACAAGGAATTCAATATCCACGATGTGACCATGTCGTCACACCTTTCCCATTGACGACACAAAGGAGACTTTGAATCGGGCTTTTTACATTCACCATTAATAAAACCTAGTTTATTCTTAACAGAAAGAGCTCTCAAAATTCCTCGTTTCCATGATCTATAACCAGTTCCATCAAACACGATCGAAACAAGAGTTGTACTAGCTCCATCAGATGGATGGATGTAAAAAGGGCTACTTGCATCAATTGTAGTTTCATTACTACTACCAGTAGTACCAGACCTAACACTCCGTTCACCTATTTGCACCATTGATGATGAGACGCAAATTGCAGAGAAATACACAATATATCGAAATCGAACAGTTAATTGACAAGTTACGGAGTCGAATTGTAAAAAAATATGAAATTTATCGAGAATCGAACAGTGAATCGGTAATAACCTTGCTTTGATACCATGAAAAACTGTAGAAGCAGAGAAGCGATAAACTTTGATACACCTCTCATAGTGAATCCCATGGGTGTACCATTGCTACAATTGCAGAGAACAGAGAAATGGGGAAAGAGTAGAGAGAGAAATATTGCATCTTGATTATTAAAGTCAAATGAAAAAGAAGAGAATACAATGAATATAAAGCTAGAGTTGAAGTGCTGGAACTAACTAACCAACTGACAACTGTACTCCACTAACTCTAATGCTAACCAACTAAAGCTGTTAACTACCAGAACAGGAAATCAGATATATTTAATTAATCTCCTAACTAACACTAACTTAATATCAATATTGTAGATTCTCAAAAACGTACCATGCACAAATAACAAAAGTCCAGTGGTATTTAGTGTATAATTCTATATGTGACTATATATCATCTTATCTAAAATTTTAAGTTATTTGAGAAGATATAGTAGTACTTTTATTTATTTCACTAATGAATTGTCCACGCTTCGCGCGGTCGAAAATAATAGTCTTATTCAAACTAACTCGCTAATGTTAACATAGTCTTATTTATTCAACTAACCCACTAATAATTGTATTTTGATCGTTTAGAACATGATTTTCATCAAATACAATATCTATATATTGTACATAGTACACACTAAAAAAAAGACCCAAACAATATCTTATAAGTTTCAACCAAACATTAAAAATTGATATACAGCGAGGAAACGTAACAAAAAAAATCAAATTGAATAAAAATATCTTTTCTTTGGTTAATCATGATGTTCGGGGCAGTTTACACGCACGTCAACTAATTTCATGGTATCTGTCACCTCCAACCAACATTGATCCCAACCAGCATAAGAAGCTTTGTTTTATCAAATTGAAAGGATATTGAATTCCTTTCTGTTACTGATTATTGCAAGTATTTACTAACTACTGTACAAAATAAATTCTTCATTACTTATCAGTAAATAGCCATTTCATCGACAGTACACTGTATTGTTTTTGTAATAGAAAATTAGATCTAAAAAATAGAGAGGAGAAAAATATAGAAATGAAAGATAAATTTGAAAGTTAAGAAAGACAGGAAGATGAAAATAGAAGGCAGAGAGAAGAAAGAATGGAATGTGCGTGGCGCGGTCGAGAGAGAAAAGCTAATCAACCAGCGAATAAGTTAGGTAACCTGAGTCATAGTTATGATATAATTCATGTCTTCAACTCTTTTGCTGAACTTTCAAACCAAGTTATAGGACTTGTCAACATGGAAAAATGGAGCCTCGCTTCTTTTAGGGTTGAAAGAGTAAAAAATGCCTACATTTTGATGACCCTCCATAAGTTTATAACTTTTTGCACATTAATGATTAATGGAAATATTTTGTTTTTAAAAATAGCGCGGACGTGTACCTGATATTAATTGTTATATTTGGAATAATTGAATTTTGGAGTAAATACATCAAATTGTCACTCAACTTAGTCAAATATTCCACTAAAGTCATTTATCTTTTTTTTTGTTTGTTTCCAATAATGTTATTCAACTTTTTTCATTTTTTTTAAAAACTAATAATTGCTAAAAGTGACTCAAAAGATAGAAAAGAATGACCAAAATAGTTCCTTAAGTTAGAACTTTGAATTTAAATGATCCTTACTTTTTGACATGAAATATTAATAGGCATTCAATTATTTTTACGTTTTTACTTCATAAATTAGAATTTTTTTTTTATATTTTATCAATAAGAGCATAATATAATTTAAAAAGACACTAATCATAATATTAAAAAATAAATTAAAAAGACAAGGGATGTTAGTTTAGAGCGTAAAATAGGTAGTTATATTTTAAATGAAATAAATACGAAGAACAATTATTGTCCAACATTGGCAAATGTATTTAGTTTTTACAGCCAAGTTGAAGAGGTGATGTAATTTTCTTTGAAATAATATCACAAGATTAAAGAAAAATTAGAGAAAAATAATAAGTAATATATATATATATGTAGAGTAAAGTAGTAATTTAGTATATTCTTATTGGGTTATCGATTTACCCAATAAGAAAAAATCAAACCGAAATAATAAACCAATAAATTTTTTTTATAAAACCATTAAAAAAGCCGTTAACTCAATAACCCAATTACAATAAACCAATAACATTTTTATCGGTTTGATTTATTGGTCAGTTAGGTTTTTGCACACCCTATCTGTGCAGCTCATGTTTGATAAGTTTAAACTATTTTCTGCTACATCTTGTCTTAATGCCAATCCTCAGAAGAGTGCAATTTATTTTGGGGGTGGTTCACCTACAATACAACAACAGATCCTAGAAGTAACTGGCTTCATTAAAGGTGACTTGCCCTTTAGATACTTAGGGGTTCCTCTACGTACTAAAAGGCTTACAGTGATTCAATGTGAACCCTTGTTGGAAAGGATGCTAGGAAGAATTACATCATGGACTTCTAGGTTTTTATATTATGCAGGAAGAACTGAATTGTTGAAGAGTGTCTTGTTTAGTATACAGACCTTTTGGTCACAAGTGTACGTTTACACTACCAAAGAAAGTCATACAACTGAATAATTGATTGAGACACTGTGTAGAGCGTTTGTATGGACAGGATTTGCAGAGGAGTCAAAGAAAGTTCTTATAGCCTGGAAGAGACTCTGCATGCCAGTGGTAGCAGGGGGACTGAATTTGATAGATATAGAGCTGCGGAAGAAAGTTGCTATCTGCAAGCTTTTATGGAATTTTCGCAATGCAAAGGAGAGGCTTTGGGTTAGGTGGGTACATGCTTACTATATAAATGCTCAGACTATTTGGTCTACCAACCCCAAGACAGCTCTTCTTGGGTTATTAAGAAGAACTCTAAGGCTAAAAAGTATGTTGAAGCTGCTGGCTATACTACTCTACAATTTCAGCAGTTGACATCCTTCTCTATCAAGCTCATGTACCAAAGGCTTAGAGGTGAGATAACAAAGGTTGCATGGAGGAAGCTGGTTTGTAACAATAGGGGTTGTCCCAAGTGGATCTTCCTGCTCAGGTTGGCAATAGTTGACTATCCACTAAGGACAGACTCATGAGATGGGGTGTAAATACTGAGCCTAAGTGTGTTCTATGCAAACAACACCCTGAGATGTTGGGAAAGGCAAGGACACTAACAATAGTGCACGACAGGATAGCAGCGGAAGAATACCCAAGTCTAAAATTTTCCTTTCAATTTGAACCAAGAGAAGACAAACAAACCCAAGCACAATGATAATAAGGCAACAAATATATCAACCAAAATAGATAAGCAAGGGCAAAATAAACCAATCACACGAGACACCAGATTTACGTGGAAAACCCTTCAGTGTGAAGAGTAAAAAACCACGGGATCAAAAACCTCCACTATAATCACCAAGAGTTACAATAATGTTCTCCAAAATGGCCATCAAATAAGTGTCAAACAACGAGCAACACTACATAAAGCACAACACCAAAAACTAGAGAATTAAGGAGCAAAATCACCAAAACGCAGCTACTGTTTGCGGATGAAAAACTGGAGCTGCGGGGCACCAAATTCAACTCTGTTAGTTCCTAATCAAATATTGAGATGAGAGGAACAAGCTGTCCAAAAATTAGCTCAATCGGATAAGGAACGAAGCGGGAATCGCAATTTGAAGTTGGCAATTTAGAGCTGAAATTGGGTGCGAAAATCTGCACTTTCTCTCTATGTGTGGCTGCTGATTTCTCTCTTTTGTGATGAGAAAATAAGACCTAAAAAGGTCTATATATATGCCCCATAGAATTGGGCCTATGGGCAAAGTGGATTGGTCTAAATTTGGGCTTTTATTTATCCACATAGGAAGGGAAAAAGACCCATAACCCAACAATTCTCCCCCTCACGACTATGTGGAGGAGACCGCCATCCCGGCGATAATGCAACAATCTTCAAACTTCCCTCTTGACAAAGCTTTAGTCATCATGTCGGAACCATTATGATCTGTATGAATCTTCTCAAGTTCAAGCAACTTAGAATCCAACACATCTCGAATCTAATGGTATCTTACATCAATGTGTTTAGACCGACCATGAAATGTAGAATTCTTGCCAAGATGTATAACACTTTGACTGTCGCAATAAATGACATACCTCTCTTGAGCACAACCAAGTTCCCCCAAGAAACTCTTCATCCAGAGCAACTCTTTACAAGCTTCAAAAGCAGCAATAAGCTCAGCTTCTATAGTAGATAGAGCAACACATTTTTGTAACCTTGATTGCCAAGACACAGCTCCCCCTGGAAAAGTAACCAAGTACCCTGAAGTAGACTTGCGACTATCAATATCACCAGCCATGTCTTAATCAGTATAACCACAAAGAATAGGCTTCCCTGTACCAAAACACAAACTCAGACTAAAAGTACACAAAGATATCTCATAATCCACGTCACAGCATTCCAATGTTCTCTTCCCGGATTAGAAA
Source organism: Capsicum rhomboideum (assembly GCA_031232105.1). NCBI lineage: Eukaryota > Viridiplantae > Streptophyta > Magnoliopsida > Solanales > Solanaceae > Capsicum > Capsicum rhomboideum. The sequence goes on from CP124711.1 coordinate 7,969,754, forward strand.
GAAAACGGCTAACAATACCAACAGAATGAGCAATATCTGGTCTTGTACAAACCATTGCATACATCAAACTACCAACAGCTGAAGCATAAGGAACTTTCTTCATGTCTTTCTTCTCATCATCACTAGAAGGACACTGCTTCGTGCTCAATTTGAAGTGCATAGCTAAAGGTGTACTGACAACCTTAGCCTTGTCCATGTTGAACCTGCGAAGTACTTTCTGAATGTACTTGTCTTGAGATAGCCACAACTTCTTGGACTTTCTATCACGGACAAACTGCATGCCAAGAATCTGCCTTGCTAGTCCTAAGTCTTTCATAGAAAAAGACTTACTCAACTCTTGCTTCAACTTCTGAATCCTGCAAGCATTATGACCAACAACAAGCATGTCATCAACATAAAGCAACACAATAATAAAGTCAACATCAGAGAATTTTTGCACAAAAACACAATGGTCTGAAGAAGTCTTTTTGAAGCCTTGCTGATTCATAAAAGAACCAAACTTCCTGTACCACTGCCTGGGAGCTTGTTTCAAACCATACAAGCTCTTCTTCAATTTGTAAACATAATTCTCTTTTCCCTTGACTTCAAAACCTTCTGGCTGCTCCATATAAATTTCTTCATCTAAGTCACCATGGAGAAAAGCAGTTTTAACATCCATTTGCTCAACCTCTAAATCTAGACTTGCAGCTAAGCCTAGAACCACACGAATGGATGAAATCTTTACAACTGGAGAGAATATCTCATCAAAATCAACTCCTTTTTTCTAGTTAAATCCCTTCACAACTAATCTAGCCTTGTACCGTGGAACTGGGTTACCATCTTCATGTTTCACCCGAAAAACCCACCTATTTTTCAAAGCTTTTCTGTCTTTAGGTAGCTTAACCAAATAAAAGGTATGATTATCATGCAAAGATTTAATTTCATCTTCCATAGCATCAAACCACCTTTCTTTTTCTTCACTTTCCATGGCCTCATCAAGACTCTCAGGTTCTCCCCCGTCAATTAAGAGTACATACTCATTAGGAGAATAACGAGATGAAGGTATTCTCTCTCTAGTAGATCGTCTGAGAGAACTCTCTGGAGTATCAATAATAACTGGTTGTTGATCAACCACATCATCTTGAGCTGGAGAATCATCATCCTGAACATAATCACCATCTTCATTATCAACTTGATTTTCATTCATTATGAAGATTTTCTTCAGGTGCAATAGTCAAATGAACTGGATCAACATCAACTAGGCTCTCACTACTCTGAGAATCAACCTTCTCAGCTTTGTCAAAATCTTCAATTGTTTGGTCTTCAAAGAACACAACATCACGGCTTCTAACAAGTTTCTTCTCAACTGGATCATAGAAACGATAGCCAAATTCATCTTGACCATAACCAATGAAGATACACTGCCTAGTTTTAACATCCAACTTTGACCTTTCATCCTTAGGAACATGCACAAAGGCTTTACACCCAAAGACTCTAAGATGATCATAAGAAACATTATTACCATACCAAACTCTGTCAGGGACATCACCATCTAAAACAACAGTAGGAGATAAATTGATAACATAAACAACAGTATTAAGTGCTTCTGCCCAAAAGGAATCTTACAGCTTAGCATCTGAAAGCATACATCTAACTCTCTCAACTAGAGTTTTGTTCATCCTCTCTGCTAAACCATTTAACTGAGGAGTCTTTAGAGGAGTTTTCTAATGCCGAATACCCTGCTCTCTGCAATATCTATTAAAAGGACCAATATACTCACCACCATTATCTGAGAGGATGCATTTCAATTTCTTCCCTGTCTGTCTCTCAACCAAGTCCTGAAAATCCTTTAACACATCAAGTACTTGATCCTTAGACTTCAAAGGAAATACCCAGAGCTTGCAAGAATGATCATCAATAAAAGTCACAAAGTAAAGTGCACCACCATGAGACTTACCTTAAAAGGACCACACAAATCAGAATGTACCAACTCCAGTAAATCAAGCTTTCTTGAAGGCGGATGACTTTGAAAAGAAACTCTTTTCTGTTTACCGACTAAGAAATGAGCACATCTCTTCAACTTTGCTTGTTTCACTCCAGAAAGCAATTTTTTCTTAGCCAAACTATCAATCCCCTTCTCACTCATATGACTCAGCCTTCTATGCCATAACTCTGATGAAGAATCATTATCCACCAAGTTTATTGAGTCTCTAGAAGTGGAGCCCTGAAATACATACAAGTTAGACAACTTGTCACCACGAGACACAACCATTGAACCTCTATTTAGCTTCCACTGGCCAGCACCAAGGGTGTTAATATAACCCTTATCATCAAGATTCCCTACAGAAATCAAATTCAAGCGAACATTTGGAGCATGCTTGACATTATTGAGAACAAGTTTGGAACCATTATTACTTTCCAAACAAACTGTGCCAATGCCAAGTACTTCAACCTCATCGTTATTGCCCATTTTCAACATCCCAAAATTACCTGCAGTATAAGAAGAAAATAATTCCTTCTTGGGCGTGATATGAGAAGTAGCACTAGAATTCACAAACCAGCTAGACTCATCACGAACAAGATTAATGGAATTTTCACCACAAGCAACAAGAAGATCATCATTAGTAACAACAGCAAAACGATTCTCATTATCGTCTTCTTTCTTTTGTCGTCTCATATCTCTTTTATGCTTGTAACAATATTTTATAATATGCCCATTCTTATGGCAATAGTCACATCTGATATTCTTGTATTTGGACTTAGATTTGCTTCTACTTGTACCTCTGTCATTCGAACCTCTAGACTTGTTTCTCCCTTATCTTCAGTAACCAAAACATCGGAATGTGAAGCCAAAGAAGATGAGGCCTGAGATCTTCTTCTCATCTCTTCATTTAAGACACCACTCTTAGAATATTTCATAGTTACAACACCACTGACAGCATAATTAGTTAAAGAAACTCAAAGAGTTTCCCAAGAGTCTGCCAGAGTATTAAGAAGCCAAAGTCCCTGAATTTCTTCATAGAACTTTACACCCATTCCGGACAGCTGGTCAAGAACACCCTGAAAATCATTGATATGATCAGAAATAGGACTGCCCTCTTTGTACCTGATATTCATCATTTGTTTCAACAGGACAACTTGTTATTGCCAGTCTTCGAAACTGTAACACCCCGTACATTTCCGAACTCACTTTATAACTTGGAGTCATGTTTACTTAGTGTTGAGAGCAATAAGTAAGTATTTGGTAGTGTTTTAATGGGATATTGGATGGTATGCTAGTATTTGCAAAAAGGGAGAAAAATTCAGCAAAGTATTAAAACTTGTGCCACTCCCTGTTTCAGGGGGTGTGGCGCAAGACCTCAAAGTTCAGAGGCAAAGGAATTCTTGCGCCACTGCTTGGTTTGCAACAAGTGGCACAAGGCACAAGGCACAAGTATTATGACCCTTCTGTGCTCGTTTCACAACGCAATGCAACGTCGATTCTTCCTTGGGTTCTCTTGGTTCCTTGGTGTTATTTTAACCTTGTTAAGGCTTCAAATACCTCAATACACTCCTACATAATCAAACCATGAAACACAAGTATTTATCAAAAATGTTCAATGAAGCCATGAGCGATTAGAATTTCTATTTTTGAGATTGAGGCTACGAACGTGAATTTCGTAAGTGAATATTGTCGTGACAATTATGGAATTAATTAAACATGAGATATATGATGGATTACACATTGAATTTGGTGGACTAAGATAATATGTGTTAATGGTCCAATTTGAGGCCCAAAATGGAGCCAAAATGCATGGCCCAATGGGTCAAATGACCCATTCTTTCTTTAAGTCATCAATTATTGACCCAAGTGGATCAAGATAACCATTAAATGGAGGCTATATAAGGCCAAAAGTAGATTTTTATTCACAAAATCTCTCATGACATTTCTAGACTTTTCTCTCCATTTCCAAACCCTAAAGCAATCAACTCTTGGGCAAGATCATCATCTTTCAAGCTTGGATAAGTGATTATTCTTGTACTTTAATATATCATATGCATGAGATACTATGTAAATCATGTTGGTTATGCTTGGAAGTATTGGATATGACACTTGTGGTTTTTGTAAAAAGATGTGTAATCCTTGAGAATTAAACATGGAAAAGGACTTGATGTTTTGATGAAAGTGAATGGTGTGGATGATATCTCAACATGTATGGTGTTGTTATGTCCATACTTTGTTATTTTTCTATATGGGTAACTTGTGGAATTTTGGGTATAAAATGTATTGGAGTGACTTGATGGGTTCATTGTGATGTGATGTTAATGAGAACATGTAAAGGAGGAACTTGGTGTGATTATGATCCTAAACTTGTTATTTTTCTATAAGTGTAAAATATGGGCTTTTGGATGATTTGATGTTGTAAGGTGTATTGAGGTGATTTGATGAAGTAATTGTGATGTCGTGTTAATGAAGAAATATAAAGAATGAACTTGGTATGAAATACTAATTGGGTTGTTATATTTTGGTCAATGTTGGGCATGTTGTGGTATTATTGATATGAAGGGTGAAATAACGTTATACGGCAGTCATATAGCTCATTGTCGTTTTGTGCACTTGTATGGTAGTTGAATGTTAACGTAAGCTCCGTTATGAACTTTTTTTGTAGAGTACAACGTAAGGAAGGAGCTAGACTATTGTGTTCACATATAGTATTGTTATTCATTTTGAGGAAGCGAGGTATGTAAGGTTATTATTTTTGTATCCTTCTGCAGCATATTGTCCATATTGACATGGTACTTGTTTCATTTCGAAATGTCCAAAGGTATTTCATTTCAAGTTGCCATATCATATTCCTTATAGGGTCAATGGTGATTCCCATGGTTCATAGTCATTGGCTAATATTTCAAAGTTCCAATAGTGTTTAGTTACATGTCTCTTGCTCATTGGTTATTGTTCTAAGCTTCCAACAATGTTATGGCTACAAAAGTATCAATCTCTCATAAGCCAAGAGTATCCTATTTCTGGGTATCAATTATGGTTCATCATATGTTCTTTATACATTAATCAATTGTCATTCACATGTCTCATATGCATTGGCTAATGTTCCAAAGATTCCATGGTTCCAATAAAGTTATGTTTCTAACAATGTTATGTTCCAAAGTTCAAAGTGATGTTATGACTAACAAAGTATCAATGATGTTATGACTAACAAAGTATAATGTATAAATGCTCAATTGGGGAGTGCAATCTAAGGGATATAGGTTCGGCTGGAACGCTCCCAATATAATTATTTGTGGGTGGCACTCTAAGGGGCATAAGCCTGGCTGGAACGATCCCACTAATATATCAGTTATGGGTGGCACTCTAAGGGGCATAAACCTGGCTGAAACGATCCCATTTGATATATCTCATTATCACCCACTGATCAGTTGGGGCCCGGGTATCACATGTAATGGTTAATGACAAATGAATGCAAATGCAAAGAAAATAAAGAAATCAAGATACATGTTTCAAATGCACATAGAATCATGGTTTGTTTTATATTGATTGTTCACTTGTTCTTGATCTCACGAAAGTTATTATATCTCATAAAGTTATGTATTGCCTTACATACTCAGTACATTCTTCATACTGACGTTCCTTATGGGACTTACCTTACTTACTGCAGGCGCAGTTTCTAATAGACCTTCACAGTAGGTTGCTGAGTTTTTGTTGAGTATTAGTGAGCTCCAGTTGCTTCGGAGCTTCTCCAAGTCACATGTGTACATGGGTTTTTGGTGTTATTATGTAAATCTTGCATAAGCATGGTCATGTATCTATTAGAGGCTTTGTCTACATATGTGGGAAAAAGAATGGAAGAGATGTATATTCATTTTGCCTTGGTGGCCCTAACGGCCAAGTTTTATGTATGTATATCACGTGTGTTTTACGATTTCTGCTATTGACATCTCATATCTCTACGTGATGGTTCTGCTTATCGAGTGACATGCATATGAGTGGACAGGGGCAAAGATTGGTTCTCTCAGGCCTTATCGGCCTCGGGTGACAGTCCGACCCGAATGGGATTCGGGTTGTGACAAAGTGGTATCAGAGCAGGTCGTCCTAAGGGTGTCTACAAAGTCGTGTCTAAGTAGAGTCTTACTTATCAATGTGTTGCGCGCCACATTTATAAGTAAGAGGCTATGAGACATTTAGGAGTTGTTGTTTTTCTTCACTTCTAGATCGTGCATTAGAGCCAAAGTTGTAGGTGGACGCATATGTACGCATTGACATTGGTTTTCTTTTGCATAGTCAAAAGCTGATTTTTTGACAAGATAAGGGCAAAGGTAAGAAGGTTGATATGCCTTCCGAAGAAGAAATGAGTAAATCACCACTTGACCAAGCTAGTCAAGGTGGGGCTGACATGAAATTGGCAATACATGTTTCTCTTATCCAAAAGGTAGAGAAATACCCGGAGAACCACCTATAAGTGCCACTGAACAGGATTTAAGACATGTAGTGTATATGTTGACTCAGATAGTTGTTGTACAATGTCACGGGCGAGTTGGCCCAATGATGAGTAATGATGGTGCGGCTAGGGCAGCTAGTCGTCGAACACAGGATTTTCTAAAATTAAACCCTCTCACGTTCACCGGGTCGGTTCTGAAGGAAGACCCATAGGACTTTACAGACCAAATCAAATAGGCTCTAAGATGTTATGCATGTGACTGGTGTATTGATGTACTTCCAGCTAGTTGGGAGGAAGTTAAAACGGCATTCCTTGACCAGTACCTCCCATATGAGGTTCGAAAAGCTCATGCGGACCAATTGTTAAATCTTTTTCAAAGGACTATGAGTGTCAGAAAGTACAGTCTTTGGTTTAATTTGTTTTGGATAGGTATGCCCCAAATGTGGTAGCTATTATGACCGGTAGAGTGCATCGGTATGTGGAAAGATGGATTGTACTATTGTGGCCTTAAAAAGAGGTATGGATATAGCCAGAATACAGGCTCTCTGCATAGATAATAGAGGATCAGAGGCAACAGAAAAGGACATAAATATTTGAAGAAGGGTCGTCAAAGAGGGCTAGACCTATGGGACAGTTCATGGTGTCCCAAGGAGAATTTAGGTCTTGGGTGTTTAACAGACCGCCTAGACCATTATTTCCTTAATCTATAGTAAATGTTCTACCTCGATCCCAAGGGTTTAGAGACAATCGGTTTGGCAAAGAAGTAAGATTTAGGATTCATGGGCAATGGGGCATTAGGTATAAGAACGTAGAAGGTAGGAACCAACCGAAGTCTCCTCGTCAGCCGTGTTAGTACTGCGGAAGTTATCATCTAGGTGAAATGTCGGTTGGGACCAAATTTTGTTATTGATGTAATGTGTCAGGCCACAAAATGAGGCTTCTTCTGATGAAGCTACAGGTACCCTATACGTAGTGATTGACCCATATTCGACACTAGCATATGTTATTTCATTAATTGTTGAAAATCCAAAAGAACACCAGAATGATTAGTTATGTCACATGAAGTCTATACATCAGTTGGTGAATCTATTGTAGTAAAAAGAGTATATCATAAGTGCATAGTAATTGTTTGTGGTCATGAGACACTGGTTGATCTTATTGAGCTGGAAATAGTGGATTTTAATGTTATAAGAGGATTGTGCCATAGTAGATTGCCGAACTAAGAAGTTATATTGTCGTTTTCCCCAAAAGAATGTTTTGAATGGCCGGGGAAATGTGGGGGCACCAAGAGGAAAATTTATTCCCATCTTAAAGAAAAGAAAAGGGATACATATGTCACTTAGGAAGAGTGAAAGATACTGATGTGAAGCCACCAACTCTTCAATCAGTTCTGGTGGTAAATGAGTTCCTCGATGTATGAGCTGATATTAATGTACTCAGCCTATTTTTATCTCTTCATATATCATGGCCCCGGTAAAGTTACGGGAATGAAATGAGAAATTGAAAGACGTGATTAACAAGGGATTCATAAGACTTAGTACAACCCCTTGGGGTGCATCAATGTTCATAGTACCGAAAAAAAGGGCACATTGAGAATGTGTGTTTACTATCGGTAACCGAATAAGGTGACGATGAAGAATACATGTATTTTCCCCGTAGTTGATGACTTATTTGATCGGTTATAGGGTGCCAAATTCTTCCTAAAGATTGACTTAAGGTTAGGAGATCATCAAGTAAGGGTAAAAAAAAAAAAAAGATACCCAAACTAGAGGTATGGTTGTTATGAATTCGTAGTTATGCCATTTGGGCTAACAAATGCACCAGCTGCGTTGATGGGTTTCATAATTAGGGTGTTTAAGCTATCGCTAAGCATATTCGTGACAATGTTTTAGATGCTATACTAGATTACTCAAGATCACAAAAGGGCCATGCTAATTACTTGTGACAAGTGTTACGGATTCTTCGTGACCGTAAGACATGCAAGTTCTTGAAATGCAAGTTTGGTCACAATCCGTATCGTCCATAGGAAACTTTGTATAGAATGAAAGAATAAGGATTAACATACACAAAAGAAGTGACCAAAGCTTACGGCGCCTATGAAAATTCGTAGCTTCCTTGAGTTGGCCAGTTATTGCAGAAGAATTGTTAAGTAACTAAGTTTCAGCGAAATGAGGTATGTGAGAAAAGTTTGCAAGAGTTGAAAGATAAATTGACTCCTACACTTGTACTAGTACCTCCCAAAGGCACATAAGAGTATGCAGTGTATTGTGATTTTTTAAGAGTTGGGTGGGAAATGTATACATGTAGCACGACACTGTGATAGCGTATGCCTTAAGACAATTGCGTCCACATAAGAGAAATGATCCCACCTATGATTTTAAGTTAACAATTGTGACAAATGCTTGTAACAGATGGCACCACTACTTGTATAAAGCTTCAGGTGAAAGAATTATAGTATCAAATGTGGTAGAATTTTCGTTGATATCTGGAGAAAAAAAGAGCAATATGTAAGTCATTTTGAGTTCAATTGAAAAAAAAAAAAGAGTACAGCGAACTTCGATGAAGGTATTTGAGCAAACACAAGGGGAGTACTTTAGCGCCAATGTAGATTATGTGTACTGGGTATAGCTGAATTAAGATGAATTAAGGAAATAAATGATGACAGAAGAACATCGTTCATGGCTTTTGAGTCATTTGGAAGCAACCAAAATGTACCAGGGTTTAGCAGAGAAGACTTGGTAAGGGTACATGAGAAGCGTATTGTAGAATTTGTAACTCAATGTCCAAGCAGTCACTGATTAATAATATAACATCAGAAATCTGTATGTTTTATGCAATGTATTACCCTTCCAGTTTGGAAGTGGAACATGAACAACATGGATTTAATCACAGGGTTGCCTCGTACACTGCGAAGGTTGATACCATATAGGTAATAGTTGACAGGCTTACCGAGTCAGCGTATTTCCTACCATGTTAGGACCATCGATACAGCTGAACATTATGCAAAGTTGTGTGTAATAGAGATAGTACGATTACACGGGATTCCACTCACTATTATATCACACAGGAGAGTTCACTTTATTGCACAGTATTGGAAGTCTTTTCAGTAAAACGTGGGTATACAGGTGGATGTAAGTACGTCTTGCCATCCTCAGATGGATGGAAAAACAGAACATATTATACGAACGTTTGAAGATATGCCACGAGTTTGTACATTGGCCTTTCAAAGCTATCAAAAGGCACCTTACGAAGCTTTATGTGAAAGAAAATATAGATCATAAATTGGATGGGTTACATATTATGAAATTTGCTTTGCTCGGGAAAGGTTTTGTTCATCAAGATATAGAGAAAGTGAAGGTGATATAACAGTAGCTACAAATGGACCAGAGCCGATACAAATCATATGCCGATATTAGAAGAAGGGAATTCAAATGTGCCATAGATGATTAGGTATTTTTGACAGTGTCACCAATGAAAAAAGATAATGAGATTCGAAAAGAAAGAGAAATTGTCCAAAGATTTGGGCAAATTGCATATCTATTAACAATAGTCCACGAACTCTTCACAGTTCATTCAGTATTTTACATACGATGCTTTGAAAGTGTATAGGCGTTTATCCCATATTGTTGCCAGTGGAAATGTACAAATTACAGGGGATCTCACATGTGAAAAGGTACTTATTGTTACCTATTGTTATCCTAGATCGATAAGAGAAAGAATTAAGAGATGCAGAAGTAGCTTCCGTAAAGGTACTATTGGAGAAATTAGCACGTATAGAAGAAATCACAAGGGAAACCAAAGAACTAATGAAATCTAAAGTACTCGCATTTGTTGAACATGGAAGAAAAAGTTCAAGGTACAACATTGGAGTCATAACAAGTGAGTTTTTATAAGTGTTATAGGTGTATATGATAACATAAAGGATTGATGATGTGAAGAATGCACTTCGACTTAAGTATTACAATGAGACACTGTTACTAACATTCGAGGACGAATGTTTCTAAGGGGGGGAAGGATGTAACACCCCGTACATTTTTGAACTCACTTTATAACTTGGAGTCATGTTTACTTAGTGTTGAGAGCAATAAGTAAGTATTTGGTAGTGTTTTGATGGGGTATTGGATGGTATGCTAGTATTTGCAAAAAGGAAGAAAAATTCAGCAAAGTATTAAAACTTGCGCCACTCCCTATTTCAGAGGGTGTGGCACAAGACCTCAAAGTTCAGAGGCAAAACAATTCTTGTTCCACTGCTTGCTTTGCAGCAAGTGGTGCAAGGCACAAGGCACAAGTATTATGGCCCTTCCGTGCTCGTTTCGCAACGCAATGCAACGTCGATTCTTCCTTGGGTACTTTTGGTTCCTTGGTGTTATTTAATCCTTGTTAAGGCTTCAAATACCTCAATACACTCCTACATAATCAAACCATGAAACACAAGTATTTATCAAAAATGTTCAATGAAGCCATGAGCGACTAGAATTTCTATTTTTGAGATTGAGGCTACGAACGTGAATTTCGTAAGTGAATATTGTCGTGACAATTATGGAATTAATTAAACATGAGATATATGATGGATTACACATTGAATTTGGTGGACTAAGATAATATGTGTTAATGGTCCAATTTGAGGCCCAAAATGGAGCCAAAATGCATGGCCCAATGGGTCAAATGACCCATTCTTCCTTTAAGTCATCAATTATTGACCCAAGTGGATCAAGATAACCTTTAAATGGAGGCTATATAAGGCCAAAAGCAGATTTTTATTCACAAAATCTCTCATGACATTTCTAGACTTTTCTCTCCATTTCCAAACCCTAAAGCAATCAACTCTTGGGCAAGATTATCATCTTCTAAGCTTGGGTAAGTGATTATTCTTGTACTTTAATATATCATATGTGTAACACCCCGTACCTTCCCAACCCTACTTGATGACGTTGAATAATTTTTGCTTAGGGGTCGAGAGATATAAGTATGTATTTGGTAATGCTAATGATGAGGGAATTGAAATTTGGCCACATACATGCGATTAGACCTTCGTAGGAGGTGTTTTGTGATTTTGTGGAGCATTTGTGTCATAACCCATACACATTCCAACCTCATTTGGTGACTTGGAGTCATGGTTACGTGATGATTAAGATCACTAAGTAAGTATTTTGTAGTGTTTTGATAAGGTATTGGACGATATGCAAGTGTTGGAAAAAGTGGCCGAAAAATTCAGCAAAGTACCAAGACTTGCGCCACTCCCTGTTTCAGGGGGTGTGGCGCAAGCCACTGATTCAGAGGGGGTGCAATTCTTGCGCCACTGCCTTGCTTTGCAGCAGTGGCGCAAGGCACAACATGTTGTGCCCTTCCGCGCTCGTTTCACAACGCAATGCTACATCGATTCGTATATGGTTTCTTTTGGTTCTTTGGAGTTATTTAAGCATTGTTAAGGTTTCAAATACATCAATACACTCCTACATACTCCTACATGATCAAATCATGAAACACAAGAATTTATCAAAAATGTTCAATGAAGCCATGGGCGACTAGAATTTCTATTTTTGCGATGGAGACGACGAATGAGAATCTCGTAAGTGAATATCATCGAGACATTATGAAATTAATTACACATGAGATATATGGTGGATTATACATTGGATTTAGTGGGTTAAGTGGATATATGTTATTGGGCCCAATTTGAGGCCCAAAACAAAGCCAAAATGCTTAGGCCCAAGGGGAAAAATGATCCATTCTTCTACTTTGACCAAGCCAATATGGCATTTAATGCCAAAGTGTGGCTAAAGATGACCACAAGGCCTATATAAAGGCACCCAAATCAGATTTTTCTTCAAGGAACCACACATGACATTTCTAGATTTTTTTCTACAAAAGGGCTTTTTCTCTCAACTCACAAACCCTAAGGCAACCATTTATTGGAGACAAGATCATCACTTTGCAAGCTTGGGTAAGTGTTTATTATTGTGATTTAATATATTAAGTACATGGGGAGTATGTAAATCATGTTGGTTATGCTTGGAGGTGTTGAATATGGTACTTTGTGTTTTTGTGAAAGATGTGCTATCTTGGTGATGTGAACTTGAATTAGGACTTGTGCCTTTGATGAAAGAGCATGGTATGGACAAAATAAGAACATGTATGATGTTATTTTTGGTATTAAACTTGTTCTTGTCTATAAGTGGAAATTGTGGGATTTTGGCCGATATGTGTTATGAGTTGTATTAAGGTAAAGTGATTGATTATTTGTGATGTGGTATGGATAAGAAAGTGTAAAGGAGAAGTGTTGTGGTGCAATGTATTGATTTTCATGTATTGGTCAATGTATGGAATATTGGGGGATTTTTGGAATAATAATTTTATCAATGGTTTTGTCAAGGGGAAATGGCATGTTTAAGGACAAATATGTGACTCATTGATGTTATATGCATTTGAAGAGTAGTTGGTGGTTAATGTGAATTTCGTTATGCATTTGTGTTGTAGAGTGACACATAAAGAAGGAGCGGGACTATTGTATGCACCTCTAGGATTATATATTCATATTGCGAATCCAAGGTATGTAAGGTTACTTTGTCCGTATCTTTTTGCGGCAAATAGTGTCCATATTGACATGTCACTAGTTCTATCCCGAAATGTGCTAAGGTATCCGATATCCGTTTATCACTAGTCATTGTCATATATTTTCTACTCATGGATCATTTGTGAATCTCATATCCCATAGTCATGGTTAATGTTCCGAAAGCTCAAATAAAGTTACGTACCAATATTCCAATAGTGCCTATACTTGTGTTTCATCTTCATGGATTATTGTCCAACGGTTCCAATGGTATCATGGTGCTAGTAATGTTATATTTCTCATTGATACTTATTCACATGTTCTTCACTCATTGGTTAATGCTTCAAAGTTTCCAACAATGTTATGTACCAAAGTTCAAAGTGATGTTATAACTATCATTGTACCAACTTCAAAGTATCAATCTCAAAGTAATGAACAAAGTAATGCAAATGTGGTAAATGATCAAGTACGGGTGGCAAGTCTAGGGGCGTAAGCCTAGCTCGACTCGATCCCGAGGTTTGGATTTATGGGTGGCAAGTCTAGGGGCGTAAGCCTAGCTCGACTCGATCCCGATGCATTGATGTATGGGTGGCAAGTCTAGGGGCATAAGCCTAGCTCGACTCGATCCCTACACAATGATATGATATGAAAGACCCACTGATCAGTCGGGGCCCGGGTACATTGTGACATATGTAATGACAAGTGAGCATTGAATGTAAAGAAAGTAATGAAAGTAATGAAAGCAATCCACATGGTTTCCAAAATGCAAAATGGTGACTTATTCACATTGATTATTCATATGGTTTGAGTTCATTGAAATATTCATGTATTATACAGTTTTATCTGAGCCTTGCATACTCAGTACTTATTTCGTACTGACCCCTCTCGGGGAATTTACCTTACTTGCTGCAGGCGCAGGTACTAGTAGGCCGCCACAGTAGGTTGCCAGCTATTTGCGGTTTATTGGTGAGCTCCAGTTAGTTCGGGGCTTCTCCGAGTCACAGTGGTTCATATGCTTTGATATTGTACATTGTGTGTAAAGCGGGGACTTTTCCCGACTTTCAGTTGGTTTTGGTCAATGCATCTGTTAGAGGCTTTTGTATACGTATGTGGGTGTATGTGTATAAGATGATAGATGAAATCTTGACTTGATGGCCTCAACGGCCACGTTTCTCATATGTATATACGTCATATGTTCTATGCTTTCCGATTTTAGCCCCTCATGTTTCTATGTGATAGTAGTGTTTCCTATGACATGTATATGAATGAATAGAAGCAAAGATTGGTTCTCTTGGGCCTTGTCGGCTTCGGGTGCCAATCACGCCTCGTGGGAGTTCGGGGCGTGACAATATGCATGATAGACTATGTAAATCATGTTGGTTATGCTTAGAAGTGTTGGATATGACGCTTGTGGTTTTTGCAAAAAGATGTGTAATCCTTGAGAATTAAACATGGAAAAGGACTTGATGTTTTGATGAAAGTGAATGGTGTGGATGATATCTCAACATGTATGGTGTTGTTATGTCCATACTTTGTTATTTTTCTATATGGGTAAATTGTGGAATTTTGGGTATAAAATGTATTGGAGTGACTTGATGGGTTCATTGTGATGTGATGTTAATGAGAACATGTAAAGGAGGAACTTGGTGTGATTATGATCCTAAACTTGTTATTTTTCTATAAGTGTAAAATATGGGCTTTTGGCCGATTTGATGTTGTAAGGTGTATTTGTCATGCCCCGAATCCCATCGAGACATTATTGGCACCCGTAGCCGATAAGGCCCGAGAGAACCAACCTTTGCCTATGTTCAATCATATGCATAACACGAACATCACCACCATTACGAGAGAACTTGAAAGACGAATAACAGAAAACATGGAACATATATATATACATATGAAACTTGGCCGTTGAGGCCATCCAGTCAACACAACATCTGCCTTTTACACTGATACACCCACATTCGTCTACAAAAGCCTCTAACAAGAGCATTGACCACTACAAACCAAAAGTCGGGACAAGTCCCCGCTTTATATAACATGTACATCACCAAAACATATATACACTTTGACTTGGAGAATCCCCGAAGTAGCTGGAGCTCACCAAAGAACCGCTAACACTGGCAATCTACTGAGGAGGCCTACTGGTACCTGTGCCTGCAGCAAGTAAGGTAAATTCCCCCGAGAGGGGTCAGTAAGAAATAAGTACTGAGTATGTAAGGCTCAGATGAAACTGTACAACACATGAGTAATTCAGTGAACTCAGAACATATGAATAATCAATGTGAATAAGTCACCATTTTGCATTTTGGGAAACTATGTGAATTGCTTTCATTACTTTTTTTGCTTTCTTTATCTCAATGCTTACTTGTCAATACATGTGTCACAATGTACCTGGGCCCCTACTGATCAGTGGGTCTTTACATAACATATTATTGTGTTGGGATCGGGTCGAGCTAGACTTATGCCCCTAGACCTGCCACCCATAAATCAATGCATCGGGATCGAGTCGAGCTAGGCTTATGCCCCTAAACTTGCCACCCATAAATCAATACATCGGGATCGAGTCGAGCTAGGCTTATGCCCCTAGACTTGCCACCCATAAATCAATACATCGGGATCGAGTCGAGCTAGGCTTATACCCCTAGACTTGCCACCCATAAATCAATGATTGACCACATATGCATTACTTTGTTCTTTATTTTGAGATTGGTACAATGGTTGCTATAACTTTATTTGAAACTTTGGATCATTAACCAATGAATGAGAGACATGAGAATAACTTGGCAACATAACATTATTAGAACCATAACACCATGGGAACCATTGGACAATAATCCATGAACAAGGGACATGCGTATAATCATTATTGGATCATTGGAACACAACCTTGTTTGAACTTTTGGAACATTAACCATGACTATGAGACATGAGATTCACAAATGATCAATGAGTAGGAAATATATGATAATTGATAACCGGATATGGAATACCTTAGCACATTTTGGGATAGGACTAGTGACATGTCAATATGGATACTATTTGCCGCAGAAATATACGGACAAAAGAACCTTACATACCTTGTATCCTCAATACGAATATACAACCTTAGATGTGTATACAAGAGTCCCGCTCCTTCTTTATGTGTCACTCTACAACATAAATATATAACGGAATTCACATTAACCATCAACTACTCTGCAAATGCATGTAACATCAATGAATCACATAGTTGCCCTCAAACATGCCATTTCCCCTTGACAAAACCCTTGATAACATTACTATTCCAAAAATTCCATAATATTCCCAACATTGACCAATACATGATAATTGATACATTTCACCAAAACACTTCTCCTTTACACTTTCTTATCCATACCACATCACAAATAATCCATCAACTTATCTTAATACAACTCATAACACATATCGGCCAAAATCCCACAATTTCCATTTATAGACAATAACAAGTTTAATACCAAAATGACACCATACATGTTCATATTTTGACCATACCATGCTCTTTCATCAAAGGCACAAGTCCTAATTCAAGTTCAAATCACCAAGATATCACATCTTTCACCAAAAGCAAAAATACACTATTCACCACCTTGCCAACACAACTATCATAATATACATAATCTCCCATGCATATAATATGTTAATCCATGAGAATAAATACTTACCAAGGCTTGGAATATGATGATCTTGTCCAAGGAGTCCAAAGGAATATTTTGCTTTAGGGTTTGAAACTTAAAGAAATGTTGGAGAAAATATCTTAAAGGCATGAGAGATTTGAATGATTAAAAATCTGATATTGGGGACTTTATATAGACCCCAAGTCATACTTAGCCATTTCTTTGGCATTTAATGTGGTCAAAGTGGAAGAATGGGTCTTTTTGCCCTTTGGGCCAAGTCTTTTAATTCCAATTTGGGCCTAACTTTGGGCCCAATAACACATATCCATGTAACCCACCAAATTTCATGTATTATTCACCATATATCTCATTTTTACATAATTCCATAATGTCACGACAATATTCTCTTACGAGATTCTCATTCGTCGCCTCGATCGCAAAAATAGGAATTCTAGTCGCCCTTGGCTTCATTAGACATTTTGGATCACTATTCATATTTCATGATTTGATCATGTAGGAGTATGTAGGAGTGTATTGAAGTGTTTGAAGCTTTAACAATGCTCAAAGAACTCCAAAGAACCAAAAGAAACCATCAAGAATCGTCGTAGAATTACGTTACAAAACGGGTCCAGAAAGGCACCATATTTGTGCCTTGAGCCACTAGCTGCAAAGCAGGCTATGGCGCAAGAAATGAGCCTCCTTTGAATTTAGGTGGCTTGTTCCACACCCCTGAAACAGGGTAGTGGCGCAAGTTTCAGCACTTTGCTGAATTTTTCGGCCACTTATCCAATGTTTGCATATCGTCCAATCCCTTATCAAAACACTACAAAATACTTACTTAGTGATCTTAATAATCAAGTAAACATGACTTCAAGTCACCAAATGAGGTTAGAATGTGTACTGGGTATCACCCAAATGCTCCACGAAACCACAAAACACCTCCTACAAAAGTCTAATCGCACATTTTAGGTCCGATATCAAATGTTTTACCAATGACACCATAAAACTCCTACTCATGGCATCTCAACACCTAGGTAAGAATTATTCAATGTCATCAAGTAGGGTTGGGAATGTATGGGGTGTTACAGTATTGAGGTGATTTGATGAAGTAATTGTGACGTCGTGTTAATGAAGAAATATAAAGAATGAACTTGGTATGAAATACTATTGGGTTGTGATATTTTGGTCAATGTTGGGCATGTTGTGGTATTATTGATATGAAGGGTGAAATAACGTTATACGGTAGTCATATAGCTCATTGTCGTTTTGTGCACTTGTATGGTAGTTGAATGTTAACGTAAGCTCCGTTATGAACTTTTGTTGTAGAGTACAACGTAAGGAAGGAGCTAGACTATTGTGTTCACATATAGTATTGTTATTCATTTTGAGGAAGCGAGGTATGTAAGGTTATTCTTTTTATATCCTTCTGCAGCATATTGTCCATATTGACATGGTACTTGTTTCATTTCGAAATGTCCAAAGGTATTTCATTTCAAGTTGCCATATCATATTCCTTATAGGGTCAATGGTGATTCCCATGGTTCATAGTCAATGGCTAATGTTTCAAAGTTCCAATAGTGTTTAGTTACATGTCTCTTGCTCATTGGTTATTGTTCTAAGCTTCCAACAATGTTATGGATACAAAAGTATCAATCTCTCATAAGCCAAGGGTATCCTATTTCTGGGTATCAATTATGGTTCATCACATGTTCTTTATACATTAATCAATTGTCATTCACATGTCTCATATGCATTGGCTAATGTTCCAAAGATTCCATGGTTCCAATAAGGTTATGTTTCTAACAATGTTATGTTCCAAAGTTCAAAGTGATGTTATGACTAACAAAGTATCAATCTCAAAAGTAAAGAAAGAAGTAATGTATAAATGTTCAATTGGGGAGTGCAATCTAAGGGACATAGTGTAACACCCCGTACCTTCCCAACCCTACTTTATGACATTGAATAATGTTTAATTAGGTGTCGAGAGTTATAAGTATGTATTTGGTAATGTTCAAGATGAGAAAAAAATTGAAATTTGGCCTTGTACATGTGACTAGCCTTTCATAGGAAGTGTTTGGTGATTTCGTGGAGCATTTGTGTAATACCTCGTACACATTCTAACCTCATTTGGTGACTTGTATTCATGTTTACTTGATGATTAAGATCACTAAGTAAGTATTTTGTAGTGTTTTGATAAGGTATTGGACGATATGCAAGTATTGAAGAAGTGGCCGAAAAATTCAGCAAGGTAGGAAAACTTGCGCTACTACCCCATTTCAGGGGGTGTGGCGCAAGCCACTGATTCAGATAGGGTGCATTTATTGCGCCACTGCCTTGCTTTGCAGCAGTGGCGCAAGGCACAAAGATTTTGCCTTCCCGGGCTCGTTTCGCAACGCAATTCTATGACGATTCTTAAATGGTTTCTTTTGGTTCTTTGGAGTTCTTTGAGTGTTGTTAAAGCTTAAAATACATCAATACACTCCTACATACTTCTACACGATCAAACCATGAAACACAAGTAATTATCAAAAAATGTTCAAGGAAGCCATGGACGACTAGAATTTCTATTTTTGCGATCGAGACGACGAATGAGAATCTCGTAAGAGAATATTGTCGTGACATTATGGAATTATTTAAACATGAGATATATGGTGACTTATACATGAAAGTTGATGGGTTACATGGATATGTGTTATTGGGTAATGGAATAAAAGACTTGGCCCAAATGGGTCAAATGACCCATTCTTGCCATGACTACTCAATTATTGCTCCCAAATGGATAAGGATGACTTCAAGGGCCTATAAAAGGCACCAAAAATCAGAATTTATTCATTCAAACACACATGTATTTCTAGGTTTTGCCAAGAACCCAAAAACAAGAGATATTTTCTCTTAACTCTCAAACCCAAACCCTAAGCCTCTTTGGACAAGACCATAATCTTCCAAGCCTTGGTAAGTATTTATTCTCATGGATTAACATATTATATGCATGGGAGATTATGTATATCATGATAGTTATGTTGGCAAGGTGGTGAATAGTGTATTTGTGCTTTTGGTCAAAGATGAGCCATCTTGGTGAATTGAACTTGAAAAGAGACTTGATGTCTTAATGAAAGAGCATGGTATGGATAAAATATGAACATGTATGGTATGATTTTGTTATTAAACTTGTTATTTTTCTAAAAGTGTAAATTGTGGGATTTTGGTCGATATGTGCTATGAGGTGTATTAAGGTAATTTGATGGATTATTTGTGATGTGATATGGATAAGAAAGTGCAAAGGAGAAGTGTTGTGGTGAAATGTATTGATTCTCATGTATTGGTCAATGTATGGAATATTGGGGGATTTTTGGAATAATAATTTCATCAATGGTTTTGTCAAGGGGAAATGACATGTTTCAAGGCAAACATGTAACTCATTGATATTGTATGAATTTGTAAAGTAATTGATGGTGTAATTATGATGTTGTGATGGTGGAGAGTGGAAAATATGAACTTGGTGTGACATACAAGTGGTTTATGATACTTTGGTCAATGTTGGGCATGTTGTGATATTATTGATATGACCATGCCGTAAATGGTATTGTAGAGAAATAAATAACATGTTAAAGCCAAACATGTGACTTATTGTTATTGTATGCATTTGTAAGGTAGTTGGTGGTTAATGTTGGTTCCACTATGTACTTGTGATGTAGAGTGAAACGTAAAGAAGGAGAGGAATTGTTGTGCTCACATATTTGATTGTGTACTTACATTGGGAAGATAAGGTATGTAAGGTTACTCTTTTCGTATCCTTCTACAAGATATTGTTCTTATTGACATTGGGCTTGTTTCAATTCCGAGAGGCTTGAAGTATATCAATTCAGGGTGATGTATATTGTTATTCATATGTGCCTTATTCTTAGATGAATTATGATTCACTTATCTCTTTTTCCAAAGATGTTATGATGTTATAATTCCTCAAAGAACTATCTCAAGAGGGTAATAATGTAAGAGAATCTATTTATTCTTGACAAGCATTTTCCAATCATGTCATGTTCCAAAGTCCTATGGTATGATGATTATCCGTGTATCAATCTTTCCCAAGTAGAAGTACTAGTATCATAAGAGTAATAGGAGAGGTGATGTGCAAGGTAGTATAATTATTCCTCATAAGTGAAGATGTCAATCTCATGAGGTAAAGGAGTAAAGTGAGATGTGCATATAGGTGCATGCTTAATTAAGGTGTTAATACTTATAAGAGTAGGGTAAAGCATATTGGTATGTTTCAATTAGTGTCATGATCCAAAGTTCCAATAGAAGTTATACATATGTCTCTTGTTCATTGATTATTGTCCAAATGGTTCCAATAGTGTTATGTTTCCATGAAGGCTATGTTTACAAGAATGTCATATTGCCAAGTTATTCATATGTCTCTCACTCATTGATTATTGATCCAAAGCTTCAAATAAAGTTGTGACTATCAAAGTGTCAATCTCTCACAAGTAAAGGTATCAATCTCAAAAGTAAAGAAATGAAGTAAGAATAAAGTAATACATGATTGATTGTGTTCATGGGTGTTATCCATGGGGTACAAATACCCGCATGATGATGATAGTTTATCTATGGGGCGCAAACGCCCACGTGATGATGGCCATTTATCCATGGGGTGCAAGAACACCCGCATGACGATATGATCTTATCCATGGGGTGAAAAGAATACCTGGATGACGATGATATGTTATCCATGGGGTGAAAAGAACACCTGCATGATGTGGGCCCAGAAAGTGTATGAGTGATGTAAAAGTAAAGTAAAGTAAATGCAAGAGAAAGAAAGAACGTAATGTACATGGTTTCCAAAAGTACAGAATAGTGACTCATCTACATTGTGACTTATCTATATTGGTTATGCATTTGAACTTGAGTTCTTGACATATCTTCATAACTTACAGTTTCATTAAAGCCTTACATACTCAGTACATTCTTCGTACTGACCCTTTTTGGGGAATTTACCTTACTTGCTGCAGGCGCAGGTCCTAGTAGGCCTCCACAGTAGATTGTCAGTGTTGCAGATCTTTGGTGAGCTCCAGTTAGTTCGGGGCTTCTCCGAGTCACTGTTGTACATGTGTTTGATTTTAGTTCATTTTGGTCAATGCATTTTGTTAGAGGCTTTTGTAGATGGATGTGGGTGTATAAATGTAAAGGTACATGTCGTTTTGACTTGATGGCTCAAACGACCAAGTTTTACATACATAGCTATGACATATGTTTTCATGTCTATGACTTCCGTATAGTTGCATAAGGTGTAATAAGATTTATATGAGGTTATGTATGCGAATGTACATGAGCAAATATTGGTTCTCTCAGGTCTTATCGGCTTCGGGTGTCAATCACGCGTCGTTGGGATTCGGGGCGTGACACATAGGTCCTGATGGAACGCTCCCAATATAAGTATTTGTGGGTGGCACTTTAAGGGGCATAAGCCTGGCTGGAACGATCCCACTAATATATCAGTTATGGGTGGCACTCTAAGGGGAATAAGCCTGGCTGGAATGATCCCATTTGATATATCTCATTATCACCCACTGATCAGTTGGGTCCCGGGCATCACATGACAATGGTTAATGACAAATGAATGCAAATGCAAAGAAAGTAAAAAAAGCAAGATACATGTTCCAAATGCACATATAATCATGGTTTGTTTTACATTGATTGTTCACTTGTTCTTGATCTCACGAAAGTTATTATATCTCATGAAGTTACGTATTGCCTTACATACTCAGTACATTCTTCGTACTGACGTCCCTTATGGGATTTACCTTACTTGCTGCAGGCGCAGGTTCTAATAGACCTCCACAGTAGGTTGCTGAGTTTTTGTTGAGTATTGGTGAGCTCCAGTTGCTTCGGGGCTTCTCCAAGTCACATGTGTACATGGGTTTTTGGTGTTATTATGTAAATCTTGCATAAGCATGGTCATGTATCTATTAGAGGCTTTGTCTACATATGTGGGAAAAAGAATGGAAGAGATGTATATTCATTTTGCCTTGGTGGCCCCAACGGCCAAGTTTTATGTATTTATATCACGTGTGTTTTACGATTTCTGTTATTGACATCTCATATCTCTACGTGATGGTTCTGCTTATCGAGTGACATACATATGAGTGGACAGGGGCAAAGATTGGTTCTCTCGGGCCTTATCGGCCTCGGGTGCCAGTCCGGCCCGAATGGGATTTGGGTTGTGACAGAAACATAAAGTGTCTCGAGTTTGTCCCACAAACTTCTGGCATGTGTCTCATTCACAATATGGTTTCTAACATTATCTTCAACCCATTGTCTAATATAGCCACAAACCTGCAAGTGCTCAAATTCCCAATCCTCATCTATCATGGACTGAGGTTTATTAGAAGCAAAAACAGGCAAATGCATTTTCTTGACAAATAGGAGATCTTTCATCTTGCCTTTCCAAGTATGATAATTACTACCATTCAAACACACCATTTTGCTCATATTTGCCTCCATCATTCAAATCAACAATCAACAACAACCTCGCTCTGATACCACTTTGTTGGGAAAGACAAGGGCACTAACAATAGTGCACGACTAAAATTTTCCTTTCAATTTGAACCAAGAGAAGACAAACAAACTCAAGCACAATGATAATAAGACAACAAATATATCAACCAAAATAGATAAGCAAGGGTAAAATAAACCAATCACATGAGACACCAGATTTACGTGGAAAACCCTTCAGTGTGAAGAGTAAAAAACCACGGGACCAAAAACCTCCACTATAATCACCAAGAGTTACAATAATATTCTCCAAAATGGCCACCAAATAAGTGCCAAACAACGAGCAACACTACATAAAGCACAACACCAAAAACTAGAGAATTAAAGGAACAAAATCACCAAAATGCAGCTACTGTTCACGGATGAAAAACTGGAGCTGCGTGGTATTAAATTCAACTCTGTCAGATCCTAATCAAATATTGAGCTGAGAGGAACAAGCTGTCCAAAAATCAGCTCAATCGGATAAGAAACAAAACGGGAATCGCAATTTGAAGTTGGCAATTTAGAGCTGAAATTGGGTGCGAAAATCTGCACTTTCTCTCTCTGTGTGGCTGCTGATTTCTCTCTTTTGTGATGAGAAAATAAGACCTAAAAAGGTCTATATATATGCCCCATAGAATTGGGCCTATGGGCAAAGTGGGTTGGTCTAAATTTGGCCTTTTATTTATCCACATAGGAAGGAAAAAAGACCTATAACCCAACATGAGACACTGCAACATTTGTTCTTTAATTGCCCTGTTACATGTACTATTTGGAGTAAGTTGCTGTCTTGGCAGGACATCACTCGAGCTACACTGGATTGGCAAGGAGAGATCAAATGGGCATTGAAATATGGGGTAGGGACTAGGGAGAAGCACAGGAGCTGAGGTATTTCCTATGGTGCTGGCTGCCACTGTTTATCATGTATGGATGGAAATGAATCAGACTATTTTCCAGGGAAGGAGTAGATCAACACCAGTGCTTATTAAACTTATCATTCAAGAGGTGCATCTTAAAGCTAGTCCCGCGATTAGTTGATTATATCAGCAAGTTAAATGTCTACCCATAACTATCTTGACTGATTAGCATAGACTTAAGGAGAAGTGAGGCTTTGAGGTTGTAGCACTCTTGGGACCACTGTCCATGAGGCTGCTTTGTAGTTTACTGCTTTGGTATAAGAAAATGATTTATTTACCAAAAAAAAAAAAAAGTTTGATGTTTTGGGAGATGTATTGGGTAGTGAATAATGTCTAATAGCAAGAGTAAAATGGACACAAGATGAAAAATATTCATTGGTTTTTCAAATTAAATAAATATTGTTAAACATCTATATTTAATATACTGGACAAATAAAAATAAACGGAGGCGTATAATCATTTCAAAGTTGAAATGACTACTCCCAACATTAAATTGGATCTGTCTCTTCACTGTTTTTTTCTTTCATTTTTCTTGTTATTAACTCATACTTGTCATGTAGCTTCCTATATAGCTCACACATTACACTTCTTACATCATACAACCAAACCATTTCCTAACTTTTCTCCCCACGCCCAAATCCAACCCCCCCTGGATGAAATATGTAATTAATGAGCTCAACTGAATTCATTATTTTCGACCAAAAACATAGATATTATATTGAGAAATTACTATTTTTCTTTTTGAAAAAAATATAATTTGAACTCATAATTTAAAAATTATAATAAACTTAATAGTAAAAAAAATCTAAAGGATGAATCTGTCAAATTAAACTACTAGCTCCCAAGATCATATATATAGGTACGTGTTAAAAAACTTATATAAATAATAAAACTTTGAACAAAGGAAATTATGATAGAATTTCGAATCCAAATCCAAATCTCATATGATTTAAATCCTGAATTTGCCTATGACGTGAGGAGATTTGCATATAAACTCAAGAGATTACCACATTACCTTCTCAAAATATGTCACTATTGCAAAGTTATAGTTTTTTTAAAAAGAAAAGCTACCTAATTTTAGCATTTCAAAAGCTACCTAATTCTTTGATTGGGAACTAAAGAGGATCACTAAAGGCAAAAGAAAATATTAGGTTTGTAATTTTAAATAATTAGTGTAGTGGATTGTTCTTTTTTCTAAAAAATAAATTATAATTTTAAATCATCAACGTGAAAGAAATGTCATAATTTTTTAAATTGTGCATATAATATTAAAATTATAAAGTTATCAAAAAGGAGAGACATTTTTTTTTAAAAGCCTGAAAAGAAAAGTAAGATAAATAAAATGAAATGGAGGGAGTATTTTTTTTTCTTTTTTATCCGGTATCTACTTTGAAACCTAACTCTTTTGATTTTTTTATTTTTTATTTTTAAAAAACTTTGAAACCTAACTAATTTAAAATCGTGATCGAAATAGTCCCACTTTGAAACTAAAATGCTGCCTACCCAAAAATATAATCATTCTCAAAATTCGAACTCTAAAACCTCTAATTAAAGATGAAGAGATATTTACCACTCACCAACTCACTACAACGGTGGGTGGTACTCTCTCCATCCATCTTTACCTGCCCATATTTGATTTGACACACCTTTTAAGAAATACGAGTAATAAATAAAAGGATAATTTTACTATATTACCTCTATAAATTATTAGTTATCTAAATGTTGAGAAATGAATATAATATTTAATAACAGGGGTAAAATAGACACAAAATGATAAATTATCTCTTGATTTTTCAAACTGAACAAATAAAGCTGGATAATTATTTTTAGTATACTGAACAAGTAAAGATGGACGAAGGGAATAGCAAGATCCAATTATAAATAGTGTTACATCTCTAGTTGTTTGATACAAATTAAACAACTAAGCCCATAGAGAAAAACACTACTGTTTTGCAATGGAACCAACTATTGCCATATCAATGACCATGTACTTGATAATCAGCAATATTTTCCTTTATTCCTTTGCTTCTGAAGCTCCTGGTAAGTCATCCTTACAGGATTTCTCTCATTACTTTGTTAAAAAAGATATTTTTCTTAAGTTTGAAAATAATTTATCTAATTGAACATATTCATTTTATTTTTTATGATGACCTTTTAGTCACATAAATGTTATGATATGTTTAAGATATCTCACGGGTTTCAAAAAATAATAATTGTAGATGGTATTAAGTTGATCAAATTGACTTATAATCACATTTGATTTATCCACACATTTCTGCCTCATTCCACATTCTACAGTTCTTAATGTTTAAACCTCCTTGTGCTTTAAGGCAACAGACTTTATGGGTAGCTACTAATGAAATTTTCCTTTTCTCATCTGATCCACCCCATAGAAATTTTCTGCACTTCTTTCCCACTAGTTTCAACACACTTTGAGGGAGTAGGAACACAGACTCCCAGAAATTATGTAGTGAGAAGATAACAGAGCTCACTACATGCATTCTCCCTACATAGGAAAGATGTCTAAATGATGAAGCTCTCACTTTCTCAGTGATCTTAATACTGAGTTGATGACGATCCAGCTTAGTCCAACTTCTTATGTGATAAATGATAATGGTAGTCCAAAATATCTAATTGGAACTGATCCCACAGTATCCAGTAAGCTCAAGTGGTCTATCCTTGATCCTGTCAAACACTTCTGCTATATACATGTTGGACTTCTCATTGTTTGCTGTTAAACTAATTGTTGCTGAGAAACACTTGATAGCCTCCATCACCCTGCATACTGCCTGGTTAAGGTGCTTATAAACCAAATTGCGACCAATTTATGACTTTTTGATTTTATAAACACTTGTGAAAATTTTATTAATTTTATTCTTAGTACATTTTTGCTAATTCTCAAAAAGTCAAGTTTCCAAAATAAAACTCATGACTTCCTCTAAACTGCATATCTGTCTTCGTCCATCCTTTTCCTTATAAAAAACCTCTCTACTTGTAGTTTTTATAGCAAAATTAAGGGTATTTTAGTCATTTACCAAAAAGAATAGTTGGTCGGCAGTTTCAACACTTTTTATCTAAACATGTACCATAACCATTTATTAATAAAATTAGTTTCTACACTTAAAAGTGTTTATCAATATGGCATCAGCTATTTACAACCCGCTAATTAATTAACCCGACTGTCTTGATTTTCTTCTCACCTGTGTGTGCAGTTCATGAAGACTCGAAGCTTGCAAATCCAGATGATTTCTTTGGTTCAGGTCTCAATGCAAGTGAATTGTCAATACCTGGCTCAAATATTACATATACTTTAATTGATGGAAACAAAGTTCCAGCAATTAAATCCACTGGCATGTCTATAATACGTACTGATTTTGAGCCATTAGGTGGCATACCAATTCATGTACATCCTCAATCTTCTGAGCTTGTAGTTGTCTTAAAAGGTCGTATTCATGTTGGTTTTCTCATTCCGGGTCCATTGGAACAACGCAAGAGTCAACTCGTTTCCAAAATCATGAATTCTGGCGATGTGTTTGTGATTCCACAAGGGCATATTCACTTTCTACATAACATGGAACACAACGTTAGTGCAACAACATTCACCATTTTCAACAACTTAGATTTTTTCATATCTCCCATAATAAGCAAAACAATCTTTGCTTCTGATCCCCCAATTGATGATCATATCCTTGCCAACAATTTTCGATTGGATAAGAGCACGATTGAAGATGTAAAAAAGAAATTTCTCTAGGACATGTGACAATTATCCTTTCTGATGATAATATTGGGCTTTATATGATGATCATGATGTGTATGTGGTCATTTTAATATATCTGCTACCATGTCAATTACTGTGTTAAAATAAAGAAGCATGCATGCATGATTGTATGTTTTAGTAAATCTTTTCTTCTTTTGTGTAACGCCTTTCACAATTAAGTGCATAAATTTTAATTTGAAAAAGTTCTATGTTTCTGTAATTTGTATGACAAACTGTAGAAGCAGAGAAGCGATAAACTTTGATACAACTCTCATGGTGAATCCCATGGGTGTACCATTGCTACAATTGCAGAGAACAGAGAAATGGGGAAAGAGTAGAGAGAGAAATATTGCATCTTGATTATTAAAGTCAAATGAAAAAGAAGAGAATACAATGAATATAAAGCTAGAGTTGAAGTGCTGGAACTAACTAACCAACTGACAACTGTACTCCACTAACTCTAATGCTAACCGACTAAAGCTGTTAACTACCAGAATAGGAAATCAGATATATTTAATTAATCTCCTAACTAACACTAACTAAATATCAATACCCCCCTCAAGTTGGAGGTGCAGGAAGTACAGCCAACTTGTTCAATGCTGAAGAGTGCTTTACCCCTGTGAGTGCTTTAGTCAAAATATCAGCTAGTTGGTTTCCGGTAGCAATGTGATGTAGGGAACCACTTCGATATGTTTGGTTCTTTCGTGAAAGACAGGATTTTGAGCTATGTGTATTGCAGATTAGCTGTCACGAAAGATGGGAATTGGCCCTGAAGATGGAACAGTGAGTTCTTCAAACAATTTGTGCAACCAAACTAGTTCCCCAACCACTTTTCTCAATGACCTGTATTCAGCTTCACCTAAGGAAAGGGATATGGTTTCTTGCTTCTTAGATTTCCAGCTAATAGGACTCTCCCCTAATAGTACAATGTACCCTATGACTGATCTCCTAGAGTCGGGGCAAGCTGCCCAATCTGAGTCACAGTAGGCTCTGATGGTGTAATCTTCAATGTTGGAAAAGAAAATCCCAAGTGTAGGATCCCCTTTCAGGTATCTTAACATATGGAAAGCAGCCTGCAGGTGAGGTTCTCTGGGATCCTGCATGAACTGGCTTAAAAGTTGAACTCCATAAGCAATGTCCATCCTTGTGGTTGTAAGAAACTTCAGCTTTCCCATAAGTTTTCTGTAGTAGGTGGGGTCAAACAAAGGAGCACCTCCTTTCGCATGAAGCTTGGTGTTTGGATCTAGTGGAGAACTTAAGCTAGTATACTGGTGGCAGTCAAACTCCTTTAAGAGGTCCAGTGTGAACTTTCTTTGAGAGATAAGAAGACCATCATCCTTATAAAGGATTTCCAGACCAAGAAAATAGTGTAACTTGCCCAAGTCCTTGATCTTGAACTGTTGATGAAGAATAGATTTGAGATTAATGATCTCAGTATGATCTGTACCTATTAAGAGTATATCATCCAGATAAACTGCAACAAAGACAACTGAGGTCCCTCTCTTTCTATAGAACAAGGAGTAATCATGTAAGGAATAAGTGTAACCTCTAGAATTCAATGTATCAGCAAGTTTAGCATACCATTCCCTACTTGTTTGTTTCAAACCATAGAGAGATTTGTTTAACTTGCAAACCAATGATGAATCAGATATGTCTAAACCAGGTGGAACTATCATGTAAACTTCTTCATATAAGTCACCATGAAGAAAAGCATTGTTGACATCCAATTGGTATACTGTCCATTTCTTCTTTGAAGCAGTAGCAAGAAGTGCCCTAACAGTTGTCATTTTGACAACTGGTGAAAAAGTTTCAGTATAATCAATCCCTGCATGTTGAGTGTATCCCTTCACCACCAACCTAGCCTTGAACCTCTCCACACTCCCATCGGCCTTGTGCTTGATTTTATACACCCATCTATATCCAATGGCTTTCTTCCCAAGAGGTAAAGGAACTAGACTCCAAGTTTGATTGTCATGCAAAGCTTGAAGCTCTTGTATCATAGCTGTCTGCCAAGAAAGATGTATGGCTGCCTCTTCGTATGAAGATGGCTCATTATCAAGTGAAACATTCATAACAAGAAGTTGACTAGTAGGATCCAACTTATCAGGATTAATGAAGTGTTTTTGGGAAAAAGAAACACACAAAGAAGTGGGAACGTGAGGTTGTTGTTGTTGAGTAGATTGAGTTTGTGTAAGATCAGGTAGTTTGTAGAGGTAGTCATCTAAATATGATGGTATTTTATGCCCCCTATGGGACCTCTTAGGTGCTGGATCGAGATGTGGTGCTGGACCTACAGGTGGGTCAAGAGGAGGTGCAGAAATTGGTGTGGTTGTAGAGAAAGTTGATTCATTTGTAATACCCGGACTACCTTGTACAAAACTAGGAGTTGGAATAATAGGAGGGACAATAAAAGAAGGACTAGACTCATCATAAAAATGAGGAGGGGCAGACACAGGAGCAGAACCAAATTCATTAGTGGAAGCAAAGGGAAAAATAGTCTCATAAAAACAAACATCTCTGGAAATAACAATTTTCCTGGTGGCCAGATTTAAGACTTTGTATCCTTTTACTCCAAATGGATATCCGATAAAGACATGAGGGGTTGTTTTTGGATCACACTTGGTTCGATGATGTTTAGGTAAAAGAGGATAACATAAGCATCCAAAACTCCTTAAAAAGGAGTAAGATGGTTTCTGGTTATAGAGAGATTCAAAAGGGCATTTATTGTTGAGAAGAGTGGAAGGCAGTCTGTTAATGATGAAAGTAACTGCAAGAACACACTCACCCCAATATCTCAAAGGTAATTTGGATTGAAAAAGAAGTGCCCTGGCTGTTTCAAGCAAATACTTGTGTTTTCTTTTCACTACACCATTTTGTTGTGGTGTGTATGGACAACTTTTATGATGGATTATACTTTTGGAAACAAAAAAAATGGTGACTTCTCTGTTAGTAAACTCCAGACCATTATCTGTTCTAATAATCTTGATGGTAGTTTTAAACTGGGTCTCTATCATAGAAACAAAAGCTTTTATAGTTGACAAAGCATTGCTCTTGCAGCTTAGTAATTGGGTCCAAGTACATCTACTGTGATCATCCACTATTGTAAGGAAATACTTGTAGCCATCATGAGTGGGTACATGATAGGGACCCCACAAATCAATATGGACTAAGTCAAAAGTGGCATTGGAAGTTGTGGGTTTGGTAGGAAATGGTAACCTTGTTTGTCTAGCCATAGGGCATATGGGACAAAAGAAAGGTTGCTTGGTTGAAAAAGTTGCTAAGATGGAAGATATCTTCTTCATTTTTGTAAAAGGTACATATCCCAATCTGTAGTGCCATAATAAATCAGCAGTGTTTTTGTGAGATACATTTGAATGCACATAAAAAACCCTATCTTTATTGCTGCAAGATGAACTATTTACACAGGGAAAACAGGAATGGGAATGACATTTACAAGTGACAATGTTTGCAGCATTATTGAGTGGAAAAGAAGTACTAGAAGAAAAACAAATAGATGAGCTTTGAGGTGGAGAGATAGTGTTACTCTTTCGGAGACAATCTGAGCAAAGTAAGTACAAACCATCATGGAATTTACCAATCTCTAGAGGCCTCTTCAGAGAAGGGGCCTGCAGTAGACAAGAAACATCAGAGAATGAAACAATGCACTTAAGGTGTAGTGCTAACGAACTAACTGAAACCAAATTGTATTTAAAAGAAGGCACAAACAAGACTTTATACAGGGTAATTCTGGAACCAAGTGTCACATTGCCAATTTGAGTCACCTTAACCCTATAACCATTAGGTAATCTAACCAACATAGGATAGGGCAGGTGTGATATATTTGAAAGGTTGGTTTTGTCAAAAGTCATATTGTGTGTGGCTCCTGAATCTAAAATCCACAAGTCAGATCTTGCTTTGAAACATCCACATGATAATTTGGCAAAATCAATAGAAGAGTTACAAGCAACAATACCTGCAAAGTTCACAGCTGCACCAGCATCATTGTTGTTCCCAAAGTTTTCATCAGTGTTGTTTATCTGGAACTGCTTTAGCAAGTTAGCTATCTGTCCATATTGTTCTTTAGATAAACCAAGGTTTGGAGTATCTCTATGTGGAACACTTTCTTCAGTCCTGTCCAGTGCTGGAAGTCCATGGGCTGCATTGACTGAAACTTCTTTCCCTTTGTCGTTGTAATTGTAGTTTTTTTCTTGGTTGTAATTCTGAAACTTGTGTGTCCTTTGATTGTTGAAATTCTGGTTATACTGACCTTGTTTCTGTGGATATCCATGTAATTTGTAGCATTTGTCTTTGGCATGTCCATGTCTTTTGCAATAGTCACAAAACAATCTAGAGTAATTGGGGCCAGGGAACTGATTACTATTAGAAGTAAAGTTTGTCCTGAACTGTTGTCTTCTCCCTGATGTATTGGTATTCATTGCACTGGATTCACCAAGAAGTTGTTGGTGTGGTTTGATTTCTCTTTGTCTCTCTTCCTGCACAAGTAACGCAAAAGTTTGTCCCATAGTAGGTAGGGGGTTCATCATTAGTATACTTCCCCTGATTACAGTGTACTGCTCATTTAATCCCATGAGGAATTGAATGAGTCGTCTATCTTGCTCCGCCTTATGCATGGATTCCTTGGATCCACAGACACACTCACAGCTACATGGATTAGTGTAAATCAGATTGCTCAGTTCTTCCCAAAGCTTCTTCATTCTGGTATAGTAACCAGTTACATCAAGTGTACCTTGACTCAAATCACTTATTTCTTTTTGAATCTGGTATAGTTTAGCCCCATTTGTTTGATCATACCTATCGGCCAATTCTGACCATAACTCCAGGGAATCAAACACATACTCAACACTATCTGCATTTCCTTAGACAAGGAATTCAATATCCACGATGTGACCATGTCGTCACACCTTTCCCATTGACGACACAAAGGAGACTTTGAATCGGGCTTTTTACATTCACCATTAATAAAACCTAGTTTATTCTTAACAGAAAGAGCTCTCAAAATTCCTCGTTTCCATGATCTATAACCAGTTCCATCAAACACGATCGAAACAAGAGTTGTACTAGCTCCATCAGATGGATGGATGTAAAAAGGGCTACTTGCATCAATTGTAGTTTCATTACTACTACCAGTAGTACCAGACCTAACACTCCGTTCACCTATTTGCACCATTGATGATGAGACGCAAATTGCAGAGAAATACACAATATATCGAAATCGAACAGTTAATTGACAAGTTACGGAGTCGAATTGTAAAAAAATATGAAATTTATCGAGAATCGAACAGTGAATCGGTAATAACCTTGCTTTGATACCATGAAAAACTGTAGAAGCAGAGAAGCGATAAACTTTGATACACCTCTCATAGTGAATCCCATGGGTGTACCATTGCTACAATTGCAGAGAACAGAGAAATGGGGAAAGAGTAGAGAGAGAAATATTGCATCTTGATTATTAAAGTCAAATGAAAAAGAAGAGAATACAATGAATATAAAGCTAGAGTTGAAGTGCTGGAACTAACTAACCAACTGACAACTGTACTCCACTAACTCTAATGCTAACCAACTAAAGCTGTTAACTACCAGAACAGGAAATCAGATATATTTAATTAATCTCCTAACTAACACTAACTTAATATCAATATTGTAGATTCTCAAAAACGTACCATGCACAAATAACAAAAGTCCAGTGGTATTTAGTGTATAATTCTATATGTGACTATATATCATCTTATCTAAAATTTTAAGTTATTTGAGAAGATATAGTAGTACTTTTATTTATTTCACTAATGAATTGTCCACGCTTCGCGCGGTCGAAAATAATAGTCTTATTCAAACTAACTCGCTAATGTTAACATAGTCTTATTTATTCAACTAACCCACTAATAATTGTATTTTGATCGTTTAGAACATGATTTTCATCAAATACAATATCTATATATTGTACATAGTACACACTAAAAAAAAGACCCAAACAATATCTTATAAGTTTCAACCAAACATTAAAAATTGATATACAGCGAGGAAACGTAACAAAAAAAATCAAATTGAATAAAAATATCTTTTCTTTGGTTAATCATGATGTTCGGGGCAGTTTACACGCACGTCAACTAATTTCATGGTATCTGTCACCTCCAACCAACATTGATCCCAACCAGCATAAGAAGCTTTGTTTTATCAAATTGAAAGGATATTGAATTCCTTTCTGTTACTGATTATTGCAAGTATTTACTAACTACTGTACAAAATAAATTCTTCATTACTTATCAGTAAATAGCCATTTCATCGACAGTACACTGTATTGTTTTTGTAATAGAAAATTAGATCTAAAAAATAGAGAGGAGAAAAATATAGAAATGAAAGATAAATTTGAAAGTTAAGAAAGACAGGAAGATGAAAATAGAAGGCAGAGAGAAGAAAGAATGGAATGTGCGTGGCGCGGTCGAGAGAGAAAAGCTAATCAACCAGCGAATAAGTTAGGTAACCTGAGTCATAGTTATGATATAATTCATGTCTTCAACTCTTTTGCTGAACTTTCAAACCAAGTTATAGGACTTGTCAACATGGAAAAATGGAGCCTCGCTTCTTTTAGGGTTGAAAGAGTAAAAAATGCCTACATTTTGATGACCCTCCATAAGTTTATAACTTTTTGCACATTAATGATTAATGGAAATATTTTGTTTTTAAAAATAGCGCGGACGTGTACCTGATATTAATTGTTATATTTGGAATAATTGAATTTTGGAGTAAATACATCAAATTGTCACTCAACTTAGTCAAATATTCCACTAAAGTCATTTATCTTTTTTTTTGTTTGTTTCCAATAATGTTATTCAACTTTTTTCATTTTTTTTAAAAACTAATAATTGCTAAAAGTGACTCAAAAGATAGAAAAGAATGACCAAAATAGTTCCTTAAGTTAGAACTTTGAATTTAAATGATCCTTACTTTTTGACATGAAATATTAATAGGCATTCAATTATTTTTACGTTTTTACTTCATAAATTAGAATTTTTTTTTTATATTT
Organism: Capsicum rhomboideum; assembly: GCA_031232105.1. Taxonomy (NCBI): domain Eukaryota; kingdom Viridiplantae; phylum Streptophyta; class Magnoliopsida; order Solanales; family Solanaceae; genus Capsicum; species Capsicum rhomboideum. The sequence continues at coordinate 8,004,596 of CP124711.1, forward strand.
TATCAATAAGAGCATAATATAATTTAAAAAGACACTAATCATAATATTAAAAAATAAATTAAAAAGACAAGGGATGTTAGTTTAGAGCGTAAAATAGGTAGTTATATTTTAAATGAAATAAATACGAAGAACAATTATTGTCCAACATTGGCAAATGTATTTAGTTTTTACAGCCAAGTTGAAGAGGTGATGTAATTTTCTTTGAAATAATATCACAAGATTAAAGAAAAATTAGAGAAAAATAATAAGTAATATATATATATATATGTAGAGTAAAGTAGTAATTTAGTATATTCTTATTGGGTTATCGATTTACCCAATAAGAAAAAATCAAACCGAAATAATAAACCAATAAAATTTTTTTATAAAACCATTAAAAAAGCCGTTAACTCAATAACCCAATTACAATAAACCAATAACATTTTTATCGGTTTGATTTATTGGTCGGTTAGGTTTTTGCACACCCTATCTGTGCAGCTCATGTTTGATAAGTTTAAACTATTTTCTGCTACATCTTGTCTTAATGCCAATCCTCAGAAGAGTGCAATTTATTTTGGGGGTGGTTCACCTACAATACAACAACAGATCCTAGAAGTAACTGGCTTCATTAAAGGTGACTTGCCCTTTAGATACTTAGGGGTTCCTCTACGTACTAAAAGGCTTACAGTGATTCAATGTGAACCCTTGTTGGAAAGGATGCTAGGAAGAATTACATCATGGACTTCTAGGTTTTTATATTATGCAGGAAGAACTGAATTGTTGAAGAGTGTCTTGTTTAGTATACAGACCTTTTGGTCACAAGTGTACGTTTACACTACCAAAGAAAGTCATACAACTGAATAATTGATTGAGACACTGTGTAGAGCGTTTGTATGGACAGGATTTGCAGAGGAGTCAAAGAAAGTTCTTATAGCCTGGAAGAGACTCTGCATGCCAGTGGTAGCAGGGGGACTGAATTTGATAGATATAGAGCTGCGGAAGAAAGTTGCTATCTGCAAGCTTTTATGGAATTTTCGCAATGCAAAGGAGAGGCTTTGGGTTAGGTGGGTACATGCTTACTATATAAATGCTCAGACTATTTGGTCTACCAACCCCAAGACAGCTCTTCTTGGGTTATTAAGAAGAACTCTAAGGCTAAAAAGTATGTTGAAGCTGCTGGCTATACTACTCTACAATTTCAGCAGTTGACATCCTTCTCTATCAAGCTCATGTACCAAAGGCTTAGAGGTGAGATAACAAAGGTTGCATGGAGGAAGCTGGTTTGTAACAATAGGGGTTGTCCCAAGTGGATCTTCCTGCTCAGGTTGGCAATAGTTGACTATCCACTAAGGACAGACTCATGAGATGGGGTGTAAATACTGAGCCTAAGTGTGTTCTATGCAAACAACACCCTGAGATGTTGGGAAAGGCAAGGACACTAACAATAGTGCACGACAGGGTAGCAGCGGAAGAATACCCAAGTCTAAAATTTTCCTTTCAATTTGAACCAAGAGAAGACAAACAAACCCAAGCACAATGATAATAAGGCAACAAATATATCAACCAAAATAGATAAGCAAGGGCAAAATAAACCAATCACACGAGACACCAGATTTACGTGGAAAACCCTTCAGTGTGAAGAGTAAAAAACCACGGGATCAAAAACCTCCACTATAATCACCAAGAGTTACAATAATGTTCTCCAAAATGGCCATCAAATAAGTGTCAAACAACGAGCAACACTACATAAAGCACAACACCAAAAACTAGAGAATTAAGGAGCAAAATCACCAAAACGCAGCTACTGTTTGCGGATGAAAAACTGGAGCTGCGGGGCACCAAATTCAACTCTGTTAGTTCCTAATCAAATATTGAGATGAGAGGAACAAGCTGTCCAAAAATTAGCTCAATCGGATAAGGAACGAAGCGGGAATCGCAATTTGAAGTTGGCAATTTAGAGCTGAAATTGGGTGCGAAAATCTGCACTTTCTCTCTATGTGTGGCTGCTGATTTCTCTCTTTTGTGATGAGAAAATAAGACCTAAAAAGGTCTATATATATGCCCCATAGAATTGGGCCTATGGGCAAAGTGGATTGGTCTAAATTTGGGCTTTTATTTATCCACATAGGAAGGGAAAAAGACCCATAACCCAACAATTCTCCCCCTCACGACTATGTGGAGGAGACCGCCATCCCGGCGATAATGCAACAATCTTCAAACTTCCCTCTTGACAAAGCTTTAGTCATCATGTCGGAACCATTATGATCTGTATGAATCTTCTCAAGTTCAAGCAACTTAGAATCCAACACATCTCGAATCTAATGGTATCTTACATCAATGTGTTTAGACCGACCATGAAATGTAGAATTCTTGCCAAGATGTATAACACTTTGACTGTCGCAATAAAGGACATACCTCTCTTGAGCACAACCAAGTTCCCCCAAGAAACTCTTCATCCAGAGCAACTCTTTACAAGCTTCAAAAGCAGCAATAAGCTCAGCTTCTATAGTAGATAGAGCAACACATTTTTGTAACCTTGATTGCCAAGACACAGCTCCCCCTGGAAAAGTAACCAAGTACCCTGAAGTAGACTTGCGACTATCAATATCACCAGCCATGTCTTAATCAGTATAACCACAAAGAATAGGCTTCCCTGTACCAAAACACAAACTCAGACTAAAAGTACACAAAGATATCTCATAATCCACGTCACAGCATTCCAATGTTCTCTTCCCGGATTAGAAAGAAAACGGCTAACAATACCAACAGAATGAGCAATATCTGGTCTTGTACAAACCATTGCATACATCAAACTACCAACAGCTGAAGCATAAGGAACTTTCTTCATGTCTTTCTTCTCATCATCACTAGAAGGACACTGCTTCGTGCTCAATTTGAAGTGCATAGCTAAAGGTGTACTGACAACCTTAGCCTTGTCCATGTTGAACCTGCGAAGTACTTTCTGAATGTACTTGTCTTGAGATAGCCACAACTTCTTGGCCTTTCTATCACGGACAAACTGCATGCCAAGAATCTGCCTTGCTAGTCCTAAGTCTTTCATAGAAAAAGACTTACTCAACTCTTGCTTCAACTTCTGAATCCTGCAAGCATTATGACCAACAACAAGCATGTCATCAACATAAAGCAACACAATAATAAAGTCAACATCAGAGAATTTTTGCACAAAAACACAATGGTCTGAAGAAGTCTTTTTGAAGCCTTGCTGATTCATAAAAGAACCAAACTTCCTGTACCACTGCCTGGGAGCTTGTTTCAAACCATACAAGCTCTTCTTCAATTTGTAAACATAATTCTCTTTTCCCTTGACTTCAAAACCTTCTGGCTGCTCCATATAAATTTCTTCATCTAAGTCACCATGGAGAAAAGCAGTTTTAACATCCATTTGCTCAACCTCTAAATCTAGACTTGCAGCTAAGCCTAGAACCACACGAATGGATGAAATCTTTACAACTGGAGAGAATATCTCATCAAAATCAACTCCTTTTTTCTAGTTAAATCCCTTCACAACTAATCTAGCCTTGTACCGTGGAACTGGGTTACCATCTTCATGTTTCACCCGAAAAACCCACCTATTTTTCAAAGCTTTTCTGTCTTTAGGTAGCTTAACCAAATAAAAGGTATGATTATCATGCAAAGATTTAATTTCATCTTCCATAGCATCAAACCACCTTTCTTTTTCTTCACTTTCCATGGCCTCATCAAGACTCTCAGGTTCTCCCCCGTCAATTAAGAGTACATACTCATTAGGAGAATAACGAGATGAAGGTATTCTCTCTCTAGTAGATCGTCTGAGAGAACTCTCTGGAGTATCAATAATAACTGGTTGTTGATCAACCACATCATCTTGAGCTGGAGAATCATCATCCTGAACATAATCACCATCTTCATTATCAACTTGATTTTCATTCATTATGAAGATTTTCTTCAGGTGCAATAGTCAAATGAACTGGATCAACATCAACTAGGCTCTCACTACTCTGAGAATCAACCTTCTCAGCTTTGTCAAAATCTTCAATTGTTTGGTCTTCAAAGAACACAACATCACGGCTTCTAACAAGTTTCTTCTCAACTGGATCATAGAAACGATAGCCAAATTCATCTTGACCATAACCAATGAAGATACACTGCCTAGTTTTAACATCCAACTTTGACCTTTCATCCTTAGGAACATGCACAAAGGCTTTACACCCAAAGACTCTAAGATGATCATAAGAAACATTATTACCATACCAAACTCTGTCAGGGACATCACCATCTAAAGCAACAGTAGGAGATAAATTGATAACATAAACAACAGTATTAAGTGCTTCTGCCCAAAAGGAATCTTACAGCTTAGCATCTGAAAGCATACATCTAACTCTCTCAACTAGAGTTTTGTTCATCCTCTCTGCTAAACCATTTAACTGAGGAGTCTTTAGAGGAGTTTTCTAATGCCGAATACCCTGCTCTCTGCAATATCTATTAAAAGGACCAATATACTCACCACCATTATCTGAGAGGATGCATTTCAATTTCTTCCCTGTCTGTCTCTCAACCAAGTCCTGAAAATCCTTTAACACATCAAGTACTTGATCCTTAGACTTCAAAGGAAATACCCAGAGCTTGCAAGAATGATCATCAATAAAAGTCACAAAGTAAAGTGCACCACCATGAGACTTACCTTAAAAGGACCACACAAATCAGAATGTACCAACTCCAGTAAATCAAGCTTTCTTGAAGGCGGATGACTTTGAAAAGAAACTCTTTTCTGTTTACCGACTAAGAAATGAGCACATCTCTTCAACTTTGCTTGTTTCACTCCAGAAAGCAATTTTTTCTTAGCCAAACTATCAATCCCCTTCTCACTCATATGACTCAGCCTTCTATGCCATAACTCTGATGAAGAATCATTATCCACCAAGTTTATTGAGTCTCTAGAAGTGGAGCCCTGAAATACATACAAGTTAGACAACTTGTCACCACGAGCCACAACCATTGAACCTCTATTTAGCTTCCACTGGCCAGCACCAAGGGTGTTAATATAACCCTTATCATCAAGATTCCCTACAGAAATCAAATTCAAGCGAACATTTGGAGCATGCTTGACATTATTGAGAACAAGTTTGGAACCATTATTACTTTTCAAACAAACTGTGCCAATGCCAAGTACTTCAACCTCATCGTTATTGCCCATTTTCAACATCCCAAAATTACCTGCAGTATAAGAAGAAAATAATTCCTTCTTGGGCGTGATATGAGAAGTAGCACTAGAATTCACAAACCAGCTAGACTCATCACGAACAAGATTAATGGAATTTTCACCACAAGCAACAAGAAGATCATCATTAGTAACAACAGCAAAACGATTCTCATTATCGTCTTCTTTCTTTTGTCGTCTCATATCTCTTTTATGCTTGTAACAATATTTTATAATATGCCCATTCTTATGGCAATAGTCACATCTGATATTCTTGTATTTGGACTTAGATTTGCTTCTACTTGTACCTCTGTCATTCGAACCTCTAGACTTGTTTCTCCCTTATCTTCAGTAACCAAAACATCGGAATGTGAAGCCAAAGAAGATGAGGCCTGAGATCTTCTTCTCATCTCTTCATTTAAGACACCACTCTTAGAATATTTCATAGTTACAACACCACTGACAGCATAATTAGTTAAAGAAACTCAAAGAGTTTCCCAAGAGTCTGCCAGAGTATTAAGAAGCCAAAGTCCCTGAATTTCTTCATAGAACTTTACACCCATTCCGGACAGCTGGTCAAGAACACCCTGAAAATCATTGATATGATCAGAAATAGGACTGCCCTCTTTGTACCTGATATTCATCATTTGTTTCAACAGGACAACTTGTTATTGCCAGTCTTCGAAACTGTAACACCCCGTACATTTCCGAACTCACTTTATAACTTGGAGTCATGTTTACTTAGTGTTGAGAGCAATAAGTAAGTATTTGGTAGTGTTTTAATGGGATATTGGATGGTATGCTAGTATTTGCAAAAAGGGAGAAAAATTCAGCAAAGTATTAAAACTTGTGCCACTCCCTGTTTCAGGGGGTGTGGCGCAAGACCTCAAAGTTCAGAGGCAAAGGAATTCTTGCGCCACTGCTTGGTTTGCAACAAGTGGCACAAGGCACAAGGCACAAGTATTATGACCCTTCTGTGCTCGTTTCACAACGCAATGCAACGTCGATTCTTCCTTGGGTTCTTTTGGTTCCTTGGTGTTATTTTAACCTTGTTAAGGCTTCAAATACCTCAATACACTCCTACATAATCAAACCATGAAACACAAGTATTTATCAAAAATGTTCAATGAAGCCATGAGCGACTAGAATTTCTATTTTTGAGATTGAGGCTACGAACGTGAATTTCGTAAGTGAATATTGTCGTGACAATTATGGAATTAATTAAACATGAGATATATGATGGATTACACATTGAATTTGGTGGACTAAGATAATATGTGTTAATGGTCCAATTTGAGGCCCAAAATGGAGCCAAAATGCATGGCCCAATGGGTCAAATGACCCATTCTTTCTTTAAGTCATCAATTATTGACCCAAGTGGATCAAGATAACCATTAAATGGAGGCTATATAAGGCCAAAAGTAGATTTTTATTCACAAAATCTCTCATGACATTTCTAGACTTTTCTCTCCATTTCCAAACCCTAAAGCAATCAACTCTTGGGCAAGATCATCATCTTTCAAGCTTGGGTAAGTGATTATTCTTGTACTTTAATATATCATATGCATGAGATACTATGTAAATCATGTTGGTTATGCTTGGAAGTATTGGATATGACACTTGTGGTTTTTGTAAAAAGATGTGTAATCCTTGAGAATTAAACATGGAAAAGGACTTGATGTTTTGATGAAAGTGAATGGTGTGGATGATATCTCAACATGTATGGTGTTGTTATGTCCATACTTTGTTATTTTTCTATATGGGTAACTTGTGGAATTTTGGGTATAAAATGTATTGGAGTGACTTGATGGGTTCATTGTGATGTGATGTTAATGAGAACATGTAAAGGAGGAACTTGGTGTGATTATGATCCTAAACTTGTTATTTTTCTATAAGTGTAAAATATGGGCTTTTGGATGATTTGATGTTGTAAGGTGTATTGAGGTGATTTGATGAAGTAATTGTGATGTCGTGTTAATGAAGAAATATAAAGAATGAACTTGGTATGAAATACTAATTGGGTTGTTATATTTTGGTCAATGTTGGGCATGTTGTGGTATTATTGATATGAAGGGTGAAATAACGTTATACGGCAGTCATATAGCTCATTGTCGTTTTGTGCACTTGTATGGTAGTTGAATGTTAACGTAAGCTCCGTTATGAACTTTTTTTGTAGAGTACAACGTAAGGAAGGAGCTAGACTATTGTGTTCACATATAGTATTGTTATTCATTTTGAGGAAGCGAGGTATGTAAGGTTATTATTTTTGTATCCTTCTGCAGCATATTGTCCATATTGACATGGTACTTGTTTCATTTCGAAATGTCCAAAGGTATTTCATTTCAAGTTGCCATATCATATTCCTTATAGGGTCAATGGTGATTCCCATGGTTCATAGTCATTGGCTAATATTTCAAAGTTCCAATAGTGTTTAGTTACATGTCTCTTGCTCATTGGTTATTGTTCTAAGCTTCCAACAATGTTATGGCTACAAAAGTATCAATCTCTCATAAGCCAAGAGTATCCTATTTCTGGGTATCAATTATGGTTCATCATATGTTCTTTATACATTAATCAATTGTCATTCACATGTCTCATATGCATTGGCTAATGTTCCAAAGATTCCATGGTTCCAATAAAGTTATGTTTCTAACAATGTTATGTTCCAAAGTTCAAAGTGATGTTATGACTAACAAAGTATCAATGATGTTATGACTAACAAAGTATAATGTATAAATGCTCAATTGGGGAGTGCAATCTAAGGGATATAGGTCCGGCTGGAACGCTCCCAATATAATTATTTGTGGGTGGCACTCTAAGGGGCATAAGCCTGGCTGGAACGATCCCACTAATATATCAGTTATGGGTGGCACTCTAAGGGGCATAAACCTGGCTGAAACGATCCCATTTGATATATCTCATTATCACCCACTGATCAGTTGGGGCCCGGGTATCACATGTAATGGTTAATGACAAATGAATGCAAATGCAAAGAAAATAAAGAAATCAAGATACATGTTTCAAATGCACATAGAATCATGGTTTGTTTTATATTGATTGTTCACTTGTTCTTGATCTCACGAAAGTTATTATATCTCATAAAGTTATGTATTGCCTTACATACTCAGTACATTCTTCATACTGACGTTCCTTATGGGACTTACCTTACTTACTGCAGGCGCAGTTTCTAATAGACCTTCACAGTAGGTTGCTGAGTTTTTGTTGAGTATTAGTGAGCTCCAGTTGCTTCGGAGCTTCTCCAAGTCACATGTGTACATGGGTTTTTGGTGTTATTATGTAAATCTTGCATAAGCATGGTCATGTATCTATTAGAGGCTTTGTCTACATATGTGGGAAAAAGAATGGAAGAGATGTATATTCATTTTGCCTTGGTGGCCCTAACGGCCAAGTTTTATGTATGTATATCACGTGTGTTTTACGATTTCTGCTATTGACATCTCATATCTCTACGTGATGGTTCTGCTTATCGAGTGACATGCATATGAGTGGACAGGGGCAAAGATTGGTTCTCTCAGGCCTTATCGACCTCGGGTGACAGTCCGACCCGAATGGGATTCGGGTTGTGACAAAGTGGTATCAGAGCAGGTCGTCCTAAGGGTGTCTACAAAGTCGTGTCTAAGTAGAGTCTTACTTATCAATGTGTTGCGCGCCACATTTATAAGTAAGAGGCTATGAGACATTTAGGAGTTGTTGTTTTTCTTCACTTCTAGATCGTGCATTAGAGCCAAAGTTGTAGGTGGACGCATATGTACGCATTGACATTGGTTTTCTTTTGCATAGTCAAAAGCTGATTTTTTGACAAGATAAGGGCAAAGGTAAGAAGGTTGATATGCCTTCCGAAGAAGAAATGAGTAAATCACCACTTGACCAAGCTAGTCAAGGTGGGGCTGACATGAAATTGGCAATACATGTTTCTCTTATCCAAAAGGTAGAGAAATACCCGGAGAACCACCTATAAGTGCCACTGAACAGGATTTAAGACATGTAGTGTATATGTTGACTCAGATAGTTGTTGTACAATGTCACGGGCGAGTTGGCCCAATGATGAGTAATGATGGTGCGGCTAGGGCAGCTAGTCGTCGAACACAGGATTTTCTAAAATTAAACCCTCTCACGTTCACCGGGTCGGTTCTGAAGGAAGACCCATAGGACTTTACAGACCAAATCAAATAGGCTCTAAGATGTTATGCATGTGACTGGTGTATTGATGTACTTCCAGCTAGTTGGGAGGAAGTTAAAACGGCATTCCTTGACCAGTACCTCCCATATGAGGTTCGAAAAGCTCATGCGGACCAATTGTTAAATCTTTTTCAAAGGACTATGAGTGTCAGAAAGTACAGTCTTTGGTTTAATTTGTTTTGGATAGGTATGCCCCAAATGTGGTAGCTATTATGACCGGTAGAGTGCATCGGTATGTGGAAAGATGGATTGTACTATTGTGGCCTTAAAAAGAGGTATGGATATAGCCAGAATACAGGCTCTCTGCATAGATAATAGAGGATCAGAGGCAACAGAAAAGGACATAAATATTTGAAGAAGGGTCGTCAAAGAGGGCTAGACCTATGGGACAGTTCATGGTGTCCCAAGGAGAATTTAGGTCTTGGGTGTTTAACAGACCGCCTAGACCATTATTTCCTTAATCTATAGTAAATGTTCTACCTCGATCCCAAGGGTTTAGAGACAATCGGTTTGGCAAAGAAGTAAGATTTAGGATTCATGGGCAATGGGGCATTAGGTATAAGAACGTAGAAGGTAGGAACCAACCGAAGTCTCCTCGTCAGCCGTGTTAGTACTGCGGAAGTTATCATCTAGGTGAAATGTCGGTTGGGACCAAATTTTGTTATTGATGTAATGTGTCAGGCCACAAAATGAGGCTTCTTCTGATGAAGCTACAGGTACCCTATACGTAGTGATTGACCCATATTCGACACTAGCATATGTTATTTCATTAATTGTTGAAAATCCAAAAGAACACCAGAATGATTAGTTATGTCACATGAAGTCTATACATCAGTTGGTGAATCTATTGTAGTAAAAAGAGTATATCATAAGTGCATAGTAATTGTTTGTGGTCATGAGACACTGGTTGATCTTATTGAGCTGGAAATAGTGGATTTTAATGTTATAAGAGGATTGTGCCATAGTAGATTGCCGAACTAAGAAGTTATATTGTCGTTTTCCCCAAAAGAATGTTTTGAATGGCCGGGGAAATGTGGGGGCACCAAGAGGAAAATTTATTCCCATCTTAAAGAAAAGAAAAGGGATACATATGTCACTTAGGAAGAGTGAAAGATACTGATGTGAAGCCACCAACTCTTCAATCAGTTCTGGTGGTAAATGAGTTCCTCGATGTATGAGCTGATATTAATGTACTCAGCCTATTTTTATCTCTTCATATATCATGGCCCCGGTAAAGTTACGGGAATGAAATGAGAAATTGAAAGACGTGATTAACAAGGGATTCATAAGACTTAGTACAACCCCTTGGGGTGCATCAATGTTCATAGTACCGAAAAAAAGGGCACATTGAGAATGTGTGTTTACTATCGGTAACCGAATAAGGTGACGATGAAGAATACATGTATTTTCCCCGTAGTTGATGACTTATTTGATCGGTTATAGGGTGCCAAATTCTTCCTAAAGATTGACTTAAGGTTAGGAGATCATCAAGTAAGGGTAAAAAAAAAAAAAAAGATACCCAAACTAGAGGTATGGTTGTTATGAATTCGTAGTTATGCCATTTGGGCTAACAAATGCACCAGCTGCGTTGATGGGTTTCATAATTAGGGTGTTTAAGCTATCGCTAAGCATATTCGTGACAATGTTTTAGATGCTATACTAGATTACTCAAGATCACAAAAGGGCCATGCTAATTACTTGTGACAAGTGTTACGGATTCTTCGTGACCGTAAGACATGCAAGTTCTTGAAATGCAAGTTTGGTCACAATCCGTATCGTCCATAGGAAACTTTGTATAGAATGAAAGAATAAGGATTAACATACACAAAAGAAGTGACCAAAGCTTACGGCGCCTATGAAAATTCGTAGCTTCCTTGAGTTGGCCAGTTATTGCAGAAGAATTGTTAAGTAACTAAGTTTCAGCGAAATGAGGTATGTGAGAAAAGTTTGCAAGAGTTGAAAGATAAATTGACTCCTACACTTGTACTAGTACCTCCCAAAGGCACATAAGAGTATGCAGTGTATTGTGATTTTTTAAGAGTTGGGTGGGAAATGTATACATGTAGCACGACACTGTGATAGCGTATGCCTTAAGACAATTGCGTCCACATAAGAGAAATGATCCCACCTATGATTTTAAGTTAACAATTGTGACAAATGCTTGTAACAGATGGCACCACTACTTGTATAAAGCTTCAGGTGAAAGAATTATAGTATCAAATGTGGTAGAATTTTCGTTGATATCTGGAGAAAAAAAGAGCAATATGTAAGTCATTTTGAGTTCAATTGAAAAAAAAAAAGAGTACAGCGAACTTCGATGAAGGTATTTGAGCAAACACAAGGGGAGTACTTTAGCGCCAATGTAGATTATGTGTACTGGGTATAGCTGAATTAAGATGAATTAAGGAAATAAATGATGACAGAAGAACATCGTTCATGGCTTTTGAGTCATTTGGAAGCAACCAAAATGTACCAGGGTTTAGCAGAGAAGACTTGGTAAGGGTACATGAGAAGCGTATTGTAGAATTTGTAACTCAATGTCCAAGCAGTCACTGATTAATAATATAACATCAGAAATCTGTATGTTTTATGCAATGTATTACCCTTCCAGTTTGGAAGTGGAACATGAACAACATGGATTTAATCACAGGGTTGCCTCGTACACTGCGAAGGTTGATACCATATAGGTAATAGTTGACAGGCTTACCGAGTCAGCGTATTTCCTACCATGTTAGGACCATCGATACAGCTGAACATTATGCAAAGTTGTGTGTAATAGAGATAGTACGATTACACGGGATTCCACTCACTATTATATCACACAGGAGAGTTCACTTTATTGCACAGTATTGGAAGTCTTTTCAGTAAAACGTGGGTATACAGGTGGATGTAAGTACGTCTTGCCATCCTCAGATGGATGGAAAAACAGAACATATTATACGAACGTTTGAAGATATGCCACGAGTTTGTACATTGGCCTTTCAAAGCTATCAAAAGGCACCTTACGAAGCTTTATGTGAAAGAAAATATAGATCATAAATTGGATGGGTTACATATTATGAAATTTGCTTTGCTCGGGAAAGGTTTTGTTCATCAAGATATAGAGAAAGTGAAGGTGATATAACAGTAGCTACAAATGGACCAGAGCCGATACAAATCATATGCCGATATTAGAAGAAGGGAATTCAAATGTGCCATAGATGATTAGGTATTTTTGACAGTGTCACCAATGAAAAAAGATAATGAGATTCGAAAAGAAAGAGAAATTGTCCAAAGATTTGGGCAAATTGCATATCTATTAACAATAGTCCACGAACTCTTCACAGTTCATTCAGTATTTTACATACGATGCTTTGAAAGTGTATAGGCGTTTATCCCATATTGTTGCCAGTGGAAATGTACAAATTACAGGGGATCTCACATGTGAAAAGGTACTTATTGTTACCTATTGTTATCCTAGATCGATAAGAGAAAGAATTAAGAGATGCAGAAGTAGCTTCCGTAAAGGTACTATTGGAGAAATTAGCACGTATAGAAGAAATCACAAGGGAAACCAAAGAACTAATGAAATCTAAAGTACTCGCATTTGTTGAACATGGAAGAAAAAGTTCAAGGTACAACATTGGAGTCATAACAAGTGAGTTTTTATAAGTGTTATAGGTGTATATGATAACATAAAGGATTGATGATGTGAAGAATGCACTTCGACTTAAGTATTACAATGAGACACTGTTACTAACATTCGAGGACGAATGTTTCTAAGGGGGGGAAGGATGTAACACCCCGTACATTTTTGAACTCACTTTATAACTTGGAGTCATGTTTACTTAGTGTTGAGAGCAATAAGTAAGTATTTGGTAGTGTTTTGATGGGGTATTGGATGGTATGCTAGTATTTGCAAAAAGGAAGAAAAATTCAGCAAAGTATTAAAACTTGCGCCACTCCCTATTTCAGAGGGTGTGGCGCAAGACCTCAAAGTTCAGAGGCAAAACAATTCTTGTTCCACTGCTTGCTTTGCAGCAAGTGGTGCAAGGCACAAGGCACAAGTATTATGGCCCTTCCGTGCTCGTTTCGCAACGCAATGCAACGTCGATTCTTCCTTGGGTACTTTTGGTTCCTTGGTGTTATTTAATCCTTGTTAAGGCTTCAAATACCTCAATACACTCCTACATAATCAAACCATGAAACACAAGTATTTATCAAAAATGTTCAATGAAGCCATGAGCGACTAGAATTTCTATTTTTGAGATTGAGGCTACGAACGTGAATTTCGTAAGTGAATATTGTCGTGACAATTATGGAATTAATTAAACATGAGATATATGATGGATTACACATTGAATTTGGTGGACTAAGATAATATGTGTTAATGGTCCAATTTGAGGCCCAAAATGGAGCCAAAATGCATGGCCCAATGGGTCAAATGACCCATTCTTCCTTTAAGTCATCAATTATTGACCCAAGTGGATCAAGATAACCTTTAAATGGAGGCTATATAAGGCCAAAAGCAGATTTTTATTCACAAAATCTCTCATGACATTTCTAGACTTTTCTCTCCATTTCCAAACCCTAAAGCAATCAACTCTTGGGCAAGATTATCATCTTCTAAGCTTGGGTAAGTGATTATTCTTGTACTTTAATATATCATATGTGTAACACCCCGTACCTTCCCAACCCTACTTGATGACGTTGAATAATTTTTGCTTAGGGGTCGAGAGATATAAGTATGTATTTGGTAATGCTAATGATGAGGGAATTGAAATTTGGCCACATACATGCGATTAGACCTTCGTAGGAGGTGTTTTGTGATTTTGTGGAGCATTTGTGTCATAACCCATACACATTCCAACCTCATTTGGTGACTTGGAGTCATGGTTACGTGATGATTAAGATCACTAAGTAAGTATTTTGTAGTGTTTTGATAAGGTATTGGACGATATGCAAGTGTTGGAAAAAGTGGCCGAAAAATTCAGCAAAGTACCAAGACTTGCGCCACTCCCTGTTTCAGGGGGTGTGGCGCAAGCCACTGATTCAGAGGGGGTGCAATTCTTGCGCCACTGCCTTGCTTTGCAGCAGTGGCGCAAGGCACAACATGTTGTGCCCTTCCGCGCTCGTTTCACAACGCAATGCTACATCGATTCGTATATGGTTTCTTTTGGTTCTTTGGAGTTATTTAAGCATTGTTAAGGTTTCAAATACATCAATACACTCCTACATACTCCTACATGATCAAATCATGAAACACAAGAATTTATCAAAAATGTTCAATGAAGCCATGGGCGACTAGAATTTCTATTTTTGCGATGGAGACGACGAATGAGAATCTCGTAAGTGAATATCATCGAGACATTATGAAATTAATTACACATGAGATATATGGTGGATTATACATTGGATTTAGTGGGTTAAGTGGATATATGTTATTGGGCCCAATTTGAGGCCCAAAACAAAGCCAAAATGCTTAGGCCCAAGGGGAAAAATGATCCATTCTTCTACTTTGACCAAGCCAATATGGCATTTAATGCCAAAGTGTGGCTAAAGATGACCACAAGGCCTATATAAAGGCACCCAAATCAGATTTTTCTTCAAGGAACCACACATGACATTTCTAGATTTTTTTCTACAAAAGGGCTTTTTCTCTCAACTCACAAACCCTAAGGCAACCATTTCTTGGAGACAAGATCATCACTTTGCAAGCTTGGGTAAGTGTTTATTATTGTGATTTAATATATTAAGTACATGGGGAGTATGTAAATCATGTTGGTTATGCTTGGAGGTGTTGAATATGGTACTTTGTGTTTTTGTGAAAGATGTGCTATCTTGGTGATGTGAACTTGAATTAGGACTTGTGCCTTTGATGAAAGAGCATGGTATGGACAAAATAAGAACATGTATGATGTTATTTTTGGTATTAAACTTGTTCTTGTCTATAAGTGGAAATTGTGGGATTTTGGCCGATATGTGTTATGAGTTGTATTAAGGTAAAGTGATTGATTATTTGTGATGTGGTATGGATAAGAAAGTGTAAAGGAGAAGTGTTGTGGTGCAATGTATTGATTTTCATGTATTGGTCAATGTATGGAATATTGGGGGATTTTTGGAATAATAATTTTATCAATGGTTTTGTCAAGGGGAAATGGCATGTTTAAGGACAAATATGTGACTCATTGATGTTATATGCATTTGAAGAGTAGTTGGTGGTTAATGTGAATTTCGTTATGCATTTGTGTTGTAGAGTGACACATAAAGAAGGAGCGGGACTATTGTATGCACCTCTAGGATTATATATTCATATTGCGAATCCAAGGTATGTAAGGTTACTTTGTCCGTATCTTTTTGCGGCAAATAGTGTCCATATTGACATGTCACTAGTTCTATCCCGAAATGTGCTAAGGTATCCGATATCCGTTTATCACTAGTCATTGTCATATATTTTCTACTCATGGATCATTTGTGAATCTCATATCCCATAGTCATGGTTAATGTTCCGAAAGCTCAAATAAAGTTACGTACCAATATTCCAATAGTGCCTATACTTGTGTTTCATCTTCATGGATTATTGTCCAACGGTTCCAATGGTATCATGGTGCTAGTAATGTTATATTTCTCATTGATACTTATTCACATGTTCTTCACTCATTGGTTAATGCTTCAAAGTTTCCAACAATGTTATGTACCAAAGTTCAAAGTGATGTTATAACTATCATTGTACCAACTTCAAAGTATCAATCTCAAAGTAATGAACAAAGTAATGCAAATGTGGTAAATGATCAAGTACGGGTGGCAAGTCTAGGGGCGTAAGCCTAGCTCGACTCGATCCCGAGGTTTGGATTTATGGGTGGCAAGTCTAGGGGCGTAAGCCTAGCTCGACTCGATCCCGATGCATTGATGTATGGGTGGCAAGTCTAGGGGCATAAGCCTAGCTCGACTCGATCCCTACACAATGATATGATATGAAAGACCCACTGATCAGTCGGGGCCCGGGTACATTGTGACATATGTAATGACAAGTGAGCATTGAATGTAAAGAAAGTAATGAAAGTAATGAAAGCAATCCACATGGTTTCCAAAATGCAAAATGGTGACTTATTCACATTGATTATTCATATGGTTTGAGTTCATTGAAATATTCATGTATTATACAGTTTTATCTGAGCCTTGCATACTCAGTACTTATTTCGTACTGACCCCTCTCGGGGAATTTACCTTACTTGCTGCAGGCGCAGGTACTAGTAGGCCGCCACAGTAGGTTGCCAGCTATTTGCGGTTTATTGGTGAGCTCCAGTTAGTTCGGGGCTTCTCCGAGTCACAGTGGTTCATATGCTTTGATATTGTACATTGTGTGTAAAGCGGGGACTTTTCCCGACTTTCAGTTGGTTTTGGTCAATGCATCTGTTAGAGGCTTTTGTATACGTATGTGGGTGTATGTGTATAAGATGATAGATGAAATCTTGACTTGATGGCCTCAACGGCCACGTTTCTCATATGTATATACGTCATATGTTCTATGCTTTCCGATTTTAGCCCCTCATGTTTCTATGTGATAGTAGTGTTTCCTATGACATGTATATGAATGAATAGAAGCAAAGATTGGTTCTCTTGGGCCTTGTCGGCTTCGGGTGCCAATCACGCCTCGTGGGAGTTCGGGGCGTGACAATATGCATGATAGACTATGTAAATCATGTTGGTTATGCTTAGAAGTGTTGGATATGACGCTTGTGGTTTTTGCAAAAAGATGTGTAATCCTTGAGAATTAAACATGGAAAAGGACTTGATGTTTTGATGAAAGTGAATGGTGTGGATGATATCTCAACATGTATGGTGTTGTTATGTCCATACTTTGTTATTTTTCTATATGGGTAAATTGTGGAATTTTGGGTATAAAATGTATTGGAGTGACTTGATGGGTTCATTGTGATGTGATGTTAATGAGAACATGTAAAGGAGGAACTTGGTGTGATTATGATCCTAAACTTGTTATTTTTCTATAAGTGTAAAATATGGGCTTTTGGCCGATTTGATGTTGTAAGGTGTATTTGTCATGCCCCGAATCCCATCGAGACATTATTGGCACCCGTAGCCGATAAGGCCCGAGAGAACCAACCTTTGCCTATGTTCAATCATATGCATAACACGAACATCACCACCATTACGAGAGAACTTGAAAGACGAATAACAGAAAACATGGAACATATATATATACATATGAAACTTGGCCGTTGAGGCCATCCAGTCAACACAACATCTGCCTTTTACACTGATATACCCACATTCGTCTACAAAAGCCTCTAACAAGAGCATTGACCACTACAAACCAAAAGTCGGGACAAGTCCCCGCTTTATATAACATGTACATCACCAAAACATATATACACTTTGACTTGGAGAATCCCCGAAGTAGCTGGAGCTCACCAAAGAACCGCTAACACTGGCAATCTACTGAGGAGGCCTACTGGTACCTGTGCCTGCAGCAAGTAAGGTAAATTCCCCCGAGAGGGGTCAGTAAGAAATAAGTACTGAGTATGTAAGGCTCAGATGAAACTGTACAACACATGAGTAATTCAGTGAACTCAGAACATATGAATAATCAATGTGAATAAGTCACCATTTTGCATTTTGGGAAACTATGTGAATTGCTTTCATTACTTTTTTTGCTTTCTTTATCTCAATGCTTACTTGTCAATACATGTGTCACAATGTACCTGGGCCCCTACTGATTAGTGGGTCTTTACATAACATATTATTGTGTTGGGATCGGGTCGAGCTAGACTTATGCCCCTAGACCTGCCACCCATAAATCAATGCATCGGGATCGAGTCGAGCTAGGCTTATGCCCCTAAACTTGCCACCCATAAATCAATACATCGGGATCGAGTCGAGCTAGGCTTATGCCCCTAGACTTGCCACCCATAAATCAATACATCGGGATCGAGTCGAGCTAGGCTTATACCCCTAGACTTGCCACCCATAAATCAATGATTGACCACATATGCATTACTTTGTTCTTTATTTTGAGATTGGTACAATGGTTGCTATAACTTTATTTGAAACTTTGGATCATTAACCAATGAATGAGAGACATGAGAATAACTTGGCAACATAACATTATTAGAACCATAACACCATGGGAACCATTGGACAATAATCCATGAACAAGGGACATGCGTATAATCATTATTGGATCATTGGAACACAACCTTGTTTGAACTTTTGGAACATTAACCATGACTATGAGACATGAGATTCACAAATGATCAATGAGTAGGAAATATATGATAATTGATAACCGGATATGGAATACCTTAGCACATTTTGGGATAGGACTAGTGACATGTCAATATGGATACTATTTGCCGCAGAAATATACGGACAAAAGAACCTTACATACCTTGTATCCTCAATACGAATATACAACCTTAGATGTGTATACAAGAGTCCCGCTCCTTCTTTATGTGTCACTCTACAACATAAATATATAACGGAATTCACATTAACCATCAACTACTCTGCAAATGCATGTAACATCAATGAATCACATAGTTGCCCTCAAACATGCCATTTCCCCTTGACAAAACCCTTGATAACATTACTATTCCAAAAATTCCATAATATTCCCAACATTGACCAATACATGATAATTGATACATTTCACCAAAACACTTCTCCTTTACACTTTCTTATCCATACCACATCACAAATAATCCATCAACTTATCTTAATACAACTCATAACACATATCGGCCAAAATCCCACAATTTCCATTTATAGACAATAACAAGTTTAATACCAAAATGACACCATACATGTTCATATTTTGACCATACCATGCTCTTTCATCAAAGGCACAAGTCCTAATTCAAGTTCAAATCACCAAGATATCACATCTTTCACCAAAAGCAAAAATATACTATTCACCACCTTGCCAACACAACTATCATAATATACATAATCTCCCATGCATATAATATGTTAATCCATGAGAATAAATACTTACCAAGGCTTGGAATATGATGATCTTGTCCAAGGAGTCCAAAGGAATATTTTGCTTTAGGGTTTGAAACTTAAAGAAATGTTGGAGAAAATATCTTAAAGGCATGAGAGATTTGAATGATTAAAAATCTGATATTGGGGACTTTATATAGACCCCAAGTCATACTTAGCCATTTCTTTGGCATTTAATGTGGTCAAAGTGGAAGAATGGGTCTTTTTGCCCTTTGGGCCAAGTCTTTTAATTCCAATTTGGGCCTAACTTTGGGCCCAATAACACATATCCATGTAACCCACCAAATTTCATGTATTATTCACCATATATCTCATTTTTACATAATTCCATAATGTCACGACAATATTCTCTTACGAGATTCTCATTCGTCGCCTCGATCGCAAAAATAGGAATTCTAGTCGCCCTTGGCTTCATTAGACATTTTGGATCACTATTCATATTTCATGATTTGATCATGTAGGAGTATGTAGGAGTGTATTGAAGTGTTTGAAGCTTTAACAATGCTCAAAGAACTCCAAAGAACCAAAAGAAACCATCAAGAATCGTCGTAGAATTACGTTACAAAACGGGTCCAGAAAGGCACCATATTTGTGCCTTGAGCCACTAGCTGCAAAGCAGGCTATGGCGCAAGAAATGAGCCTCCTTTGAATTTAGGTGGCTTGTTCCACACCCCTGAAACAGGGTAGTGGCGCAAGTTTCAGCACTTTGCTGAATTTTTCGGCCACTTATCCAATGTTTGCATATCGTCCAATCCCTTATCAAAACACTACAAAATACTTACTAAGTGATCTTAATAATCAAGTAAACATGACTTCAAGTCACCAAATGAGGTTAGAATGTGTACTGGGTATCACCCAAATGCTCCACGAAACCACAAAACACCTCCTACAAAAGTCTAATCGCACATTTTAGGTCCGATATCAAATGTTTTACCAATGACACCATAAAACTCCTACTCATGGCATCTCAACACCTAGGTAAGCATTATTCAATGTCATCAAGTAGGGTTGGGAATGTATGGGGTGTTACAGTATTGAGGTGATTTGATGAAGTAATTGTGACGTCGTGTTAATGAAGAAATATAAAGAATGAACTTGGTATGAAATACTATTGGGTTGTGATATTTTGGTCAATGTTGGGCATGTTGTGGTATTATTGATATGAAGGGTGAAATAACGTTATACGGTAGTCATATAGCTCATTGTCGTTTTGTGCACTTGTATGGTAGTTGAATGTTAACGTAAGCTCCGTTATGAACTTTTGTTGTAGAGTACAACGTAAGGAAGGAGCTAGACTATTGTGTTCACATATAGTATTGTTATTCATTTTGAGGAAGCGAGGTATGTAAGGTTATTCTTTTTATATCCTTCTGCAGCATATTGTCCATATTGACATGGTACTTGTTTCATTTCGAAATGTCCAAAGGTATTTCATTTCAAGTTGCCATATCATATTCCTTATAGGGTCAATGGTGATTCCCATGGTTCATAGTCAATGGCTAATGTTTCAAAGTTCCAATAGTGTTTAGTTACATGTCTCTTGCTCATTGGTTATTGTTCTAAGCTTCCAACAATGTTATGGATACAAAAGTATCAATCTCTCATAAGCCAAGGGTATCCTATTTCTGGGTATCAATTATGGTTCATCACATGTTCTTTATACATTAATCAATTGTCATTCACATGTCTCATATGCATTGGCTAATGTTCCAAAGATTCCATGGTTCCAATAAGGTTATGTTTCTAACAATGTTATGTTCCAAAGTTCAAAGTGATGTTATGACTAACAAAGTATCAATCTCAAAAGTAAAGAAAGAAGTAATGTATAAATGTTCAATTGGGGAGTGCAATCTAAGGGACATAGTGTAACACCCCGTACCTTCCCAACCCTACTTTATGACATTGAATAATGTTTAATTAGGTGTCGAGAGTTATAAGTATGTATTTGGTAATGTTCAAGATGAGAAAAAAATTGAAATTTGGCCTTGTACATGTGACTAGCCTTTCATAGGAAGTGTTTGGTGATTTCGTGGAGCATTTGTGTAATACCTCGTACACATTCTAACCTCATTTGGTGACTTGTATTCATGTTTACTTGATGATTAAGATCACTAAGTAAGTATTTTGTAGTGTTTTGATAAGGTATTGGACGATATGCAAGTATTGAAGAAGTGGCCGAAAAATTCAGCAAGGTAGGAAAACTTGCGCTACTACCCCATTTCAGGGGGTGTGGCGCAAGCCACTGATTCAGATAGGGTGCATTTATTGCGCCACTGCCTTGCTTTGCAGCAGTGGCGCAAGGCACAAAGATTTTGCCTTCCCGGGCTCGTTTCGCAACGCAATTCTATGACGATTCTTAAATGGTTTCTTTTGGTTCTTTGGAGTTCTTTGAGTGTTGTTAAAGCTTAAAATACATCAATACACTCCTACATACTTCTACACGATCAAACCATGAAACACAAGTAATTATCAAAAAATGTTCAAGGAAGCCATGGACGACTAGAATTTCTATTTTTGCGATCGAGACGACGAATGAGAATCTCGTAAGAGAATATTGTCGTGACATTATGGAATTATTTAAACATGAGATATATGGTGACTTATACATGAAAGTTGATGGGTTACATGGATATGTGTTATTGGGTCCAAATTTAGGCCCAAAAATGGAATAAAAGACTTGGCCCAAATGGGTCAAATGACCCATTCTTGCCATGACTACTCAATTATTGCTCCCAAATGGATAAGGATGACTTCAAGGGCCTATAAAAGGCACCAAAAATCAGAATTTATTCATTCAAACACACATGTATTTCTAGGTTTTGCCAAGAACCCAAAAACAAGAGATATTTTCTCTTAACTCTCAAACCCAAACCCTAAGCCTCTTTGGACAAGACCATAATCTTCCAAGCCTTGGTAAGTATTTATTCTCATGGATTAACATATTATATGCATGGGAGATTATGTATATCATGATAGTTATGTTGGCAAGGTGGTGAATAGTGTATTTGTGCTTTTGGTCAAAGATGAGCCATCTTGGTGAATTGAACTTGAAAAGAGACTTGATGTCTTAATGAAAGAGCATGGTATGGATAAAATATGAACATGTATGGTATGATTTTGTTATTAAACTTGTTATTTTTCTAAAAGTGTAAATTGTGGGATTTTGGTCGATATGTGCTATGAGGTGTATTAAGGTAATTTGATGGATTATTTGTGATGTGATATGGATAAGAAAGTGCAAAGGAGAAGTGTTGTGGTGAAATGTATTGATTCTCATGTATTGGTCAATGTATGGAATATTGGGGGATTTTTGGAATAATAATTTCATCAATGGTTTTGTCAAGGGGAAATGACATGTTTCAAGGCAAACATGTAACTCATTGATATTGTATGAATTTGTAAAGTAATTGATGGTGTAATTATGATGTTGTGATGGTGGAGAGTGGAAAATATGAACTTGGTGTGACATACAAGTGGTTTATGATACTTTGGTCAATGTTGGGCATGTTGTGGTATTATTGATATGACCATGCCGTAAATGGTATTGTAGAGAAATAAATAACATGTTAAAGCCAAACATGTGACTTATTGTTATTGTATGCATTTGTAAGGTAGTTGGTGGTTAATGTTGGTTCCACTATGTACTTGTGATGTAGAGTGAAACGTAAAGAAGGAGAGGAATTGTTGTGCTCACATATTTGATTGTGTACTTACATTGGGAAGATAAGGTATGTAAGGTTACTCTTTTCGTATCCTTCTACAAGATATTGTTCTTATTGACATTGGGCTTGTTTCAATTCCGAGAGGCTTGAAGTATATCAATTCAGGGTGATGTATATTGTTATTCATATGTGCCTTATTCTTAGATGAATTATGATTCACTTATCTCTTTTTCCAAAGATGTTATGATGTTATAATTCCTCAAAGAACTATCTCAAGAGGGTAATAATGTAAGAGAATCTATTTATTCTTGACAAGCATTTTCCAATCATGTCATGTTCCAAAGTCCTATGGTATGATGATTATCCGTGTATCAATCTTTCCCAAGTAGAAGTACTAGTATCATAAGAGTAATAGGAGAGGTGATGTGCAAGGTAGTATAATTATTCCTCATAAGTGAAGATGTCAATCTCATGAGGTAAAGGAGTAAAGTGAGATGTGCATATAGGTGCGTGCTTAATTAAGGTGTTAATACTTATAAGAGTAGGGTAAAGCATATTGGTATGTTTCAATTAGTGTCATGATCCAAAGTTCCAATAGAAGTTATACATATGTCTCTTGTTCATTGATTATTGTCCAAATGGTTCCAATAGTGTTATGTTTCCATGAAGGCTATGTTTACAAGAATGTCATATTGCCAAGTTATTCATATGTCTCTCACTCATTGATTATTGATCCAAAGCTTCAAATAAAGTTGTGACTATCAAAGTGTCAATCTCTCACAAGTAAAGGTATCAATCTCAAAAGTAAAGAAATGAAGTAAGAATAAAGTAATACATGATTGATTGTGTTCATGGGTGTTATCCATGGGGTACAAATACCCGCATGATGATGATAGTTTATCTATGGGGCGCAAACGCCCACGTGATGATGGCCATTTATCCATGGGGTGCAAGAACACCCGCATGACGATATGATCTTATCCATGGGGTGAAAAGAATACCTGGATGACGATGATATGTTATCCATGGGGTGAAAAGAACACCTGCATGATGTGGGCCCAGAAAGTGTATGAGTGATGTAAAAGTAAAGTAAAGTAAATGCAAGAGAAAGAAAGAACGTAATGTACATGGTTTCCAAAAGTACAGAATAGTGACTCATCTACATTGTGACTTATCTATATTGGTTATGCATTTGAACTTGAGTTCTTGACATATCTTCATAACTTACAGTTTCATTAAAGCCTTACATACTCAGTACATTCTTCGTACTGACCCTTTTTGGGGAATTTACCTTACTTGCTGCAGGCGCAGGTCCTAGTAGGCCTCCACAGTAGATTGTCAGTGTTGCAGATCTTTGGTGAGCTCCAGTTAGTTCGGGGCTTCTCCGAGTCACTGTTGTACATGTGTTTGATTTTAGTTCATTTTGGTCAATGCATTTTGTTAGAGGCTTTTGTAGATGGATGTGGGTGTATAAATGTAAAGGTACATGTCGTTTTGACTTGATGGCTCAAACGACCAAGTTTTACATACATAGCTATGACATATGTTTTCATGTCTATGACTTCCGTATAGTTGCATAAGGTGTAATAAGATTTATATGAGGTTATGTATGCGAATGTACATGAGCAAATATTGGTTCTCTCAGGTCTTATCGGCTTCGGGTGTCAATCACGCGTCGTTGGGATTCGGGGCGTGACACATAGGTCCTGATGGAACGCTCCCAATATAAGTATTTGTGGGTGGCACTTTAAGGGGCATAAGCCTGGCTGGAACGATCCCACTAATATATCAGTTATGGGTGGCACTCTAAGGGGAATAAGCCTGGCTGGAATGATCCCATTTGATATATCTCATTATCACCCACTGATCAGTTGGGTCCCGGGCATCACATGACAATGGTTAATGACAAATGAATGCAAATGCAAAGAAAGTAAAAAAAGCAAGATACATGTTCCAAATGCACATATAATCATGGTTTGTTTTACATTGATTGTTCACTTGTTCTTGATCTCACGAAAGTTATTATATCTCATGAAGTTACGTATTGCCTTACATACTCAGTACATTCTTCGTACTGACGTCCCTTATGGGATTTACCTTACTTGCTGCAGGCGCAGGTTCTAATAGACCTCCACAGTAGGTTGCTGAGTTTTTGTTGAGTATTGGTGAGCTCCAGTTGCTTCGGGGCTTCTCCAAGTCACATGTGTACATGGGTTTTTGGTGTTATTATGTAAATCTTGCATAAGCATGGTCATGTATCTATTAGAGGCTTTGTCTACATATGTGGGAAAAAGAATGGAAGAGATGTATATTCATTTTGCCTTGGTGGCCCCAACGGCCAAGTTTTATGTATTTATATCACGTGTGTTTTACGATTTCTGTTATTGACATCTCATATCTCTACGTGATGGTTCTGCTTATCGAGTGACATACATATGAGTGGACAGGGGCAAAGATTGGTTCTCTCGGGCCTTATCGGCCTCGGGTGCCAGTCCGGCCCGAATGGGATTTGGGTTGTGACAGAAACATAAAGTGTCTCGAGTTTGTCCCACAAACTTCTGGCATGTGTCTCATTCACAATATGGTTTCTAACATTATCTTCAACCCATTGTCTAATATAGCCACAAACCTGCAAGTGCTCAAATTCCCAATCCTCATCTATCATGGACTGAGGTTTATTAGAAGCAAAAACAGGCAAATGCATTTTCTTGACAAATAGGA
Source organism: Capsicum rhomboideum (assembly GCA_031232105.1). Taxonomy (NCBI): domain Eukaryota; kingdom Viridiplantae; phylum Streptophyta; class Magnoliopsida; order Solanales; family Solanaceae; genus Capsicum; species Capsicum rhomboideum. Next base: position 8,030,357 of record CP124711.1, read on the forward strand.
GATCTTTCATCTTGCCTTTCCAAGTATGATAATTACTACCATTCAAACACACCATTTTGCTCATATTTGCCTCCATCATTCAAATCAACAATCAACAACAACCTCGCTCTGATACCACTTTGTTGGGAAAGACAAGGGCACTAACAATAGTGCACGACTAAAATTTTCCTTTCAATTTGAACCAAGAGAAGACAAACAAACCCAAGCACAATGATAATAAGACAACAAATATATCAACCAAAATAGATAAGCAAGGGTAAAATAAACCAATCACATGAGACACCAGATTTACGTGGAAAACCCTTCAGTGTGAAGAGTAAAAAACCACGGGACCAAAAACCTCCACTATAATCACCAAGAGTTACAATAATATTCTCCAAAATGGCCACCAAATAAGTGCCAAACAACGAGCAACACTACATAAAGCACAACACCAAAAACTAGAGAATTAAAGGAACAAAATCACCAAAATGCAGCTACTGTTCACGGATGAAAAACTGGAGCTGCGTGGTATTAAATTCAACTCTGTCAGATCCTAATCAAATATTGAGATGAGAGGAACAAGCTGTCCAAAAATCAGCTCAATCGGATAAGAAACAAAACGGGAATCGCAATTTGAAGTTGGCAATTTAGAGCTGAAATTGGGTGCGAAAATCTGCACTTTCTCTCTCTGTGTGGCTGCTGATTTCTCTCTTTTGTGATGAGAAAATAAGACCTAAAAAGGTCTATATATATGCCCCATAGAATTGGGCCTATGGGCAAAGTGGGTTGGTCCAAATTTGGCCTTTTATTTATCCACATAGGAAGGAAAAAAGACCTATAACCCAACATGAGACACTGCAACATTTGTTCTTTAATTGCCCTGTTACATGTACTATTTGGAGTAAGTTGCTGTCTTGGCAGGACATCACTCGAGCTACACTGGATTGGCAAGGAGAGATCAAATGGGCATTGAAATATGGGGTAGGGACTAGGGAGAAGCACAGGAGCTGAGGTATTTCCTATGGTGCTGGCTGCCACTGTTTATCATGTATGGATGGAAATGAATCAGACTATTTTCCAGGGAAGGAGTAGATCAACACCAGTGCTTATTAAACTTATCATTCAAGAGGTGCATCTTAAAGCTAGTCCCGCGATTAGTTGATTATATCAGCAAGTTAAATGTCTACCCATAACTATCTTGACTGATTAGCATAGACTTAAGGAGAAGTGAGGCTTTGAGGTTGTAGCACTCTTGGGACCACTGTCCATGAGGCTGCTTTGTAGTTTACTGCTTTGGTATAAGAAAATGATTTATTTACCAAAAAAAAGAAAAAAAGTTTGATGTTTTGGGAGATGTATTGGGTAGTGAATAATGTCTAATAGCAAGAGTAAAATGGACACAAGATGAAAAATATTCATTGGTTTTTCAAATTAAATAAATATTGTTAAACATCTATATTTAATATACTGGACAAATAAAAATAAACGGAGGCGTATAATCATTTCAAAGTTGAAATGACTACTCCCAACATTAAATTGGATCTGTCTCTTCACTGTTTTTTTCTTTCATTTTTCTTGTTATTAACTCATACTTGTCATGTAGCTTCCTATATAGCTCACACATTACACTTCTTACATCATACAACCAAACCATTTCCTAACTTTTCTCCCCACGCCCAAATCCAACCCCCCCTGGATGAAATATGTAATTAATGAGCTCAACTGAATTCATTATTTTCGACCAAAAACATAGATATTATATTGAGAAATTACTATTTTTCTTTTTGAAAAAAATATAATTTGAACTCATAATTTAAAAATTATAATAAACTTAATAGTAAAAAAAAATCTAAAGGATGAATCTGTCAAATTAAACTACTAGCTCCCAAGATCATATATATAGGTACGTGTTAAAAAACTTATATAAATAATAAAACTTTGAACAAAGAAAATTATGATAGAATTTCGAATCCAAATCCAAATCTCATATGATTTAAATCCTGAATTTGCCTATGACGTGAGGAGATTTGCATATAAACTCAAGAGATTACCACATTACCTTCTCAAAATATGTCACTATTGCAAAGTTATAGTTTTTTTAAAAAGAAAAGCTACCTAATTTTAGCATTTCAAAAGCTACCTAATTCTTTGATTGGGAACTAAAGAGGATCACTAAAGGCAAAAGAAAATATTAGGTTTGTAATTTTAAATAATTAGTGTAGTGGATTGTTCTTTTTTCTAAAAAATAAATTATAATTTTAAATCATCAACGTGAAAGAAATGTCATAATTTTTTAAATTGTGCATATAATATTAAAATTATAAAGTTATCAAAAAGGAGAGACATTTTTTTTTAAAAGCCTGAAAAGAAAAGTAAGATAAATAAAATGAAATGGAGGGAGTATTTTTTTTTCTTTTTTATCCGGTATCTACTTTGAAACCTAACTCTTTTGATTTTTTTATTTTTTATTTTTAAAAAACTTTGAAACCTAACTAATTTAAAATCGTGATCGAAATAGTCCCACTTTGAAACTAAAATGCTGCCTACCCAAAAATATAATCATTCTCAAAATTCGAACTCTAAAACCTCTAATTAAAGATGAAGAGATATTTACCACTCACCAACTCACTACAACGGTGGGTGGTACTCTCTCCATCCATCTTTACCTGCCCATATTTGATTTGACACACCTTTTAAGAAATACGAGTAATAAATAAAAGGATAATTTTACTATATTACCTCTATAAATTATTAGTTATCTAAATGTTGAGAAATGAATATAATATTTAATAACAGGGGTAAAATAGACACAAAATGATAAATTATCTCTTGATTTTTCAAACTGAACAAATAAAGCTGGATAATTATTTTTAGTATACTGAACAAGTAAAGATGGACGAAGGGAATAGCAAGATCCAATTATAAATAGTGTTACATCTCTAGTTGTTTGATACAAATTAAACAACTAAGCCCATAGAGAAAAACACTACTGTTTTGCAATGGAACCAACTATTGCCATATCAATGACCATGTACTTGATAATCAGCAATATTTTCCTTTATTCCTTTGCTTCTGAAGCTCCTGGTAAGTCATCCTTACAGGATTTCTCTCATTACTTTGTTAAAAAAGATATTTTTCTTAAGTTTGAAAATAATTTATCTAATTGAACATATTCATTTTATTTTTTATGATGACCTTTTAGTCACATAAATGTTATGATATGTTTAAGATATCTCACGGGTTTCAAAAAAAAATAATTGTAGATGGTATTAAGTTGATCAAATTGACTTATAATCACATTTGATTTATCCACACATTTCTGCCTCATTCCACATTCTACAGTTCTTAATGTTTAAACCTCCTTGTGCTTTAAGGCAACAGACTTTATGGGTAGCTACTAATGAAATTTTCCTTTTCTCATCTGATCCACCCCATAGAAATTTTCTGCACTTCTTTCCCACTAGTTTCAACACACTTTGAGGGAGTAGGAACACAGACTCCCAGAAATTATGTAGTGAGAAGATAACAGAGCTCACTACATGCATTCTCCCTACATAGGAAAGATGTCTAAATGATGAAGCTCTCACTTTCTCAGTGATCTTAATACTGAGTTGATGACGATCCAGCTTAGTCCAACTTCTTATGTGATAAATGATAATGGTAGTCCAAAATATCTAATTGGAACTGATCCCACAGTATCCAGTAAGCTCAAGTGGTCTATCCTTGATCCTGTCAAACACTTCTGCTATATACATGTTGGACTTCTCATTGTTTGCTGTTAAACTAATTGTTGCTGAGAAACACTTGATAGCCTCCATCACCCTGCATACTGCCTGGTTAAGGTGCTTATAAACCAAATTGCGACCAATTTATGACTTTTTGATTTTATAAACACTTGTGAAAATTTTATTAATTTTATTCTTAGTACATTTTTGCTAATTCTCAAAAAGTCAAGTTTCCAAAATAAAACTCATGACTTCCTCTAAACTGCATATCTGTCTTCGTCCATCCTTTTCCTTATAAAAAACCTCTCTACTTGTAGTTTTTATAGCAAAATTAAGGGTATTTTAGTCATTTACCAAAAAGAATAGTTGGTCGGCAGTTTCAACACTTTTTATCTAAACATGTACCATAACCATTTATTAATAAAATTAGTTTCTACACTTAAAAGTGTTTATCAATATGGCATCAGCTATTTACAACCCGCTAATTAATTAACCCGACTGTCTTGATTTTCTTCTCACCTGTGTGTGCAGTTCATGAAGACTCGAAGCTTGCAAATCCAGATGATTTCTTTGGTTCAGGTCTCAATGCAAGTGAATTGTCAATACCTGGCTCAAATATTACATATACTTTAATTGATGGAAACAAAGTTCCAGCAATTAAATCCACTGGCATGTCTATAATACGTACTGATTTTGAGCCATTAGGTGGCATACCAATTCATGTACATCCTCAATCTTCTGAGCTTGTAGTTGTCTTAAAAGGTCGTATTCATGTTGGTTTTCTCATTCCGGGTCCATTGGAACAACGCAAGAGTCAACTCGTTTCCAAAATCATGAATTCTGGCGATGTGTTTGTGATTCCACAAGGGCATATTCACTTTCTACATAACATGGAACACAACGTTAGTGCAACAACATTCACCATTTTCAACAACTTAGATTTTTTCATATCTCCCATAATAAGCAAAACAATCTTTGCTTCTGATCCCCCAATTGATGATCATATCCTTGCCAACAATTTTCGATTGGATAAGAGCACGATTGAAGATGTAAAAAAGAAATTTCTCTAGGACATGTGACAATTATCCTTTCTGATGATAATATTGGGCTTTATATGATGATCATGATGTGTATGTGGTCATTTTAATATATCTGCTACCATGTCAATTACTGTGTTAAAATAAAGAAGCATGCATGCATGATTGTATGTTTTAGTAAATCTTTTCTTCTTTTGTGTAACGCCTTTCACAATTAAGTGCATAAATTTTAATTTGAAAAAGTTCTATGTTTCTGTAATTTGTATGACAAACTGTAGAAGCAGAGAAGCGATAAACTTTGATACACCTCTCATGGTGAATCCCATGGGTGTACCATTGCTACAATTGCAGAGAACAGAGAAATGGGGAAAGAGTAGAGAGAGAAATATTGCATCTTGATTATTAAAGTCAAATGAAAAAGAAGAGAATACAATGAATATAAAGCTAGAGTTGAAGTGCTGGAACTAACTAACCAACTGACAACTGTACTCCACTAACTCTAATGCTAACCGACTAAAGCTGTTAACTACCAGAATAGGAAATCAGATATATTTAATTAATCTCCTAACTAACACTAACTAAATATCAATACCCCCCTCAAGTTGGAGGTGCAGGAAGTACAGCCAACTTGTTCAATGCTGAAGAGTGCTTTACCCCTGTGAGTGCTTTAGTCAAAATATCAGCTAGTTGGTTTCCGGTAGCAATGTGATGTAGGGAACCACTTCGATATGTTTGGTTCTTTCGTGAAAGACAGGATTTTGAGCTATGTGTATTGCAGATTAGCTGTCACGAAAGATGGGAATTGGCCCTGAAGATGGAACAGTGAGTTCTTCAAACAATTTGTGCAACCAAACTAGTTCCCCAACCACTTTTCTCAATGACCTGTATTCAGCTTCACCTAAGGAAAGGGATATGGTTTCTTGCTTCTTAGATTTCCAGCTAATAGGACTCTCCCCTAATAGTACAATGTACCCTGTGACTGATCTCCTAGAGTCGGGGCAAGCTGCCCAATCTGAGTCACAGTAGGCTCTGATGGTGTAATCTTCAATGTTGGAAAAGAAAATCCCAAGTGTAGGATCCCCTTTCAGGTATCTTAACATATGGAAAGCAGCCTGCAGGTGAGGTTCTCTGGGATCCTGCATGAACTGGCTTAAAAGTTGAACTCCATAAGCAATGTCCATCCTTGTGGTTGTAAGAAACTTCAGCTTTCCCATAAGTTTTCTGTAGTAGGTGGGGTCAAACAAAGGAGCACCTCCTTTCGCATGAAGCTTGGTGTTTGGATCTAGTGGAGAACTTAAGCTAGTATACTGGTGGCAGTCAAACTCCTTTAAGAGGTCCAGTGTGAACTTTCTTTGAGAGATAAGAAGACCATCATCCTTATAAAGGATTTCCAGACCAAGAAAATAGTGTAACTTGCCCAAGTCCTTGATCTTGAACTGTTGATGAAGAATAGATTTGAGATTAATGATCTCAGTATGATCTGTACCTATTAAGAGTATATCATCCAGATAAACTGCAACAAAGACAACTGAGGTCCCTCTCTTTCTATAGAACAAAGAGTAATCATGTAAGGAATAAGTGTAACCTCTAGAATTCAATGTATCAGCAAGTTTAGCATACCATCCCCTACTTGTTTGTTTCAAACCATAGAGAGATTTGTTTAACTTGCAAACCAATGATGAATCAGATATGTCTAAACCAGGTGGAACTATCATGTAAACTTCTTCATATAAGTCACCATGAAGAAAAGCATTGTTGACATCCAATTGGTATACTGTCCATTTCTTCTTTGAAGCAGTAGCAAGAAGTGCCCTAACAGTTGTCATTTTGACAACTGGTGAAAAAGTTTCAGTATAATCAATCCCTGCATGTTGAGTGTATCCCTTCACCACCAACCTAGCCTTGAACCTCTCCACACTCCCATCGGCCTTGTGCTTGATTTTATACACCCATCTATATCCAATGGCTTTCTTCCCAAGAGGTAAAGGAACTAGACTCCAAGTTTGATTGTCATGCAAAGCTTGAAGCTCTTGTATCATAGCTGTCTGCCAAGAAAGATGTATGGCTGCCTCTTCGTATGAAGATGGCTCATTATCAAGTGAAACATTCATAACAAGAAGTTGACTAGTAGGATCCAACTTATCAGGATTAATGAAGTGTTTTTGGGAAAAAGAAACACACAAAGAAGTGGGAACGTGAGGTTGTTGTTGTTGAGTAGATTGAGTTTGTGTAAGATCAGGTAGTTTGTAGAGGTAGTCATCTAAATATGATGGTATTTTATGCCCCCTATGGGACCTCTTAGGTGCTGGATCGAGATGTGGTGCTGGACCTACAGGTGGGTCAAGAGGAGGTGCAGAAATTGGTGTGGTTGTAGAGAAAGTTGATTCATTTGTAATACCCGGACTACCTTGTACAAAACTAGGAGTTGGAATAATAGGAGGGACAATAAAAGAAGGACTAGACTCATCATAAAAATGAGGAGGGGCAGACACAGGAGCAGAACCAAATTCATTAGTGGAAGCAAAGGGAAAAATAGTCTCATAAAAACAAACATCTCTGGAAATAACAATTTTCCTGGTGGCCAAATTTAAGACTTTGTATCCTTTTACTCCAAATGGATATCCGATAAAGACATGAGGGGTTGTTTTTGGATCACACTTGGTTCGATGATGTTTAGGTAAAAGAGGATAACATAAGCATCCAAAACTCCTTAAAAAGGAGTAAGATGGTTTCTGGTTATAGAGAGATTCAAAAGGGCATTTATTGTTGAGAAGAGTGGAAGGCAGTCTGTTAATGATGAAAGTAACTGCAAGAACACACTCACCCCAATATCTCAAAGGTAATTTGGATTGAAAAAGAAGTGCCCTGGCTGTTTCAAGCAAATACTTGTGTTTTCTTTTCACTACACCATTTTGTTGTGGTGTGTATGGACAACTTTTATGATGGATTATACTTTTGGAAACAAAAAAAATGGTGACTTCTCTGTTAGTAAACTCCAGACCATTATCTGTTCTAATAATCTTGATGGTAGTTTTAAACTGGGTCTCTATCATAGAAACAAAAGCTTTTATAGTTGACAAAGCATTGCTCTTGCAGCTTAGTAATTGGGTCCAAGTACATCTACTGTGATCATCCACTATTGTAAGGAAATACTTGTAGCCATCATGAGTGGGTACATGATAGGGACCCCACAAATCAATATGGACTAAGTCAAAAGTGGCATTGGAAGTTGTGGGTTTGGTAGGAAATGGTAACCTTGTTTGTCTAGCCATAGGGCATATGGGACAAAAGAAAGGTTGCTTGGTTGAAAAAGTTGCTAAGATGGAAGATATCTTCTTCATTTTTGTAAAAGGTACATATCCCAATCTGTAGTGCCATAATAAATCAGCAGTGTTTTTGTGAGATACATTTGAATGCACATAAAAAACCCTATCTTTATTGCTGCAAGATGAACTATTTACACAGGGAAAACAGGAATGGGAATGACATTTACAAGTGACAATGTTTGCAGCATTATTGAGTGGAAAAGAAGTACTAGAAGAAAAACAAATAGATGAGCTTTGAGGTGGAGAGATAGTGTTACTCTTTCGGAGACAATCTGAGCAAAGTAAGTACAAACCATCATGGAATTTACCAATCTCTAGAGGCCTCTTCAGAGAAGGGGCCTGCAGTAGACAAGAAACATCAGAGAATGAAACAATGCACTTAAGGTGTAGTGCTAACGAACTAACTGAAACCAAATTGTATTTAAAAGAAGGCACAAACAAGACTTTATACAGGGTAATTCTGGAACCAAGTGTCACATTGCCAATTTGAGTCACCTTAACCCTATAACCATTAGGTAATCTAACCAACATAGGATAGGGCAGGTGTGATATATTTGAAAGGTTGGTTTTGTCAAAAGTCATATTGTGTGTGGCTCCTGAATCTAAAATCCACAAGTCAGATCTTGCTTTGAAACATCCACATGATAATTTGGCAAAATCAATAGAAGAGTTACAAGCAACAATACCTGCAAAGTTCACAGCTGCACCAGCATCATTGTTGTTCCCAAAGTTTTCATCAGTGTTGTTTATCTGGAACTGCTTTAGCAAGTTAGCTATCTGTCCATATTGTTCTTTAGATAAACCAAGGTTTGGAGTATCTCTATGTGGAACACTTTCTTCAGTCCTGTCCAGTGCTGGAAGTCCATGGGCTGCATTGACTGAAACTTCTTTCCCTTTGTCGTTGTAATTGTAGTTTTTTTCTTGGTTGTAATTCTGAAACTTGTGTGTCCTTTGATTGTTGAAATTCTGGTTATACTGACCTTGTTTCTGTGGATATCCATGTAATTTGTAGCATTTGTCTTTGGCATGTCCATGTCTTTTGCAATAGTCACAAAACAATCTAGAGTAATTGGGGCCAGGGAACTGATTACTATTAGAAGTAAAGTTTGTCCTGAACTGTTGTCTTCTCCCTGATGTATTGGTATTCATTGCACTGGATTCACCAAGAAGTTGTTGGTGTGGTTTGATTTCTCTTTGTCTCTCTTCCTGCACAAGTAACGCAAAAGTTTGTCCCATAGTAGGTAGGGGGTTCATCATTAGTATACTTCCCCTGATTACAGTGTACTGCTCATTTAATCCCATGAGGAATTGAATGAGTCGTCTATCTTGCTCCGCCTTATGCATGGATTCCTTGGATCCACAGACACACTCACAGCTACATGGATTAGTGTAAATCAGATTGCTCAGTTCTTCCCAAAGCTTCTTCATTCTGGTATAGTAACCAGTTACATCAAGTGTACCTTGACTCAAATCACTTATTTCTTTTTGAATCTGGTATAGTTTAGCCCCATTTGTTTGATCATACCTATCGGCCAATTCTGACCATAACTCCAGGGAATCAAACACATACTCAACACTATCTGCATTTCCTTAGACAAGGAATTCAATATCCACGATGTGACCATGTCGTCACACCTTTCCCATTGACGACACAAAGGAGACTTTGAATCGGGCTTTTTACATTCACCATTAATAAAACCTAGTTTATTCTTAACAGAAAGAGCTCTCAAAATTCCTCGTTTCCATGATCTATAACCAGTTCCATCAAACACGATCGAAATAAGAGTTGTACTAGCTCCATCAGATGGATGGATGTAAAAAGGGCTACTTGCATCAATTGTAGTTTCATTACTACTACCAGTAGTACCAGACCTAACACTCCGTTCACCTATTTGCACCATTGATGATGAGACGCAAATTGCAGAGAAATACACAATATATCGAAATCGAACAGTTAATTGACAAGTTACGGAGTCGAATTGTAAAAAAATATGAAATTTATCGAGAATCGAACAGTGAATCGGTAATAACCTTGCTTTGATACCATGAAAAACTGTAGAAGCAGAGAAGCGATAAACTTTGATACACCTCTCATAGTGAATCCCATGGGTGTACCATTGCTACAATTGCAGAGAACAGAGAAATGGGGAAAGAGTAGAGAGAGAAATATTGCATCTTGATTATTAAAGTCAAATGAAAAAGAAGAGAATACAATGAATATAAAGCTAGAGTTGAAGTGCTGGAACTAACTAACCAACTGACAACTGTACTCCACTAACTCTAATGCTAACCAACTAAAGCTGTTAACTACCAGAACAGGAAATCAGATATATTTAATTAATCTCCTAACTAACACTAACTTAATATCAATATTGTAGATTCTCAAAAACGTACCATGCACAAATAACAAAAGTCCAGTGGTATTTAGTGTATAATTCTATATGTGACTATATATCATCTTATCTAAAATTTTAAGTTATTTGAGAAGATATAGTAGTACTTTTATTTATTTCACTAATGAATTGTCCACGCTTCGCGCGGTCGAAAATAATAGTCTTATTCAAACTAACTCGCTAATGTTAACATAGTCTTATTTATTCAACTAACCCACTAATAATTGTATTTTGATCGTTTAGAACATGATTTTCATCAAATACAATATCTATATATTGTACATAGTACACACTAAAAAAAAGACCCAAACAATATCTTATAAGTTTCAACCAAACATTAAAAATTGATATACAGCGAGGAAACGTAACAAAAAAAATCAAATTGAATAAAAATATCTTTTCTTTGGTTAATCATGATGTTCGGGGCAGTTTACACGCACGTCAACTAATTTCATGGTATCTGTCACCTCCAACCAACATTGATCCCAACCAGCATAAGAAGCTTTGTTTTATCAAATTGAAAGGATATTGAATTCCTTTCTGTTACTGATTATTGCAAGTATTTACTAACTACTGTACAAAATAAATTCTTCATTACTTATCAGTAAATAGCCATTTCATCGACAGTACACTGTATTGTTTTTGTAATAGAAAATTAGATCTAAAAAATAGAGAGGAGAAAAATATAGAAATGAAAGATAAATTTGAAAGTTAAGAAAGACAGGAAGATGAAAATAGAAGGCAGAGAGAAGAAAGAATGGAATGTGCGTGGCGCGGTCGAGAGAGAAAAGCTAATCAACCAGCGAATAAGTTAGGTAACCTGAGTCATAGTTATGATATAATTCATGTCTTCAACTCTTTTGCTGAACTTTCAAACCAAGTTATAGGACTTGTCAACATGGAAAAATGGAGCCTCGCTTCTTTTAGGGTTGAAAGAGTAAAAAATGCCTACATTTTGATGACCCTCCATAAGTTTATAACTTTTTGCACATTAATGATTAATGGAAATATTTTGTTTTTAAAAATAGCGCGGACGTGTACCTGATATTAATTGTTATATTTGGAATAATTGAATTTTGGAGTAAATACATCAAATTGTCACTCAACTTAGTCAAATATTCCACTAAAGTCATTTATCTTTTTTTTTGTTTGTTTCCAATAATGTTATTCAACTTTTTTCATTTTTTTTAAAAACTAATAATTGCTAAAAGTGACTCAAAAGATAGAAAAGAATGACCAAAATAGTTCCTTAAGTTAGAACTTTGAATTTAAATGATCCTTACTTTTTGACATGAAATATTAATAGGCATTCAATTATTTTTACGTTTTTACTTCATAAATTAGAATTTTTTTTTTATATTTTATCAATAAGAGCATAATATAATTTAAAAAGACACTAATCATAATATTAAAAAATAAATTAAAAAGACAAGGGATGTTAGTTTAGAGCGTAAAATAGGTAGTTATATTTTAAATGAAATAAATACGAAGAACAATTATTGTCCAACATTGGCAAATGTATTTAGTTTTTACAGCCAAGTTGAAGAGGTGATGTAATTTTCTTTGAAATAATATCACAAGATTAAAGAAAAATTAGAGAAAAATAATAAGTAATATATATATATATGTAGAGTAAAGTAGTAATTTAGTATATTCTTATTGGGTTATCGATTTACCCAATAAGAAAAAATCAAACCGAAATAATAAACCAATAAATTTTTTTTATAAAACCATTAAAAAAGCCGTTAACTCAATAACCCAATTACAATAAACCAATAACATTTTTATCGGTTTGATTTATTGGTCGGTTAGGTTTTTGCACACCCTATCTGTGCAGCTCATGTTTGATAAGTTTAAACTATTTTCTGCTACATCTTGTCTTAATGCCAATCCTCAGAAGAGTGCAATTTATTTTGGGGGTGGTTCACCTACAATACAACAACAGATCCTAGAAGTAACTGGCTTCATTAAAGGTGACTTGCCCTTTAGATACTTAGGGGTTCCTCTACGTACTAAAAGGCTTACAGTGATTCAATGTGAACCCTTGTTGGAAAGGATGCTAGGAAGAATTACATCATGGACTTCTAGGTTTTTATATTATGCAGGAAGAACTGAATTGTTGAAGAGTGTCTTGTTTAGTATACAGACCTTTTGGTCACAAGTGTACGTTTACACTACCAAAGAAAGTCATACAACTGAATAATTGATTGAGACACTGTGTAGAGCGTTTGTATGGACAGGATTTGCAGAGGAGTCAAAGAAAGTTCTTATAGCCTGGAAGAGACTCTGCATGCCAGTGGTAGCAGGGGGACTGAATTTGATAGATATAGAGCTGCGGAAGAAAGTTGCTATCTGCAAGCTTTTATGGAATTTTCGCAATGCAAAGGAGAGGCTTTGGGTTAGGTGGGTACATGCTTACTATATAAATGCTCAGACTATTTGGTCTACCAACCCCAAGACAGCTCTTCTTGGGTTATTAAGAAGAACTCTAAGGCTAAAAAGTATGTTGAAGCTGCTGGCTATACTACTCTACAATTTCAGCAGTTGACATCCTTCTCTATCAAGCTCATGTACCAAAGGCTTAGAGGTGAGATAACAAAGGTTGCATGGAGGAAGCTGGTTTGTAACAATAGGGGTTGTCCCAAGTGGATCTTCCTGCTCAGGTTGGCAATAGTTGACTATCCACTAAGGACATACTCATGAGATGGGGTGTAAATACTGAGCCTAAGTGTGTTCTATGCAAACAACACCCTGAGATGTTGGGAAAGGCAAGGACACTAACAATAGTGCACGACAGGGTAGCAGCGGAAGAATACCCAAGTCTAAAATTTTCCTTTCAATTTGAACCAAGAGAAGACAAACAAACCCAAGCACAATGATAATAAGGCAACAAATATATCAACCAAAATAGATAAGCAAGGGCAAAATAAACCAATCACACGAGACACCAGATTTACGTGGAAAACCCTTCAGTGTGAAGAGTAAAAAACCACGGGATCAAAAACCTCCACTATAATCACCAAGAGTTACAATAATGTTCTCCAAAATGGCCATCAAATAAGTGTCAAACAACGAGCAACACTACATAAAGCACAACACCAAAAACTAGAGAATTAAGGAGCAAAATCACCAAAACGCAGCTACTGTTTGCGGATGAAAAACTGGAGCTGCGGGGCACCAAATTCAACTCTGTTAGTTCCTAATCAAATATTGAGATGAGAGGAACAAGCTGTCCAAAAATTAGCTCAATCGGATAAGGAACGAAGCGGGAATCGCAATTTGAAGTTGGCAATTTAGAGCTGAAATTGGGTGCGAAAATCTGCACTTTCTCTCTATGTGTGGCTGCTGATTTCTCTCTTTTGTGATGAGAAAATAAGACCTAAAAAGGTCTATATATATGCCCCATAGAATTGGGCCTATGGGCAAAGTGGGTTGGTCTAAATTTGGGCTTTTATTTATCCACATAGGAAGGGAAAAAGACCCATAACCCAACAATTCTCCCCCTCACGACTATGTGGAGGAGACCGCCATCCCGGCGATAATGCAACAATCTTCAAACTTCCCTCTTGACAAAGCTTTAGTCATCATGTCGGAACCATTATGATCTGTATGAATCTTCTCAAGTTCAAGCAACTTAGAATCCAACACATCTCGAATCTAATGGTATCTTACATCAATGTGTTTAGACCGACCATGAAATGTAGAATTCTTGCCAAGATGTATAACACTTTGACTGTCGCAATAAAGGACATACCTCTCTTGAGCACAACCAAGTTCCCCCAAGAAACTCTTCATCCAGAGCAACTCTTTACAAGCTTCAAAAGCAGCAATAAGCTCAGCTTCTATAGTAGATAGAGCAACACATTTTTGTAACCTTGATTGCCAAGACACAGCTCCCCCTGGAAAAGTAACCAAGTACCCTGAAGTAGACTTGCGACTATCAATATCACCAGCCATGTCTTAATCAGTATAACCACAAAGAATAGGCTTCCCTGTACCAAAACACAAACTCAGACTAAAAGTACACAAAGATATCTCATAATCCACGTCACAGCATTCCAATGTTCTCTTCCCGGATTAGAAAGAAAACGGCTAACAATACCAACAGAATGAGCAATATCTGGTCTTGTACAAACCATTGCATACATCAAACTACCAACAGCTGAAGCATAAGGAACTTTCTTCATGTCTTTCTTCTCATCATCACTAGAAGGACACTGCTTCGTGCTCAATTTGAAGTGCATAGCTAAAGGTGTACTGACAACCTTAGCCTTGTCCATGTTGAACCTGCGAAGTACTTTCTGAATGTACTTGTCTTGAGATAGCCACAACTTCTTGGCCTTTCTATCACGGACAAACTGCATGCCAAGAATCTGCCTTGCTAGTCCTAAGTCTTTCATAGAAAAAGACTTACTCAACTCTTGCTTCAACTTCTGAATCCTGCAAGCATTATGACCAACAACAAGCATGTCATCAACATAAAGCAACACAATAATAAAGTCAACATCAGAGAATTTTTGCACAAAAACACAATGGTCTGAAGAAGTCTTTTTGAAGCCTTGCTGATTCATAAAAGAACCAAACTTCCTGTACCACTGCCTGGGAGCTTGTTTCAAACCATACAAGCTCTTCTTCAATTTGTAAACATAATTCTC
Source organism: Capsicum rhomboideum (assembly GCA_031232105.1). NCBI lineage: Eukaryota > Viridiplantae > Streptophyta > Magnoliopsida > Solanales > Solanaceae > Capsicum > Capsicum rhomboideum. The sequence goes on from CP124711.1 coordinate 8,045,475, forward strand.
TTTTCCCTTGACTTCAAAACCTTCTGGCTGCTCCATATAAATTTCTTCATCTAAGTCACCATGGAGAAAAGCAGTTTTAACATCCATTTGCTCAACCTCTAAATCTAGACTTGCAGCTAAGCCTAGAACCACACGAATGGATGAAATCTTTACAACTGGAGAGAATATCTCATCAAAATCAACTCCTTTTTTCTAGTTAAATCCCTTCACAACTAATCTAGCCTTGTACCGTGGAACTGGGTTACCATCTTCATGTTTCACTCGAAAAACCCACCTATTTTTCAAAGCTTTTCTGTCTTTAGGTAGCTTAACCAAATAAAAGGTATGATTATCATGCAAAGATTTAATTTCATCTTCCATAGCATCAAACCACCTTTCTTTTTCTTCACTTTCCATGGCCTCATCAAGACTCTCAGGTTCTCCCCCGTCAATTAAGAGTACATACTCATTAGGAGAATAACGAGATGAAGGTATTCTCTCTCTAGTAGATCGTCTGAGAGAACTCTCTGGAGTATCAATAATAACTGGTTGTTGATCAACCACATCATCTTGAGCTGGAGAATCATCATCCTGAACATAATCACCATCTTCATTATCAACTTGATTTTCATCATTATGAAGATTTTCTTCAGGTGCAATAGTCAAATGAACTGGATCAACATCAACTAGGCTCTCACTACTCTGAGAATCAACCTTCTCAGCTTTGTCAAAATCTTCAATTGTTTGGTCTTCAAAGAACACAACATCACGGCTTCTAACAAGTTTCTTCTCAACTGGATCATAGAAACGATAGCCAAATTCATCTTGACCATAACCAATGAAGATACACTGCCTAGTTTTAACATCCAACTTTGACCTTTCATCCTTAGGAACATGCACAAAGGCTTTACACCCAAAGACTCTAAGATGATCATAAGAAACATTCTTACCATACCAAACTCTGTCAGGGACATCACCATCTAAAGCAACAGTAGGAGATAAATTGATAACATAAACAACAGTATTAAGTGCTTCTGCCCAAAAGGAATCTTACAGCTTAGCATCTGAAAGCATACATCTAACTCTCTCAACTAGAGTTCTGTTCATCCTCTCTGCTAAACCATTTAACTGAGGAGTCTTTAGAGGAGTTTTCTAATGCCGAATACCCTGCTCTCTGCAATATCTATTAAAAGGACCAATATACTCACCACCATTATCTGAGAGGATGCATTTCAATTTCTTCCCTGTCTGTCTCTCAACCAAGTCCTGAAAATCCTTTAACACATCAAGTACTTGATCCTTAGACTTCAAAGGAAATACCCAGAGCTTGCAAGAATGATCATCAATAAAAGTCACAAAGTAAAGTGCACCACCATGAGACTTACCTTAAAAGGACCACACAAATCAGAATGTACCAACTCCAGTAAATCAAGCTTTCTTGAAGGCGGATGACTTTGAAAAGAAACTCTTTTCTGTTTACCGACTAAGAAATGAGCACATCTCTTCAACTTTGCTTGTTTCACTCCAGAAAGCAATTTTTTCTTAGCCAAACTATCAATCCCCTTCTCACTCATATGACTCAGCCTTCTATGCCATAACTCTGATGAAGAATCATTATCCACCAAGTTTATTGAGTCTCTAGAAGTGGAGCCCTGAAATACATACAAGTTAGACAACTTGTCACCACGAGCCACAACCATTGAACCTCTATTTAGCTTCCACTGGCCAGCACCAAGGGTGTTAATATAACCCTTATCATCAAGATTCCCTACAGAAATCAAATTCAAGCGAACATTTGGAGCATGCTTGACATTATTGAGAACAAGTTTGGAACCATTATTACTTTCCAAACAAACTGTGCCAATGCCAAGTACTTCAACCTCATCGTTATTGCCCATTTTCAACATCCCAAAATTACCTGCAGTATAAGAAGAAAATAATTCCTTCTTGGGCGTGATATGAGAAGTAGCACTAGAATTCACAAACCAGCTAGACTCATCACGAACAAGATTAATGGAATTTTCACCACAAGCAACAAGAAGATCATCATTAGTAACAACAGCAAAACGATTCTCATTATCGTCTTCTTTCTTTTGTCGTCTCATATCTCTTTTATGCTTGTAACAATATTTTATAATATGCCCATTCTTATGGCAATAGTCACATCTGATATTCTTGTATTTGGACTTAGATTTGCTTCTACTTGTACCTCTGTCATTCGAACCTCTAGACTTGTTTATTCCTTATCTTCAGTAACCAAAACATCGGAATGTGAAGCCAAAGAAGATGAGGCCTGAGATCTTCTTCTCATCTCTTCATTTAAGACACCACTCTTAGAATATTTCATAGTTACAACACCACTGACAGCATAATTAGTTAAAGAAACTCAAAGAGTTTCCCAAGAGTCTGCCAGAGTATTAAGAAGCCAAAGTCCCTGAATTTCTTCATAGAACTTTACACCCATTCCGGACAGCTGGTCAAGAACACCCTGAAAATCATTGATATGATCAGAAATAGGACTGCCCTCTTTGTACCTGATATTCATCATTTGTTTCAACAGGACAACTTGTTATTGCCAGTCTTCGAAACTGTAACACCCCGTACATTTCCGAACTCACTTTATAACTTGGAGTCATGTTTACTTAGTGTTGAGAGCAATAAGTAAGTATTTGGTAGTGTTTTAATGGGGTATTGGATGGTATGCTAGTATTTGCAAAAAGGGAGAAAAATTCAGCAAAGTATTAAAACTTGTGCCACTCCCTGTTTCAGGGGGTGTGGCGCAAGACCTCAAAGTTCAGAGGCAAAGGAATTCTTGCGCCACTGCTTGGTTTGCAACAAGTGGCACAAGGCACAAGGCACAAGTATTATGACCCTTCTGTGCTCGTTTCACAACGCAATGCAACGTCGATTCTTCCTTGGGTTCTTTTGGTTCCTTGGTGTTATTTTAACCTTGTTAAGGCTTCAAATACCTCAATACACTCCTACATAATCAAACCATGAAACACAAGTATTTATCAAAAATGTTCAATGAAGCCATGAGCGACTAGAATTTCTATTTTTGAGATTGAGGCTACGAACGTGAATTTAGTAAGTGAATATTGTCGTGACAATTATGGAATTAATTAAACATGAGATATATGATGGATTACACATTTAATTTGGTGGACTAAGATAATATGTGTTAATGGTCCAATTTGAGGCCCAAAATGGAGCCAAAATGCATGGCCCAATGGGTCAAATGACCCATTCTTTCTTTAAGTCATCAATTATTGACCCAAGTGGATCAAGATAACCATTAAATGGAGGCTATATAAGGCCAAAAGTAGATTTTTATTCACAAAATCTCTCATGACATTTCTAGACTTTTCTCTCCATTTCCAAACCCTAAAGCAATCAACTCTTGGGCAAGATCATCATCTTCCAAGCTTGGGTAAGTGATTATTCTTGTACTTTAATATATCATATGCATGAGATACTATGTAAATCATGTTGGTTATGCTTGGAAGTGTTGGATATGACACTTGTGGTTTTTGTAAAAAGATGTGTAATCCTTGAGAATTAAACATGGAAAAGGACTTGATGTTTTGATGAAAGTGAATGGTGTGGATGATATCTCAACATGTATGGTGTTGTTATGTCCATACTTTGTTATTTTTCTATATGGGTAAATTGTGGAATTTTGGGTATAAAATGTATTGGAGTGACTTGATGGGTTCATTGTGATGTGATGTTAATGAGAACATGTAAAGGAGGAACTTGGTGTGATTATGATCCTAAACTTGTTATTTTTCTATAAGTGTAAAATATGGGCTTTTGGATGATTTGATGTTGTAAGGTGTATTGAGGTGATTTGATGAAGTAATTGTGATGTCGTGTTAATGAAGAAATATAAAGAATGAACTTGGTATGAAATACTAATTGGGTTGTTATATTTTGGTCAATGTTGGGCATGTTGTGGTATTATTGATATGAAGGGTGAAATAACGTTATACGGCAGTCATATAGCTCATTGTCGTTTTGTGCACTTGTATGGTAGTTGAATGTTAACGTAAGCTCCGTTATGAGCTTTTTTTGTAGAGTACAACGTAAGGAAGGAGCTAGACTATTGTGTTCACATATAGTATTGTTATTCATTTTGAGGAAGCGAGGTATGTAAGGTTATTATTTTTGTATCCTTCTGCAGCATATTGTCCATATTGACATGGTACTTGTTTCATTTCAAAATGTCCAAAGGTATTTCATTTCAAGTTGCCATATCATATTCCTTATAGGGTCAATGGTGATTCCCATGGTTCATAGTCATTGGCTAATATTTCAAAGTTCCAATAGTGTTTAGTTACATGTCTCTTGCTCATTGGTTATTGTTCTAAGCTTCCAACAATGTTATGGCTACAAAAGTATCAATCTCTCATAAGCCAAGAGTATCCTATTTCTGGGTATCAATTATGGTTCATCATATGTTCTTTATACATTAATCAATTGTCATTCACATGTCTCATATGCATTGGCTAATGTTCCAAAGATTCCATGGTTCCAATAAAGTTATGTTTCTAACAATGTTATGTTCCAAAGTTCAAAGTGATGTTATGACTAACAAAGTATCAATGATGTTATGAATAACAAAGTATAATGTATAAATGCTCAATTGGGGAGTGCAATCTAAGGGATATAGGTCCGGCTGGAACGCTCCCAATATAATTATTTGTGGGTGGCACTCTAAGGGGCATAAGCCTGGCTGGAACGATCCCACTAATATATCAGTTATGGGTGGCACTCTAAGGGGCATAAACCTGGCTGAAACGATCCCATTTGATATATCTCATTATCACCCACTGATCAGTTGGGGCCCGGGTATCACATGTAATGGTTAATGTCAAATGAATGCAAATGCAAAGAAAATAAAGAAATCAAGATACATGTTTCAAATGCACATAGAATCATGGTTTGTTTTATATTGATTGTTCACTTGTTCTTGATCTCACGAAAGTTATTATATCTCATAAAGTTATGTATTGCCTTACATACTCAGTACATTCTTCATACTGACGTTCCTTATGGGACTTACCTTACTTGCTGCAGGCGCAGTTTCTAATAGACCTCCACAGTAGGTTGCTGAGTTTTTGTTGAGTATTAGTGAGCTCCAGTTGCTTCGGAGCTTCTCCAAGTCACATGTATACATGGGTTTTTGGTGTTATTATGTAAATCTTGCATAAGCATGGTCATGTATCTATTAGAGGCTTTGTCTACATATGTGGGAAAAAGAATGGAAGAGATGTATATTCATTTTGCCTTGGTGGCCCTACCGGCCAAGTTTTATGTATGTATATCACGTGTGTTTTATGATTTCTGCTATTGACATCTCATATCTCTACGTGATGGTTCTGCTTATCGAGTGACATGCATATGAGTGGACAGGGGCAAAGATTGGTTCTCTCAGGCCTTATCGGCCTCGGGTGCCAGTCCGACCCGAATGGGATTCGGGTTGTGACAAAGTGGTATCAGAGCAGGTCATCCTAAGGGTGTCTACAAAGTCGTGTCTAAGTAGAGTCTTACTTATCGATGTGTTGTGCGCCACATTTATAAGTAAGAGGCTATGAGACATTTAGGAGTTGTTGTTTTTCTTCACTTCTAGATCGTGCATTAGAGCCAAAGTTGTAGGTGGACGCATATGTACGCATTGACATTGGTTTTCTTTTGCATAGTCAAAAGCTGATTTTTTGACAAGATAAGGGCAAAGGTAAGAAGGTTGATATGCCTTCCGAAGAAGAAATGAGTAAATCACCACCTGACCAAGCTAGTCAAGGTGGGGCTGACATGAAATTGGCAATACATGTTTCTCTTATCCAAAAGGTAGAGAAATACCCGGAGAACCACCTATAAGTGCCACTGAACAGGATTTAAGACATGTAGTGTATATGTTGACTCAGATAGTTGTTGTACAATGTCACGGGCGAGTTGGCCCAATGATGAGTAATGATGGTGCGGCTAGGGCAGCTAGTCGTCGAACACAGGATTTTCTAAAATTAAACCCTCTCACGTTCACCGGGTCGGTTCTGAAGGAAGACCCATAGGACTTTACAGACCAAATCAAACAGGCTCTAAGATGTTATGCATGTGACTGGTGTATTGATGTACTTCCAACTAGTTGGGAGGAAGTTAAAACGGCATTCCTTGACCAGTACCTCCCATATGAGGTTCGAAAAGCTCATGCGGACCAATTGTTAAATCTTTTTCAAAGGACTATGAGTGTCAGAAAGTACAGTCTTTGGTTTAATTTGTTTTGGATAGGTATGCCCCAAATGTGGTAGCTATTATGACCGGTAGAGTGCATCGGTATGTGGAAAGATGGATCGTACTATTGTGGCCTTAAAAAGAGGTATGGATATAGCCAGAATACAGGCTCTCTGCATAGATAATAGAGGATCAGAGGCAACAGAAAAGGACATAAATATTTGAAGAAGGGTCGTCAAAGAGGGCTAGACCTATGGGACAGTTCATGGTGTCCCAAGGAGAATTTAGGTCTTGGGTGTTTAACAGACCGCCTAGACCATTATTTCCTTAATCTATAGTAAATGTTCTACCTCGATCCCAAGGGTTTAGAGACAATCGGTTTGGCAAAGAAGTAAGATTTAGGATTCATGGGCAATGGGGCATTAGGTATAAGAACGTAGAAGGTAGGAACCAACCGAAGTCTCCTCGTCAGCCGTGTTAGTACTGCGGAAGTTATCATCTAGGTGAAATGTCGGTTGGGACCAAATTTTGTTATTGATGTAATGTGTCAGGCCACAAAATGAGGCTTCTTCTGATGAAGCTACAGGTACCCTATACGTAGTGATTGACCCATATTCGACACTAGCATATGTTATTTCATTAATTGTTGAAAATCCAAAAGAACACCAGAATGATTAGTTATGTCACATGAAGTCTATACATCAGTTGGTGAATCTATTGTAGTTAAAAGAGTATATCATAAGTGCATAGTAATTGTTTGTGGTCATGAGACACTGGTTGATCTTATTGAGCTGGAAATAGTGGATTTTAATGTTATAAGAGGATTGTGCCATAGTAGATTGCCGAACTAAGAAGTTATATTGTCGTTTTCCCCAAAAGAATGTTTTGAATGGCCGGGGAAATGTGGGGGCACCAAGAGGAAAATTTATTCCCATCTTAAAGAAAAGAAAAGGGATACATATGTCACTTAGGAAGAGTGAAAGATACTGATGTGAAGCCACCAACTCTTCAATCAGTTTTGGTGGTAAATGAGTTCCTTGATGTATGAGCTGATATTAATGTACTCAGCCTATTTTTATCTCTTCATATATCATGGCCCCGGTAAAGTTACGGGAATGAAATGAGAAATTGAAAGACGTGATTAACAAGGGATTCATAAGACTTAGTACAACCCCTTGGGGTGCATCAATGTTCATAGTACCGAAAAAAAGGGCACATTGAGAATGTGTGTTTACTATCGGTAACCGAATAAGGTGACGATGAAGAATACATGTATTTTCCCCGTAGTTGATGACTTATTTGATCGGTTATAGGGTGCCAAATTCTTCCTAAAGATTGACTTAAGGTTAGGAGATCATCAAGTAAGGGTAAAAAAAAAAAAAAGATACCCAAACTAGAGGTATGGTTGTTATGAATTCGTAGTTATGCCATTTGGGCTAACAAATGCACCAGCTGCGTTGATGGGTTTCATAATTAGGGTGTTTAAGCTATCGCTAAGCATATTCGTGACAATGTTTTAGATGCTATACTAGATTACTCAAGATCACAAAAGGGCCATGCTAGTTACTTGTGACAAGTGTTACGGATTCTTCGTGACCGTAAGACATGCAAGTTCTTGAAATGCAAGTTTGGTCACAATCCGTATCGTCCATAGGAAACTTTGTATAGAATGAAAGAATAAGGATTAACATACACAAAAGAAGTGACCAAAGCTTACGGCGCCTATGAAAATTCGTAGCTTCCTTGAGTTGGCCAGTTATTACAGAAGAATTGTTAAGTAACTAAGTTTCAGCGAAATGAGGTATGTGAGAAAAGTTTGCAAGAGTTGAAAGATAAATTGACTCCTACACTTGTACTAGTACCTCCCAAAGGCACATAAGAGTATGCAGTGTATTGTGATTTTTTAAGAGTTGGGTGGGAAATGTATACATGTAGCACGACACTGTGATAGCGTATGCCTTAAGACAATTGCGTCCACATAAGAGAAATGATCCCACCTATGATTTTAAGTTAACAATTGTGACAAATGCTTGTAACAGATGGCACCACTACTTGTATAAAGCTTCAGGTGAAAGAATTATAGTATCAAATGTGGTAGAATTTTCGTTGATATCTGGAGAAAAAAAGAGCAATATGTAAGTCATTTTGAGTTCAATTGAAAAAAAAAAAGAGTACAGCGAACTTCGATGAAGGTATTTGAGCAAACACAAGGGGAGTACTTTAGCGCCAATATAGATTATGTGTACTGGGTATAGCTGAATTAAGATGAATTAAGGAAATAAATGATGACAGAAGAACATCGTTCATGGCTTTTGAGTCATTTGGAAGCAACCAAAATGTACCAGGGTTTAGCAGAGAAGACTTGGTAAGGGTACATGAGAAGCGTATTGTAGAATTTGTAACTCAATGTCCAAGCAGTCACTGATTAATAATATAACATCAGAAATCTGTATGTTTTATGCAATGTATTACCCTTCCAGTTTGGAAGTGGAACATGAACAACATGGATTTAATCACAGGGTTGCCTCGTACACTGCGAAGGTTGATACCATATAGGTAATAGTTGACAGGCTTACCGAGTCAGCGTATTTCCTACCATGTTAGGACCATCGATACAGCTGAACATTATGCAAAGTTGTGTGTAATAGAGATAGTACGATTACACGGGATTCCACTCACTATTATATCACACAGGAGAGTTCACTTTATTGCACAGTATTGGAAGTCTTTTCAGTAAAATGTGGGTATACAGGTGGATGTAAGTACGTCTTGCCATCCTCAGATGGATGGAAAAACAGAACATATTATACGAACGTTTGAAGATATGCCACGAGTTTGTACATTGGCCTTTCAAAGCTATCAAAAGGCACCTTACGAAGCTTTATGTGAAAGAAAATATAGATCATAAATTGGATGGGTTACATATTATGAAATTTGCTTTGCTCGGGGAAGGTTTTGTTCATCAAGATATAGAGAAAGTGAAGGTGATATAACAGTAGCTACAAATGGACCAGAGCCGATACAAATCATATGCCGATATTAGAAGAAGGGAATTCAAATGTGCCATAGATGATTAGGTATTTTTGACAGTGTCACCAATGAAAAAAGATAATAAGATTCGAAAAGAAAGAGAAATTGTCCAAAGATTTGGGCAAATTGCATATCTATTAACAATAGTCCAGGAACTCTTCACAGTTCATTCAGTATTTTACATACGATGCTTTGAAAGTGTATAGGCGTTTATCCCATATTGTTGCCAGTGGAAATGTATAAATTACAGGGGATCTCACATGTGAAAAGGTACTTATTGTTACCTATTGTTATCCTAGATCGATAAGAGAAAGAATTAAGAGATGCAGAAGTAGCTTCCGTAAAGGTACTATTGGAGAAATTAGCACGTATAGAAGAAATCACAAGGGAAACCAAAGAACTAATGAAATCTAAAGTACTCGTATTTGTTGAACATGGAAGAAAAAGTTCAAGGTACAACATTGGAGTCATAACAAGCGAGTTTTTATAAGTGTTATAGGTGTATATGATAACATAAAGGATTGATGATGTGAAGAATGCACTTCGACTTAAGTATTACAATGAGACACTGTTACTAACATTCGAGGACGAATGTTTCTAAGGGGGGGAAGGATGTAACACCCCGTACATTTTTGAACTCACTTTATAACTTGGAGTCATGTTTACTTAGTGTTGAGAGCAATAAGTAAGTATTTGGTAGTGTTTTGATGGGGTATTGGATGGTATGCTAGTATTTGCAAAAAGGAAGAAAAATTCAGCAAAGTATTAAAACTTGCGCCACTCCCTATTTCAGAGGGTGTGGCGCAAGACCTCAAAGTTCAGAGGCAAAACAATTCTTGTTCCACTGCTTGCTTTGCAGCAAGTGGTGCAAGGCACAAGGCACAAGTATTATGGCCCTTCCGTGCTCGTTTCGCAACGCAATGCAACGTCGATTCTTCCTTGGGTTCTTTTGGTTCCTTGGTGTTATTTAATCCTTGTTAAGGCTTCAAATACCTCAATACACTCCTACATAATCAAACCATGAAACAAAAGTATTTATCAAAAATGTTCAATGAAGCCATGAGCGACTAGAATTTCTACTTTTGAGATTGAGGCTACGAACGTAAATTTCGTAAGTGAATATTGTCGTGACAATTATGGAATTAATTAAACATGAGATATATGATGGATTACACATTGAATTTGGTGGACTAAGATAATATGTGTTAATGGTCCAATTTGAGGCCCAAAATGGAGCCAAAATGCATGGCCCAATGGGTCAAATGACCCATTCTTCCTTTAAGTCATCAATTATTGACCCAAGTGGATCAAGATAACCTTTAAATGGAGGCTATATAAGGCCAAAAGCAGATTTTTATTCACAAAATCTCTCATGACATTTCTAGACTTTTCTCTCCATTTCCAAACCCTAAAGCAATCAACTCTTGGGCAAGATTATCATCTTCTAAGCTTGGGTAAGTGATTATTCTTGTACTTTAATATATCATATGTGTAACACCCCGTACCTTCCCAACCCTACTTGATGACGTTGAATAATTTTTGCTTAGGGGTCGAGAGATATAAGTATGTATTTGGTAATGCTAATGATGAGGGAATTGAAATTTGGCCACATACATGCGATTAGACCTTCGTAGGAGGTGTTTTGTGATTTTGTGGAGCATTTGTGTCATAACCCATACACATTCCAACCTCATTTGGTGACTTGGAGTCATGGTTACGTGATGATTAAGATCACTAAGTAAGTATTTTGTAGTGTTTTGATAAGGTATTGGACGATATGCAAGTGTTGGAAAAAGTGGCCGAAAAATTCAGCAAAGTACCAAGACTTGCGCCACTCCCTGTTTCAGGGGGTGTGGCGCAAGCCACTGATTCAGAGGGGGTGCAATTCTTGCGCCACTGCCTTGCTTTGCAGCAGTGGCGCAAGGCACAACATGTTGTGCCCTTCCGCGCTCGTTTCACAACGCAATGCTACATCGATTCGTATATGGTTTCTTTTGGTTCTTTGGAGTTATTTAAGCATTGTTAAGGTTTCAAATACATCAATACACTCCTACATACTCCTACATGATCAAATCATGAAACACAAGAATTTATCAAAAATGTTCAATGAAGCCATGGGCGACTAGAATTTCTATTTTTGCGATGGAGACGACGAATGAGAATCTCGTAAGTGAATATCATCGAGACATTATGAAATTAATTACACATGAGATATATGGTGGATTATACATTGGATTTAGTGGGTTAAGTGGATATATGTTATTGGGCCCAATTTGAGGCCCAAAACAAAGCCAAAATGCTTAGGCCCAAGGGGAAAAATGATCCATTCTTCTACTTTGACCAAGCCAATATGGCATTTAATGCCAAAGTGTGGCTAAAGATGACCACAAGGCCTATATAAAGGCACCCAAATCAGATTTTTCTTCAAGGAACCACACATGACATTTCTAGATTTTTTTCTACAAAAGGGCTTTTTCTCTCAACTCACAAACCCTAAGGCAACCATTTCTTGGAGACAAGATCATCACTTTGCAAGCTTGGGTAAGTGTTTATTATTGTGATTTAATATATTAAGTACATGGGGAGTATGTAAATCATGTTGGTTATGCTTGGAGGTGTTGAATATGGTACTTTGTGTTTTTGTGAAAGATGTGCTATCTTGGTGATGTGAACTTGAATTAGGACTTGTGCCTTTGATGAAAGAGCATGGTATGGACAAAATAAGAACATGTATGATGTTATTTTTGGTATTAAACTTGTTCTTGTCTATAAGTGGAAATTGTGGGATTTTGGCCGATATGTGTTATGAGTTGTATTAAGGTAAAGTGATTGATTATTTGTGATGTGGTATGGATAAGAAAGTGTAAAGGAGAAGTGTTGTGGTGCAATGTATTGATTTTCATGTATTGGTCAATGTATGGAATATTGGGGGATTTTTGGAATAATAATTTTATCAATGGTTTTGTCAAGGGGAAATGGCATGTTTAAGGACAAATATGTGACTCATTGATGTTATATGCATTTGAAGAGTAGTTGGTGGTTAATGTGAATTTCGTTATGCATTTGTGTTGTAGAGTGACACATAAAGAAGGAGCGGGACTATTGTATGCACCTCTAGGATTATATATTCATATTGCGAATCCAAGGTATGTAAGGTACTTTGTCCGTATCTTTCTGCGGCAAATAGTGTCCATATTGACATGTCACTAGTTCTATCCCGAAATGTGCTAAGGTATCCGATATCCGTTTATCACTAGTCATTGTCATATATTTTCTACTCATGGATCATTTGTGAATCTCATATCCCATAGTCATGGTTAATGTTCCGAAAGCTCAAATAAAGTTACGTACCAATATTCCAATAGTGCCTATACTTGTGTTTCATCTTCATGGATTATTGTCCAATGGTTCCAATGGTATCATGGTGCTAGTAATGTTATATTTCTCATTGATACTTATTCACATGTTCTTCACTCATTGGTTAATGCTTCAAAGTTTCCAACAATGTTATGTACCAAAGTTCAAAGTGATGTTATAACTATCATTGTACCAACTTCAAAGTATCAATCTCAAAGTAATGAACAAAGTAATGCAAATGTGGTAAATGATCAAGTACGGGTGGCAAGTCTAGGGGCGTAAGCCTAGCTCGACTCGATCCCGAGGTTTGGATTTATGGGTGGCAAGTCTAGGGGCGTAAGCCTAGCTCGACTCGATCCCGATGCATTGATGTATGGGTGGCAAGTCTAGGGGCATAAGCCTAGCTCGACTCGATCCCTACACAATGATATGATATGAAAGACCCACTGATCAGTCGGGGCCCGGGTACATTATGACATATGTAATGACAAGTGAGCATTGAATGTAAAGAAAGTAATGAAAGTAATGAAAGCAATCCACATGGTTTCCAAAATGCAAAATGGTGACTTATTCACATTGATTATTCATATGGTTTGAGTTCATTGAAATATTCATGTATTATACAGTTTCATCTGAGCCTTGCATACTCAGTACTTATTTCGTACTGACCCCTCTCGGGGAATTTACCTTACTTGCTGCAGGCGCAGGTACTAGTAGGCCGCCACAGTAGGTTGCCAGCTATTTGCGGTTTATTGGTGAGCTCCAGTTAGTTCGGGGCTTCTCTGAGTCACAGTGGTTCATATGTTTTGATATTGTACATTGTGTGTAAAGCGGGGACTTTTCCCGACTTTCAGTTGGTTTTGGTCAATGCATCTGTTAGAGGCTTTTGTAGACGTATGTGGGTGTATGTGTATAAGATGATAGATGAAATCTTGACTTGATGGCCTCAACGGCCAAGTTTCTCATATGTATATACGTCATATGTTCTATGCTTTCCGATTTTAGCCCCTCATGTTTCTATGTGATAGTAGTGTTTCCTATGACATGTATATGAATGAATAGAAGCAAAGATTGGTTCTCTCGGGCCTTGTCGGCTTCGGGTGCCAATCACGCCTCGTGGGAGTTCGGGGCGTGACAAAAGTGGTATCAGAGCAGGTCGTTCTAAGGGTGTCTACAAAGCCGTGTCTGAGTAGAGTCTTGCTTATGGATGTGTTGCGCGCCACATTGATAAGCAGGAGGCTACGGGACATTTAGGAGTTGTTTCTTTCCTTAACTTCTAGATCGTGCAATAGAGCCAAAGTTGTAGGTGGGCACATATGTACGTATTGACATTGGTTTTATTTTGAATAGTCAAATGCGGTGTATCAGACAAGATAAAGACAAAGGTGAGCAGGTTGATATGCCTGCCAAAGTAGAAATGAGTAAATCACCACGTGACCAAGTTAGTCAAGGTGGAGCTGACATGGAATTTGTTATACGGGTCTCTTTATCCAAAAGATAGAGAAGTATCCGCAGAACCATCTATAAATGCCACTGAACGGGATGTAAGAAATGTAGTGGATATGTTGACTCAGATAGTTGTTGTATAATGTCATGGGCAAGCTGGCCCAATAACGAGTGATGATGGCGCGGCTCGGGAAGCTAGTCGCCGCACATAAGATTTTCTAAAAAATTAAACTCCCCTCCCATGTCCACCGAGTTGGATATGAATGAAGACCCACAGGACCTTATAGATCACACTAAAAGAGATGTTATGCATGTGACACGTGCAGTGATGTACTTTCAGCTAGTTGGGAGGAACTTTAAACGAGAATCTTTGACTAGTGTCTTCCATATGGGGTCCGAAAAGCTTATGCAGACCAATTGCTAAATCTTTGCTAACGGATTATGAGTATCAGAAAGTACAGTCTTCGATTTAAGTCTTTGGTTAGGTATGCCCCAAAAGTGATAACCATTATGATCGATAGAATGCATCGGTATATACACAAATGGATTGCACCATTGCGACCTTGAAAAGAGATATGGATATAGTCCGAATATAGGCATTTTGCATAGATAATAAAAGAACAGAGGCAACAGAAAAGGACACAACTGTTTGAAGAAGGGTTGCCAAAGAGAGAGGGCTAGACCTATGGGACAGTTTACGGCGTCCCAGGGAGAAGTTAGGTCTCGAGTGTTTAACAGACCACCTAGATCACCATTCCCTTAGTCGATAGTAAATGTTTTACCTCGATTCTAAGGGTTTAGAGACAATCGAATTGGTACAGAAGTGAGATTCAGGATTCATTAAGGACAAGCACGTAGAAAGTATGAACCAACGAAAGTCTCTTTGTCAGCCGTGTTAGTGCTGCGGACGTTATCATCTAGGTGAAATGTTGGTTGGGGCCAAATGTTGGTATTGGTGTGATATGTCGGGCCATAAAAATTAGGCTTATCCTGATGAAGCTGCAGGTACCGTATATGTATTGATTAACCCATATTTGACAATTGCATATGTTATTTCATTAAGGGTTGAAAATTCAAACGAGCACCAGAATTACTAGATATGTCATATGAGGTCTATACATTAGTCGGAGAATCTATTGAAGTTAAAAGAGTATATCATAAGTGCATAGTAATTATTTATGGTCATAAGACACCGGTTGATCTTATTGAGCTGGAAATAGTGGATTGTAATGTTATAAAGGGGTTGTGCCATAGTAGATTGCCGAACTAAGAAGTTATATTGTCGTTTTTCCCAAAAGAAAGAAGAAATGTGGGGGCACTAAGAGGAAAAAGATTGTTCCCTATAGTAAAGTAAGTAAAAAAGGTACTCTAAAGGATACACATGTCACTTGGTAAGAGACCACCAACTCTTCAAGCAGTTCTGGTGGTAAACGAATTCCTCGATGTATGATCTGGTATTACTGCGATGTCAGGTACTTAGCCTATGTTTTATTTCTTCATATAGTATGGCCCCGATAAAGTTAGAAAATGTTAAAAGACATGGTGAACGAGGGATTCATAAGACCTAATATGTTCCCTTGGGGTGCACCAGAGTTAATTGTACAAAAGAAAGACAGTACGTTGAGAATGTGTGTCGATTATCGGTAACTGAATAAGATGACAATTACGAATAAATATTCCCTCCCCAGAGTGGATGATTTGTTTGGTTAGTTATGGGGTTAGAAAACAAAATGGTGAAATGAATGATGAAATGATGAAATGAATGACGGCGAAATGAAAAAAAAAAAAAAAAAAAAAGAATGATGATGATATACCCCAGACAACATTACAAACATGGTATGGTTGTTATGAATTCCTAGTATGTCAATTGGGTTAGCGAATGCACCTGTAGTTGTTATGGGTTTAATGAATAGGGTGTTCAAGACACTTTTCAATATGTGTGTGACCATATTCGGTGATGGTATTCAAAAAAAAAAAAAAAAAAAAAAAAAATCACAAGAGGACTATGCATTGTATAGGATGAAGAGATGAAAGTTGTCACACAAAAGATAGAAATGGTGAACAATTGGCTAAGGCCTACGATGCTTACAGAGATCCATCGATTTTGGTTGATCATTATATGAGAATTGTAGAAGGATCTTCTTCTATCCCTACACCCTTAACAAAGCTTATACACAAGGCAATCGAGTTCCAATAAAATGATGCATGTGAGAAAAGTGTTCAAGAGTAGAAAGATAAAGTAACTTTCACACCAATTGTAAATGCCTTCCGAAGACATAAGAATGTTAGGCAATGTATGGTAATGCTTTCGGGGTTGGTCTCGGATGCATATTGATGTAGCATGGTAAAGTAATAGCATATGCGTCACGACAATGACGGCCACATGAGAACACAAATTATTACCAAACACATGACCCTAAACTAGCGGCTGCGCTATTTTCTTAAAGTTATGGTGTCACTATTTGTAAGGGATTCGTATTGACATATATTGGTCATAAGAAAATGAAATATATTTCTACACCAACGGACTTAAGTCCGAGGTAGCGAAGGTGGCCTGAACTATTGAAAGATTAGGACATTGCTATCTTGTATCATTCGGGAAAAGTAGATGGGGTAGTTGATACATTAAGCTGCAAGGCAGTAGAGAGTATGAATGGCCAGCTCACAGAAAAGAAAGATATAGTCAGGAAATCTATATTAATGAGGAAATATGGGGTTTTGTTTCTTGAAACTCCAGATGAAAGAATTATAGTGTCAAATGTGGTAGGATTTTCATTGATATTGGAGATAAAGGGAAAAGCAATATGTAAATTCCATTTTTAGGTCAATTGAAAAAAAATATGTACAGCGAAGTCGACGAGGGTATTTTAGCAAACATAAGAGGAAGTACTTTAATGCCAATGTAGATTGTGCGCACTGGGTATAGATGAGTTAAGAAAATGAATTACGACAGAGGAACATCGTTCACAGTATTTCATTCACTCGGAAGCAACCACAATGTACCATGGTGTAGCAGAGAGGTCTTGGGAAGGATACTTGAGAAGCACATTGTAGAACTTGTAGCTCAAGGTCCACGCGGTCACTAATTAACAGTATAGCATCAGAAGTCTGTATGGTTTATGTTATATTATCCTTCCAGTTTGGAAGTGGAACATGAATAATATGGATTTCATCACAGGGTTGTCTCATACACTGCGAAGGTTGATTCCATATCAGTGATAGTTAACAGACTTACCGAGTCAGTGTATTTCCTACCAGCTAAGACCACCGATACAGCTGAACATTATGCAACGTTGTATGTTACGGAGATAGTACGGTTACATGGGATTCCACTCACTACTATATCAAATAGGAGAGCTTATTGTGCAAGTCCTTTCAGTAAAGCATGGGTACACAGGTAGATGTAAGTGCGGCTTGTCATCCTCAGATGGATGGACAAACAGAACACATTATACGAACATTTGTAGATATGTCACGAGTTTGTACATTGGACTTTATAGGTAGTTGGGATGAACATCTATGGTTTATTGAAATTGCTTACAATAAAAGGATCAAAAGGCACCTTACGAAGCTTTATGTAAAAAAAAAAAAAATATATATATAGATCATCAATTGGATGGATTACAGCTGACGCAATTTGCTTCGCTCGGGTCAGATTTTTTTTCATCAAGCTATAGAGAAAGTGAAGGTGATATAACAGCAGCTACAAATGGCCCTAAGTTAATAGAAATTATATGCCGACATTAGGAGAAGGGAATTAAAGTGTGCCATAGGTGATTAGGTATTGTTGACAGTGTGACCAATGAAAAGGAAAGAATAATGAAAATCAAAAAGAAAGGGAAATTGTCCAAAGATTTGGGCAAATTCCGTGTCTATTAGCACTAGTCCAGGAATTTTTCACAGTTCATTCAGTATCTTATATGCGATGCTTTGAAAGTGTATAGGCGATTATCTTATATCGTTGCCAGTGGAAATGTACAAATTACAGGGGATTTCACATGTGAAAAAGGTACTTATTGTTACTTATTGTTATGATAAATCGATAAGTGAAAGAATTAAGAGATGCGGGAGTAATTTTCGTAAAGGCCCTATTGGAAAAGTTAGCACGTAAAAGGAGTCACAAGGGAGACCAATGAAATAATGAACGTTAAAGTATTTATCATTGTTATGCACGGAAGAAAAAGATCAAGATACGGAAGTGGAGTCATAATAAGTAAGTCTTTCCAAGTGATATATGTGTACATGATGATATGAAGAATTCACTTTGACGTAAGTTGTTACATTGAGACAATGTTACTAACATTCGAGGACGAATGTTTCTAAGGGGGGAAGAATGTAACACCCCGTACCTTCCCAACCCTACTTGATGACGTTGAATAATTTTTGCTTAGGGGTCGAGAGATATAAGTATGTATTTGGTAATGCTAATGATGAGGGAATTGAAATTTGGCCACATACATGCGATTAGACCTTCGTAGGAGGTGTTTTGTGATTTTGTGGAGCATTTGTGTCATAACCCATACACATTCCAACCTCATTTGGTGACTTGGAGTCATGGTTACGTGATGATTAAGATCACTAAGTAAGTATTTTGTAGTGTTTTGATAAGGTATTGGACGATATGCAAGTGTTGGAAAAAGTGGCCGAAAAATTCAGCAAAGTACCAAGACTTGCGCCACTCCCTGTTTCAGGGGGTGTGGCGCAAGCCACTGATTCAGAGGGGGTGCAATTCTTGCGCCACTGCCTTGCTTTGCAGCAGTGGCGCAAGGCACAACATGTTGTGCCCTTCCGCGCTCGTTTCACAACGCAATGCTACATCGATTCGTATATGGTTTCTTTTGGTTCTTTGGAGTTATTTAAGCATTGTTAAGGTTTCAAATACATCAATACACTCCTACATACTCCTACATGATCAAATCATGAAACACAAGAATTTATCAAAAATGTTCAATGAAGCCATGGGCGACTAGAATTTCTATTTTTGCGATGGAGACGACGAATGAGAATCTCGTAAGTGAATATCATCGAGACATTATGAAATTAATTACACATGAGATATATGGTGGATTATACATTGGATTTAGTGGGTTAAGTGGATATATGTTATTGGGCCCAATTTGAGGCCCAAAACAAAGCCAAAATGCTTAGGCCCAAGGGGAAAAATGATCCATTCTTCTACTTTGACCAAGCCAATATGGCATTTAATGCCAAAGTGTGGATAAAGATGACCACAAGGCCTATATAAAGGCACCCAAATCAGATTTTTCTTCAAGGAACCACACATGACATTTCTAGATTTTTTTCTACAAAAGGGCTTTTTCTCTCAACTCACAAACCCTAAGGCAACCATTTCTTGGAGACAAGATCATCACTTTGCAAGCTTGGGTAAGTGTTTATTATTGTGATTTAATATATTAAGTACATGGGGAGTATGTAAATCATGTTGGTTATGCTTGGAGGTGTTGAATATGGTACTTTGTGTTTTTGTGAAAGATGTGCTATCTTGGTGATGTGAACTTGAATTAGGACTTGTGCCTTTGATGAAAGAGCATGGTATGGACAAAATAAGAACATGTATGATGTTATTTTTGGTATTAAACTTGTTCTTGTCTATAAGTGGAAATTGTGGGATTTTGGCCGATATGTGTTATGAGTTGTATTAAGGTAAAGTGATTGATTATTTGTGATGTGGTATGGATAAGAAAGTGTAAAGGAGAAGTGTTGTGGTGCAATGTATTGATTTTCATGTATTGGTCAATGTATGGAATATTGGGGGATTTTTGGAATAATAATTTTATCAATGGTTTTGTCAAGGGGAAATGGCATGTTTAAGGACAAATATGTGACTCATTGATGTTATATGCATTTGAAGAGTAGTTGGTGGTTAATGTGAATTTCGTTATGCATTTGTGTTGTAGAGTGACACATAAAGAAGGAGCGGGACTATTGTATGCACCTCTAGGATTATATATTCATATTGCGAATCCAAGGTATGTAAGGTTACTTTGTCCGTATCTTTCTGCGGCAAATAGTGTCCATATTGACATGTCACTAGTTCTATCCCGAAATGTGCTAAGGTATCCGATATCCGTTTATCACTAGTCATTGTCATATATTTTCTACTCATGGATCATTTGTGAATCTCATATCCCATAGTCATGGTTAATGTTCCGAAAGCTCAAATAAAGTTACGTACCAATATTCCAATAGTGCCTATACTTGTGTTTCATCTTCATGGATTATTGTCCAACGGTTCCAATGTATCATAGTGCTAGTAATGTTATATTTCTCATTGATACTTATTCACATGTTCTTCACTCATTGGTTAATGCTTCAAAGTTTCCAACAATGTTATGTACCAAAGTTCAAAGTGATGTTATAACTATCATTGTACCAACTTCAAAGTATCAATCTCAAAGTAATGAACAAAGTAATGCAAATGTGGTAAATGATCAAGTACGGGTGGCAAGTCTAGGGGCGTAAGCCTAGCTCGACTCGATCCCGAGGTTTGGATTTATGGGTGGCAAGTCTAGGGGCGTAAGCCTAGCTCGACTCGATCCCGATGCATTGATGTATGGGTGGCAAGTCTAGGGGCATAAGCCTAGCTCGACTCGATCCCTACACAATGATATGATATGAAAGACCCACTGATCAGTCGGGGCCCGGGTACATTGTGACATATGTAATGACAAGTGAGCATTGAATGTAAAGAAAGTAATGAAAGCAATCCACATGGTTTCCAAAATGCAAAATGGTGACTTATTCACATTGATTATTCATATGGTTTGAGTTCATTGAAATATTCATGTATTATACAGTTTCATCTGAGCCTTGCATACTCAGTACTTATTTCGTACTGACCCCTCTCGGGGAATTTACCTTACTTGCTGCAGGCGCAGGTACTAGTAGGCCGCCACAGTAGGTTGCCAGCTATTTGCGGTTTATTGGTGAGCTCCAGTTAGTTCGGAGCTTCTCCGAGTCACAGTGGTTCATATGCTTTGATATTGTACATTGTGTGTAAAGCGGGGACTTTTCCCGACTTTCAGTTGGTTTTGGTCAATGCATCTGTTAGAGGCTTTTGTAGACGTATGTGGGTGTATGTGTATAAGATGATAGATGAAATCTTGACTTGATGGCCTCAACGGCCAAGTTTCTCATATGTATATACGTCATATGTTCTATGCTTTCCGATTTTAGCCCCTCATGTTTCTATGTGATAGTAGTGTTTCCTATGACATGTATATGAATGAATAGAAGCAAAGATTGGTTCTCTCGGGCCTTGTCGGCTTCGGGTGCCAATCACGCCTCGTGGGAGTTTGGGGCGTGACAATATGCATGATAGACTATGTAAATCATGTTGGTTATGCTTAGAAGTGTTGGATATGACGCTTGTGGTTTTTGCAAAAAGATGTGTAATCCTTGAGAATTAAACATGGAAAAGGACTTGATGTTTTGATGAAAGTGAATGGTGTGGATGATATCTCAACATGTATGGTGTTGTTATGTCCATACTTTGTTATTTTTCTATATGGGTAAATTGTGGAATTTTGGGTATAAAATGTATTGGAGTGACTTGATGGGTTCATTGTGATGTGATGTTAATGAGAACATGTAAAGGAGGAACTTGGTGTGATTATGATCCTAAACTTGTTATTTTTCTATAAGTGTAAAATATGGGCTTTTGGCCGATTTGATGTTGTAAGGTGTATTTGTCATGCCCCGAATCCCATCGAGACATTATTGGCACCCATAGCCGATAAGGCCCGAGAGAACCAACCTTTGCCTATGTTCAATCATATGCATAACACGAACATCACCACCATTACGAGAGAACTTGAAAGACGAATAACAGAAAACATGGAACATATATATATACATATGAAACTTGGTCGTTGAGGCCATCCAGTCAACACAACATCTGCCTTTTACACTGATACACCCACATTCGTCTACAAAAGCCTCTAACAAGAGCATTGACCACTACAAACCAAAAGTCGGGACAAGTCCCCGCTTTATATAACATGTACATCACCAAAACATATATACACTTTGACTTGGAGAATCCCCGAAGTAGCTGGAGCTCACCAAAGAACCGCTAACACTGGCAATCTACTGAGGAGGCCTACTGGTACCTGTGCCTGCAGCAAGTAAGGTAAATTCCCCCGAGAGGGGTCAGTAAGAAATAAGTACTGAGTATGCAAGGCTCAGATGAAACTGTACAACACATGAGTAATTCAGTGAACTCAGAACATATGAATAATCAATGTGAATAAGTCACCATTTTGCATTTTGGGAAACTATGTGAATTGCTTTCATTACTTTTTTTGCTTTCTTTATCTCAATGCTTACTTGTCAATACATGTGTCACAATGTACCTGGGCCCCTACTGATCAGTGGGTCTTTACATAACATATTATTGTGTTGGGATCGGGTCGAGCTAGACTTATGCCCCTAGACCTGCCACCCATAAATCAATGCATCGGGATCGAGTCGAGCTAGGCTTATGCCCCTAAACTTGCCACCCATAAATCAATACATCGGGATCGAGTCGAGCTAGGCTTATGCCCCTAGACTTGCCACCCATAAATCAATACATCGGGATCGAGTCGAGCTAGGCTTATACCCCTAGACTTGCCACCCATAAATCGATGATTGACCACATATGCATTACTTTGTTCTTTATTTTGAGATTGGTACAATGGTTGCTATAACTTTATTTGAAACTTTGGATCATTAACCAATGAATGAGAGACATGAGAATAACTTGGCAACATAACATTATTAGAACCATAACACCATGGGAACCATTGGACAATAATCCATGAACAAGGGACATGCGTATAATCATTATTGGAACATTGGAACACAACCTTGTTTGAACTTTTGGAACATTAACCATGACTATGAGACATGAGATTCACAAATGATCAATGAGTAGGAAATATATGATAATTGATAACCGGATATGGAATACCTTAGCACATTTTGGGATAGGACTAGTGACATGTCAATATGGATACTATTTGCCGCAGAAATATACGGACAAAAGAACCTTACATACCTTGTATCCTCAATACGAATATACAACCTTAGATGTGTATACAAGAGTCCCTCTCCTTCTTTATGTGTCACTCTACAACATAAATATATAACGGAATTCACATTAACCATCAACTACTCTGCAAATGCCTGTAACATCAATGAATCACATAGTTGCCCTCAAACATGCCATTTCCCCTTGACAAAACCCTTGATAACATTACTATTCCAAAAATTCCATAATATTCCCAACATTGACCAATACATGATAATTGATACATTTCACCAAAACACTTCTCCTTTACACTTTCTTATCCATACCACATCACAAATAATCCATCAACTTATCTTAATACAACTCATAACACATATCGGCCAAAATCCCACAATTTCCATTTATAGACAATAACAAGTTTAATACCAAAATGACACCATACATGTTCATATTTTGTCCATACCATGCTCTTTCATCAAAGGCACAAGTCCTAATTCAAGTTCAAATCACCAAGATATCACATCTTTCACCAAAAGCAAAAATATACTATTCACCACCTTGCCAACACAACTATCATAATATACATAATCTCCCATGCATATAATATGTTAATCCATGAGAATAAATACTTACCAAGGCTTGGAATATGATGATCTTGTCCAAGGAGTCCAAAGGAATATTTTGCTTTAGGGTTTGAAACTTAAAGAAATGTTGGAGAAAATATCTTAAAGGCATGAGAGATTTGAATGATTAAAAATCTGATATTGGGGACTTTATATAGACCCCAAGTCATACTTAGCCATTTCTTTGGCATTTAATGTGGTCAAAGTGGAAGAATGGGTCTTTTTGCCCTTTGGGCCAAGTCTTTTAATTCCAATTTGGGCCTAACTTTGGGCCCAATAACACATATCCATGTAACCCACCAAATTTCATGTATTATTCACCATATATCTCATTTTTACATAATTCCATAATGTCACGACAATATTCTCTTACGAGATTCTCATTCGTCGCCTCGATCGCAAAAATAGGAATTCTAGTCGCCCTTGGCTTCATTAGACATTTTGGATCACTATTCATATTTCATGATTTGATCATGTAGGAGTATGTAGGAGTGTATTGAAGTGTTTGAAGCTTTAACAATGCTCAAAGAACTCCAAAGAACCAAAAGAAACCATCCAAGAATCGTCGTAGAATTACGTTACAAAACGGGTCCAGAAAGGCACCATATTTGTGCCTTGAGCCACTAGCTGCAAAGCAGGCTATGGCGCAAGAAATGAGCCTCCTTTGAATTTAGGTGGCTTGTTCCACACCCCTGAAACAGGGTAGTGGCGCAAGTTTCAGCACTTTGCTGAATTTTTCGGCCACTTATCCAATGTTTGCATATCGTCCAATCCCTTATCAAAACACTACAAAATACTTACTTAGTGATCTTAATAATCAAGTAAAAATGACTTCAAGTCACCAAATGAGGTTAGAATGTGTACTGGGTATCACCCAAATGCTCCACGAAACCACAAAACACCTCCTACAAAAGTCTAATCGCACATTTTAGGTCCGATATCAAATGTTTTACCAATGACACCATAAAACTCCTACTCATGGCATCTCAACACCTAGGTAAGCATTATTCAATGTCATCAAGTAGGGTTGGGAATGTATGGGGTGTTACAGTATTGAGGTGATTTGATGAATTAATTATGACGTCGTGTTAATGAAGAAATATAAAGAATGAACTTGGTATGAAATACTATTGGGTTGTGATATTTTGGTCAATGTTGGGCATGTTATGGTATTATTGATATGAAGGGTGAAATAACGTTATACGGTAGTCATATAGCTCATTGTCGTTTTGTGCACTTGTATGGTAGTTGAATGTTAACGTAAGCTCCGTTATGAACTTTTGTTGTAGAGTACAACGTAAGGAAGGAGCTAGACTATTGTGTTCACATATAGTATTGTTATTCATTTTGAGGAAGCGAGGTATGTAAGGTTATTCTTTTTATATCCTTCTGCAGCATATTGTCCATATTGACATGGTACTTGTTTCATTTCGAAATGTCCAAAGGTATTTCATTTCAAGTTGCCATATCATATTCCTTATAGGGTCAATGGTGATTCCCATGGTTCATAGTCAATGGCTAATGTTTCAAAGTTCCAATAGTGTTTAGTTACATGTCTCTTGCTCATTGGTTATTGTTCTAAGCTTCCAACAATGTTATGGATACAAAAGTATCAATCTCTCATAAGCCAAGGGTATCCTATTTCTGGGTATCAATTATGGTTCATCACATGTTCTTTATACATTAATCAATTGTCATTCACATGTCTCATATGCATTGGCTAATGTTCCAAAGATTCCATGGTTCCAATAAGGTTATGTTTCTAACAATGTTATGTTCCAAAGTTCAAAGTGATGTTATGACTAACAAAGTATCAATCTCAAAAGTAAAGAAAGAAGTAATGTATAAATGTTCAATTGGGGAGTGCAATCTAAGGGACATAGTGTAACACCCCGTACCTTCCCAACCCTACTTGATGACATTGAATAATGTTTAATTAGGTGTCGAGAGTTATAAGTATGTATTTGGTAATGTTCAAGATGAGAAAAAAATTGAAATTTGGCCTTGTACATGTGACTAGCCTTTCATAGGAAGTGTTTGGTGATTTCGTGGAGCATTTGTGTAATACCTCGTACACATTCTAACCTCATTTGGTGACTTGTATTCATGTTTACTTGATGATTAAGATCACTAAGTAAGTATTTTGTAGTGTTTTGATAAGGTATTGGACGATATGCAAGTATTGAAGAAGTGGCCGAAAAATTCAGCAAGGTAGGAAAACTTGCGCTACTACCCCATTTCAGGGGGTGTGGCGCAAGCCACTGATTCAGATAGGGTGCATTTATTGCGCCACTGCCTTGCTTTGCAGCAGTGGCGCAAGGCACAAAGATTTTGCCTTCCCGGGCTCGTTTCGCAACGCAATTCTATGACGATTCTTAAATGGTTTCTTTTGGTTCTTTGGAGTTCTTTGAGTGTTGTTAAAGCTTAAAATACATCAATACACTCCTACATACTTCTACACGATCAAACCATGAAACACAAGTAATTATCAAAAAA
This sequence comes from Capsicum rhomboideum, assembly GCA_031232105.1. Taxonomy (NCBI): domain Eukaryota; kingdom Viridiplantae; phylum Streptophyta; class Magnoliopsida; order Solanales; family Solanaceae; genus Capsicum; species Capsicum rhomboideum. The sequence goes on from CP124711.1 coordinate 8,071,671, forward strand.
TGTTCAAGGAAGCCATGGACGACTAGAATTTCTATTTTTGCGATCGAGACGACGAATGAGAATCTCATAAGAGAATATTGTCGTGACATTATGGAATTATTTAAACATGAGATATATGGTGACTTATACATGAAAGTTGATGGGTTACATGGATATGTGTTATTGGGTCCAAATTTAGGCCCAAAAATGGAATAAAAGACTTGGCCCAAATGGGTCAAATGACCCATTCTTGCCATGACTACTCAATTATTGCTCCCAAATGGATAAGGATGACTTCAAGGGCCTATAAAAGGCACCAAAAATCAGAATTTATTCATTCAAACACACATGTATTTCTAGGTTTTGCCAAGAACCCAAAAACAAGAGATATTTTCTCTTAACTCTCAAACCCAAACCCTAAGCCTCTTTGGACAAGACCATAATCTTCCAAGCCTTGGTAAGTATTTATTCTCATGGATTAACATATTATATGCATGGGAGATTATGTATATCATGATAGTTAGGTTGGCAAGGTGGTGAATAGTGTATTTGTGCTTTTGGTCAAAGATGAGCCATCTTGGTGAATTGAACTTGAAAAGAGACTTGATGTCTTAATGAAAGAGCATGGTATGGATAAAATATGAACATGTATGGTATGATTTTGTTATTAAACTTGTTATTTTTCTAAAAGTGTAAATTGTGGGATTTTGGTCGATATGTGCTATGAGGTGTATTAAGGTAATTTGATGGATTATTTGTGATGTGATATGGATAAGAAAGTGCAAAGGAGAAGTGTTGTGGTGAAATGTATTGATTCTCATGTATTGGTCAATGTATGGAATATTGGGGGATTTTTGGAATAATAATTTCATCAATGGTTTTGTCAAGGGGAAATGACATGTTTCAAGGCAAACATGTAACTCATTGATATTGTATGAATTTGTAAAGTAATTGATGGTGTAATTATGATGTTGTGATGGTGGAGAGTGGAAAATATGAACTTGGTGTGACATACCAGTGGTTTATGATACTTTGGTCAATGTTGGGCATGTTGTGGTATTATTGATATGACCATGCCGTAAATGGTATTGTAGAGAAATAAATAACATGTTAAAGCCAAACATGTGACTTATTGTTATTGTATGCATTTGTAAGGTAGTTGGTGGTTAATGTTGGTTCCACTATGTACTTGTGATGTAGAGTGAAACGTAAAGAAGGAGAGGAATTGTTGTGCTCACATATTTGATTGTGTACTTACATTGGGAAGATAAGGTATGTACCGTTACTCTTTCCGTATCCTTCTACAAGATATTGTTCTTATTGACATTGGGCTTGTTTCAATTCCGAGAGGCTTGAAGTATATCAATTCAGGGTGACGTATATTGTTATTCATATGTGCCTTATTCTTAGATGAATTATGATTCACTTATCTCTTTTTCCAAAGATGTTATGATGTTATAATTCCTCAAAGAACTATCTCAAGAGGGTAATAATGTAAGAGAATCTATTTATTCTTGACAAGCATTTTCCAATCATGTCATGTTCCAAAGTCCTATGGTATGATGATTATCCGTGTATCAATCTTTCCCAAGTAGAAGTACTAGTCTCATAAGAGTAATAGGAGAGGTGATGTGCAAGGTAGTATAATTATTCCTCATAAGTGAAGATGTCAATCTCATGAGGTAAAGGAGTAAAGTGAGATGTGCATATAGGTGCGTGCTTAATTAAGGTGTTAATACTTATAAGAGTAGGGTAAAGCATATTGGTATGTTTCAATTAGTGTCATGATCCAAAGTTCCAATAGAAGTTATACATATGTCTCTTGTTCATTGATTATTGTCCAAATGGTTCCAATAGTGTTATGTTTCCATGAAGGCTATGTTTACAAGAATGTCATATTGCCAAGTTATTCATATGTCTCTCACTCATTGATTATTGATCCAAAGCTTCAAATAAAGTTGTGACTATCAAAGTGTCAATCTCTCACAAGTAAAGGTATCAATCTCAAAAGTAAAGAAATGAAGTAAGAATAAAGTAATACATGATTGATTGTGTTCATGGGTGTTATCCATGGGGTACAAATACCCGCATGATGATGATAGTTTATCTATGGGGCGCAAACGCCCACGTGATGATGGCCATTTATCCATGGGGTGCAAGAACACCCGCATGACGATATGATCTTATCCATGGGGTGAAAAGAATACCTGGATGACGATGATATGTTATCCATGGGGTGAAAAGAACACCTGCATGATGTGGACCCAGAAAGTGTATGAGTGATGTAAAAGTAAAGTAAAGTAAATGCAAGAGAAAGAAAGAACGTAATGTACATGGTTTCCAAAAGTACAGAATAGTGACTCATCTACATTGTGACTTATCTATATTGGTTATGCATTTGAACTTGAGTTCTTGACATATCTTCATAACTTACAGTTTCATTAAAGCCTTACATACTCAGTACATTCTTCGTACTGACCCCTTTTGGGGAATTTACCTTACTTGCTGCAGGCGCAGGTCCTAGTAGGCCTCCACAGTAGATTGTCAGTGTTGCAGATCTTTGGTGAGCTCCAGTTAGTTCGGGGCTTCTCCGAGTCACTGTTGTACATGTGTTTGATTTTAGTTCATTTTGGTCAATGCATTTTGTTAGAGGCTTTTGTAGATGGATGTGGGTGTATAAATGTAAAGGTACATGTCGTTTTGACTTGATGGCTCAAACGACCAAGTTTTACATACATAGCTATGACATATGTTTTCATGTCTATGACTTCCGTATAGTTGCATAAGGTGTAATAAGATTTATATGAGGTTATGTATGCGAATGTACATGAGCAAAGATTGGTTCTCTCAGGTCTTATCGGCTTCGGGTGTCAATCACGCGTCGTTGGGATTCGGGGCGTGACACATAGGTCCTGATGGAACGCTCCCAATATAAGTATTTGTGGGTGGCACTTTAAGGGGCATAAGCCTGGCTGGAACGATCCCACTAATATATCAGTTATGGGTGGCACTCTAAGGGGAATAAGCCTGGCTGGAATGATCCCATTTGATATATCTCATTATCACCCACTGATCAGTTGGGTCCCGGGCATCACATGACAATGGTTAATGACAAATGAATGCAAATGCAAAGAAAGTAAAAAAAGCAAGATACATGTTCCAAATGCACATATAATCATGGTTTGTTTTACATTGATTGTTCACTTGTTCTTGATCTCACGAAAGTTATTATATCTCATGAAGTTACGTATTGCCTTACATACTCAGTACATTCTTCGTACTGACGTCCCTTATGGGATTTACCTTACTTGCTGCAGGCGCAGGTTCTAATAGACCTCCACAGTAGGTTGCTGAGTTTTTGTTGAGTATTGGTGAGCTCCAGTTGCTTCGGGGCTTCTCCAAGTCACATGTGTACATGGGTTTTTGGTGTTATTATGTAAATCTTGCATAAGCATGGTCATGTATCTATTAGAGGCTTTGTCTACATATGTGGGAAAAAGAATGGAAGAGATGTATATTCATTTTGCCTTGGTGGCCCCAACGGCCAAGTTTTATGTATTTATATCACGTGTGTTTTACGATTTCTGTTATTGACATCTCATATCTCTACGTGATGGTTCTGCTTATCGAGTGACATACATATGAGTGGACAGGGGCAAAGATTGGTTCTCTCGGGCCTTATCGGCCTCGGGTGCCAGTCCGGCCCGAATGGGATTTGGGTTGTGACAGAAACATAAAGTGTCTCGAGTTTGTCCCACAAACTTCTGGCATGTGTCTCATTCACAATATGGTTTCTAACATTATCTTCAACCCATTGTCTAATATAGCCACAAACCTGCAAGTGCTCAAATTCCCAATCCTCATCTATCATGGACTGAGGTTTATTAGAAGCAAAAACAGGCAAATGCATTTTCTTGACAAATAGGAGATCTTTCATCTTGCCTTTCCAAGTATGATAATTACTACCATTCAAACACACCATTTTGCTCATATTTGCCTCCATCATTCAAATCAACAATCAACAACAACCTCGCTCTGATACCACTTTGTTGGGAAAGACAAGGGCACTAACAATAGTGCACGACTAAAATTTTCCTTTCAATTTGAACCAAGAGAAGACAAACAAACCCAAGCACAATGATAATAAGACAACAAATATATCAACCAAAATAGATAAGCAAGGGTAAAATAAACCAATCACATGAGACACCAGATTTACGTGGAAAACCCTTCAGTGTGAAGAGTAAAAAACCACGGGACCAAAAACCTCCACTATAATCACCAAGAGTTACAATAATATTCTCCAAAATGGCCACCAAATAAGTGCCAAACAACGAGCAACACTACATAAAGCACAACACCAAAAACTAGAGAATTAAAGGAACAAAATCACCAAAATGCAGCTACTGTTCACGGATGAAAAACTGGAGATGCGTGGTATTAAATTCAACTCTGTCAGATCCTAATCAAATATTGAGATGAGAGGAACAAGCTGTCCAAAAATCAGCTCAATCGGATAAGAAACAAAACGGGAATCGCAATTTGAAGTTGGCAATTTAGAGCTGAAATTGGGTGCGAAAATCTGCACTTTCTCTCTCTGTGTGGCTGCTGATTTCTCTCTTTTGTGATGAGAAAATAAGACCTAAAAAGGTCTATATATATGCCCCATAGAATTGGGCCTATGGGCAAAGTGGGTTGGTCCAAATTTGGCCTTTTATTTATCCACATAGGAAGGAAAAAAGACCTATAACCCAACATGAGACACTGCAACATTTGTTCTTTAATTGCCCTGTTACATGTACTATTTGGAGTAAGTTGCTGTCTTGGCAGGACATCACTCGAGCTACACTGGATTGGCAAGGAGAGATCAAATGGGCATTGAAATATGGGGTAGGGACTAGGGAGAAGCACAGGAGCTGAGGTATTTCCTATGGTGCTGGCTGCCACTGTTTATCATGTATGGATGGAAATGAATCAGACTATTTTCCAGGGAAGGAGTAGATCAACACCAGTGCTTATTAAACTTATCATTCAAGAGGTGCATCTTAAAGCTAGTCCCGCGATTAGTTGATTATATCAGCAAGTTAAATGTCTACCCATAACTATCTTGACTGATTAGCATAGACTTAAGGAGAAGTGAGGCTTTGAGGTTGTAGCACTCTTGGGACCACTGTCCATGAGGCTGCTTTGTAGTTTACTGCTTTGGTATAAGAAAATGATTTATTTACCAAAAAAAAGAAAAAAAGTTTGATGTTTTGGGAGATGTATTGGGTAGTGAATAATGTCTAATAGCAAGAGTAAAATGGACACAAGATGAAAAATATTCATTGGTTTTTCAAATTAAATAAATATTGTTAAACATCTATATTTAATATACTGGACAAATAAAAATAAACGGAGGCGTATAATCATTTCAAAGTTGAAATGACTACTCCCAACATTAAATTGGATCTGTCTCTTCACTGTTTTTTTCTTTCATTTTTCTTGTTATTAACTCATACTTGTCATGTAGCTTCCTATATAGCTCACACATTACACTTCTTACATCATACAACCAAACCATTTCCTAACTTTTCTCCCCACGCCCAAATCCAACCCCCCCTGGATGAAATATGTAATTAATGAGCTCAACTGAATTCATTATTTTCGACCAAAAACATAGATATTATATTGAGAAATTACTATTTTTCTTTTTGAAAAAAATATAATTTGAACTCATAATTTAAAAATTATAATAAACTTAATAGTAAAAAAAATCTAAAGGATGAATCTGTCAAATTAAACTACTAGCTCCCAAGATCATATATATAGGTACGTGTTAAAAAACTTATATAAATAATAAAACTTTGAACAAAGGAAATTATGATAGAATTTCGAATCCAAATCCAAATCTCATATGATTTAAATCCTGAATTTGCCTATGACGTGAGGAGATTTGCATATAAACTCAAGAGATTACCACATTACCTTCTCAAAATATGTCACTATTGCAAAGTTATAGTTTTTTTAAAAAGAAAAGCTACCTAATTTTAGCATTTCAAAAGCTACCTAATTCTTTGATTGGGAACTAAAGAGGATCACTAAAGGCAAAAGAAAATATTAGGTTTGTAATTTTAAATAATTAGTGTAGTGGATTGTTCTTTTTTCTAAAAAATAAATTATAATTTTAAATCATCAACGTGAAAGAAATGTCATAATTTTTTAAATTGTGCATATAATATTAAAATTATAAAGTTATCAAAAAGGAGAGACATTTTTTTTTAAAAGCCTGAAAAGAAAAGTAAGATAAATAAAATGAAATGGAGGGAGTATTTTTTTTTCTTTTTTATCCGGTATCTACTTTGAAACCTAACTCTTTTGATTTTTTTATTTTTTATTTTTAAAAAACTTTGAAACCTAACTAATTTAAAATCGTGATCGAAATAGTCCCACTTTGAAACTAAAATGCTGCCTACCCAAAAATATAATCATTCTCAAAATTCGAACTCTAAAACCTCTAATTAAAGATGAAGAGATATTTACCACTCACCAACTCACTACAACGGTGGGTGGTACTCTCTCCATCCATCTTTACCTGCCCATATTTGATTTGACACACCTTTTAAGAAATACGAGTAATAAATAAAAGGATAATTTTACTATATTACCTCTATAAATTATTAGTTATCTAAATGTTGAGAAATGAATATAATATTTAATAACAGGGGTAAAATAGACACAAAATGATAAATTATCTCTTGATTTTTCAAACTGAACAAATAAAGCTGGATAATTATTTTTAGTATACTGAACAAGTAAAGATGGACGAAGGGAATAGCAAGATCCAATTATAAATAGTGTTACATCTCTAGTTGTTTGATACAAATTAAACAACTAAGCCCATAGAGAAAAACACTATTGTTTTGCAATGGAACCAACTATTGCCATATCAATGACCATGTACTTGATAATCAGCAATATTTTCCTTTATTCCTTTGCTTCTGAAGCTCCTGGTAAGTCATCCTTACAGGATTTCTCTCATTACTTTGTTAAAAAAGATATTTTTCTTAAGTTTGAAAATAATTTATCTAATTGAACATATTCATTTTATTTTTTATGATGACCTTTTAGTCACATAAATGTTATGATATGTTTAAGATATCTCACGGGTTTAAAAAAAAAATAATTGTAGATGGTATTAAGTTGATCAAATTGACTTATAATCACATTTGATTTATCCACACATTTCTGCCTCATTCCACATTCTACAGTTCTTAATGTTTAAACCTCCTTGTGCTTTAAGGCAACAGACTTTATGGGTAGCTACTAATGAAATTTTCCTTTTCTCATCTGATCCACCCCATAGAAATTTTCTGCACTTCTTTCCCACTAGTTTCAACACACTTTGAGGGAGTAGGAACACAGACTCCCAGAAATTATGTAGTGAGAAGATAACAGAGCTCACTACATGCATTCTCCCTACATAGGAAAGATGTCTAAATGATGAAGCTCTCACTTTCTCAGTGATCTTAATACTGAGTTGATGACGATCCAGCTTAGTCCAACTTCTTATGTGATAAATGATAATGGTAGTCCAAAATATCTAATTGGAACTGATCCCACAGTATCCAGTAAGCTCAAGTGGTCTATCCTTGATCCTGTCAAACACTTCTGCTATATACATGTTGGACTTCTCATTGTTTGCTGTTAAACTAATTGTTGCTGAGAAACACTTGATAGCCTCCATCACCCTGCATACTGCCTGGTTAAGGTGCTTATAAACCAAATTGCGACCAATTTATGACTTTTTGATTTTATAAACACTTGTGAAAATTTTATTAATTTTATTCTTAGTACATTTTTGCTAATTCTCAAAAAGTCAAGTTTCCAAAATAAAACTCATGACTTCCTCTAAACTGCATATCTGTCTTCGTCCATCCTTTTCCTTATAAAAAACCTCTCTACTTGTAGTTTTTATAGCAAAATTAAGGGTATTTTAGTCATTTACCAAAAAGAATAGTTGGTCGGCAGTTTCAACACTTTTTATCTAAACATGTACCATAACCATTTATTAATAAAATTAGTTTCTACACTTAAAAGTGTTTATCAATATGGCATCAGCTATTTACAACCCGCTAATTAATTAACCCGACTGTCTTGATTTTCTTCTCACATGTGTGTGCAGTTCATGAAGACTCGAAGCTTGCAAATCCAGATGATTTCTTTGGTTCAGGTCTCAATGCAAGTGAATTGTCAATACCTGGCTCAAATATTACATATACTTTAATTGATGGAAACAAAGTTCCAGCAATTAAATCCACTGGCATGTCTATAATACGTACTGATTTTGAGCCATTAGGTGGCATACCAATTCATGTACATCCTCAATCTTCTGAGCTTGTAGTTGTCTTAAAAGGTCGTATTCATGTTGGTTTTCTCATTCCGGGTCCATTGGAACAACGCAAGAGTCAACTCGTTTCCAAAATCATGAATTCTGGCGATGTGTTTGTGATTCCACAAGGGCATATTCACTTTCTACATAACATGGAACACAACGTTAGTGCAACAACATTCACCATTTTCAACAACTTAGATTTTTTCATATCTCCCATAATAAGCAAAACAATCTTTGCTTCTGATCCCCCAATTGATGATCATATCCTTGCCAACAATTTTCGATTGGATAAGAGCACGATTGAAGATGTAAAAAAGAAATTTCTCTAGGACATGTGACAATTATCCTTTCTGATGATAATATTGGGCTTTATATGATGATCATGATGTGTATGTGGTCATTTTAATATATCTGCTACCATGTCAATTACTGTGTTAAAATAAAGAAGCATGCATGCATGATTGTATGTTTTAGTAAATCTTTTCTTCTTTTGTGTAACGCCTTTCACAATTAAGTGCATAAATTTTAATTTGAAAAAGTTCTATGTTTCTGTAATTTGTATGACAAACTGTAGAAGCAGAGAAGCGATAAACTTTGATACACCTCTCATGGTGAATCCCATGGGTGTACCATTGCTACAATTGCAGAGAACAGAGAAATGGGGAAAGAGTAGAGAGAGAAATATTGCATCTTGATTATTAAAGTCAAATGAAAAAGAAGAGAATACAATGAATATAAAGCTAGAGTTGAAGTGCTGGAACTAACTAACCAACTGACAACTGTACTCCACTAACTCTAATGCTAACCGACTAAAGCTGTTAACTACCAGAATAGGAAATCAGATATATTTAATTAATCTCCTAACTAACACTAACTAAATATCAATACCCCCCTCAAGTTGGAGGTGCAGGAAGTACAGCCAACTTGTTCAATGCTGAAGAGTGCTTTACCCCTGTGAGTGCTTTAGTCAAAATATCAGCTAGTTGGTTTCCGGTAGCAATGTGATGTAGGGAACCACTTCGATATGTTTGGTTCTTTCGTGAAAGACAGGATTTTGAGCTATGTGTATTGCAGATTAGCTGTCACGAAAGATGGGAATTGGCCTTGAAGATGGAACAGTGAGTTCTTCAAACAATTTGTGCAACCAAACTAGTTCCCCAACCACTTTTCTCAATGACCTGTATTCAGCTTCACCTAAGGAAAGGGATATGGTTTCTTGCTTCTTAGATTTCCAGCTAATAGGACTCTCCCCTAATAGTACAATGTACCCTGTGACTGATCTCCTAGAGTCGGGGCAAGCTGCCCAATCTGAGTCACAGTAGGCTCTGATGGTGTAATCTTCAATGTTGGAAAAGAAAATCCCAAGTGTAGGATCCCCTTTCAGGTATCTTAACATATGGAAAGCAGCCTGCAGGTGAGGTTCTCTGGGATCCTGCATGAACTGGCTTAAAAGTTGAACTCCATAAGCAATGTCCATCCTTGTGGTTGTAAGAAACTTCAGCTTTCCCACAAGTTTTCTGTAGTAGGTGGGGTCAAACAAAGGAGCACCTCCTTTCGCATGAAGCTTGGTGTTTGGATCTAGTGGAGAACTTAAGCTAGTATACTGGTGGCAGTCAAACTCCTTTAAGAGGTCCAGTGTGAACTTTCTTTGAGAGATAAGAAGACCATCATCCTTATAAAGGATTTCCAGACCAAGAAAATAGTGTAACTTGCCCAAGTCCTTGATCTTGAACTGTTGATGAAGAATAGATTTGAGATTAATGATCTCAGTATGATCTGTACCTATTAAGAGTATATCATCCAGATAAACTGCAACAAAGACAACTGAGGTCCCTCTCTTTCTATAGAACAAGGAGTAATCATGTAAGGAATAAGTGTAACCTCTAGAATTCAATGTATCAGCAAGTTTAGCATACCATCCCCTACTTGTTTGTTTCAAACCATAGAGAGATTTGTTTAACTTGCAAACCAATGATGAATCAGATATGTCTAAACCAGGTGGAACTATCATGTAAACTTCTTCATATAAGTCACCATGAAGAAAAGCATTGTTGACATCCAATTGGTATACTGTCCATTTCTTCTTTGAAGCAGTAGCAAGAAGTGCCCTAACAGTTGTCATTTTGACAACTGGTGAAAAAGTTTCAGTATAATCAATCCCTGCATGTTGAGTGTATCCCTTCACCACCAACCTAGCCTTGAACCTCTCCACACTCCCATCGGCCTTGTGCTTGATTTTATACACCCATCTATATCCAATGGCTTTCTTCCCAAGAGGTAAAGGAACTAGACTCCAAGTTTGATTGTCATGCAAAGCTTGAAGCTCTTGTATCATAGCTGTCTGCCAAGAAAGATGTATGGCTGCCTCTTCGTATGAAGATGGCTCATTATCAAGTGAAACATTCATAACAAGAAGTTGACTAGTAGGATCCAACTTATCAGGATTAATGAAGTGTTTTTGGGAAAAAGAAACACACAAAGAAGTGGGAACGTGAGGTTGTTGTTGTTGAGTAGATTGAGTTTGTGTAAGATCAGGTAGTTTGTAGAGGTAGTCATCTAAATATGATGGTATTTTATGCCCCCTATGGGACCTCTTAGGTGCTGGATCGAGATGTGGTGCTGGACCTACAGGTGGGTCAAGAGGAGGTGCAGAAATTGGTGTGGTTGTAGAGAAAGTTGATTCATTTGTAATACCCGGACTACCTTGTACAAAACTAGGAGTTGGAATAATAGGAGGGACAATAAAAGAAGGACTAGACTCATCATAAAAATGAGGAGGGGCAGACACAGGAGCAGAACCAAATTCATTAGTGGAAGCAAAGGGAAAAATAGTCTCATAAAAACAAACATCTCTGGAAATAACAATTTTCCTGGTGGCCAGATTTAAGACTTTGTATCCTTTTACTCCAAATGGATATCCGATAAAGACATGAGGGGTTGTTTTTGGATCACACTTGGTTCGATGATGTTTAGGTAAAAGAGGATAACATAAGCATCCAAAACTCCTTAAAAAGGAGTAAGATGGTTTCTGGTTATAGAGAGATTCAAAAGGGCATTTATTGTTGAGAAGAGTGGAAGGCAGTCTGTTAATGATGAAAGTAACTGCAAGAACACACTCACCCCAATATCTCAAAGGTAATTTGGATTGAAAAAGAAGTGCCCAGGCTGTTTCAAGCAAATACTTGTGTTTTCTTTTCACTACACCATTTTGTTGTGGTGTGTATGGACAACTTTTATGATGGATTATACTTTTGGAAACAAAAAAAATGGTGACTTCTCTGTTAGTAAACTCCAGACCATTATCTGTTCTAATAATCTTGATGGTAGTTTTAAACTGGGTCTCTATCATAGAAACAAAAGCTTTTATAGTTGACAAAGCATTGCTCTTGCAGCTTAGTAATTGGGTCCAAGTACATCTACTGTGATCATCCACTATTATAAGGAAATACTTGTAGCCATCATGAGTGGGTACATGATAGGGACCCCACAAATCAATATGGACTAAGTCAAAAGTGGCATTGGAAGTTGTGGGTTTGGTAGGAAATGGTAACCTTGTTTGTCTAGCCATAGGGCATATGGGACAAAAGAAAGGTTGCTTGGTTGAAAAAGTTGCTAAGATGGAAGATATCTTCTTCATTTTTGTAAAAGGTACATATCCCAATCTGTAGTGCCATAATAAATCAGCAGTGTTTTTGTGAGACACATTTGAATGCACATAAAAAACCCTATCTTTATTGCTGCAAGATGAACTATTTACACAGGGAAAACAGGAATGGGAATGACATTTACAAGTGACAATGTTTGCAGCATTATTGAGTGGAAAAGAAGTACTAGAAGAAAAACAAATAGATGAGCTTTGAGGTGGAGAGATAGTGTTACTCTTTCGGAGACAATCTGAGCAAAGTAAGTACAAACCATCATGGAATTTACCAATCTCTAGAGGCCTCTTCAGAGAAGGGGCCTGCAGTAGACAAGAAACATCAGAGAATGAAACAATGCACTTAAGGTGTAGTGCTAACGAACTAACTGAAACCAAATTGTATTTAAAAGAAGGCACAAACAAGACTTTATACAGGGTAATTCTGGAACCAAGTGTCACATTGCCAATTTGAGTCACCTTAACCCTATAACCATTAGGTAATCTAACCAACATAGGATAGGGCAGGTGTGATATATTTGAAAGGTTGGTTTTGTCAAAAGTCATATGGTGTGTGGCTCCTGAATCTAAAATCCACAAGTCAGATCTTGCTTTGAAACATCCACATGATAATTTGGCAAAATCAATAGAAGAGTTACAAGCAACAATACCTGCAAAGTTCACAGCTGCACCAGCATCATTGTTGTTCCCAAAGTTTTCATCAGTGTTGTTTATCTGGAACTGCTTTAGCAAGTTAGCTATCTGTCCATATTGTTCTTTAGATAAACCAAGGTTTGGAGTATCTCTATGTGGAACACTTTCTTCAGTCCTGTCCAGTGCTGGAAGTCCATGGGCTGCATTGACTGAAACTCCTTTCCCTTTGTCGTTGTAATTGTAGTTTTTTTCTTGGTTGTAATTCTGAAACTTGTGTGTCCTTTGATTGTTGAAATTCTGGTTATACTGACCTTGTTTCTGTGGATATCCATGTAATTTGTAGCATTTGTCTTTGGCATGTCCATGTCTTTTGCAATAGTCACAAAACAATCTAGAGTAATTGGGGCCAGGGAACTGATTACTATTAGAAGTAAAGTTTGTCCTGAACTGTTGTCTTCTCCCTGATGTACTGGTATTCATTGCACTGGATTCACCAAGAAGTTGTTGGTGTGGTTTGATTTCTCTTTGTCTCTCTTCCTGCACAAGTAACGCAAAAGTTTGTCCCATAGTAGGTAGGGGGTTCATCATTAGTATACTTCCCCTGATTACAGTGTACTGCTCATTTAATCCCATGAGGAATTGAATGAGTCGTCTATCTTGCTCCGCCTTATGCATGGATTCCTTGGATCCACAGACACACTCACAGCTACATGGATTAGTGTAAATCAGATTGCTCAGTTCTTCCCAAAGCTTCTTCATTCTGGTATAGTAACCAGTTACATCAAGTGTACCTTGACTCAAATCACTTATTTCTTTTTGAATCTGGTAGAGTTTAGCCCCATTTGTTTGATCATACCTATCGGCCAATTCTGACCATAACTCCAGGGAATCAAACACATACTCAACACTATCTGCATTTCCTTAGACAAGGAATTCAATATCCACGATGTGACCATGTCGTCACACCTTTCCCATTGACGACACAAAGGAGACTTTGAATCGGGCTTTTTACATTCACCATTAATAAAACCTAGTTTATTCTTAACAGAAAGAGCTCTCAAAATTCCTCGTTTCCATGATCTATAACCAGTTCCATCAAACACGATCGAAACAAGAGTTGTACTAGCTCCATCAGATGGATGGATGTAAAAAGGGCTACTTGCATCAATTGTAGTTTCATTACTACTACCAGTAGTACCAGACCTAACACTCCGTTCACCTATTTGCACCATTGATGATGAGACGCAAATTGCAGAGAAATACACAATATATCGAAATCGAACAGTTAATTGACAAGTTACGGAGTCGAATTGTAAAAAAATACGAAATTTATCGAGAATCGAACAGTGAATCGGTAATAACCTTGCTTTGATACCATGAAAAACTGTAGAAGCAGAGAAGCGATAAACTTTGATACACCTCTCATAGTGAATCCCATGGGTGTACCATTGCTACAATTGCAGAGAACATAGAAATGGGGAAAGAGTAGAGCGAGAAATATTGCATCTTGATTATTAAAGTCAAATGAAAAAGAAGAGAATACAATGAATATAAAGCTAGAGTTGAAGTGCTGGAACTAACTAACCAACTGACAACTGTACTCCACTAACTCTAATGCTAACCAACTAAAGCTGTTAACTACCAGAACAGGAAATCAGATATATTTAATTAATCTCCTAACTAACACTAACTTAATATCAATATTGTAGATTCTCAAAAACGTACCATGCACAAATAACAAAAGTCCAGTGGTATTTAGTGTATAATTCTATATGTGACTATATATCATCTTATCTAAAATTTTAAGTTATTTGAGAAGATATAGTAGTACTTTTATTTATTTCACTAATGAATTGTCCACGCTTCGCACGGTCGAAAATAATAGTCTTATTCAAACTAACTCGCTAATGTTAACATAGTCTTATTTATTCAACTAACCCACTAATAATTGTAATTTGATCGTTTAGAACATGATTTTCATCAAATACAATATCTATATATTGTACATAGTACACACTAAAAAAAAGACCCAAACAATATCTTATAAGTTTCAACCAAACATTAAAAATTGATATACAGCGAGGAAACGTAACAAAAAAAATCAAATTGAATAAAAATATCTTTTCTTTGGTTAATCATGATGTTCGGGGCAGTTTACACGCACGTCAACTAATTTCATGGTATCTGTCACCTCCAACCAACATTGATCCCAACCAGCATAAGAAGCTTTGTTTTATCAAATTGAAAGGATATTGAATTCCTTTCTGTTACTGATTATTGCAAGTATTTACTAACTACTGTACAAAATAAATTCTTCATTACTTATCAGTAAATAGCCATTTCATCGACAGTACACTGTATTGTTTTTGTAATAGAAAATTAGATCTAAAAAATAGAGAGGAGAAAAATATAGAAATGAAAGATAAATTTGAAAGTTAAGAAAGACAGGAAGATGAAAATAGAAGGCAGAGAGAAGAAAGAATGGAATGTGCGTGGCGCGGTCGAGAGAGAAAAGCTAATCAACCAGCGAATAAGTTAGGTAACCTGAGTCATAGTTATGATATAATTCATGTCTTCAACTCTTTTGCTGAACTTTCAAACCAAGTTATAGGACTTGTCAACATGGAAAAATGGAGCCTCGCTTCTTTTAGGGTTGAAAGAGTAAAAAATGCCTACATTTTGATGACCCTCCATAAGTTTATAACTTTTTGCACATTAATGATTAATGGAAATATTTTGTTTTTAAAAATAGCGCGGACGTGTACCTGATATTAATTGTTATATTTGGAATAATTGAATTTTGGAGTAAATACATCAAATTGTCACTCAACTTAGTCAAATATTCCACTAAAGTCATTTATCTTTTTTTTTGTTTGTTTCCAATAATGTTATTCAACTTTTTTCATTTCTTTTAAAAACTAATAATTGCTAAAAGTGACTCAAAAGATAGAAAAGAATGACCAAAATAGTTCCTTAAGTTAGAACTTTGAATTTAAATGATCCTTACTTTTTGACATGAAATATTAATAGGCATTCAATTATTTTTACGTTTTTACTTCATAAATTAGAATTTTTTTTTTATATTTTATCAATAAGAGCATAATATAATTTAAAAAGACACTAATCATAATATTAAAAAATAAATTAAAAAGACAAGGGATGTTAGTTTAGAGCGTAAAATAGGTAGTTATATTTTAAATGAAATAAATACGAAGAACAATTATTGTCCAACATTGGCAAATGTATTTAGTTTTTACAGCCAAGTTGAAGAGGTGATGTAATTTTCTTTGAAATAATATCACAAGATTAAAGAAAAATTAGAGAAAAATAATAAGTAATATATATATATGTAGAGTAAAGTAGTAATTTAGTATATTCTTATTGGGTTATCGATTTACCCAATAAGAAAAAACCAAACCGAAATAATAAACCAATAAATTTTTTTTATAAAACCATTAAAAAAACCGTTAACTCAATAACCCAATTACAATAAACCAATAACATTTTTATCGGTTCGATTTATTGATCGGTTAGGTTTTTGTACACCCTATCTGTGTAGCTCATGTTTGATAAGTTTAAACTATTTTCTGCTACATCTTGTCTTAATGCCAATCCTCAGAAGAGTGCAATTTATTTTGGGGGTGGTTCACCTACAATACAACAACAGATCCTAGAAGTAATTGGCTTCATTAAAGGTGACTTGCCCTTTAGATACTTAGGGGTTCCTCTACGTACTAAAAGGCTTACAGTGATTCAATGTGAACCCTTGTTGGAAAGGATGCTAGGAAGAATTACATCATGGACTTCTAGGTTTTTATATTATGCAGGAAGAACTGAATTGTTGAAGAGTGTCTTGTTTAGTATACAGACCTTTTGGTCACAAGTGTACGTTTACACTACCAAAGAAAGTCATACAACTGAATAATTGATTGAGACACTGTGTAGAGCGTTTGTATGGACAGGATTTGCAGAGGAGTCAAAGAAAGCTCTTATAGCCTGGAAGAGACTCAGGATGCCAGTGGTAGCAGGGGGACTGAATTTGATATATATAGAGCTGTGGAACAAAGCTGCTATCTGCAAGCTTTTATGGAATTTTCGCAATGCAAAGGAGAGGAGAGGCTTTGGGTTAGGTGGTTGCATGCTTACTAGTATGTAAATGCTCAAGACTATTTGGTCTACCAACCCCAAGACAGCTCTTCTTGGGTTATTAAGAAGAACTTCAAGGCTAAAAAGTATGTTGAAGCTGCTGGCTATACTACTCTACAATTTCAACAGTTGACATCCACCTCTATGAAGTTCATGTACCAAAAGCTTAGAGGTGAGATAACAAAGGTTGCATGGAGGAAGCTGATTTGTAACAATAGGGGTTGTCCCAAGTGGATCTTCCTGCTCAGGTTGGCAATACTAGGTTGACTATCCACTAAGGACAGGCTTATGAGATGGGGTGTAACTACTGAGCCTAAATGTGTTCTATGCAAACAACACCCTGAGACAATGCAACATTTGTTCTTTAATTGCCCTGTTACATGTACTATTTGGAGTAAGTTGCTGTCTTGGCAGGACATCACTCGAGCTACACTGGATTGGCAAGGAGAGATCAAATGGGCATTGAAATATGGGGTAGGGACTAGGGAGAAGCACAGGAGCTGAGGTATTTCATATGGTGCTGGCTGCCACTGTTTATCATGTATGGATGGAAATGAATCAGACTATTTTCCAGGGAAGGAGTAGATCAACACCAGTGCTTATTAAACTTATCATACAAGAGGTGCATCTTAAAGCTAGTCCCGCAATTAGTTGATTATATCAGCAAGTTAAATGTCTACCCATAACTATCTTGACTGATTAGCATAGACTTAAGGAGAAGTGAGGCTTTGAGGTTGTAGCACTCTTGGGACCACTGTCCATGAGGCTGCTTTGTAGTTTACTGCTTTGGTATAAGAAAATGATTTATTTACCCAAAAAAAAAAAAAGTTTGATGTTTTGGGAGATGTATTGGGTAGTGAATAATGTCTAATAGCAAGAGTAAAATGGACACAAGATGAAAAATATTCATTGGTTTTTCAAATTAAATAAATATTATTGAACATCTATATTTAATATGCTGGACAAATAAAAATAAACGGAGGCGTATAATCATTTCAAAGTTGAAATGACTACTCCCAACATTAAATTGGATCTGTCTCTTCACTGTTTTTTTCTTTCATTTTTCTTGTTATTAACTCAGACTTGTCATGTAGCTTCCTATATAGCTCACACATTACACTTCTTACATCATACAACCAAACCATTTCCTAACTTTTCTCCCCACGCCCCAAATCCAACCCCCCATGGATGAAATATGTAATTAATGAGCTCAACTGAATTCATTATTTTCGATCAAAAACGTAGATATTATATTGAGAAATTACTATTTTTTTTTTTTGAAAAAAATATAATTCGAACTCATAATTTAAAAATTATAATAAACTTAATCGTAAAAAATCTAAAGGATGAATCTGTCAAATTTAAATACTAGCTCCCAAGACCATATATATAGGTAGGTGTTAAAAAACTTATATATATAATAAAACTTTGAACCTAGGAAATTATGATAGAATTTCGAATCCAAATCTAAATCTCATATGATTTAAATCCTGAATTTGTCTATGACGTGAAGAGATTTGCATATAAACTCAAGAAATTACATCAAGTTGCAATCTTTAAAACAGTGTAAAGATCACCTATTATTTTTTTGGGGAAACATAAAAGAGCTTTATGACCACATTACCTTCTCAAAATATGTCACTATTGCAAAGTTATAGTTTTTTTAAAAAAAGAAAAGCTACCTAATTCTTTGATTGGGAACTAAAGAGGATCACTAAAGGCAAAAGAAAATATTAGGTTTGTAATTTTAAGTAATTAGTGCAGTGGATTGTTCTTTTTTTAAAAAAGTAAATTATAATTTTAAATCATCAACGTGAAAGAAATGTCATAATTTTTTACTTAAATTGTGCATATAATATTAAAATTATAAAGTTGACAAAGAGGAAAGACATTTTTTTTTAAAAGTCTGAAAAACAAAGTAAATTAAATAAATTGAAATGGAGGGAGTATATTTTTCTTTTTTATTCAGTATCTACTTTGAAACCTAACTCTTTTGATTTTATTTTATTTTTTTTAAAAATAACTTTGAAACCTAACTAATTCAAAATCGTGATCGAAATAGTCCCACTTTGAAACTAAAATGCTGCCTTCCCAAAATTATAAGCATTCTCAAGATTCGTGCCTTCCCAAAATTATAATCATTCTCAAAATTCGAACTCTAAAACCTCTAATTAAAGATGAAGAGATATTTACCACTCACCAACTCACTACAACGGTGGGTGGTACTCTCTCCGTCCATCTTTACCTGCCCATATTTGATTTGACACACCCTTTAAGAAATACGAATAATAAATAAAAAGATAATTTTACTGTATTACCTCTATAAATTATTAGCTATCTAAATGTTGAGAAATGAATATAATATTTAATAACAGGGGTAAAATAGACACAAAATGATAAATTATCTCTTGATTTTCCAAACTGAACAAATAAAGTTGGACAATTATTTTTAGTATACTGGACAAGTAAAGATGGACGAAGGGAATAGCAAGATCCAACTATAAATAGTGTTACATCTCTAGTTGTTTGATACAAATTAAACAACTAAGCCCATAGAGAAAAACACTATTGTTTTGCAATGGAACCAACTATTGCCATATCAATGACCATGTACTTGATAATCAGCAATATTTTCCTTAATTCCTTTGCTTCTGAAGCTCCTGGTAAGTCATCCTTACAGGATTTCTCTCATTACTTTGTTAAAAAAGATATTTTTCTAAGTTTGAAAATAATTTATCTAATCGAACATATTCATTTTATTTTTTATGATGACCTTTTAGTCACATAAATGTTATGATATGTTTAAGATATCTCACGGGTTTAAAAAAAAAAAATTGTAGATGGTATTAAGCTGATCAAATTGACTTATAATCACATTTGATTTATCCACACATTTCTGCCTCATTCCACATTCTACAGTTCTTAATGTTTAAACCTCCTTGTGCTTTAGGGAAACAGACTTTATGGGTAGCTACTAATGAAATTTTGCTTTTCTCATCTGATCCACCCCATAGAAATTTTCTGCACTTCTTTCCCACTAGTTTCAACACACTTTGAGGGAGTAGGAACACAGACTCCCAGAAATTATGTAGTGAGAAGATCACAGAGCTCACTACATGCATTCTCCCTACATATGAAAGATGTCAAAATGATGAAGCTCTCACTTTCTCAGTGATCTTAATACTGAGTTGATGACAATCCAGCTTAGTCCAACTTTTTATGTGATAATGGTAGTCCAAAATATCTAATTGGCACTGATCCCACAGTATCCAGTAAGCTCAAGTGGTCTATCCTTGATCCTGTCAAACACTTCTGCTATATACATGTTGGACTTCTCATTGTTTGCTGTTAAACTAATTGTTGCTGAGAAACACTTGATAGCCTCCATCACCCTGCATACTGCCTGGTTAAGGTGCTTATAAACCAAATTGCGACCAATTTATGACTTTTTGATTTTATAAACACTTGTGAAAATTTTATTAATTTTATTCTTAGTACATTTTTGCTAATTCTCAAAAAGTCAAGTTTCCAAAATAAAACTCATGACTTCCTCTAAACTGCATATCTGTCTTCGTCCATCCTTTTCCTTATAAAAAACCTCTCTACTTGTAATTTTTATAGCAAAATTAAGGGTATTTTAGTCATTTACTAAAAAGAATAGCTAGTCGGCAGTTTCAACACTTTTTATCTAAACATGTACCATAACCATTTATTAATAAAATTAGTTTCTACACTTAAAAGTGTTTATCAATATGGCATCAGCTATTTACAACCCGCTAATTAATTAACCCGACTGTCTTGATTTTCTTCTCACATGTGTGTGCAGTTCATGAAGACTCGAAGCTTGCAAATCCAGATGATTTCTTTGGTTCAGGTCTCAATGCAAGTGAATTGTCAATACCTGGCTCAAATGTTACATATACTACAATTGATGCAAACAAAGTTCCAGCAATTAAATCCACTGGCATGTCTATAGTACGTAATGATTTCGAGCCATTAGGTGGCATACCAATTCATGTACATCCTCAATCTTCTGAGCTTGTTGTTGTCTTAAAGGGTTGTATTCATGTTGGTTTTCTCATTCCGAGTCCATTGGAACAACGCAAGAGTCAACTCGTCTCCAAAATTGTGAATTCTGGCGATGTGTTTGTGATTCCACAAGGGCGTATTCACTTTCTACATAACATGGAACACAATGTTAGTGCAACAGCATTCACCATTTTCAACAACATAGATTTTTTCATACCTCCCATAATAGGTAAAACAATCTTTGCTTCTGATCCCCCAATTGATGATCTTATCCTTGCCAACGGTTTTCGATTGGATAAGAGCGCGATTGAAGATGTTAAAAAGAAATTTCTCTAGGACATGTGACGATTATCTTTTCTGATGATAATAAAACTGAGCTTTATATGATGATCATGGTGTGTAGGTGGTCATTTTAATATATCTGTTACCATGTCAATTACTGTGTTAAAATAAAGAAGCATGCATGCATGATTGTATGTTTTAGTAAATCTTTTCTTCTTCTATGTAACGTCTTTCACAATTAAGTGAATAAATTTTAATTTGAAAAAGTTCTATGTTTCTGTAATTTGTAGATTTTCAAAAACGTACCATGCACAAATAATAAAAGTCCAGTGGTATTTAGTGTATAATTCTATATGTGACTATATATCATCTTATCTAAAATTTTAAGTTATTTGAGAAGATATAGTAGTACTTTTATATATTTATTTCACTAATGAATTGTCCACACTTCGCGCCTTCGAAAATAATAGTCTTATTCAAACTAACTCGCTAATGTTAACATACTTTTATTCAACTAACCCACTAATATTGTAATTTGATCGCTTAAAACATGATTCTCATAAGTACAATAGATGTAAGTGTAACACCCCGTAGATTTCCGAATGTATGCGACTACGTGACAAAATTTGTGAACATGTAATAAAGGGTATATAATACATGCAAAGTGTTGGATTTAATGTATATTGGGTATTGGGCTCTAACTTGGCCCAAAAATGATAAGGAAGACATGGCCCAAAACAAGGGAAAATGACCCATTCTTCCTTGACCCACTTGGACACCTCATCCTTGACTTAAAATTGACTAAGGATGATATGTATATAGCTCAAAAAATCAGATTTTAATCACAAGGAACACCTTGTCATTTCTTGAAATTTCTAGACTTTTCAAGAAGACCAAAAAGAAACCCTTTCAAGCCTAAGGCAACTATACTTATTTTGGCCAAGATCATCACCTTGTAAGTGTTGGTAATTGTATATTCTTGTGATTTAATATGTTGTGTGCATGAGAAATTGTATGGGTTGTGATGGTTATGTTTAAAAGGGGTTGATCGGTGCACTTTGGCTTATGTGACACAAGTTGTGTATTTTGGTGATTTGAACTTGAAAGTGGCCTTGTGGTCTTGAAGAAAGTGATTTGATGGATTGAACATCAACAAGTATGATGTGGTTATGTCCCTAATTTAATTTCTCTTTTTATGTTATTTTTGGAAATTGTTGCTATGGAAAAAGTGTGTGGAATTGGTGACGTATTGAGAGGAAAATGTGATTTTGGTGATGTTTATGTGTGTGGTAAATGTTTCCTCTTGTATATTACTATATTATATGCATAATAGGGTGTGTAAATCATGTTGGTTATGTTGACAAAGTGTTGAGCAGTCCACTATGTGTAAAACAGTCCACTTTTGCTAAATCGGTAAAGGATTTGCCTTCTATGTGATTTAAACTTGAAAGGGGACTTAAGGTGTCACACCCCGAATCCCAACGAGGCGTGATTGGCACCCGTAGCCGACATGGCCCGAGAGAACCAATCTTTACTTACTCAATCATATGCATGCCATAAGAAACCCATAAACACATATCAACTATCAAGACCAACAATGGAAGTCATGGAACATGATATATGTACATATATGCGAAACTTGGCCGTTGAGGCCACCAAGTCAAGGACGACATATCCCTTCTACATTCATACACCCACATCCGTCTACAAAAGCCTCTAACAAGAGCATTGACCAAAATGAACCATAAGTCGGGACAAGTCCCCGCATTACACAATATATACAATACCAAAACATATATACACTCTGACTCAGAGAAGCCCCGAATGAGCTGGAGCTCACCAAAGAGCCGCTAACACTGGAAATCTACTGAGGAGGCCTACTGGGACCTGCGCCTGCAGCAAGTAAGGTAAATTCCCCGAGAGGGGTCAGTACGAAATAAGTACTGAGTATGCAAGGCTCAGATGAAACTGTACAACACATGAATATTTCAATAAACTCAAAACATATGAATAATCAATGTGAATAAGTCACCATGTTACGCTTTGGAAACCATGTGGATTGCTTTCATTATTTTCATTACTTTCTTTATCTCAATGCTCACATGTCATGACATATCACAATGTGCCCGGGCCCCGACTGATCAGTGGGTCTTTCATATCATCATATAGGGATCGAGTCGAGCTAGGCTTATGCCCCTAGACTTGCCACCCTTGGGATCGAGTCGAGCTAGGCTTACGCCCCTAGACTTGCCACCCATAAATCCATATCTCGGGATCGAGTCGAGCTAGGCTTACGCCCCTAGACTTGCCACCCGTACTTGATCATTGACCACATTCGCATTACTTTGTTCATTACTTTGAGATTGATACTTTGATAATCATAACATCACTTTGGAACTTTGGAACATAACATTGTTGGAAACTTTGAATCATTGACCAATAAGTGAAGGACATATGAATAAATATCAATGAGAAATAAAACATAACTAGCACCATGATACCATTGGAACCATTGGACAATAATCCATGAACAAGAGACACAAGTATAGGCACTATTGGAATATTGGAATATAACCTTATTTGAACTTTCGGAACATTAACCATGAATATGCGAAATGAGATTCACAATTGATCAATGAGTAGGAAATATATGACAATGACCATAGATAATTGCATATGGAATACCTTAGTATATTTCGGAATAGAACTAGAGAAATGTCAATGTGAACACTATTGGCCGTAGAAAGATACGGACAAAGTAACCTTACATACCTTGGATTCGCAATACGAATCTATAACCTTAGATGCGCAGACAATAAGCCCTCTCCTTCTTTATGTGTCACTCTACAAATATATAACGAAATTCACATTAACCACCAATTACTTTACAAATGCATACCATGTCAATGAATTACATGTTTGGCTTTAAACATGTCATTTCCCCTTGACAAAACCATTGATCATACTATTATTCCAAAAATTCCATAATATTCCCAACATTGACCAATACATAAAAATCAACATATTTCACCACAATACTTCTCCTTTACACTTTCTTATCCTTAACACATCCCAAATAAGCCATCAAAGCACCTTAATTCAACTCATAACACATATCGGCCAAAATCCCATAATTTCCACTTTTTGACAAGAACAAATTTAATGCCAAAAATAACACCATACATGTTCATATTTTATCCATACCATGCTTTTTCATCAAAGGCACAAGGCCTAATTCAAGTTCAATTCACCAAGATAGTATATCTTACACCAAAAGCAAAATACACTATTCATCACTTTGCCAACACCACTAGCATAATATACATAATCTCCCATGCATATAATATGTTAATCCATGAGGAGAAATACTTACCAAGGCTTGGAATATGTTGATCTTGTCCAAGGAGTCCAAAGGGATTATTTGCCTTAGGGTTTGGAAAAGAGAGAAATGTTTTAAGAAAATATCCAAAAGTTATGAGAGCTTTTGATAATAAAATCTGATGTTGGGGACTTTATATAGACCCAAGGTCATTCTTAGTTCCATGTGGCATTAAGGGATATGTGCAATTGGTCCATTATTGCAAGAATGGGTCATTTCCTCTTTGGGCCAAGTCTTTTAATCCCATTTGGGCCTAATTTTGGGCCCAATCATACATATCCATGGAACCCAAAGATTTCATGTATTATTCACCATATATCTCATGTTTACATATTTCTATAATGTCACGACAACATCCTCTTAAAAGATTCTCATTCGTCGCCTCGATCGCAAAAATTGGAATTCTAGTCACCCTTGGCTTCATTGAACATTTTGGATCACTATTCACATTTTATGATTTGATCATGTAGGAGTATGTAGGAGTGTATTGAAGTGTTTGACTCTTATGCTCCATGAAATCACAACACACCTCCTACGACGATCTAATCGCACATGTTACGTCCGATATCAAATGTTTCCCCAATGACACTTTAAAACACATATGCATGGCATCTCAACACCTATGTAGATATGATCCCAAGGTATCAAGTGAGGTTATAAAGTACGGGGTGTTACATAAGGTATTGAAGGAATTGAATTATATGGATGAAATTTCAGTATATTTAAGTATGGTGCTGTCCCTAATTCGTTACTTTGTGTATGGATTGATGAAAATGTTTTTACGTAATTGTGCATGGAACGTTTGGCGTAGTGAAAAGAGAATACTTTCTTGTTATGTTAAAGTGAATTATAAAATTATGTGGGCTGTTTTTGGTATATTGTTGTGGAAGATATTTATGTGACTTGATGGGATAAATATGTGAAGTTGTATTGAAGCGAAAATGTAAAGTAGAAACTTGGTGTAAAATCCTATCGGTTTGTGATGTCTACGGTGATGTGTAGACTGTTTTGGTGGTATGTGGACTGATTTGGTGTTGTTGTTTTGCTAATGCAGTAAGTTATAGTGTAATGTGGTGGAATAATGTGATTTGGTAGTATAATGAAGGGGGGAGTGATGCACCATGCGTTTTGGAGGTTGGACGGTTTTTACTTTCCGTTAAGCACCTACTTACCGTCTTGTGAACTTGTAATGTAGTTAGTGGTTCACGTGAGTTCCGTTATGTGCTTATGTAGAGTAACACGTAAGGAGAAAGCTGGAGTGTTACATTCACGAATAAGATTGTGTATCCATATTGGGGAATTAAGGTATGTAAGGTTACTCTTTCCGTATCCTTCGGCGGCACATAGTATCACATTGTAATTATACATGTTCCATTCTGAAATGTCCAAAGGTATTCCATTCCCGGTTGTTAATCATTGTTACCCACATGTTCCTTATACATTGATCAAATGTAATTCATATGACTCATGTTCATTGATTAATGTTCCAATAATGTTCCAAAGTTTCAATAACATTGTAACCACTAATGTACCAATCTCATAACAAAAGAATTGAAGTAATAAACACTTGTTGAGAACGGGTGGCAACCCAAAGGGGCGGAAAGCCTAGCTAGGGGCGATCCCGAATGATTATTGATTTATGGGTGGCAGCTCAAAGGGGCATAAGCCTAGCTAGAGACGATCCCAATGTTATTTCCCACTGATCAGTTGGGCCCGGGCATTACATGATTGATGATCACTTGATTGACGACGAAGTAAAGTAAAGTGAAATAAAAGTAAAGAAAGTAATGCACATGATTCCACATGTATACCTATGGTAATTTATTCACATGATATGTTCACTTGTACTTAATTTTATCAAAGTTTCTATATCTTATACATTTACTTATAACCTTACATACTCAGTACAGTCTTCGTACTGAGGTCCCTTGTGGGACTTCCCTTACTTGTTGCAGGCATAGGTACCAATAGGCCCCCACAGTAGTACTTGGAATAATCTGCGGTTTTATTGGTAAGCTCCAGTTTGCTTTGGGGCTTCCCGAGTCCTATGCACATATTGGTTTTGATAATGTATCACAGTTGTCTAAAGCGGGGACTTATCCCGACTTTAGGATGGTTATTTTCATGTATGTATAGAGGCTTTGTAGACGATGTTCGACAAACAAAAAATGTATGTCATGTCATGATGGCCCTAAAATCCAAGTTTCACATATGTATATATAAATCACATGTTTTGCCATGATTTCCGCCATTGGTGTCTTGCGTCTATACATGGTAGTGATGGTCAATGAATGACGTGTGTATGAATGTACAAGGTGATAGTTGGTTCTCTCGGGGCCTCAACGGCTTCAGGTGCCACTCCGTCCCGAACGGGGTTCGGGGCGTGACAAAAAGGCACAAGTACCTCTCAAACTATACCCGAAGTTGCTATGATACACTTAAATTTTAAGGAGGTTCTATTACCCTCTAAACTCATTTTTTCTGTATTTTTATGCTCCTTTTTGCGTGGTTACCATGTAGCAGAATATGTTTGTGCTAACTTGGCAGCCATGTCAGCACTAAAGGAGCACAAAAATACAGAAAGAATAAGTTTAGGGGGGTAATAGGACCCCCGTAATGCATGTTTAGGTGTGTCATAGTGTAAAGCCCTGAAAATTTTTTCATGTTCTTAGTATTCCTTGGACTAGTTTATGCTCAAAAAATCAAGTCTTGAGTCCCTTAAAACAAGCCGAGTCATTTAGGATGCCTTTCGAAATTTAAAAGTGAGTCTTTAGACGTAGAAATAGCCCGTGCGATGCACCCGGAGAGCCCCGAGATGAGCCTCGCTCCGCGGAGCACTTTCTAGGTGGCCACTATTAAGCCTGTGTGATGGGATGCGCGGGGCATAGCAGGGTGCTGTGCGATGGGTAGCGCGGGGCACTGTAGGGTGCCATGCTATGGGGTGCATGCGCGCGGCACACCCCCTCCCCCGACGTGATACTTTCCAGCTTTTAATTATTAATAGGGGTGTTTTGGTCTTTATACCCCCAAGTAACCTCTTAGTCCGATTATTTAACTCCTTTAAGCCCCCAAAGAGTCAGTTTTCATAGATGATTTCATTCTTCTCCTCCTCTAAAATTTCAAGCGCTCAGGTTCAAGAGAGGGTTCAAAGCTAGGGTTCTTCCTCATAAATTCTTTCCTCAAAGTTCGTCCCAAGGTATGTAAAGCTAATCCTTCAGTGTGGGAGCCCTTTTCTCTCTACGACCAAGCTATTGTGTTTATCTAAAGTCATGAATCACGCTAGGGTTTTACGAGTTGGAATCTTTGAGTTTAATTCTTGTTCTCTTGATGAAGTTCCCTGAACGTTCTATAATTTTTAGTGAGAATTCCATGAGTTTGGAGTCTTTTCCTTATTTAATTTCTAATCTATGGCTATTAATTCTTCCAAAAAACTTTATGAATTTCTTTCATGAATTTGAAAACCTATTTGAATTTTAAATGATAATTTTCATGTTATTGGAGTCAATTTACATTTTATGAAAGATTTGTTCAAGAAATCCAAGTTTTACTCATGAAAAGTTCATAGGGAATCTTTATGCTACTATCATGTCTTGAAAAGACAAAAGTTTATCGTATCTTCAAAAATTAAAGTTAAAAAAAGTTAGTGAGATTTAGAGTCGAGGCTCGCAGAGAATAAATATATTTATGATACAATATTTTGAGTCAAGCATGATTTTTAGAAAACGTTTTTCAGACTTATGTTATGAGCAACTAATATGTCTTGGGAGGATTATTCAGCACCGAAATGAGTATGAGTCCGAAGTCACATGCCCCAGAACTACATCGTCACCGTAGGTTTCACCTTCGGGCTAAGTTTTGGATCCATAAGTTATCTTTTGTCTTATACCCTGGCAAATTATAGGATGACTCTTCTCAATGTGGGCAAGACATTGGACTTCATGATGCTCATATGGTTTATGTCAGTTAAGAGAAACTCTTCAAAAGGAAAACTTACTTATTTTGAGATAATATATGATTGGCTGAGGCCACCAGTTTAAAGAGAGTTTTATGAAGCATTATTTTCAAGTCTTGTTTAGATTTCAATTAATCAGTTTCCAGTTTCATTTTCAGTTTTAAGATACAATTTTAAGAATGTTTTTATCTCCATTACTTTAAATTTCAGCATTCAGGTTAGTCATCCTTCTTTTCAGTTATTTAGTATTGTTTTATGATTATGTTGTTTGTGTCTCAGTGTTCCAGCTTTATCAATTTCAGATATATTAGTGTTGTTTCACTTTACTGCTTTGCATGCCAGTACATTCAAAGTACTGATGTCTCTTTTTGGCACTACATTATTGGACAATGTAGCCCCTAGCTTTTAGATGTGCATATTAGTAAGTAGATGCTTCAGTAGGCTGTGGTATCGGCTTAAGGAAGTTTTCATTCTTCCGAGGACTTAGTAGTGTTTCAGTCATCAGTTTCTTTTGTTACATAAGGTTGTTGTACTCACAATGTGGTAGAGGCTTCATAGACATATGAAGTCAAGTCAGTTGTAACCAGTTTTAAATATTTGTAATTTTTCAGTTAATAAGAGTTCATATTATTTTTATTACTCCTTCCGTTCATCTTTACTTGTTCACTATACTAAAAATAGATGTCCAACAATACTTGTCCATTTTGAAAAATTAATACATAATTTACCCATTTGTATCCATTTTGCCCTTGGTATTAAACACTATTCATCACTCATTGCATTTTCCAAAGCAAAATATTTATTATATTCAAAGGGTGATCTAGTAAAATCACCCCTATTATTTATTATTTCTTAAGGTGTGTGCCAAGTCAATAGTGGACAAGTAGTATTTATGGACGGAGGGAGTAATATGAAAGTTTTCTTTACTATCTTAAACTTCGTGTCAAGTCAAAATCGAATAAATAAATATTATGCATCTAATTTTATCCGGAAGAGACCATTTCAAAGTTGAAATGACTACTCCCTTCATTGGATCTGTCTCCTCACTGTTGTTTACTTTCATTTTTCTTGTTATTAACTCAGCCTTGTCATGTAGCTTCCTATATAGCTCACACATTACTATTCTTATATCATACAAGATACAACCAAACCATTTTCCTAACTTCTCCACACACACACACACCTCTCCCCCCAAGGTGGATGAAACACGTAATTAATGGACTCAACTGAATTTAATATTTTTGACAAAAAATGTAGGTATATACTAAGAAATTACTCTTTTTTCTTTTGAAAAAAATTATAACTTTAACTCATAATTTTAAAATTATAATAAATTTAAATCTTGAATATGCTTATGTGTGAAGAGATTTGCATATCAACTTAAGAGTTATATCAAGTTGCTAATTTCTTTCGGGGTAAAGATCAATTATTTTTTGGGGGAAACATAAAAAAGTTTCATTACCACATGAATTTCTCAAAATATGTCACTACTACAAAGTTATAGTTTTTTTAAAAAGAAAAGCTACACAATTTTTTATTTAAATTGTGCATATAATATTATATGTTCTGCATCATAGAGGTATTAATTTTTGGATGGATAAATATTTATTTATTAAGCCTTTTAAAGGGCTTAAAAAGCCTTCAATAGAATTCTTTATTATCAAAATTTGCTAGATACCAGAAGTGCTATTTTGCGTTGTGTTCAATTAAGTGAAATATTTTGATTGGATATTATGAGAGTTCTATCGAATTTTGCTTATAACTATGAATTAGCATTAATGCCGCAATTTTTCCTATTACAAAATAATAATATACTCCGTTGGTCTTATTTGTTTGTCTGATTTTAATTTGACACAAAGTTTAACAAAGTAAAAAATACTTTTGAATCTTCTGATTTAAACTAAAGATATGTAGAATGTACTAAAATACCCTTTAATCTTATGTATTAAACTTGTCATGTGGAAAATTGAAATAGTTGCCAAAAAGAAAAGACACATTCTTTTTAAGACGGTCTCCAAAGAAAAGTAAGACAAACAAATTGAAATGGAGGGAGTATTTTTTTTTCTTTTTATGCAATATCTATTTTGAAACCTAACTAATTTAAAATCGTGATCGAAATAATCCCACTTTAAAAGTAAAACGCTGCCTACCCAAAATTATAATCATTCTCAGAATTCGAACTCAAAACTCTAATTAAAGATAAAGAGACATCTACTACTCACCAATTCACCACAACGTTAGGTGGTACTTCCTCTATCCATCTTTACTTGTTCATATTTGACTTGACATAACTCTTAAGAAATATTAAATAAAAGAATAATTTTAGTGTATTACCTCTATAAATTATAAGTTATCTAAATGTTTGGAAATGAATGTAATATTTAATAACAGATATAAAATAAATACAAAATAATAAATTATCTCTTAATTTTTTAAACTGAACAAATAAAGTTTGATAACTATTTTTAATATATTGGGCAAATAAAGATCGAATAAAGGGAGTAGCAAGATCCAACTATAAATAGTCTTACATTTCTGGTGTGACAGAAATACAACATGCCCCAAGAGAAAAAGTAAAGATTGAACAAAGGGAGTAGCAAGATTCAACTGTAAATCTCTAGTGGTTTGACAGAAATATAAACGAGCCCAAAGAGAAAAAATAATACTCCCTCTGTCCCAATTTATATGACACACTTTCCTTTTTAGTCAGTCCCAAAAAGAATGACACATTTCTATATTTGGTAACAATTTAACTTTAAAATACCCACTTTACCCTTAATGAAATGATTTACAACCACACAAATATTTATGACTCATTTTAGACCACAAGTTTCAAAAGTCTTCCTTTCTTTCTTAAATTCCGTGCCAAGTCAAAGTACATCACATAAATTGGGACGGAGGGAGTATTGTTTTGCAATGGGGCCAACTAGGTCAATGACAATATTATACTTGATAATCAGCACAATTTTTCTTTCTTCCTTTGCTTCTAAAGCTCCTGGTAATTCATCCTTCAGAATTTCCTTAGATATTAGATCGTCATTATCAGAGTAATATCTAAAAGGTCATCATTAAGAGAGTAACAAAAAAAATACGAGAGAAATAATATATTATAAAAACAACAGAAATCCTGAAGAATGAATCACTAGGAGCTTCAGAAGAACAGGAAGAAAGGAAAATAGTGTTGATTATCAAGCACATAGTAGCACTAATTGGTCCCCTTGCTAAACAATATATTTTTTTTTCTTTGGGCTTGTTTGTATTTCTGTCAAACCACTAGAGATGTAAGACTATTTATAGTTGGATCTTGCTACTCCATCTACTCAATCTTTACTCGGCAAAGAATGGAATGTGCGGGGAGAGAAAGGGAGAGAGAGAGAGAGGAAAGAAAAGTACCAATTAGGCAGTGGCCGAACCCAGTATAATTTAAAAATATGGTCTTACTTTGACAATATATTAGATCAATTATTCTTTTGGAAAAGGGCCGAAACTATCTTTGAACTATTTGAAATAGAGCAAATATACTCTCATTTGTTTTTGGCCTCAAAACTATCCCTCCAGTCCAACTATTGGCTCACTTCTACCCTTCACTTTAACGGAATGCTATCAGACAGCCCACGCGGAAAAATAACGCCACTTGACCAGTCCACATATAAGCATCCAACTTAACCATCCAACTTAAAGCTTCTTCTAAAGCTTTTGTCATTAAGCATTCATCTAAGTTTTGATTTTCCCAGAACCATCCTTCTCTACAAGAATTCGACTGTATAATGTGATAATCTTCTTGTTTATTATATTCAATCAAATTGTTTTTGTTGTTGTTGTAGTAGTTGGTGGAAGTTGGAAAAGAAAAAGAAATTGATATGTATTCCTGTCATTTTTTTTCTTTTCTGTATATCAAAAGCTGAAAAAATATTCTATCCTTCCTGATTTATGTGAGATAGTTTAACTCGGCACGGAGTATAAGAAAGAAAGAAGTATTTTTGAAATTTATGGTATAAAATAAATCATAAATATTTATATGGTTATAAATTATTTCATTAAGGGTAAAATGGACATTTTAAAGCCAAAATGTTACTAAAGCTAGAAATGTGTCATTCTTTTTTAAACTGACTAGAAAAGAGAGTGAGTCATATAAATTGCGACAGAAAAAGTATTGGGTTTTTTATTTTAAAAATTAAGGATATAGATTTGGTCAGTTCGAACGAACTGCTGCCAAGTACTCCCTCCGTCCCATTTTAGTTGGGTACATTTTATTTTACATGGTAATTAAAAAATCATAAATGGAGTGATAATTTTTACTATTTTACCCTTTATCCATATTAATGATATTCATTGGACATAGGAATGAACATTGGAATTGTAATTAATTGTAGGGGTAAAATGGAAAAAAATTTAATTAATTCTATCTTGATTTAGTAAGTGATCAACTAATATGGAACATTTATTTTTTGTAAGATGACCAACTAAAATAGGACGGAATAAGTACTTACGTTGCCTTTGTTAGGCTCAATGAGTTTCCCTAGTCGAGTGTAATAATTTGGAGTCTCCCTGTATTTGAAGTGATAGCTTTTTGGGAAATGGCGAGCTTAGTATCACAGAATATTACTCCTCTATTTCTAAATAAGTGCATGTTTTGGGTTTGACACACCCCTTAATAAGCTGCTAACTCCTAGCCTTGTCAAGTTTATACTTCTTTTCAAGTTTGACATTGATTATCGTTGGTTTTTATCAAAGAAATTGAAAAATAACAGAGAAAAAATATTGAAAGAAAAATACTGAATGAGGCCAAAGAAAATTATTTTATTCAGCTTTGTTGAGCTTTACATTTATAGGCAGTGAAAAAACAGTAAAAATAAAATCATTATCCTAACCTAGAATATCTCCATAGAATCATATTTTCACCGAACTAGTTCCTAAAAATTAGAGATGATTAGCTAACCAACTATTAACTAAGATTTATTCAAAATACTAAAGCAGTAAATAAAGTTTATACCTCTTTTTAAGTTTGACATTGATTACTGTTGGTTTTTATCCCTAAATTAAAACTTATCTAACCAACTTATCACTAAATAAAGTTTATACCTCTTTTCAAGTTTGACATTGATTACTGTTGTTTTTTATCAAAGAAATTGAAACATAACAGAGAAAAAATATTGAAAGAAAAATACTGCAATGAGGCCAAAGGAAATTATTTTATTCAGCTTTGTTGAGCTCTACATTTATAGGAAAATTGCAGTAAAAAAATAGTAAAAATAAAATCATTATCCTAGCCTAGAATATCTCCATAGAATCATATCTTTACCTAAGTAGTTCCTAAATATTAGAGATAATTAGCTAACCAACTATTAACTAAGATTTATTCAAAATACTAAAGCAGTAAAATAAAGTTACTGCAGTTTAAAACATAATTCTAACATTCCTCCTTGCTTGAGAAACTGCAGATTCTAGACTTGACTAGAATTGACCTCATGAACGGATCTGCCAATTCATCTTTGGTCTTGCAAGGCTTGTGTGTATCTTTTGTTGGATTAAATAAGAAGTTTTTATCTCTCATTTCAACTTGTAAAATCTCTTGATTAATGGAATCAAAGATTCGACAATATTTGTCTCCAAATAATAATTTATATGCTTCTTCCATTAGCTGACCAACATTTAACAAACTTTTATCAATATCAGGCACGTAAAGGACATCTGAAATTATTTTGGTACCTAAACTTGTTTTGATTGCAACAGACCTTTTTCCTTTTGCAGGAATATAGTCACCATTCCCAATTCTGACTTTCTTATTTTTCATAGACACAGACTCTTTAAATTTTTTTTTGTCATATGTCATGTGGTATGTACAACCACTAGGTAGAAAAATATGTTGCCACAAATAAGTGGTCTTCTTCTTCGTAGTTGGTGACTCGGGCATCTGCTTTATCTTTTTGAAATTTGCTTTTACAAATCACAGCTTCATGACCAAGTTGGTTGCAGATCTTGGATTGTGCATCTGGCCTCTTCTAACATTTAAATGGTGGATGACCATTTTTGCCACAGTGCTGACAAGGTGGGTAATTTTAAAAAAATTACCCTTGCTTTGAGTTTTGTGGCTGGCTGCTAATGCTCCTTCAACCATGCCATCTTGCCTCATAAGTCTCCTTTGCTCCTGTGCCTGAAAAGAATTTAACAATTCTGTCAAAGTAATTTTGGACAAATCTTGTGTGTTTTTCAAGGTAGTTATACATGCTTCATATCTTTCGGACACCGTTACAAGAATTTTTCAATAATTCTTGAATCTTTAAATCCAGTGCCTAGCAGTCTTATCTTGTTAACAATGCCAAACAATCTGTCAGAGTATTCCTTGACTGTTTCAGACTCTTTCATTTTCTGCAACTCGAATTCCCTCATTAAATTCAATACCTTCATTCCTCGTATTCTTTCATCTCCAGCATATTCTTTCTTCAGCTAATCCCAAATTTCTTTTGGTGATGTAAGAGTCATAGTTCTCGTGAAAATAATTGTTGAAACAACAACAAACAAAGTTGCTTTCGTCTTGGACTTAATGGTTTTCTTTTCCTTGTAACTCTTGATTTGGGCCACGGTGGGATTATTTGATAGTGGATTAAGTTCATAATCCTCTTCCACGGCTTCCCAAATATCAAGAGCCTCCAAATAGGTTTCCATTCTCACAGCCCATAGTTGATAATTTTCACCATAAAAAATACGAGGAGCCATTCGTGAAAAACTATTTTCGGAATTCATCTTTTCACTCACAGGTCCCTCAAGAAAATAGCTCTAGATACCGATTGTTGTTTTTTTCAAAGAAATTGAAAAATAACGGAGAAAAATATTTAAAAGAAAAATACTACAATGAGGCCAAAGGGAATTATTTTATTCAGCGTTGTTGAGCTTTACATTTATAGGAAAGTTGCAGCAAAAAAATAGTAAAAATAAAATTATTATCCTACCCTAGAATATCTCCATAGAATCATATCTTCACCTAACTAGTTCCTAAAAATTATAGATGATTAGCTAACCAATTATTAACTAAGATTTATTCAAAATGCTAAAGCAGTAAAATAAAGTTACCGCAGTTTAAAAGCATAATTCTAACAATTACATTTAAAATGAAGTGTTAGACATTAATGGTACAAGGGCATATTAGAAAGATTATGATCAAAATATTCTTGAAGGCTTAAACATACATCTATTTAAAAATAAAATCAAAAGACAAAACATGTATATTTATTTAGAAACGGAAGGAGTACTCATTCAATCGGGGATGAAATGTCAAAAAGGAAGACTAAAGGTGAAGGGAAGGAAGAAAGTGAGGGTAAAGAATTACTAATAGGAAGAGAAAGAAAGAACATAATGAAGAAATAGAAATCGAAAATAAGAGGGAATTGGAGAAGCTTGAGAACTTATTGCTTGGATCCTTGTACAACCCTGTTGGTTTCGGGAAGGATGATGAAGATGAACCACAAGATGATGGCGGACAGGGGGATGAGTATGTGGACTAGTTAGGTGGCATTTTTTTTTTTTCATGTGGGCTGCCTGGTGGCATTTCTTTAAAGTGAAGGGTAGAAGTGAGCCAATAGTTGGACGGGAGGGGCAGTTTTGAAACCACAAATAAATTAAGGATATATTTGCTCTATTTCGAATAATTCAAGGATTGTTTGGCCCTTTTTCCGTCATACTTGTAAAAAATTATT
Source organism: Capsicum rhomboideum (assembly GCA_031232105.1). Taxonomy (NCBI): domain Eukaryota; kingdom Viridiplantae; phylum Streptophyta; class Magnoliopsida; order Solanales; family Solanaceae; genus Capsicum; species Capsicum rhomboideum. Next base: position 8,107,797 of record CP124711.1, read on the forward strand.
CCTTTTTTTTTTTTTATAATTAAACTAAAAACATTAAGATTCTTTCAATTTTTGTTTCTTTTAGATTGATGCATATGAAGTAAAAGCTATTCATGTAATTCTCGTTCACAATGTACCTTAGGCAAAACAAAAAGATTGTGATACCCATTCAACAACTAGATGGGTAATGCCCGTGCAGGCCTGTATCACAAATGGTCTCGGATCAACCTTGGGCGAAATTTGCTCTCTCCTTATTACCAAATACATAAGAAAGAAATGGAAAGTCTTTTAGAAAATTATCAACTATATTAGTGATATCCAAAATCTAGTTGAAGAGCATGGATTTGTTATCAACCACTGTTTCAAAGAAGATAATCAATCAACGGATAAGTGACCCTCCATAAGTTTGTAAATAAGTTGTTCTTTTGGGTCAGGTACTTAGCCCAGCTATAGAGGTCTTCTCTCAATCATGTACCAAGTTTGGTATGCCAAATTCAATTTGTAACTTTTTGCCCATCAATAGTTAACGACGATAATTTATTTTAAAAATAGCACGGGCATTACCTGATACAAGTTGTCATTTGGAATAAATTGAATTTTTGGCATGTTTATTATCTTGATTAGGACATGTAATTGTATGAGAATAATAGGAATAACTTTTTTGTGAATTTGCCATTGAGAGCATTCTTACTCTAGTTTTAGTTCATTATAATATAAATAGACTATCCTGTTGAAACTAAATAATATGCTTATTTAGAAGCATTCATAGTTGTTTTTCTTGTTATGCCGTATTGTGTTGTGAAAAATAAGACAAGCAAACAATCTACATTGTCCACCTCACCCATAAGAAATACTCCTTCCGTTTCAATTTATGTGATGTAGTTTGACTTGGTACGAAATTTAAGAAAGAAAGGAAGACTTTTGAAACTTGTGGTCTAAAATGAGTTACAGATGTTTGAGTGGTTGTAAATCATTTCATTAAGGGTAAAGTGAGTATTTTAAAGTTAAATTGTTACTAATTATAGAAATGTGTCATTCTTTTTGGAACTAACTAAAAAGAAAGTGCGTCATATAAATTGGGACATAGGGAGTACATTATAGTATTAAAGCAGAAGTTCATTAGAGCAGAGCATATGTTTTTCGGTAATCTTATTTATTCTAATTACAATTAGTTGTCATGTATAAACATATCTTTTATTTTCTTTTATGAAAATTTCCACTGTATAAAGTTAGTGCTTTTTTTAATGATTGGTGCTTTAAGTGACCATATACAAATAGTGGACACTAGTGCATTACAAATGTCCGCTTGTTAATGGACACAAGGATATCAAAATGATTCTCTCCCTCTCTATTTACGTGGAACAGTTGAAATTTTGAGAGCCAACCACATTTTACTTTGATCGAAATTTTTTATATGTATTTTAAATATTTTAGATTGTTAATAATTATTGTCATCTATAGTATCTTTTATGTAGTTTCTAAATATATAAATTTTATTTTAATAAACCTAAAGCTTCTATGTATGAATTCACAGTCAAAATTTAAGAATTTGAATTTCTAAATTCTAATTGTGCCACATAAATTGTAGCAAGAGAGTACTATAAATGACCAGGCACTATTCACTTGTTTGGAAAAAAGTACAACAGGCCCAATTAAGCAAAATAAACCTGTTTCCAAATCTTTTGAAAGTAGATTTTGCTATAACAATGAGCATGAAGTGGTTATTAACAACTTTAGTCATTGTTGCTTTCTTTTCATCCCAATTAGCTTATGCCTATGATCTCCACCCTCTACAAGACATGTGTGTTGCAGTTAAAGACCCTAATGCTTCTGGTAAATCATCCTTTTATAGTCAAAGACCCTTTGTTTCAATTTGTTCGTCTTACTTTTCTTTTAAATTCGTTTAAAAAATGTATCTTTCCTATTTTGACAACTCTTTAATTCTAACTTTTCATATGACATGTTTAAGATCATATGATTAAAGAATATTTTGTTATATTCCACAATCTTCTAATTACCACGAGATTCAAGACTCTTTTTTATTTTCTTAAAATCCATGTTAAGTCAAAATCAGTGCAAATAAATTGAAACGGAGGAAGTATGTCATATGATAATCAGTATTGTTGCTAAAAACCATTGCTACGTTTAAAGCGATGAAATGACGTTAAGCGAGCCGTTATCACTTCATACGTAGGTGAAGCCGTGCGATTCAAAGAATTAAATGCATGTATTGTATGAGGTCTACCCAATGATAGATATCGATCTATTATGCACCTCTGCATCTATCATTGGGTAGACCTCATACAATACAAGGTCCTAGTTACTCTATCATATTTATTATTTCATTTATGTTGAAACAATCACAAACACTTTTTTGATGGACTATCACTAGAAATTTAATGCATAATCTTAATTAACGTTCCATGTGTATTCGCGTATAATCTCATTTTTCAATTATTCTAACCTTTGTTTTATTTCACTTGTACAGTTTTCGTGAATGGAATGTTTTGCAAGGACCCAAACCTTGCAAAAGCAGACGATTTCTTTGCTTCAGGTCTTAATGTAAGTGGAAATGCAGTGCCTAAATTTGGTATTGCTGCGAAACTTTTGGATGTAAACACGATTCCTGGACTCAACACTCTTGACATTTCTATAGCTCGTGGTGACTTTGAACCAAAGGGTCTTATCCCACCCCACACGCACTCTCGAGCTAGTGAGCTCATAACTATTTTGGAGGGAACTATTTATGCAGGATTTCTTGTTCCGGATACAAACTTCTTTAAGAGTCGCCTCTTCTCTAAAATCTTGTATCCTGGCGATGTGTTTGTGATCCCACAAGGGCTTATTCACTTCCAGTATAATGTGGGAGACAAAAAAGCTGTTATACTCGCTACTTTCAACAGTCAAAATCCTGGACTCGTTGTGATTCCTAGTTCAATCTTTGCTTCTGATCCGCCTATTCTCGATGATGCTCTTGCCAAAGGTTTCCAGCTTGATAAGAAAGTGATTAAACAACTTCAAAAGAAATTCTCCTAAGTTGATATTATATGTCTTTGCATTAATTTTCTCCTATTTGTAACACATGTTTATTGTATTCCAACCGTTCTGTTATTGTGTGAACTGTTCCAATATTTTTCTCCTATTTTAAAAAAATGTTTGTTGGATGTTTCCAACCTATTCTCTTTTCTTCCAATTATGTAAGTTCTTTTATGTCCTGTGATATTTGGTAGATTTACTTAATTTAATCCAAAGTGCATAAGCAAGTACTCATTTAATTTCTAGCATATTATTATGTAATGAAAAATAACATTTTCTCCAACAGTGGAATTTATTATATTATAATAGGTAAAGCATAATTACGTTAACGTAACAAAAAATAGTTTTATGACTATAGACTACGTTAGTAGGTGAATTTCAGTTATTATATTATTATGATATGATAAATGAATCTTGAACCTAATTCATATTTGTGGATCGGGAGTATTTCCAACACACACACCCAACAATGATAGTTTTATGACAAGGCTACTTTAGTAGGTGAATTTCAGTTACTATATTATTGTGCTATGATAAATGGATCTTGAACCTAATTTATATTCGTGGATCGGGAGTATTTCCAACACACACCCAACAAATGGTCTGGGGGCCCACATCAGATGGGCATGGCTATGAGGAGCCCAGGAATCTCATTTCTCATTGATGTGGTATTTCTCTTCAACATCTATAATATGATAAATGAACCTTGAACCTAACTCACATTCGTGAATCGGGTGTATTTGCAACACCCTTTTCCCCTCAATTGGTTTAGGGGCCCACATCGGGTGGGCCAAGCTATGAGGAGTCTAGGGATTTCATTCCTCACTAATGTGGTATTTCTCTTCAATGCCTCCCTCTCCCTCAACCCCACCCCACCACGCTCAGACCCTTTTTTGGACTAGAACGTGCACATTCATGGATTGGGGTATTTCCAAATCATTTTTCAAGACTTAATACTTCTTCTGTTTCAATTTATTTGTCTAATTTATGAAATCAATAGAATTTGTTATATATTTTTCCCTTTCTATCCTTAGTACTAAATAACTACATAATTAACAATAGTCAAATTTAGAGTTTCAAAGCATTATTTATAAGATTAATTTAGTAAAATACACTCTTTATTAAATTTTTCTTAATGGATGTGCCAAGTAAAATAAAACAGAGGGAGTACTAAACATTAATTCATATGGATAATATGATAAAATACTCATGTCAATCATTGTTTCTTAAGGAGAATGCAAAATCAAAGTGGACAAGTAAAAGTGAATGGAGGGAGTAAATACAAGATATAATTTACTAAGTTACCCTGTTTATTAGATCTTTTTGAAAAATTGAGTAGTATTAAAGAGAACTACTTCTTTAATATTAACTTTAACTTGAATCCTTAAAATGACAATTATTTTGGGATAATATTTGAGCTAAAGAGATAATTAAAATGAAATGGTAGAGTAATTATTAGCAAATAATAAATTAGGACAACATGCTTAGATTAACAATTGATCAATCGTGGACTTTTCTCAATTTTCCAACTTTTCTGCGAAATGTACCAATTGACTAACCTTTGATTGTTTGTTAAGGTATTTAATTTCGATACGTATTTATTTCCATAGGTTGTTTATATTAAATCAATAAAATTAACCTCAATAAGTAAAAATTAAAGCAAAAATACATCACTTAATTATGGTCTAGAGATATATGTTTATGTAAAAATCATATATTTCGTATTCATTGATTGGTGTAAACACCCGGTACTAATAAATTTTTACTTTTAGTTTCTATCAATTAACCCACTTTTTTGAATGTGTAAATTAAGTTTACAATGCATGGTGCGTAGAGCTGTTAATAAGTTGACCGTAGACTGTTGACCACTGATTAGAGTAAAACAAGATTCTTGATTAATGGTTACTTCTTGAACTTGACCCTGCATTTTAAAATGAGAAAATTACCTTGACTTTCATTTTTAACAAATGACTAAAAAACTATAAGTAGTCGGTCCTAATACAAATATCAGACATTGGATTAGGGGTCATTCGCAGGAATTTCCTTATTTTAAGATGATTTTTTTATTTTTGTCCCTTAAATTTATGGTCTTTAATTTTTGCCCTTCAACACTTATAAAATACCCCTGATATTAAACAATTAAAATCGCAAGACAAACAAATTTCACAAGACAAAAAAAAAACTGATAGGCAGAAAAAGATTCACTAAGCACAAGTACTTATACTCTATGAGGCATAAGTTCAGTTTTATAACATTATATCTTAAGAAGTTCAAATAGTAAACTTATATTTTAAGGCATATATAACTTGTGCATGGGAAATTTTTTTCCCTTAGGCATAACTTGTGCCTTGGAGAATAAGTTCAGTAGTATAAACTTCTTAAGGCATAAAATTCTAAACTAAACATATACCTTGTAAGAGATAAAGTTCTAAAATTAAACTTATGTGCCTTATAAGACATAACTTGTGCCTTGGGATGTAAGTTTAATGTCACACCCCGTATCCCAACGGGGTGGACTGGCACCCGAAACCGATATGGCCCGAGAGAACCAATCTATGCTCATGTACATTCGTATGCATATCCCCGTATGAATCTTATTATACCTCATGCAACTATGCGGAAGTCATGGACATAGAAGCATATGTTATATCTATAGATACATGAAACTTGGCCGTTAGAGCCATCAAGTCAAAATGATCATACATCTCTTACAATCACATACCCACACATGTCTACAAAAGCCTCTAACAGATGCATTTACAAGACCAACTAAAAGTTAGGACAAGTCCCCGCTTTATACAACATCTACAACATCAAAACAACTGTACATCTATGACTCGAAAAGTCCCGAACCAACTGGGGCTCACCAAAGATCTGCAATCACTGTCAACCTACGGTGAAGGGCTACTAGTGCCTGCACCTGCAACATGTAAGGTAAGTGCCCCGAGGGGGTCAGTACGAGGAATGTACTGAGTATGTAAGGCTCATAAGAAACAACATCATACATGAGAATGCCAATGGAATAGAATATGAGAGAATATTCAATGTGGATAAACCATCATTTTAAATGTGGAACATGTATATTGCTTCTGTTCTTGTTATTTTAGATCACTCATTTTACATCCTTATCATTCATAGAATAGCTTGCATATACATCTTCACTCAAGGGATTCTTCTCTTCTAATCAAGAGATTCTTCTATTCAAGAGTTTTGGATTAATAATATAACGTACATCCACTTTATTGGTGGGATTAATAACATACATCTACTCCATGGGTAGGATTAATATACATCCACTCTATTGGTGGGATTAATAACATACATCTACTCCATGGGTAGGATTAACATACATCCACTCTATTGGTGGGATTAACGTACATCCACTCTTTGGTGGGGTTTAACATACATCCACTCTTTGGTGGGGTTTAACATACATCCACTCTTTGGTGGAGTTAACGTACATCCACTCTTTGGTGGGATTAACATACATCCACTCCATGGGTAGGTTAACATATATCCACTCTATTGGTGGGTTTACTTACATCTACTCCATGGGTGGGGAGTGACGGGGTCGACCCATGCTAGGTGTTCTTTTCACCCCTGGGATACCACCCGAGAATTCTTATCAATTAAATCTCTTCTTATTCTTATTCTTCTTGGAAGAGGTTGATTTATTCACTTATGAGAGATTGATACTTTTAGGATCATGATATTATTGGAAACACACATATATGCATTACCTCTTTGTGTTGCTTCTTCTCTTTACTTTTGTTATGAGAGTGGTACATTGGTGATTGGAACATCATTGGGGACACGCATATACATTATTTCATTCCTTACTTTCATGGGATTGATACGCTCACTCATGAGGGATTTATACATTCACTTGTGAGAGATTGTTATACTCACTTATAAGAGATTAGTACAAACATGATCATGACTGTCACACCCCGAATCCCAACGAGGCGTGATTGGCACCCGTAGCCGACATGGCCCGAGAGAACCAATCTTTACTTACTCATCATATGCATGCCATAAGAAACCCATAAACACATATCAACTATCAAGACCAACAATGGAAGTCATGGAACATGATATATGTACATATATGCGAAACTTGGCCGTTGAGGCCACCAAGTCAAGGACGACATATCCCTTCTACATTCATACACCCACATCCGTCTACAAAAGCCTCTAACAAGAGCATTGACCAAAATGAACCATAAGTCGGGACAAGTCCCCGCATTACACAATATATACAATACCAAAACATATATACACTCTGACTCGGAGAAGCCCCGAATGAGCTGGAGCTCACCAAAGAGCCGCTAACACTGGCAATCTACTGAGGAAGCCCACTGGGACCTGCGCCTGCAGCAAGTAAGGTAAATTCCCCGAGAGGGGTCAGTACGAAATAAGTACTGAGTATGCAAGGCTCAGATGAAACTATACAACACATGAATATTTCAATGAATATGTCAATGAACTCAAAACATATGAATACTCAATGTGAATAAGTCACCATGTTATTCTTTGGAAACCATGTGGATTGCTTTCATTATTTTCATTACTTTCTTTATCTCAATGCTCACATGTCATTACATAACACAATGTACCCGGGCCCCGACTGATCAGTGGGTCTTTCATATCATCATATAGGGATCGAGTCGAGCTAGGCTTATGCCCCTAGACTTTCCACCCTTGGGATCGAGTCGAGCTAGGCTTACGCCCCTAGACTTGCCACCCATAAATCCATATCTCGGGATCGAGTCGAGCTAGGCTTACGCCCCTAGACTTGCCACCCGTACTTGATTATTGACCACATTTGCATTACTTTGATCTTTACTTTGAGATTGTTACTTTGATAGTCATAACATCACTTTGGAACTTTTGAACATCACATTGTTGGAAACTTTGAATCATTGACCAATGAGTAAGAGACATATGAATAAATATCAATGAGAAATATAACATTACTAGCACCATGATACCATTGGAACCATTGGATAATAATCCATGAACAAGAGACACAAGTATAGGCACTATTGGAATATTGGTACGTAACTTTATTTGAGCTTTCGGAACATTAACCATAAATATAAGAAATGGGAGTCACAATTGATCAATGAGTAGGAAATATATGACAATGACCATGGATAAGTGCATATGGGATACCTTTGTACATTTCGGCATAGAACTAGTGAAATGTCAATGTGAACACTATTGGCCGTAGAAAGATACGGACAAAGTAACCTTACATACCTTTGTTTCCAAGTATGGATATGTTAGTCTATGTAGGAATACAGTGGTCCAGCTCCTGTTTTACGTCTTACTCTACAAGACAAGTTCATACCGGAATTTACATTAGCAACTAGCTACCATGTAGGCGTACACGACGTCAATGAGCTATACGACTGCCGTACAATGTCATGTTCCCCTTACAAGACAATTCAAGGCCTTATCATATCAACAACATCACAACACTATGCACATTGACCAAGAAATCCTATACCGATAGCATTTTATACCTCACTTACCTTTTACGCGTTTCTCTTTATCATTCCGTCACATTTACGTCGTTATAACAACATGTGAACAACCTTTCATACTTCATACAGTCCCAACCACCTTCATACGATACTTTAAAGTCATTTAAACGACACCCCAAGTTGATATTTATATCCAAAAAGGGTATCGGGGCTTTCGGGGATCAATCAGTGACGGAAACACACAAAATGAAATCTGGAGGTGACATGCGCTGCCACCTGCACACGCAGGTGGCTGGATGCGCGCGCAGGTGGCTTCCTGGAAAATTCCAAAGCCATCTGCGTTGGCATCTGCGTCCGCAGATGCCTCGTCTGCGGGGGCGGATGCCCGTTTTGGTCCGAAATGACTTTTTTTGGGTCTTTTAATGCCATGAATGGTCCATGATCACAATCAAACATATTTGAACATCTTATTGATCATATTAAACATCAACAATCAGCCATGGCCTCACAACACACATAACGACACCCCAAAACCAAATTCCACGGCCAAAACGACACCAAAACCACAATCGATTTCCCAATAACCATTACACATGTTATGCACAAGACTCCAACAAAGTAAGACCATAATAACATATCACATGTAAATATCTACTCCACCAAATTCATTCTCTTCAAAACCACAAGTCCAAAATCAAGCTTACAAGACAAACCACCCTTCAATTTAGCAAACATGCACACTTCACTTTTTTGTGAACTCCTCAATAGTCCACCAACATAACCAACACAATATACACCATATACCATGCATAATATATAGTATTCCATCATAATAAACACTTACCAATGGATGATTTTGGCCAAAAGAGTGACTTGGGGTTTCTTGAGAGCAAAGGGAACTTGTTGGAAATTTCTAGAAATGAGATGAGTGTTAAAGGGAATAAAAATCTGATTTATTTCCTTATATAGTACCTCATGTCCCTCTTATCTTTTCCTTAGCATTAAATGCCATTTGATTTAGTCAATTGGATCAAAAAATGGAAGAATGGGTCAAAATAAACCCTTTGGGCCATGTCTTCTTGTTATATTGGGCTCCACTTAAGGGCCCAATTGAATTAACCTTGTACATGCCCATAATTCCATACAAAAATTCATCAAGTCTCTCATGTTTCATTATTTCCATGAGTGTTTCGGTCGTTAACTAATTTTTTTCAAAACATACGGGGTGTTACATTCTTCCCCCCTTAGAAACATTCGTCCTCGAATGTTAACAACATCGTCTTCTAGAAAACAATTACATCTTTACTTTACGTATACACATATACACATAATGCTCGTAAATACTTACTTTTTATTGATCCACCTCCGCACTGTGTATCTCTTGGTCCATTTGAAATAGATGGGGATACTTGGATTTCATCTTTTCTTCTGCTTCCCATGTGATCTCCTCTAGGTGTTGGTTTCTCCAAAGGACTTTTACGGATGCTATGTCTTTGTTCCTCAATCTCTTTACTTGTCGATCTAGGATAGCAATGGGCACCTCTTCATAAGTGAGATCCTCTGTAACTTGAACATCCTCTACGGGCACAATACGAGACGGATCTCCTATGCATTTCCGAAGCATCGACACATGAAAGACCGGATGGACGGAGGAAAGTTCTTGAGGTAAGGCTAATTCATATGCGACTTGCCCAAATCTTCTAATAACTTCATAGGGGCCTATGTAACGTGGACTTAATTTCCCTTTCTTTCCGAACCGCATTACCCCTTTCATCGGTGACACCTTTAAAAACACCCAATCACCTATGGCAAATTCAAGCCCTCTTCTTCTAACATCGGCATATGACTTGTGACGACTTTGAGCCGTTTGTAACCGTTGTTGGATAACTTTAACTTTCTCCATGGCTTGGTGAACAATATCTGGCCCAAGTAAAACAGTTTCACCTGCTTCAAACCATCCGATTGGTGATCTACACTTCCTTCCATACAAGGCTTCATAAGGTGCCATTTTAATACTTGCATGATAGCTATTGTTATACGCAAATTCAATAAGAGGCAAATGGTCATCCCAACTACCTTGAAAATCCAACGTACATGCTCGTAGCATATCTTCAAGTGTCTGAATAGTACGTTCTGCTTGTCCATCGGTCTGAGGATGGAAAGCCGTACTCAAATTCACCTGAGTACCCAAACTCCGCTGAAAAGATTTCCAAAAGTGTGCTGTGAACTGTGCTCCTCTGTCTGATATAATAGAAAGTGGAATACCATGCAATCGTACTATCTTTTTTACATACAATTTCGCATAATCCTCAGCTGTATAGGTCGTCTTGACAGGTAGAAAATGCGCCGACTTGGTAAGTCGGTCCACTATGACCCATATGGAATCAAACTTCCGCAATGTACGAGGCAAGCCCGTAATAAAATCCATATTAATCATATCCCACTTCCAGACTGGAAGATTGATACATTGCATGTAACCTCCCGGTTTCTGATGTTCCACTTTCACCTGTTGACAATTTGGGCATTGCGCGACAAATTCTGCAATATTCTTCTTCATGTTGCCCCACCAATACACTTCTTTCAATTCATGGTACATTTTAGTAGCACCCGGATGAATGGAATAGCGCGAATGGTGCGCCTCTGTCATTATTCGTGTCCTCAGCTCATCTATGTCCGGTACACATAGTCTCCCTTGACATTGAAGCACCCCTTCCGATGTAATATCAAATGCCTTGGTCAGATTCTGCTGCACATTCTCCTTTAGCTGTAATAAAATAGAATCCGCATACTGTTTCTCTTTCACTTCAGCTATCAAGGAGGATTCTGCTGTATTCTGCACCATAACTCTATCATCGGAGGATTCAATAAGGCGAACTCCCAAGCTGGCTAATTGATTCAAATCTTTGATTATCTCACGCTTTTCATTCAACTGACCACTAGTGCTTTCGACTGCCTTACGGCTCAATGCATCAGCTACGACATTTGCTTTGCCTGGGTGATAAAGAATATCAATGTCATAGTCTTTTAAAAGCTCTAACCACCTTCGTTGCCTCAAATTGAGTTCCTTCTGCTTAAAAAGATATTGCAAGCTTTTGTGATCCGTATAGATGTCAACATGAACACCATATAAATAATGACGCCATATCTTTAAAGCAAAAACTACTGCTGCCAACTCAAGATCATGTGTGGGATAGTTTTTTTCATATGGCCGCAACTGTCGTGAGGCATATGCTATCACCCTACCATGCTGCATCAACACACATCCGAGACCAATCCCGGAAGCATCACAATACACTGCATAGCCCTCTGTACCCTCAGGAAGTACTAACACTGGTGTAGAAGTCAACTTGTCTTTCAAGTTTTGGAAACCTCTTTCACATGCGTCATTCCATTGAAATTTAATTGCCTTGTGAGTTAACTTTGTCAATGGTGCTGCAATAGACGCAAACCCTTCTACAAATCTTCGGTAATAACCTGCCAAACCCAGGAAACTGCGAATCTCCGTGGGTGTCGTAGGTCTTGGCCAGTTTTTCACTGCTTCAATCTTTTGGGTATCAACCTGTATACCTTCATCTGATACAATATGACCCAAGAACGCCACTGATTTTAACCAAAACTCACATTTGGAGAATTTTGCATACAACTTACGCTCACGGAGGATTTGCAACACTTGCCGTAAGTGATAAGCATGGTCTTCTGGTGATCTTGAATAAATAAGAATGTCATCTATAAATACTGTCACGAACACGTTTAGGAATGGCTTGAACACTCTGTTCATCAAATCCATAAACACAGCCGGTGCATTTGTTAGCCCAAATGACATAACTAAAAATTCATAATGGCCATACCGTGTTCGGAAAGCTGTCTTGGGTACATCCTCCTCTCTAACTCTGACCTGATGGTAACCCGACCTCAAGTCAATTTTTGAAAAACACCTGGCACCCTGTAACTGATCAAACAAATTATCAATGCGAGGAAGGGGGTATTTATTCTTGATCGTTACTTTATTCAGTTGCCGATAGTCGATGCACATTCTCAAGGTGCCATCTTTCTTGCGTACGAATAATACCGGTGCACCCCACGGGGACATACTAGGCCTAATGAAGCCTTTATCCAGCAAATCTTTCAACTGCTCCTTCAATTCACGCAGTTCCGCTGGAGCCATTCTATATGGAGGGATAGAAATAGGCTGAGTGCCTGGAATCACATCAATGCCGAATTCCACTTCCCGTTCTGGGGGTAAACCTGGAAGATCCTCTGGAAATACATCAAGAAATTCATTGACGATCGGTACAGACTGTGGAGTTAATGGTTCTGCATCATTATCTTTCACTCGTACCAAATGACATATGTATCCCTTGGCAATCATTTTTCTGGCTTTCAAATAGGAAATAAATCTTCCTCGTGGTGCCCCTACCTTACCCTGCCATTCTAGAACATTTTCCTGTGGAAAACAAAATTGCACCTTCTTGGCCCGGCAATCTACCGTAGCATAACAAGAGGTCAACCAATCCATTCCCATAATTACATCAAAATCCACCATGTTAAATTCAATAAGATCGGCCAACGTATCATGACCACACACAGTTACGATACACTCTCTTTGCAACAATATATTCACCAACTGGTGTAGACACTTCAATTGACTTAAGTAATATTTCCGGTGTCGTTGCAAATTTTGCAGCAACCAATGGAGTAACATAGGAAAATGTAGAGCCTGGGTCAATTAATGCATATACATTATGTGAGAATATGGATAATGTACCTGTGACGACATCTGGGGAAGCCTCTGAATTCTGGCGGTCCACCAAAGCATAAGTACGATTCTGGACCCCGCTAGTACTGGCTCCTCCTCTGGCACCTCTACCTCGACCAATAGGCTGCACCCCTCGGCCCTGTGAAGGAACCGATGCTGAAGACGCAACAGCCAACCCAGCTGGTCGTGCTATACCACCCATGCTCCGCTGTGGACATTCTCTCGCTATATGTCCCGGCATACCACACCAAAAGCAGACATTCATCCCTGTCCGACATGGACCTGTGTGCATACGCCCGCAGTGCTGACACTGCTGACGAGGAAAACCTGCTGACTGTGATCCATGACCCCCACTACTCTGTCCAACTGAACCACCTCGAAACCCTCGAGACTGAGGATAAGCACTCCCTGTGGAATAAGAGAACGACGGTCTAGGTGGTCTAGGAAACATACGGGGCCTAGTTCCTCCTTGGGACATCATAGGTGGTCCCATAGGTCTAGCCCTTTTGGACTGTCCCCTATCAAATTCATGTACCCTGCGTCTTTGTCTCTGATCCTCCATTTTCTGGGCGAAGGCTTGTATGCGAGCAATGTCCATGTCCCTATTCAAGGCCGCAATAGTGCAATCTCTTACCAAGTATGGCTCTAGTCTGTCCACGTATCTATGGACCTTGTCTGTCATCGTAGCCACAACATTTGGCGCATATCAAGCCAAGGAATTAAATTGCAAGCTATATTCTCTGACGCTCAAATTTCCTTGACGGAGATTTAGGAATTGATCCGCACGTGCCTCACGGATCTTATAGGGCAAGTAATGATCAAGAAAAGCCATTTTAAACTCTTCCCAAGTAGGTGGATCTGCACCAATGTCACGGGATTTCTTCCAATCCTCATACCACAATATTGCCTCTCCCTTCAACCTGTACGCAGCAAGTTCAACTGTCTCTACCCCTGTCACATGCATAACTTCCAATGCCCTCTGAATTTGATCCACGAAGTCCTGTGGATCTGCTTTTGGATCTACCCCTGTGAATATAGGAGGGTCCAGTTTCAAGAAATCCTGTGTTCTGCGACTTGCCATTCTAGCCTCATCATCATCATGTGCCATAGCACCAGCTCTTCCCTGGCTTTGTGCCGCCACTAACTGTGTCAACATCTGTACAGCATTCCTAAGATCCTGATCTGTGGCATTTGTCGGTGGTTCCACGGGCACTTCCCTTCTTCTCGGCTCTTCTGGAGCTGAAGAAGTAGAAGAAGCTCGCGTTGCGAACTCAGTTTCAGCCCCACCTTGAGCAACTTGTTCAGGCGGTGGTCTACTTGTTCCTTCACCAGCAATTCTATTGATCAACTTACTTTTACCTTTTCCTCTTCCTCTTCTAGTGTTCGGCATTTTGACTATACCAAAGAAAAACAATTACCAAAATCAGATACAATACAACTGACAACATTGGCTCTATTGCACGATCTAGAGTGAAGGAAAGAAACAACATCCTAAATGTCCCGTAGCCTCCTACTTATAAATGTGGTGCACAACACATCGATAAGTAAGACTCTACTCAGACACGGCTTTGTAGACATCCTTAGACCGACTGCTCTGATACCAGTTTTGTCACACCCCGAATCCCAACGAGGCGTGATTGGCACCCGTAGCCGACATGGCCCGAGAGAACCAATCTTTACTTACTCATCATATGCATGCCATAAGAAACCCATAAACACATATCAACTATCAAGACCAACAATGGAAGTCATGGAACATGATATATGTACATATATGCGAAACTTGGCCGTTGAGGCCACCAAGTCAAGGACGACATATCCCTTCTACATTCATACACCCACATCCGTCTACAAAAGCCTCTAACAAGAGCATTGACCAAAATGAACCATAAGTCGGGACAAGTCCCCGCATTACACAATATATACAATACCAAAACATATATACACTCTGACTCGGAGAAGCCCCGAATGAGCTGGAGCTCACCAAAGAGCCGCTAACACTGGCAATCTACTGAGGAAGCCCACTGGGACCTGCGCCTGCAGCAAGTAAGGTAAATTCCCCGAGAGGGGTCAGTACGAAATAAGTACTGAGTATGCAAGGCTCAGATGAAACTATACAACACATGAATATTTCAATGAATATGTCAATGAACTCAAAACATATGAATACTCAATGTGAATAAGTCACCATGTTATTCTTTGGAAACCATGTGGATTGCTTTCATTATTTTCATTACTTTCTTTATCTCAATGCTCACATGTCATTACATAACACAATGTACCCGGGCCCCGACTGATCAGTGGGTCTTTCATATCATCATATAGGGATCGAGTCGAGCTAGGCTTATGCCCCTAGACTTTCCACCCTTGGGATCGAGTCGAGCTAGGCTTACGCCTCTAGACTTGCCACCCGTACTTGATTATTGACCACATTTGCATTACTTTGATCTTTACTTTGAGATTGTTACTTTGATAGTCATAACATCACTTTGGAACTTTTGAACATCACATTGTTGGAAACTTTGAATCATTGACCAATGAGTAAGAGACATATGAATAAATATCAATGAGAAATATAACATTACTAGCACCATGATACCATTGGAACCATTGGATAATAATCCATGAACAAGAGACACAAGTATAGGCACTATTGGAATATTGGTACGTAACTTTATTTGAGCTTTCGGAACATTAACCATAAATATAAGAAATGGGAGTCACAATTGATCAATGAGTAGGAAATATATGACAATGACCATGGATAAGTGCATATGGGATACCTTTGTACATTTCGGCATAGAACTAGTGAAATGTCAATGTGAACACTATTGGCCGTAGAAAGATACGGACAAAGTAACCTTACATACCTTTGTTTCCAAGTATGGATATGTTAGTCTATGTAGGAATACAGTGGTCCAGCTCCTGTTTTACGTCTTACTCTACAAGACAAGTTCATACCGGAATTTACATTAGCAACTAGCTACCATGTAGGCGTACACGACGTCAATGAGCTATACGACTGCCGTACAATGTCATGTTCCCCTTACAAGACAATTCAAGGCCTTATCATATCAACAACATCACAACACTATGCACATTGACCAAGAAATCCTATACCGATAGCATTTTATACCTCACTTACCTTTTACGCGTTTCTCTTTATCATTCCGTCACATTTACGTCGTTATAACAACATGTGAACAACCTTTCATACTTCATACAGTCCCAACCACCTTCATACGATACTTTAAAGTCATTTAAACGACACCCCAAGTTGATATTTATATCCAAAAAGGGTATCGGGGCTTTCGGGGATCAATCAGTGACGGAAACACACAAAATGAAATCTGGAGGTGACATGCGCTGCCACCTGCACACGCAGGTGGCTGGATGCGCGCGCAGGTGGCTTCCTGGAAAATTCCAAAGCCATCTGCGTTGGCATCTGCGTCCGCAGATGCCTCGTCTGCGGGGGCGGATGCCCGTTTTGGTCCGAAATGACTTTTTTTGGGTCTTTTAATGCCATGAATGGTCCATGATCACAATCAAACATATTTGAACATCTTATTGATCATATTAAACATCAACAATCAGCCATGGCCTCACAACACACATAACGACACCCCAAAACCAAATTCCACGGCCAAAACGACACCAAAACCACAATCGATTTCCCAATAACCATTACACATGTTATGCACAAGACTCCAACAAAGTAAGACCATAATAACATATCACATGTAAATATCTACTCCACCAAATTCATTCTCTTCAAAACCACAAGTCCAAAATCAAGCTTACAAGACAAACCACCCTTCAATTTAGCAAACATGCACACTTCACTTTTTTGTGAACTCCTCAATAGTCCACCAACATAACCAACACAATATACACCATATACCATGCATAATATATAGTATTCCATCATAATAAACACTTACCAATGGATGATTTTGGCCAAAAGAGTGACTTGGGGTTTCTTGAGAGCAAAGGGAACTTGTTGGAAATTTCTAGAAATGAGATGAGTGTTAAAGGGAATAAAAATCTGATTTATTTCCTTATATAGTACCTCATGTCCCTCTTATCTTTTCCTTAGCATTAAATGCCATTTGATTTAGTCAATTGGATCAAGAAATGGAAGAATGGGTCAAAATAAACCCTTTGGGCCATGTCTTCTTGTTATATTGGGCTCCACTTAAGGGCCCAATTGAATTAACCTTGTACATGCCCATAATTCCATACAAAAATTCATCAAGTCTCTCATGTTTCATTATTTCCATGAGTGTTTCGGTCGTTAACTAATTTTTTTCAAAACATACGGGGTGTTACAATGACACTATTTGAAACACACAAATATATCACTTCACTCCTTGACTTCCTGAGATCAACGCCTTAACTTGTGAGGGATAGATATATTAGCTTACCCATTGCCTTTTCACTACTCTTATGAGATCTTATGAGATTGGTACCTTTACACTTGTGAGAGATTGGTACAAACATAATTACAAAATTATAAGACTTTGGAACAAGACATGATTGGAAAATACTCCTCAAGAATAAGTAGATTCTTCTTACATCCTACTCTCTTTGAGATAGTTCTCTTAGATTTTTCAACATTTTGATAGCTTAAGAACTTCAGTCAATGAATAGGGATAAGTGACTCATAATTCGTCTAAGAACAGGATACATATGAATGACAATATAACTCAACCTGAACTGGGATGCTTTAGAACACTTCGGACAGGAGTAAGTACCATAACAAGGTGAAGACTCTATACTGCAGAAAGATACGGAAAGAGTAACCTTACATACCTTTACTTCTAAGTATGAGTACACAAGTCTATCTATGAACACAACAGTCCAGCTTCTTCCTTATGTTTCACTCTACAATACAAGTCCATAATGGAACTCTTGTTAACAACTATTTACCGTACAAGTGTACAAAACGACAATGAGCTATATGACTACCACATAACTTCATTTCACTCTTTACAATGCACCCCACTGCATTATCATACCAACAACACCATAATCATTCCACACATTGACTAAGATATCATACATCAATAGCATTTCACACCACACTTACCCTTTACGCTTCCTCATTATCATTCCGTCACAATTACCTTATCAACTTGCCTCATAACAACTTATGAACAATAATACATACTTAACATAGTACAAGATTCCTCCATACGATATTTTAAAGTCATTAAAACGGCATCACAAGTTGATAATTACATCCAAAAAGGGTATAGGGGCCTCCGGGGGTCAACTAGATGCGAAAACATACAAAAGCGGACCCGGGGACTGACCTGCGCCCCCAGGTGGATGAGGTGTGCGCGCAGATGCCCTTTGGAAGCAGCCAGAGGCATCTGCGTTGGCATCTGTGCCCGCAGGTGCCTCCGTCTGCGGGGGGGCGGATGCCCGTTTTGGTCCAAATTGGTCTCTTTTGGGTCTTTTTATGCAATGAATGGTCCATGATCATAACTAAACTTTTTTCAACATATTTTTGATCATCTTAGATGCGAAAAATCATCCATGGTCTCACAACACATATAAACATCACCAAAACGACGCTTTCTTTTCAATCCGTCACCAAATCCATGATCAAATTTACAACAACAATTCCAAACATTATACACAAGGATAAAACAAGGTAAGACTATAATAACATCTCACATGTCAATATTGAATCCATCAAGTTCATTTCCTTCAAGATCACAAGTCCATGTTCAAGTTTCCAAGACAAAACCATCCTCCGATTTAGCAAACACAAATTGTTTTACACATAGTGACCTTCTCACTTCACCAACATAACCAACATGATATAAACCATCTTCCATGCATAAATATATTAAAGCATAAACATAATCACTTACCAAGTCTTGCAAGATGATGATCTTGGTCCAAGGGGATGAGGGCTTAGGGTTTGAGTTGAGAGAAAAAAGTTATAGAAATTTCTAGAATTGGCATGAGTGTTTTTGTTTAATAAAATCTGATTTTTCCCTGATTATATAGTCTCCTCATAGTGCTTTTAAGCCAAACACTTGATCCAATCATAATAGAGCAACTTGGTCTCGCAAGAATAGGTCAAGAATGGGTCAAATACCCCTTTTGGGCCATGTCTTGCATATCTCTTTGGGCCTCCATTGAGCCCAATAGTTCAAGATTAATTTTGGCCCATCAAATTAATGTATAATTCCTCAAAACTCCCATGTTTAATTAATTCCATTAAGTGTACACGTAGTCGTATAGGTTCAACAACATACGGGTATTTCACCTCCTACAAGGGTCTACTCCCATGTACTAGGCCCAATATCAATTATCTCATCAATAACATTACAAAATACATACTTTTGACTTTCGACA
Source organism: Capsicum rhomboideum (assembly GCA_031232105.1). Classification (NCBI taxonomy): domain Eukaryota; kingdom Viridiplantae; phylum Streptophyta; class Magnoliopsida; order Solanales; family Solanaceae; genus Capsicum; species Capsicum rhomboideum. Next base: position 8,127,429 of record CP124711.1, read on the forward strand.
CTTAAGTAACCATTGTTCATCGTCGTCACATAGGGTGTAGTAGGTACGGGGTGTTACATTTAATTTTGAAACATTATGTTTTAAGAAGTTACACCGAACATATGCCTTAGACATAACTTGTGCCTTGGGGCATCAGTTCAATAGTATGAACTTGTGTCTTTGGGCATAAGTTCAGTAGTATGAACTTGTGCCTTAGTGCATAAATTCAGTAGAATGAACTTGTGCTTTATAGGGCATAAATTGTGTTTAGCGATATATCTTTTAATATTAAGGATAAAGATTTGTCTTGCGGGATTAAATGACACTGAATTTATGTTCCAGGGCAAACATTCTCTAAGAAAGGTTTGCCTAGTGAAATTATTCATTAATGATATTTTAGATAGTAAACTTTCATTAAACGAGTAGTAAAAGCAAAAATTAAAAACCAACACCCCAGTTGGGGCCAGTCTGTGCAAGAACTCCAAGAAGTTCACCATGCATGTGCAGAAAGTGCTTGTGAATCAATTGACTCTTGACTTTGACAACTGAATAGAGGAAAGGAAGATAATGAGATTGATTAATGGTTACATCTTGAACTTAAACTTGTATTTTAAAAATGATAAAATTACGTGGACTTTGCTTTTCACAAATGACTAAGACAACTATAAATAGTACTAGACATCCTTTGGAAAAATAGAAAAGTATAACAAGCCCAATTAAGCAACAAAAAAAAAAAAAAACCTTGTTTCCAAATTTAATTAAACTAGACTTTGCTACAAGAATGAGCATGATGTGGTTAATAACAACTTTAGCCATTGCTGCTTTCTTTGAATCCCAATTAGCTTATGCTTATGATGTCAATCCTCTACAAGACATATGTGTTGCAGTTAAAGACTCCAACACTTCTGGTAAATCATCCTTTTAAAAGTAACTTTTTTTAGCAAGTTATACATTTGGTCGATCGGTCAGGCCAATCGCTACTAACCCATGTATATTGACGTATATTATATATCTATTTACTATTATTTTGGATGGCAACTATACAGTATAAAAATACCTTTTGTTTTATATATTGAGAAATCCTCGAGGGCTAGTGGCGCACGATTCAAAAGTCTATATATGAATAATGTGCCTACACCTCTACCTTTATAGAATTTTTCACCAATTATTTCTTTTTAGGACAAACGTTTAGTAAATAACCATCGTTTTGTTACTTCCCATCTATGGACCTATTCGTCTACGGTCTAAAGATTATTTTTTTTGAACATGCTAAAAGTCTTATAAGAAAATGTTACACAGTCTAAAATTTTGTAAGTTATTGGAAATGTTAGACGTCAGTCTAGTGTTTTGTCTATAAGATTTAGAAATATATGAGAAGAAATTAACATTAGACCGGGGTGTAATGTTGTCCGAAAGGATAATGTTTCTAAGAGTTATATTTGCTCAACTTTTTAAAAATAAGGACAAAATCTAGGTGGGACAATATCCTCTTAAGTACTAAGCTCTTACTTATACAAGGTTTTAACCCATGACACATCACCCGTTAAACTCGTACCACTAGACAAAAAACCTCAGGCTTAACTAATTCCTTTCTTTTCCCTATTTTAAAACAATATGTTGTGTAATTTGAATTTGTCTAATATGTTAGCTCTTAATATCTGAATAATATGGTATATATTTCATTTTATTTAATTTCACTTGATGCAGTTTTTGTGAATGGAAAGGTTTGCAAAGACCCAAACCTTGCAACAGTAGATGATTTCTTTGCTTCAGGTCTTAATGTAAGAGGAAAAGTAGTGCGGCAAAAGTTTGGTTATTCTGTGAATATTGTGGACGTAAACAATGTGTATGGACTCAACACTCTTGGTATTTCTTTAGTTCGTGCTGATTTCGAACCAAAGGGTCTTATCCCACTTCACACGCACCCTCGAGCTACTGAGCTCATAACAGTCTTGGAGGGTACAATTTATGCAGGGTTTCTTGTACCTGCTGAAAACATCTTTAAGAGTCGTCTCTTCTCTAAAATCTTGAATCCTGGCGATGTGTTTGTGGTTCCACAAGGACTTGTTCACTTCCAATATAATGTTGGACGTACAAATGCTACTATACTCGCTAGTTTCAACAGTCAAAATCCTGGATTTGTCATGATTCCCAATATAATCTTTGCTTCTGATCCGCCTATTCTTGACGATGCTCTTGCCAAAGGTTTCCAGCTTGATAAGAAAGTGATTCGACAACTCCGAAAGAAATTCGCCTAGGATATGTCACTAAAAATATTATCGTGTGCTGAATAAATTCTCCTAGGTTATGTCATTACAAATGTTATTGTGTGTTGAATAAATTCACCTAGGATCATTTGTTTGTTGTATGTTTCTAATTGTTTCTGTTCTTCCATCATGTAAGTTCTTTTATATCTAAATAAATATTTGAAAGATTCTTGCAAATGTAATAAAATTAAGCAATTTTATCCTGTGATGTGATATTTAGTAGCTTTAATTTACTTATCTAAATCCAAAATGCATAAACAAGACCATTATTTCCATGTTCCATTATATGTAATGAAAACTAACATTTTCTCTAATAATAGGTAAAGGGATGTATATGTGATATATATATCACCTAAGTTTTTTGATTTCGCGATTCAGTCTATGACCGCTTTATAATTCATGACACAACATTAAAAGTGAAGGGGGAGGTTCAAATTAAATGAGAAAAGGCTTATGGTGAATGCAATGTTAGAGCTAAGGCATTAGTTATCCCGTCTAGAGAGTAGTAATATAATTGCAAGAATGAAACTCAAGGAAAATGAGTGGATCAGAACAAGTGGTGAAGCGTATGTGATTTAAGTTCATGCAAATCAAACAACCTTGTTAGAGTTTGACGTGCCACTGATCTTCTTGAAAGAGAGGGGTGCCTCAGTGAAACTTATTAGACAAAAGGTTTTTTTTTTTCAAATCCAAAATAGTCTTCATATATAGAATAGGTTGTCGATTTAACTAATCACCAGATTATCAACTCACTTAGAACTTAATTAATTCTCTACCTGCATGATATCAAACATCAATCAACAAGAATTTGATGTTGAATTGAGGTAATATATCAACTTCCAATTTTTCTTTTATTTTAAGGGAGCAAGATAAAATAGTTTAATGAGGTTATATGTCACAAACAAGTTATTATCAATGTGGCTGTTTTCAAGAAAGAATCAGTCTATCAAGTAACTAATTAACAATTAGAAGCAGAAGCAATTGGGACAAATGGAGAAAAAAAGAAAAGGAGTTCCTTTTAGAAAACTTAATTCCAACGTTAAACGCATAGGTAGGAATTAGAGAAAATAATAAAAATAGTCCTTATGTTTAAGGTAGTTTCAAAATAGTCCCTTTGATATATACTCTCGCGTATTTTTAGTCTGTTAAGTTCGCTTTGTCATCGTTAAAAAAGCTCTGTTTATCAGATTTGACAGGAATAATGAGAAAAGGATTATTTGCAATTTCTGTAGTTTCTGCTGTTTTGAATCTATTTCAGCTTTCAGGAGTGTGGTGTAGTGTTCTAAAGTGCAATTCATGTCATTTTTGTCTGGTTTTGGTAGCTAGTGCAGTTTTTTGCAGTTTCTAGATTTTGATTAAATGTGTCCGGTTAAATTTTTCTTTCATAGTTTCAGTCTATAATTAAAAAATATTTGCATAAACTAAAACTCCTCACTTTTGACAAACTTAAATGACCAAAACAGCTCAAAAATATATTTACAGGACTACTTTAAACCTACCCCAAATATAAGGACTATTTTCGACATTTTCTTGTAAAAACTACACACTTCAACATAAGAAAAAAAATTATATAAAACAATAGTGACAACTATATAGATATCTATAAATAGGCTCAGATTTTTCAGTATTATAAATTTATCACTTGTAATTAGCTATAATATTAATCATCCCCACAAGAAAAAAAGAAAAGTTTTCAAGAAAGGTTGAACCCTTTGGATCCACAATGGCTTTTTGCCTCCTAACAATTATTCTGGTCACTATTATTGGTCTTCTTTCATCCTTTTGTTCTTCTTTTGATCCAAGCCCTTATCAGGATTTTTGTATTGCAGCTAATGACTCCAAGACTGCAGGTAATTATTTCGGTTTTCAGGTCGCTAATTCCACTTATTATAAATAATTACCTATAGTTATATTACTGGCAATCTGATAATATCGGGGACATATTAGTATATGATAAAAGAAATAATTCCATATATGAAATTATCTTATTTCGTGTTTGGTTGAAATTTTTTATTTCAAATCAAGTAATCTCGAGATTATTGTATATCTTAATCTTGGTAATATCATGTTCAACTCATACAAAACAATCAAACGACAAATATGCCCTTCTTCCAAAGCTCTTTTTTCAAGGCCCTTTAAGAAAACTGAGGTTAAAATTAGAAATAGAAAATTATTCAAATTTTGTTCAGTTTCAATTAGAACACATGTTGAATAATACACCATATATCTCGATTTTTAATTCAATAAAACAAAAAAAAATACAATTAATACATAAACCATGGATTATATATTAATTTCAATATTACAATTCCTGCATTATATTTCAGTATATTGTCTACGAACCAAACGTTCCTTAAGTATATAAAAGTTAAAACACTTTTCTGTTCCGTTTTCTTTTTCTTTTCTATTTTTGGTTCTAAGGTTATCACGTATACATACTCAAATTTTATTCTAATTTATTTTGCAGTTTTCGTGAATGGAAAATTTTGCAAAGATCCAAAATTGGCCACAGCAGACGATTTTTATCTTGCAGGACTTAACGTTAGTGGAAATCCTTTACCGGGATCACTAGGATCATTTGTAAATTTGGCTGATATAAATAGTCTTCCAGGACTCAATACTCTTGGTATTTCTCTTGTTCGCGCAGATTTTGAGCCATATGGCCTAATTCCACCCCACACACACCCTCGTGGCTCTGAAATTATCGTTGTCGTAGAGGGTACTCTCTACGTTGGATTTTTGGCCCCGGACTCAACAAATCCATTTAAAACTCGATCTTTTACAAAAATATTGAGTAAAGGGGATGTATTTGTGTTCCCACAAGGATTAATTCACTTTCAATATAATGTTGGACATACTAATGCAACTGTTTTTGCTGCCTTGAATAGCCAAAATGCTGGGGTAATTGTGGTTGGAAGTGAACTATTTGGATCAAATCCGCCACTTGATGATGATGTTCTTTCAAAAGCATTCCAAATGGACAAGAAAATGGTGGAACAACTTCAAGGATTGTTCTCCTAGAATTAAACAAGAAAAATTATGTCTTGGAAAATAATAAGTATACTATGTCGGGAAAAATCGTAGTAACTCAGTTAATTGGATACCTGGACTTTCATTTTGTTAGTGAAGGTTCAATTTCCCACCTTGTAACCCCCTCCCCGTTTTCCCTTTCACTAATAACCCATTTTAAATAAATTTAAAAAGTATACTATGTGGGAATTATTGGTTGTTTTTACTATGTATTTGATATCGATTTTGTTTGAGAGATAGCTTAGAACATGTGGAATAATGGCCTTGATGTTACTTTGTTACCATCCTTGTTCTTGACATTTAATTTGGATTTTGAAGTCATTGTTAAATATCAATACTATTGTCCAAGCCCTGTATTTCCTAGTTCCCATATTTAATTAATTCGGTTAATTTGATAGATGAACACTTAATTTCACTTTATTGTATTAAAGTTGATAAATTATTTCTTGTAAGTTGTAACAAAAAGGATATTTATTTGTGTATGCAAGATGCATTTTTTCCTCTTTTTTCCAGAGATAATGTAAGGACTTCTGTTCACAACTAGCCCTAAAATGGGTTGTCTTGAATTTTTTGGCATCTCTTGGTAAATTTTTTTTAAAAAAAATAACCTCTGCTTTAGAAAATTCACTCGGCAAAGCTTTTGTCCCCCATCGAGCATAAGTTGTGGACATAAATTAGTTTGCCTATAAGATAGAACCATAAGTACCTTATAGGTGAAAGCTAGAATTTATGTATCTGATGTGCAAAACTTTTGTTGTCCATCATACATAAATTCTAACTTTGCCTATAAAGACATAAGTTCAGGCGCGAACTTGTTCAATTGATCACAAGTTCTGTTTTATAAACAAAAGCTAGAACTTAAGCCTAATGGGAAACATTAGGTCTTCCCAGTGAATTTTTTCAAATCAAGGTCACTATTTGAAAATTTTATTTAATGGAGACAAAAATTCAAAACCGAACACTTTTTGAGACTTCACGCGTCATTTCCGAAGTTAAACGAAGGAACATCTATAGGCTAGGTTTTGGTTTCTTTGGACTGGACCCGTCATTGGGCCTAGTCCAGATCAGATTTGACTATCCACACAAATGTAGATCAAGAATTAGTTAAACTTCTATATACTTTGGTCGCTTAATTAGGAATTGATCAAAAGGAAGAAATTAAATCAACACAAAATCTAGTAATATTAGTAACGTTTATATATCATAATTAACCAGCAAAGGATAAAACAAATTCAGGCCACCTAAATTGATAACAATACATGAATGCATGTTCACATTATGGAAAACAATAGGGATAGCAAATCAATTAAACAACTATAGTTTTATATTTGTTTTGTAATACTCTTCGGTTTAGATTGATTTTTCTTAGCCTTGTATGTATACACAAGGGTGACTAATTAATTGATATAGTCCAAAATCACTGATTCAGGAGCTTGTGCTGAAATTTCAGGAGAAGGAGCTGGTGCAACAGCATGTGCAGGTTGGTCGGATGGTTGATCAGACTGATGATGTTGGTGCTTATGACCATGATGATGCGACTGATGATGATGATGCTTATGGTGATGGCCATGATGACGATGGCGATGGTGGTGGCGATGGTGTTTAGGCGCAGGAGTTGGTGGTGAAGATGGTGAAATAGCTGGGCTTTCTGGAGGTGGTGAAATAACTGGAGTTTCTTCTGGAGGTGGTGAACTTCCTGGGGTTTCTTCTGGAGGAGGTGGTGGACTACCCGGGGTTTCTTCTGGAGGTGGTGAACTTCCTGGGGTTTCTTCTGGAGGAGGTGGTGGACTACTTGGGGTTTCTTTTGTAGGTGGTGGTGGACTACCTGGGGTTCCTTCCGGAGGTGGACTACCAGGGGTTCCTTCTGGAGGTGGACTACCCGGGGTTTCTTCTGAAGGTGGTGGTGGACTACCTAGAGTTTCTTCTGGAGGTGGTGGACTACCTGGAGTTTCTTCTGGAGGTGGTGAAATAACCAAAGTTTCTTCTGGAGGTGGTGAACTACCTGGGGTTTCTTCTGGAGGTGGTGAAACAGCCGGAGTTTCTTTTAGAAATGTGATTTTTTGATCATCCATAGTAGGTGCATTTCTAAAGAAGTCTCTTCTCAAGGAGAGAGTTGGAGGAAAAAGCAAGACAAGACTAATTAGTAGAAGAAAAAGATGTGAATGTGAAATAGTCATTTTTTGAATCACTAATGAGTTGTGCTAATGATAAACTTCAATTGTGAAAACAGCATGAAGAAAACAGTAGCTTATATAGTGGAAGAATGGTCTTAAGGAATTAAATTTTGCTTTATCTCCTCTATGTATTGTATTTACTTGCATTTACTCAACATTGACTCAATACAGTTTAGAACTTTGGTAGCATTAAAGTAAAAGTGTGGTCTATTTTACTTTGTTATGTTTTTCTTTTAAATGCCTTAAGAAAATATCAAGTAAAAGAATAATTTGATTAAATTTTCTTTACTTGTTCTTTGATATCAATTTGTATACTTTCTCCGTCCCAATTTATGTGGTACTTTTCAGATTTCGAGATTCAAACAAGTCTATCTTTGACCGTAATTTTTTCGTATATCTTTTAAATATTTTTGAATTGTCAATTATTGTGACTTATAGTACTTTTTACATAGTTTCCAAATATATAAATTTTATTTAAAAAAATTTGAAGATATTGTGTCCAAATTTACAGTCAAACTTAAACTGTTTGACTCTCAGGAAGTAAAAAGTGTCACATAAATTGGGATAGAGGGAGTAATTACTTTCTTCTTCAACACATTAATCTCTCTTCATATTTATCGAGTAAGCTAAAGGTGGAAATTAATCATTAATTTATTTTAATGTTCTAAAATGAGAACTATTTAGATAATTTATTTTAAGTAAGCACAACAACTAAAATGGATCGAAGAAAGTATTTTCAAATGTCTAGTTATATTGAAGAAATTTCAAGTCCAATAAGACATCATTTTTTTTTCTTTTTGGATCTTTTGGTTAAGAAAAATACTATTGTGAATCTTGTGATCAAGTCAGTGGGAGATAATTAGTCTGAACTCATGGTAGAAATCTGGTTGAAATGTTGATGGCTATAATGTGAAAGGGAATAAGGTCAAATTAAACTTCAAAGCCAAAGAAAATTAATCACTAAAAGACTTATTTTTTGTTCCGTATCCATTATTGTCTCCGTTTATCTTTATTTGTTCATGTTTGATTTGACACATTCCTTAAAAGATAATAAGTAAAAGAGTAATTTAATTTATTATATCACCTCTATTAAATATAAATCAGCTAAATATTGAAAAATGAATAGTATATATATATACTATCTTTCGAAATATATTAATTAATAAACATATGTTCTTATAAAAAAAATTGATTTATATTTTTCAAACTAATATATTTTAATTAAATTAATCATATAAACTTAAAGTACATGATTTTTAAGAACATCATGAAATGCATGTTTGACAAAAAGATTAATATTATCAATATAATATCATAAAACTATTTAAAGATTGACAAAAAGATAATCTATCAATTCTAACTAAAAAATGAATGACTTGCAATGTGAAATATCAAGTCAATACTAGTATAAAACAAATAAATTGGAACTGAAAATATAATATAAGTTCAAAATTCAAAAAAAAAAAATAATACTCTTATGTCAAATTTCAACATAATGTGCATAAAAATATGATTTAAAAGAAAAAGAAAACCGAAGTCTATAACCTTATTCAATAATGAATTCTACTTAATTTAAAAATTAGAATACTAACTAAATTATGCTAAATGAAAAAATAAATATAAATTAATTAAAAAATAGATAATACGAAAAATTGAATGGAATCACAAGAAATAAAGGTTGGAAAATGAGAAGGAAATGAAATATAAATAATATAAAATAACATATAAATATTTTTAAAATATTAGAATAATAAAAATAAAAAGAATTTAAAATAATAGAAACAAAAAATAAATTAAAACAAAAAAAATTAAAATAGAAATAAAAGGAAGAAATTAAAAAGTAATCAGCTTGTAATTATACCATGCAATTACCAGCAATTCACAGCTCTCCCCCTCTGAATTGGAGAGTGTAATTACCTCCTGCCAATTACACCCAATTACATGCTGACCAAGTAATTATCTGGCCAGCCAAACATGCCAGACAGTGTAATTATACCCAATTACACCAAATTCAATTACCAGGGTGACTTTCCAAATAGACCCTGAGGAAAAGCTTTTATAGTTTCCAGGACTTTTTAGTGTTTAGGTTGAAAGCTTTTCAAGACTTATGTCTATTTTACCAATTGAGTATTTAAAGTGGCCTTTTAATGAAGAGATCCTCATTAATACTTTCTCATCTCATTTAACTACAACAACAACATATTCAGTATATTCTCATAAAGTGGATTTGAGGAGGGTAAAGTGTACACAGTCCATACCACTACCTCAGGCGAAGTAGAGAGGTTGTTTCCAATAGACCCCTGGCTCAGTACAAATAACAGTATAAGAAAGATAGAAACAACAAATAAAATGGGATAACACACCAATAAATAATAAAAGAAACAAGACAACCACAGGCCACAGAGTAATGTTATACACAATATATCCGAAAATCACAAACATCACCAAAACATCACGAACAAGAAACTACAAGACACAACATAACACTACGACTACAGACACAATTATAAACAAAGCACTCCTTCGTACTAGAAAGGACGCACTCCTACCCACTAACCCTCTACCCTAATTCGCGCCTTCCACACCTTCCTATCTAGGGTCATGTCCTCAGTAAGCTGTAATTGCTCCATGTCATGTCTAATCACCTCCCTCTAATATTTCTTTGGCCTAGTTCTACCCCTCCTGAAGCCATCCATAGCCAACCTTTCACACCTCCGTACTGGGGCATCCGTGCACCTTCTCATCATATGCACGAACCATCTCAACCACACTTCCCGCATCTTGTCTTCCACCGAAGCCACTCCAACCTTCTCTCTAATACTTCCATTCCTAACCCTATCTCTCTTAGTAAGTCCACACATCCATCGCAATATCCTCATCTCCGTCACATTCAACTTTTGGATGTGGGAGGTCTTGACTGGCTAGCACTCCCCTCATACAACATAGTCGGTCGAACTGCCACTATGTAAAACATGCCTTTAAGTTTAGGAGGCACATTCTTATACACAAGATTCCCAAAGCGAACCTCCATTTCAACCACCCTGCACCAATACGGTGTATGACATCCTCGTCAATCTCTCCATTCTCCCGAATTATAGACCCAATATACTTGAAACTATCTCACTTTTGAAAAGCTTGGGAATCCAGCTTCACTACCACCTCATCTCATTTAATTGACAGTATGAATTCTTAAAATGATAATTATTTTAGGACAATTATTTGAGCTTAAAGTGATTATGAATTTGGGACGAACGGAGTATGATCTTATAATAGAGATATGGTTGAAAATTTAAACTATTCGGACGATAACTTTAAGAGAAATTAAAATTAATGTCAAAGAATAAAAACTAATGTTTAATTTAAAATTAATGTTAAGTTAAAAATTACAAAAGATATCTTTATTTGATTGCTGATTTTCATTTTTGAATAAGTAATGATATAATGTTTCTTGTTTTTTTTTTCAAACTAAGAGATACAATTAGCCCGAAAAAGAATTCACTGTAGTAGAATCTGAATAATCTCCACAAAAGTAAATTGTTAATATCTGATACAAGATCAAACCCACAACACAAGATTTCCCAAGAAATCAGCAACAAGAAGAACAAAAGAACACGAAATTCAGCAAGTTGAACAACAAGTGCTAGTGAATCGAAAGAGCCCCACACGGCTTCACTAGACTTCAAGATCACAAACACAACAACAACAAGATAATAAAAAGATAGTTAACTTGACATATAATATTCAAGAGACTAAGAAACCTAACATCAAGAAAGGACCCTAAGACTAATGAATATGAACACCAAGTTCTTACTTAGACCAAGAGGAACTCAATGACCTCAAGATCCTTGTTTCTAGCCAAGATACAACACAAGTATCACTCTACTTGTGAGCTTCCAAGTTGGGCTGCTCCAAAGGAAGAGAGAGAAGCCAAAATATTACAAGTGTTATGTTTCAAAAATCTGATGGGCGAACCACTCCAAATAACCCTAAGATGTTCTATTTATATTACAAGGCAAAATGAAGCAAAATGACTAGCTTGCCCTTGTCTAGGCTGCCGCCCCTTGGAGTGTAAGTTTATTACACTTCAAGGTCCCTCTTCACACTTAAAAACATTGAGATCCTTAGGAGGCTCGATCACCAACTCACACACGGCCATTTGCATGAACAAGGCTTAGAGTTTTTGTAATTCCCGAGCTTGGCTTCGTGTGAATGGTCGGGTACTTGTTGGACAGATTGTCCCACAGCTTGTCCCACACGTATCATCCTCTCCATCTTGAGAGGAATTTGACCTCAAATTCAGCACTTGGTCATCTTCAACCGCCTCCACGAGAGAAAGATCACAAACGTTGAAAGTGTTGTGCACTTGATATTCCGGTGGAAGGTCAATCTTGTAGGCGTTGTCATTGATTTTCTCAAGTACTTGGAATGGACCATCACCCCTCGGCATCAATTTGGACTTTCTTTGAGATGGAAACCGATCCTTCCGAAGATGCACCCACACCCAATCTCCCAGTTCAAGAATGAATTTCTTTCTTTCCTTGTTGTCCCTCCTTGCCATGTCTTGGTTTTTCTTCTCAAGTTGAAGCCGCACCTTCTCATGTAACTTCTTCATAGAATCTGCCTGCTTGCTTCCATCTAAGCTAATCATGAGATCACTTGGCAAAGGCGTTAAATCCAAAGGGGTGAGGGGGTTGAGGCCGTATACACACTCAAAGGGAGTCATTCCCGTATTTGAGTGTATGACACGGTTATAGGCAAACTCAATCAATGGTAAGTGCTCCTCCCAAGAAGTCATTTTTCCCTTAACCATGGAACGTAGCATAGCACCCAAAGTCCTATTTACTAGTTCCGTTTGGCCATTGATTTGTGGGTGGCAGGACGTAGAGAACAACAACTTGGTACCAAGCCTACCCCACATGGACTTCCAAAAGTGGCTTAGGAACTTAGAGTCCCTATCACTCACAATGGTCCTCGGAACACCATGCAATCTAACAACATTATCAATAAATAACTAGGCCACGCTAGGGGCGTCATCACATTTAGAGCAAGGAATAAAGTGCGCCATTTTAGAAAATCGGTCGACTACAACAAAAATACTATCCCGACCTCATCGAGTCCTTGGCAGCCCCAACACAAAATCCATAGATATATCAAGCCAAGGACGTAGAGGAGTGGGCAGCGGGGTGTACAACCCGTGAGGTAGGAGCCGAGATTTGGCTCTCTTGCATTCTACACATTGGCCGCAAATCCTAGCCACATCCTTGCGCATTTTGGGCCAATAGAATTGCTCCTCCAATATTCTGAAGGTCTTTTCAACCCCAAAATGACCCATTAGACCGCCATCGTGTGCTTCCCTCACAAACAATTCTCTCCAAGAGCTAGAGGGCACACACAATCGTCTACCTTTAAATAAGTAACCATCAAACTTGGCATAGGGATTTGAACCCCTAGCCGAGTTCCACTTGTCCCTACCCAAGTCTTCGCATTCCCTAAAGATAGGAGCAAAGTGAGGGTCCTTGGGATACAACTCTCTTAATGTCACGCCCCGAACTCCCACGAGGCGTGATTGGCACCCGAAGCCGACAAGGCCCGAGAGAACCAATCTTTGCTTCTATTCATTCATATACATGTCATAGGAAACACTACTATCACATAGAAACATGAGGGGCTAAAATTGGAAAGCATAGAACATTTGACGTATATACATATGAGAAACTTGGCCGTTGAGGCCATCAAGTCAAGATTTCATCTATCATCTTATACACATACACCCACATACGTCTACAAAAGCCTCTAACAGATGCATTGACCAAAACCAACTGAAAGTCGGGACAAGTCCCCGCTTTATACACAATGTACAATATCAAAGCATATGAACCACTGTGACTCGGAGAAGCCCCGAACTAACTGGAGCTCACCAATAAACCGCAAACAGCTGGCAACCTACTGTGGCGGCCTACTAGTACCTGCGCCTGCAGCAAGTAAGGTAAATTCCCCGAGAGGGGTCAGTACGAAATAAGTACTGAGTATGCAAGGCTCAGATGAAACTGTACAATACAAGAATATGTCAATGAACTCAAAACATATGAATAATCAATGTGGGTAAGTCACCATGTTGCATTTTGGAAACCATGTGGATTGCTTTCATTACTTTCTTTATCTCAATGCTCACTGATAACAATGTACCCGGGCCCCTACTGATCAGTGGGTCTTTCATATCATATCATTGTGTAGGGATCGAGTCGAGCTAGGCTTATGCCCCTAGACTTGCCACCCATACATCAATGCATCGGGATCGAGTCGAGCTAGGCTTACGCCCCTAGACTTGCCACCCATAAATCCAAACCTCGGGATCGAGTCGAGCTAGGCTTACGCCCCTAGACTTGCCACCCGTACTTGATCATTGACCACATTTGCATTACTTTGTTCATTACTTTGAGATTGATACTTTGATAGTCATACCATCACTTTGGAACTTTGGAACATAACATTGTTGGAAACTTTGAATCATTGACCAATGAGTGAAGAACATGTGAATAAATATCAATGAGAAATATAACATTACTAGCACCATGATACCATTAGAACCATTGGACAATAATCCATGAACAAGAGACACAAGTATAGTCACTATTGAAACATTGGATCATAACTTTATTTGAGCTTTCGGAACATTAACCATGAATATGAGAAATGAGATTCACAATTGATCAATGAGTAGGAAATATATATGACAATGACCATAGATAAGTGCATATGGGATACCTTAGTACATTTCGGAATAGAACTAGTGAAATGTCAATGTGAACACTATTGGCCGTAGAAAGATACGGACAAAGTAACCTTGCATACCTTGTCTTCCCAATGTAAGTACACAATCAAATATGTGAGAGCAACAATTCCGCTCCTTCTTTACGTTTCACTCTACATCACAAATACATAATGGAACCAACATTAACCACCAACTACCTTACAAATGCATACAATAACAACAAGTCACATGTTTGGCTTTAACATGTCATTTCCCCTTGATAATATCCTTTTCGGCATGGTCATATCAATAATACCACAACATGCCCAACATTGACCAAAATATCATTTATGAATTTATTATTCCAATAATCCCACAATATTCCATACATTGACCAATACATGATAGGTTAGTATGTGTACGGGGTATTACCCAAATGCTCCACGAAAGCACAAAACACCTCCTACGAAGGTCTACTCGCATCTACGAAGGTCGATTCTTAGATGGTTTCTTTTGGTTCTTTGGAGTTCTTTGAGCATTGTTAAAGCTTCAAATACTTCAATACACTTCTACATACTCCTACATGATCAAAGCATGAAAGATAAATAGTTATTCAAGATGTTCAATAAAGCCATGGGCGACTAAAATTCCTATTTTTGCGAATGAGACTACGAATGAGAAACTCGTAAGAGAATATTGTCGTGAGATTATGGAATTATTGAAACATGATATATATGGTTGATTATACATGGAATTTGGTGGGCTAAGTTGAGATAAGTATTGGGCCCAATTTGAGGCCCAAAGTGAGCCAAAATGAGAAGAAAAGCATGGGCCAAAATGGGTCAAAAGACCCATTCTTCCATTGACCTTCTAGACAAAATATTAAATGCATTATTAGTGGCTAAGGATGGCCAAGAGGGTCTATATAAAGTCCCCAAAAATCAGATTTTTAATACACACAACACACATGCTTTTCTATCTTTTTTTCTAGAATTCTCAAGAAAGCTTCTTTTGGACTCTCAAACCCTAAGTCCACTTCTTGGGCAAGAGCATCATCCTACAAGTATTGGTAAGTGTTTATTCTTGTAATTTAATATATTATGTACATGAGAGGTTATGTATATCATGGTAGTTATGGTGGCAAGGTGTTGAATAGTGCACTTTTGGTTTTTGATAAAAGATGTGCATTCTTGTGAATTAAACTTGAAATATGACTTGTGGGTTTGATGAAAAGGCATGGTATGGATGAAGTACCAACATGTATGGTGTGATTACATTAAGAAACTTGTTATTTCCATAAAAGTGTAAATTATGGGATTTTGGCCGATTTGTTGTTGTGAGGTGTATTGAAGTAATTTGATGGCATAATTGTGATGTTGTGGTGATGGAGAAGTGTAAAATATGAACTTGGTGTGACATGATCTTGGCTATCATGTATTGGTCAATGTATGGAATATTGTGGGATTATTGGAATAATAAATTCATAAATGATATTTTGGTCAATGTTGGGCATGTTGTGGTATTATTGATATGACCATGCCGAAAAGGATATTATCAAGGGGAAATGACATGTTAAAGCCAAACATGTGACTTGTTGTTATTGTATGATATTGGAGATAAAGGAAAAAGCAATAGGTAAATGCCATTTTTAGTTCACTTGGAAAAAAAAATATATATATATATGTGTACAGCAAAGTCGACGAGAGTATTTGAACAAATACAAGGGGGGAGTACTTTAACACCAATGCAGATTGTGTGTACTGGGTATAAACGAGTTAAGAAAATGAATTACGACAGAGGAACATCACAGTATTTCATTTACTCAGAAGAGAGGTCTTGGGAAGGATACTTGAGAAGCACATTGTAGAACTTGTAGCTCAAGGTCCACGCGGTCACTAATTGACAATATAGCATCAGAAGTCTGTATGGTTTATGCTATATTATCCTTCCAGTTTGGAAGTGGAACATGAATAATATGGATTTGATCACAGGTTTGTCTCATACACTGCGAAGGTTGATTCCATATCAGTGATAGTTAACAGACTTACCGAGTCAGTGTATTTCCTACCAGTTTAATGCAAGGTAGTTGGTGGTTAATGTTGGTTCCATTATGTATTTGTGATGTAGAGTGAAACGTAAAGAAGGAGCGGAATTGTTGCTCTCACATATTTGATTGTGTACTTACATTGGGAAGACAAGGTATGCAAGGTTACTTTGTCCGTATCTTTCTACGGCCAATAGTGTTCACATTGACATTTCACTAGTTCTATTCCGAAATGTACTAAGGTATCCCATATGCACTTATCTATGGTCATTGTCATATATATTTTCTACTCATTGATCAATTGTGAATCTCATTTCTCATATTCATGGTTAATGTTCCGAAAGCTCAAATAAAGTTATGATCCAATGTTTCAATAGTGACTATACTTGTGTCTCTTGTTCATGGATTATTGTCCAATGGTTCTAATGGTATCATGGTGCTAGTAATGTTATATTTCTCATTGATATTTATTCACATGTTCTTCACTCATTGGTCAATGATTCAAAGTTTCCAACAATGTTATGTTCCAAAGTTCCAAAGTGATGGTATGACTATCAAAGTATCAATCTCAAAGTAATGAACAAAGTAATGCAAATGTGGTCAATGATCAAGTACGGGTGGCAAGTCTAGGGGCGTAAGCCTAGCTCGACTCGATCCCGAGGTTTGGATTTATGGGTGGCAAGTCTAGGGGCGTAAGCCTAGCTCGACTCGATCCCGATGCATTGATGTATGGGTGGCAAGTCTAGGGGCATAAGCCTAGCTCGACTCGATCCCTACACAATGATATGATATGAAAGACCCACTGATCAGTAGGGGCCCGGGTACATTGTTATCAGTGAGCATTGAGATAAAGAAAGTAATGAAAGTAATGAAAGCAATCCACTTGGTTTCCAAAATACAACATGGTGACTTACCCACATTGATTATTCATATGTTTTGAGTTCATTGACATATTCTTGTATTGTACAGTTTCATCTGAGCCTTGCATACTCAGTACTTATTTCGTACTGACCCCTCTCGGGGAATTTACCTTACTTGCTGCAGGCGCAGGTACTAGTAGGCCGCCACAGTAGGTTGCCAGCTGTTTGCGGTTTATTGGTGAGCTCCAGTTAGTTCGGGGCTTCTCCGAGTCACAGTGGTTCATATGCTTTGATATTGTACATTGTGTATAAAGCGGGGACTTGTCCCGACTTTCAGTTGGTTTTGGTCAATGCATCTGTTAGAGGCTTTTGTAGACGTATGTGGGTGTATGTGTATAAGATGATAGATGAAATCTTGACTTGATGGCCTCAACGGCCAAGTTTCTCATATGTATATACGTCAAATGTTCTATGCTTTCCAATTTTAGCCCCTCATGTTTCTATGTGATAGTAGTGTTTCCTATGACATGTATATGAATGAATAGAAGCAAAGATTGGTTCTCTCGGGCCTTGTCGGCTTCGGGTGCCAATCACGCCTCGTGGGAGTTCGGGGCGTGACAAAAGTGGTATCAGAGCAGGTCGTTCTAAGGGTGTCTACAAAGCCGTGTCTGAGTAGAGTCTTGCTTATGGATGTGTTGCGCGCCACATTGATAAGCAGGAGGCTACGGGACATTTAGGAGTTGTTTCTTTCCTTCACCTCTAGATCGTGCAATAGAGCCAAAGTTGTAGGTGGGCACATATGGACGTATTGACATTGGTTTTATTTTGTATAGTCAAATGCGGTGTATCAGACAAGATAAAGACAAAGGTGAGCAGGTTGATATGCCTGCCAAAGTAGAAATGAGTAAATCACCACGTGACCAAGTTAGTCAAGGTGGAGCTGACATGAAATTTGTTATACGGGTCTCTTTATCCAAAAGATAGAGAAGTATCCGCAGAACCATCTATAAATGCCACTGAACGGGATGTAAGAAATGTAGGGGATATGTTGACTCAGATAGTTGTTGTATAATGTCATGGGCAAGCTGGCCCAATAACGAGTGATGATGGCGTGGCTCGGGAAGCTAGTCGCCGCACATAAGATTTTCTGAAAAATTAAACTCCCCTCCCATGTCCACCGAGTTGGATATGAATGAAGACCCACAGGACCTTAGAAGATCACACTAAAAGAGATGTTATGCAGGTGACACGTGCAGTGATGTACTTTCAGCTAGTTGGGAGGAACTTTAAACGAGAATCTTTGACTAGTGTCTTCCATATGGGGTCCGAAAAGCTTATGCGGACCAATCGCTAAATCTTTGCTAACGGATTATGAGTATCAGAAAGTACAGTCTTCGATTTAAGTCTTTGGCTAGGTATGCCCCAAAAGTGATAACCATTATGATGGATAGAATGCATCGGTATATACACAAATGGATTGCACCATTGCGACCTTGAAAAGAGATATGGATATAGTCCGAATATAGGCATTTTGCACAGATAATAAAAGAACAGAGGCAACAGAAAAGGACACAACTATTTGAAGAAGGGTCGCCAAAGAGAGAGGGCTAGACCTATGGGACAGTTTACGGCGTCCCAGGGAGAAGTTAGGTCTCGAGTGTTTAACAGACCGCCTAGATCACCATTCCCTTAGTCGATAGTAAATGTTTTACCTCGATTCTAAGGGTTTAGAGACAATCGAATTGGTACAGAAGTGAGATTCAGGATTCATTAAGGACAAGCATGTAGGAAGTATGAACCAACAAAAGTCTCTTTGTCAGCCGTGTTAGTGCTGCGGACGTTATCATCGAGGTGAAATGTTGGTTGAGGTCAAATGTTGGTATTGGTGTGATATGTCGGGCCATAAAAATTAGGCTTATCCTGAGGAAGCTGCAGGTACCGTATATGTATTGATTAACCCATATTTGACAATTGCATATGTTATTTCATTAAGGGTTGAAAATTCAAACGAGCACCAGAATTACTAGATATGTCATATGAGGTCTATACATTAGTCGGAGAATCTATTGAAGTTAAAAGAGTATATCATAAGTGCATAGTAATTGTTTGTGGTCATAAGACACCGGTTGATCTTATTGAGCTGGAAATAGTGGATTGTAATGTTATAAAGGGGTTGTGCCATAGTAGATTGCCGAACTAAGAAGTTATATTGTCGTTTTCCCCAAAAGAAGAAATGTGGGGGCACTAAGAGGAAAAAAATTGTTCCCCATAGTAACGCACGTAAAAGGATACTCTAAGGCATACACATGTCACTTGGTAAAAGTGAAAGATACTGATGTGAAGCCACCAACTCTTCAATCAGTTCTGGTGGTAAATGAATTCCTCGATGTATGAGCTAGTAGTACTGTGATGTCAGGTACTTGACCTATTTTTACTTCTTCATATAGTATGGCCCCGGCAAAGTTATGGGAATGGAAAAAAAAAATAGAAAACGTTAAAAGACGTGATGAACAAGGGATTCATAAGACCTAGTATGTTCCTTTGGGGTGCACTAGTGATAATTGTACAAAAGAAAGACAGTACGTTGAGAATATGTGTCAATTATCGGCAACTGAATAAGATGACAATTACGAATAAATATTCCCTCCCCAGAGTGGATGATTTGTTTGGTTAGTTATGGGGTTAAGAAAATGATGAAATGCTGAAACGAATGACGATAAAAATAAAACTGATGATGATATACCACAGACAACATTACAAACATGGTATGGTTATTATGAATTCCTAGTATGTCAATTGGGTTAGCGAATGCACCTGTAGTTGTTATGGGTTAATGAATAGGGTGTTCAAGACACTTTTCAATATGTGTGTGACCATATTCGGTGATGGTATTCAAAAAAAAATCACAAGAGGACCATGCATTGTATAGGATGAAGAGATGAAAGTTGTCACACAAAAGATAGAAATGGTGAACAATTGGTTAAGGCCTACGATGCTTACAGAGAGCCATCATTTTCTTGGGTTGGCTGACCATTACGAGACTTGTTAAAGGATTTTATGCTATCCCTATACCCTTAACAAAGCTTATACACAAGTCAATCAAGTTCCAATAAAATGATGCATGTGAGAAAAGTGTCCAAGAGTAGAAAGATAAAGTAACTTTCACACCAATTGTAAGTGCCTTCCGAAGACATCAGAACGTTAGGCAATGTATGGTAATGCTTCCGGGGTTGGCCTCGGAGGTATATTGTGGTAGCATGGTAAAGTAATAGCATATGCGTCACGACAATGACGGCCACATGAGAACACAAATGATTACCAAACATATAACCCTAAACTAGCGGCTGCGCTATTTGCTTAAAGTTATGGTGTCACTATTTGTAAGGGATTCGTGTTGACATATACTGGTCATAAGAAAATGGAATATATTTCTACGCCAACGGACTTAAGTCCGAGGTAGCGAAGGTGGCCTGAACTATTGAAAGATTAGGACATTGCTATCTTGTATCATTCGGGAAAAGTAGATGGGGTAGTTGATACATTAAGCTGCAAGGCAGTAGAGAGTATGAATGGCCAGCTCACAGAAAAGAAAGATATAGTCAAGAAATCTATATTAATGAGGAAATATGGGGTTTTGTTTCTTGAAACTCCAGATGAAAGAATTATAGTGTCAAATGTGGTAGGATTTTCATTGATATTGGAGATAAACATTATTCAGCATCATCAAGTAGGGTTGGGAAGGTACGGGGTGTTACACTTAAACTCTCAAAACCCATCAATTTTGTTGACAAAGTGGACACAAGAGCATGTTTTCTAGACAAAGCATCGGCTACTACGTTGTACTTACCCTTTTTGTATTGGATAACATAAGGAAAGGTCTCAAGGAACTCAATCCATTTGGCATGCCGTTTGTTAATCTTGTCTTGGGCCCGAAGATGCTTTAAGGATTCATGGTCCGTTCGGATCACGAACTCCTTAGGCCATAAGTAGTGTTGCCAAGTGGCCAAGGCTCTAATCAAGGCATACAACTCTAAATCATACGTGGAGTAGTTTAGAGTTTCTCCTTTGAGCTTTTCACTAAAGTAAACAATGGGTTTCAAATCTTGCATCAAAACAACCCCTATGCCTAGTTTACTCGCATCGCACTCGACTTCGAAGGTCTTATCAAAGTTGGGCAATTGTAACAAGGGTGCGGAGATGAGCTGTAACACCCCGTACCTTCCCAACCCTACTTGATGATGCTGAATAATGTTTGCTTAGGTGTCGAGAGATATAAGTATGTATTTGGCAATGCTAATGACGAGAAAATTTAAATTTGGCCACGCACATGCGAGTAGACCTTCGTAGGAGGTGTTTTGTGCTTTCGTGGAGCATTTGGGTAATACCCCGTACACATACTAACCTCATTTGGTGACTTGAAGTCATGTTTATTTGATGATAAAGCTCACTAAGTAAGTATTTTGTAGTGTTTTGATAGGGTATTGGACGATATGCAAGTGTTGGAAAAAGTGGCCGAAAAATTCAGCAAAGTACCAAGACTTGCGCCACTCCCTGTTTCAGGGTGTGTGGCGCAAGCCACCTGATTCAGAGGGCAGCAGGATCTCGCGCCACTGCTTGCTTTGCAGCAAGTGGCGCAAGGCACAACATATTGTGCCCTTCCGCGCTCATTTTGTAACGCGATTCTACGTCGATTCGTAGATGGTTTCTTTTGGTTATTTGGAGTTCTTTGAGCATTGTTAAAGCTTCAAATACTTCAATACACTCCTACATACTCCTACATGATCAAAGCATGAAAGATAAATAGTTATTCAAGATGTTCAATAAAGCCATGGGCGACTAGAATTCCTATTTTTGCGAATGAGACTACGAAAGAGAACTCGTAAGAGAATATTGTCGTGAGATTATGGAATTATTGAAACATGCTATATATATGGTTGATTATACATGGAATTTGGTGGGCTAAGTTGAGATAAGTATTGGGCCCAATTTGAGGCCCAAAGTGAGCCAAAATGAGAAGAAAAGCATGGGCCAAAATGGGTCAAAAGACCCATTCTTCCATTGACCTTCTAGACAAAGTATTAAATGCATTATTAGTGTCTAAGTATGGCCAAGAGGGTCTATATAAAGTCCCCAAAAATCAGATTTTTAATACACACAACACACATGCTTTTCTATCTTTTTTTCTAGAATTCTCAAGAAAGCTTCTTTTGGACTCTCAAACCCTAAGTCCACTTCTTGGGCAAGAGCATCATCCTACAAGTATTGGTAAGTGTTTATTCTTGTAATTTAATATATTATGTACATGAGAGGTTATGTATATCATGGTAGTTATGGTGGCAAGGTGTTGAATAGTGTACTTTTGGTTTTTGATAAAAGATGTGCATTCTTGTGAATTAAACTTGAAATATGACTTGTGGGTTTGATGAAAAGGCATGGTATGGATGAAATACCAACATGTATGGTGTGATTACATTAAGAAACTTGTTATTTCCATAAAAGTGTAAATTATGGGATTTTGGCCGATTTGTTGTTGTGAGGTGTATTGAATTAATTTGATGGCATAATTGTGATGTTGTGGTGATGGAGAAGTGTAAAATATGAACTTGGTGTGACATGATCTTGGCTATCATGTATTGGTCAATGTATGGAATATTGTGGGATTATTGGAATAATAAATTCATAAATGATATTTTGGTCAATGTTGGGCATGTTGTGGTATTATTGATATGACCATGCCGAAAAGGATATTATCAAGGGGAAATGACTTGTTAAAGCCAAACATGTGATTGTTGTTATTGTATGCATTTGTAAGGTAGTTGGTGGTTAATGTTGGTTCCATTATATATTTGTGATGTAGAGTGAAACGTAAAGAAGGAGCGGAATTGTTGCTCTCACATATTTGATTGTGTACTTACATTGGGAAGACAAGGTATGTAAGGTTACTTTGTCCGTATTTTTCTACGGCCAATAGTGTTCACATTGACATTTCACTAGTTCTATTCCGAAATGTACTAAGGTATCCCATATGTACTTATCCATGGTCATTGTCATATATTTCCTACTCATTGAACAATTGTGAATCCCATTTCTCATATCCATGATTAATGTTCCAAAATCTCAAATAAGGTTATGTTCCAATATTCCAATAGTGCCTATACTTGTTTCTCTTGTTCATGGATTATTGTCCAATGGTTCCAATGGTATCATGGTGCTAGTTATGTTATATTTCTCATTGATATTTATTCATTTGTCCTTCACTTATTGGTCAATGATTCAAAGTTTCCAACAATGTTATGTTCCAAAGTTCCAAAGTGAAGTTATGATTATCAAAGTATCAATCTCAAAGTAATGAACAAAGTAATGCAAATGTGGTCAATGATCAAGTACGGGTGGCAAGTCTAGGGGCGTAAGCCTAGCTCGACTTGATCCCGAGGTTTGGATTTATGGGTGGCAAGTCTAGGGGCGTAAGCCTAGCTCGACTAGATCCCAAGGGTGGCAAGTCTAGGGGCATAAGCCTAGCTCGACTCGATCCCTATATGATGATATGAAAGACCCACTGATCAGTAGGGGCCCGGGTACATTGTTATCAGTGAGCATTGAGATAAAGAAAGTAATGAAAGTAATGAAAGCAATCCACATGGTTTCCAAAATGCAACATGGTGACTTACCCACATTGATTATTCATATGTTTTGAGTTCATTGACATATTCTTGTATTGTACAGTTTCATCTGAGCCTTGCATACTCAGTACTTATTTTGTACTGACCCCTCTCGGGGAATTTACCTTACTTGCTGCAGGCGCAGGTACTAGTAGGCCGCCACAGTAGGTTGCCAGCTGTTTGCGGTTTATTGGTGAACTCCAGTTAGTTCGGGGCTTCTCCGAGTCACAGTGGTTCATATGCTTTGATATTGTACATTGTGTATAAAGCGGGGACTTGTCCCGACTTTCAGTTGGTTTTGGTCAATGCATCTGTTAGAGGCTTTTGTAGACGTATGTGGGTGTATGTGTATAAGATGATAGATGAAATCTTGACTTGATGGCCTCAACGGCCAAGTTTCTCATATGTATATACGTCATATGTTCTATGCTTCCGATTTTAGCCCCTCATGTTTCTATGTGATAGTAGTGTTTCCTATGACATGTATATGAATGAATAGAAGCAAAGATTGGTTCTCTCGGGCCTTGTCGGCTTCGGGTGCCAATCACGCCTCGTGGGAGTTCGGGGCGTGACAAAAGTGGTATCAGAGCAGGTCGTTCTAAGGGTGTCTAAAAAGCCGTGTCTGAGTAGAGTCTTGCTTATGGATGTGTTGCGCGCCACATTGATAAGCAGGAGGCTACGGGACATTTAGGAGTTGTTTCTTTCATTCACCTCTAGATCGTGCAATAGAGCCAAAGTTGTAGGTGGGCACATATGGACGTATTGACATTGGTTTTATTTTGTATAGTCAAATGCGGTGTATCAGACAAGATAAAGACAAAGGTGAGCAGGTTGATATGCTTGCCAAAGTAGAAATGAGTAAATCACCACGTGACCAAGTTAGTCAAGGTGGATCTGACATGAAATTTGTTATATGGGTCTCTTTATCCAAAAGATAGAGAAGTATCCGCAGAACCATCTATAAATGCCACTGAACGGGATGTAAGAAATATAGGGGATATGTTGACTCAGATAGTTGTTGTATAATGTCATGGGCAAGCTGGCCCAATAACGAGTGATGATGGCGCGGCTCGGGAAGCTAGTCGCCGCACATAAGATTTTCTGAAAAATTAAACTCCCCTCCCATGTCCACCGAGTTGGATATGAATGAAGACCCACAGGACCTTAGAAGATCACACTAAAAGAGATGTTATGCAGGTGACACGTGCAGTGATGTACTTTCAGCTAGTTGGGAGGAACTTTAAACGAGAATCTTTGACTAGTGTCTTCCATATGGGGTCCGAAAAGCTTATGCTGACCAATCGCTAAATCTTTGCTAACGGATTATGAGTATCAGAAAGTACAGGCTTCGATTTAAGTCTTTGGCTAGGTATGCCCCAAAAGTGATAACCATTATGATCGATAGAATGCATCGGTATATACACAAATGGATTGCACCATTGCGACCTTGAAAAGAGATATGGATATAGTCCGAATATAGGCATTGTGCACAGCTAATAAAAGAACAGAGGCAACAGAAAAGGACACGACTATTTGAAGAAGGGTCGCCAAAGAGAGAGGGCTAGACCTATGGGACAGTTTACGGCGTCCCAGGGAGAAGTTAGGTCTCGAGTGTTTAACAGACCGCCTAGATCACCATTCCCTTAGTCGATAGTAAATGTTTTACCTCGATTCTAAGGGTTTAGAGACAATCGAATTGGTACAGAAGTGAGATTCAGGATTCATTAAGGACAAGCACGTAGAAAGTATGAACCAACGGAAGTCTCTTTGTCAGCCGTGTTAGTCCTGCGGACGTTATCATCTAGGTGAAATGTTGGTTGGGGGCAAATGTTGGTATTGGTGTGATATGTCGGGCCATAAAAATTAGGCTTATCCTGATGAAGCTGCAGGTACCGTATATGTATTGATTAACCCATATTTGACAATTGCATATGTTATTTCATTAAGGGTTGAAAATTCAAACGAGCACCAGAATTACTAGATATGTCATATGAGGTCTATACATTAGTCGGAGAATCTATTGAAGTTAAAAGAGTATATCATAAGTGCATAGTAATTGTTTGTGGTCATAAGACACCGGTTGATCTTATTGAGCTGGAAATAGTGGATTGTAATGTTATAAAGGGGTTGTGCCATAGTAGATTGCCGAACTAAGAAGTTATATTGTCATTTTTCCCAAAAGAAAGAAGAAATGTGGGGGCACTAAGAGGAAAAAGATTGTTCCCTATAGTAAAGTAAGTAAAAAAGGTACTCTAAAGGATACACATGTCACTTGGTAAGAGACCACCAACTCTTCAAGCAGTTCTGGTGGTAAACGAATTCCTCGATGTATGAGCTGGTATTACTGCGATGTCAGGTACTTAGCCTATGTTTTATTTCTTCATATAGTATGGCCCCGATAAAGTTAGAAAATGTTAAAAGACGTGGTGAACGAGGGATTCATAAGACCTAATATGTTCCCTTGGGGTGCACCAGTGTTAATTGTACAAAAGAAAGATAGTACGTTGAGAATGTGTGTCGATTATCGGCAACTGAATAAGATGACAATTACGAATAAATATTCCCTCCCCAGAGTGGATGATTTGTTTGGTTAGTTATGGGGTTAGAAAACAAAATGGTGAAATGAATGACGGCGAAATGAAAAAAAAAAAAAAAAAAAAAAAGAATGATGATGATATACCCCAGACAACATTACAAACATGGTATGGTTGTTATGAATTCCTAGTATGTCAATTGGGTTAGCGAATGCACCTGTAGTTGTTATGGGTTTAATAAATAGGGTGTTCAAGACACTTTTCAATATGTGTGTGACCATATTCGGTGATGGTATTCAAAAAAAAAAAATCACAAGAGGACTATGCTTTGTATAGGATGAAGAGATGAAAGTTGTCACACAAAAGATAGAAATGGTGAACAATTGGCTAAGGCCTACGATGCTTACAGAGATCCATCAATTTTGGTTGATCATTATATGAGAATTGTAGAAGGATCTTCTTCTATCCCTACACCCTTAACAAAGCTTATACACAAGTCAATCAAGTTCCAATAAAATGATGCATGTGAGAAAAGTGTCCAAGAGTAGAAAGATAAAGTAACTTTCACACCAATTGTAAGTGCCTTCCGAAGAAATCAGAACGTTAGGCAATGTATGGTAATGCTTCCGGGGTTGGCCTCGGAGGTATATTGTTGTAGCATGGTAAAGTAATAGCATATGCGTCACGACAATGACGGCCACATGAGAACACAAATGATTACCAAACACATGACCCTAAACTAGCGGCCGCGCTATTTGCTTAAAGTTATGGTGTCACTATTTGTAAGGGGTTCGTATTGACATATATTGGTCATAAGAAAATGGAATATATTTCTACGCTAACGGACTTAAGTCCGAGGTAGCGAAGGTGGCCTGAACTATTGAAAGATTAGGACATTGCTATCTTGTATCATTCGGGAAAAGTAGATGGGGTAGTTGATACATTAAGCTGCAAGGCAGTAGAGAGTATGAATGGCCAGCTCACAGAAAAGAAAGATATAGTCAGGAAATCTATATTAATGAGGAAATATGGGGTTTTGTTTCTTGAAACTCCAGATGAAAGAATTATAGTGTCAAATGTGGTAGGATTTTCATTGATATTGGAGATAAAGGAAAAATCAATAGGTAAATGCCATTTTTAGTTCACTTGGAAAAAAAAATATGTGTACAGCAAAGTCGACGAGAGTATTTGAACAAATACAAGGGGGGAGTACTTTAACACCAATGCAGATTGTGTGTACTGGGTATAAACGAGTTAAGAAAATGAATTACGACAGAGGAACATCGTTCACAGTATTTCATTTACTCGGAAGCAACCACAATATACCATGGTGTAGCAGAGAGGTCTGGGGAAGGATACTTGAGAAGCACATTGTAGAACTTGTAGCTCAAGGTCCACGCGGTCACTAATTGACAATATCGCATCAGAAGTCTGTATGGTTTATGCTATATTATCCTTCCAGTTTGGAAGTGGAACATGAATAATATGGATTTCATCACAGGGTTGTCTCATACACTGCGAAGGTTGATTCCATATCAGTGATAGTTAACAGACTTACCGAGTCAGTGTATTTCCTAGCAGTTTAGACCACCGATACAGCTGAACATTATGTAACGTTGTATGTTACGGAGATAGTACGATTACATGGGATTCTAATCACTACTATATCAAAGGGGAGAGAGCTTACTTTATTGCATAGTGTTGAAAGTCCTTTCAGTAAAGCATGGGTACACAGGTAGATGTAAGTGCGGCTTGTCATCCTCAGATGGATGGACAAACAGAACACATTATACTAACATTTGCAGATATGTCACGAGTTTGTACATTGGACTTTACAGGTAGTTAGGATGAACATCTATGGTTTATTGAAATTGCTTACAATAAAAGTATCAAAAGGCATCTACGAAGCTTTATGTGAAAGAGAATATAGATCATCAATTGGATGGGTTACAGTTGACGGAATTTGCTTCGCTTGGGTATCGAGAAAGTGAAGGTGATATAACAACAGCTACAATGGCCCAAAGTCAATACAAATTAGATGCCGATATTAAAGATGAAAAGGAAAGAAATAATGAGAATCGGAAAGAAAGGGAAATTGTCCAAAGATTTGGGCAAATTGAGTGTCTATTAGCACTAGTCCAGGAACTTTTCACAGTTCATTCAGTATCTAATATGCGATGCTTTGAAAGTGTATAGGCGATTATCTTATATCGTTGCCAGTGGAAATGTACAAATT
Organism: Capsicum rhomboideum; assembly: GCA_031232105.1. Classification (NCBI taxonomy): domain Eukaryota; kingdom Viridiplantae; phylum Streptophyta; class Magnoliopsida; order Solanales; family Solanaceae; genus Capsicum; species Capsicum rhomboideum. Next base: position 8,155,963 of record CP124711.1, read on the forward strand.
ACAGGGGATTTCACATGTGAAAGAGGTACTTATTGTTACTAATTGTTATGATACATCGATAAGTGAAAGAATTAAGAGATGCCGGAGTAACAAGGGAGACCTATGAAATAATGACCTTTTAAAGTATTTATCATTGTTATGCACGGAAGAAAAAGATCAAAATACGGAAGTGGAGTCATAATAAGTAAGTCTTTACAAGTGATACATGTGTACATGATGATATGAAGAATTCACTTTGACTTATGTTGTTACATTGAGACAATGTTACTAACATTCGAGGACGAATGTTTCTAAGGGGGGAAGAATGTAACACCCCGTACCTTCCCAACCCTACTTGATGATGCTGAATAATGTTTGCTTAGGTGTCGAGAGATATAAGTATGTATTTGGCAATGCTAATGACGAGAAAATTTAAATTTGGCCACGCACATGCGAGTAGACCTTCGTAGGAGGTGTTTTGTGCTTTCGTGGAGCATTTGGGTAATACCCCGTACACATACTAACCTCATTTGGTGACTTGAAGTCATGTTTATTTGATGATAAAGCTCACTAAGTAAGTATTTTGTAGTGTTTTGATAGGGTATTGGACGATATGCAAGTGTTGGAAAAAGTGGCCGAAAAATTCAGCAAAGTACCAAGACTTGCGCCACTCCCTGTTTCAGGGTGTGTGGCGCAAGCCACCTGATTCAGAGGGCATCAGGATCTCGCGCCACTGCTTGCTTTGCAGCAAGTGGCGCAAGGCACAACATATTGTGCCCTTCCGCGCTCATTTTGTAACGCGATTCTACGTCGATTCGTAGATGGTTTCTTTTGGTTATTTGGAGTTCTTTGAGCATTGTTAAAGCTTCAAATACTTCAATACACTCCTACATACTCCTACATGATCAAAGCATGAAAGATAAATAGTTATTCAAGATGTTCAATAAAGCCATGGGCGACTAGAATTCTTATTTTTGCGAATGAGACTACGAATGAGAACTCGTAAGAGAATATTGTCGTGAGATTATGGAATTATTGAAACATGCTATATATATGGTTGATTATACATGGAATTTGGTGGGCTAAGTTGAGATAAGTATTGGGCCCAATTTGAGGCCCAAAGTGAGCCAAAATGAGAAGAAAAGCATGGGCCAAAATGGGTCAAAAGACCCATTCTTCCATTGACCTTCTAGACAAAGTATTAAATGCATTATTAGTGTCTAAGGATGGCCAAGAGGGTCTATATAAAGTCCCCAAAAATCAGATTTTTAATACACACAACACACATGCTTTTCTATCTTTTTTTCTAGAATTCTCAAGAAAGCTTCTTTTGGACTCTCAAACCCTAAGTCCACTTCTTGGGCAAGAGCATCATCCTACAAGTATTGGTAAGTGTTTATTCTTGTAATTTAATACATTATGTACATGAGAGGTTATGTATATCATGGTAGTTATGGTGGCAAGGTGTTGAATAGTGTACTTTTGGTTTTTGATAAAAGATGTGCATTCTTGTGAATTAAACTTGAAATATGACTTGTGGGTTTGATGAAAAGGCATGGTATGGATGAAATACCAACATGTATGGTGTGATTACATTAAGAAACTTGTTATTTCCATAAAAGTGTAAATTATGGGATTTTGGTCGATTTGTTGTTGTGAGGTGTATTGAAGTAATTTGATGGCATAATTGTGATGTTGTGGTGATGGAGAAGTGTAAAATATGAACTTGGTGTGACATGATCTTGGCTATCATGTATTGGTCAATGTATGGAATATTGTGGGATTATTGGAATAATAAATTCATAAATGATATTTTGGTCAATGTTGGGCATGTTGTGGTATTATTGATATGACCATGCCGAAAAGGATATTATCAAGGGGAAATGACTTGTTAAAGCCAAACATGTGACTTGTTGTTATTGTATGCATTTGTAAGGTAGTTGGTGGTTAATGTTGGTTCCATTATGTATTTGTGATGTAGAGTGAAACGTAAAGAAGGAGCGGAATTGTTGCTCTCACATATTTGATTGTGTACTTACATTGGGAAGACAAGGTATGTAAGGTTACTTTGTCCGTATTTTTCTACGGCCAATAGTGTTCACATTGACATTTCACTAGTTCTATTCCGAAATGTACTAAGGTATCCCATATGTACTTATCCATGGTCATTGTCATATATTTCCTACTCATTGAACAATTGTGAATCCCATTTCTCATATCCATGATTAATGTTCCAAAAGCTCAAATAAGGTTATGTTCCAATATTCCAATAGTGCCTATACTTGTTTCTCTTGTTCATGGATTATTGTCCAATGGTTCCAATGGTATCATGGTGCTAGTTATGTTATATTTCTCATTGATATTTATTCATTTGTCCTTCACTTATTGGTCAATGATTCAAAGTTTCCAACAATGTTATGTTCCAAAGTTCCAAAGTGATGTTATGATTATCAAAGTATCAATCTCAAAGTAATGAACAAAGTAATGCAAATGTGGTCAATGATCAAGTACGGGTGGCAAGTCTAGGGGCGTAAGCCTAGCTCGACTCGATCCCGAGATATGGATTTATGGGTGGCAAGTCTAGGGGCGTAAGCCTAGCTCGACTCGATCCCAAGGGTGGCAAGTCTAGGGGCATAAGCCTAGCTCGACTCGATCCCTATATGATGATATGAAAGACCCACTGATCAGTAGGGGCCCGGGTACATTGTTATCAGTGAGCATTGAGATAAAGAAAGTAATGAAAGTAATGAAAGCAATCCACATGGTTTCCAAAATGCAACATGGTGACTTACCCACATTGATTATTCATATGTTTTGAGTTCATTGACATATTCTTGTATTGTACAGTTTCATCTGAGCCTTGCATACTCAGTACTTATTTCGTACTGACCCCTCTCGGGGAATTTACCTTACTTGCTGCAGGCGCAGGTACTAGTAGGCCGCCACAGTAGGTTGCCAGCTGTTTGCGGTTTATTGGTGAGCTCCAGTTAGTTTGGGGCTTCTCCGAGTCACAGTGGTTCATATGCTTTGATATTGTACATTGTGTATAAAGCGGGGACTTGTCCCGACTTTCAGTTGGTTTTGGTCAATGCATCTGTTAGAGGCTTTTGTAGACGTATGTGGGTGTATGTGTATAAGATGATAGATGAAATCTTGACTTGATGGCCTCAACGGCCAAGTTTCTCATATGTATATACGTCATATGTTCTATGCTTCCGATTTTAGCCCCTCATGTTTCTATGTGATAGTAGTGTTTCCTATGACATGTATATGAATGAATAGAAGCAAAGATTGGTTCTCTCGGGCCTTGTCGGCTTCGGGTGCCAATCACGCCTCGTGGGAGTTCGGGGCGTGACATGAGCATAGCTTTCAAGGCTTCAAACTCCTTAGCTTGCACGACACCCCACTTGAAGGGTTGTTCTTTCCGAATGACCTCGGTCAAGGGGGTGGCTATGGTGCTAAATCCTTTGACAAACCTTCTATAAAAACTAGCCAACCCGTGGAAGCTTCTTACTTCTCCAACGGTTTGTGGGGTTGGCCAATTTTTGATAGCATTTATCTTGGATTCATCCACTCTTGAACTAACAACAAAACCCAAGAAAACAACTTCATTAACGCCAAAAGAGCACTTTTCCAGATTTGCATACAATTTTTCCTTTCTAAGGACATCAAGCACACATTGTAAATGCATCACATGCTCTTCTAAAGACTTACTATACACCAAGACATCATCAAAATAGACAACAACAAACTTTCCAATAAATGGCCTCATCACATGATTCATTAGCCTCATAAAAGTACTTGGAGCGTTTGTTAGGCCGAATGGCATAACCATCCATTTATAGAGACCAAACTTGGTCTTGAAGGCGGTTTTCCATTCATCACCGGGTTGCATTCTTATTTGGTGATAGCCACTCCTTAAATCAATCTTGGAAAACAAACATGAACCATTCAACTCATCTAGCATATCATCTAACCGAGGAATAGGGTGGCGATATTTTACCGTAATTTTGTTGATGGCTCGGCAGTCCACACACATGCGCCACGTTCCGTCTTTTTTGGGCACTAATAGCACCGGAATAGCACACGGACTCATGCTCTCCTTGACATACCCTTGGTTGAGGAGCTCCTCAACTTGACGTTGCAATTCCTTGGTGTCCGTAGGATTGCTCCTATAAGCCGGCTTGTTTGGCAATTGTGATCCCGACACAAAATCAATTTGATACTCAATTCCCCAAAGCGGGGGCAATCCTTGCGGAAGTTCCTTAGGAAATACATCTTCATAATCCTGCAACACACAAGAAATCAAAGGGGAAATGGAAGAATTAGTGGGGTTAGTGTTAAAACAATGAGCCAAGAGTAACATAGGCGTGTCCTCATCATGATCCACGAAGAGTTCCTTCTTCTTAACCAACATCACCATGTTTTCCGTCCCCTTTGCCGTTGGGGCAGCCTTGGATGACCCCACTTCCCCACCTACGGAATTCCCTCCCTTCTCTCCCTTTTCGTATTCCTTTCCCTTTTCCTTCAATTCTCTCATCCTTTGATGCCACTCATTTACTTGGGAAGGCGAAAGAGGATGAAGTGTAACCTTTCGGCCATCCTTCTCAAGTGTATATCGATTGGACCTCCCATTGTGTTTGGTAGACCTATCGTATTGCCAAGGCCTACCTAGCAGCAAGTGACATGCTTGCATTGGTATCACGTCACAAAGCACTTCATCGTGGTAGTTTCCCACCTTAAACCGTATCACACATTGCCTTGCGACCCTTAATTCACCACAATCATTCAACCATTGTAACTTGTAAGGACTAGTATGCGGGGTAGTTGGTAACTTCAAGAAATTTACCATAGCATGACTTACAACATTTGTACAACTACCACTATCGATCACCAAGGTACACACACTCCCCTTTACAAGACATTTAGTATGGAATAGATTTTCCCTTTGGCTTGGGTCATCTATTGCCTTACTAATCATGACGCGCCTAACCACAAAGTTTGGAACCACACACTCCCCTTCTTGCGGATAAACATCTTCACCATCATCACCATCATCATCATGTGGTCCATCATCGGTTTCCTCTCCATCTTGAGGCTCGGCCTCATCTTCTCCCCTTTCGGGACCCACCTCCTCACCAAGGTAATACACTCTCCCTTCCCGTAGGATCACATTGCGTCGGTTTGGACATTCATTGGCCTTATGCCCCCAACCTTGGCACTTGAAATATTGGAATCCCTTTGGGTTAGGATACTTGTGAGCCTCCGGTTTTGAAGGAATTTTGGGGACTGTTTTGGACTCGGGTAGCCTTGTAGTGGCGGGTTGGTCCTTGTTTTTGGGCCAACCCGAGGGGGCTTGTCCCCTTGCCTTGAAAGATGATCTCTCTTTAAGTTCCCTTTCAATCTCAAGAGCCGCTTGGAAAATACCGTCAACGGTTTCAAACTTGTGAAGGGTTAAATGAGTGGAGATCTCTTTGTTCAACCCACACTTGAACCGGATGATGTCGTGACTGATTTGCTCCCCACGATGATCAAGTTTCAATATGAGTTGTTGAAACTCATCAAAATATGCCATCACACTCTTGTTATCTTGACGCAAGCCATACAATCTAGCAAGCAACTCATGGCGATATCTCTCGGGAAGGTATCATTGCCTCATCAAGTACCTCAACCGATACCAAGGTGGTGGCTGCCCATCAATTAGTTCATTACCAAATCGCTTTACATACTCCCACCAAGTATTAGCATAACCCTCAAAATGAGCTATAGCATAGCAACCCTTCTTTTCTTCCGAGATATCATTAACTTGGAAAACTTTGTCACAAGCCGATTCCCAAGCTAAGTAGGCCTCGGGGTCACTTTCACCTTTAAAGATGGGTAGGTTCAACTTGATGGTGTTGATGCCTACATCTCTCTCTTGGTGTCGGTTTCCCTATCTCCATACCCTCGGTATCTCCTTGGATCTCCACGACCCCCTCTTATCTCCTCCTCCCTCATGTAAGCATCATCAAAGGCTCCATATCCTTCAAAGGGGGCTGGTCGGTCTTGGGCATTTTGATTCGGAGGAATTGGATTTTGTGGCCTTTGGTTTAATGGAGCTTGGAATAGAGGGTTAGAATTTAGTGGAGGTACTTGACGTCCAAATCCCTCTTGTGGAACTTGAGGAGCTTGGAAATGTATTGGTCTAGTGGGGTCACGGTTTGGAGGGAAAAAGGTGGTTTGGTTTGCGGCATTTAGTAGAGCTTGAGGTGCATTTAGCATTTGGTGGACTGTTTCGGGGGTGATGGTTGCGGAGGAAGTCCTATCATGCCCATTGGTAGAAACATGTAGAGGAGTAGAAGGACGAGAGTTCCTTTGACTCTCCACTTGTTCTAATCTCCCACTAATAGTCGACATTTCTCCCTTGATTGCTGCCAAGTCCCCTCTCACGGCCCCAAATTCCAAATTCAACCTTTCAAGTGTCCTGGTAACGGCCTCAAGAGTGACCCTCATAGAGTCAAGTGCATTAGTATCCACGTTATGGGACGTGGTCCCTTCCATTATCAAGGTATTATACTCTTTAGATCACCACACGCTTGAAATCCACAAGTGTTGTAAATTGGCTAGTAACCGTGAATCCTTTAAGGTATGAGTAAGCTCTTATCCGGAGTGGATTCTTGTTTGAAGACTCAAAGAATTCTTGTCGGACTAGAACCAAAAATAGCAACGTATTCAAAAGATAAAAGGCACTCAAGTAATCGTTGACACGAATAAACGGATTCAAAGGACTAATCGACAACCTAGTAGGAATGTACTAGTTTGTTAATTAGTTCTAGAACCAAGTAAGGGAAACCAAAAATCAACAATTAGCAACTAGAAGAATATCCAAAGTTGAGCTTATAGTGATGTGGCAGCATGTAAGTGGTCCCACACATTTTTGCTTCTTCCTTTTTTTTTTTTTTTGTCTCAAATCTGAAATTTTTCAATACTCACACAACTTGTTATAGATGACAATATGTTTTGGAGGGAAAGTAAAAGTCTTGTAGTCTTTCAACCTTTCAAACTCAAAAAAAAGGTAAGATTTGACTAGGCTAATCCCACAAAACAAGGTTCCGTGTTTTAAGGAAAAGTGGTTGTCAAGTCTTGGAAAAGATGTGTGCAAGTCTTCTTTCACCAACAACTTATTTCGTCATGTGTTGTATAGTTTCATCTGAGCCTTGCATACTCAGTACTTATTTTGTACTGACCCCTCTCGGGGAATTTACTTTACTTGCTGCAGGCGCAGGTCCCAGTAGGCCTCCTCAATAGACTGCCAGTGTTAGCGGTTCTTTGGTGAGCTCCAGCTCATTCGGGGCTTCTCCGAGTCAAAGTGTATATATGTTTTGGTATTGTACATGTTGTATAATGCGGGGACTTGTCCCGACTTATGGTTCATTTTGGTCAATGCTCTTGTTAGAGGCTTTTGTAGACCGATGTGGGTGTAATAGTGTAAAAGACACATGTTGTTTTGACTGGATGGCCTCAACGGCCAAGTTTCATATGTATGCCTAAATATGTCCCTTGTTCTCCTTTATTCGTATGTCATAATATTATGCAATGGTGGTTATGAATATGATTGAGCATAGGCAAAGGTTGGTTCTCTCGGGCCTTATCGGCTACGGGTGCCAATCATGTCTCGATGGGATTCGGGGCGTGACAAAAGTGGTATCAGAGCAGTCGGTCTAAGGATGTCTACAAAGCCGTGTCTGAGTAGAGTCTTACGTATCGATGTGTTGTGCACCACATTTATACGTAGGAGGCTACGAGACATTTAGGATGTTGTTTCTTTCCTTCATTCTAGATCGTGCAATAGAGCCAATGTTGTCAGTTGCATTGTATCTGATTTTGGTAATTGTTTTTCTTTGGTATAGTCAAAATGCCGAACACTAGAAGAGGAAGAGGAAAAGGTAAAAGTAAGCTGATCAATAGAATTGCTGGTGAAGGAACAAGTAGACCACCGCCTGAACAAGTTGCTCAAGGTGGGGCTGAAACTGAGTTCGCAACGCGAGCTTCTTCTACTTCTTCAGCTCCAGAAGAGCCGAGAAGAAGGGAGGTGCCCATGGAACCACCGACGAATGCCACAGATCAGGATCTTAGGAATACTGTACAGATGTTGACACAGTTAGTGGCGGCACAAAGCCAGGAAAGAGCTGGTGCTATGGCACATGATGATGATGAGGCTAGAATGGCAAGTCGCAGAACACAGGATTTCTTGAAACTGGACCCTCCTATATTCACAGGGGCAGATCCAAAAGCAGATCCACAGGACTTCGTGGATCAAATTCAGAGGGCATTGGAAGTTATGCATGTGACAGGGGTAGAGACAGTTGAACTTGCTGCGTACAGGTTGAAGGGAGAGGCAATATTGTGGTATGAGGATTGGAAGAAATCCCGTGACATTGGTGCAGATCCACCTACTTGGGAAGAGTTTAAAGTGGCTTTCCTTGATAATTACTTGCCCTATGAGATCCGTGAGGCACGTGCGGATCAATTCCTAAATCTCCGTCAAGGAAATTTGAGCGTCCGAGAATATAGCTTGCAATTTAATTCCTTGGCTCGATATGCGCCAAATGTTGTGGCTACGATGACAGACAGGGTCCATAGATATGTGGACAGACTAGAGCCATACTTGGTAAGAGATTGCACTATTGCGGCCTTGAATAGGGACATGGACATTGCTCGTATACAAGCCTTCGCCCAGAAAATGGAGGATCAGAAACAGAGACGCAGGGTACATGAATTTGATAGGGGACAGTCCAAAAGGGCTAGACCTATGGGACCACCTATGATGTCCCAAGGAGGATCTAGGCCCCGCATGTTTCCTAGACCACCTAGACCGTCGTTCTCTTATTCCACAGGTGGTGCTTATTCGCAGTCTCGAGGGTTTAGAGGTGGTTCCGCTGGGCAGAGTAGTGGGGTTCATGGATCACAGACAGCAGGTTTCCTTCGTCAGCAGTGTCCGCACTGCGGGCGTATGCACACAGGTCCATGTCGTACAGGGATGAATGTCTGCTTTTGGTGTGGTATGCCGGGACATATAGCGAGAGAATGTCCACAGCGGAGCATGGGTGGTATAGCACGACCAGCTGGGTCGGCTGTTGCGTCTTCAGCCTCGGTTCCTTCACAGGGCCGAGGGGTGCAGCCTATTGGTCGAGGTAGAGGTGCCAGAGGAGGAGCCAGTACTAGCGGGGTCCAGAATCGTACTTATGCTTTGGTGGACCGCCAGAATTCAGAGGCTTCCCCAGATGTCGTCACAGGTACATTATCCATATTCTCACATAATGTATATGCATTAATTGACCCAGGCTCTACATTTTCCTATGTTACTCCATTGGTTGCTGCGAAATTTGCAACGACACCGGAAATATTAATTAAGTCAATTGAAGTATCTACACTGGTTGGTGAATATATTGTTGTAAAGAGAGTGTATCGTAACTGTGTGGTAACTGTGTGTGGTCATGATACGTTGGCCGATCTTATTGAATTGAACATGGTGGATTTTGATGTAATTATGGGAATGGATTGGTTGGCCTCTTGTTATGCTACGGTAGATTGCCGGGCCAAGAAGGTGCAATTTTGTTTTCCACAGGAAAATGTTCTAGAATGGCAGGGTAAGGTAGGGGCACCACGAGGAAGATTTATTTCCTATTTGAAAGCCAGAAAAATGATTGCCAAGGGATACATATGTCATTTGGTACGAGTGAAAGATAATGATGCAGAACCATTAACTCCACAGTCTGTACCGGTAGTCAATGAATTTCTTGATGTATTTCCAGAGGATCTTCCAGGTTTACCCCCAGAACGAGAAGTGGAATTCGGCATTGATGTGATTCCGGGCACTCAGCCCATTTCTATTCCTCCATATAGAATGGCTCCAGCGGAACTGCGTGAATTGAAGGAGCAGTTGAAAGATTTGCTAGATAAAGGCTTCATTAGGCCTAGTATGTCCCCGTGGGGTGCACCGGTATTATTTGTGCGAAAGAAAGATGGCACCTTGAGAATGTGCATCGACTATCGTCAACTGAATAAAGTAACGATCAAGAACAAATATCCCCTCCCTCGCATTGATGATTTATTTGATCAGTTACAGGGTGCCAAGTGTTTCTCAAAGATTGACTTGAGGTCGGGTTACCATCAAGTCAGAGTTAGAGAGGAGGATGTACCCAAGACAGCGTTTCGAACATGGTATGGCCATTATGAATTTTTAGTTATGTCATTTGGGCTAACAAATGCACCGGCTGTGTTTATGGATTTGATGAACAGAGTGTTCAAGCCATTCCTAGACGTGTTCGTGACAGTATTTATAGATGACATCCTTGTTTATTCAAGATCACCAGAAGACCATGCTTATCACTTACGGCAAGTGTTGCAAATTCTCCGTGACCGTAAGTTGTATGCAAAATTCTCCAAATGTGAGTTTTGGTTGAAATCAGTCGCGTTCTTGGGTCACATTGTATCAGATGAAGGCATACAGGTTGATACCCAAAAGATTGAAGCAGTGAAGAATTGGCCAAGACCTACGACACCCACAGAGATTCGCAGTTTTCTAGGTTTGGCAGGTTATTACCGAAGATTTGTAGAAGGTTTTGCTTCTATTGCGGCACCATTGACAAAGTTAACTCACAAGGCAATTAAATTTCAATGGAATGATGCATGTGAAAGAGGGTTTCAAAACTTGAAAGATAAGTTGACTTCCACACCAGTGTTAGTACTTCCTGAGGGCACAGAGGGCTATGCAGTGTATTGTGATGCTTCCGGGATTGGTCTCGGATGTGTGTTGATGCAGCATGGTAGGGTGATAGCATATGCCTCACGACAGTTGCGGCCACATGAGAAAAACTATCCCACACATGATCTTGAATTGGCAGCAGTAGTTTTTGCTTTAAAGATATGGCGTCATTATTTATATGGGGTTCATGTTGACATCTATACGGATCACAAAAGCCTGCAATATCTTTTTAAACAGAAGGAACTCAATTTGAGGCAACGTAGGTGGTTAGAGCTGTTAAAAGATTATGACATTGATATTCTTTATCACCCAGGCAAAGCAAATGTCGTAGCTGATGCATTGAGCCGTAAGGCAGTCGAAAGCACTAGTGGTCAGTTGAATGAAAAGCGTGAGATGATCAAAGATTTGAATCAATTAGCCAGCTTGGGAGTTCGCCTTATTGAAACTTCAGATGATAGAGTTATGGTGCAGAATGCAGCAGAATCCTCCTTGATAGCTGAAGTGAAAGAGAAACAGTATGCAGATTCTATTTTATTGCAGCTAAAGGAGAATGTGCAGCAGAATTTGACCAAGGCATTTGATATTACACCGGAAGGGGTGCTTCAATGTCAAGGGAGAATATGTGTACCGGATGTAGATCAGCTGAGGACACGAATAATGACAGAGGCGCACCATTCGCGCTATTCCATTCATCCAGGTGCTACTAAAATGTACCATGAATTGAAAGAAGTGTATTGGTGGGGCAACATGAAAAAGAACATTGCAGAATTTGTCGCGCAATGCCCAAATTGTCAACAGGTGAAAGTGGAACATCAGAAATCGGGAGGTTACATGCAATGTATCAATCTTCCAGTCTGGAAGTGGGATATGATTAATATGGATTTTATTACGGGCTTGCCTCGTACATTGAGGAAGTTTGATTCCATATGGGTCATAGTGGACCGACTTACCAAGTCAGCTCATTTTCTACCTGTCAAGACGACCTATACAGCTGAGGATTATGCGAAGTTGTATGTGAAAGAGATAGTACGATTGCATGGTATCCCACTTTCTATTATATCAGACAGAGGAGCACAGTTCACAGCACACTTTTGGAAATCTTTTCAGCGGAGTTTGGGTACTCAGGTGAATTTGAGTACGGCTTTCCATCCTCAAACTGATGGACAAGCAGAACGTACTATTCAGACACTTGAAGATATGCTACGAGCATGTACGTTGGATTTTCAAGGTAGTTGGGATGACCATTTGCCTCTTATTGAATTTGCGTATAACAATAGCTATCATTCAAGTATTAAAATGGCACCTTATGAAGCCTTTTATGGAAGGAAATGTAGATCACCAATCGGATGGTTTGAAGCAGGTGAAACTGCTTTACTTGGGCCAGATATTGTTCACCAAGCCATGGAGAAAGTTAAAGTTATCCAACAACGGTTACAAACGGCTCAAAGTCGTCACAAGTCATATGCCGATGTTAGAAGAAGAGGGCTTGAATTTGCCATAGGTGATTGGGTATTTTTAAAGGTGTCACCGATGAAAGGGGTAATGCGGTTCGGAAAGAAAGGAAAATTAAGTCCACGTTACATAGGCCCATATGAAATTATTAGAAGATTTGGACAAGTTGCGTATGAGTTGGCACTACCCCAGGACCTTTCGTCAGTCCATACGGTATTTCATGTGTCGATGCTTCGAAAATGCATAGGAGATCCAGCTCGTATTGTTCCAATTGAAAATGTTCAAGTTACAAAGGATCTCACTTATGAAGAGGTGCCCATTGCTATCCTAGATCGACAAGTAAAGAGATTGAGAAATAAAGACATAGCATCCGTAAAAGTCCTGTGGAGAAATCAACAAGTAGAGGAGATCACGTGGGAAGCGGAAGAAATGATGAAATCCAAGTATCCCCACTTATTCCAAATGGACCAAGAAGTTCACAGTGCGGAGGTGGAACAATAACAAGTAAGTATTTAAAAGCATTATGTGAATGTGTATAGGTATGTTAGAGTAAAGATGTATTTGTTGTATATAAGACACTGTTGTTAACATTCGAGGACGAATGTTTCTAAGGGGGGAAGAATGTAACACCCCGTACTTTATAACCTCACTTGATACCTTGGGATCATATCTACATAGGTGTTGAGATGCCATGCATATGTGTTTTATAGTGTCATTGGGGAAACATTTGATATCGGACGTAACATGTGCGATTAGATCGTCGTAGGAGGTGTGTTGTGATTTCATGGAGCATAAGAGTCAAACCCTTCAATACACTCCTACATACTCCTACATGATCAAATCATAAAATGTGAATAGTGATCCAAAATGTTCAATGAAGCCAAGGGCGACTAGAATTCCAATTTTTGCGATCGAAAGGACGAATGAGAAATGTTTAAAAGAATATTGCCGTGACATTATGGAATTATGTAAACATGAGATATAAGGTGAATAATACATGAAAATTGGTGGGTTATATGGATATGTGTTATTGGGCCCAAAATTAGGGCCCAAAATGGAACAAAAGATAAGGCCCAAAGGCAAAAATGACCCATTCTTTCAAAAATTGACCAAGTGAACATATCATGTAATGCCAAGTGTGGATAAGGATTCCTTGAGGTCTATATAAAGTCCCCCAAAATCAGATTTTTATTTCCCAAAGTCTCTCATCACTTTTGGAGAATATCACAAATATTTCCTTTATTTCCAAACCCTAAAGCAAATAAACCCTAAGGCATATTTGGACAAGATCATCCTATTCCAAGCTTTGGTAAGTGTTTATTTTCATGGATTAACATATTATATGCATAAAAGAATATGTATATTATGTTGGTTGTGCTTGGAAAAGTTGGTCATGGTACTTGGTGAGTTTGTATGAGATTTGTGGTATATGGAATTCAAGTGTGAATTAGGCCTTGTGCCTTTGATGAAAAAGCATGGTATGGACAAAATATGAACATGTATGGTGTTATTTTTGGTATAAAACTTGTTCTTTTCTAAAAGTGGGAATTTTGGGATTTTGGCCGATATGTGTTATGAGTTGAATTAAGGTGCTTTGATGGATTATTTGTGATGTGTTATGGATAAGAAAGTGTAAAGGAGAAGTATTGTGGTGAAATGTATTGATTTTCATGTATTGGTCAATGTTGGGAATATTATGGAATTTTTGGAATAATAGTATGATCAATGGTTTTGTCAAAGGGAAATGACATGTTGAAAGCCAAACATGTAATTCATTGACATGGTATGCATTTGTAAAGTAATTGGTGGTTAATGTGAATTTCGTTATGTATTTGTAGACACATAAAGAAGGAGTGGGATTATTGTCTACGCATCTAAGGTTGTAGATTCGTATTGCGAATCCAAGGTATGCAAGGTTATTTTGTCCGTATCTTTCTACGGCCAATAGTGTTCACAATTGACATTTCTTTAGTTCTATTCCGAAATGTACCAAGGTATCCCATATGCACTTATTTATGGTCATTGTCATATATTTCCTACTCATTGATCAATTGTGAATCTCATTTCTCATATTCATGATTAATGTTCCGAAAGTTCAAAGAAGGCTATGTTTCAATATTCCAATAGTGCTTATACTTGTGTCTCTTGTTCATGGCTTCTTGTCCAATGGTTCCAATAGTATCATGGTGCTAGTGATGTTATATTTCTCATTGATATTTGTTCACATGTTCTTCACTTATTGGTCAATGATTCAAAGTTTCCAACAATGTTGTGTTCCAAAGTTCCAAAGTGATGTTATGATTATCAAAGTATCAATCTCAAAGTAATGATCAAAGTAATGCAAATGTGGTCAATGATCAAGTACGGGTGGCAAGTCTAGGGGCGTAAGCCTAGCTCGACTCGATCCCGAGATATGGATTTATGGGTGGCAAGTCTAGGGGCGTAAGCCTAGCTCGACTCGATCCCAAGGGTGGCAAGTCTAGGGGCATAAGCCTAGCTCGACTCGATCCCTATATGATGATATGAAAGACCCACTGATCAGTCGGGGCCCGGGTACATTGTGTTATGTAATGACATGTGAGCTTTGAGATAAAGAAAGTAATGAAAAGAATGAAAGCAATCCACATGGTTTCCAAAGAATAACATGGTGACTTATTCACATCGAGTATTCATATGTTTTGAGTTCATTGACATATTCATTGAAATATTCATGTGTTGTATAGTTTCATCTGAGCCTTGCATACTCAGTACTTATTTCGTACTGACCCCTCTCGGGGAATTTACTTTACTTGCTGCAGGCGCAGGTCCCAGTAGGCCTCCTCAATAGACTGCCAGTGTTAGCGGTTCTTTGGTGAGCTCCAGCTCATTCGGGGCTTCTCCGAGTCAAAGTGTATATATGTTTTGGTATTGTACATGTTGTATAATGCGGGGACTTGTCCCGACTTATGGTTCATTTTGGTCAATGCTCTTGTTAGAGGCTTTTGTAGACCGATGTGGGTGTAATAGTGTAAAAGACACATGTTGTTTTGACTGGATGGCCTCAACGGCCAAGTTTCATATGTATGCCTAAATATGTCCCTTGTTCTCCTTTATTCGTATGTCATAATATTATGCAATGGTGGTTATGAATATGATTGAGCATAGGCAAAGGTTGGTTCTCTCGGGCCTTATCGGCTACGGGTGCCAATCATGTCTCGATGGGATTCGGGGCGTGACAGAACATCTCAACAATCTCAACACCTTCATGAACACAACATCAACTTCTTCAAGCACATCACACAAAACCACCAATTGTCATCAACAACATATAACCTACGGTCCACCTTTCAAGTTACCACAACAATGGTCAATATTTTAAGCTCAACTTTTAAATCTAGACACTTTAGTGTTGGTGAGAAAGAAACCAACACTAGAAACACACTAAACAAGTAAAACAACACCTAGATCTATACACACAACAATATTCTCGGCCAAGACAACAATGGACAGATTTCTCTTTTCTTTTTTTTTCTTTTTTTTTTAGTTTTGGCCGAGAGCAAGCCCAAGATGGGTAGTGTTGGAACACAACCGGTCTTGCTTTGATACCAAATGATACAAGATCAAACCCACAACACAAGATTTCCCACGAAATCAGCAACAAGAAGAACAAAAGAACACAAAATTCAGCAAGTTGAACAACAAGTGCTAGTGAATCGAAAGAGCCCCACACGGCTTCACTAGACTTCAAGATCACAAACACAACAACAACAAGATAATAAAAAGATAGTTAACTTGACATATAATATTCAAGAGACTAAGAACCCTAACATCAAGAAAGAACCCTAGGACTAATGAATATGAACACCAAGTTCTTACTTAGACCAAGAGGAACTCAATGACCTCAAGACCCTTGTTTTTAGCCAAGATACAACACAAGTATCACTCTACTTGTGAGCTTCCAAGTTGGGCTGCTCCAAAGGAAGAGAGAGAAGCCAAAATATTACAAGTGTTATGTTTCAAAAATCTGATGGGCGAACCACTCCAAATAACCCTAAGATGTTCTATTTATATTACAAGGCAAAATGAAGCAAAATGACTAGCTTGCCCTTGTCTAGGCTGCCGCCCCTTGGAGTGTAAGTTTATTACACTTCAAGGTCCCTCTTCACACTTAAAAACATTGAGATCCTTAGGAGGCTCGATCACCAACTCACACACGGCCATTTGCATGAACAAGGCTTAGAGTTTTTGTAATTCCCGAGCTTGGCTTCATGTGAATGGTCGGGTACTTGTTGGACAGCTTGTCCCACCCGTATCAATATCTATATATTTATTTTAGTAAATAAATGATTTTATCACCAAAAGAGCAATGTGAGTATAATTAATGAGTAAGCACTGGACAGCCCCAGTCTTACTATACTACAACCACAACCCAACTCCTACTTCGCTTAACTATGAAAACTTATTTTCAGATAAATTTGATTATAAATTCTTAATAAATTTGACTATAAATTCTTAACAATTTAAGTTTTCTGTTCTAATTTTATATTGGTCTTTGACAAAAAAAATAATCCTTATGAAGATCGATGTGATATTCATTCAGTGATTAAATTAAGAGCAAATAACAGAAATAGTCAAACATTGGGGGCTATCTACAAAAATTCTTTAACTTTAAATTAATTATAAAACATATCGGGGTGAAGGAAAATCGTGTGTATCATAGGCATGTGTATCTTAGATACACACGAATTTGATATGTGTATCTCAGATACACGCTAATTTGGTATGTGTATCTCAGATATCTGTGTATCTCAGATACACGCAAACTTTGGAGGTCTGGATACACACAATTCTGATCTGTATATCTCAGATTCGCCCGAAATTTGGTTTGTGTATCTAGGCAATTACTTCGGTATATCTTATAATTATTTCAGAAACTTAAGAGGTGCCTTGTAATTAGGGGTTAAACCTCTTATAGTTCTGTTGTTTGCCCTTAAATTAATTACTACCACAATAGCCAATTTCTAAAACTCTATTTAAGCCCTTAAATTAATTACTACCACAATAGCCAATTTCTAAAACTCTATTTAAGAATAGAATTATTAAAAATGTAAATCAACAACCAAATAAATTATATATTTGCTTTGAGTTCGATATATGGAAATAAGGCCATATTTTAGAAATTAAGGAATGATTAATAATATTCCAATAGGCAATAGCCATGATCCAAGAAAATTGGAATCAATAACAAATCATTCTTTCTAGCATTTCTAACAAAGATATATTTTTCATTCTACTTTTTCCAATAAATAGATCTATTTTTATAACCCTTGTACATATAGTATGGTATTACGCCATTAAGAAAGAGAAATCATCCAAAAATTCAGAAGCGTCACTTGAAACTTCAGCAGAAGGAGCAGGTGTTGGTTGATCATGTTCATGGTGATGATGACGATGTCGATGATGATGATGATGGTGATGGTGGTGGTGGTGATGGTGGTGATGAGGATGAGGATGTCTATGTTCAGATGGAGCAGGAGAAGAAGCAGTACTTTGATGAGAGGGTGAAATGGTAATTTCTCCAGAAGTTGGTGGGCTAATTGGGGCTTCAATAGGTGATGAAACAGGTGGTAAAGTGTCATCACTAGGAGAAGGGGCAATTGGAGTATCTTCCAAAAGTAAATGTCTAGAGAGAGTTGGAGTTGAGAGAAAGAAAAGGCCAAGGAAAAGAGAGAGAAGTAAATATGAAGAAGTAGCCATTCTTGCAATTTACTAAATTATGTTGTAATTGCAATGGTGAGAAAAGTGTGAAGTAAACAATGGCTTATATAGGGGAGACATGGTCTTTTTGTATTAAATTTTATTCCATTTTTTCCTTGTTTTCCATTGGATTTACTTTCCAAGAATCAACATGGCCTTAACCTTACTAAAAAGTTGGTGGCATTATATTTTAACACTTCCCCCCTAGACTTTATTTGTCATGTTTTACTTTACGAGAGTTAATTTGAATACTTTTTGAAGCTAAATTGAATTAGATTAATTCAATATTAAATGTTTAAAATCTAGATGTTTGAATACTATATGAAAAATACTATAAGTCAAAATCCTTCTCATATTAATATGATAGAAAAAATATATCTTAAAACGTTGGTCAATGTTCATATAGTTTGACTCTTATAAAATGAAACGGGACAAATAAAAGTGAACACAAATAATAATCTTTGTTAAAAGTCAAAATGAAGAATAAGTTTTGAAAGATTCATTATGTAAAACAAATAGTTTAATTGTCTTCACATTGTTAGATTCTTTAATAACAGTAAGTAGGTGTTTGACCATGAGATTTGTAAGTATTATTTCAAGTTTTGACTTCAAATTAGTGTTTGTTCATTAAATATGTATAAAACTTCAATTTCAACTTCAAATCATGATTTCAAATCTCAAATTCTTCCCAAAAAATAGGATTTTGAATTCCAAATTGTGATTTCAAATTTTTTTTGAATATAAAACTTGACCCATAAATAAGAAAAAGGATCCAAAAATACCTCTGAATTATTTAAGATATGTCAAATTTATCGCTCGTTACATTTTTTGGCTCAAAGATCCCTCATAGTTACATTCTTTTACTGAAAAACACTCGCCAATTAGTCAAATAGTTTATAAGTATTAGATAATAAAGCAATATAACACAAGAAATGAGAGATGAAATGAGGAGAGATTTCTTATTCTTTCAAATATCAAGTGTACAAGTGTTTCAAGTGTCTATAATATGAACCCTTAGGCATCTATTTATAGTCTTCATAGAGGCATACAAAAGGTTGATCATAACATAACATTAAACAAGAAGATTATGGGGGAGGTTAAAGGATTTGAGAGTTATATCCATAATGGTATGTGGAGTAATGGAGGATTAACTACACATCATGGAGAAGATGGATGGAGTGACTTAATTCTTAAGAGTTATGGACATCCACCATAAACATATTATTTTGTAACACTCTCCCTTGGATGTCCATAGATAAAATGCCTCATTAAAACCTTACTTAGAAAAAATCCTGTGGGAAAAAAAAATTCTAGTGAAGAAAAAAGAGTACACATATCTTATAATACGCGTTATTTGCTGCCTCGTTAAAAATCTTACCACAAAAACCCATTGGAACAAAACCTAGGCCAAGGAAAAAAGAGTGCAACACATATTTTATTCCCCCTGATGCAAACATCATTTTTCTTCTCAAAGACGACGCGTCTCAATCTTATATGTTAGCTTTCAAATGTTGATATTGACAGTGTCTTTGTGATCAAATCACATTCATGAAGATGTTACATTCTTGAAATCATCCTGATATATAATTTGTCTTGTAATTCCTTGGATATGTTAAGCCGTTGAACTCAACCAAATACATTCTTGATAATCACTTTATTCGTGACCTCATTGTCGCAAGCCACTTGCTCATTGAACTTGTTTGTAGCAACAATCAAGTTGTTGATACTTTCATTTGCATGATATTAAAATTGACTGTAGATCAAATAATCTTCCTGCATTTGCATAACCAATAATCCTTTGACAATATTTGTTAGAAATAATAAATCCATGTCAATAATATTTGATTTCACTCAGATTCACATAAAAGTGACATTATGTATTTCCTTCACATTAATAAAAATTATTATCTCATGTATAGAAATAACAGGATATATAAGTGCATCAATTGCACAAATACATGGTACTTTCTAACCATTTTCATGAGATCGAAATAGATTTTTCTTTATGTTAAGCGATATTACAGCCATTGGGGTACTATTCAATGGAATCGCTTTTAACATTTTTAAATCTTTCAAAGATTTTCATATACCATTTACCGTCTAGCTAGTTTTCGTATAACCTTTACTGTCTAGCTAGACATGACAGTCATTCATTATATGCATTCAAGTTTTTTCATTCATTGTCAGATTTAAAGAAACCTTATTTCATCCACCGCAGGAGAATACGTCTCCAAACAATAATGTCAGGACTTTTGTGAATAACCTTTATACCTCAAGGCACAAGTCATACTTTATATCTTCCAATTTTACTTTTTGTACAATCACCTATTTGTACCTCACTGGCATTATACCTTAGTCTATGGACTAATTTCAAAACATCACTTTTCAAGTGAAATAAAATATACTTGAAATTATGTATTTTATTTGACCAATCATTTATCTGTCCACACTGTTTGACAAATTTGAATTCAAGATCGTAGTCACCATTTATAATGTTCAGCTTTACATTATACCAAAAATACCGTCAATGGTTATTTGATATGGGTTTCATTACGACATATCGAGATCGATCTCTTTTTTTTCATTAGTTTCAAGTACCTGAACCTTTACCAAGGTTTTATGAAGAGTTATGTCATAGAGCTTTTTAAAGCACTTTCCTCATTATCGTTTGACCATCTTTATCATTTGCTCCTCTACTCCAAGGAGTTTTATGTTTGGAACCGATTGGTCTATCACGTTTCAGGCGTACCATAGACTCTGCCCTTCAAGGACTTCTCATTGGAGCATTTATAGATGAATTATAACATTGGGTCAATAAATATATCTGGCAATTGTTTGCAACATTTTGCAAATGAATTATCTCTTGAACTTCAAGTTCATATTTTTTTACAAGGATCTAGACAATTCATTCCACCTATTTCATCTGTTAATCATATCTCCCCCTAATGTTAGGAAATCTAACATTTACCCAACCTTATTTTGGGGACCATCCTTGTGCGTGGTGGAGCAATTAAAACATAAAATGCACATTCAAATATTTTAGATGGTAATAATTTGATTCCTGACCCTGAACCAACCATATAGGGGAACCTTGTTGCTTGATGCGTACAAATGTTGCTACATGTTAACAAAACATGTCTCATACCAATTTTTTTTGGGGGAGATTTGTTCTCATAACCAATGGTTCAACTATAATTGGAGGTACATAATTTTTGCTAAACCAACCAGCATTATCGACATTTGTAGTTAGGAACCATGCTCTTAATCTAACAATTTGAGCAAACAACCTTGCAAAAATCAAATTGCAAGTTGATAGCAAAACGCATGTGACCAACCATAGATGCATCTCATTTCTTAGTAAACGGTCCACATGGCAGGTGAACGGGCCCATATTCACCTTGCTGTAAGTTCCAAAATTTAGGGAATATAACCCCAATATTCATAGCCAATGTGATATTTTATCGTGAGAACAAGCAACAAAAGAGAATTCTTGAAGAATCTTTTATTTCTTCAATGTATAACCACATGAATCCTCAATTATTTTTGCATCACATTTGAACCGGGATGGTCAACCGGTCATGCCAACTTACACATTTTCTGTAAACTTTTAATTTACTATCGTATGTGATTCCATCACCATGCCTATATTTTTATATTACAAAGAAAAGAAAAAAGCGGTAACCTTTCACATAAATATTAGTAACCTGCTTCGATTGTAGTAGTATGAAGATATAAAATCTTTCCATAATTTATAGTCTCAATATAATAATAAATTTTTCTTGTCAATTTTCTTGAAACTTAAAGAGTTTCTTTTGGAGACTTACTACAATCCCAATATCATGAACAATTTTATTCTTCTGTGTAGTAACACATTAGCTTTTTTCAAAGCTATCAAATACTTGTGTACTATCTCATATTCCAAAACATCGCATCTGTGGTGAACATCTCCTTTAAGGAGAAAATTACATGTACCCAACCAATGACAAATTTGTGTAGCCACACAATAACATTCATTTTTGGTCATGATCACAACCTTTATATGAAAGAATTATTTCTTTCCTTTGCCATTTGATAGTTCATAATAAAACATATCATACCATATTTGCCAAGAATTATTGTTGCTTTACCATTTAATAATCAAAGACTCAAATCTCCCTTAGAGGTGAGTTGTGGTATTTATCCAACCATAATCACGTTCTTATTCACAACTTTTATCACATATTGACACATTCATTTTCAAGAATGGCCTAACATTTGCAATGCTTATCACAAGTCATATTCTCATCAAGGAATATATTAATAATTGTACATACTTCATAAATTTTATTATAGTCTCAATGTCATGTCTTGATATTTATCATATTACATGACCCACCTCAACATCACTTTGAAAGATTAAATGTACCACCACTTATATTGTTTTGATGGAGGACTTTTAACATTTATCAAATTAGGTCGCATGACAACCGCGTTCCCAATGTATACCTTTTATATCAAATTGATGGTAAACATAACCTTCACTTTTGAAGGACCATTTTAACAATTCATGATGTTCTTTATTTTTACCATAAAGATGACTATTATAATTTATTTATTTTTTGGTTCCTTCACGCCCACATATATAAAATCACTTGTCTTCTTTCAGACTTTTTATGCCTTGCTACCACATTCACATCAAACAATGGAGCAAATCAATGTGGTGGAGTTCATGACTTTTCATCAAAGTTTATAAACTTTTTTTTTAATCAATATCATCAATATAGTGCATTAGGACTTAAATCCAATATTGTCTTACCAATATAAAGGTATTTTAGGCCATAATCCATTGAAACTCAAACCCAATACTTTATCATCATGGTGCATCGGAACTCTAACCCGATGTTTTACCTTCTTGATAAGATGGAATTTGAATCTACCATTTTACCCCAAACCAGTTGCATATAATATACCAAAACACATTGGCATAAAGTAGCGCCATTTCCTTCTGGTTGGTTAAGTGCCCATAAGCAAAATAAAAGAGGAACAAGAAAGCTGGAGAAAATGATTCTCCACAAATTCCAATAATAACGTATTCTTCTATTTTATAGATACTATAATTCAGGGCAACACATTAGCAAATGTGATCTAATACAGTTCTACTCATTTTCCATTGTCATAGATAATTTTATTATATAATTACATCTCCACATTTTTTTATACTGGCAAAAACAAACCTACCAAGAATTTACTTTAATTGAACCTCTTTTCTGCAAGCAACTAGTTAGTCATCATCAATTAAATAGGTTAGTTACTAAATACATGTGAGAATAATCCAAGTAAGTACCATCATTAACAAGTTTTCAAACTAAGGTGACTATTAGAATAATTTGCTTGAGGTGGTAGCACATAGCAGTGAATAAAAACACCCATTAATATGTTATGGCAGTGAATAATTAGAAATTGAAATTACTCTAATGGTACATATTACCTCGGTAGTGAAAAACACTTACTGGTGGTTGGCCTTCTTTGCTCAATATAAATTTGGAATATAGCCATCTGTGTCATCGATAACTTTGTTTTAATTTGTGAGTTTCGTGTTGATAACGTATTAGATAATAAAGCAAATATAATACAAGAAATGAGAGATGAAATCAGGAGAGATTTCTTTTTCTTCCAAATATCAAGTGTCTACAATATGAATGCATAGGCATCTATTTATAGTCTTCATAGAGGCATACAAAAGGTTGATCATAACATAACATTAAACAAGAAGATTATGGGTGAGGTTAAAGAGTTTGAGAGTTATATCCATAATGGTATGTGGAGTAATGGAGGATTAACTACACATCATGGAGAAGATGGATGGAGTGACTTAATTCTTAAGAGTTATGGGCATCCACCATAAACATATTATTTTATAACAATAAGAAGAAACAAGATAAATGCAGAAGCACGCTTTTTATGTAAAACTTAGAGCCTGTTTGGATTGAAGGTTTTTGAATTATAAGTCAAAAGTCATAAGTTAAAAATTCTATATCTTATGACTTTTGATTTATTTTTATCATTTTACCTTAAAATCAAGTGCTTATAATTATTTTTTTAATGTATCCAAACACTATAAAAGTTCTTAAAAACTATTTCAGCTTAAAATAAGTCAATCCAAACGGACTCTTGGTGGAACTATTTAAGCATTTCACAAAATTTCTTTCGTAAGTCCTGGTGTTTAACTTATAACCAGTTAAAACGATTTATGCAAAAGCAACCTTGGTTTTCTGTATCTTTAGAACTACTTATTTTTATTCTTCTCTTCTTTCTTCTTTATTAGGGGTTTTGTCCTGATTTTTTTAATTATATTTGAGTTTTACTTTAATT
This sequence comes from Capsicum rhomboideum, assembly GCA_031232105.1. NCBI lineage: Eukaryota > Viridiplantae > Streptophyta > Magnoliopsida > Solanales > Solanaceae > Capsicum > Capsicum rhomboideum. The sequence continues at coordinate 8,180,228 of CP124711.1, forward strand.
TTTTCTATGGAAAGAAAGTAAAAGTATTACTATTATTGTTTTTACTTCTTTTTAAAAGAAAAATATTTTTTTTCCATATTTGGTTATTCTTTTCTTGGGGAAAAAATTGGACCATTCATAAATTGAAGATCTTTTCTCATACCTTAATACAATAGAATTAAATATGTAGTTGTTCAGAGAGTTTTTGTTTAGGAGAAATTTTCTCTCTATAGTTTTCTTCCTTTTATATTAATTATTCACATGTAGGCCAATTGGCGCACTAGGTATGTTGTTGTTGTTGTTGTTGTTGTTGTTGTTGCTTCCGGGTACAACTATCTGTATTTAAACAACAAGAACTTTAACTTTAAGTTCAAGAACAACCAAGAAGTTCAACAACTTCAAACACAAGTTCAACAACTATGAACTATCAAAATGAAGTTTCTACTATTTTCTGGAAAATAGCAAAACCGTAAGAAAAAGATAAAGACAGAAATGGAGAATCAAGTCCACCTAATTCACGGTGTGTCCTTAAGAAATTTATTCCCCTCAAGTACCTGAGGTTATGTAATCTTTCCTCCCAGGATAAAATGATTCACTTCAGTAGAATAGTGGTACCTTAAATTCTACTAAACAACGAACTCACTCAATGTTTTGATGATCACACTTGAGTTTTTCAAGAAGAAGAGAGTGTTTTTTCTTTCACAAATTTTGCACCAAAACCTGAGAAAAAAGTCAGGTATTTATAGCCAAAAGGTGGTGCTTCAGAAGAGAAAAAGAGGTTCATGAACAAAAGCAACTTTTCTAGAACGACGTGACCACTTGCAACCGCATGTGGCTATTTTGTCGAAACCAGTGTTGCCCGCTTGGAATGCACGGCATCTGCGCTGGCACCTGCACCCGCAGGTCACTAGGTGAGCACGTAGGTCACGTACCTATTCCAAAATAGTGTGTCGTTTGCCTCGAAGGGTCGTGTCCTTTCGAGGTGCGTTGTGACATGCGTCCGCAGATGAAAAAAAAATTTGTGTCAAATTTTTGGATTAAAAACTTTGCTAATTCTCAAGTTACAAATGAATTTTGTCCAAAAAGATAGTCTCTCGATCGATCATTTGACAAATTCAAATCCGAATTCGAAGCCGAAGTCGAGCAGAGCTAGCGACGACGACGATGACCCGAGGCTTGTCTTGTTCTTGCCTCACTATCCACATGAAGGAATGCATTTCATTATATGTATAAGAATGTTTCTTTCTCCCACCAATGTGGGAGAACTTTACTTCTTAAAAGTGAACTACACATTTCACTTTCCCTCCATTTTTCTGCCCTCCATTTTCCATTCACAATACACTTAAAATCCATCAATCCCCCACATGAATGAGGAATTGCTATTTCAACAAAGAATATATGGACAAGTGTGTGATCAACAAGCAAAGACTAATTGTATCTGAATAAGTAGGTTTTCCTTTGAACTTTCGATAGTGAACTTGCATCGGATGAACTCGATCAATCAGTACATGTGATAACTTTGAACCGTCGAACTTTAATATACACCTAGACAACACAAGTCACACAACCAGCCTTTTACCATTTATGGTTCTCACGATTTTGTTCATTTCAGCCATGAACACAACATGGTTTTATGAGAGCTTAGAGAATAGGCATTTACTATCATTCTCATTGAAGCGGTTTCCACTTCATTCTCACATAGGTAATTCCTAAACATTTAATCCTATAGATCAAACAATTTGGTCAAACCTGCCAAACTTAAAAACCATTAAAAGACTACCAACCATAAGTCTTATCCTTGTTTCCTGAACATTGTCTTCATCATGAGAACGGGTTGAGTTTATTGACAATATTGAATCGCCAATCACAATTTTGTTTGATCTCCTTGAACCTAGCTCATGGGATCTCCAGTCCGCTAGGTAGAGTTACCGTTGTGATGACTTGTCCTAGGTCGTAAACCCATTCCATTCAATGATTTCTCAACTCCCTCTCTAGATAGGCCTTTTGTAAGTGGATCCAACACATTATCCTTTGACTTCACATAGTCAATCGTGATAATTCTACTAGAGAGAAGTTCTCTAACGGTATTATATCTCCATCTTATACCATGAGATTTACCGTAATACATCATGCTCTCTGCCCTACCTATTGCCACTTGAGTATCACAGTGTATGTATACTGATGTCAATGGTTTGGGCCAATAAGGAATATCTTCCAAGAAATTCTAGAGCAATTCAGCTTCTTCACTGGCTTTATCTAATGCGATAAATTTAGATTCCATAGTAGATCGGGCAATACATGTCTGTTTGGATGATTTTCAAGAGACTGATCCTCCACCTAAAGTAAATATATATCCACTCGTGGATTTTACTTTATTTGATCTGGTGATCCAATTTACATCACTATATCCTTCATTTACCACTGGATATTTATTGTAAGCAAAGTCTTGAGTATGTTTTAGATACCCCAAAACTCTATTTATTGCCATCCAATGAGTTTGATTGGGATTACTCGTGTACCGACTTAATTTACTAATAGAGCATGCTATATTTGGTTGTGTACAATTCATGATATACATCAAACTTCCCAACACTCTTGCATAATCTAATTGTGAATAACTTTGACCTTCATTCTTTTGAATGGAGTCTTGGCAATATTGAAATCCAAATACTTGAACTTGTCAAGTACCTTTTCAATATAATAAGACTCTGACAATGCCAACTCTTGTGAAGTTCTATGAATTCTTATCCCTAATATCATATCCGCAACTCCAAGGTCTTTCATATCAAACTTGCTCTCAAGCATTCATTTCATTGTATTCATGTCAGAAATGTCTCTATTGATGATCAACATGTCATCCACATACAAAAAAATAATGACTTTGTGATTTGGAGTGTCTTTAATATTAAACACATTTATAACATTCATTTATTTTGAATTCGTTTTCCAACATGGTTTGATCAAACTGTGCATATCACTGTTTGGGTGCTTGTTTTAGTCCATAAAGTGACTTAACAAGTTTGCACACTTTCTTTTCTTATCAGGAACCATAAAACCCTCGGATTGTACCATGTAAATTTCTTCCTTCAATTCTCCATTTAAGAATGTTGTTTTCACATCCATTTGATGGATTTCAAGACCATATACCGCAGCTAATGCAACCAACATCCGAATGGACATTTTCCTTGTTACTGGCGAGTAGGTGTCAAAATAATCAAGGCCTTCTTTTTGTCTAAAGCCTTTCACAACAAGTCTTGCCTTATATTTGCCAATAGTACCATCAGCTTTCATTTTCCTTTTGAAGATCCATTTAGAACCTAAAGGTTTATTTCCTGGAGGAAAATCAATCAACCCCCAAGTATGGTTTCTCAATATTGAATCAATCTCACTATTGACAGCCTCTTTCCAAAAGGATGAGTCCGCAGACGACATCACTTCTTTAAACGTTAGAGGATCATTTTCAAGAAGAAATGTTACAAAATCTGATCCAAATAAAGTCGACGTTCTTTGACGTGTACTAGGCCTTAGATTCTCGTCATTATGTTCATTCTCCCTTGGTTCATCCCTAGGTCATTTAGACCTTTCATTAGACAATTCATGTCTTATCTTATACGAATAAATGTGTTCAAATAACTCAATATTATTTGATTCAATTACCTTATTATCATGTTCAGATTTATGAACCAAATATCAACATGATTTACTGTTTATAGCATATTCGATAAAAACGCAGTCCACAGTCTTTGGTCCTATTTTCATCCTTTTGGGTATAGGAACTTGGACTTTTGCTAGACACCCCCACACTTTGAAATATTTCAAGTTGGGTTTTCTTCCTTTCCATTTCTCATATGGAATAGATTGTATCTTTCTATGGGACACTCGATTGAGTATTCGGTTTGCTGTCAGGATAGCTTTCCCCCACAAGTTTTGCGGCAAACCTAAACTTATAAGTAAGGAATTCATTATTACCTTCAACGTTTGATTTTTTCTTTCTGCAATCCCATTTGATTGAGGTGAGTACGGGGCAGTAATTTGATGGATAATTCCATTTTCCAAACATATCTCCATAAAAGGAGATTTATATTCTCCACCCCTATCACTTCTTATCGTTTTAATTTTTTTATCCAACTGATTTTCAACTTCAGTTTTATATTGCCTAAATGCATCTATTGCATCATCCTTACTATTCAGCAAATAGACATAACAAAATCTAGTGCAATCATCAATAAAAGTTATGAAATATTTTTTTCCACCACGAGATGGTGTCGACTTCATATCACAAATGTCTGTGTGATTTAAGTCAAAGGGATTGGAATTCCTTTCAACAGACTTATACGGATGCTTAGCATACTTAGATTCAACACATGTTTGACACTTTGATTTACTGCACTCAAAGTTAGGAAAAACTTCCAAGTTAATCAGTTTTCGCAAGGTTTTATAATTGACATGTCCTAAACGTTCATGCTATAAATCATTTGACTCAAGTAAGTAAGAAGAACCAAAAATTTTATTCATATCAATATTCATTACATTGATCTTAAAAAGGCCCTCGGTGAGGTAACCATTGCCTACATACACTTCATTCTTACTAATTACAACTTTGTCGGAAATAAATATACATTTGAAACCATTCTTAGTCAGAAGTGAAGCAAAAACCAAGTTCTTTCGTAACTCCGAAACATGAAGGACATTATTTAGTGTCACCACCTTGCCTGATGTCATCTTCAAGCAAATCTTGCCCGTTCCTTCAACCTTTGCTGTTGCGGAGTTCGCCATAAATATCTTCTCATCATCTTTAGCCAGAGCATATGATGCAAATAGTTCTTTGTTGGCACACACGTGGTGGGTGGCACCTGAATCAATCCACCACTCTCTAGGATTTCCAACTAAATTGCATTCCGAGAGCATAGCACACAGATTGTCCATTTCTTCTTTGGATTCAGCCATATTTTCTTGGTCCTTCCTGCCCTTCTTCGAAGCCCGACAATCAGCCGACTTGTAGCCAACTTTGCCATAATTGAAGTAATTTCTTTTGAATTTCTTCTTAGGAGGATTTCCTTATTGTGCTTGTGCTTTCTTTCTCTTCTTTGATTTGTTAGGATCATCTTCCATAATATTTACTTCATTTATTGCAGAGTTCTCACGAGACCTCTTCTCCTCTGCCTTATTGTCCTCTTCAATCCTCAACCTCACAATGAGGTCTTCAACTGACATCTCCTTACGCTTATGCTTTAAGTATTTTTTGAAGTCCTTCCACAATGATGGTAACTTCTCGATTATCACTGCTACTTAAAAAGCATCGTTCACAACCAAACCTACAATAAAGGTTAAATGAACATTAATAACATTCTTAAAATGCTTAATAAAGGTCTTGTCAAAAATTACACCTTCTGCAAGGAGGTCGTGAATAATGACTTGCAACTCTTGGAGTTAGGTAACTACAACTTTGCTATCTACCATCTTAAAGTCCAAAAATTTGGCAACAACGAATTTTTTTATTCCGGCGTCCTCTGTTCTGTACTTTTTCTCTAAAGCATCCCAGAGGTCCTTCGAGGTCTTCATCATGCTATACACATTGTATAGGTCTTCTTGTAGTCCACTCAAAATGTAATTCTTGCATAAGAAGCCCGAGTGTTTCCAAGCTTTTGTCACAATGAAACGATTATTTTCCAGAGTTTCTTCCGATAACTCTGGAATGCTTTTCGTGATGAACCTGGCAGACTCAATGTAGTCAGATAAAAGAACATCTTTTGATGCCAACGTTTAAAATCGACCCCAAAATTTTTTTTGGATTTTTCCGCCAGTGCCATGGCGGGAGCAGTATTTGAACGACTCAAAGTAGCAATGTTGGTTGCTACAACATTCATCACTCAATCATTGACTCAATTTTCAACCGTCATTTTGTTGTCACAAAAAGACAACCAATTTAGTATTACAAATACTAACAATAAGGTTTTAAAACTTTAAACAACTTGTTTCTAGTTTAACGACAAAGTTTTTATATTCTTCAAATCTTCAACCGAATGATCTTTGACAAGTGATGAAGTTTTTATATCTTCAAATCACTATCAAGTTCAGGCAAAGTAGAAAACCAAAGGGTTTTAATCTCCAGAAATAAAAAATACAGATTATAATAAATTCCTTAAGATTGTTGTTTTCGGGTACAACTATCTGTATTTAAACAACTAAAACTTCAACTTTAAGTTCAAGAACAATTAAAAGTTCAACAATTTCAAATACAAGTTCAACAACTATGAACTATCAAAATGAAGTTTCTACTATTTTTTGAACAATAGCAAAACCGTAAGAAAAAGATGAAGACAGAAATAGAGAATCAAGTCCACCTAATTCACGGTGTGTCCTAAAGGAATTTATTCTCCTCAAGTACCCGAGGTTACAAAATATTTCCTCCCAAGATAAAATATTTCACTTCAGTAGAATAGTGGTACCTCAAATTCTACCGAACAACGAACTCACTCAACGATTTGATGATCACATTTGAGTTTTTCAAAAGACTAGAGTGTTTTTTCTTACACAAATTTTGCACCAAAACCTGAGTAAAAAGTCAGGTATTTATAGCCAAAAGGTAGTGCTTCTGAAGAGAAGCAAAGGTTCATGAACAGAAGCAACTTTTCTGGAACGACGTGACCACCTGCGCCTGTAGGTGGATATTTTGTTGAAATAAGTATTGGCCATTTGGCTTGCGCTAGCATTCTCTAATTAAGTGCCCTGTCATACCACACCAATAGTAAACCGGAGACCCCATCCGACATTCACCTAGATGATGCCTTCCGCAGTGCTGACACGGTGGGTGAGAAAACCCTACTGTCTGCGAGCCTTGAACCCCACTGCTTTGCCCAACATAACCGCCCCTAGACCCTCGAAACTGGGAGGAAGCGCCTACTATGGAATGAGAAAATAATGGTCTAGACGGTCTAGGAAATATACGAGGCCTAAACTCTCCTTGGGACACCATAGACTGCCCCATAGGTCTAGCCCGCTTTGATGGCCCTCTTTCAGATTCCTGTGTCCTCCTCCGTTGCCTCTGATCCTCCATGTGCAAAGGCCTGGATCCTGGCAATATCCATGTCCCTGTTCAAAGCAGCAATGGTACAGTCCCTTACCAAATACGGCTCCAATCTGTCCACATATCGATGGATTCTGTCCGTCATTGTAGCCACTACATTAGGAGCATATCGAGCCAAAGAATTAAACTGAAGACTGTATTCTCGAACACTCATATTTCCTTGTCGAAGGTTTAGAAACTGATCTGCACATGCCTCTCTGATCTCATAGGGAAGATAGTGGTCAAGGAATGTTGTTTTAAATTCGTCCCAACTGGGTGAATTTGCACCAATGCCCCTCGACCGTTTCCAGTCCTCATACCACAATATCGCTTCACCTTTCAACCTGTAGGCCGCAAGTTCTACCGTTTCTACACCAGTCACGTGCATAACATCTAGGGCCCTTTGGATTTGGTCCACGAAGTCCTGTGGATCTGCCTGTGGGTCTGACCCAGTGATTGTAGGAGGGTCTAATTTCAGAAAATCCTGTGTTCTGCGGCTCGCTATTCTAGTCGCATCATCTTCATTTGTCATTGGATTAGCCCATCCCTGCGTTTATGCAGCAACTATCTGCGTCAACATATGCACTGCATTTCTCAAATCCTGGTTAGTAGCATTCATAGGCGGCTCTGCGGGTAAAGTAGATGAAGCCCGAGATGCAAACTCCTGTTCAACACCACCTTGATTAACTTATTCCGGTGGTGGTCTACTAGTTCCCTCTCCAGCAATCCTGTCTATTCTTTTACGTTTGCCTTTGCCTTTCCTCGCAATCGACATTTTCTATAACACAAGAAAACCAATTCCAATGGTTAGATACGATTACAACAATAGCTCTATTGCACGATCTAGAAATGAAGGAAAGAAACAACTCTTAAATGTCCCGTAGCCTCCTACTTATAAATGTGGTGCACAACACATCGATAAGTAAGACTCTACTCAGACACGGCTTTGTAGACACCCTTAGGACGACCCGCTCTGATACCACTTTTGTCACGCCCCGAGTTCCAATGGGACGGACATGGCACCCGAAGCCGATAAGGCCCGAGAGAACCAATCTTCATCCCTAAACACCCATACACATACCAAGCAATAGTCATCACCACCACAAATAGAAATAAGAAGCCAATAGCGGAAGTTATGAAAAATATATAAGAAATATGAAACTTGACCGTTAGGGTCATCAAGACAAAACATACGTCCATTACACTCCTTTCATCTGACCCACAACATCTACAAAGCCTCTACAGATGCACAACCAAAACCAACCTAGAGAGTCGGGACACACCCCGCTCTATACATAGACACAAGACCAAAACAAATGTACATATAAGACTCGGAAAGCCCCGAACCAACTGGAGCTCACCAAATGTCCGCAAATGATCCGCAACCTACAGTGGAGGCCTACTAGTACCTGTGCCTGCAGCAAGTAAGGTAAATTCCCCCAAAGGGGTAAATACGAAGAATGTACTGAGTATGTAAGGCTATAAGAAACTGTATCAATAAGTGAGGACATCAAAGTAACTCAAAGATAAGAGAATAGACAATATAGATAAACCAACATTCCATACGTGTGGAACCATGTACATTACATTCTTTATTTCCTTTATCATTCATCTTCATATCAACAATAATCATATCATGCCCGGGACCAACTGATCAGTGGTAAAAGAGGATGACCCATGCTAGGCATTTTAACCCCTGGGATACGGTCCTCATCAATACATATATCGGGATCGACCCATGCTAGGCTTTCATTTCGCCCCTGGGATACCCCCCGTAATATTGGGATCGACCCATGCTAGGTGTTCCTTCCACCCTGGGATACCACCCAAGAACACATAACTTCTCTTTACAACATTACTTTAATCTTTAGTTATGAAATTGAAACGTTATTGGTTATCGCATTATTGGAATTTTGGGACAATGTTCAATGTACAAGAGACACATGAATAAATATATATATAGGTAACCAACTGACATGAGATACTTTGGAACATTTCGACATAGGTACAAGTACAATGGCAAAGGGAGCAATATGTGCTGCAGGAAGATACGGACAAAAATAACCTTACATACCTTAGCTTCTCAATAAGAATCCACAATCCTATTGCATATAATGATCCAGACCCTTACTCTACAACACAAGCACATAACGGAGTTTACGTCAACATCTAACACCTTACAAGTGCAAAAGACGACAAAAGGTACATAATTGCCTATAACGCCATTTCCCCCTTTACAATGAAATTTCGGCATGACCATTCCAAAAATACTACAACATGCCATACATTGACCAAACATCATAACCAATAGCATTTCGCAACAAAGCTTCTTCTTTACACTTTCTCATTCACACCATATCACAAAGAATCCATTAAGTCACCTTAATACACTTCATAGCACATATCGGCCAAAATTCCATAATTTACACTTATGGAAAATAACAAGTTTAATAACAAAATCACACCATACATGTTCATAATTTATCCATACCATGCTCTTCCATCAAGACATCATGTCTCTTTTCAAGTTCAAATCACAAAGATGACACATCTTTCACCAAAAGCACAAATACACTATTCACCACCTTACCAACATAACCATCATGATATACATAATCTCCCATGTATATAATATGTTAATCCATGAAAATAAATACTTACCAAGGCTTGGAAAATGATGATCTTCTCCAAAAGTTGACTTAGGGTTCTTAGGGTTTGAGAGAACCAAAAAGGAAATGTCTAGTAATTTCTCAAAATGTGTTGTGTAAGTTTAAGAATAAAAATATGATTTTGGCCCCTTATTTATATCATCCTTAGCCACTCTTAAGTCAAAGATGAGGTGTCCAAGTGGTCATTAATTCTTGGGTCAAGAATGGGTCATTTTATTCCCTTTTTGGGCTATGTCTTTCTTGAAATTTTGGGCCAATTTTTGAGCCCAACAATCCAAAGAAATAAATTCCAACACTTTGCATATATAATATATCCTTTATTACATGTTCAATTAATTCCGTCACTTAGTTGCATACGTTCGAAAATTTACGGGGTGTTACAGATACACTGATGGATAAAAACCAGTCAGCATTTGTCCCAGGGAGATTAATTAATAATAATATCATCCTCAGAAGGGTATGGGATAAAGAAGATTTCACCTACGCGTACGACTCGGTTGAATGGAGCTATTTACGACAGATCTTGGAGCTATTGTAATTCCCAGGCAGATTAATAGAATAGACAATGCAATGTGTTAAAATGGTCTCCTACTCGATACAAATTACTGGACAGTCAAGCCAACATTTTCCCGCTAAGAGAGGATTACGACAAGGGGACCCGCTTTCCCCTACCAATTCGTATTGGTTATGAAGTACCTCACTAGGCTATTAAAGCAATTGAGAAGGCAGCCTAACCTCAATTATTATCCCAAGTGTGAAAGAGTGAACCTGGTGCAATTAAGTTTTGCTGATGACCTATTATTGTTCTATCAGGGAGACCCATGACTGTTCAAATATTGTATAGTCATTTCCAAGAGTTCTCTCGAGCATCTGGTCTTGTTGCTAATGTGGATAAAACCTCAATTTTTTTCGGAGGGGTATCTATTGTGGATCAACAGGAGAAACTAAATATTATGGGCTTTTCCATGTGTCCCCTACCTATTCGATACTTAGCGGTACCTTTGAGCTCTAAAAGGATGTTTGTCATACAGTGCCAACCTTTGATTGAGAAGATCGTGGGTAGAATTCAGAATTGGACTTCGAAGTTTCTTTCGTATGCAGGTAGGACACAACTTATCAAAACTGTGTTATTCTCTGTGCAGGTGTTCTGGTCCCGGATCTTTATCCTACCTAAAAAGGTGATTCAATGTATTAAAGTTGTTTACCGTAAATTCTTATGGACTGGTAGTGTGGATACATCATGGAAAGCCCTCATAGCCTGGAATATACTGTGCTACCCAAAATCAGCAGGACTCAATATCCTGGACATTGTGGATTGAAATAAGGCATCTATTAGCAAGATGTTATGGAATCTATGTCACAAAAAAGACAAGATGTGGATAAAATGGGTACACATATATTATGGAAAGAATGGGACAGTTTGGGATGTAGTACCAAGGCAAACCTCTTGGGTGGTGCAAAAAATTATCAAAGCCCAAAAGTATTTTCTAGAAGCTGGTTGGAGTGAAAGAGATGTGCTAGATGCTGAGAATTTCAACATTAAACAGATGTATAGGCAGTTGAGGGGAAACTACGACCAAAAGGTGGTCTGGAGAAAGTTAATTTGCAATAACGTAGCACATCCAAAATGGATATTTATCTTGTATCTTAATGCGTATGGCCGGCTACTTACTAAGGATAGGTTGGCTAAGTAGGGATATCTAGAAGATGAAAAGTGTGTGTATGCAATGAAGAAAATGAAGACGTTGAACACCTATTCTTTCGCTGCTCCTATGTAGCCCAGGTATGGAATGCAATACTAGGATAGCTGCAGATACAACGACAGGCACAAGGGTGGTATGAAGAGTTAAGATGGGCAATAACACAAAGCAAAGGTAAGAATACAAGAGACGAGCTATGCAGAATGGCGTTAGCTGCTGGAGTATACTATGTGTGGAAAGAGCGAAACCAACGTATCTTTTATGTCAAGAATAGAGAGCCCAAACTTGTTCGATTGATAATACAGGACATACATGTACGAGGGGTAGGAAAGCTACGAGTACTGGAATTGTTGGATAGATTGAATCATTATCCTTAATGTTTGTAGTAGTTGTTGTTTAGTTTAGGGATAGTATGTCATTAGAGAAGGAAGCTTACTCAAGACTGGGGCTCTCCAGCTCTTGATTTTTTTGTCCTATAACGTTTACTGGTAATAAACTCGTTTATTTATCAAAAAAAGAATGAAATATGTATTTTAGAAAAAATCTTAAACCATCATTTTATTTGTGATTGAAATTGAATGGGTAAAATTTCATTGACCTTTTGTCTATTATAATCCTAATTATTATTGAGATTAACTAGTATGCACTGTCAGTGCACACAAAATTTACTCGGTCAGCTTATTTTTGGTATGCTATTAAGTATTACCACACATATTATTAATATTTAAATAAAAATAAAGAAAAGAGTGTTATAAGGTAATTTGGACTCTCAATTAATTATACTGAGTTTGCTTAGGATTCGCTTATCAAAAATAGGAAAATCTCTTTGACCTTCTTCCTCATCCTACGCACGCTTCAACACCATTGAACTGTCATTCACCATTAGAGATTCACTATTCCTTGTTAATTCCTTCACTTGGGCGGAATATCCCAAAACTAAGGTATGTTTTCTCCTTATATTCTTAATTTCTTCCTCTCTGTGTATTAAATCATTCCAATATATGTACACGGGTATTAGGGGTGGAGTATGATGGTGGATTCAGAATTTAAAATCACTGGATTCTGTTCTTTTATATATGTACCTATGGTTATTTATTTTTTTTACACACATTTATTTAAGCTCGATGAGTCTACTTTAGATTCGCCAAGGTACACAACTTAGGTAGACTTTTAAGGTAGAAACTAAATATAGGTACCAGTTTCCTTTTATGGTCTAAAAATGCGTGATATATAAAGTGTGTTTCATGTTATGGTTAGTACAGTAATACAACTTGGTTTTGCTTTAATGGCTTCACATTTTCAACCTCAGATGTGAGCTTTTACCTAACTAAGAAGTCTGGATGTAGTAAGTTTGTGGTTGGCTCCCTTGGTACTTGTAGTTGTTGCTTCATGAATCATGAATATGGCTTCATCAATCTCTTTCTTGAACAACTTTTGATGGTCCATTTTAAGAAATATTGCTCATTCAAAGTTAATTTCCATTTTCAAAGAGTATATACTAGCAAATTTAGTTTGACATAGAGATATCGATAGTGCCCGATCAGCTTGCCCCCACCTCAACTATTTCATCTGTACTGATTAGTACATCATAGTAAGACTACAAGTATTGGGAAACTCTGCCCACCCCACGTAGTTCCTTGTATTAAAATTTATCGCTGAAATTCAGATGGTCATGTCATTGTGTTGTCACTTTCCGAGTGCATAGTTTTAGTCTTTGCTCACAAGAAGTGACTGCAATTCACAGTAACCATGTTCATGTAATTAAGTCCTTCCTGTATGAATGCTTTGGTATGGAGTATTTAATTTTTCCGTCTGCTCACATTTAAAAGGGCAATCCGGTGCATTAAAGCTCCCGCTATGCGTGGGGTCCGATTATATGACAGCAACTTTACCGGTTACTCCAAAGATCCCCTTCACATTTGATCAGTATTAAAATCCCACTAGCATCCATAACATGTTATACATAAAGTATTGTATGTATCAACTTATCTTATTTTCCTAGAAAGAAATAAAGAGCAAGATTTTTGTGTTCTCATATTTTTCTTACTACTAATAGTAATTTTTCCCCTGTTTGTATCCTATATCATTAATATAAATTTCACTTTTTGTATTACGGGAAATGCTTTTGGTATTACAAGAAACCAAAAACAATTCTCAGTGTTGAAAAGTTTATACGACATTTCAATGAACATAAAATTCTTGAGATCTAAATCATTCTTTGGTGGTGCAATACTTGAAGAAGTGTTGTCTTTACTTGATAAGAAACTAACTGTTCAACTATTAAGTTTCTCTGGAGGTGTCTTTGATTCCATTTTATCAGTATCCTGAATAAGCACATCTTTGTTACCTTTAACAACAGGATATTTTGGAGTCATGTTTTGAACTTCAAGGATATTGTCTTTTGCTTGAACTGCCTTGAGAGGATTGAGAACAGGATACCTATTCAAATGTACATGATCTTGTGACCCAAGATCACAAACTAAACCACTTCTTCTTTATTATTTATATGATAACTGCAGATCACTCTATCAAATAACTTTTGGTTGTTAATGTACAATAAATTAAGGACTAGTCATCCTCTATAACATGTCAAAAAGAACACCTATGATATGGTGCTAAATACTTCCCAACTGATCAAGTTGTGTAGGATAAAGGACAAGGTCTAACTTTTAATTTCAAAAGGGCCAATAAGAAGGGACAAGATCTGAGTCGTGTAGAACACAAAGGATATGGTACTACATGCTAGTCACACTAATACACAAAAGGTTATTCCGTAACAAGATCTCTAGGCAACAACAAACCTAGTGTAATCCCACACTATGTTGCTCGGACTCTTCAAAAATGTCATTGGGCACTGTCTGATAGTTCAAACGTAGTGTATTTTTTGAGGATCTGTGTTGCCAGTCAAATATTCCCATCTCCGGCAAAGTCGAGCATAAACAGTGGCAAGAATGGAATAACTTGATTTTACCCAGATTGAAGATAACAACAGAGATACAGGTGTAAATATTAAGAGATGGACAGGTGTCTAGTATTCTAGAAAGTAGTATTAGGGGTATTAGAGTATTCTTAGTTATATAAATATTTCTTTTATTTTTATTTTAATAAGCTTATTGGAGGAATTTGTTAGGATGGCAATACAGAAAACAAAGATGCCAATAAGAAAAGAATTATTAAAAATGAAAATCAACAATCAAATAAATTACATATTTGCTTTGAGTTCGATATATGGAAATAAGACCATATTTTAGAAATTAAGGAATGATTAATAATATTCCAATAGGCAATAGCCATGATCCAAGAAAATTGGAATCAATAACAAATCATTCTTTCTAGCATTTCTAACAAAGATATATTTTTCATTCTACTTTTTTAATAAATAGATCTATTTTTATAACCCTTGTATATATAGTATGGTATTACGCCATTAAGAAAGAGAAATCATCCGAAGATTCAGAAGCGTCACTTGAAACTTCAGCAGAAGGAGCAGGTGTTGGTTGATCATGTTCATGGTAATGATGACGATGTTGATGATGATAATGGTGATAATGGTGGTAGTGATGATAATGTTCATATGGAGCACTTTGAGGAGAGGGTGCAATAATAATTTCTCCAGAAGTTGGTGGGCTAATTGGGGCTTCAACAGGTGATGAAACAGTTGTTGAAGTGTCATCACTAGGAGAAGGAGCAATTGGAGGATCTTCCAAAAGTATTTTTCTAGAGAGAGTTGGAGTTGAGAGAAAGAAAAGACCAAGGAAAAGAGAGATGAGTAAATTTGAAGTGGCCATTTTTGCAATTCACTGAATTGTGTTGTTACTGCAATGGTGAGAAAAGTGTGAAGTAAAGGGTGGCTTATATAGATTAGACATGGTCTTTTTGCATTAAATTTAACTTAATTCATCTCTTCTTTAATTTCCTTTGGAGTTACTTTCTAAGACTCAAGATTGCCTTGATTTTACTAAAGAGTTGGTGGAATTATATACAGTTCAATTAGGGCCGGCTCAACAAGATTCGGGGTCAAAAATCAAATTTTACAAAGAGCCCCTTTAATAATTATAAAATGTGAATTTTTTTATATACGAAGACATAGTTTATTGAAATTTCTCAGCAACTCTGATAGTGTTTTGGTCGATGTTGCCTTCATAATGTTGGGTTTGATCTTGGGGAGAATCTCCCTGCCTATTTTTCACTGTGATTGCGTTGAATTTAACATTGAAATTAGAATGTTGGATATCAAATATACTAATATGAAATCATTTGGTGTTGATTTAAAAAAATGAATCAACTTTAAAATAAAAATTTGTTGGTTGTTGGGGATTTTAATAGCTCAATTGATTGGGTATCTAAAAATTTTTCTTATTGGTGCGAATTTGATTCCCCACCTTACAATTCACTCTCTCATTTCCCCTTCCTTACTCCCTATGTACTATTCCATCTGTTCCATTTTAATTGGTCATCTTACTAAAAATAAATGTCTCATATTAGTTGATCACTTACTAAATCAAGATAGAATTAATTAATTTTTTTCCATTTTACCCCTACAATTAATTACAATTTCAATATTCATTCATATACCCAATGAATATCATTAATATGGGTAAAGAATAAAATAGTAAAAATTATCACTCTACCCCCCTCCCCCTGCCCAAAAAAAAAAAGATTTTTCTTCTTTATTTACTTGCACTTTATGTGATGAAGTGAAAGGTAAAAGAACATAGATAATGTTCTTTATCTTCTTCATTCTTGGGTCTCAAAATTCAATAAAAACTTGGGCAAATTTGTACAAATCAAGCTCACTTTTCAACTATATTACTTCACTACAACATCACCACCAAACCACAGTAATCAATTTGACCAATAACTAAGAATTTAGACATTTTTTTGTTCTTCAAACTTTTTCAAGTTTCAACAATGATGGATTCGAAATTATTTCTCCATTTTTGAATCTCAGCAACAACTAAGGATCAAGAATGAGTTTAGACTTGAATCTCACCTTCAAAACTTCAACAACAATCGAATCTGCATCCAAATTTGTTAAGTTCATACAAGAACAATTTTTTATTTTATTTTGCATCTTTCAAAACAACTTATCATGTTAACATTTGAATTTGATTGAATGTATCATATTTTGAAATTAAAAAGAAAACAAAAGATAAAGAAAATAAATAGAGTTTTAAAAATATATATATACATGAAATTACACGTGGTAGTGTGCGTATTTCGCTCCCTACCAGAAATTTGATGTTATGTTAGCACTTAGAGTGCTATTTATTCCACTTTAAAATTTTCAAAAATAATAAATCATCTAAAAATAAGGTATTTTCCTGAAACTTCGAGTATAGATTAGGATACTTATGTCATTTCACTTCTCTCTTCGTCCTATAATATGACATTAATTTACGGAGTAACATTATTTTAATGATTGTCTTCTTCTTCTTCTTTTTGGAGATGTTTTTTCCTAATAAAGAAAAAATATGTAAAAGATGATGGCATATTTATTTGTGGTCAAATTATTCATCAGCAGCTAGATGTCTTGGTTCGCTGGGAGTTTTGGCAAGTAGAAATTCTTTTTAGATATTAAAAATATTTAAAAGATGATTCACCTTGATATTTGGGAAGCTCAGCCATCAATTAATTTATTATGTATAATCAAAATGAACATTTTTAAACCATTTCAATCATCTGGATTTCTCTTAAATTCGCTTTCAATTCGTTTAGATTAATATTTTGTACTTTATTACGTTTCAATGTAACATAAAAGTTGCAATTCACATGTTAAGAAACTATAGATTGAGATTGAACTTTAAATTGCAATTCACATCAAAATTTAAATTTTACGACATTCAACTTTTAAGATTTTTAACATTGAACTCACTATAGTTTAAAATTACTAGATTAGATCTGTTACTTGAACAATAACGAATATTTATACATAAATTTATGCTTTATGTCAAAAGCATTAGATTCAGATCAACTAGTACTACAACACTCTATTCCTCTTTGTCTTCACCTGCAACAAAATTTCACATACATCCCTTTTCTTTTCTTTAATATCATTTTTTCTAAAAATAATTTCGATCTATATTTGTAACCCTAGTACATATAAGGTATTACAAAACTAAGAAAGAGAAATCATCATCAATTGATTCAGAAACTTCACTTGAAACTTTAGAAGGAGCTAATGCAGGTTCTTGAGCATGTGGTTGATCATGTTCGTGATGAGGGCCTTCATGACGACATTTAGGGTAGGGTTTATGGTGGCCTACATTCGGTGGGTGATGGCCCTCATCAGGATGACCACCACATATACGCTCAGGAGCAGGACCAGGAGAAGGAGAAGGAGGAATGATGTCACTTGGTGAATCTTGAGGAGATGGTGAAATAGTTATTTCTCCAGAAGTTGATGGTGCTTCAACAGGTGATGAAACAGTTGTTGAAGTGTCATCACTAGGAGAAGGGGCAATTGGAGTATCTCTCAAAAGTATTTTTCTTGAGAGAGTTGGAGTTGAGAGAAAGAAAAGGACAATGAAAAGAGAAAGGATTAAAGGTGGAAAAGTGGCCATTTTTCCACAATCAAATACTTATTTGTGATGTTATTGCAATGGTGAGAAATTGCGAAGAAAATAGTTGCTTATTATATAGTGGAAATATGGTTTTGTTATTAAATTATGGTCTATCTCTTCATTTAGTAGTCAAACTTTCAAACTTGACTACTAATTTATCATTTATCCTTTTTTGCTCCATTTTTTAAATGTCAAACTGATGAGATTACATGCATATGATACATAATACTCCCTTCGTTCCAATTTATATGATGTAGTTTGACTTGACAAGGAGTTTAAGAAAGAAAGGAACACTTTTGAAACTTGTGGTCTAAAATAAGTCATAGATGTTTGTGTGGTTGTAAATCATTTCATTAAGGGTAAAGTGGTATTTTAAAATAAAATTATTGCTAAATATTGAAATATGTCATTCTTTTTGGAACTAACTAAAAAAGAAAGTATGTTATATAAATTGAGATAGATGGAGTAGTTTGTACTGTCCATTTGAAGTTCCAAATTAAGGAGAAATTTGAATTACTTGGGCTAATAACAGCTGTATATTGGGCCGAACAGCTAAATAGGTCATCTAAGATTAGACCAAAATGAGATGGCACACATGTCTTTATTTTTGGACGGTAAATAACTTAAATCTCACTATTATAGGGGCTAATTACTTCATCTCCCATAAATTTTTAATATTACATAATATCACATTAAAAATTGAGTTGGATATAGTGTGTAGTCACGATACATGGTTAGTAGCAAATACATTGTAGATAAGCAACCCTCCAGATACATGCGGATACTTTATTTTTTTTTTAATCAAAGACCCAATGGGCCGCTTTATTAATCAAACAATGTACAAATAGGTGGCCCAAAGTGCCAAAAGTCCAAAAAGAAAACAGAAAAAGTAAAAAATAATAAACTAAGTGATCCTAATTAATTAGGAAAGTAAAATATCTGGAGATAAACTCAACAGACAAATGAAGCTTCTAGAGAGAACTCCATTGTCTGAAAAAATCTTTCAAGCTCAAAACTCGAACACGCATAGAGAGACGATGAATCAGAGCTGTGAAAAGGATTTCCAGCAGCCACAAGGTGTTTCTTCTTCAACCATGCGTTCCAAAACTGATCAATCAAATGAATCTGAGCTGTTCATCGAACATGTCAACCTCGTCGTCACCACAGTTGACTCTTGAACTTCTAAACATCTTTCAGGTACAGTGGTTACATTAAATTAGATTCCTTTTCTTAGATCTAAATTTCAACGGGTTGAATCCCCAAAGGAGATTGATACCACCATTGACATTTAAATCCTCGAACAGATCTCTAATTTTTTTTTAAAAATTTGAGGTTGGAATCGAGCTGCTTCAAGGCTATTAAGCTTCATCTGTTCATGCTTGTCAAAGTACCAAGCTGATATCTTCAAGAGGAAAACAGAGTTACGACTTGCATGCGGATACATATTAAGGCGTCCACATATATGTTTAAGGTGTCCGGACACATGGTTCAGTTCATGTAATAGGAGAATAAGTAAATATGATAAGGATGTTTGGGAATTTATGTAATTTTTGCTTTAATTTTCACACGTCAAATATGTAAACGTTAATTTTTGTCCTTCAGTAGTTTAAGTAACAAATAAATGGATGGAAATATTTCTGATACAGAAATAACAAACAACTTTTAACGGGACATAAGTTTATATTCTCGTACCATAATATTTCATAAGTTATGTCGTAAAAAACATAACAAACTATAGGCTTGACATCGAAATAACAAAAAGTCTTTTATCATATAAGTTTATGTATTTGTATCATAATATCCCATAAATTATGTCGTAAAAGACATAGCAAGTTATGTCATATGTGGATGGTGCAATATCCACTAGTTATGCCATAAAAGGCAAAACAAGCTATGTTGAATGCCGATAGGGCATAATGTATTTATCATATTCTCTTATTATATAAGAGGGAGTTGAGGGATTTAGCATACATGTCTGTGTCATCGTGAGGGCATTTTGGTCAATGCAACTGCTTCTGCTTACAACCACAACGCTGCCTTGATTTTGCTGGGTTAGCTGCTAAACACGTGCTCCTCCAAGAACACCGCTATCTAAGTTTTGTTGTAAAGCGAAATTGTATGATTGTGCAAGAATTTGGACTAAAGATTTTAACTTTTTTTGTGGGTTTAATGTTTACAGTATACAAGTTATGACGTAAAGGAATAGATTGATTACCCATGGAGGAATAAATGAAGTTTTCTCGACAAAAATATGCATACAGTATTGATTCTATATGGATGTTTTTTGTACTATTCGCCTTTCCCATGATTTTGGTTAATAATCATAGATGATGTTTACATGAATATGGATATTTGGTCCTTTCTTAACCATCAAGGTTTGTATATTCTTATCCAGTTCAAAAATTGATTGGAGGATCAAGGCCTAATAATATTTGTCCAAAAGGTTTATAATCAATTCTTGTAGAAGTAAAATTTGATCTCTATTCCAATAACAACGAGTCTGACTTCTCACCTTTGATGCTATTACCCTATTCTTGTATATCAAAATTGTTATTGGAGAATGCACAATTATAGGAAAGACGAAGTTGATTCTAATAAATCAGAGATTCAATTAAAGCTATGCCCATCTCATATTCTATAATTGTCTTGGCTGTAGTTAAGAGCTCATTTCTTTAGTGATGACAAGTAAATAATACATTTGGCTAAGAAAAGAAATTTGTCTTTCTCTTGGTACTAGATGAGCATAACACTATTAAGGTTATTGAAATGTTTATGTTTAGATTCCTGTTTTAGAGATTCTCTAATTTCTTCCCTAAAGTAGGAGAATGATTTAGTCAAATAGTATTTTTTTTCTTGTAGTAGAACACATTATGTGCCCAGAGTTTTCGTCTAATTACACACATTTTTTGCAGAATTTTGTTCATATTGCGGACCTTGAAAGGAGGGAGATTGGATATGCCTCTAAGATAAACTAGAATTCTCTTGATAGTACAATCATTGTTGAACAAGCGGCACTGCATCAACAAAGATTTGGACTTCGGCACTGTCGTTTATTCAACAATGATTGTGCTATCAATAGAACTTTGGTTGACGTTGGCTCTGACACAGGACAAATGTTATGACACAAGTTCTTTTCCTCCAGCTAATGGAGCTCCTTCGCAGGCCTTGTAATTATGGTTTGGTTATTATATAAATTTGTTAATGGATGTCGTCCTGCCATATGTGCCATCAAAATAGTAAACCACGAGCAGTCCTGTGCATTGAATGTTACAAGAAAGAGTGTTACTAGGATGTTCCTTTTACTGTTAATGGGATGTCACTACTGTATTTAAGTGCATCAGTTATTTTCCTCTGCCACCTCCTTTCATTACCTTCAGAGGCGAAGCCAAGATTTAAAGTTTGGGGGTTCTGAAAACTAAATTAAAAGGGATAAAAGTTGACAAAAATAACACATATTCTTGAACATTTGATTTCGGGACTTGAGCTTGAGTATGTGGGAAAGAAACGATTTTTTGTTTAGAGAAAACGTGTTTTTTATTTATGTTTTTTTTTAAAAATAATTAGTTTGTAAAAAAATATTTATATATTGTTGGGAAAAATGTATAGGCAAACGTGCATAATACAAGGTAGGAAAGAAACTATTTCAGTTTTGGAAAGAAATCTGCACATATATGCAGCTTTATGCTTTGCAAAAAAGGCGCAAAAATGAATGGTGAGAGTGGGTTTCGAACCCACATAACACGCAAAAGATACCTTTCACAGCAACTTCCTTACCACTGAGCTATCTGTCAGATATTTAAGGGGGTTCAGACTGTAATAATTATATGTGTTACTGAAATTTCTAAATGTAACTACAGGGTCTACGCAAAAGCTACTGGGTTCGTCCGAACCCCCGTGTCGCATACTAGCTCCGCCCCTGTTTACCTTAGAATTATTTAAGTTTTTTTCCCGACTTTAACTCACGATGCTGGCTCATTTGAAAGGAAATCGTGCAATTTTTTCCGCATAATGACACTGGAACTAATAGGTTATTGGGCCCGTGCACAGCACGGACAACTACCCACTAGTACAAATATAAGACACAGACAGAGACATATACTCTACCATTCTACCTCAGCTGCCAAATTTTTTTCCTCTAAAAGTGATAAAGAACATATGCCCCAAAAGGCATTAATCTAGGTTTTAAACACTAACAAAGTACTAAAAATTACTACATAATTTATACCGCATAACTAAATTCCTACAGAACTTATGCGGAACGAATTAGGTCTGTATAGATAAAGGTACTTTGATCCACAAACACTAAATGAGTAGCAGGAATAAAAATTAAAGATCATCATATTTGAAGATAAAAATTAAAAGATCACTGCGAAATAGGCATGATCCGCCTAAAAACTTGCAATGAGGCGTAATATGAAGATAATTGTTTAATTATACGGCTTTTTATTTAAATGAGCTGACCTTTAATTTTTTTGCCCTTCAAATGGACTAACTTTTAATTTTTGTCCTAAAAATCGAATTTAGACTTAACGAGACATAGATACTTTAAGGGTGCAGGACATAACTTTTGAGATATTATGATGCAAAAATATAAACTTATGGCCTAAAAAGAATTTTGGTAGTTAACTGATATTTTATTAGCAAAGTGAACGTTTACCGCTTATAGAGGTTAACCATTACTTCACTTTCTCTTGATATGCCCAGTGCTCAGTGAAGCCCTTCTTTTATTCTTCTACTGCTTCTCTCATAGACTACATTAATACAATGGACAGAAATCAAATTCATGTAGCCTACTCTCTAATTTCTTAATCACACTACCTCGAACAAGGATTTCTTGTATTATCATCCTTACCATTCTTTCTTGTGGCCTTTTGGTACTTTGAAACACTATTCTATATCTTTCCTGCCACGTAAAGTGGAATTCTTTTCCGGAAAAATAACATAAATATACATCTTAATTTACCACATTTACACAAATCTCCATCCTTATAAAGTAATTACAAAAATCTCAACTATAAGTTATCTATCTCAATGGAATATATCGGGAACGAATTATGTGTCGTTGTGTATATCAGTGTGAGTTTTGTTTAAAAGATACATACAATGTGTATCTTTGAATGATTATAGTGTGGGTAATTATATATCTCAACGGAATGTATCGAGAACAAATTATGTATCTCGAAAGCCCAAAAAAAGGGATTTTCTGTAAATATGCAAAATATCGGGATTTTCTGTAATTAGACACCAAACTGTCAGGATTTATGTTGTTTACCCTTCTTTTCCTGATAGTGGGTCACTTGTATAGGACCAACTAGGGTATTGATCATGAACTAAAAGATATTTTAGAAACCCATAAAAGTCCATTTACAGGTCAGGGCCATAAAGGCCTATATGAGATCCTAACAACGTCATGACATGCTCAATTATCTCTTAACTTAGCTATGTTAGGCTCTTTAATCATTGTTGTAGCTCATCATATGTATTCCATGCCCCCTTATCCATATCTAGCTACTGACTATGGTACACAACTGTCACTGTTCACACATCACATGGATTGGTGGATTTCTCATAGTTGGTGGTGCCACACATGCAACAATTTTTATGGTAATAGATTATGATCCAACTACTCGGTACAAAGATCTATTAGATCGTGTCCTTAGGCATCGTGATACAATCATATCCCATCTCAACGGGCATGTATATTTCTATGCTTTCACAGTTTTGGTTTGCATATTCATAATAATACCATGAGCGTTTTAGGGTGTCATTATGTTTTCAGATACTGCATACAATTACAATCCGTTTTTACGCAATGGATACAAAACATCCATGCTTTAGCACCTGGTGCAACGGCTCCTGGTGCAACAGCAAGCACCAATTTAACTTTGAGGGGGGTGATTTAGCAGCAGTAGGGCAAGGTGGCTTTGTTGTCTATTCCATCAGGAACCATCGATTTCTTGGCACATCACATTCATGCATTTACGATTCATGTGACGATATTGATACTCTTAAAAGGTATTCTATTTGATACCAGATAAAGTAAATCTTCCTTGTGATGGACCTGGAAAAGGGGTACATGTCAAGTATCGGCCTGGAACCATGTCTTCTTAGGACTATTCTGGATGTATAATTCAATTTCGGTAGTAATATTCCATTTCAGTTGGAAAATGTAGTCAGATGTTTGGTGTAGCATAAGTGATCAAGGGGTAGTAACTCATATCATGGGAGGAAACTTTACGCAGAGTTCTATTTCTATTAATGGGTGGCTCCACGATTTCTTATGGGCACAGGCATCCCAGGTAATTCAGTCTTATGGTTCTTCATTATCTGCATACGGCCTTTTTTTTTCTAGGTGTTTATTTTGTCTGGACTAGTTTAATGTTTCTATTCAACGGACGTGATTATTGGCAAGAACTTATTGAATCCATCGTTTAGGCTCAAATTAAATTAAAAGTTATCGCTATTACTCAGACGAGAGCCTTGAGCGTCTTCTCCATGGGTTAAATACACTTTCTTTAATGAAAAGGCCCTTTAAAAATTAATTGCATTGAAAGATAAAAATTAAAGATCAATAATGACTTAAAATGTGCGGCCTAATTGTTGATGATCTCTAATATTGCCTCCATTTCAGTTTCTTTGTTTGACTTTTACTTGCACGAATTTAAGAAATTAAAAGAGAATTTTGAATTTTGTGATTTTAGATTAAAGATATGAAGGATGTGCCAAAATGCTCTTTGATCTTATGATCTTAAACAAACATGTCATGTGGGAAGTATTAGAAATCATCAAAAAGTTAAAATCTCTTTTAAATGAATTAAAAAAGAAAGTGAGAAAAATAAATTAAAATGAAGAGGGCATTTTTTTTCTCTCTCTGTTTTGGGTGTTTAGCTATAAAACCATGGGATCAGAAGAGCCTGCTTCATCTCAAGTATTACGACTTGAACCCACATGAGAGCAACATGATTTGAATTCCCAATATTTTACTTTTCTACCTTTGAAAGAATTAACGTTATTGTGCAATACACGATGAAGCAATTAGGACTAAAACCAAAATAAAAACTATTAAATTGCCAGAATGTAGGAGCTGCTGGAATAATCAATTAAAAATAAGGTAACTTCAATGTCCACTTCTTCTAGAATTTTTTCAGATCTCTGGTTTCAGTGATATAATGGAACTGCTTTTCTCTTATCTGAAAAGGAGTTCTTTTCTTTTACCTCATTAGTAATTAAGCAGTAAATTATTGTTTGATTTGTAGATAATGTCGATGACACTATAGCCATTTTAGGACCATTCCTCAAATCACCAACTTCCTTGACCTTATCTTATGACTTCGCGGAGACTTGTGTTTTTAGTAAACAGTCGTCCGAACCTGATCACCACGACCCCCTAGGAATTCTCTTTGGCAATTGCACACAAGATGTTTTCAGGTTTACACCTAAGAAGAAGAAGAAATTTCTCCAGCCTCTCTTCTAATTTTAATTGCCAAAAGGAAAGAGTTTATAATGCTATTTATCATTATCAAGCTTGACATGGTGATATAGAAAACAAATACAGCAATATGATACATTAATATTATGAAGACATTGATTAAATTACATTAATAATACAAAAAATTCCTTACACTTCTGATACCTATTAAGTTGCACTCAAAAAGAAACTGACAAAATACTGATTGTATTTTCCTTTTGTACACTCCACCAAGCATCAAAAACCAGCAATCCCTTTTTTCAAGTTTCAACCATGTACCAAATTATATGAAAAGATTTCAATACTTGTGTGCAAACACATTTGAGTCCATGTAACATAAACACTAGCCATGTTTCTAATCTTGATAACAGTTTTTATCAGGTTGCTAATCAAACTTATGACAAGCTAATAAGCTGCAAAATGGACAAAGAAATCTCCAAATCAGCAATGGTAAGAATTTTACCAAGTGCTAGAAGTTAAAGAATGTTATATTAAAGGCTATCTCTCTACAGTAACTTGGAACGCTCAATGTCCTAATGAAAGTGGTATGGCAATTAGTTCATCTGGTTTAATTTCTCAAGAATCGAAGGTACACTTTTATTAGCCAAAGACTCCCACCATTTTCCTGATACCTACACTAACAATTCAGTTCTCAAAGTTCTTTGGTTCTAACATAACCAGAGATTCGAAATTCTGAAGAGCCCAAATGGACAGAACTCAGAAGTACAGCTCTTTCCTTCATTTTACAGTATATACGAAAGCAACTACTTAAAATTTTACTTCGTTGCACGTTTTCACTTCACAGAACTGTATAAACATGAACCCGAGAAGATCAACTAATAATAAAGATTTCCAATTACAGAAATCGGGAGGTTGATACTTGATATCCAGAGCCTGAAAGTTCACCTCATTGAAATGCATATTCAGTATCAGTTGAGACTCATGATTGCTTTAACGCCACTCGGGCATTTTAAGAACCAATAATCTAAAAGACTTGCTTCAGACTCGGAAATGAATTAACCAGAAAGCCACAGCAATCAGTCTGTTGCAAAAGGGTACTCCTAGAACAAAACTAGGTAAAGAAACCATATTCATTTCCTTGTCAACATGGATACAGATAAACCCATGCCAACAACTAACTAAGAAAGAAAAGGAATTCACCCTTTTAGTAAAATGCACTACAATGCAGAACATACATCTAATAAAGAATGCAAGCAAGTTTAGGGATTCATCCTACCATATCTCAAAGAAACAGAATAGAAAACGCATAAAACACAAGATATAAAGGAAGCACAAAACACAAGATTATCCAACTATACTCCACCATATCCATAACGTAAAGCTTAATGTCACCAGTGACGTTTAAGTAACACACAATTCTTTCATCTAAGAGAGACTATGTAAAAAAGTTGGACAATATAGTTTCAAAACTAAAACCAAAATGTATTGAGCAACTCACACATTAGTCAAAAACAACAAGCTTCTGATATTCTTCACCAGAAATAGCAAGCTCCATAACATGCACCGGATCAACAATTCCACCACCATCCAAGAACATGGTCAACAGATTCTTAGAAAATCCACTCACAAGTGCTACACCACTCTGCTTTTCCAAAACTGGAGTCGACCTTGAATCACGAAGGTTCCAAAAAACGATCTCGGGCACATTTTTGTATCCCTTCTCTGCAAATTTTCGTTGAATTGCCTGATAGTCCGTCTCCCATGCATTTTCTGATGCCTGATCGAATTCCATATCGCTGAACACAAACACACTCTTGATCATTTGATCCTCACTTAGATTTCCTTGCACTGCCACTTCCAAAATCCTATCGAACACTCCCTGGAAGTTTGTGTTCATACCCCAATTCATATTTCTGACAAACTCGGTCTTCTCTTTTAGAGTATCACCTTCAACTTTCTGCAGTTCAGGTGACTCGCTGAATGTGATCAATTTTCCCTTCCACGGTTCCTCACTCAATTCAGAAACCAAGACACCAAGTGCAACAGATACCTCCATCGGTATCCCACTCATACTACCAGAAACATCACATACCGCGATACAATCACTTAATTTTCCTTTCTTACAAAGATCATCAACCATTCTTTTCCACTGAAGTTCAGCTACTTCTACACCATCTCCATCATCCAATGCCCCAATAATCTCATGAGGCAACAAAGCTCCGGCTGCAATTTTCGCCTTCCCCGACTTCACATCCTCAAGATATGCATTAAACCTTTCTTGATCATGCTTCAAAAAGAGTTCTTTATAATTGTTCATAGCCACAGACGCCACCCTATTGTACGGCAACGAATTCCACTTATTCGCACTCATATACACCTCCGGCAACTCCAACGCCTTGTGTAAAGGCACAAGCACCTCTTTTCTCAATCTATCTCTCACCCTATAAGCATAATGAACCTCTTCAACCCCATTATACTCACTATAACTCTCTCTCGGAAACATCTTTCTCGCAATACTCTCACACATCAACGTAGCCTTATCATACGACGAATCAACCGTTGGACACCATTTTGCAGCCAAACTAATCTCATTACTCTTCCCTAACTTCAACTTCTCTATATCAGCCCTCAACAACTCAACAAAAAAATCCGATATCTTATCATGTAAAAACCTATAATGCTCATCCTCATAGTACTTCTCTAACGCCTTTTTCGCCTTTTCCACCTCCTTTTCCTTCCTTAAAACCCTAGCTTTCTCTTGCTCAACCCTAATTTCTTCCTTCAATTCTTCCAAATTCTTCCTAACCTTTTCCTTCTTCTCTTTATTCTCCTCACTAGGTCTGCTAACCCTCTTAAATCTAGCACGACCACCACCACGACGACGACAAATACTTCTTTCCCGTTCCTCTTTCTCCTTCTTCCTAACGAAAGGACCTTCCAGAATTCGATACAGAATTTCAAGAGCATCCTTAAAATACCCGAATTCCGCAATTGCATGAACATTACTAGCAAGTGTTTTAGGGTGAGTATAATGTAACCAAAACGCTGCTGTATAAAACCCTTCTTTATCAGACTTACCTGTACCTCTTACGCCCCGAAGATTGCAAATTAGCTTCAAGGCCGTTAACGGATCGTGTGCCCAAGCTAATTCTAACCGTCCGATCAGATCATCGGGTGATGTGTCGGGGACGACGTGGAAGAAGAAATCTA
Source organism: Capsicum rhomboideum (assembly GCA_031232105.1). Classification (NCBI taxonomy): domain Eukaryota; kingdom Viridiplantae; phylum Streptophyta; class Magnoliopsida; order Solanales; family Solanaceae; genus Capsicum; species Capsicum rhomboideum. The sequence continues at coordinate 8,208,844 of CP124711.1, forward strand.
AGCAGGGATTACCGGAAGATATGAATGTAGCGGAATTGTTCTCCGTTAAACCGAGTAACGGTAGTTTTGAAAGAGCGAGATTTTTCATTTGATTAGGTATAGTGGTGTTGGGGTTGTCGTCGGGAATTGGATCAACGGTGGAGATGGGTGGGGTGACGGTGGTGGATGACGGTGGCTCACGGCGGAGCGATGGCGGACCGATGAGTAAAGAAGTTGACATTTTCTGAGAAATGAATTGCGCAAACTGTGGAAACAGAGGACAGGTGTTTATAGTGATGAATTTCAAAATGTAACACGTTTTGGACACGTTCAATGTGAAGTGAAAAGGAATGAATGATATTTTATAGAGTAATGAGTTTGCTTAGGGTACAAGAATTATTTGGGAGGGGGGGGGGAGTTGGTTGATGGAGATGGATTATGATATATACTCCTGTTTTAAAATAATTGTTCTTATTGAGTTGACATTTTTTTAAGAAAATATTTATTAGAAATTTATTTTATCAAATTAATCTTATGAAAAAGAATCAAAACTACTTCTGAACTATTCGAAATAAAGCAAAAGTACCTTTCGTTTATTTTTTGATTCAAAAATACCCCTTTATTTATTTTTTGGCTCAAAAACACCACTCCGTTTATTTTTTATCTCAAAAATATCCCTCACTTTAACGGAGTGCCACCAAGTACACTATGTGGAAAAAAAAGTCACATGACCAGTCCACGTCAGCATCCCATTTATGAAAAAGAGCCAAAATTGCCCCTGAACTATCCGAAATGGAGTAAAAATACCCCTCTACTTATTTTTTGGCTCAAAAATACCCCTCCATTTATTTTTTTGGCTCAAAAATACCTCTCACATTAACGGAGTGCCACCAAACACACCACGTGGAAAAAAAAATTCACATGACAAATCCATGTCAGCATCCCATGTAATACCTAGCCCATTTAATATTCAGCCGACCCACTTAACCATCCAACTTAACAACCCATTTAATACCCGTATCTCATCCATCTTCATAAATAAAGCGTAAAGATAGATCCACCCTTCATTTCACTTAAACTCTCTGGAAAAAAAATCGATGCAGACTAGGGATTCTAAGAAAAAAGAAAGCCCTTAGTACATGGGTAGAACTCTCCCATATTCTTTTACGTAATAAAGATGGGTCGAGTTTCAACCCATGTACTAAAAGCTTTCTTTACCCTCGAAATCCCTAGTCTGCGTCGAGTTTTTTTTTTTTGGAAAGTTCAAGTGAAATGAAGGGTGGATCTATCTTTACCCTTTACTTATGAGGGCGGGTCGAGTTTTTAGAAGATGGATCGGGTACGGGTATTAAATTGTTGTTAAGTTGGATGGTTAAGTGGGCTGGCTGGGTATTAAATGGGACATTGACGTGAACTGGTCTTGTGACAATTTTTATCCACGTGGTGTGCTTGGTGGCACTCCGTTAATAATGTGAGGGATATTTTTGAGCCAAAAAATAAATATAGGGGTATTTTTGCCCTATTTCGGATAGTTCAAGATAGTTTTGGCCCTTTTTCATAAATGGGATGCTGACATGGACTAGTCATGTGGCATTTTTTTTCCACATGGTGTGCTTGGTGGCACTCCGTTAAAGTGAGGGGCATTTTTGAGCCAAAAAATAAATAAAGGGGTATTTTTGAACCAAAAAACAAACAGAGGATATTTTTGCTCCATTTCGGATAGTTCAGGGATAATTTTGATCCTTTTCTATTAACCTTATTAATTATACTTGAAAATTTAAATTTAATTAAATACACTTTATATAGTCATTTAATAATAGGGATAGTATTGAAAGAACATAATAAAATTTTCTTGATTTCATAAATGAGACAACTAAATTGAAACAAATATTTTTAGCAAGAAGGCAACTATTTTAAAATGGTGTGAGTATTTGCAAAATCTTTGTTTCAGAAATACTCCCTATATTTCAATTACTCTGCACTTCAGAAAGTTTTTTAAAAAAATCTTATCATTTTAAATTAAAGATACGTGGAAGGTATTAAAATATTTTAAAATTTTATGATCTTAAATATAGTACGTGGAAAATTAAAATTACACAGTTGTCAAAAAAAATACGAAAAAGGAAAATCAAATAAAAAGAAAGTAAGATGAGCAAATTGAAACGAAAAGAGCAATGTTTTAAAATGTGTTTATGGGACGAGGCATAGCAAAAGTGCATCAACGCAATCTGTGGGGGCGAACGTACCATGAGGTGTTAGCCCCATTAGTTTGGGTATATGCTCAGATATTGGGCGAGTTTTTGTTTTTAGAGAGTAAGTCGAGAAAATCTCTGTCAATTAAATTAAAATTACTTTAAAAAAAAAATACTTAAATTAATATCAAAAATCATAAATTATTTAAGAGCGTGATTGATAACTTATAAAATATTATGATACAAAAATATAAACTAATATAGCACAAACAAATTAATTGTTCTAAGAAATAAAAATTAAAGATCAGCATGAAATAGGGGCAAAAAGCAAATAACCCGAAGATAATAGGTTTCGGTAGAGTTGGCCTAATCATGACTTAAATGTTGGGCCTAATTGTTGATGATATCTTAATTCTTTGGTTCTTGGTCCGTTACTTGCATTGGAGTCCGAATAAATTCGGATTTATGCCGAAAAGTTTCACATTGGAGGGGGAGGGTAAGACGCTTCCTAGCAAAGACGACTCCAAATCCAGGGGTACTCAAATTCAAGACCTCTGGTTAAGGGTGAAGGAGTAGACAACTTGCTTCATCTCAAGTATAGTAATACATGAAAGTTGAAACCAACACGAATTGAATATCCAATAGTTAACTTTTTTACCTTTGAATGAAAAATTTAATTGTCTTTTACCTTATTACTAATTAAGTAGTACATTTATTGTTTGATTGGTAGATAATGTCAATTGCAATTTCGCTGTTTTACGACCATTATAATTATGATCACCATTTATCAGGACATCCTCAGAATACCAACTTCCTTCACTAAGCAAGCATCAACTCCCGTACGCCATAGATGATTTTCTTACTTTGCAGAGACTTGTATTTTTAGTAAACAATCACCCGAACCTGATCACTACGACCCCCTAGGAATTCGCTTTGACAATTGATTTTTTGATCGAAATCCATTACAAAGATGGACAAGGAACATGATGTATTAAAGCTCGTTTGTCAAGTCTAGACAGACAGACATCATGTGCTATGACACACCAGCAAACATTCCACACCATGATAGTACACTATTGCACACAAAATGTTTTCAGGTTTACACCTAAGAAGAAAAGATATCTCTCAACCTCTCTTCTAATTGTAATTGCCAAAAGGAAAGAGATCATAATGTTTTGTGTATGATAGATTTTTTATTCTTATCAAGCTTGACATGGTATGGCAATTATTAGTTCATCTAGATCAACTTTTCGAGAATTAAATGAAGATTTTTACTAGCCAAAGACTGATCTCCACTCAAGAACAGTTCAGTTCTCAAAGTTCTCTGGTTATTAACCAGAGATTGGAAATATCTACAACTATAACATACCCAGTATATTCCCACAAAGTGGGTTCTGAGGAGGGTAAAGTGTACATTATCCGTACCGAAGAAATGCTTGCCTTAAAATGATTATATTTTCCTATATTAAGATGGACTTCACTACTGCCTTTGTCAGGTCCGAATCATTTCTTTTTATATAATTTTAGTATTCAGAGCAGCTTGTATGCACCTCGACTAATTTTATACAACTGGATAACTTTGTCCACTAAATTTGAGATGAGTGAAAAGAAATTACCTAGTGTAGGTGTCTACTAATATTTGAACTTGAGAACTCATAATTCTCTTCACCACTAATACTAGTGTAGGTTCTATATACCCTTGAGTGCTATTAGAAAAGAGACTTTCGTTTGGAAGCATAAATGGTACACAATGCTTGACAATTTTTTAACGAAAATAAATAGTAGTATATATTAGGTTTAATAATAATTTATGTATTACTAGAATGGTATTATATAAACCACACAACAATTTTGTCAAAATTTGGTAATTGTAGTGTTCTAGAATATAGTCCCCGAAAATTTTATTTTTATCTTATTTATATTTACGCAGTATAACTTTCTGATGAAAATCTTTAAGTTGTAACACCTTAATCGCAGCTAAAACTTTGATCGGCAAAAAATTGCCTTAATTAGTAGGCATTTGGTCATGCAATTTGGAGTTCAAATTAAATTTTTTATTTAAAATTAGCGTTTGTTTTAAAAGTTGGAGTCCAAATATATTTATAGTAGTATAGTGGTTGAATCTATGGGGAAAACGAGAATAGAGACCATGCTCCCCTCTTTCTTCCTATGGTTATAGGATTAAAACACAAGCCAAGGAACTCAAAATCATAACGCAAATAGCCAAAAAAGTTTTCCTTTCTTAAGACTTTTTTTTCCTTTTCTTGATGATAAACATTTCTTTCTTTTCTTGATGATAATAAACTCAGAGACTATCAAACATTAGTCAAAGAGAGTAAAATTATCACATAGAGAACTTAAAGTATGGTAAATCAATGTTTTATACAATTAAGTGCATCGGGAAAAAAATAAACTAACATGAATATGTACACACAAATATACTAGAGCAACCCATATTTCTCATTAATAGATAATAGATAGAAATTAAGCACCTCATCACAATTTCAACAATTTGCCTCTTTACAATTCAATCAAACACTACAAGTTTTTGATACTCTTCACCAGAAATAGCTTGCATCATATCAGCTTCAGGACTCAAAATCCCACCTTCCTCCAAAAACAAAGTCACACTATTCTTTGAAAATAAGAAAAATAACTTGCATTAGTAGATAAACGTGACAACTATATTGGAACGAACCGAGTAGTATAAAAAGAAAAATAAACTACGTGAAGATGGAAACACAAATATAGAGCAACTCATATTTCTCATTAATAGATAGAAATTAAGCACATCTCATCACAATTTCAACAAATTATCTTCTTACAATTCAATCAAAAACCACATCCAGGAGCTTTAGTGCACCGGACGATCCTTTTTTTTTTTAATCAAACACCACAAGCTTTTGATACTCTTCACCAGAAATAGCTTGCATCATAACAGTTTCAGGACTCAAAATCCCACCTTCCTCCAAGAAAATAGTCACAAGATTCTTGGAAAATCCACTCACAAGTACCACCCCTTGTTGATTCCTAGGTACTGGTGTTGCCTCTGAATTCCTCAAATCCCAAAACACAATCTCCCTTGTTAAAAATGATTTGCGAAGCAAAATTGGAGATGACTTTTTGAATGATTGTTTAGTTTGTTATATAGAGGATGAAGTATTTGAAAATGTACCTAATGATGCAATCATTGATCGTTTTCAAAACATGACAATTCGTCGGGTGCAATTGTAACGATAGTGCTTATATTTATAATGTTTATGTAGTCCATCGCTTTTTTTAAATATATGAAATATCGTTATTTGTTATTTAAATATGCTATTGTTATATATTAGTTTGAGATCGTTGTTTTGTCTTGAAATTCTAAACTCACAGACCTCAAATCCTGACTTCGCCTCTGGGGATAACTCATCCTGGGATTAATTATCCCGGGATTATAGTGTTATTTTTATCCTTTTTTGAGGGTGGGATAACTAATCCCGGGATTAATAATCCCAGGATAACTTGTTTCCCAACCAAACAACCCTGATATCCCTTACTTAATAGGTTGACCATCCAGTTAAGAAATAAAGTTTAAGATTTTAATATAGAGTTTAAGTTTGGTGCACCGTCAGTCTATCACTTTTTTACATTATCAGGTAAACGTTACCTGTTATAATAGGTTACCAAGTTCTTGATATATTTTTCTTGGTTTTAAAATTTCACACTGATTTTTTCTCTCTTTCTTCCCTTCAAACCTTCTATCTTCATCTCTTTCAAATAGTAGATTTACATTTTATCTTTGTTTTTCTACCACCATAAGCTTATATGTTCCTCCAATCTTATAAATCCTTTGTATTCATGAAATACTTTTGCCAAAATTTCGAATGCATTATAAGCATCATTAACATTGAAATTTAATTTTTCATTGTTAAAATATTCAACACTAATAAAACAGACAAAATATTGGAAACAATTGATAATACTTTAAGATTGTATAATAATTCTTTAGATGCTTAAGAACGGGAAAAAATCTAAAACTTGTTAAAAATACATAGGGTTGAAAGGATATTAATTAAAGAGTTAAAGAATTGTTATAGTAATGATCTTGAGAAAATCATTAGAAAACTCTGATAATGCACAAAACTTAAACTCTTTAATATATTTGAAATTAGTGTTTGTTTAAAAATTTGGAGTCCAAGTATGTTTATAGTAGTACAGTGGTTGAATCTATGGGAAAACGAGACTAGGAATCATGCTATGGTCAAAAAAGTTTTCCGTTCTTAAAACTTTTTTTCCTTTTCTTGATGATAAACCTTTTCTTTCTTTTCTTGATGATAACAAACTCTTCATAGGAAGACTATCAAATATTAAATCATCAAGATCACATGGAGAACTTAAAGTATGGTAAAATCAGTGTTTACTATGATTAAGTGCATCAAGAAAAAAAAAATAGAAGCTTGTATAAAAGGAAAAATAAACTACTACAAGAATATGAACACAAATATAGAGCAACTCAAACTTCTCATTAATAGATAGAAATTAAGCACATCTCATCACAATTTCAACAAATTATTTTCTTACAATTCAATCAAACACTACAAGTTTTTGATACTCTTCACCAGAAATAGCTTGCATCATAACAGTTTCAGGACTCAAAATCCCACCTTCCTCCAAAAACAAAGTCACAAGATTCTTGGAAAATCCACTAACAAGTGCCACCCCATGTTGATTACTAGGTACTGGTGTTGCCTCTGAATTCCTCAAATTCCAAAACACAATTTCAGGTACCTTATTATAACCTTTTTTCTTAAACTTCTTTTGTATCACTTGATAATCTGTCTCCCATGGACTTGATGATGCTCGATCAAACTCCATGTCACTGAATACAAACACCCTCTTTATCATTTGTTCTTCGCTCAATTTCCCCTTCGTAGCAACTTCAAGTATTTTATCAAACACTTTTTGAAAGTCCGTATTGTAACCCCAATCCATCCTCCGAATAAAATTAGTCTTCTCCAACAAATTTTTCCCTTCCACAACGTGAAATTCTGGATTCGCGCTAAATGTGATTAGATTCCCTTTCCAGGGTTCGTCACTAAGTTCAGAAATAAGCAACCCGAGAGCCACGGAAACTTCCATTGGTGACCCATGCATGCTACCTGATACATCACAAATCGCCATACAATTCGTTAACTTACCCTTTTTGGCTAGGTCATTAACCATTCTTTCCCATTGAACCTCTGCCACTGCTGTCCCTGTGGGATCATTCAACGATGCAATTATCTCATGTGGAAGAAGTGCACCAGCAGCTATCGTTGTTTTCCCTTCCTTGACATCATTAATATATTGCTCAAATCGTTCTTTATCATGCTTGTAAAACAGTTTCCTGTACAATGTCATCGCCACTGAGGGTACGCGTTTATAAGGAAGTTCACCCCACTTGTTTGCACAAATATACACTTCAGGAATCTCCAATGCCTTGTGTAATGGCACGAGAACTTCCTTCCTCAATCGATCCCTCACACGATAAGCATAATGCGCGTCCTCCACATCCTCATACTCAACGTACTCCTCACGAGGGAATAATTTCCTTGAAATACTTTCACACATTAACAACGACTTATCATACGATGAATCAAGAGAGGGGCACCACTTAGACGCGAGGCTAATTTCGTAAAACTTCCCCTCATTATACAACTTCATGTCCTCCCTCAATGCATCAGAAAAAAAACTAGACACATTATCATACAAAAACTGAAAATTACAATCTTGATCATATCTACTCAACAATTTCTTTGCTTTATCAACAATCTTTTCTAATCGAATCTTTTTCGCCTTCCTTTTACACACATAAGAAATACTATTCCTATTTTTTTCTTTCAAAAAACCATTTTCTTTCTTCTCCTCCCACTCTTGTTTTTCATTTTTCCTAACATCATGACCTTCAACTAACCTATACAAAATCTCCAAAACATCCTTAAAATACCCAAAATCAGCAATGGCTTTAACATTGCATGCTAGGGTTTTAGGATGATAAAAATGTAACCATAAAGCACATATATAAAACCCTTCTTTCATTGATTTTCCAGTGCCTCTAACACCCCTTAAGTTACAAATAAGCTTAAGGGTTGTTAAAGCATTGAAATCCCAAGAACGTTCTAATCTTTTCAACAAATCTTGAACCGGGGTATCGGGAACAATGTGGAAAAAGAAGTCTAAACAAGGGTTACCACTAGATAAAAAAGTTGCTGAGCCATTCTCTGTTAATCCCATAGTAGGGCGAGTGCTCCATGCATTAAAGCTCTCGCTATGCATGGAGTCTGGAGAAGAGCCGGGCGACAAGGGTTCTCGGGTTAATATGAGGGAATGAAGGGTGGGTGGTGGGGGTGGTGGGGTGGTGATAGTGGTGGAAATTCCATGAATTTCTGGTGGACCAAGTAATGGTGGTGGAGGAGGAGGAGCCATTGTGTTTGATAGACTAATAAGGTTTAAGGAGAAGAATGAATATTGATAATTTTGATTATGAGGAATATGTAATGTATATATAAGGTTATTTTTTACTTGGTGGCCAAGTAGTACAATATTCACCGACTTGAATGTTTAGGTTTTTGGATTATTTCTTAACCGACTAAAGAGTGATTATAGGCGGAAATTTAAACCAATTAGATTTTATTTGAGGAAGTTTAATTCTTTTTTATTTTTTATTTTTGGAGTTTATTTGCCTGTTTGCTTGGTAAAAAAGTAATAGATGCGAAACTAGACTTAGGACTGCTTAATAAACGGATCTCATGGAAAATTAAATGTATTAATCCGATATCCAAGCGATAAGATATTGATTTGGTATCGGGTTAGCAAATCGAGTGGTTATCGAATGATATATTGATTATATCTAAGAAATAATTAAAATTAAAATTAAAATTACAGTATATATTTCAACTTCCACCGACAAAATTAATACTATTACAACTTTTAATTCTTTTGCTCTCTAGGATTTGAATGTGTGTAATGGCAGCATTGCCAAAAAACTATTGTTAACTATAAACATCAATTTAGTATAAAAAGTGAACTAAGCTTTGAAATGTTACAATAACAGACTCATATTATTGTACGAGCCTAATAATGAGAATAAGCTTTGAAATGTTACAATAACAGACTCAAATTATTGTACGAGCCTGATAATGAGAATAAATCGATATATTTCTTGAACATTCAGAAATTATGTTATATGAACTTTTTGTTGATAATAAATTGAAGACATAGCTAACAATAATATTATATGTGATGAGATGTTTTGCATTTTACTAGTTTGAGTTAATGGATATATTTGTTTGGTTTCTTCTCACTTATAATCTTGTAAAGTAGTATTTACTTTTTAAATGAACCTTGTGGTACTTGTCCTTGTGTTGTCTCAAGATGTGAGTTTAGGCAAATAAAAATGTGAATATGATAATTCTTAAAGGGTTTAATGGTTTACTCAAAAAGGAAATTAAGTAATCCTCTTCGCATTGATAAATCATTAATTATAAAGTTCCAATCTATTCATCAATTGTTAATTCAATAACCCAATTAATAAGTTAAGAAGTCAAATTTACAATTGAATTATCCATTACGGTTTGATTTAAACAATCTACTGAACTATACAACTAGAAAGACAAAATGGGTTGCCACCCCTTCTTGATTACTATATCACACATAACATATGTATACACCATGTATATTGGCTACATAAAAATATTTCAAGTCAAGCCACCAAATATGTAACTTTTTCTTGAAAATTTAATTGTTTTCACTTTTTATCTTTCAATTAGTTGTTACAAACATGTCAACCAAGTGATCAACTAATACTGTCTTTTACTGAAAAAAGATGGAAGTAGCCAACTTATTTCTAGCAATAAACCATATATTGAGCCCAAATAAGGCCTAATAACGGCCCAAATAATGGACCTAAGTACCCTACTGATAAGTCTAAACTTAAAAACTTAAAAGGGTTATTTGCATGGCATGACCTTTTCATGATTAATCTTGAAATTTTGTCCCAACAACAAAAGTGGGCCAAATTTCTTTTTTCAAAAGTAATTGAATGAATTCTTTACAAACTAAAGGGACAGAATTTAAATAGTGACATAAAGGGCCATTTGTGCGAATTCCCCAAGATAACATTTAAATTATAGTATCATGAGGTTGAATTTAGGTGATTTCTCGACTATTGCAAATTTGTTACCCAGTCTTTTTTGTTTTCCCATCTAGCATGTCGTATCCATGTTGGAGTCTGACTAATAGAGATTCGTGTCACGTAGAGCTCCTCAGGGGAAGCGCTTCCTACTAACGACTTTTACATATCCGAGGTCGAAATCGAAACCTCTGATTAAGGGAGGAGGAGCCCATTTGCCGGACGTCTGCACCATAACCTCAATTTCCCTGGGCGCAAAGAAATTTCTGGCAAAATGCTCATCCAACAAATTCAAAATCATTAACAAATTAGTCATACACTTTCGCCTGAATAGATCGTCCCAGTGCGTTTTTACTACGTCTCGCCTTGAGGCCCGCCCTAAAAATGGCTTTTAAAACACTGCCTGAATAGACTATATATTGTATATAATTTGAAAGCTAAGTCACTTTCCCTATTTATCTTCTTCAATCCATCCGCCTCTCGATTATTAGTTGACAAACTCGATTTGTTATTGTATTTGGTGTCAAATCGTAGTTGAAGTACAGATTTTACAAGATTTGGGTTCGTATTAGAAAAGTGACATGTAGCTATCATTATTGAATCAATTTGAAGAAGTGAGTTTAAATTTCGTAACTCTTAACTTTTTGTAATAAATTTTGAATAACCATAGTTTAGACTTATTGAAAATAGTCTGCGAACAAAAATTGCAATTGAAAATAGCATTAAAAATCGTCTCCGTAACTCACTAAATATTCTACACTTCACCTCCAAAATGTTAAATATTTGATATATTTCAATGTCATGTTGTCACACTATATATAGCTATACAATATTATAACGCATGCTTCAAATGATAAGGGAAAAATATTAGTTAGTCAACAACAATTATACTTATAGTAACTACTCGTATAATCCTTAGTAGAAAGTTCTTTGGTGTCCCAAAAAATGTGGCCAAGTTCAGTTAACCCCTTTTTGCTAATTCTATTATTTTAATATTTCAATTAACCTCCATAGGAAATAGGAGTACTGTATGTGAATTGTGCTTTATCACTTTTATTTATAATAATAAAATAAACAGTAAGGATAGTGACAGAATGAGAACTTTGAATTTGAATTGAATTTGAATCAAGAATAAGATTTCTTTGTTTTTCTCCTTTTTGTTCTTTGAACTTTAATTAGGCACTGTTTATAATCACGTGATAAATTTAATAAAGTCTTTTTGATGATCCTATCAACTTTGCAAGTTGCAATTCCCAACCCTACGTGGAGTGCTATTCTTCCAAGATTTTTCTAGAAGGAACTCCATATGTTAATCCGTAAGAATGGCTAAATTAGTGCAGCATGTGGTATTTCATAAGAGAGAGCAGGAATCAATTTTTTTGTCAATGTTTTCTCAGTCGAGTTTATCTTATCAGACATGCCTAATTCATTATGCATCTCTTGTGTGATTTGTGAGCTATGGCATAGAAGTAGGTTTACCCAATACGCATTCGAAAAATAGCGACTACCGATTTCTCTAAGGGCTACTAAAAATAACTCCATATACTATCTATTTAAAGGAAAAAAGAAATAGTAGTAAATAAATTATAATATTCGAAATAGTTTGCACATACATCCAACTATTTTATTGAATATCTATTACTATCCATAGTATATGTACAACGTAATTCTATTCATCAAATATAGATTGATAAAAGAAATCATTTATAATATTGTTTATCCTCTTCATTTTAGTCTTACGAACCCTCTTTCTTTTTATTATCTTTCCTCTTAGCTATTTCTGTCTTTCAGCAAATAGTATTACACAAAGTAAAACATATAGTTACCAATTTCTATTAATCATAATATATGATTGAATTCGTGTTCAATATATAATTTTATTACACAAAATAATTCATGTTTGATTATTCATACACATGATACTAGCATTTGAATATATATTTTTGTGTGTGTGGTAGGAATAGTCCTCGGAAACTTTAAAATTTTCTGTAGACATGAATTTCTTGCATAGCTAATACAAAGAATTTTGATGTGTAATATAGGTTGAATCAAGGGTTCGAAAGAGAACTGGTCATTTAATTGGGAACAATAAAGTAGATGATGTAGTGACTTTACGAGCTATGCTAACCACTATTGGCTGTTATTCTAAGAATTGAACCAAAATGAATACCACACAGAAAGCCAAGTTAAATTCCCTAATTAAATGTTTAATCAATTCATTATGAATTGATTAAATTGATACGAAAATTGTAAAAAAATAGGACCTACCAAAATGTAAAAGTAGGTTTTAACCAATGAACAAACTTAAGAGGAGAGGAAGAAAGAGCTAAATTCATGAATGAGGGCCTCACTGCTCCAAATAAAAAATTTGCCCTCTAGTTTATTCTTTATTTAAAAATAATAAATGAGATAAGCAATACAATGATGATCTGTGTGCTTAGATTGGATTATACACTTTTCTACCTAAGTGGGATTTTGACCTCTAGATAACTTTTAAGAATAAATTATTTCATAAAAGATCCCAAGTAAATTATGTACGATGCATTTGGATCACCTATACTATTAACAAAATTATAGGATATGATAGCTTCTATAGCTTTTAGCTCTACCTAACATCAAAGACCAAAAGAATCTTCTTTTTTTCTAATTTTCTAATTTTATTTTGTGTTTGATAATGGACCAAAATAGTAACTATTTTATGTGGAAAAAATTTAGGGAACTTCCAAGAAGGCTCTATAAATCTAGCATATTGTATTTTCTTTGTTAAAATAATGCCAACTTGCTAATTTTTATTTGTCAACCTATCCATATTGCACATTTCTTGTTTCTTTTTCTAACTTTATATGTGAAAATTAAAAGTCAAATTCTTTATGTGGGAATAGTTCAAAAATGTCATATCAATTTAGGTTTGTTTCTTTGGATTTACATGTGTGTTAAGAGGAATGTAGATGTTGAAAATGTTATACACAAGAGGCTCAATTTATTTTCACTATCTAAAATGTGACACGTTTTATATAAGTCTATTATTGCGTCTGTTAACATATATAGAGAGAGAGATTCTTTTTTTATCAATCCGATTAATTGGCTCGTGACAGAAAAACTTTATGCACATGCACGTTAAAGAACTCATTTCGAAGTGCATAACAAAACTACAAGTGTAACACAAATGAGATCGATTTATTTATACGTGTCCCAGATTCTTCGTTCGTCTTTTGTACATTTACGATATTTTTACCTTTCTAAATGATCTACTTTCAAATGAAAATAAGAAAAAAAAATATTATCTCATTCGTAATAATCTATTATGAAGTTGTTTTTTAACTCTAGAAAAAGCTCGAAAACACGAAAATGAGTCTGTAGTCATCTAGCAAAATCACATAAAACTTGAATACAACCATCACCAAATTTTTTACAACAAAGAGATGGAATTCCCCCACCCCTAAACAAAAAAAAGAAACAAAAATAAAATAATAAATAAAACCTCATTGATAAATCTTTGATTTACCATGGACTAAAATAAGTAGTTGCATCACAACTACTTTGATCACTTGAACTACTACTCAATAGTTGCTCCAAATAATCAGCACCCAAGTCTTCAAACACCACTACATTATTTACATTCTCTATTTTCACATCCCTCATTACTTTATTACTATTACCACTACTACTCTTCTTGGAACTCGTGCTCCTTTTCCTCATTGAGTGGCGCTTTTTAAGCGCCACTACAGGGGAACAGTCCTTGTCCACGTGGCATTTCATGTCACGTAAGGACTCTCTGACTGTTTCCACTGGGAAATTCAAGATAGCTGATGTACCCCTCATTGAAAAAGCGGCTTGATCATAAGCTAAAGCAGCAGCCTCCGCATTATCAAATGTCCCTAGCCAGACTCTCACACCATTCCTCGTAGAATCTCTTATCTCTGCCGCGAATTTCCCCCATGGCCTCCTCCTAACCCCTCGGTACGACTTCTCCTTGGCTGCAGTCTCTTTAACAACCTCGGATTTTGAACTAACTTCCTCTTCCTTAACATGGTACGAGGTAACAGTATCTGAAGTTGTTTCTTGAAGAACACCAAAAAGGAGCATCTCTTCGGAATCGTTAACGTTGAAAGGGAGAGAAGATGTGTTTAAATTGGACCATTCCCATGAAGAATCTGAAGAATTTAAATCAGAATTCATAGGGTAAAAGAAATGAGAAGAACAAGAAGAAGGAGAAGAGTCCATTTTTTAATTTTTTGGGGGGACAAAATGCTCTGTTTTTTGCTCTGTTTTTTCTAGTAATGCAAGTCCAATACTAGGAGAATTAACTTTGGGGGTTGGCTGCCCTTGTATATATACCCAAAATTTATGTGGGGACCACTAGGAAATCCAAAGGCTATAGAAATTTATTAAATTAATTTGTAGGTGGGGGCAAAAATAAATAAATAAATAAATACTCTCTCCGTTTCAGTTTGTTTGACGTATTACTCTGCCTCTTGACCTCTTGTCTTGGGTTGAGAGAGCTCTTTGGAGTCAATGATGCCGCTTTTTTCATCACGAAAATTGATTTAACGTGACACGGAGTTTAAGAAAATAAATAAGACTTTTGAATCTTGTGGTCTTAAATTAAAGATATGTCAAATGTACCAAAATGTCTTTTAATCTTATGGTCTTAAATATGTAATGTGGAAAGTTGTTATTAAGGAGTTGCTAAAAAATGAAAGGATCATTTTTTTTAAACGGATTAAAAAGAAAAGTAGGGGGTAAATAGGTAGTGCAAGAACCAACAAAGGTTGTAGCGGAGTGATAAGTAATATTTCATCTTTAACCAGAAGTTTCGGATTTGAATTCCCTACGAAGTAGCCTTTGTTAGAGAGTTCTTTACCCCCTCAATGTAGAACTTTTCGGCGTAAATCCAAATTTAATTGGGATCAATATAACTATTAAACACCAAATTAAAAAAAAAAAAGAAGAAGAAAATAGGGGGGGGGGGGGGGAAGGTAGTGCAAGAGAAAGGAAGGGAAAAACAAAAAAAAGAGTGACCAAGGAGGATGTTTTGAGAATATTAAAATGTTTTATTGTTGATTGTTTAATGGCAAATTGAGCCAATGGGCCAATAGCGCACGTGGGTCAAATCAATCTAGGCGGCCAACTCAGACAGGGATCCAATGACGTCAGCAACCTGGACATTTTCTTGACTTCACTTATTTTCATTTTAAGTTTTTTTAAAAAAAATATGTATATTTTATTTATTTATGGGTGAGGAAAATAGGGCAAACAGTTTCCAGTATATATTCAATCCCAATAAAACAAAATCCAGTTGGATCACCGAACTTAGTAGGTGTTTGGCCATAAATATTATTCACAATTTTTCAAAATACGTTTTTACTTTATTTCAGAATACTTATTTGATCATGAAAATTTAAAACGTATTTTGGAATACGTTTTCACTATTTTTGATTTTTTTAAAAACACTTCTATAAGTGTTTTTACTTTTTTTGCACTCAATTTTTTCTATCACTTTATAAAAAAATACATCCAAAATCTAAAATATTTTTGAAAATACTATGGTCAAACACAGCTCCAACTCTATTTTCAACTTCAAAAATACCAAATAAAGTGAATACATTTTCGGTTTTCATGGTCAAACAGGTCCTTAGTAGGCGTTTGGCCATAAATATTATTCACAATATTCCGAAATAAGTTTTCACTTTATTCCGAAATACTTGTTTGGTCAACGAAATACTTGTTTGGTCATGAAAATCAAAAACGTATTCCGGAATACGTTTTCACTATTTTTTATTTTTGAAAAACACTTCTTGAGGTGTTTTCACTTTTTTTGCACTCAATTTTTCCTATCACTTTATAAAAAAATATATTCAAAGTCTAAAATATTTTTGAAAATACTATAGCCAAACACAACTCCAACTCTATTTTCAACTTCAAAAATATCAAATAAAGTGAATACGTTTTTTATTTTCAAGACCAAAAGGACCTTAGCTAATAAAAGTTTTTTATGGTATATATCAAACGAATAAATATTTGATAGTATATGTTCTGAAATCTGTGAACATACCTTTAAGGGTGTTGAGTTGGTTGAGTAGGCAATCTCCTATATGGAAAGTCACAGATTTTTCGATCAAGTTCGTCAAACGAAACTTACCTAGTGCAGTTCACTTTTTCAGTATGATTCGAGAGCTATTATATTAGAGTGGGATTTACCCTGTGCATATACGATGAATGGCATCCGGATTCTCTTATCGACAAAAAAGAAAAAAGAAAAATAAATCTATGAACATGAAGCACACAAAACGAACTCTATCGGTTAACAATTTAATTTTACTTCAATGTATTACAAGATACTCTCTCCGTTTTAAAATAGTTGACATTTGTTGACTTGACACTCTTCTTAAGAAAATATTTATTAGGAGCTTATTTTATTAAATTAGCTTTATTAATTATGTTTTAAACATATAAATTTGAGTATATGCACTTTATGTAGTCATTTAATGATAGAAATAGTATTGAAAGAACGCAATAAAATTCTCTTGATTTCACAAATGGGACAACTAAATTAAAACAAATATTTTTAACAAAAGGGTCAATTAAAACAAAATGGAGGGAGTAAAAGATGGTGGATTGAAATTAAAAGAAATTACGAATTCTTGAAATGAGTAGCTTTTGTCCAAATAATATATTTATATTAAAAAATCTATTAAATATGTATATTAATAAAATTCAGAACTCAATTACTAATATCTGGAATTGATATCTTAGAGTTTACAATTCAAAAAATTTAAATTCCGATTCCGCCTCATCATATGTTTCATTCAAAATTGACTAGGGGCAGAGGGGAAAAAACCCTTTCTTTCCTCACCAACTGACTTGAAACTACATACGACTACTTGTTTTCTAAGGATAGTTGAATTTATTGATAACGGTATAAAATAAACATTTTGACTGTTACTGTCGTAATTTAGACAATGGGCTCATTATCAAGAAAAGAAAACAAATGAATTATTAATTAGGCCACAAAAAATCCTTTTTTTTCTAGGTTGGGGTGTCTGATATCTATATTTGGGATCCGATTAAATCTGGCTTCGTACAAGAGTAGAGCTACAACCTACCAAGTGTGATCAGGCAAACACTCTTCCCCAAAAAATTACATTATATATATAAGTAAAATATTACTCTATTTGGTTAAATATGATATTATGAACACACTTGAAGGAAATAGCATAGCGGTAGCAACTAAACTTTTTACCTTTTTAACATTTTCAAAGGAACTTCTATTTTACTGAACGCCCTTTCTAAATTTTCTGGCTTCGCCACTGGCTTCATACAGTGTGACTTATTTCTAGAGGTTGCGCTTCCAACAATTTATTTTTTTTTCATTTCAACGAACTCGAACTCGAGACTTCTAGAATCACAATCATCTCACCACAATTGTTGGTGCCACAAAAAAATTAAACATATAGATAATTAATATATATTAAATTTTCTTGACCAAAAATCAAATAAGGTACGTGCCTTGAGAAAAATATAACGCACGTTCCAAATTAAAAACTATATATTGACTCATTTTTATCAGTTTTTTCTCATGAATGAGTTGGTTGAATTTTACTGCAAAAGAAATTTCAATTGCATAAGTTTCAAAGTAGAATATTCAAAAATTGTCTACCTTTTTCTATTTTTCATTCTTTCTAGACTGTTCTTTTTATTTCTTTCTAATTAAGGTACTCAGTATTAGGGTTATTAGTACATAAATAGAATGGGTAAAAATTTTGTGAGTCAATGCTGTAATAGTTATTCAATATATGGATTATATAGAAATTGTATTGTATTTTATTTTATTTTTTGCCTTTGGAATATGTTGACCATTATTTTGGATAAAGTTTTCTCTCTCTTGCTTCTAGAAAGGTCACACTTTCTGTTCGCTGCAAGAATCCCTTATTTTTGAGGTAGTTTGGTTGATTGTGGGGTACAACTTAGTATCAGTATATAAAATTTTGCATAAAATGATACTCCATATTTAATTACTTATTATGTATGAAAAAATAACTGTAATAATATATTCGATGCAATAGTTGATTGTCAAGATAATAGGAGTTCGCGACCAAATTATGCCGCGGAACTAAAAAAAAGGATCAAATTATGTCAGTGTATATTAAAAATGATCAAAATAGGCCTAGTGCACTATCCTACTTTTTCTTTAACGGCATACGGCTAACAACGTTAAAGTAATAGAAAAATAGATAGTGAATTATTTTTGTACACTAATCATTTTTTTCATATAATGTACAAAAATAGTGCACTATTTTTTTTTTCTTCATATAATGCACTAAATATGTGCACTATCTATTTAAAAATATATAGTGCACTATTTTTGTGCACTATATGAAAAAAATCATATAGTGCACAAAAATAGTGCACTATCTCCTTTTAACCCTAAATCCCCAAAACCCAATTCCCACCTTCAGATCCCCAAATTCGATCCCCCCACCTTCTTTCTAAAATTCCCAAGTCCGATGGTCCCCCCACCCCCTAATAATCACACTTTTTTGTCAACAAAAAGACGTATTGGAGAGGGTCCTGCCCTTCCAGCCAATATCGCTTGAGGAGATTGACGAGGATGAGTCGTTGATGCCATATGGTCGAAAGTGGACACGAGGGATTCAATGTGTTTCAGAGGCACACCACACCCTAGTCCCCGTAAGATCAGCTTGATCATTTGAAGTCCTAACATGTATGTTTTCTTTATGTTCCGTCATATTAAGTTTGGTTATTTTATATCGTGTCGTGTGAGGCCATATTTTTAGTGTATTGTATTGTGCTGAGCCATATTTTTATGTATGTGTCTTGTTGGTCCATATTATTATTATATAGTGTCGTGTGGGCCATATATTTATTGTATAATGTCATGCTATGCCATGTTAGTATTCTACTTTGTTGTGTGGGGTTGTTTGTCTGTCGTAAAATTTTAAGATTGTCTAAAAACAAAGAAAATCTGTTGAATTTTTTTGTAAATTTATGTCGTTCATTCAATTTTTCCTAAAATATGGAGGTGAGAAGATTTTAAAGATTTTTAATGGAAAATTTTGTCAATTTCATTTTCACTTTCAAGAAGTAGTTGCATATATACTGGACATTTTACCTACTCCAATAGAGATCCTCATGATTAAGTTGAATATTATAATCATTCTTTTTGTGTCTTTAGCTCATGACCTGAAACTTTCATATTAAATTTGAATTGTTACTCTATATTTGACAATAATCTAACTTTAAGAATTGTTCAAATATAATATACTTCCTACATAAAGGGACCACATGAATTGTACATTTTACTAATTGAATGTTATTATATTTAGTCATATATCACAAGGGCGGCTCAACAAATTTGGTGGCCTAAAGCCAAACTTTAACATTAGGCCTTAATTTTTTCAATAGTAATATCGTTCATAATTTCGAAAACCTTCTTTTTTATTATATTCACTTCATCCCGACATGCTAATCATGTTTCGTTTATAGAGAGTTAAATTGTATATACTTTGACCAATATTTTTAAGATGTATTTTTTTATCATATTAGTATTGATAAACATTTCAACTTATAGTACTTTTTGTATGGTTTATGAATATCTAACATTTAATTTTAATATATTGAATTAACTTAATCCAATTTAGCTTTAAAAATTAATCAAATTAACTCTCAAAAAGTGAAATGCATCAATTATTTAGTAGGAAAAGAGTAAATTTTGTTGTTTTTACATATTTTCATCTTTTTAAAAAAATATGACATATTATTTAAAAATGAGGCCCCAAAAACTTGGGGGCCCAAAGCATTGGCTTTAGAAGCCTTACCCTCCAGCCGGCCTTGATATATCATAAGAATCAAAATCAGAATTTACTAAAATCAAAAAAAATAAAAATGTTTTGTTGAAACACTTTTGTCATATATCCTTCTATGTTTTATTGTAGAAGCCAAATATTATTTTCTCCAAAATATTATTGAAAACACTATAGCAACAGTTTGTCCCAACATCTTAACTTTTAATTAGGAGAATATTTTTTGTCATTTATCGTTATATGTTGTAACTAGATTTAAATAAAAGACGATGATTAAAATTTAGATTATTAATTATAGTTGAGTAATTAAAATTTACATACAGTGGCATAATCATGAATTTATGAATGTTTGCATTATTTCTTCATGATGATTTTTACTAATTGTATTTTATCTATTGTTTATTTATGCTTAGTTTTACATTGTCTATTTTATTTTAATTTAGTTTGTATGGACACCATATCGTGACATCCTTCATACTTTACCTCTTTGTTTGCACAACTCAATTAAAGAGGAATAATTGAATATGTTCCAGCATTGTCTATCCATCCAAGCTGTGATGATTGGCCATAATTATAATCTTGTCTAAATAATTCATCATTATTCGTCTCACGTAGAGTTAAGCCCCTAAAAAAATATAACAAACATATGATATGAGAAATAGGCACAAAGTAGTGAAAATAAATATTAATAATAATAAAACGAATTAATGGACATTATCAGTCATTTTCATTCAAAGTTTCGTTCAAATCAGGTATTGAAGATTGTGTTGGCATATTACCCGATGTGATGTATTGAGGAGCATTCATGTCAAAAAAAGTGTTATAATGAGTTAAACGGGCATCACCAACACTAGTTTGATTCTCAAGATCTGCTTGTGCAGGAGAGTGCACACGACGAGCTCCGCTCCTTCTTAACATATACTTGAAGAATTTTTAGCTTTATTTGACTGGCATAATCATAGGGTGCCCTCAAAAATTCAGTCAACGACTCATCGTCACAGATAATCCATTCTTCATAATTTACCAATTCTTGTGATGAGAAGGAATTTGGATATTGTCCGATTATAAATAAATCATAAACGTCACTTTTAATTTTCATCTTTCTAAAAATTGAAACAACAAATTCTTGGTAACCAATGGAAATTGGATACTTGACGTTGGACTTGGGAGAGATACTATAAGATATTGTATTACCCTCGTGAATAATTTCATCGTCCCAAAAAAGTGCAACTTCGACACGTTCAGTATCCATTTCTAAGATTCAAATGAATAAAAATTTAGTTGAACTTTCAAAGACATTTGAAGATGATGAAGTATATTGCGATGAAGATGAAATATTCTTTTTATATAGACTTTTACAAAATCTGTTGAAGATATTAAACATTTGATATAGCGCATATAAAATGTGCACCATATTCATATGTCATATCAATATGAATGAGGCGTGCGAAAATCAATATGAATGAGATCTGTAAGAACAGTCATGAAAAATAATATGAATGAGACTTGTGAGAACAGTCATGCAGAAAAGTGGATAGTTCATAAACATTGTGCACTATCCATTATATAAAAAATATCGTACAGTGCACAAATTTAATGCACTATATAAAATAAATCGGACAAACCCAACTTTTTGTAAAAAAATAGACAGTGCACAAAAATAGTGCACTATATGAAAAAAAAATAGACAGTGCACAAAAATAGTACACTATATATCTTTAAATAGATAGTGCACATATTTAGTGCACTATCTGGAAAAAAAAAATAGTGCACTATATGAAAAAAAAAAAAATAGATAATGCACTATTTTTGTGCACTATATGAAACTTTTCTACTACTATCACGTTGTTAGCCGTGTGCCATTAAAGAAAAAGTAGGATAGTGCACTTTTTTTTTTGCACTAAACCTATTTTGGTCACTTTTTATATACATGACATAGTTTGGTCATTTTTTTAGTTTGGCGGCATATTTTGGTCGCCAAGTCTGACAATATGGAGTTGCTCGTATGGTAAGCAATTCTCATTTCTAAGTTTCAACTCTAAGGTTGTAAGTTCGAATCACCAATAGAGCAAAAAAGGTGGGAACTTCTAGAGAGGGGTAAAAAAAATTATTTGATTGAATACTTCCTCCGTTTAAAAAAAGAATGACTTGTTTTGACTTGACAGAGTTTATGAAAATAAAAAAGACTTTTGAATCTCGTAGTCTTAAATTATTAAAGATATGTCAAATACACCAAAATGTCTTTTAATCTTGCGGCCTTAAACATTCCACGTGGAAAGTTGAAATTAAAGATTAGGTAAAAAAGGAAATGATCATTCTTTTCGAATCAGATTAAAAATGAATGTAGTTCATTCTTTGTGAAACGAATGGAGTATATTTTTGAAATAGTGAATAAGTAAAAATGAACGGGAGGTGTATTGTATTAATCGCCACAAATTTTTGAAAAAAATTTCACCTTCCAAATTTAGAACTTGATGAAATCTAGTGTACTGTATCTTTAAGTTCATTTATACACTCTGATAGTAACAGCACAATTATCAGATTAAGAAAAAAAAATTAGAGTACTTAAGTGACAGAAATAGTTAAAAATCTTTTCGAAAGATACAAATGTCGTGTCGACCATCATTTAAACTAAAAAAAGATACTCCGTACTAGTGTTTTTTTTGAAGCCTCTAGAAAAAAAATAAAAATTAAAGAATTAACTTAAATAGTCGTCAATTAAACTGCTTGAACTAAAAATAGGTCGTATAATATATGTATAATTTATGTATCTAATATTTATAATTATGTATAGTTAAAGATAATCTATATACATGACAAGAAAAAGGAAAGAGAAATTTCGACCAACTATTTATGTAAAGATCTCTAGAAAAATTTACAGTCGCTATCCTTCTAATCATGGCTATTGAGTTGACTAATTTACTAATGTTATTTTTTAAATAACTTGAAAGGTTAAATTCCATATCATTCACTCAAACTAAAACAAACAAATTGAATTTCATTTGCATCTCAATTTTTTTTTGTAAAATGCATATAAAGTTTACCTCAAAGGATTACCGTAGAAAAATAAGCAAACTGTGGAAAAGAAGCCAAATATACTTTTTCTTTTACCTATTAAGTTCACTGAATTATTTGATGTTAAAAAGTTGGACACTGTTATTTTCCCCATAAAAGAGTCATCAATTTCTATGGGGTGAATCATCAAATTTCCAGTTGCGTGTTTTATCTTAATTTGTACACTACTTTAATTTTTGGTCAGCATTTGGCCCCTTTATATATGGGATTCATGTGAACTTCTTTCAAGTCTAAAAATATGCCAAATTCATGTTAGTTCACTAACATGCCAAGCCATGGAAAATGACATTTTATAAAAATAGCCATGAATGGAGTATGTTTTTCCTTCCAATTATTTCATATTTTATTACACAGACATGCGCAAATGCTAGAGGCGAATTCAAAATTTAAAATTTATGGATTGATCTTAATTTAAAGTTTATTCATTCATAAGTTTATAATAGGTACATATTTTGTGGATTTCTCTATAAATATATGTTTTGCACCTAAATTATAATTCGATTCTTAAAAATCCAGTCGTAGTTTTAGTACTAGCTCCGTTTCTGTCGGATGCAAGACAACGGATTATTCGAACCCAATATTTTCAAAGTGGAATATACTTTTGGTACAGAGGCCTTTGGTTGTCCTTTTTCTTATCGTTTAGTGTCTATCTATCTATCCTTTTACTTTCTATCTTTATTATTTTTTTTTCGTAGTTTCTTCGTCTTTTCGTATTCGGGTTTCCTTGTGTTCGTAGTTTCTTCATTTCTTCGTATTTTGGTTCGTATCAAATGGGGACCAATGAGAAGCTATCGCATCATTAATGATTTTTTTAAAATTTAATATTAGGGCGGTTAAATAAATAAAAGGGCATTTTGGAGCCCAACGATGGATGTGAAGGAAATTTTGGAGCCCAAAGGTGGATGTAAAGGGCATTATAGAGCCAGAAGGTGGATGTAGGGCATTTTTATACCATTTTCAATAGGTGAGGGGCAATTTAGGCCCTTTTCCATTTAAAAAAAAAAAACCACTAAATTCACTGCTAAGAACTTTAAGAATCGAACACTATCAAGATTAAATCTTGGACAAGCTTATAATGTAAAAAAAAATAAAAAAAATAGAGAGACTATAGTAGGGTTCATTCACTCTTTAAGAAATGGCAATTGTCAATGTTAAAATAAAAACAAAAAATATGAAAAGGATATGAAAATTGAAATGTCCAAATACATATCCCCTTGAAATGTGACAAAAAAGTCATAGAAACTTGGATATATTGTTGAGGTTTGAAAGTCCTCCTAAAAGAAAGGATACTGCACATTGATATATTTTATTTTTTTTCCTGCACATTGATATTGACCTCTCCATCAAGAGTGAATTCCCACTTGGCTACTAATCTTTAAGGCAATTTCCAAGAAACCAATTCTGTAATTTTCTCTCTATTGTTTTCTCTTTAGTGCTACTATTGGCATTATTCTATATGGCTCTTTTTTTGTCTACAAAATATGTTTCCTCTTTCTAGGATTAAATTTGACCAATAGTGAAATTGGATGCTTACGATTGAAGAAACGAATTCAGAATTTAAAGTTTATGAATTTGTATATCGATTTTAAGTTAATATTACAATAATAATAACAATATATCTAGTGTAGTCTCACAAGTAGAATTTTGGGGAGGGTAATGTGTCCAGGGTCTTACCTCTACTATGTGAAGGAAGAGAGCATGTGTAGTTGTGTGATAGAATTGTCCAATCACCAATGTCATGGAAAGTACCTAGGTTCAATTCCAAGAAGCTACATTTTTATATATATTTTTGAAAAACCAACTCAGTATGTCGTTTTTAATAATTTTCTGTATCGATTTTTGATTTATTGAAATCGATGAATAAGATCGATTATCTCCAAGCTTTAACCGACTCTATATAACGGTCTTGGGCCAAACCGACAATGCATAGATTGTCGGTTTGGTTTCAATTTCTTTAGTAGTGTCATCTCATGAAAAATTCTTTTCGCTTCGCTTAGCGTTAAACCCCTTCTAGCAATATATATATATCTAAATTTAATATTCTCAACGTAGAACATATAATTTTTAAAAAATACAATTAATTTACATACAAAAAGTTTAAAGATTAAATTCAAAGAATTTAAATCTTGGAGGTAATATATTTAGTAATTCCATTCGTTTATAGTAAAACACTCATATTAGGTAAACTATACAACAAATACATAGTTATAAATAGAGCATTCTAGTACAAAAATATATCAAGCCGACAAATAGCGTTAAAAAACTAAAGTAGGAGTACGCAAAAACTTCAATTTCAAGATGTATATTTCTACATTATTAAAAAGGACTGATCGGTGCACTAAAACTTTCACGATGAGCGAAATCTGGGGAAGGGTTAGACCACAAGGATCTATTGTACGCAACCTTGCTTTTCATTTCTGTCAAAGTCTGTTTTCATCACTTGACATGTGACTTTCTGATCACATGACAATAATTTTATCAATTATTCGGAGGATCCCCTTAATGTTTTACATTATTGATGAAGTTCATTTCTTTTATTGTTTGGTCAAATTGATTGACAGTTTGGTCCTAACTTATTGATTGTTTTAGTCCCTCACCCTTACAAAGAGACAATAAAAGCCACTTTCGTAACATTTCAGGCTTCTATAAACCGTTTTTAAAAAAAATAAATAAAAATTTATTAGTATTTTATTACTTGTCTTTCTCTTTCTTTCATTTATTATCCACGAGATAATAATACGTGACATAGTTTTCTTCGAAAATATTGTCACGTACCCAAATTTATAACAACAGACAAAAAAGGTTAATTGATTGAAAGGTCCAATTTGTAGTATTGGTGTACAAAGATATTTTTACGTTGGTGTAGTAAGTAATTTATCTTACTTTTAATGTTACCAAATCTCATATGTCAAAAGAAAAAATTATTTATAAATATCTTTTTATTAATCTGATAATATATTTTATTTTTTTGCACTTATTGTTAAACCCTTGAACAATATCAAGAAATCATGGCTCTGTCCCCCCTCCCCCCCCCCCTCCCCCCCCAAAAAAAAAAAAAAAAAGAACCAGTGGCCAAAATGAATCCAGAATTTTTATTAAGGAGGTTCGAAAATAAAAATATAGTCCATGAAAGTGAACTTGGAACCTCAAGATGAATTTTCAACCTCTAAATCACTAAGAGAACCTCTAGTCTTGTGTTCAGGGATTCAAGTTATATATATATATACACATATTTATAAACTTATATACATTGTAATTTTTTGCCTAGGAGATTCGAGTAAACATCGTGCTAACACCTTAGATCCGCTCTGGCCAAGATGCCACAAAATTCCAATTGTATTTTAAATGAATTTCAATAATATTCCGATCAAATTATATTTTAATTTATTCTTTCGTTAACTATGTGAAAAGAAAAAAAAGAAGAAAAAAATTTCTGAGCTCATAGGAGAATTTTTTTTTTTTTTTGAACGTGAGATATATAACTCTATTCATGTATCGGTTAATTACAAGAATAAATCAATTAAACAAAAGAAAAATTGAGGATAAATTTGGCAGCAGCAAATTTCGCATCAGAAATGCAGGTAAGGCTACATACAATATATCCTTGTGGTCCGATTCTTCATTGGACTTCGTGCATAAAGGAAATTTTAGTGTACCGAATTATCCTAAATTTACTTAATAAGGAAAGTTTAATTTGCCATTCTACTAAAAAAAAGTCCACAAACCTGTGAGTGTAACACATGAAGCCTGAAGGGACCCTAAACCACCAACTAATTTATTTGTGTGGTTAATTAGGTAGAAATAATTAATTCCTATCACTTTCATATTAATTTAGATTTTGTAGTCGCACTTAGCTCAAAGTTGAATAATCTTTTTTTGGTCAATTTAATATTTTTAGGAAGTTCATTCGAAACTTCTCTTTATATAGTCTTGCTTTAGGAATCTCACAATTGATGGAAAATTCTATATTTAAAGTATAGGATATATAGCATTCCAAATTAATTAGTTAATTAATTAAGTGTGCAACAATATATATATCTAACGTACTGAGCTTAATATTGAAATGGACATTGTGTAGATTATAGCTTTATTATTCTATATGGAATCTAGTACTCCCACAAAGAAAAATGGATTACTAAACAAGGAATCAGTACCAAAAAAGAATTAAAAAAAGTGAATATGTTCACCCTTTTAAATTCATACCATTAGAGGTATTTTCATATAATCAACTATATATTTTGACGGTCAAAATTCAGCCCAACCCATCCATTAGCCACCTAAATCCCTAAACGATTAATTGTACGTAATCTTTAAAAAAGCTTTTTAATTTAGAGTCACCAGGTGCTCGCCCTTATGTGGGGCAGATGAAAAGTCTAAGATACATGTGTGGAAGACTTTCGTACTTTTTTGTGAGATTTACGCTCAAATATTTGAGTATGCATTTTAAGCATGTCTGATGTTAGCCCACCTAAATAACTCCTACGCAAATCATGTCCCTAATTAACACTATTAATCCTCAAAATTCTTTTACATGTGACTGATAAAAGTTGTATTCTTGGCTAGATGCTTTGTTTTCAATGAACTTCTTTAATCCCTTTTAATTTTCTTGACTTTGTAATGCATTTTCTATAATTTGAATGCTTATGCTATTTTATCACAAATTTATAAAATTAAAAAATTAAAGATTTATAGGACTTACGCCTTATGTCTCAAATCTTATGTCTTGTCCCGTATTAAGTAAAATGTCTGCTTACCTTTTAAGATATTGATCATCAATTAAGATGTAAATATATATTAATTATAACGATGTATTTATGAAAACAGTTTACGTAATATTCATATGTGTAAACATCTCTATTCTAAAGAAAAATAAAATTTCAAGTTCTACCTGCAATGTTCCAGTTCAATCTTTAACTCCCATTTGACAGTTTGCCAAAGAGAAAGTCTTCAAGTGGAAAATTTTAAAAGAAAGGAACAGATAAATAATAAATCTTGAGATTCACAACCAAATTAAAGTTCATTTTTTTTATTTTTTAACTTCATGTTGGTTCATCCATTTGATATTAAAGAAAACATAAAAATACTATTTGTTTGTTCTACTTTCCCTTTTAAGAAGGAAAGCTTGGAGTAATTGATAAGTTTCCATATGAGCAGGAGGTCACGTGTTCAAGCAATAGAAATAACTCCCGACAAAAATGTAAGAGATGGTTGCATACAATAGCTCTTATGGTTCGGTCCTTCCCCAACACTGCACATAACGAAAGTTTTAGTTTACTGGGTTATCTTTTTTTTTTTTTTTTTACTTTCTCTTTTAATTCCTTTAAAAACGTATTGTCTCTTTTATTTTTTGGCAATTCTTTGATTTAATTTTCCATGTAGCATATTTAAGATCACAAATTAAAGAAATTACATTCTACATATCTTTAATTTGATATCACAAAATTCTAAAATTTATTTTATGCTCTTAAATTGATTATGTATCAAGTTACAATTAGACAAACTAATTAAAACGGAGAGTACTAAATTACTTCATCACAATATCCGTTAAAATATAGCGCCGCCAGATAACGATAACTGACAACAATAAACAAAGTGTAAAAATTAAAATAAAAATGAAATAAAAAGTCATGATGATGAAGAAATGCTAAGTTTGGTTAGGCAAGATAGGATGGCAACAGATTCATGGTACATAGTCCACAAATAACTATATTGTTTCTTGTTTTATTCCACGTATATATTTAATAGGAAATTAACTATGAGTATGACTACTATAGTTTGGTCCCCCTTTTAATGTTCAACACTTGTAACAAGAATAATAACAAGCAAGTTGCTACTGTTGCTATCCACAGTTTAAAGTAACACTACCTTACTATGGTCACTTTCAATTTTTATTTATTATTATGATGACAAAATTGTCATCAATGTGTTGAAGCCAATTTCACACTCTTTTTTGAGGTTCTGGATTTAGTCCTTCTATATTGGAAATCTTGAGCTATTTCTTCCGTTCATCTTTATTTATCCATTTTTTTATTTTAGAATGTCTAATAATACTTATCCAGTTTGAAAAACCAATATGTAATTTACCCTTTTTTCTCATTTTACCCTTGATATTAAATACTATTCATCCCTCATTGCATTTTTCAAAGCAAAAAAATTATTATATAAAAAGAATGATATAGTAAAATCACCCCTCTATTAATTGTTTCTTAAGGTATGTGTCAAGTCAAAATGGACAAGTAAAGATGGACAAAGGGAGTATATAATTAGCGTAGAATTATTGAGTAGAGTGTCTATCAAAAATAGTTTCTTTTTCCTATAAAGGTAGGGATAAGATTTGTATATACCTCATCCTTTTTAAATCCTATTTTTAGGACTATATTAACTATGTTATTTTTTTTATTTTTTTTTGTAATTATATTATATGAGGATTCAGAATTTTATGAGTTCGACTTTAAAATGCTACCCCAACATATTTGATTTATTGGACTTGAAGTCTATTGAGATTTGAATTTGAGTTTCCAATTTTATGAATTTGTATCCCACTTTAATATGAGTAAAAATCAGATCAAACATGTATGTTACTCCAGGAAGAAGAAGATTAAAGCTCAAGAACATAAAATATATATTTTTTTTAATGAAGGAGAAAATACAATAAACAAGAATTAAATGGGATAATATTTTTTCTCAGGTGGAGTAGATCACAACAAACAAATAAATATTAAAAGGATACATGATGTCTAGAGGTCTGTCAAGGGGGATAAAAGCAATAATTGGACCAGTTTGCTATCATCATTTTTTTTTTTTTAAGAGAATAGCTTTATTAGGGACATATATTTGGAACAATACCCAAAGTGATGACAATTTTTAGTGTTGAAATTTCTATGATTTGATAAGATCTTTCTAGTGTTTTGAGTAAAAATTAAATAAAATCACAATAATCATCAAATCTAACACACAAAATTTGTTAAATATTTGATAGAGATTTAAAATGTTAATTTTTGACAAACTTAAAAGATCAATATCGTTCATAATATAGTTTAGGAACTATTTTGAACCTACTTCTAAATATAAGGGACCATTTTTGTCATTTTCTCATATATCGGTCAAGTCACGAGTTTTCATTTTTATATTTTTTATACCCTATTTAAGAATGTTTATCTTTTTTATTTCCTTGATGACTTAAATTCTAACCTACTGGAGAAGAGAATCCTTACTATATGAGCAATCCCTCTTTTCGAATTACAGTTAGTTGAATATTTTTATGTCCATTTTATAATTATGAGATGCTTAATATCATAAGCTTCAAAAATTTTATATTGCACAAAAGTATTGATGTATTTAAGACTATATTTTCTTTGTAGTTTTCGTTTCTTTCTTAAAATTTTTGCCCGGTCAAATTATGCCTCATGAATTAAAACATAAAAGTAATACATTATTATTCCAATACAATGGATATATATAAACTTTTTTAAATAGATATTTTTTAAAATACTATTCAGTTAATTTTTTAAATTTTCCACTAGGTATTCAAAATACTATTCAGTTCTTAATTTTTTTAAGAACTCATTTCTGCAGGCAACAAAAATTTTATTTTATTTTTTATTTTTAGAAGCTTTAACTTGAAAATCTCAACCGTCACACTACTTTAATTTAAGTGGAGAGCAGTGAGTATGGCCACCCTTGTTGCAACAACACAATGAATAAAACAAAAAAAGCTAAATAGTAAAAAAAAAAAAGTGCATTAAACATTTTTGATTTATTATGAAAAGAGAGGGTTGAAGATACACGTTATTCTCATTAATAGATATTGTCCACGAGATCAATTGAATCTGGAACATAAGGAAATAATGAATAATATTTTGTGGTATCAAATGATAGAAACAAACATTGGAGGGCCAATAAAACCCCACAGCATAGCATACAACTTGCCTCTTAAATTGTCCTCATTTGCCAACATCTTCAATTGCAATATTTATATACTTTTGTCTGATTTATTTTATTTGTTATGATTATTAAAACTAATTCATCCAAAATATTTGTTATTTTTAAAAAATTAAAATAAAATAGAACAAATAAAAAAAGAGTTATTACTTAGGATAGATGGGTGCGACTCAATGGTAAAGCTCCACCAGCTTCTTGTAGACTACTCTCGCTTTTTTTTTTCCCCACTTTTATCTTAACTTAATAATTGTGAAGAGAGATTATTGTGATAAAAAGAGACTAGTGTTACATTAAAATTAAAGAATCAATAAGGAACTCATATATGGAGGTACAATTTTATGATTTTTTAAAATTTTAATTTATGTGTAGAGTTTGATGCAGTTTTTAGAGGTGCAACTTCTGTTATCTATTGTTTATTTTCAATGTCTACTGCTTTTTTATTGTGCTCCAATTTTTAGAATTTGATAGGACTTTCTTATTGTTTTTGGTTAATATTTTTTTTTGATTAATTTAAACTTAAAGAATCTGTTAATAATGTTTGATAGAAACCAAACATGCTCACTTTTAACAAACCATAAGAACAAAAGCTATTCTGAAATATATTTGGGTAAAGAGTTGGAAATATACCCAAACTTTGGAAAAATTTGTTGTTACACGTCCAAATTTTGCGGGGGTCCTATGGCCCCCCTATATTATTTATTAGTGTATTTTTGCGACGTTTATTTGCACAGCTGACACCAAATGTGAATACACACCTTGAGCGCGTGACTAAAAAAGTGATCCAGCTAAGCAAATAAACATCACAAAAATACACTAATAAATAGTACAAGGGGGTCATAGGACCCCCGCAAAGTTTGGGCGTGTAACAGCAAATTTCCCCAAAGTTCGGGTATATTTCGAACCATTTTCCCAATATATTTAAGGGGTACTTTGAATCTACCCTCAAATATAAGAAACTATTTTTATCATTTTTTCTTTCGTTAAACTTGTCGTGTCTTTAGTAGTAGTACTTTTTTGTTTGAGTAAATTCTATTTCTTTTAAATTCTATTTCTTTTTTACTTCATTAACCTTTAAAAGTTGGAAAACGATACTTTTTTTTAATTATTTCTTAAGCAGTAGAAATGCCTTTGTAATGTTTACGCATCTAGCTAGCTAGTACCCCATAGGTGTCGTTTGGTACGTAGACTACATAATTCCGGGATTATAATTCCAGAATTATAATCCAAGACTATTTTATACCATATAAGAGGTGGTATAAAATAGTCCCATGATTCATGGGTTATGCCAAAACTAAATATGGTATTAACTTTATACCATATTTGATTGATGGTATAAATTAGTCTCGAAATAAATTTATACCATCAATCAAAAATAATATAAATTTTATCTATGGGATAACTTAAATCTATCCCACCTTATACCTCCTACCAAACGACCCCAGTAATAACAACAGTGACAACTAAATTGGACTCATTATATATATAGGAGTAATATAATAAGAATCTATGATGTCATGACCTCATCACAATCACCTGAACCATTATGTCATAATTTAATTGGATACTAAGTAATATTTTAGATATATACAGTGATTCTATTCTACTTTTCCTTTGCCCTACTGATTTAGTATTTATATTTTTCAAAAGATGAAGAACTTATCACCTATTAGTATAGTTAAAATATAAAATTTGCTGATGAAGTACTTGACCAATTAAACTCTTAAACATTTAACAAGTATTTTTCTTTACAGTAAAACTATGTTAGTGACGAATTCAAAACTTAAATTTGATGAATTTGAGATATCATTCGTCAATTGACGATTTGAATTATTAAGTTCAAAATATTGAGTTAGACTGAATCTGTAGCTGATACAAGTGTTAATATATATATATATATATATATCTTTCCGAAAGGAAAAACCAAAACAAAAGATTTTGTATGGATTGAACAGGTAATTAGATGCTTCAATTTACATATGAGTTGACGATTAAGTGCAGTAATCTAAACGTGGGTCCCACCAAACTAGTGGACAAATATAGTATTATTAATCTAATTTATTTTAATCATATGAATAAGCAGTGGCAGGATGCTTCAAATTTCAAAACATTATCTAGATTAATTAAAATGATTACTTTAGACTATTTGTAGCTGCTAGGTTCAGTATCCTTACAAGACTTAAATTTGCTAGTATTATTGAATTAAAACATGATTAGACCCTTGAAAATATTTTAAGCTATGTGTTAGTAATTTTAATTACTAGAATTTTGTACATGTTCAATGTATTCAAACACAAGGGATAGAGATTCATAGTAATTAGACCTAAAATGTAGTTGCCATGATGCATATTTAGCCAAATTTACATTATAATAAGTTTAAATCCTTGAGCATTTAACTAGGTTGATTTCATAGGCGATTCCTTGTTTTTACTCTATGTTTTATTCATGTTTTTTTCATTTGGTACATCAATGTGAATTGTGATGGGATAATTGAAATTTCTTCATCTATAATTAGAGATATAGAATTTAAGTTATGGCTATGATGAGTTGGTTTATATTAATCCTAACCAAATGATGTTGAATTACTTCTATTTAATAGAACATTCAATTCGAAGATAAAATCTTAAATCACATATTTGTGCGAAATTCATGTTATTTTCATTGAACCACTACAAGATCAATAATTTCATGAGCTAATTGGGCTTCTGTTGTTGACATAAAAACCTCTCTTTTTAGATCTACGGATACAACCCATAAGGGTTTGCCCGTTTGTTGCACATAAATCGTTCGTCAAAAGAAATATTTGTCTACACAACAATATGAATTGTGGTGAGATGGTCCCTCCATTCTTCTAGTTGTTCAAACTTCTAGAAATAAAAAAATATCTATTGAGAGTATCACCCCTAAAAATGAGTACATTTTAAACGCGGAGTTAAAAAGAAAAAAGTTGGTCTACACGGGTGTAAGTAGAATTTTGCACAGCGGTTTGGTCAGATGAAATCATGAATACATCTGCCTTAAAATCATGAATACACCTAAAGGTAGAGGAATAAATTCGAACATGGCAATCGACTTTGTCCATTCATCATTTTTACACCAAATAAATAATGAATAGATACATTACATGTGCTTATAGATTATTTTTATTATTATTATTATTATTATTATTATTATTATTATTCGTCTCATTGAATTACTTAATAACGATAATTTGATATTAGTTAATATAAACACACGACGCGGGTAAAAATTTATCGAGTTAGAATCCGAGAGATTAATTTATTTAAATTTGGATTCTGATATATTGTATACTTGTCTAATTTATTCAAATTTGTGTTTAAAGACTCATTTTAATGATGAAACACTACCTTCAAAAATTTCTCAGCACTCAGAGCTCGAATCAAAGACTTTTTGAGGATAAAAAAAATATCATATTCATCCACGCAAGTCTCGATAACTACTACCCCACCGTTAGGACCTCAACTAGGGCCAAAACCAGTAGTCTTTGTGACCCTTCATCATTGTTGGGGTGGGAGTGGGGAAGATCCACCATTAAAATTACAGGTATGACAGAATTATATAATTTTGATCAAATTTTATATTTATATTCAGAAATTCACTTAATATGTAAAAGTTATTTATTTATAGTTCGTAAATTAAAAAAGATTATACTTCAGAATTCTTAAATTTAAAAATTTTGAATTCACCTAACCATATCTCAATGCTGTTGGATCCAGTCACAACTTTAGTAATTATGGTTATAGCGATAACTTTGTGGCTATATCGCAAAAAAAGACAAATTCTCAACATTAGCACTTGATCAATTTTTCTTTTTCAATTTTGGAAAGATTTGATCAATTAAATAACAAGTCTATAGTTGAATAAATGCAATAGAATGTTATTGCTATGCTATAGATCTTGTACTTTAATATTTGGAAATGACATCTAGTGTCTTCCAAAGTGGCTGGTCTTGAATTTTTGACTTTGAAATGTCCAATCTTAAAGTTTTGTTCCTCAAAATGTATGGTTTTGAATTTTTGTACCCATTAAAAAAGTTCTAACATTTGCCTATAAGGAAAAAATTCTAGTCAATTGTGTAGGTTCATTGTCTTGAAATATCATGAACATCTGCCTTATGGGCAAGAGTTAGAACGTTTACCTTATAGACAACATATCTAAGTTCTAAATGTTCGCCTATACTGCAGAACATCTGGTCAATTATGCAGATTCATTGTCTTGAAATGTCAGAAACATTTGCCTCATGAGCAAGAGTTATTAAGTATGGCCAAAAATCAAGACCACCTCTTTTGCAAACTATTTTTGTAAGACTTTTCCATGTGGGTCAAAATATCAAGACCAATCTATTTTAAGATACGTATTGAAATTTATGTGATGTATATCTAGTAGAATGAGCAAACATTGAAAATTTTAATTTATTTAAATTGTTATGATAAAAAAAAATAAAGGCACATATTGGCAAGAACAATTAATATTTTATGTTGCTCATTTTCAGCTAATTTCTTTAGTGTATTTTCTAGAGTCTAGACTACAATAAGTAATATAGACCCACGGTTTATATAGACAAGTTTAGGCTGTATTTGGGCCATATCGCTTGGGCTAACGTCTAAGGAAAGGTCCAATCCTTAAGGAGTATTTTCTGTTAAGCCCAAAAGATATTTATTTAGGAAAAATAATATAAACATACACTTTAACTTACCATATTTACACAAATCTCCGTCTTTACAAAATAATTACAAAAATTTTAACTAATTATGTATCTTCATTGGATGTATCGGGAGCTATCTCGACAGACCCAAAATCGGAAAATTATATCGGGAGCTAATTATGTATCTCTACAAAACAAAACATGTATTTTCGTTGAATGTATTATGTATCTTGAAAGACCCAAATTGGAAAAAATGTATCGGGAGCTAATTATGTATCCTTATAAAGGAAAAAATATATCTTCGTTGGATGTATTAGGAGCTAATTATGTATCTCGACAGATCCAAAATCGAGATTTTCAATAATTATGCAAAATATCATAATTTTCTGTAATTAAGCTTAAAACTATCGGTATTTATGTTGTTTATCCTTATTTATTACCAAGTGAGAATTACAAATCAGAAATATATCTCCCCAAAATGAATGGGCACCCCCAAGATTTGGTCACTCAAGCTACTAGACTACCTTTAACTACTAGCTAAGGATACCAGTTCAAAGTATTCATTCTACTCACTAGTTATAGTCTGCATTATAGCTCTAACAAAAGTGGGCTGGATAATCTTCCTCATAATGCTTGCACAATTACTTGTCTTCCCTTGAAAAACGATATGATTCCTCTCCTGCCAAACATGATACAATGTGGCAACACTGTTCTTCCCATTGCATCTGTTTATGCACCATTGTAGTTCATCTTTCCACATCATCGGTTGCCTAGTAATACCCTGCCAACGTAGTAGTTTTTCCCACACACTTGGTACAAAGACTACAATCTTTTTCTTTTTTTTTTTTTTTTTTTGCTTTTTGATGCACTCCTGAATATGTGGGAACTCAAACTCCTAAATATATGGAAACTTTTTTTCTTTTAGTTGTTGTTTACGTTTTTTTTTTTTTTTCTTTTTCTTTTTTTCCTCCTATAAAATTCTAAATTATAATTTATTTTTGTGGCTCCTAAATATATGGGAAGTCAAATTCCTAGATATATGATAAGTTTTTCTAACTACCTTTTCTACACGCTTTTTTGATTTACTTTCTCCTTCTTTTTTTTTTTGTCCTTGAATTTTCAATTGAAATCTTCTACTACCCTAATTATTCTTAATATATAGAATTCATTACGTGTAGGATTTACACATACTTTGACGTGGAAGTAATAATTCAGTTGCTAATCCTTTTTTATTTATATATGTTTGGACGCTACTTGCCCACAACTAATTAAGATTTCGTCCACAACTTTCACTACGTTAAAAAAAATATTTAGCAGCAAGTAGCTAACAATAATAGTTTAATTGCCGCTAGATTATGTTTCTAGAGGTAGTTATTAGTGACAATTACATTATTATGTTTCTAGAGGCAGTTATTAGTGACAATTACATTTTAACACTCTTTGTAAATACCCCTAATACTCATAGGAACATCAGATCCAATGACACTTAACTATTGTCGTTAAAAGCATAAGCACCTTTTGTTAAAGTGCAATAACACTAAAATACTATCGGTAAAAGCATAAGCACTCTTTGCTAAAGTGCATAATTATTGCTGCTAAAAATCTTTATTGTTGTAATGTTTGAAATTAAACATAATTAAAGGATTTTTATTCCGCTTTGTGAAACGAATCTCAGTTTATATATGAATGGGTTAATTATGCTCTTTCGAATAACAATTTGGTATATAGAACATATCAACGAAAGTCCATATTATTGTTGAACTAAGAGAGTTAACTATTTGTATTAAATACCTTGGGATAAACATGCAACACACGTTTTCATAGATTAGTTTATATCTATACTATATTAAAAGTATAAAGGTCCTTATAATTATTGTTTGAACTTTTTGCCCTTCATTAAAAGACTCCGCAATAGACAAAATTGTCTTTTCACTTAATTCCTCCAATTATTAGTTAATTATTGAAAAATTAAAGTGTCCTAAAATATAAATTAAAGAGTTCTAAAATATATGGTAAATTAATGTAGGTAGGTTTTTTGGTTTACTGGTACAATTAGGATTTTAGTATTCCTCCAATTAGGTTTGTTACAGAACTATAAAAGGGTTAATCCGAGCTGCCAATGCAAATTGAATTGAAATTTCAAACAATTTTTGGTGATTTTTTGGATAACGAAAACGTCATCAATCTCTTGCAAGCTACCTTGACAGTCAGTTTCTCTCCTATTTTTATCAATTGTATGTTATTAAAGTTTTGTACTTGTTGGGTTAAAAATTTGTTCTTGCTAAATCTTGCAAGGTTCTTTTAGGCTGTTTTGGTATTAGAATATTTTCGTCGTATTTATTTTGAATGAACACATAGCATTGTCTTTTTCTATTTTGTGATCGCATGGTAATTCCTGAATTCTGATCTTAATACCTTAGTGTTAAACAAAGAGGTGTTAAACAAAGAGATAACCATTTTTTCGTTTATGAGGAAAGAGCAGAAGGTATTACATTATCAAAATAAGTATTTTTTTCATTTATCGGAAAGAGTATACCTGGAAGAAGTTACGTTATCAAATTAAGTTGAAAGTGTGTCCATTTTTTTGGGTTCAAAAGATAATATATCTTATTTATACTATATACTGTTAAATAGGCTTGGTCTAACGTACTTCTAATTGCACTTTAGATCTTTTCTTAATTCTTCCTATTTTTATGAATTTACTGTGGATTGTAGGGTCGTTCATTAAAAGACCCTACAATATACAATTCTTTTTATCTTATAATTCTAAACTTATCAAATTCTAATACTTAATAAGTAATTCAAGAATCTTACCATATATAGCTAAGTTCGGCACTAATAGTGCATATTACTTGCAACGAAGGATTGGGAAAAAATTATGGAAAAACATATGAGTTTTTTTAGGTAATAGTGGAAAAAATGTCATGAGGTTATGGGGGAAAACTCCTACTAATATTTTGGAATTCTTGATTTGACTTTACTCTCCGTTCATTTTTAATTGTCATGTTTTACTTTATAAAAATTAATTTGACTAATTTTCAAAAGCTAATTTCCTAATTAAACCTACAGGAACAACAAAAAAGACAATTGAGAGTCAAATTACTTTAAAAATCGAAAAAAATTTACTCCTACAAGTTTAATGAAAAACCTGGGTAAGAACTAAATAGAGGCTAATTGTCTTATTATAATTATTAAATCTTCACTTATTTTTAAGATGTAATAACTCGTAAAAATAATTGATTTTTTGATATTTTCTTAATATTTAAGACCTTAAAATTTTAATTATTATATAACTTGGGCTAAACGTGCAACGCACGTTCCCATAGACTAGTATATTGAAAGTGTGAAAATCCTTAGAAAAGTG
Source organism: Capsicum rhomboideum (assembly GCA_031232105.1). Taxonomy (NCBI): domain Eukaryota; kingdom Viridiplantae; phylum Streptophyta; class Magnoliopsida; order Solanales; family Solanaceae; genus Capsicum; species Capsicum rhomboideum. The sequence continues at coordinate 8,248,034 of CP124711.1, forward strand.
AATTGAACTTTTTGTACTTCATTAAAAATTCCTGCAATAGATAAAATAGTCTTTTCATTTATTTTCTCAAATAATTATTTAATTTTATAAGGTTAAGTAATTTAATTTTCCTTTCATATTTTAAGAATTATTCCCCTCCATATTTTTTTAGGATTAAAATTAGTTTAGGTGTAGCATATTTCCTTCTATATTTAGAATTGGTTTAGGTATAAAATTTGGTGTTGAATAAAGCGAAAATACTACGTAATCCGTCTAATTGCTGCCAACAAGAAGTTAGATGCACGAGACCCGCCCATATTTTAATTATTAGTTTACTTTTTTCTATTTAGCTTAAGTATTTTTTAGTTAACCTTCTTCTCTTTCGATTAAACTAATAATAACAAACTGCGATGACTATTTTATATTCTTTAACATGAATCCTAACGAGATTTTTTTTCTTGGTGTTTGCTTAGAGAATAAAGAGGTCATCAGACGATTCAAGAATTGCGCTTCATGATTTGAGATAAATTTACTATATTTTTAGTTTGTTTTTGAAGTTTATAGAATATATAATTTATGATGAGTTTTTTCTTCATACCTGAAATTTATCAGTTGTCTCATTGTAGGGACTAGAGTTTTCATTCTCTATGATAGACCGCAAACTTTTAATTTGGGAAGAAGTCGTGTTAAATAATGAGTGAAAATTGTACAAAAACAACAACATCTCCGGTGGAATCCCACAAAGTAGGGTCTGAAAAAGGTAGAGAGGTTGTTTCCGATACCCTCGATTCGATGAATTAATTAAGCAAAAATTGTATTGGGCAGGTAAATCACGGCATGTTGTTGATGCAAATTTACAAGTATTGAAGTAAAGGACAGAAGTAGTGAAGATGAAACAGAGATTAGAGAAATGTTTGGTATGTAAGCATGATTGGAATTACACAGCTACAAGTGCTATTTACAAAAGAAACACAAGAAAGAATTGGATGAATTTGTTAAACTTTCATGGATGGTTGATGGGACTATTGGATTTACTATTTTTGGTTGCCCTCTCTGCCTCTGCCTTCCTTTCTTATTCTCTTAAATTAAATCTTAGCAAATAATTAGCATGAGATTGTAGTCAGTGTTGAGTACGTACATTTGCTTTGTTGATTCATGTATTCATGGTTACGCACTGAGAAGTTGAAAAGAGTCTCAAATATAGGAGTCTAAAATCTTTTTCTTCAAACAAAAAAAAATGATCAAACAAGTATAAAGATGTATATTTTCCTTATAAGAAAAAGAAAAATAATCAAACTAATATGATTTATATGACATAAAAAATAATTTATTTTGCCATGTCAATTGTTTTTATAATAAATTTAATTAAGTAATTTTGAAAGATAAAAGCCCTGATTGAATGACTTAATTAATACAAAATAAATAGTTCATATTTAACGTATACTGTTAATTGTAGGGGTAAAATAGAAAAGAAGTAATTAATTATATTCTGATTTAGTAAGTGATCAACTAATATGTGATATTTATTTTTATTAAGAGGACCAACTAAAATAGAACGGAGAGAGTACTCTTTTTTTAAAAAAAAATTAATGGTCAACACAAACTTTTTAAAAAGCTCTTTGGGTAAATGTAGCAGTATAGGCTTTTCTAAAACAATTAGAATCAAAAGAATAAGTAAAATTGTACTAACCATCTTGATAAATAAAATATTCACTTCTATTTATTTATTAGTTATTTTGTAATTACAGTTTATTTATAGTAAAGTTTATTTTTGATGTTTACACATACATATTTTAATTTTTTGCAAAAAAAGTTGTGTTAAACCTGTCATGTAAATGAATACGCAAAATACACGTGCAATATATGTATCGTAAACTAATATTTTATAAATATATACAATCAGATTTTCCTATAACAGTTATTCTCTATAATAAAATTTTATTATAACAACTAACTTTTCTTTATAATCAAGTTCCCATATTATATATGTTATACGTTCTCTATAATAAAATAGAGCAATATTCATGTGAAATAATATTATTATAAAAAGATTTAACTGTACATAATATTCGATAAACTTTTCCTTTCTCGTCATAAAAAAAGAGAAGTATAATCCTTACAAAAATATTCTCAATTTCTCATCATTTCTATACTCGGTAAGCTTTTCCCTAATTCTCTTGGTTCTAAATTTTCAGTATCAATTAAAGTATTTTTAAGCAATTAAATTGTGGTTCCTGACTTTTTCTTGAACAGGTGAATAAAATACTACTCCCTTCATCCATTTTTACTTATCAATTACTATTAACTTAACACAAAGAATCAATAATTAATATATGTATTTACTATATAACACTTTAAATATAATAAATTCAATATTTTGAAAAATATATTGAGTATATGAATAGCATATTTAATATTAAGGATAAAATAAATATAAAATAATAAAATTATCTATTAATTTTTTAAATTAAATAAATATTAATTGGACAAGTAAAAATAGATGGAGGGAGTTATTTTTTAACGATTTGACCATTCCACTTTCAAAGATAGCCAAAAAAGAACTTAAGATTTTGAATTTGTGGCTCCTAATCTATGAGTGGAACCACACATTTATAAATGAGTACATTCGCATTTGACTTTTGTGGTTCAAATTCTATAATAATACAATTAATATTTTAACATGAAAAGTACTACGACTTAAAGAATTATATATTGATATACAAACTTGCCTCATTAATTAAATTGAGACAACCATAAAGTTGCTTTTTTAGGACTATTGAGACAACTATATTGATGTCTGTTCATATTAGCAGTTGTAGCATTGTTCCAATAAGTTCTTGTCCTTCGAATTCTGTTATTATTTATTGTTTCTTATACTTCAATTATTATATTATTTTGCTATAATTTCAATTCTATTACTATCTGCTGTTCTTGTTATTATCTATTGTTTCTTGTACTTCTGTTGCTTTTTTAGGATTATTTTGGATGATTTTTCCTTGAGCCAAGGATCTATTCGAAGAAGTCTCTACCTTTGAGGTAGGGGTTATAAGATCTGCGTATATCTTATCCAAACTAGATTCCAATTTGTGGGACTGTATAATAGATATGTTGTTGTAAGTATATATATATATACACATTAGATAATAGCAGTCCGTGCCAGCACGGGCCCAATGTATGTTACTTTTTTTTATCCCAATTTATATGGCATAGATGAAATTTGAAAAGTCAATCTAATTTTTTATATGATTTTTAAATATTTTAAGTTGTTAATCATTGATTTGTACTACTTTTACATAATTTTCAGATACTATATGGTACTCTTTCTATCCCAATTTATGCGGCAGACACTGATAACATATTTGAGAAAGTTAATCAAATTTGTTATATAATTTTTCAGATATTTTAAGTTGCTAATTATTATGATTTTTACACTTTCTACGTAATTTTCTAATTTCTATGACATTGATAGAATTTGAAAAGTCAAATCAATTTTTTATACATCCTTCAAATATTTTAATTTGTTAATTATAGTAATTTATATAGCTTTTCATGGCATTTTCAAATAATATATAATGTCGTCTATACCAATTTATGTTGCACTTATAGAATTTTGAGTCAATCAAGTTTTTTTATGTCCCTTGAAATAATTTAAATTATTAATTATTATAATTTATAATACTATTTTTTGCAATTTTTAAATATAAAATAGAATAAAAAGAAAAATAAAATAATTAAATTAAAACAAAAAAATATAAAATTACAAAAATACCCTGGACCGGAAGCAGACAGCTGGAAGCAGGCATGACAACCGCCAGTTGCGTGTCACCGGCGCTTTTATATAGTAGTAATTTATGTGCAGATTAAACTATCGGAAATATAAATTACATTTTCATCAAAATGTTTAAGTCAAATCTTCCCATAGTAATTAGACCTTGTAAGATTTAGGAATCTTATCTAAGATCATGTAATTAAATTACTGATCTCCTATAAATTTTAATAATACAATAACGGAAACTCGAGTTTGACACCAAATCTTAATTCATAAATTAAAGTAAGAATACACACTATGTTTAAATGATTGTTATTAAAAAAAAAAAAAAAAAAAAAAGAAGAAAAACTACATCGATATTTCCGAATTTCCGATATCAGTATTAGTTTTTCAAATCCAATATTTTTCGAATAAAATAATTCCAATCAAAAACACTATATGGATATAAAGTGTTAGCAGTGAATTAAAAAGCAATTTTAAATATCTCTTGAGTCTTGAATATTACATATTAGAATCCGCTTGAACTATTGAACCTCATCATAATTTGAAGACACTTATCTTACTCAGTTTTAAATTTACGAGTCTTACTCAGTTTTAAATTTACGAGTTTTACTTTTCTTTTTAATTTGTTTAAAAAAATTATATTTATTTTTATATTTAGTAAATTTTTAATCCAAATTTTCTACCAATATTAGCGATAGTGACACTCCATATATTTTGACTCTTCTTGGAAAGAAATTTGGTACTCTCATGCTTATAGGAATGACATGGCGTATTTTAAGATTATAAAATTTAAAAGTCTGATTTATATAGTATTAAACTTTGTGTTTAGGCAAATCAATTAATTAAACACATAAAATGAAATTGAGGGATCGAATATTAAAATACTTAATTACCTTACATATATAAAAGTTGGAATAAAAACAAATAAAAAGATCTCCTTCTACACTTAAACTTATATGTCACTATCCTATAGAGCTCTCTATAAATAGACATCCTTGTGCCTTTGTCAAATAAGAAAAACTAACTCAACATACATTATAACATGGAGGGAAATTCATCTAGAGGGAAAAAAGCGAAGGAGGAAGTGATCAAATACCGCGGCGTTCGGGAGCGGACGTGGGGTAAATTCGCAGCGGAGATACGTGATCCAACCACGAGGCCCGGTTTCCGAAAGTGGCTCGGGACGTTTGACAAGGCGGAGGACGCTGCTAGGGCTTATGATAAGGCAGCATTTAACCTAAGAGGACATCTTGCTACTTTGAATTTTCCTAATGAGTATTATAATCAACTTCCTTGTCCTCCTTTATATTGTTCATCATCAACAAATAAAACTAGGGAAATTATTGAACTTGAATGTCTTGATAATAGTGTTCTTGAAGAGCTTCTTGGTGCTGAAGATCCAAATCCAAAAAGAAATTAAGGTTAAGTATTATATTGTAAACTTCCCCGGACCCCTGCGCATAGCAGGAGCTTTAGTGTACCGGGCTGCCCGTTTTTATTATATTGTAAACTTTTTTATGTTATAGTTTTGTTATGCTCATCGTCATAAATTATATATTCTCCTTTGGTTTTAGAAGGAGATTTTCAGTTTCATGTAATTTATCTTTCAGTTTAAGCTTATCAATTATCATCAATATGCAAAACTTTGTATTTTATTGATAACTCTCCTCTTGGAAAGCCAATGACGAAGACATATATATTGAAGGGTGATGATTAGTTGATGAAAACCTTTTAACGAAATTTATATTGTTTATATAGATATATAATTTTTTTTTTTGTATATAATATACTATATCTTAATCATCCTCAACAAAATTTCTGTTTCACTACCGTGGCAAACTTATATGATGGAGAATTTGAGACGATTTATTTTCTTATTTTGATTTCTACATTTCTTGATATTTGATATGAATTGTTGTTATAGTATCTTTTTTGAGAATGTGAAATCTCAAATAGTAAGTTTGATATATCGTCCATTGTTTACTTTTGATATGTGAGGGAATAAGCAATCTTTAATTTATTCTTCGAATAAGTCAAGAAAGAAATAGGATAAGATAAAGATGGTATATAATCAGATAATTACTTGGAAAAATAATAATTAAAAATGGAGTAGGAAATTTGAAATAATGAGATATATTTATCATCCAAAAAAAAAAAATTGATTATGACCAAGCAAAAGTTGGTTCAAACATACCGATTTATGAGGGAGCCTAGGTAGAAATCCAAATCTTAACACTAGGTGCGATGATTTACGTCATGGATGAGACCTCCGGTTCATGTCTAAGATGGTTCAGCTGTGCTGAGAAAAAGAATAAAGAAAGCATCTAACTACTATATGCATATTTCATTAATTTGGCTCAGGGAGATAACTCAATTGGTAGACCTTCATTTTTGCAATTGAGTTGTTGCGATTAAGGATCGGATGGTTGATTGCCAAAGCAGTAATAATTGTATCTTATATACCTTAATCGGTGGCTCAACCATTGAAAAGCTTTACTGAAGCAAAGATGCGCTGTCAAGAACATACATAAGATATAAAATAGCCAGTTTGATCAAGATCAAATTTAATGTAGATAGCACATGGCCTCAATAGTTGGAGTGGGCCACTCTCTTAGAGTTTCTTCATCTGAGATCTCTGAGCAATCTTGAGAGCAACTTGATGCACAATCTCCCTTTGAGTGAAATACGACAAAAGAAAAAGAAATAAAATCCATGAATCGCCTCCGTCATCTCATTCTACGCTCTGACTTTTTACCCCATAATGTAAAAAAGAATAGATAGCTAGAGGGCTGGGAGAAAGCCTAATGTTACTTATAAAATCGTAAAATAACAAAGAAAGTGTTAATTATCTCCGATCTTTGCCCAAATTATTCACGTTCTGTTGGTTTAATACTTATATATGGGGTATTATTGTTACTTTCTGAACTATAACATTTTCTATCTGAAACCTCTCTACAATATCAAGTGATATGAAAAGTGGTCTCACTCTCTCTGCAATGTGTGAGAGCTAGAAAATATGTCAAAAATTGCATTCCTACAAGTTATTTTTGGCACAAGAAAGTCTAATAAAATTTCATTTGACTTCCTCATTTTGGACTATAGAAATGCCTATTTCTTGTGCAAAATAAGGAGAATTAAACTGTTGCTTCTGACCACGTAAAATTAAACTGTTCCTTTTTCAAATCACTGTTTGATGAAGAGTGAATCACTTTATGATTATTCCCCTTTGACTCATTCAAGTGAAGAATCAATAGAAAAAAGAATAAAGTTCAAAATGAACAAAATAATAAGGAGATTCCCTTTCAATGGTAAAAAAGGATTATTGTCTGAAAATGTTCAAGATTAAAAGTAAGCAACTTGGGTGTGTTCTGTATAGATCGAGGAACAAGCAACTTGGGTGTGTTCTGTATAGATCGAGGAAAATATTTTTTAATTTTCGATTGATCAAATATTTGTTTTGAGTCGAGGGTCTATCGGAAACAACCTCTTTACCTCATCTCTAGTGGTACAGACTTCGTATACTCTACCTTCCCAAAATCCCAGGAGTGTGAATACACTGTTGATTGATCAAATTTTTAGAAAACATCTTATCAAGTAAAACAAGTTCGATAAAAAGGAGGAAAATGATTTCCTTAGTGGAAGTAGGGAACACAAGTTCCACAACTAACATTCCACATTGATTATGTCCTCGTCACATCCTCTAACACACTTCATCTTCACCCCACTCCATAGCCCCCATTCATTCTCATCCATCCCACACTCCTACCTCCACCCCCACCTCCCAAAATATTTATTTAAATTATATATACAAATATTTTTATGACAATATCTTTTTGCTTAAATACTGATCATGAAAAAAGAAATAAATAAACCATTTATTGTCATGAAAAACATTTCCTCCCCAACACACCCTTTGTCTCTGTTTATACATCATGCTATCGTAGCCATTAATTTAATTTGTTGAAACTTATATGATGATGATGATAACATTCGAAATTTCGAATATATGATTTTCTTTAATAAATTCTGAATCTTCTTTTAAGATTACGTGCATGGGGAACATATATGGTGACACCATAGATAAGGTACCTATGCCAAAAATGAAATTCGAATTATATCTAAGTACGACTAGTTAATTCATTAACTAATTGGTTAAGGAAACGATACAACGCTACCTTTAATATTTATCAATTAATTTTGTGTTATTTCCCTAAATAAACATTGTGATTAGTCTTTTATATATTCCTTTTATCCTTTTTGGGAAATTTAAGATGTGCGCTCATGACTCTTAAGAAATTACCCGAAAAATATTCGATTCAAAAACATTACCCTATATACCTATTTATGAAAGAATATTGACAAAATTAAATACATAGCAGATATATACGTTTTTTTAATCTGTGAATTTTATAAATATATGTATTTATTTGGCATAGATAATCATGTAAAAGTCCCTTCTTTTGGTAGACTTCGAAGTTAGGTTCAAACCTCATGAAAACATTATTCTTTACTTCACTTTTACTTGTCTACTATACTAAAAAGTTATACATTTATTTTACTTGTCGTCAAATTTTTGGTACTACTTCAGTTGAAGATCAACACATTTAGAAAGCAGATATTTGGTGAAAGGGCACGCTTCTCATGTAATTTAACATGGTATCAGAGCAAACTAAAAGTTCTGGGCTCGAACCTCACATTCACCCACTATCAAAAAGAATTTAACTATTAAAAATTAGATCCGCCTTTGAAGAAACATGTTAAAATATTGGGCTCATGAAAAAATGAAAATCAAATTCACACATAAGGTGGCATATAGAGGCACGAGCAAATAAATAAAAATAAATACGTCTTAGTTCTCAGATGAGATTGTCAAACAATTCAACAAAATATTCGTTCAACTTGCTGAAATCACTAGGATTTAGAGACAAAGGATCGTGTTGTTTCAAAGGTCACACATTTGTCCATGACAAATAACAGTAGAAAATAGTTTTTTGCAGACAATAACATCCATAAAGATTTCCAATTGGCCAAATTGTCTAATTGGTACCTCTAATTATTATTCATGCGAATTATTAGAAGTATGAGTAGCAAACATTACTAATAGTTGTAATATTGTTCCCGTTTCTAATCCATTGATTTCTGTTATTATTTGTTGTTTTACATTTTGACTATCACATTATTTTGTTGTAATTATTGTCCTATTACTATATGTTGTTTCTTGTACTCCTATTATTACTTCTTTTTTGGGATTGCTTTGGGACTATTTTTTTTCTTGAGTCGAAGGTCTATCGGAAACAGCCCATCTACCCAAGGTAGGGGTAAGTCTACATACACTCTACCCTCTCCAGATCACACTTTGTGGGATTATACTAGCCGGGTATGTTGTTGGTGTTGTATGAGTAACAAACATGGGTAGATCTATGTGCTCCACAATATTCATATATAGCTAAATGAATACCTTGAGATAAAATCTCCAGCAAGTTTAATTTTGAAAGAAATGTGACAAAAATTTATCAGGTCCACTAGCACTTTATGGATTCACAAACAGCAAAATAAATAGGAAAAAAAAAGAAGAAGAAGAACTACATGCATCCATGAATTTAATAGTAATATGCAACGGTTATCTTAAAGTACTATTGAAACAAGAAATTTTGTTAAGTTTTGTCCAAGACTCGATATATATGTATATAAAAAGTAATTCTTGACTTATATATAGTACTCCCTCCGTTTCAAAAAGAATGACCTACTTTCCTTTTTAGTCCGTTTCAAAAAGAATGACCTCTTTCCTTTTTTGGCAACACTTTTTAATTTCAACTTTCCACATGGCATGTTTAAGACCACAAGATTAAAGGGCATTTTGGTACATTTGCCATAACTTTAATTTAGGACCACAAGATTCAAAAGTCTTCTTTATTTTCTTAAACTCCGTGCCAAGTCAAACTAGGTCATTCTTTTTGAAACGGAGGGAGTATAATTTTTCATATTACACTATATAATATTTCAATCAAAGATGTTCATTTGAATACCCTTCAGTCTATGTGATTCTGTCACTATCGTAATGCAAGGAGGCTAAATAAAAAATTAATATTTCTATTGAAATTTTCCATTGAAAAATATTTCGTAGCTATTCTCACAGATATTTTGATTGAATTCATGAGAAAAAAAAAGTAGTGTATTTACACGGAAAAATTAGGAAGCTAGTTTTTTAATATTTCAATGAGAAATTGTTTCTCACCATGCGTTCTCCTATGAATTATTTCGATGGGAAATTCATGTTTGATAAGATAAATTTTTCATTGATTCGCATTGGGAAAACCAATATTTCTAATAATGAATGTATCAGAGAAATTGATGAAGAATTACATCAATAACGAAGACATGGAGTACTTCGGCAATTCGGTGATCTAAGTATCTTTGAAGTCACATTTTTCTTTCATTGTATGAATTGGAGCAATAAAAGGTTGAATCTTAGTGAATCTTACAAGTAAGGTCACTCTGTTACTTACAATATCCCGTCACATAGTCAAATTCATGATTATTTCTTATTCAGATCTAATTTATTAGAAATTCATTAATTTTTCAAGAACTTATTTGGCTGGCATAAATATTGAAAAAAAAAGAGTAGAAGAACAACAGAAGAAAAGAATGCTACAAGTGTGACTAAAACACAAGGATGCTATTCATTTCTAAAGCACGTGCAAAGACAAACACACATAGCGATACACCGATCGATTACTAAGGCTTACAGTCTAATACTGATGCAAGTTCGAGAAGTGCTAATTGTGTGAAAGGATTTCAACTTGACATCAAAAGCTTGGAGTGTTTCAAGTGAGTGTGGAAACCAAAGAATCAATACAAGAAAATATTAACATTATATTTTAGGGTCCTTTTTAGTCATATATGATGCATATATATCTAAGGGCATTTATGTCATTTTCTATCTTAGCTAACCCTAGCACTATAAAGAGAATATGATGAACATTATTTTAGGTAGACAATATTTTTAGGTTTGAAGACTCTTGTGAGTTTATGGGTTGAATCTCTTTGTCTCTACATTGGATCTCTCTTGAATATCTTTTGGTAAGATTATTCATGTATGAGTTCAATTCTATTCTCCCTTGAATTAATCATGTAATTGTTTGTTCAAATTAGAGTATTTCAAATTCATATTTGTTGTCTCTAATTTACTTCAATTGTGAGATTATTCTTTTTTTTTTCTCTATCTCCACTTGATTTCTTGATTATCTCTTGATTCTCCTTATCTTGTATCTCGTTTTATATCAAATATTATCGATAAAAGTAGGTGTGAGTTCAATTCCTATGATCGCTTTAGTACTGGTCCCAGATGTAAATGGAAAAAAAGAAGATTAACAATATAATATAGAGACATAAAGTGTTGAAAAAATAAGTAGTAGAAGAACAACAAGAAGAAAAGAATGCTACGAGTGTGACTAAAACACATGGATGCTATGCATTTCTAAAGCACGTGCAAAGACAAACACACTTAGCGATACAACGATCGATTACTAAGGCTTATAGTCTAATACTATCGATAAAAGTAGGTGTGAGTTCAATTTCTACGATCCTTTTAGTACTGGTCCCAGATGTAAATGGAAAAAAAGAAGATTAACAATATAATATAGACATAAGTGTTGAAAAAAATTAGTAGTAGTAGAACAACAAGAAGAAAAGAATGCTACGAGTGTGACTAAAACACATGGATGCTATGCATTTCTAAAGTACGTGCAATTAAAGACAAAACACACATAGCGATACAACGATCGATTTCTAAGGCTTACAATCTAATACTATCGATAAGAGTAGGTAGTTGTGAGTTCAATTTCCACGGTCCCTTCAATACTGTCCTCGATATAAATGGGGAAAAAAAGAGAATTTTAACATATATATAGAGACAAATTAATGATCCCTTACTATTAGTGGAAATTGTGTCCAAACATATGCAGCACGAATTTGACATTTTGGACAACAAATAATAGTCAAGCTGATGAAGAAATTGTCAAGGGCCACAAGCTTTTTACAACTTGTTTCCCTGTCAGTTGTATAGCTGACAAAAAAATTATATGAACGGAACATCTTGTTGGGTTCGAAATCGGTTGGGCGTCATGCGGAAGCTAATAGTTACAAATCATAGAAGTGATAATTCAGATGACAAAGAAAATTATAATAAAAAATATATTATTTGATACGATTGGCCAACAAGCTTACATATTGTAAACTAAATCAAAAAGCTTAAAATCTATTGGGAGAAAACTCAGCCTAAACAAGACTCTTTAAGGACTACATTGTGAATTCTATTGTGTTATGATATGAGAAGAAAGATCTTATAGTTATAAAGTTGTAAAACCTTTCCTCCCATAAAGAGGTTAACTAATTATGGAAGAGATCTTTTCCTACAAGAAAACCTTCTCCACAAAGAAAACTTTTTGAAGTAAAACAACAATTATGATAAAATTCAAGTAAACTAGGAAATTCAGGACAAATCCTAACACATCTAATATTTGTTAAGAGAAATGACAATATTTATGATCACAAAGACCTTCTTGCAGTTGACCTTTCAGCATTTGCATTAGTAAACAGTACAATTGAGTTACAAGAATTGCACCAACAAGTTGATTGCTTCATTCAAAAATCAAAACCCCAAAAAAAGAAAATGAAAAGAAAATGGCATTAGGGAAAAAAAAAAAAAAAAAAACCACCACCCTATCCTAAGAATAATTTGATTTTAGAAAAAAAAAAAGATGGATTTTTCATAGTATGAAAATAGAGTATAGGATAAATAGACCAAGAACATTGAAATCAATGGCGGAGCCCGAGGTTTGAGACGAACCCCTTTTTCCGAAAAATCATACTGAATGTATATATATATAGTCAAAATATTTTCTTTTACGTATATAGTAGATGATGATAAACTTCCTTAGTAAAAATCATCCTGCCTCTGACATTGATATTTGAAATGATCTTCATTTCCTCTTGTTTGGATCTTCATCACAATCAAGAAGTTCCTCTAGCAACTTATCATCCAAATATTCAAATTCAAGAACTTGCCTTGATGATGATGATGAAGAAGAAGAAGAGCTACCAGTATAAAAATGTGAAGAGCTATTAGGCAAATTATACTCCTCAGGAAAATTTAGTATAGCTAAATGACCCCTCATTGAATAAGCTGCTCTATCGTAAGCTCTAGCAGCTTCTTCAGCAGTATTAAATGTTCCTAGCCATACACGTGCCCCTTGTCGCGCCGAGTCACGTATCTCCGCTGCGAATTTCCCCCACGGCCGCCTCCGTACGCCTCGGTATTTGATCTCTCCACCACCACCACCACCATCATTTGATTTTCTTCCATGGCTAGGCTCTTGCTCCATGTTTAATTTTATTTCATGGCTTATTATGGATATGGAGTATATAAGGTGGCCAAGTGGTTTGGCACTTATAAAGGGATACAAAATTTTGGTCTTTGGTTTTAAAAAATGGAAGATGGAGAATAAGACACGTGGAATATCCTAGGGCCCATGTATGTTCCCACGTGGAAAAGAACCTTCTGTGTAGACCAAAGTTTTGATGCAGTGTATTTGGATGGTCAAACGATGGCTATTTTGAAAAAGAATTCAAGTCTTCTTTTTTCTTTTTCATCAGCTTTCAATTTTTGCATGCATGTGTATTGACTCTCTTTTTCTATTTTTAGATGGAATTAATAAAACAATAAAGTTAGGAAGGTAAGGAGGTAAAAGATTAGGGTAGAAAGATAATCGGTAGTCGAGTGTTATAGTACTTTTCTGTGGAAGAGGCAACAATAGTCTCATCTTCTCCTTGATTACACGTCTTCCTTTGGGACATAATCTAACGAAACAACTTCTCTACCCTACAAAGGTGGGATAAAGTCTGAATACTACACTCGATATGTTATTGTAATTAATAAAACATAAATTTGAAAAGAAAAAAAGAACTAAAATGACTTTAAGTTATGTGGGGCAGATGAAGGTTTTTGTTGTACACTGAATTGATGTGAGGTCATTTTGCTTATGCACTTGGCTCTTATGTATAACGAAAGAATAATTTAAAATTAGTCTTTTCCCCTGCAGTATATATAATTAATTTGTAGGGTATATATTCATTGATAAATAATGAACTATATAATAGTGCAAACTACTATTAATGCGGTAAAAAAATTTAAGATGGAAGTATGTTTAAATGAGAATACTCTTTCCATGTCAAATTGTATTTATCACTTTTCGCTTCTAGATATTTAAATTATATAAATTGTGACTATATTTTAAGGCATACTTTTTCATCATATTGGTATGAGAAGAATTATAACTTACAGTATTTTTAGTATAATTTTCGAACATCATTTTTTTTAAAATATTAAATTAATTTAATTCAATTTAACTCTGAAGAATTAATCAAATTAACTCCCAGATGGATAAAAATGCCGAATGTGTTTGAGGCACCATTTGATTATATATAAATGGTCCCCAAGTGATCAATTGAATTCTCTTTTTTTGGTTAAGAATATTTAGATTAGATTCGTTTGTTGTAATATATGAAAGCTTGGCTTGGATATATAATTTGTGATCTAGTAGTGGAATATATAGAGTGATTTACTTAAACTAGTAATGCACTTCATTTCATTAAAATGTTTTTCAGTCACCATATAGAAGAATCCCATTGATGTAACAACTCTATGATTTATTTTATCTCTTTACATTGAATTGATCATCTAATCTAATTTTTTATTATTAGCTAACCTTGTTTCATTGTATCAGCATTAAGATCCATTTAGTGGATCTATTTCGAAATCATTTGCATTGAAAAAGTTAACCAATTTTTTTTTTTTTAAAAAAAACGTGTTATTATAATAAGGTGGAAATTAAAAACTTAATAGATAGATTCTAATTTCTACATGGTAGTATATTTTTTCCATGTCCTAATTTGGGGTCCACTTGTGCATCAACAATATTTTGATATAATTCATTCAAGGAGATTACGTGGCTCAAATTCTCAACCTATAGGGTGTATTCCGTACGAAGGAAGAATGGGTTGGTGTGACCGTATGAGTTATTATTCTCAACCGATAAGGTGTATTCCGTACGAAGGAAGAATGGGTTGGTGTGAGCGTATTTGGGTTATATTTCATATGAGTTATTTTAAGGACAAACACCATAAATCCTGACAGTTTGATGCCTAATTACAGAAAATTCCGACATTTTACATATTTATTGAAAATCTCCTTTTTTGGGCTGTCGAGATACATAATTTGTTTCTGATACATTACGTTGAGATACATAATTACCCACACTGTAATCATTTAAAGATACATAGTGTATGGATCTTTTAAACAAAACTCACACTGATATACACAGCGATACATAATTCGTTCCCGATACATTCCATTGCGATACATAACCGATAGTTGGAATTTTTATAATTACTTTGTAAGGTTGGAGATTTGTGTAAATATGATAAGTTAAAGTGTATATTTATGTTATTTTTCGTTATTTTAATTAGGTGGGTCAGAATGGGGTTAAAAGAGGGAATGGAGTTATTTAAGGGCCAGAAATAGGGTAAGTTCGGTCAATTATAGAGAATCCATCCAATTGAGAGCAGTTTTGTTGAGCTTAGTAACAATAGAGATATGATTAGCCCAATAGTATAACAGGAGATAAATTTAACAAGTATAATAAATAAAAGTAGAGGGATATCTTTTACCCTTTTCCTAATATATAAAGTTTGCCAAACTTCAGACACAATCTAGTGCAATTTCTATATATATATATTTGTTTAGTAAATAGTATTTTGTATCGAATTTGTCTTAGACATTTCGAAATTAGTGTATTTAGATTGAGTTACGATCTCAACTTGTGATTTAAAAAGTTCCAGTCGAAGAGCTCGATCTTAGTAAAGATTAGCCCTTATCCCGTCCTTGTGAATTTGGCTTGCTTTACAAAAATGATGGGTCAGTTTCATGTTTGAAGTAACCAAAACTACTGATTGATAAATTTTATAAATAGTTAGTATTTATTAACTCTTGTATGTAATTGAGCAATATTATTTTGGAATCCCAGGATAATCCGCAGTCGCTACAACTTTTGCCACAGTCTCTGTCTTTCGGATGAGCACTTTGTGAGCACTGGGTAAACCCCCCCACTGTGTAATTGTCTGCAAACCACACAGAAAATGTAAACCGCCACTACAAGAAAGTGTATTTATAGCAACAGAATACTTTGTAGCTAAATATGAAAATATCCGTGACTAAACACTTTAGCCACAATTATTTTTTTTGTAGCATTCGTAACAAGATGTAGCGTGGCTAAAAGTTAGCTACAAACTTTACATGATCTGTGGCTAAGGACTCATACCTATAGCTACGAGATTTTTTGTGTTGTAGCTGTGATGATACAAAATTCTTGCCATGAAAAATACACTTATAGCAAATAATTTTATTCTTTTACCACCACGAACAAAATTTGTAGCTATCTCCATATTATAGCCACAAGATATTGTATTTATAGCAAAACTGTTTGCCATGCAACTTCAAATTGCGTGGCTATTTCTATAGCCTAGTCCGTGGCAATACTTGTATTTAGCTACAATTTAAAAAATTCTTAGCTGTTATTTGAAATATTTGCCACAAAAAATTGAATTGTGGCTATGCTTTTAAAAGTCAAGTTTAGTTACCAAATTAAATTTTCATAGCTATAAGCGACACAATAATTGGAGCTAAATTTTTTTATTATATTGCAATTTTGTAAAAATAAATTTAATTTGATAGTTATGACAAGTTTAATGCACATTATATTAAAAACTAACAACGTAATAAGATTTAGAAATAACATATTTCATCAAATTGACATTAAAGTTTGCAAAAATAAATTCCAAATACACAATTGTATAGCTAAAAATTATAGCATCCGCATTAAGTAACTTTCTACAACAAAAAAGAATAAAGTTAGAAGGAAAAAACAAGATACAATAATGAGGTTAGATAGTGATGGTAATCATCAAAAAGGACATTGAAGTGAAAATCCATGAGGTGCTCCAATGTATATCCAATAAGATGTTTTTGGGGTAAATAAGTTGTGACATGGAGAAAGTGCTTCCTATGATACGTTGAGAGTCAATAGTAGATTATGTTGTTGAGTAGAAGATCTAACACAACGGTTTGGTTCTGCACCTTCAAGACAAAGCCTGCAAGTACAAATTAAATACCGTAAGTCAGGTGAAGTCCGAGAGTGATTGCAACTACTTATGTTCTTACAGCTACTGCATGCAGTAAAACAGAACAAATAGAAAACTATCTTCGATTTGACCAACTTACAAACACTTCTGAGCTGAAAAAAGAGAGCCACATATCAGGTAACTAGAAGGGAAAGTAAAAACTTTAGTAAACAATTATAAAGATATGATAATGTTTGATTGAATCATAGCAACATATACATATTAAGGGTATTTTATATAATCTTACTTGTAATTACAAACTTAATAAGTCAAGAAATTAAATGTATCTGCATTACATGATGAACTTTTGACAATGAAACAGTTGAACTTTCTCTTGTGAAAGATCAACAACCTGCAAAGTTTTAAAACAGACTTCAAACACCAAAGATATAGTTACATGATCGAGAAATCACGGAAGACAGACTTCAAACACCAAAAGATATAGTTACATGATCAAGAAACTACGGAAAACTCACATCCATTCTACCTTTCCAACAATGGAAAAGCTACCAGATAACTATTAATTCTCAAAGAGATTCTGAGACTCCCGACTTTCATAATTAGCAATTCAGCCTCTTAAGGCTAGTCGGAATCATTCTTTGCTAGATCATGCTCAACATAAATACATAATCAACACATTTGAAAAAAGATGAGTGATTTCAACCACTTTCAATTTATAGTCCATGTTCATAAAGTCCTCAATTCCTTTCCTACTCTTCCTTAATTTCAGAATCCGAAAAACAATACAATGTCGCTCTCATCCAAAAACTATAAATGATATTATAAAAAGTAAAGGGGAACAAAAAAAAATATTAACCTGTCCTTTGCCACTTAGTGCAATATGTTCCTAGAGAATAAGAAGTGTGAACTTTTCTGCAAATATTCAAATTAATTGTTTAAATTTTTACGAAAGAACTGAAGTAAAAGTTTCTGCTCAAAAATTACGGGAAACTGTAAAATACATACTTGGTTGTGTCTGGTGCGATTTTCGACCTCTTCAACAGATTAAAAAAATATAAAAAATAGTTTCTTACTGAATGCGGCCTAATTGAGCTTGAACCTTATCACAATTTCTTTTCTCTTCCTCTCGAGCTCCTCCTGCTTAGCGCAAACTGCGGACAATGCTGATCGTGTCATCTCTTCATCTCTATCGTCGATCATCGGGCTGCCATTGTAGCTTATCATCCCTAAATTATAAATGATGGCAAAGGTATAACATCTCTCTTAGGAATTAAATCAAACACATTTCATGCCAAACTATCTCAATATCTCAAATGGAGAGCTTACCTTGCAATCATTTAACCATGTAGAGTTTTACCTTCTTTCAAACACAATTTAGTAATGTATAATCTCATCTTTGAACATCTCAGAATACCATTTGAGCCCCCTTTTCCTGTCCATAACCAAAATAGGTTATTAGGCAATTAATTAATCTCTTCTTGGCATCATACTTCAACACTTTATGACTTTACTCAACCTTCTATCTAGACTCATACGAAACTAAAGTAAGAAAATTTAGTACGCATAAATAGGAAGAAAGCAAAATACAAACAAAGCTTCATCTAAGCATCCTCTAATTAGAAAGATACAACAGATTATACATATCTATCCCAAGAACACATAAAAATTATGTCATCACTTCTCACAAGCTTGCAAACGAATTATTTTGGTGTTTTGATTGTGGTTTATTGGCGGCTGAGAGTGGGGAAATGAAATCAGATTTAGGGATTTTGGGTAGGCTAATTATGAAAAGAATAAAGGAAAATTGATCAGGGACCGTAGGATCCAAGTTAGTGACGGTTGCGATTAGAATCGGGTATTTGGGTCTGATTCGGGCTGAGGAAAGTGGGTCGCAGATTTTGGGTCAATTGGAATTCAAAATTGGGTCCAATTGGCTCAATTTTGGATAAAATTAACGTTAATTAGATAAAAAGTGGCTAAAATTCATATAAATTGAATTTGGGCTACTATTTTAATTTAAAATACACCTATATATAACCAGGTAAATAAAGGATAATAATAACATACTTAATTATAATTAAATTAATTATAGATAAGTGGTAAAACTTGTGTAAGAATTACGTTTGAAATAAAACACTATTTAACTAGAATGCATATAACATTATTACGTATGTATACATATAGGAAATGTCTAGATATTAAAATTTATGACCAATTGAAAATTAAATAAGTAAAGGAAACTTATTTTGAAACGATCAAACATATTAATAAGTAAAATATCAGCTCGGATAGAGAATAGAGAGGTCAAAATTGGGTGTCAACAAGTCTAGAATCAAGCTGAGCCTAAATGAGTCGAGTTCAATCGAGCTTCTTACAACATCGAACCGAGCTAAGTTGAGCCTGAATCAAATTTAATCAAGCTTTGTTAAAGTATAATCAATCTTGAGCCAAGAAATTCGTAAATATCAAGAAATTTCTTATGTTCAGACATTTATTTAGTGTCACTAAATAAATGTCATCGCATCTACTTTTTTGTAGTATCAGATTCAAGTCAATGGCTAGTTCTCATTAATGATTAAGAAATTCAAATATTGATCACTAAAAAATACAAAAGAAAGAATTTCAAATTTATAAGAAACGATATCTCTGAATCTAAAAGTATCATTTTCAACAAATATTAAACTAAAAAAATTAAATTTTGAAATGATTTGTGGTCTGATATGAATCTATTTTGATTTGGTATGTGTTGATGAATTGTGTGGATTTGAGTTGGGCTAGATATGTAGACATTATTATCTATTCTCGAAGCACTTAATCAAGACGTAATTTGAGTTTGAATTTTTAATGAACTTTGTTTAAATTTGATATAATTAATTACATATAACCTCCTATTTATTTAAATTATATTTGATACTTAAAATTAAGACATTGTAAAATTGAATCTAATAGAAAGATGAACATTTTTATTTACACTAAATTGATAAAGGTATTGTTCGATAAAAGATGTTTGAGTCATAAATTATATAATAGTTATATGTCATGTTGTGTGGTTTAAAAACAAATTTGATGAGTATTTAATTTTATGATATCATGTAGGAACTTATATGAAAGCAATTATACCTATATGAATGTAAAAATCTCTCAAAAAGCACATGTACATATTTCTATAAATATTCATCTAAACATAAAAATTTATTACAGCTAATTTTGTGATTGCATTAGCACTAGTTTTTATAATGACTTCAATTATACAAAAAATATTATTTAATGTGGAAAAAAAATTACTATTGCTACAACAAACTTAAACTCATGATAAAAAAAATAATAATTAACTACAAGTTCTATCACAATAATAAATTTATGACTACATCATTTCATAGCTACTTAATTGTAGTTATTAAGCCAACGACTGGAGCAATTTTTTATAACTTGAGACAAAAATATTTATTTAGCTATAACATTTTGTTTCAAATAGTTTATGGTGGCTAAAAGGTTATTATTGCTACAATAAGTTTTAACTCGTGGCAAAAGTTAGTAACTAGCTATGAAATTTTACTATAGCAAAATTTTTGTGGCTATATCATTTAACTATTGCCACAACTTTTTATAACTTGAAACAAAAATATTTATTTAGCTATAGAAATTTGTTTCAAATAATTTATCGTGGCTCAAAGGTTTTTATTGCTACAATAAGTTTCAACCTGTGGCTTAAATTAATAATTAGCTACGAAATTTAATTATAGCTAAAAATCTATAGCTATATCATTTAACTATTGCCACAAGTTTTTATAACTTGAAGCAAAATATTTATTTAGCTACAATATTTTGTTCAAATAATTTTATCGTGGCTAAAAGGTTACTATTGTTACAACAACTTTTATCACGTAGCAAAAAACTTATAATTAGCTATAAAATTTTATCATAGCAACAAAGTTGTAGCTATTTAGGTAATTATTGCCACGATTGTTAGTAATTATAGCAAAAATAAAGATTTAGCTTTGTCAATTTGATTTTCGTGGCTAAGGAATTTTATGAATTTATAGATAGCTATGAAATTTCAAATTTTGTGGCTATTACTAAGTAATAGCTACGATTTTAGAATTTATAGCTTAAATTTCGTAGCTATAAGTACATTGTGTTGTAGTGCGCACTAGGCAAGCCCTGTGCGGTAGGCTCGACTCAGAAGGCATTGAGGGGGGATCAATCCAGGGTCATCTGTGTGGATAACCACCCTCTAAACCAACTGAGTCATCTCGAAGGACTAATTGAGAACTATTCATTGTCATAAAATTTCAAATTTTATAGGTGAAACTTCACCACATTATTCTGGAATTTCACTTATTGAATTTGAAACTTCATAATAATGGGTTATGTGATTAGAACGTGTCACTAAGACTTATAGGTAAATTCTATAGAGTAGTTGTTAGATCGATTTTGTTATATGGAATAGACTAGAGTATTAGCCAGTCAAAAACTTGTATGTTCAGAAGATGAAAATAGCAGAAGTGAGGATGCTTAGATGGATGTTTGGGCATATTAGAAGATACAAGATTAAGAGCGAAGACATACCGGGCAAGTTGGGAGCCATCGTGATGGAAAAGATGCGGGAAGCAACGCTAAGATGGTTTGGACATGTAAAGAAGAGGAGCACATATGTCCCAATAAGGAGCGAGAGGTTGACAGTGATAGGTTTGGGGAGAGGTAAAGATAGATCGAGGAAGAATTAGAGAGGTGATTAAACAAGACATGACTCATCTTCAGCTCACCGAGGACATGATCCTAGATAACAAAACATGGAGTTCGAGGATTAGGGCAGATGGTTAATAGGCAATAGAGCGTTCTCTTTTCACAGTGGTAGAGCAGGGTTCTAATTTGGAGCATTTATTTGTTTCTATTATTACTGCTATACTAGTATTATCCCATGCTTCTATTTTATTACTATTGTTGTTTTATTTTTACTGTCAGTACTTTTCTTTCTTCATGACTTTTACTCATGCATTTATTTCAAATCATTTTCTAAAAAAGAAAAAGAATTTTCTTGAGCCGAGATTCTTTTCAAAGACAACCTTTTTAGCCCCATAAAGGTAGAGGTAAGTTCTGCATGCACCGCACCCTCTCTAGGCCCCACTTATAAAAATATACTGGGATGCTACTATTATATGAAATGGCTATTTCTTAAAGATAGAACCAAAAGGTTACCAATGGGTGCTATTTATACAAGACATAAATAAGGCTTAAGGGAGAAGTAGACTCCTACAAGTCCTAGGCCCAATAGTTGGCCCAAAAGAAAAATCTGCTCCACACTGAATTTCCAGCATCTCTACTGGGCCCTAGAGAGAACTGGGAAGGGAAAATAGAAAAAGGGGCAGCAGGTGGACTAACGCTTTCGTTATGTGGAGGGTCTGAGGAATGAACGGACTACAAGCGTCTATTATACGTAATCTTACCTTACGTTTCTGCAAAATGTTGTTTTCATGGCTTGAACCCGTGACCTCCTGATCACATGGGAAGAAAAAATAGAAGGAAGGAAATGAAATGAATTTTTTTCATTTCTCTCATTTTGAAGTCATTTTTCTTCTCATTTTGACTTTCTAAATGATCACAATTTACATTGCTTCCTCTCTCTTTTATGACGAAGCAAACAAGAGGAAAATTTTCCCACTTTTTCTATCATCTTCCAAATATATTTCTTCCTCTATATGATGATAAATCAAACGAAAGAGGAAACGATCTAAACAAAAATTATTGGGTTTGTTCGAACTTGTACGTATTATGTCAATGATACCGTAAATAATAGAACATTGATGTTAAGAAATACCAAATTCAAAATTAATTCATGAAGACAATCACTAAGGATCAAAATAAATTTCCTAAAATGAATATCACTTGAGCTCCGACGAGTCCACTCTTATTCAAACAAAAAGATAATACACACTCATACACTGATATACAATATGATAACAATATACAATTACATCTCAATTCCAAATAAATTGGAGTCGTTTCAATCTTCACTGACCATATTTTCCTGTTTTAACTCAACTTATGTCCTGAAAGTAATTGAAACTGAGGGAGTAATAATATAATTAGGATGAATAATGCATGTAAAACAGTTAATTTACAAACATTATTCATCTTACATTATTACTTTCCCTCAATTTATTTGTCTTACTTACTATTTGAATTGTCAAGGAATATTTTTTTTAATCTTTACTTTTTAATACTCTCTAAATGTTTTGAATTGTTAACTATGTTACATATAGTATTTTTTATATAGTTTATAAATATGTAAATTTTATCTTTAGAACAATTAAAATTCTATATCCAATCCACATAGTAGTAGTTAAATTTGATTTTTGTACCCCAAATCAAGCTAAACAAATTGAAACAGAGGAATATTACTCCCTCCGTCCTAATTATGTGTCACTTTTCGGATTTTAAAATTCAAACAAGTTTATCTTTGACTGTAATTTTTTTATATATCTTTTAAATATTTTGAATTATCAATAATTGTGTCTTATAATACTTTTTACGTAGTTTCCAAATATATAAATTTTATTTCAAAAAACTCAAAGATTTTGTGCCCAAATTCATGATTAAACTTAAACTGTTTGACTCTCAAAAAACTCAAGTGACGCATAAATTGGGAGCGAGGAATTACTAATTTAGCTCATTAAATGATGCATGTGTTGGGAAACAGTCAATGCTACCAGTCAAGGTGGACAGAGAACTCCTCTGCCAGTCAACTAACTTGAAGGTCAAGATTTGAATTTGTTTAATTTAATTAATATTTTTGGGAGAAATAAAAGATTCCATAACCATATATGGTACAAATGTTTAATTAATTGATGTTGCTTCTTCAGTAGCCTTTGAAAAACTTATATTGAAATCTTACCTAATTTAACCTTTTTCTTTCTGCATAGCACTTTTGGTCACTTAATTGGACAATTCTGATTTTAATCCTTATGATATTTGATGAAGCAAATTTAACATTCTACTGAATTGAATTACGTGATTTTAGTTCTTTTATGTCGGAAGCATATTATATGTGGATTGTTTTTGAAATTGTATTACCATCAAATATAGAGTAACACACTAACATTACAACTTATTTAGGGTAACATATATTATTAGACAGTGGAGTAGTTGATAATTATGATAAATTTATGAACGCTCATGAGCAAACGTGCACATTTCGACTAATTAAAGATTCAATATTGTTATGCCAATATCATAAGGATTAATGACATATGCACTCTTCTTTTTTAAAAAAAAAAAAAATAATAATGTGCCAGGTTCACCCCAAGTCCTCTCCGAAAGGTATCGAGGTTTGACATTAACCCCGACCTCTTATATTAGAATCCAAAAGAAAAAGACATATGCACTCATATGAGAGAGGGGTAATAATTCTCACTAAACATACAAGTCATCTTAAAATCATGTTCAAGAATGTTCAGAGATTTCTCATTTTTCTAAAAGCAAGAAAGTCAACAAGGTAGGCGGGGGGTTTTGGGGGGGGGGGGGTTTGGGAGGGGAAGAGTGCAATCTCGAAATCAAAAATTGATTGTTGCCAAATTTTCAAAGATTTTCATTCAATAAAATCCCTTTCTTTATGATTCTTTTTTCTTTAAATAAGAAAAGGTAAGTGATACTAATAATTACTATATGGAGAGAAAGGCCGTTATTTTTGGCTTTATAATGTTCGGATTGTGTTGATTTATTGGACCATAATATATGAATATAAAATCTTTGAAAAAAGTACTAGTATAATAAAGAAAGGTCAGAAGTTTCTTAGCAGCGAGGTGATTGCTCTTTGACAGTTTGACTGGCAAACAAGTCATTGTTTCGGATTTTTCATTCGATGTTCAGTACGTGTTTTGAAGTTTTAGGAGTCGTTTGGTAGGAGGTATAAGGTGGGATATCCCATGAAGAAATTTAAGTTATTTTATGGATAAAATTTATATCATATTTGGTTGTTGGTATAAATTTATCTCAGGATTAATTTACATCATTAACCAAACATGATATAAAACTAATACCAAAGTTAGTCTTGGTATAACCCATCAACTAGGGGTGTACATAGGTCGGGTTGGTTTGGTTTTTTACTAAAAAAAAACCAAACCAACCATGTCGGTTTATTAAATCTATAAACCAAATCAAACCAACATAAAATCGGTTTTTTCGGTTTGGGTTTTAGTCGATTTTTTCAATTTTTTTGGTTTTTCACGGTTTTTTTTTATAATCTTTAATTTTTACAATTATATTGTGATTTTAGATAAGATCAAGTATATTTTCACTCATGTGCTAGTGGAAAACCACAATTATGGAAAATGAGGAGTGGAAAGGAGGAGCGGAGAACTCTCCGAAAACTAAAAAGTAAAATGAAAAGTGACTGAAGAGTGAAAAGTTTAGGTTTTAAGTTTATATTGGGTTTCAGATCATTTAGTTATCAATTAATGGATAAATATTACAACTTAAAGACCCAAATCTGAATATATATCTACATCTACTTTCTAAATATTAAAAATTAATAAAATTAATTTAAAAAGTATTTAGAAAATAGATTATAATTAATATTTTTTATGTATAAAAAGTTAAAATTATATGTATATATTATGTCGGTTTGGTTTGAGTTCGGTTTGACTTTTCTTTGGTTAACACCAAACCAAACCAAGAATGGTCGATTTTTTTTTCTAACACCAAATCAATCAAACCAAACCACAAGTCGGGTTTTTTTCTCGATTTGATTTGGTTCGTCTGTTCGGTTTGACTTGACGGTTTGGTCCGTACACCCCTACCATCAACCATGAGACTATTTTATACCACCTCCCATATGATATAAAATAGTCCAGAAAATATAATCCTAGGATTATAGTCTACGTACCAAACGACCCTTATAGTACAAACCTAGCTACGTTAAATTTATTAAAGAGAAAAATAGTTCTTATTAAGATTTTATTTCATTCTCATAATTAAATTCAAAACCTCTAATAAATAATAAGCATGAATATAGATCCACACAACTCATATAACGCATATCAAAATAGTTCAAAAAATAAACGTAAAACAAACATAACTAATTAATTATTAGAGAAATCATTACATATAAATATAATTCAGAAAAAAAATATGGTAAAATAGTGTGATAATCAAAGTAACAAAACAATAGGGGGTGAGTAACGAACTCGAATTCTCAACTCGGCAATCAATAAACAGAGGGAATGAAACTAATAAACTTTGATTAATACGAAAAGGAACAATTACAATATGAAGAATATAAATAGTAGTAGAAGGGGATGAGAGGACTTAGAGAGAATTGGGGATGAGAAACATAGTCTTTGCCTAAGCATAATCACCATTTGCATAAACCTATTTTGCTCCCACAAGTTGGTGTTTATCAACCCGGATCCCAAACATAGTCACTTAATATGGTATTGAGTTGCTTTGTCGATACGGGTCCAGGCCCATTCATAACAGGGTGACAAAATCGAAGGAAAGAAACTACAAGACTAATATTAGTGCCAATGGTATGTAAGAAGAAACAAGTACATTTCATCAAGCCTGTTCCACAGCAAAGCATGACAACATCAACTATCTATTAACCTTTTATTCTAATTCTTGTCCTTCATATCCTTCTATCGTCTAAGATTATGTCCTCGATTAGTTAAAAATACGTTATGTCTTGTCTAATTGCCTCTCTCAATACTTCTTCGTCCTACCTCTTCCTTTCCTTAAACTCACCACTGCCGACATCTCACGCTTTTTCTTACGAAGATATTTGTGTATTTCCTCTTCACACTCTTGATTATCATGCGTCTAATAGGAATAATATTCATCCCACCGCAACCCGACAAACAAATCTTCTACAAAAAACTCTTACCTTTCTTTAGGGGTGTGCATCGGTTGGTTCGGTTTGATTTTGTGTATTATCGGTTCGGTTTATCGATTTTCGATTTGTAAACACGCTAAACCAATAACAAAACCAATAAGATATTTGTTATCGATTTTCGATTTATTGGTTTTTAGTCCTTAACGGTTCGATTTTCGGTTTAACCGATAAGAAATGCTCCTCTATTTTTTTTAATCTTATTTTCTTATTTAATATGTTCATATGTACACTACCTTCATGCATAAAAGCCTACACAAATTACAAGTAGATTCAAATTCAAATGCATTATTACCAAACAAACTTACTTTCTTTTTGATTACGTAGCGAACTTGGATGCAGTAGAAATCGATAGCGATCTCTCATAAAAGAAAATTAAATCAATATAGGTTTATAGTTTATATTGATGGATAGAACCTCACCAAGCCAACAACTTTAGAAAGAAAATAACAACACTAAGACAACAACTATAAAATACAAAAAATAATAGGACATGTATTTAAAATATAAAGTCACTATTATATAACTAGGAACAAAAATATAATTTTAACATAATCTTATTGGGTTATTGGATTAACCGTTAACTAAAACCTTAAAATCAAAAACCGAACCGATAACCCAATAAAAAAAATTTTAGAACCATTTAAAAATTATTAACTTAATAATTCGATACCAATAAACTAATAACATATTTTTCGATTCGATTTATCGATTAATTCGATTTTTCACATCTACCTTTGTTAACTGAGTGACTTTTCTTTCCATTATAACCACTCAGCACTCAAAACAATGAAAATTAAGTTTCAAAAGGGCACCTCAAAAAAAAATTCACTTATATTCGGTGTTTGAGCATAAATAATTATACGATATGTATAATTTTATATATTCTCTTACACTTAGTATAATTTTATGTAAGTTATACTCTTATAACTTAACTATGGTCAACAAATATATTTTAATCTCAACTTATTATTTATAGTTATAATAATTAAGTGGTTTGATATAAACACTTTTAATAACTTTTTTCCTTAATTTCCTTCTATTAATTAGATCCTCTAACGCTTTCTAGGATTCTCCTTTTTTCTACCCTCCACACCCCTTTTTGTTTGCTATTACAAATTTGACTTTTTTGTGTGTGATAAATACCCTTTTCTTGACAATTGCCTTCTGGGGTTCTTAGATTGGGTCCCAAAATTATAATTAATTCATTGTCCTAAAGAGTATGTATGTATAACTTTTCTTGGCTAAAGTTTCTTTCAAGATTTCAAATTTGGATTTAAGGGTAGGGGACCAGAATGCCATTATTTTGATGTGAATAGAAGCTTAGGAGATATACCCCTAACCCCACGTTTGGGTGGTTAGTGATGACTAGCTAGTTATTATTTTTTCAAAAAAGTGTGGGTTGCATGTGCAATGGAAAATTATTTTTTTCATCCTTCATGATTAAGATTGGATTAGCTTATCAAAAAGTTTTAACCTTTTGGGAGTAATCACTTTTCAAGAATATCCTAATTTTTACTCTTGCATAGTCATTTCTCAATTATTAAGGGTATAATTGGACGAAAAAGTAAATGAATTAACCGACAATGCAAATATTTTTTTTTTCCTATCGTCTTCGAGGTTAACCTAGTTGACAAAGGTTGAGGGATTTGTGTTTTAAATCATAAGTTCGAGCACCAAATCAAGCAAAACTAACTCTGGTATTTTAGTGGAGAAGATTGTAGAAGGGCAGACCCATCATACTTGAGTTTTGAAGGCTACGATCCGGGGCGGCTCAACAAATTTGATGGCCTAAAGCCAAACTTTTATGTGAGGCCTTTAATTATTCTTTTCCTAAATAACGAAGAAAACTTATCCCCTCTCCCCTCTCCCCTCGCCCTTATGTATTTATATTATGCAGATTTGTTGCTTACTTAGATAAAGTAATTAAAAACCTAAAAGTGAAATCTTCTAGTAAGAAAGAAAAACGAGAAAATATAACTTGCCTCATCTATTTCAAATGTCAAATGTAAATGATCCAAAAAGATCTATATTCAAAGAACGAAAGGATCTAAATTAATGAGTTATACATATTACCTAAGAAAAAATAAAAAGAATTCAGTGGTACTATCATCATAATTTCAAAAGTCTTCTTTCTTATTATACTTGCTTCATATCAAAAATACTTGTCATGTTCATATACCTTGAAATGTACAATTCACGGTGTTTTTGTATAGTTTATGAATATCTACCATTTAATTTTAGTATATTAAATTAATCTAATCTAATTTAGCTCCAACAATTAATCAAATTGACTTTCAAAAAGTAAAATGTACCCTTATTTGTGTATTATAACATATTGTAATAGATATACTGCATCACTTTCTTGGTTATAACCTCAATTTTAATGTATGTTACACTTAGAATATTAAGTGATCCGTTAATATAAAACGTGTATAGAAGTTAAACTCAACCTAAGAATTAATGAGAGTATGAAAATTTTGTAACATAGCAATTATATTGTAAATAAAATTCTTTGTTTCAAGATAGGTCGAAGAGCAGTAATAATTTTCCAACCTGCAATCAATCACTTTTATTTTCTTATATTTATCCACACTTTGTGTGTAAGTGAAGATTCCTCATCAAAGTGGCATCTTATTGTCATTTTAACATTTAGTTGATTTCTAAAACATTCTACCTAATTGGTTTGGCATCATAGAATATGATCAAAGTGTTTGTTGAGAATCTAATGAGTTGTGTTGATGATAACTTGTAAAAATTGAACTTAAATTCTTTTAGGTTTACCGAACAATAAATTTGACACATCAAATCTATCTGTAGATTATAAGTAAATAAAAGAAAAATCAATCACCAACAGACACACATTGTGATCATTGAACCTGGAGAAATCATCATCATCCTATTTTTTTTGTTTGTTACCGGGGCTTTGATAGCTTCATTAAGGTTCGACTAAATACAGATTCTCATATTGCAGTGTCTTTTTTAGAGAAAGCGCTTTCAGCAGAATTTTTTTCATTCTTAGAGGCTCAAATCCAAGACCTTTGATTAAGAATGGAGAGATTCAAGTCATTCCACCGCAACTCATGTTGGTCATCATCATCTTCTATAAATATATACAAAACTAAAGTTTCTATTCTTAATGGGGCTACAAACCTAATACCTCTCTGTCATTGTTCAATCACTAACCTAGTATCGGAATTCAACAATTATGTATACTATGGATGTCAAGATCAACTATTAAAACTAATACTATTTCATATCTATTTGTTTGTCTGGTTTTGATTTAACACGGAGTTTTTTATAAAGTAAATAAGATTTTTGAATCTTGTGGTCTTAAACTAAAGATAGATGAAATATACCAAAATGTCTTTTAATCTTATGATCTTAAACATGTTATATGAATAATTAGAGATTTGCCAAAAAAAATAAAATAGAACAATTAAACTGAGGGAGTAGTAACAAACAAAAATGTAAGCCTTTAAACTGGTTCAAAGTCATAGCTATTCTTTCTGAAAGTACATCCAAAGGTTCATAAATGTACAAAAAGAAAATGTGTAAAAAGGTTACATAATGCCTAGTACTCTAGCTAGTCAAAACATTAGAGGTGAAATACTTACTAGGTGTTTGACCATGAAAACTAAAAAAAATTAAGTTAGAGTAGAAGTTGGAGCTAAGTTTAACCATAAAAATAATTGGGGTTCTTTTTAACTTTTTATGAGAGAAGTTGAAGTGAAAAAAAATGAAAACACACTTTTCCAAATACAATTTCAAATTATATTTGAAATTCTTATGGTCAAACACTACAATTTTCACTAAAATAAAATAATTTTCAGAAAAAAATGAAAAAATTTCATGACCAAACAGGCTCTTATTATTTTTCCCATCTTACCTTTTTTTTTTAATTTCCCACCCGATATCCGGTATCCACATTGGAGTCCGACTAAATCCGAATTCGCGCCGGAAAGTCCCACATTGGAGGATAAAATACTCCCTAACAAAGACGACTCCATATCCAAATGAACTCGAACCCGAAACCTCTGGTTAAGGATGAAGGAATACTTACCACTCCACCAACCTTGTTGATTCCCATCTTACTTTCAATTTAAGAAATCCTCACATGCAGAAACCGAAACATCAAAGATTTTTGTTGACCATTAGACCATATATATCCCCCTGACAGTAACATAACAAAACATCAAAGATTTTGTAAATTCACTATTTTAAAAAAGATCTAGTTTAAGTTCAGTACACATAATGTCAAATTTCATGATAAATATAAATTAGTAACTTAGTTAAAATGGTAATTAACTTAGGGCTTGTTTGGTAGGAGGATAAAGGATAGTTAATTCCTAATTTAATTTTAGGATGAGCTTATTCCATGTTTGGTTGGGATAAAATACATGAAATAACCCATCACGGGATTAGTTATTCCGGAATTATGGTGTTATGTTTATCTCATCTTCAGTGGCGGAGCCATCTTTAGGCCAGAGGGTTTATCCGAACCCAAAAATTATACTATTTATACATGGTTAAATTTATTTTTTATGTATATATAATAGATGTTGAACCCCCTTCGGCTAGTATGTATATGTACTTTTTCCAATTTTAAACCCCCTTAATGAAAATTCTGACTCCACCACTACTCATCTTGATGATGAATAACTAATACCGAGATAACTTGTTTCCAATCAAACAACCCCTTAGTATTATAAGTTACACATGCAATATACATAACTTAAAGACTGACAAATAAAAACTTGTCAATTAACCATAATCTGCAGAAATTAGGATGGACCACAAGATCAAGTGTTCAAAAACAATTACTATAAAAGTCACATCACCAGTCATACTGTCTTATCTTGGACTGTTGCCACCTTACAGGTAGGGGCGATGCTACCCTTCTCCAAAGGGAGTCGATAGACATCTTTTTATCGAAAAAATTTACTATGTCGACAGGTAAATTTTAAATTTTATTAGTAAAAAAATTCTGATTCCGTAACTGTTTATACTAAAACCTCCACACATGTAAAACTAACCCATGATGCGCTGTAAAAGTTACACCACAAATCATAACCAATAAAAGATTCCTATAATCAAATCGAATAAAACACTTAAGGGTCATTTAATTTGAATATAAGTTATGTTGTAATTAGCTAATATAATATTATTTTTTATTGACTATTTGATTTATTATACTAAAAATAACATATATTACATGATTTTTAAGAAGAAGTTATTTATTTACTAAGATATCCTCCATCTTACTTAGTAGAAAAAAGGTTTAAGAGATCTCCAAGAGTATTTTTGTTATTTCCATTGTTTTATTTCGAGATAACTAATGTCAGTACTATTATTCCACATTCTGACAGAAATAACTTGTTTCGATACTAAATAGTAATTCTGATAAATTATCCCATGATTAGTAACCTAACAATGAATAAAGCAATATTAAATTTTTTATCCCAAAACTATATGCTCGTCCATCATACAAACAACCCCTTAGTATTTCTTGCCAACTATAATTTTTCTTATTAATGAAGGCAGAGAGACAACATTCACCAACTACGTACCTCAAAAGTCAGACTTTCTTCTGCACTTTTTTTTTAAATTATTATTATTATTTTTAATATAAAATTAGATTTTAAACCTTACCTCTTATAAATATGTTCACTCTTCCATTTGACATCTCCTTTGCTATTACTTCACTTTCTTTCACTAAATTTCTCCATAATTTTTCCCTTTTCTCATTGGATTTCAAGTCTTCAACTTATAATGTTCCTAATTCAGTCTTTTTTGTCATTTTTCTCTTTGCCTTCCATAACATGTTCATGTGCATTCAAGATCCAA
This sequence comes from Capsicum rhomboideum, assembly GCA_031232105.1. Lineage (NCBI taxonomy): Eukaryota > Viridiplantae > Streptophyta > Magnoliopsida > Solanales > Solanaceae > Capsicum > Capsicum rhomboideum. Next base: position 8,280,715 of record CP124711.1, read on the forward strand.
ACATAACTATTTGTCCCTCATTTGTCTTTACATAAAAAAATAAATAAATTATATCATGGATCTAGTGAGACTAAAGTACTTTGAATCTTTTACACACATGAAAAGTCATCCAATTAATCCTCCTCCAACTTCTGCTTCAATCTTTGGTTCACCTATACATTCTTCTTCTCATCATCATGCTGGCTTTCCTATTATAGCAGTTGCTATTATTGGAATATTGGCAACTGGCATTTTGCTAGTTAGCTACTACATTTTTGTGATCAAATGTTGCTTGAATTGGCATAGAATTGATCTTTTGAGGCGATTTTCGTTCTCTAGAAATCGACGTGTTGAAGACCCTTTAATGGTTTACTCACCAGCAGTTGAAAATCGGGGATTAGACGAATCTGTGATTCGTTCAATCCCCGTTTTTCGATACAAGAAGAGGGAAGAAATGGAAAACATTCAATGTGAATGTGCTGTTTGTTTGAATGAGTTTCAAGAAAATGATAAGCTAAGAGTTATACCAAACTGTGCACATATTTTCCACATTGATTGTATTGATGTTTGGCTTCAAAATAATGCAAATTGTCCACTTTGTAGGAATAGTATTTCATCATCTACAACAATAGCTAACACAAAATTGTTGTTACCTTTGGATCCAATCATTGCTCCAAGTTCAACTCCTCATCAAGATCCAAATGTTGAAAATTTTAGAGATGAAGATTATGTTGTCATAGAAATAGCAAACAATAGACCTTTGTGGTCCGACCCTTCCCCGAACACTGCACATATCGGAAGCATCAGTGCACCTGATCAAGAAAGGTTGAATGCAGGGGAAATAACAGGGCATTTTTCGATTAGTCCATCTCCAAGGAAAACAGAACAAAAAGTTCCATCAAGAAAATGCAAAAAGTTCAACCATGTAACAAGCATGGGAGATGAATGCATTAACATGAGGAAGAAAGATGATGAATTTGCAGAAATTCAGCCTATAAGAAGATCATTTTCGATGGATTCAGCGACGGATCGACAACTTTACGTAGCAATTCAAGAGATTATAATGCAGCAACAGAGGCAAGTTACTGATATTAGTCCCTTTGAAAGTAGTAGTAGTAGAGCAAAAAGATCATTTTTTTCATTTGGACATGTAAGGGGATCAAGAAATGTAGTTCTACCAATTCATTTAGAGCCATAATGAGAAAAAAAATTGAATTTTTTATTGTAAACTTTTTGTGTGTAGAAAGATAGTTGTAGATATTAAAGTAGTTTTTCACACTTTTCACTCTCTTGAAACTCGAATTCACAACTTCAGGATTAGAGGTGGAGTGTGTTTACCGATCCTACCAATCTCTCTTGTCGAAGTTCAGCTTTCTGTTTTTTTAGATGTGTTTTGTTTTTTCTCCTTTTTTTTTTGGATTATTTAGGTCGTTTGATATGCGGAATAAGAATAATAATATCAGAATAAAATTAGAATTAATTTTGTATAAGGTTCACAAGGCAGGACCACTGATGCAATATGACTGATTGTTATGATTATAGGCATCATTAGTTATAACTTATAAGTTATAACAACCATTTTTCTTTTCTTTGGTTTGGAGTTTTTTCCAATGACAGCTAAACAAAATATGTCCCTTCCCATAATATATGGAAATAATTTACAAGAAGAATCAAATTGATTCAGATGAAATTGAACAAGGACAGTACCCTTATGATTTTTCCTTTTCTAATTTGGGCCGGGGGGGGGGGTGCGCGGCGGGGAGTTGGGGGGGGGGGCCTCCTTGGTGCAAAGTCACAACTATCAACCACCACATTGCTTCTTTTTTTTTCTCTCTTTCCCATTTCTCTTTGGGTCATTGTCATGTCTAGTATTGGTGTACATTTTAGAATACCAGTGTTGTGCCTAATTAATATCCAAGATTCCATCTTTTTCTTCTTTATTTTAAGGGAAAAAAGGAGAGAAGTTAGATGCAAATTCAGGATTCAAATTTTATGGGCTCAAAATTTAAGGTTCTTAGTATTGAACGTATTGTATTTTTAAGTTATGGGTTCATATCTAATATCTATTTCAATTTTAGTGAAGTTTTACCTATAAATCTATGTTCCACGTCAAAAGTACTGGGTTCAAATGAATTCTGATACTGATACATTGAATCCGTCCTGGGAGGTGGATCCATGAAGAATGAGACTTATTTCCAAAATTTGATGGATATAGTTACTCAATATTATGCTAGTGAAAGGTAACAAATACTCCATAAAATTAGTTGAGATGCATATAAGCTAACCTGAACACTACTATTATAAAAAATAAAAGAAAAAATAACAATAATTTGAATCATGCACCTAAGTGATGTTGAGTGAAATTGAAAATATATATATACACACAATCTTCATTGCAATTTTTGTTTTCAAAATTGAACTAACCTAGATTCCTAAACATGAATAGTGGAATAATGGTACATGGACCATGGCTCCATCATTGCTGTCGATTGAAAATACAAAATTGAAGAGTCTAGAGCCAAAGAATCCAAAGTCATACATTTGATATTTTCTAGGGATGACAAATTTTCCATTTTCTACAGTGTCTATAGTCAACAAATCACTCCCTTCTACCAAATTAATACAGTAATTTTTATTTTTTTTATTAAAAAGAAAAAAGAACTTGAGTGCCTATCAAGAAAATATTTGTTGTTGATAAATGGATTTTGTTGGCCCTAACTATTTTGGAAATTGGATCAATGTCAGTTTTAATAGCCCTGGCTAGTGTTGGGCCAAGTTATTTGTCTAATTTTAATGGGTAATCTGCACAAAGAAGATCTTCAGGTGTAACTATTTAAATTTTGACAATAACAATGATAACATATTAATATAATTTCACAATTAGAGTAAAGAAAAGGAAAAGTATGTGCAAACTTACCATACCTTTGGAGATAGAGAAACTGTTTTCAATAGATCATCGGACCATTTAAATTTCGACCTGGTCAAAAAAATATGGTGTAATGATAACTGCTTTGCCAAAATTTAGAGCAAATCTCGGAGAGTAGCCAAGATTTTTTATATGATATTAGACAAAACATGTCGTAATTGCAAGTTGTGGTGATTGTCAGAATTTTGGTCACAAATCCTAACAAATGTTCAAGATTACAGTCACCAGACTTGCTTTAACAACAAATTATGGTTATCGTCAAGAGTTTGATCACAAATTCTGACAGATTGCCAGAATTTTTTTTAGCATTTATAGCTGAAATCCTGATAATTTGTAAGATTGTGGCCAAAATATACGATTAGCTTGAATACACAATTAATTAGGGATGACAATGAAACGGGACGGATTTTAGGATATGCGGGATGGAGCAGGTTTAAGGTTATGCGAGGCGGGGCGGGGCGGGGCGGGGGCGGGGCGGGTTAAAATAATTTTTATTTAAATTAATGAGCGGCGTGGGTATATGCGAGTTTACGATGGTTTCATATTGGGAATTTATTTAGTTGCCAGATTTTACTTCAATTTGAGTCAAATTCAAAACAAGAACTTTTACCTTCTCTTTTCGAAAAATCAGCAGTTCAAATATTTAATGTCAATACATCATAATTCATAATTATAAGATGTCAACTTCGTTTTGTTGAAATTTAGATTATAACTTTTTTTGTATCTGTTTGTTCTTTTGCAGTTTGCAGCTAGAAACTTAACTGTTAATATTTAGTTTGAAATTATATACGATCTAAAGTTTGGGACATTCAGATTGTAACCATTTAACTGCTACTGTATTTGTTAAATCGATATTTCTAAGATTGGTTAGTCCTAAACTATTTTATAAATAACATAATTTTCAGTTCAAGACGTTATGTGAAAATTTGAAAAATGGGTCATTAAAATATGACGCAACTCAATAAAAATACAAAAGAAATATGGAAGAAAACTTAAGCGGGGCGAGTTGAGAACAAAAACCAAACTACTACGTGGGGCGGGGTGGGTTCGATCGTTGCGAGTTTAAGCTAAACCCGCTTCGCCACATTGCCATCTCTACGATTAATCTTTTTTAAAAAGAAATTCTTCTACAAAGAACTAGCGAACGTCTTAAAAACAAAAAACAACATATAAGAAAGAATTAAAGGCATCAAAATGTGAAAGAAAGATTATAAAAAAAATAAAATTACTAGTACTACGTAGCTGATTTTGAAAATTTTCTAAAGTTATCATAATTTGGAAGAGGAAAAAAGAAAGATGAAGAAAAAATCTTTGACCAAATGATTAAATTAATGATAACGATAAGGCAATCTATTTGTGAACACGTTTGCAAAGCGTCATACACTTGGAAGTGATCTTTTCTTTTAGATAAATATAATACGTAGAGACCTAAATCACATGTGATTTTTCATGATTTGTTTTTTGTTTGTGGATGTAAACAAATTAAATTTTGCTTTAATGTAAATAATTTATATAAATAAGTTTTGTGTGATAAATTCGCTGGAGAAAAATATGTAGTAATAGTCTTTTATAAGAAGATGAATTATGAAAAGTTTAGAGATATAAATAATCCATAAGGAGGCAAAACTTTTTTTTAGAAAATTACCGTATGTTCTTTCAGGGAAAGAGAGAGAAGGGGACTAAATAAATAGTAATATAACATAGAATTATTCTATAATTAACGATAGTAGTTTTAATTGATTGCTTATCTAATGATACAATGTGGTTTTGATTATTAATATAGGTAATTTTTGTAAGAATTTCTATATATAGTATAAAAATTGCTACACTTGTAGTATTTCAAAATATGCTACTCCATCCGTCCTATTTTATAACACCATTTAATTTGATACGATATTTAATAAAAAAATAAAGATTCTTAAAATTTGTAGTCTAAAATAATCTTTAGATATTGATGTGGCTATAAATCATTTCATTAAGGATAAAAGAGAGAAATTTTAAAACTAAATTGTTTCTAGTTATAGTAAAACAACATTTTAACAAAATATATATAGAGAGTATTATTATATATAACTTTTAACAAGATATATTTTTTATATTTGAAAACCTTTTAGTTCTAAGTAAGCGTTTGGCCATAAAAATCAAAAAAGTATTTCGAAATATATTTTTACAATTTTTGGTTTTTTAAAAAACACCTCTTGAGGTGTTTTCACTTTTTTTGCACTCAATTTTTTCTATCACTTTATAAAAAAATACATTCAAAATCTAAAATATTTTTGAAAATATTATGGCCAAACACAACTCCAACTCTATTTTCAACTTCAAAAATATCAAATAATAAAGTGAATACATTTTTAATTTTTATGGCCAAACGAATCCTAAATTTCCATCTTTTCCTAAATAATACTCCCTCCGTTCCTTCTTATTCTTATTGTCATGATAAGACTTTACACAAATACTTAGTTAGGTAATTAGCGGACTAGATAGCATGTCACGAATTGAAACTAAAGAAAATAAAATTCCATAAATTTATATTTTACCAAAAAAGAATCCACCATTATTACTTCATCTATCTCAATTTATATGACTTACTTTTTTTAATCAATTAAAAAAGAATGACATATTTTCATCTTTAATATAATATTTTAGCTTTAAAAATGTTCATTTTACTTTGAAATAATTTATAGGGAGTATAATTTTTTTAAAAAAGAAAAAGTAATTAACCAACCTACTACTACTAGCATTTCAATTTCTCTAAAGAGACGTTCAAACAGTGACAACTTCCGTGTGTAGCTGAAATTAATCTCCATTTTTTCCGATCAACAATGAAGATCATGGTAGCCATTAAACGTGTTGTTGATTACGCCGTTAAAATCCGAGTCAAACCTGACAAGGTAACATTTTCACAATCTTATTTTTTTTAAAAAAAAATTATCGTAATTAAGTTGTTTGACTATTTGAACTTTCATTTTGTTAGCGAGAGTTCGAAATAAAAAAGTTTAACAAATTTGAACATTGAATTGATTGGGAGTACTGTTACATTGAACCTAATTGGATTAGGGTTAAGGTATAGTGAATTGGGTTGATGCACCGGTTAGGAGGTGCGAGAGGTTGGAGGTCGAGGGCTTGAGAAGGGGTAGGGGTAGCCGTAAAAAGTATTGCGGTGAGGTGATTAGACATGACATGACTCATCTTTAGCTCACTGAGGATATGTTAAGGGTCCCACATCGGAAAAGAGATTGAGTAATTGGTCTTCTTATATGTACTCGGGCAATCCTCCCCTTATGAGCTAACTTTTGGGGTCAATTTAGGTCCAAAATCCATTCTTTACATGGTATCATAGTCAGACCCATCTCAATTCTTTGTCACCGATGTTGGGCACCCATATTATATTGTCTACGCTCCAGTTAACTAGGTCTGGGCGTGCGGGGGAGTGTTAAGAGTTCCACGTCGGAAAAAGAATGGGTAATTGGTATCTTTATATGGACTTGGGTAATCCTCCTCTCATGAGGTAGCTTTTGGGGTTGAGTTAGGCCCAAGATGCTTTACAGGATATGACCCTAGATAGGATGATTTGGAGGTTGAGAATTATGGTAGTCGAGTGCTTTGCTTTCCCATTTCCCGGGTATTAGCTATATTCTTGTATTTTCGTGTTCTTAGATTTTTATTACTATTGGTTGTTTCCCTAGCCTTGACTATTGTATTTTCATGTTGTTCTTACTATTTATTGTTGTTGTCATCGCTTTCATCTGTTTGGAGTCGAGGGTCTATCAGAAACAACCTCTCTCCCCTTTTTAAAGGAAGAGGTAAGGTTTGCGTACACACTATCCTTCCTAGATCCCACTTGTGGGATTTTACTGGGTATATTGTTGTTGGTTGCGTAGTGAATTGATTGATTTTTTGTTTTTTTATTGAATTTTGATTTTGAATTCAGAGTGGTGTAGAGACGAAAAATGTGAAGATGTCGATGAACCCATTTTGTGAAATTGCTTTGGAAGAAGCTTTGCGGGTCAAAGAATCAGGTTTGGCTTCAGAGGTTGTGGCTGTTAGTGTTGGTCCATCTCAGTTTTCAGAGACATTGCGAACGGGGTTAGCTATGGGAGCAGACAGGGCAATTCATGTAGAAGCACCTGAGAATGTTTATCCACTTACAATTGCAAAGATTCTTAAAGCTCTTGTTGATGTTGAAAAGCCTGGTCTTCTTTTTCTTGGGAAACAGGTTGGTTTTTCTCTAAAGATTTGAGCTTTTACTCTGCTTTTTGTGTGTGTTCTGATTCGTGTCGAAAACAAGTTTGGAAATTATGTTAGTAAGATAGATTTTATTTCTTGTGAGCAACAAGAAGTATAGGGGTTCGGGGATGGTAGAGTGTATGCATACATTATCCCTATCTTGACAGGTAGAGAGGCTGTTTCCGGTAGACCCCGCGGCTCAAGGAAAGCAAAAACACAACATTTGTGAGCAAGTTCTTATATTTGTTGTCATTTTCTTATTCTTACAGCACTTCTTAGAATAACTTCCCTTTTGAGCATAGGGTCTATCGGAAACAGCCTCTCTACCCCCAAAAGGTAGTTGGTCTGCATACATTACTAGTAGGTTACACTCCTATTACTGAAAAGGAGTTATCCTTCTCAAAATTCTTCCCCCCTTTGAGTTGGCTTAAGCTCGAATCTATCCTTGCGGAAGAAGGGGTAAGTTGTGCATCTTACCCTCCCCAGGCCCCACTTGTGGGATTACAGTGGGTGTGTTGTTGTGAGGAAGTTCTTATATGACAGATTACTTCAAAATCCAATGGTGGGTTTTTGGATTAATCTGGTTGCGTTCAAGTTATGTGATTGGTTAATTTGAATTAGGTGTGTGTTTGATATAACAAAAACTGATTTTTGTGGACATCTGTAAAGATTTTGGTTAGGTGTAAAAGTGAGTGGCCTATGTTAATCGTACGAGTTGGAATATAAGGTACAATCTTAGTGTTTTGATGATGTTTTTTAGTATTAAAGATCGACATAATGTCTAAGAGTTGGTTGAAGCTTTGATATGAAGTAAGAGCTAGAGATATCTATAAAAGAAAATGAATTCTGCCGATAAGTCATCTCCCCTCTTTGGTGAAAAATATTTACTTTTGATGCTAAATTTCAACAACAGCGCAATCAAACACTAGAAAAAAGAGTTTATTCAGAAAAAAATATTTTTGGCCATACCAAGCATATCCTTAGGGTTTGACTGACAAGGTATAAATGGAACATTTCTTGATTTTAGTGATGTTGCTAGCTATCTGCTATTCTCCTTGTTTTGTTGGTTATTTCTTCATTCTGCTTCAGTTATTCAAACTGTTGTTCTTGAGTTTCTTTCAGTTTATTATGTCTAATGTTGTTACTTTTGTGTAGGCGATTGACAATGATCAAAACCAGACAGGTCAAATGGTTGCAGGACTTCTCAAGTGGCCGCAGGGAACTTTTGCCTCCAAGGTTAGTATCATTTCTGCGTAAGGTTTGCGCACGAGTTAAAGATCCAATGATTGTGACTCTGCAATCTCTAATTGGTCTAAGTTGGTTTATATCACCGCTACTTCGGTATGCCTATTTTGAGTACCTCCTGGACATTGTGCCCAAGTATCCAGGGCTTTCAAACTGATTCTATTGTTTGCTTCTCTATATCTTCGTCTTGAGCACCTCTCTTTTTACCTTATTATCTCTTATCATTTTGTTGTTTGCTTTATGAGACATGTAATCTTCAAACTGATTTTAATCTTATAATAGGATTGCCTGATCTCGTGCAATCTGTACCTTTTTTCATACCAAAAGAATTAGTATCAAACAATCGTCAATGTTCCAAAGTTCATATTGCTGTTTCAACTATAGTTTCTTTACTACCATGTGCTGCTCTCACTACAATATTTCTGTTAGGTTGTGCTGGACAAAGAAAAACAGGTGGCTACAGTAGACAGAGAAGTTGATGGTGGTATTGAGACAGTGTGTTTGGATTTGCCTGCAGTAATCACGTAAGTTTTGAGTTATTCTAAAGACTTGTATGTTCACGAAGGAAAAATAGGATTTTAAGAATGTTATCGGTGTCCTTCTTAAACCTTTGGCCTTATACTATGCTATTTAATATGCTTATGACATCAATAACATTCTTAATACTGAGTAAAACTGTGATACCGTTCAAATTTGAAGTATAAATAACTTAATTTTCCAGGAGATTTGACAAGCCTATCTTTTGGTAATGGGCTTTCTAAATCCATGTCCAATATTAGCCGTGCAGTGAAATTCCTAAAGACTAATTTCATTGTTTTCTAAGTGGCATGGGGCCCTCGAGGCTCAACCAGTGATAGTATTGTACCATTAAATCGATAAATTTAAATCATAGCCACTGACAGGTGATCAAAACTATACTCAGCTATGAACTTATCTATGGATCGTCTTTCTTTCCTCTCTGCTCAAGTAGCTTGTGTTACCTTAGTAGTTGGATATAAGATCTGTGTACTTACGACATCTCTATTATGGAAACAGCACTGATTTGAGGCTGAATCAGCCAAGATATGCAACACTCCCCAACATAATGAAAGCAAAGTCGAAGCCAATAAAGAAATTCACACTGCAAGACTTGAACATTGAGATCAAATCCGATTTGGATGTAGTTGAAGTAACTGAACCTCCCAAAAGGAAATCTGGTGTTATCCTTTCATCTGTGGATGAGCTGATTGACAAGCTGAAGAATGAAGCACGCGTAATTTGAGTGCACTAACTATTGTTTGCTGTGATTTCATCTCTTGAGGTGATTGACGAGCTGAAGAAGAATGAAGCACGCGTAATTTGAGTGTGCTAACAGTTGTTCGCTGCAAATTGCATCTCTTTTACACCAAATCTTTCTCTTTGTAAACTTATTATAATGTACAATGTTAATAACAATGATCACATAATGGAAAATATCTCCTATTTTCTTTCATTTCGAGTACTATATCTTTTCTTTTTTTAGTGTTGTCGTAAAGCTAGAGATTCTTATGTACTGTTGTCTGCGGAGTATTTGGGATTGTAAGTTGGTTTAAATCAATTTAATCTTTAGAAGTATTGACTAGACCTTTTCAGAAGTTAGGAGTGAATTGCCAGGCCCCATTGTGGCTGCCCTGAAATTTCTAAGTCAGAAAGTAGAAACACAAGTTGGCAAGTTGGATGCACCCAAGGGTGAGTAAATTGGCCTATTTTCCTCTGTTTTGGAACAACCGTTGGAAGGAAGAGTATTTTTTGTTCATATAGACAGTTGGAAGATGTTTTTGAGCTAAAAATGTAACGCAAAGACATTTTTGACTTAAAGACGTAATAGGGAATAAATTTGACCTATTTTAAATGTAACAATATAACTTTCAATTCCTTTGGAACATACTTTTTTTTCCCCACCCCACCCACTCATAAAGATCAATAGTATTTCTACTTACCCTTCAACATAATTCAAATCCCCACTTATCAATCGATGGTGAAGATGCTAGCATTAATACAACCCTCACTTGTCAACACTCAACTTTAGTTTTATCCAATAAAAATACAATTGCATTTTCAAGACTCGTAGTCAGAGCGTCCATTCCAAACTTTTAGATGAGAAAAGAAAAAATAAAAACCTTTTAGGATGTGTTTGGTGTGAACGTTTTTTTTTTCATTTTGAAAAATATTTTTTCTAAAAAAATAAGTCATTTTAAAACAATTTTTTTTTCTTTCTTAACTAAAGTACTGAAAACAAATTTTATTAGAGACATTCTATATTTATTGAATCCTTCGATCCACCCAACTCCTAACCCCTATCCTGTGACCATTCTATCCCCCCACCCTTGAACCTCACAATCTACTCCTATTTGTACAGTTCTTTGCTAAATTACATATAAATACTCATGAAATAATATTTTTTTACTTATTTACCAAACACTAATAATAAATAAGCAATCAACTTATTTTTCAAAAAAAAACCCAAACAATTCCTATGTAGCAAACACACCTTAATCTTTTTACCTGGGCATCATATCAAAACATCAAAATGACATTAGAAAAATGCGGCGCCACCAATAATTGGATACACGTGTAACACATTTATTGGCTGTCCCCTTCCGCCTCCGAATCGTGGCTTGTGACTCTTCTTTTCCCCCCTCTACCGTCATCATCATCATCTCAATCTTGAAAATAATTTTTCTTCACAATTTTCCATTAAATTTTAATCCCAAATAAATTAATCCAAATTCAGTTTAATTTTAATTCAATTTTTTTTTCAATTTTCCTTTTTCGAAATGGATCAATTTGATTCACTTCGAGATGATAATTGGGACTTAATTGATATCAATAACTTCATTGATGATGTGCCGTCAGATTTCTTTTGGAATGACCAAACCCAGAATCTAAGGTATTTTTTATTTTTTATTTTTTCCCTTTTTTTAGATTTTGCTTTTTTATTGTTTTAATTATTTGATTGTAAAAATCTAATCTTGTTTATATGATTTTTCTGCTGTGTTTGTTTAGTTTAATCTTTGTGTAGTTTGATCTTGTTGGTTGTTTTTTTTATATGGCTTAATTTCAAGTTTATACAATGATGACGACATATCTAGTGTAATCCTACAAGTGGGATCGAGGGGTAGAGAGACTGTTTCCGATATACTCTCTGCTCAAAAGTGTAATTTAGTAATTTTCAAGTTTGTTGTGTAAAAAGTTTGATCTTTTTATTGATTTTACTTTGTTTTTATAATTTGATTGTAAAAATTTAATCTTTTTTATTTGATCTTGTCTTGTGTTTGTTGAATTAATCTTAGTGTAGCTTAATCTTGTTGGTTTTTTTTATATGGCTTAATTTCAAGTTTATACAATGATGATAACGATATATCTAGTGTAATTCTGAAAGTGGGGTCAGGGGAGGGTAGGATGTACGTTGACCTTACCCATACCTTTGTGGATTTGTTGGGGGTAGAGAAGCTATTTCTGATAGACCTTCGGCTCAAATGTGAAATTTTCAAGTTTATTGTGTAAAAAATTTGATTTTTTTCTAGATTTTGCTTTATTTTTTTAATTAGATTGTAAAAATTTGATCTTTTTTATATGCTTTTAAGCTATGGTTGTTCAGTTTAATCTTAGTGTTTAGCTTGATCTTGTTTTTTTTTTTTTTATATATGGCTTAATTTTCAAGTTTATACAACAATAACAATATACCTAGTGTGATTCCATAAGTGAGGTATGACGAGGTAGAATGTATCCGGAATTAGCCCCTATCTTTGTGGGTTTGTGGGGGTCGTTTCGGATAGACCCTTGGCTCAAAAGTGTAATTTTATACAACCACTCCTATAATAATCTCATTGTGCTTCTTAAATCCTTTGTCCTTTTAGATCAGAGCTGAATCTCGGATTTCCTGACTTTCCTTTTCTTCCTCTTATTGTCTTATCATTGTTCAGCTTGCCTTCACTTCATTTCACTTCTCTCCTGGAATGATATCTGGTACCAGTTACCACATTATATCTCCTTTACTTATTAATGTCGGGAGAGATTTTATCACAATAGAGGAATTGTGTAAGAGATCATGAAATTTGAAAAGTTCTGATTTGAGTAGTTTCTAAATCGCTACCTCCATTTGTTGCATGAGAAAATAGAAACAAATAATTAAGGTGGGAAAGGCTTATGATCATTTTCCCACAAGCATTTCTTAGTTGATTGTCTGCACACTTTTTCTCTAATAGTTATAGCTAAAGGAGAATTGAAGAGAAGTGGTCTTTCCAAGAATTTTACTAATTCGGTAGTTGGACGAAGTGAAAGGGAAAATTTCCATCCGAACATTATTGTCTTTCTTGCTCCCCACTCCTCCCAAAGGCTGGTGATTTTTCCCTTACATCAATTTTTCTTGTTTAAACTGATGATATAGGCCGTGTTCCATAAACTTAGTTTACAAGCTTATTTGTATCTCATTAATCCTTGGGTTGCAGAACTGTTGCAGAACTCGAGGCACCTCTCAGCGGTGCTGCATTTCAGGAGTGTTTAGAAACAGAATGCCCCCGGAAGAGGTATTTGTAATGTAGAAACTTCTAAATATATCAATGTCTTCCTTAAAAGGTGGAAAATTATGCATATGCTTGGATTATTTCATGAGAATGACTAGCTTTACCATGATCACATTAATGGAATTATTATGCTGTTGTGTTAGAAATCATATGTGAGAATTTATTGTAAAGTGTAAGAACTTCTTCATCTTCATTCTGGATGAACTTGCTCTAGCTTTCAATTGTCTTCTAACTTTGTCTTTGATATTTCTGGCACACCATATGTGAGATTGAACATATTGATTCAAATAGGTAATTTTTTTCCACATTTTGCCTATTAATGATTGTTAATGTAAGTACATTTATCTCTAAAATTGTTAAATCTTGCTTATTAACCATAATAGTTTCAGGAGGGGGGGGGGGGGGGGGATTTTGTCAAAATCTTGCCCAGCTTATATGCTTATTTTGCGAATACATAGTTTATCCTGCATCATTATCTTATAAAGAAAGGATTAAGGTCTTTGTTTGCTTGGTGTTCCTTGGGGGACATCTGATAAAATTGGAACAATTTGGAGGAGATTAGCATGGCTCTTGCACAAGGATGACAAGCACAAATCAGGAAATGGTTGAAAAATTTCTCCTTCTAAAGGAAACTTGCTAAGTAATATTTTCCATTTGTAGGTATTCAACTACTTTCTTTTTAGATAAATGGATATCGGCTACTATCTTGATTTCTGGATTGGCAGAAAAAGCTAGTTGCTTTGCACCTTACCCCCTTGTAGACTTGCATAGTTTTGGTCATAATTTTATGTGAGCATTGGCTTTATGTGGACTCGATTATCCTTTATCACGCATGTGCTTGAGGTTTCTTCCCTTCAGAGTGGATGATAAACCCGTGAAACAATTCATTATAGAAATGGGAGGGAGCTGGTTTCTTGGTTTGATATTTCTTTCTATAAATTACTGCTTTATAGTTTATCAGGTCTTGAAAACTAAAGTGATGTCTACTTGTAATTTTTTACCAAGTCTTTATTTGTTTCTTTTTTAAACAGAGGTCGCAGCGAGTCTTGCAGCAAACAAGGGAACAAAGCTTGCCGTGAGAGATTAAGAAGGGAGAAATTGAACGAAAGGTATCGTATGCTCATATGAACTCGTATTTTCTGTCTGCGTTCAAAATTAGGTTTCGTCTACTATTTTCTACCATATGCAGTAACACCGATATTATAGATAAAGCATGGATGTAGCTCGTTGCAATTTTGCAGCTTGTTCTCTGCTTGTTTGGGCAGTCTTACATGACTTGGAGCTGCCATTGGTATAAGTTCTTCTAAGTATAGCTAAGAATATTAAAAAAAAAAAAATCCATTATTCTGTGAGTAGGGTATACATTATTATTTCTAAAGAAGGATGACAGTCGCTCTTACAAACAGAAGTACCATTTTTTAAGTGGCACTTGAATCACTTTACTATCAGTTATATTATGTCCTCCAAAATGAAAGTTAGGTGCTCTAAATCAATCTATTTGAATCTTGTTGACGCAGGTTTTCAGACTTATGCTCTGTTCTGGAACCCGGAAAACCTGTAAAAACAGACAAAATGGCCATACTTGGTGATGCCATTCGTGTTCTAAACCAACTGAAGACTGAATCTGAGGAATACAAAGAGATGAACCAGAAGCTTATGGAAGAGATGAAGACGTTGAAGGTTAGAAATGCTTTTGTTGAAAGGCTAAAGTAGCTTGTGAAATTTAGTGTGACTGACAGTCTTGACTACTAACTCTTGAAGGGAATTAGGAGAAATTTTCAATTGGTACTCTTGATTATTTGAATTCCTATCTCTGATGCCTAGTGTACAATCTCACAGCCAAAGTGATTTCTTATAAACAGGCAGAGAAGAACGAACTTCGTGAAGAGAAACTTGCACTGAAGGCTGACAAAGAGAGGATGGAGCAAGAGTTGAAAGCTACGGCTGCTCCAGCAAGTTTTATTCCACCTCATCCAGCAGCATATCAGCCGACAGTAAATAAGATGGCAGTTTTCCCTAGTTATGGTTATGTGCCAATGTGGCAGTATCTACCGCCATCTTCGCGGGACACATCTCAAGATCATCAGCTCAGGCCTCCTGCTGCTTGAGGATCTTGGAAGATGGTGTATGGTATTTTCCCCTCCATTCGTGTAAATAGTGAGAACAAATCAATCTATTTTTACTCTCTTAGTCATCTCTGCCTCCTTTGGGTTTCCTCATTTTCTCGATATTTAATTTGAGGGAGGAACATGTATGTATGGCAGATAATTTATCTAGATGGAATTGGATTTGATTGACATCTGCTACTTCACTTTTGCCCTTTTAGCTCCTGCGTTTTTGTTTGGCTCTTGCTATAGGTAGGCATTCTAGTTTTTGTGTATCCAAACTATGTGGTACTGATATATGAGCTTTTATGGATTCTTTATGATGCTGCATTCGAGGGAAAATCCCAGGATTTACAGGGGTATTTCAGTGTCGTTTAGAACTAACTGTGCGTAGGACTTTGTTTTGTCATGGAGAGCTCCATTTACTGGTCAGGATGGGTGAACATTTTGATGCTAGTTAGATGAAATTATCTGTGATTTATCTAATCTCTCTGGACTGGACAGAAATATGAAAGATATGGGCTGCTATTTTAATCTGCCATATCTTGCATAACTAATTGAATATCCCAAACAAAAGAAAGAAAAAGAAAATCATCTCTTCCCTACTTTGGAGGTGAGCATAGTCCTTAATGATCTTTCTCTTAGGAGGTGTCTCTTCTTTTGCCTAAGTTCTTGAGATGAATCAGTGTCCGCTATTTCTAACACATTCAGGTCCGATGTTACTTCTAGCATACCACTTCAGATTACATATGGAAGTCATCTTGTTTCTCATCACATAAAGGGGAAGAGGCTATCAAGGTTCTTCATTAAATTTGTCTGCATCTGATGTGAATTTCTGCATCCTAGGGTCCTCATGATGCACTTCATTAGTTGTGCAGCATTGCTCTTTCTCATTCATTTCTGGTTGTGGATCTTCTTTTCCCCACAAAAGCAAGTACAGTCCAATAATGACAATTATCGCTCCAATGACTCTGAAAATGTTAAAGGAGGGTATTTAGATGATAAGATATTGTAGATCTCCTCTTCCATCCTCCATTCTCGAATGAGACAAATGCTTTGGACCCCCTCCTCCTTGCTGTTTGAAGGATAAGATGGGAAGATTGCTTACCTGCCCGTGTAGAGCTTTTCACCAAGGACGAAATATGCTAGAACTGCAACTAGTACGGTTGAGAGTGGATTGAACACAGTTACGAAAACTGGTCCCTTTTGCTCGGTGCACCAGAGTTGTATGTACACTACAAAACCAGATATCACTATGCCCTATTCCACTTACAAAGATTCTCACTAAGATGTGCAAGTGCTAAATTATTTTAGAGAAACTATTGGACCCTTCTTACCCCGTACAGAGTAGACTAGAAATCAATGTTGAAACCCACGGTCCAAGCTGTTCGTGTTTGTTGTACAATTACTGTGTAAAAAGCTGATTGTGCTGCCCCAACAAAACTCATCCATGTAGTCAGTGACAGTTGTGCTGGATATCTTTTCGAAGTGTAAGCCTGTAAATTCCAGTGTAAGGTTGTGTGTGTTAGGAGTAGCAGTTAGCTCATACATAGATTATGTTTGAAAGTTTATTTTCTTGAGAACAGAATTTCATGATAGCTAATGTGGTATGGGAGGAGTTTTGGTGAAAAACCTGCATGATGTAC
Source organism: Capsicum rhomboideum (assembly GCA_031232105.1). Taxonomy (NCBI): domain Eukaryota; kingdom Viridiplantae; phylum Streptophyta; class Magnoliopsida; order Solanales; family Solanaceae; genus Capsicum; species Capsicum rhomboideum. The sequence goes on from CP124711.1 coordinate 8,297,390, forward strand.
CATATTGACCACGTAATGCAGCTAGCAGCAGTGAGAATCGAGCCTTTCAACCAGTTCTCGTGAACAATACCGTTCCCTCCGTGAATGTTGATGAGTGGATGTCCTAAACTTTTCACAACAGGTCCTTTGTATAACGTCATGCTCATAACCCCAGCCAAGGAAACCAAGGTTCCTATGATTTTTGCTATTCCTCTAGGATCTCGAATGTTAGCATCTTCCAACCTATATCAAGAAAGAACTTTCTATGAACTGTGATTGCAGTCAATCTTCATTGTTTTCATGATAGAACTGTATGTGTTACCTGAGAATTACTGCTAGCACAAATGTTAAGGCAGCTGTAGTGTTGATCATCGAGGCAAGAAGAGTCGGAGAGGTGTAGTTCAAGCTCACAAGTTACATGTTTAGTGTCAAACTCACTCTGTATGAAGGATAGCCTGTTAATATTCCTCATCAAACAGCATATGAAAATTCAATGATCGACTGATCTTACCCCAGTAGACAGAGTACAAATATCTCCAACAGCAATGCTATAGTTAACTTTGGCCTCGTCTTTCTGCAGAAAACAACAGAAACATCAGAAAACAGTCCTTTGAAGCTAAGAGATACCTGCATTTCTGCAGAAATGAAACAGCGGTCTGCATATTCTTGGATTGGAGATTACTTTTGTGATTTACCTTTCAAGAAAATAGGCAAAGGGTAGCATGACAAAACCAGCAACAATATGCCGATAAGTTATGTAGACATGAGGATTCATTCCATGATTGAAGGAAGCTTCAGTTATGAAGTACAAAAAAGTGTTAGCAATTTGAGCCAAAACCATAAGGATGTGAGGCTTGAACCTCTTGTAAGTGCCTATGCTAGTCACCATAGCCATCAATACTTGTGATCTTCTATGCCTTTTAACAAACTAAACTCCAACATTAAGCTGTTCATATAGAGGCTACTATAGAACAATGGGATTAGATACCAAGTACTTATTCATGGTATCTTGTTCTTATCAATAACCTCACAACTTCCCAACACTGTGAAAGATATATTCTTATATATGTTCTTTAGGAATAGAATGTTATTGTACATAACTATTCTTGAAGTTTAATATAAAAAAAAAACATGTTGATCCATCCTCACACCGCACATGTCCTAAAAAAACAAAAGGAAAGAAATATCGTTTTTGAGGTCTCGGGCTCACATTTCAGCGGAGACAAAAAATATTAGATGATTTTCCCCCCATCTATCCTAGCCTTTGTGGATAGAGTTACCTGGTACTTGTTGCTGCTGGGAGGTGGCAGGTATCTCGTGGAATTAGTCGAAGTGTGCGATAGCTGACCCGGACACCACAGTTATCAAAGAAAAAAGAAATATTGTTTTCAGTGATGCCAAATTGGAGATGTATTTGATGCTAATATGAATAATATTCCTAGCATCAAAAAATTATCCTTCGTGATCAATATAATGTTCAATACTTTATTTAAGCCCGTTTAATCAATTGCTTTCCATTTGCCTAATCCTTGGGGGACAGAGCTATTCGATATATGTGCTGATGAGAGATAACAAATACCTAATGAAGTAGTCAAGATGACAGAGACAAAATGCTTCTCGGTAAGCAAAGTTATCTAATACATGTATTGGTGGAAGGTAGCATATACGTGATAAAATAGTTGAGGTAACTGCAAGTTGGTTTGGACAGTACAATACATAAACACTCAAACTTGGGCTCAGTTGGCAAGTAACCACTCCAACTTTGAGTATGTACATCTAGACACCTCAATTCGTCTTCACTGCATCAGTTGAATACTCCAACCTACAAAATGATCATCTAGATACCTTTAAAATTTATGTGCCACATCAGCGTCGGGTATCCACGAGCCAAACTAGGGACAATTTGAAGTGTTAAATTGCCAGTTGAGGCCAAGTTGAGGTGTCTAGATATACACTCTCAAAGTTGGAGTACTTGTCAGCTGAGACCAAGTTTGAGTGTCTATTTATGCATTATGCCTTTGGAAAATACAAGAAGTTAGATATTTTCAATTGACCATAACCACAATATTTTCTTTTCATATACAAACCATTATTATTAATTATACCTGTTTATCTTCAAGGATATTATGTTGCCTTATAAATTTCATATACAACATTGGTTTCTTTTTCTTTCAATCTTTGATACAAGTAACGAAGTTTTGCTATCACAAAAGACAAATATGTCTAACCTTGTGTATGATTTGTTAGATTAATGCATAGGGAAGACAAAGTATGTTCTTTTAATATTTCCTTATTGCTTATGGGAATATACTGGATATGTTGTTGTTGTTGCTGCTTACTTTCTAACTTACTAGTACAATATTTACTTTCTCTTACATAGTTACAACAACATATTCAATGTAGTTTCACAAATAAGATTTAAAAATAGTAAAGTGCATGGAGATCTTATCTTTACCTTTGAAAGGTAGAAAGACTCTTTCTGATAGACCTTCGAATTAAAGGAAAATATCTCTTAGGGAGTTGGCGGCAAAAATCAGCCATCCAATGTCATTGTCCTAGTAAGAGTATCTCACAAGTTATTTACTTGGTAAAATTGGCCAAGGACAACTAGTAGATATGAACCTATAATCTTAAGATATAACGAATTTAATGCTAAGAATCTTAAATGTTGAACCAATAAAACTTAAATCTTGATTTACTGGATTCAAAGTCAATTATTTATACTTATTTACTGAACTTTTTACATATTACCTGATTCAAATCAAAGCTACTAGGTTTGGATAAAGTGATGAGCTTCCGACATCAGCTGTGGGATTAAAATTAGGCTACTTTTACATAGTATCGATTCTTGAACAAACCGAGGGTCTATCGACAGTCGTTTTTCTACCTTCACAAGGTACGGGTATGGTCATACACACTACCATCACCATACCCCACTTGTACGATTACATTGGCTATGTTGTTGTACATAGTCTTAAACAATTCTCACATCAGCTGGTGGATTTAATATTAGTTTTGGGCAAAAGCCAAATAACATAACCATGATCCATGAACATTGTTGAGTAAAGCAGAGTAAAGGTCAGCAGGACAAAAAGGCCTTCCTCAGTTAAATTCAAATGACCAATTACAGTTGGTGTGGCAGTATACAAAATGAACACTCTCTTAAACCCTATATTTTTTCCTATTCACACTTCAAAATTGGACAGTAACAAAATACAATGGCAACAGATGATTCAGCACCCTACAGAATTGTCTAATCGGCAGCCCATATCCAAAACATAATTAGAGAAGATATATAAATCGATATCCAACTGAGGAAAGCAAACGCAATGGATAACTGGAACTTAGAGCATTCCTCGCGGAAACTGCAACCTCTCAAGTCATGAAAGTAAAACACTGTTACGCCAGCTGAAGAAGCAGCTGCAGCAAGGGATAGTATTCCTGTACACTGCAAGCAAAATTCATTTCAAAAGAGATAGATGACAGATAATTAGTAAAACGATATGTTTGGTATGTACTTCTCAAGAATAAGGTCGAGCAGTAGAGACTAACCCAGTCTCCAACTACGAAGAGGCTCAGTAAAACATGATTGTGGAAAGACTTCTTCTTTGCCAAGAAATAGGCATCCATAAAAGCAAGTCCGAAGCTCCAGATGACTTGCAAAGCCATTGAGGCTATTAAGTAGCTGCAGTAATGACATGTATACGAAAGCCATAAAATTTTATTGTTTTATTTATATAAGAACGGGAAGATCTTGGAAAATGACAGAGTAATCAATTCGACATGTTGACATATCGACAATCAAACCTGTACTTTTAAAGATTTTTTACTTGATAGAATGCAAGACCATGCATGAGTAACTGGTGTCTTTTAACGTGTATAAGTACTATAACTCACAAAATGAATGAAATTAGTAAGTTTAGAAATCAATTGAGAAACTAGTTCATAGTTCAAGGGAGAACACTCGCCGGAAGACATAAGGAGTCACGTGGTTATAAAATGGACATGAGTTTTTTTGTTTTTTTTTGGGGGGGGGGGGGGGGGTAACCGTGGTGTCCGGCCAAGATTTCACGCATCTCGACTAGTTCCACGGGGTACCTGTCACCTCCCACCAACAACATATATCAATGGACATGAGTGCTTTTATCACTCATTTATTTATTTTCCCCTACTTGTGGTTGTTACTTTGTTTTCCTCTTGTTTTATATAGTGTTTTCTGTAAAAAAATTATCGGCTTAAAAGAAGTAAAGGCTAAAAACTAGATTGAATGATCCGTGTCAAGCCTTCGAGGCGACAAGAATTTTGGAAGACCAAAAGGGTAAAAGAAGGTTCCCGCCCACATTACCCAAAGTGGAAAGTATTAGACTTAGCCTGAGGACCGTTACTTTCAGAATCAACTGGGCCGCTCAATTACCAGATCGTGATGTGGAAAGCATAGTGATTTGTAGCATAGTCCAGAGATCTTTGAGTTTCATCATTCACTAAATATTTGAGGTCATTGAACGTGTTGCATTATGGACGACTTCTAACCTAGTTTTTGACATCAATATTGACGGTGGTAGCTGACTAGCATCCTACAAATGCAGAGCAAAGTTTGTCAAAAAGTCATTTTAGAAGCTTTTATCTCTTCACTAACTTTTAAAGCTATATTCACATATGGGTGCTTTCTGTTTTATTCAGTTTGAGGAGTACGTTGATATATTTCCACCAGTACAAGTTGAAAACCTAAAATGGAGACAAAGTTGAAAGATTTTATAAGGTCTAGGCACACATTAAATTACTTCACAAGTGAAAATGAGATCAAAGAAGTTATTTGGGCTTATTCTCTGACCTACATTGTCAGATTGGTTTCATATTTAGGGAGAACAATCCAGAAGTATGACAGTGAGAATTCAGGCATGATAAGAGTTAAACTGCTGTATCGGGAGTCATCCTAAAATCAAGTGCTCTAATTGATTTAGATTAGGCGTGCCGAGGACATTATGTTAGAGAAGGACAAGGCATATTTTATTCATATTGGGTACACATGGGCAATAAATTTTAAAAGGCTTTCTAAGTCGCTAAATAACAGTTTGGGAATCAGTCTGGCGATTGATAAGGCTCAACAGCTAGCAGTCAGTTAGATCAAAAGAATAAACATTTTTTTCTCTGATATGGTAAACCCCGCCTCCAAACCCCCTACCGAGGAGCAAAACAGTGGCTTTTCCACTTTGCTCCATGGGGATTTGAACCCCCGGCCTCATGGTTGGAAGTGGAAGGACTTTCCATCAGGCTATCTCTCCCTTGTTGGATTGACCAACAAACATTTTGTAACTGGCAAAAGAGCTATATTAAGAGGAGAGAACTTTGTTATCGGAAGTTACACATTCCTTTCCATTTGAAACCATAAGCAAAAGAGATATGGGCCCATTATTGTCTTGTATTGTAGGAATTTGGATATGGAAATTAAATAGTCATTGTTATGTCAATCAAGACTAGCATAATCCCTAGGAACTAATGGAGTAATTGTTGAATGTTCTGATATAACCTTCTTGTCATGAGTCATGAAAGTGTTTGCGTTTTGATATTGAATCATTGAGTCATTGTTTAGACAAGACAGGCATAAATCCTTGAGAAGTAGCTAGTAATAGTATAAAAAACCAGGTTTATATTTTGGACGTTAGGCCAAGATATTTTTGCTGGGTTCACAGAATGTTGTAGCAACAATGGAATGAGCAGAAAAAATGGTTGAGAGTTGAGATAAGTCTGGCATGCACTTTGAATAATTGATTGCACACAAGCTCAAACATGGAACGAATGCTTTGATAAGTACATTATCGCTTGGACTTCTAGCTCCGGAGGTGACTTTCATGGTTAGACGCCTAGACCAAATGTATCATACTCTTGTAATGATTTTCAGATGAGAAGGTTGAAGAAAAGATCTATCAAGATAAAATCGTCTCTTTGAGATAAAATGTATGAGTGCAAATCATTAGGATTGTATGAGTGCTTCAATTATGCCTCTTATTTCTATTCTCTGTTTATTTTGCCTACGTGAGCTTTGCAAAACATTGCTCGTCCAAAGCTTGTATAAAGGAGGAGAGCTAGGTCGACAGTCATTGTAAAAATAGTCAAACTAAGATGAATCAATGAATAGAGCAGAACAAACAGACTACTGGCAGCCCCAATTAGTTTCGGATTGAGGTGTAGTCGATCGATAGATGAAGCTTTGATGATTGTCCTTGAGGACAGAAATAGCAAGGACTAAACTGATCTTTCTAAGGTTTTAGACCTTGGTTTGCATGAAGCATTTGAAACACAATAAAACTTCCTGGTACTAGACTTCCTTCTGCTACACTGGATTTCATCAAGATTAACAAGGTAAACACTCTTCGCGCACCTTCCAAAATAGCACAACAATGACAACAACTGCATAATTGGCTTAGTTGATTCTACATTGCTATACTAACCATGCATTCCTAACCAAATCCAACGTCCAAGCAGGAAAGGTTAATCAGGGCACTGACGATTGTATCACATACATGTAACAAAGCATTATAAACAATTGCTAGCACAGGAATAACTTCAACAACAGACTATTAAGGACTTGTTTGTTCAGCCATTTCCTTCTCAATCCACATCTTTTCCAACTCCATTTAATTAAACGAAATGCCAATTTGAGTAAAGGTAGCTGATTAATTTTCGAAAGACATAGGAGTGATGAGCTAAACAAAATGATTCAGTTGCTGAAACGGATTGATTAGATAACAGAGAAATGCCACACAAAAATCTATTCCCAACAACAGAATTAAACTTGAATCTTGAACTTCATTCATCGAATAAATTACGCTAACAAAGATAAATGCAGAACTGAGAAAAGGAAAGGAAGAAGTACCAAAAAGCTGTGACATTGAAGAAACCTTTAGAGGTAACCATTGAGGCAATTGCACCAGCAGCAAAAAAGCACTGAGCCATCCTCAGAAAAAGCCCAGTTAAAGTACCAGGTGTGCCAGCAAAATCCTTCATTGTATATCTCCTTAAACTGAATCAACTTTTTACCCTTCTTGATGGGTTAAAAAAAGTCCAACTAAGAAAAATTATCCAAGGAAGCTTTCTTTAACCATTTTTGAAGCAAAATCAAGTACAAAGTTGTATTCTTGATTAAGCAACTACTACCAATTACTATGACTTTTCAACAATAAACTGAAGAATCAAGAAATCCCAGCTACTTGCTACAACCCCTTACAAGAATTACCAAATGAATGATGCAAAAGCCCAAGAATTACCCTTTGATCAAGAAGAAAACAACACCCAACCAAGAAAACTATCCAAATTTGAAGCAAAATCAAGTACAAATTTGTATTCTTGATTAAGCAACTATTACAAATTACTATGACTTTTCAACAGTAAACTGAAGAATCAAGAAGTCAGAGCTACATGCTACAATCCCTTTTCAAGAATTACCAAAGAAATGATGCAAACCCCCCAAAAAAGTACCCCTTTTTGAGCAAGAAGAAAACAACACCAAGCTCAGAAAAATTATCCAAAGAAGAAGCTTTCTTTAACCATTTTTGAAGCAAAACCAAACACAAAGTTGTATTCTTGATTAAGCAACAACTACCAATAAACTGAAGAATCAAGAAATTCCAGCTACTTGTTACAAACCCTTTTCAAGAATTACCAAAGGAATGATGCAAAAGCCCAAGAAATGTACCACTTTGAACAACAAGAAAACAACACCCAACTAAGAAAAATTATCCAAAAAAGCTTTCTTTAATCATTTTGAAGCAAAACCAAGCACAAAGTTGTATTCTTGATTAAGCAACAACTGCCAATTACTATGACTTTTCAACAATAAACTGGAAAATCAAGAAATTACAGCTACTTGCTACAACCCCTTTCCAAGAATTACCAAAGGAATGATGCAAAAGCCCAAGTAATGTACCTCTTTTGAGCAACAAGAAAACAACACCCAACTAAGAAAAATTATCCAAATTTGTATTCTTGATTAAGCAACTATTACCAATTACTATGACTTTTCAACAATAAACTGAAGAACCAAGAAATAATAGCTACTTGCTACAACCCCTTTTCAAGAATTACCAAAGAAATGATGCAAAAGCCCAAAAAAGGGTACCCCTTTTTAAGCAAGAAGAAAACAAGAACAGCAAGTTACTTCAAAGATTTTGATACCCCAAGATGCTAAATCCAAAATTTGCCTATTCTTGGGAAAAGGTAAGATGACAACCGTGGGGTGTTCTAAGGAGGGGGTTGGGGCGGGGGGTGTATTTGGTGGATGCAAGAAGAGTAAACAGCTAGCTGGAAACTGGATTATTCAAGTACAAGAATCTTCTAAATTGACCTGTGGACAAACCACAATTTTTGTCAAATGTTACGTGGTCCTTTTTCAATTAAAGAAATTAAAAAATTGCTACAGACTTTGTTCCCATCAACTTTAATTTCACACCTTGAGAAAATCATTATTGGAATTTGGAAGTTGGAACCATCAATGAATGGCCAACCATGTTTTTCTTTGGGGGTGAGGTGGATTAGTGTCGAAACTAAAAATTTTGTTAAGAGTGTTTAAAACTATATATTTTGTGTAACTTTTTATGTACTCCTTCTATTTTAAATTATTTGATCCCTTTGCACTTAACACATTTTTTAAGATGCCAACGATTGAAGGTATTTTTTATTTTTTTATCCTTATATCCTAATAACTAAGGAATAATTATGAAGTAGAAATCAAAAACTAATTTGTTTGGAAAAATGAATTCATTAAACATAAATAGCTTTGGAGTAGTACTATTAGGGAAAAGTGGGGTCATTTACATTTAATGACTTTGGAATTCAACAATTCTATTTTCAAAAACTCTAAAAAGTGTGATACTTAATAAGGGTAAAATTAGAAGAAAAAAAAAGATCTAAAATAGTCTTTATTTTATAATTAGGATAAGTAATTTGGAACAAATAAATATAATATGCAGGTCAAGTAATTTGAAATAAAAAGAGTAAAATATAATTTTTAATAAAAATATTTAACTAACCAATCTTCATTACATATGGTTACGCCGCTGCGTGGGTGTGGGGTGAGGCTTTTAACAAAAATATTAAAGGAAAACTTTTGACTTTCTGTCTTCATTTGTTTTTTTTTCTTTCACCTAATCAATTTCATAAGCGCCTACTATTTTTCAATCGACACAAATTTAATCGTAAATCATTTGAGTCTTGATATATTTTTGGTAAAGATAGATTAGTTAGTGAACTATTACGCTTTTTTTTTTTAAAAGAATTGGTGCTTTCAATTCAACGGATCATCCTTTTTCGATTTTTCTATAAATTCTCTCATCAATCATTTCGCTTATCTTTCTTTTGGTTAGTTAAATAATTTTATCCACAAAAATTACATAAAAATTTATAAAATTATTAAGCAATATAATTAGAAATTCCATTCGTATAATCGATGTATTTTTGTTCCGTTCTTTGTCGTGGAATTTTCTAGTGTTAGCATCTTAGCATTTAGAAATTATAGTATTCGAATTTTTCTTAAAAATTTACTTAGCAAATATAGGAAAGGAAGGCGCTGACTTTTCCCTTCTTCTTCATTGGTTATTTTATTGGTATTCTTTTTCGTCCCTTTCATTGTCGTGGGAATTTCTCATTTTAACATAGTATTCAAGTTTGTTTATAAAAAGAGCGTATACTAAAGTTTTCATTATGCATGGAGTTTGAAAAAGGGTTGGATTACAAGATAATATATAAATTTAAGAATATTTAGGGGTCGTTTGGTAAGGTATATAAGAATAGTGTAAAATATGGTGTATTAGTAATGTTCGCATTAGTAATACTTGCATTAGTTATGCTTACATTTTTCTCATGCAGTGTTTGATTTAGTGTATTAAAAATAATATTAATTGCATAGTTTCTAAAAGATTTTTTTTTTTCAAAAATACCCTCCATAAATATGGTGGAAATGACATGGAAAAGATTTTGAGGAACAATTGTAACTTTAACCATACTAATGCATGCATTACAATCCATAACATTACTAATACCAAGGATTTTTACGCATTACTAATACACTCCTTAATACCAAATAGAGTGTATAACTATACAAGCATTAGTAATACATAGGATGAAAAAGTATACCAAACAAGATATTAGTAATACACAAAGCTAACGCATGCATTATTTTTTTTAGTACACTCTACCAACGACCCCTTATTATATTATTAGAATTTTTTCATAATTTTATTTAATTTAATTATAGTTAAACAATAAAAATAAACTATATATAAAAGGATATATATTATGTATTTTTTTACTTAATGCAAATACGATATGTAATTAAGTGTTTTTCTTTTCCCATTCTTCCTCCTTCTCCCTCTACAAGTCCAAATGAGTACAATGAATTTGAAATAGTAAATTTCTCTTTGCATGTTAAGAGATAATGGCCAAAAACACTTTTGAATTACTCACTTCTTCACGAGTTTCATACCTCAACCATCAGTTATTCTCTTTTCCAACATAAACTATCACTATTTATGTATCAAAACACACCTAGCCGAGTAGATGATGATAGTTCAGATACAAAAAGGGAACAATTGATAGTCGGTCTAATCAGCTCTGATGTATTTTAATACATAGATGATAATAGTTTATGTAGGAAAAAGGAATAACTGATAGTTGAGATGTGAAACTTGCGAAATTGTGATCGTTCACATATGTTTTTGATCATTAGCTTTGCATTTTATGTGGGATTTTATTTTATATTCTTTGTCAAATGTTTTCCATAAATTGAAAAAAAATAATTAATATGCCTGTCCCTCAATTAGGAAAAAAACAATTTTTGCAAAAAAAAAAGAGTTTAAAGTACCTGACATTATGAAAATGCTAATAGCCTAAATAGTAATATAACACTTTAAAGTTTAATTTAATTGAATGCCGCAGTTTTTTAATTTTTAGCTATACTATAGGATATTTATTATACTCGTAGGATATAGAACGCCTAACATTTCCAACCGCAATCAAGGCAAAATTTTAGCCACCAATTTAATACTTCCTCCGTTCACTTTTATTTGTCACTTTTTGATATGACACATCTATTAAGAAAATAATGAATAGTATACTGAGTTTACAATATTGCTCCTATTAATTGATGTTTAGTAATAGGTATTGAAAAATAATTTGAAAAATAAGTAATTAATGCTAAGGATAAAACATGATTTTTTTTTTTTTGTATTTTCTTGATTTATCAAAAATGACAAGTAAAAATATAAATCAAATTAATAAAATAGTGACAAGTAAATCCGACATATTGATTTTCTAAAATGTGTCAATTGGAGCTTTTTTAATGATTGAAAATGATCAGGAGGACTTTAGGAAAGTACCAATATTGACTTTTGAGTTTTGATACCACATCCCTACCTAAAAGATTGAGGGATAACATATTTGTCGACTTTAAAGTCCAATACAAGGCAGCAAATATCATAAGTCAAATGCCATATTGTATGAGTGTCCCTACAAGATTGACATTTAGCCAAATAAGGCCTTCTTCGAAAGGGAAGTAAAGGGTTCTAGTGAATTTCATTTCTATCTGAGCTCCGATTAATCTAGATTCGCACTACCAAAGGCCTTTAAAGAGGTAATGCTCCCTACTAGGGTTTTTTGTATTTAGGTTTCAAATTCAAAACGTCTAGTTAAGAGTGGAGGTATTTTATCCATCCGACAACTAATCCTTAGTGGTAAATCACATGCCTTTCTGTTTTATGTACTTTAGCATTTGACTTCCTATGAACAAGCTCTGTCCAATCTATTCGCATGGTACACATTCTATATCAAAAAAGATATTTAGCGGCAATTAGTTAACGATAATAGCTTAATTGTCACTAAATTATTTTTTTAGAGGCAATTATTAGTGACAATTACATTTTACCATTCTTTGTAAAATGCCCCTAATGCCTATAGCGACATTAGATACAATTGCAACTAACTAATGCTGGTAAACGCTTTAGTACTCTTTGTTAAAGTGCATATTTATTGCCGCTAAAAGCTTTTACTGTTATAGTGACAATAGTAAAATGCTCCCTTTCTCATTCATTCCTTTTCTTTTCCAATCTTGCGTAACCACTCTGGAGTGAAATTTCTCAGTTCCCTTTCCAAAATATTTCACACTAATGAGGTTAAAAATGTTTTCATGTTATAATTGGTAGAAGCTAACAAAGGTGGAGCAGTTAAGCATCCTGTAGTAAGAGGAGTAATTAATTTGATAAGTGAGATTATTCGGGTTTTCCCCTTCCTCGATCTCTATCCCGTAGGTACAATGTTTGAATCAATAGAGATGCAGCTTCGACAGAATCCAATAATTTTGGCTTAGAAGTCTAAATGTATTATATAGTAGTAGAGTGACCGCCTTCTTGATTTTCTGAGTTCTAACTCACGTCGGCCATAAGGTGGTCTATCACCTCGGTTGGGGAGAAAAACTTTTTTGTTGTCGGAAAATACCTCTCCGCTTTATTAAACTCTTCTCTACCTTGTACTTGTGTTTAAAATTCACTTAATATGTATAAATTAACCTATCCAAAACCCAATAAGCTGTCTTTCTTAGAATTTCAGAACTTATAACCTTAAAATCCTAGCTCGTAATGCAGAACACTCAACATGGATGTTATCTTGACAAACTTCATAAGGATTGAGGTGAAAACCATGTCACATCATTGCAGAGGAATGAAGCAAGACATTAGGTGTAAAAGTAGAAAATGCAAGCCACAGTGGCATAGCCACATACAGTGAAGGGTAGTCAGTTGAGCACCCTTCGTCAAAAAATTATACGAAGTATATAGGTCACAAATTACTCTCCATACCTATATATTAATTCTTGAACACCCTTAGTGAAATTTCTGACTTCGCCACAAGCAAGGAGGTGGCTGTGAACTTCATGGCTACAAGTATACTTAGTATAAGTGCAAAGGAGAATACAAAAGTGCTCTTAGTTAATTACTCATACTATGCAGCAAATCACAAACTTTGACATTGTTCTGTATAAATTCTGATACGCTTTTCTGAAAGAATATAGAGATGTTCACTGCTGCTAGGCGACATGACGCCTGATTATTCTTCAGAGTCTGAAAAGATCAAGACCAGACTTATCAAGTGGCTTGGAGAAAAACTTTGTGATGTAATCACTAACAAGAAATTCTTTATATAGCGGAGAATTTCCTTCTGATATGAGCTCTTTGATTGGACCATACATCTTTGGAGGTTCAAAAACACCAGTGAAGAAGCATGCCACTGACATCCTTGGTCCTAGCTTATTCGCTACAACTCTATGATCTACGCTTACAAACTTGTCATTTGATAGGATCTGTTCCAAAATCAGACTAAGATAAGTAGCAATTTGTGAAAAAATAAAGACAAGAAGTTGTGTTTTGTTGCAAACCTGAAGAAAGTCAGCAATACTAACAACCAAACCATGTTCAATCGGTTCAACGACCCATTGGTTATCATGCATGACTTGAAGGCCACCAATTTGATCTTGCAGCAGAATGGCAAGGAAACCATGATCTGTATGCTTATCGGCTCCCAGATTTAGCTCTGGCTGCGGGCATGCTAGGTAGTAATGGCATACAAATGCTTGTCCTTTGGCACATTCCAAGTGGTCTTGTTTTAGCCCAAGAACTTCTGATAGTAATTCAAAAAGAGTTTCCCCTAGTTTTATGACATGATTTATGTACTCAAGGCATGTTTTCCTGGAGATTAGGAAAATACCAAAGATTACTAAGTTACGGCATTTATAATAAAGATTTAAGATATTTGTCACGCCTCGAATCCCATCGAGACATGATTGGCACCCGTAGCCGATAAGGCCCGAGAGAACCAACCTTTGCCTATGCTCAATCATATGCATATAATATTCATAACCACCATTGCATAATATTATGAAATACGAATAAAGGAGAACAAGGGACATATTTAGGCATACATATGAAACTTGGCCGTTGAGGCCATCCAGTCAAAACAACATGTGTCATTTACACTAGTACACCCACGTCGGTCTACAAAAGCCTCTAACAAGAGCATTGACCAAAATGAACCATAAGTCGGGACAAGTCCCCGCTTTATACAACATGTACAATACCAAAACATATATACTTTGACTCGGAGAAGCCCCGAATGAGCTGGAGCTCACCAAAGAGCCGCTAACACTGGCAATCTACTGAGGAGGCCTACTGGGACCTGCGCCTGCAGCAAGTAAGGTAAATTCCCCGAGAGGGGTCAGTACGAAATAAGTACTGAGTATGCAAGGCTCAGATGAAACTATACAACACATGAATATGTCAAGGAATATGTCAATGAACTCAAAACATATGGATACTCAATGTGAATAAGTCACCATGTTGCATTTTGGAAACCATGTGGATTGCTTTCATTGCTTTCATTACTTTCTTTATCTCAATGCTCACTTGTTATCACATATATCACAATGTACCCGGGCCCCGACTGATCAGTGGGTCTTTCATATCATCATATAGGGATCGAGTCGAGCTAGACTTATGCCCCTAGACTTGCCACCCTTGGGATCGAGTCGAGCTAGGCTTACGCCCCTAGACTTGCCACCCATACTTGATCATTGACCACATTTGCATTACTTTGATCATTACTTTGAGATTGATACTTTGATAATCATAACATCACTTTGGAACTTTGGAACACAACATTGTTGGAAACTTTGAATCATTGACCAATAAGTGAAGAACATGTGAACAAATATCAATGAGAAATATAACATCACTAGCACCATGATACTATTGGAACCATTGGACAAGAAGTCATGAACAAGAGACACAAGTATAGGCACTATTGGAATATTGGAACATAGCCTTCTTTGAACTTTCGGAACATTAATCATGAATATGAGAAATGAGATTCACAATTGATCAATGAGTAGGAAATATATGACAATGACCATAAATAAGTGCATATGGGATACCTTGGTACATTTCGGAATAGAACTAAAGAAATGTCAATTGTGAACACTATTGGCCGTAGAAAGATACGGACAAAATAACCTTGCATACCTTGGATTCGCAATACGAATCTACAACCTTAGATGCGTAGACAATAATCCCACTCCTTCTTTATGTGTCTACAAATACATAACGAAATTCACATTAACCACCAATTACTTTATAAATGCATACCATATCAATGAATTACATGTTTGGCTTTCAACATGTCATTTCCCTTTGACAAAACCATTGATCATACTATTATTCCAAAAATTCCATAATATTCCCAACATTGACCAATACATGAAAATCAATACATTTCACCACAATACTTCTCCTTTACACTTTCTTATCCATAACACATCACAAATAATCCATCAAAGCACCTTAATTCAACTCATAACACATATCGGCCAAAATCCCAAAATTCCCACTTTTAGAAAAGAACAAGTTTTATACCAAATATAACACCATACATGTTCATATTTTGTCCATACCATGCTTTTTCATCAAAGGCACAAGGCCTAATTCACACTTGAATTCCATATACCACAAATCTCATACAAACTCACCAAGTTCCATGACCAACTTTTCCAAGCACAACCAACATGATATACATATTCTTTTATGCATATAAGATATTAATCCATGAAAATAAATACTTACCAAGGCTTGGAATATGTTGATCTTGTCCAAAAGATGACTTAGGGTTGGCAAAGCCAAAAGGGAATTATCTTGAAAATTCTAGAAAAGTGATGTGTATCTTTTGGAATAAAAATCTGATTCTTCCACATATATATAGGCCCTCAAGTCTTCTTTGGAATTAAATTCCATGTCCATTTGGTCAATGGAAGAATGGGTCTTTTGTTTCCCCTTTGGGCCTTGCATTTTATCCCATTTTGGGCCTCAAATTGGCCCATTAACACATATTATCCTAGCCCACCAATTCTCATGTATAATCCATCATATATCTCATGTTTAAATAATTTCATAATGCCACGACAATATTCACTTATGAGATTTTCATTCGTAGCCTCAATCGCAAAATAGGAATTCTAGTCACCTATGGCTTCTTTGAACATTTTGGTAAATTCTTGTATTCCATGGTTTGATCATGTAGGAGTATGTAGTAGTGTATCGAGGTATTTGAAGCCTTAACAATGCTAAAGGAACTCCAAGGAATCAAAAGAAACCATGGAAGAATCGTCGTTGCATTTCGTCGCAAAACGAGCTCGGAAAGGCCAATTATGTTGTGCCTTGCGCCACTGCCTTGCTTTGCAGCAGTGGCGCAGGAATTGAAGGTTCTCTGAATCAGTGGCCTGCTGGATTTTTCAGCCATTTTTTTCTAACACTTGCATATCATCCAATACCCTATCAAAACACTACAAAATACTTACGTAGTGACCTTAATCATCAAGTAAACATGACTCCAAGGTACCAAATGAGGTTGGAAATGTATGGGGTATTACACAAGACATCTCCGACTAAAATCTAATCACATGTACGAGGCTCGAATTAATTAATTTTTTTTTTCATCACCAACCTTACAAAATACATACTCATAGCGTCTCGAAACTTAAGTAACCATTGTTCAACATCATCACATAGGTCGAAAAGGTACGGGATGTTACAATATTCTAATCCAAAATGTCAAAACAATTGTGCCGTTTACTGAAAGAAAGTTTTCAGAATACTGCTGAAACAAAAACACCTAGATGGTGTAGAACTCTGTATATCCAAAGCTTGTTACAAAGTTACTCTACCCAAGTTCCACTTAAAAGCCTTCATGAATATATGATCAGTCAGCTGCCCTCCGATCTTTACATTACCAGAGAAGATAAGTTTCTTGAATCTTCTTACGTATAACGGGGCACTTAACTTGGATATGTTCTGTTTTTTCATGGAACATTGGATATGAGGCAATATGGACGGAAGCCTGAGCATCACCCCAATGTTTTTCTAGAGACACAGGCCTCAAACCGGCTTCAACAAGAAGGTAATGTATCCAGTGTTTCACATGTGACTTGGTCATAATTACTCGGATTACGCACTGGATCGAGACATCTTGCTTCTCCATGATACCAGATTCCTCCTACAAAGGTGCAAGAGCCAGTAGTGGATCTTCTATGAGGTTTACATCGAATTCAACTTATGTACATTTGGTGAGAAGGTGTCTACTATCATTTGGTAACATCCAAGAGCAGTTCTACCTAGAAAGAATCCTAGCTTAAACAGTCTGGCCAGAGGGATCTAAGTTGGAAAAAATTGCTAAATACTCCGTAAACATCTCATGCTAGATTTTCTACAAAGCCTACATAAAAAAAAAAGAAAAAAAACTAGAACTGGTCCTACTGAAATCAATAACAGCTAACTAGTCAACATCTCATATTAGATTTTCTTCAAAGCCAAGAATATAAAAAAAACTACAACTGGTATTACTAGAATTCATTAGTTCTGAACTTTACATAACAAATTTCAACTAGAACACGACTGAAATAGAATTGCAATTCAAGTGCAGACGAATAGATAGTTACCAGCAAATTGCTGGTATTTCTTCAGGTTCAATGTAACCAGAATCAAACCTAAAAATGTTCAATGTATCCCTCCATTGTGCAGTCTTTGTTTGATACATATGTGGATTGCTATCATATCTAATTCTCTCCCCTATTAGATCATGCGAATAGTACTTTCTTCAATTCAACATCTTGTTCGTGAAATTTATGAATCCCATCAACCATTCCTCCCCCCCTCCCCCCCTCTTCCCCCCCCCCCCCCCCACTTCTCTGATGCTTCCCTTATTTCATCAACAATCTTCTTACGCCGATCTTCAACTTCTATGCCATTGAGATCCACCTCTGGAATCTGTAGAGTTGACTTGCACATGTTCAACTTCTCAGCAAGTTCACGAGGAGGCCTAACGAAAATTTTAGGAATTTCGACTATTCCAGCATCAACTAGTCCCTTACCCCCAGTTTTTGTATCATCAAAAGCTTTTATTTCCTTCAATGATTATAATCCATTGTAAATTCAGCTTGACACTCTTCAGTGCCAGACATATTTCTCCCCAAACTTTGTTACACAAACAAAGGAGATATATTTCATGTTTAACCTGGAAGCACCAATGACCACACACATTCTTTGTTGTTGTTGATTTGGGGGGGGGGGGTCTGAGGTGGGGTCCCCTCTAGTAAATATAACTCCAGTACATTTCAATACACCTGCCTAATTTATCAGTTGTTACTTGTTAGGTTGGAGTCATGGAATTTTCTTCATTTTCACTTATTGAAAGTTCAACTTTTTCAATCTATAGTTAGAAGTGGATGAATTTAGCATTTGAAAACCAAAATTAAGCATGATAAAAGTTTTAGGTTTTAATTGTAAACTAATACGAGTACTAAAAAATATTAACCTAAAAGATTTTGGTTAAGGTAATATATGAGTGAATAGGCTGAGAACCGTTAAACTATTACCGTTTTGCAAGTTTAGGTAACTATTGGGCGTTCACAAAACTCGTAAAACGGTGATAGTTTAGGGGGTTTGACCTATTCACTCTTAACATACTTATATTCTGAACCAATAGCAGAGCCGTTAGGAGAGATTCTGAACGCCTGAATGTCATGCACGTCCCATTTCTCTTCCCTGGAGTAGAGCTTATTTGCACAAAACTGATATATCTAATGGATCTCATACAAAACTGATCCCATTTTACTAGCTAAAAGATAATCTATTTCTCATCTGCATAGGTTAATCAAGAAGATGGTGAGACAAAAATGAAAGTATGCATAAGGTTTGAAAATAAACAGCAGCATAACAAAAATGTTTTTGTTCTCTGATAATATCAGTAGTCGTCGGTAAAACATTATAGTGTAGCAAATCACAATCTTGGAAATTGTTCTGAAGTATTATACTGATGTTAATTGCTGCTTGGAGACATGTCACCTGGTCCCTCTTCACAGTCTGAAAAGATCAAGACCAGACTTATCAAGTGGCTTGGAGAAAAACTTCGTCAAGTAATCGCTCACAAGAAATTCTTTATATAGTGGAGGATTTTCTTCTGATATGAACTCTTTGATTGGACCAAGAATCTTTGGAGGTTCAAAAACACCAGTGAAGAAGCATGCCACTGACATCCTTGGTCCTACCTTATTCGCTACAACTCTATGATTTACGCTTACAAACTTGTCATTTGATAGGATCTGTTACAAAATCAGATTAAGATAAGTTACAAATTGCTAAAAGATTGAAGATAAATGAGACCAAAAAGGTGTGTTTTCTTGCAACCTGAAGAATGTCACCAATGTTAACAACCAAACCTCGTTCAATCGGTTCGACATCGACCCATTGGTTATCATGCACAACTTGAAGGCCACCACTTTGATCTTGAAGCAAGATTGTAAAGAATGCAGGATCTGTATGCTTGTCGGCACCCAGAGTTAGCTCTGGCTGTGGGCAGGCTGGGTAGTAGTGGCATACCAACGCTTGTCCTTTGTTACATTCCATGGCTTTCAAGTGGTCTGGTTTTAGTCCAAGAGCTTCTGATAGTAAGTCGACTAGAGTTTCTCCTAGTTTATTGACATTGTTTAAGTATTCAACGGACGTTTTCCTGGACATCAGGATATTATTAAGTTACAAAATATGATGAAGATTCAAGAACTCTAATCTAGCATGTCAAACAATTGTACCCTTTACTGAAATTCTTTCTGCTGTTTCTTGTACTTATCTACTTCTACGTCAGGGTTGTTCTTATCAGTTGTTTCTTGTACTTCTCTACCTCTAAGGTAGGGGTAAGGTCGCGTACACTCTACTCTCCCCAAACACCACTTTGTGGGACTACAATGGGTATATTGTTGTTGTTGAGTCCCACATTGATTGGAGCGTGGATCATTTGTCTCATTTTTGGGATTCAAGAGGTGAGGATTACCCAAAACCATATAATGAGACAAATTACAATCTGACCCATCGATGTGGGACTATTAACATACAACTGAAGCATAAACAACTAGATGGAGTAGAATTCCTAATATTTAAAGATTTCATTTTGCCACATGAGGGCAAAAAAAAGGGCAGCCCGGTGCACTAAAGCTCCCACTATGCGCAGGGTCCGGGGAAGGGCCCCACCACAAGGGTGTATTGTACGCAGCCTTACCTTGCATTTCTGCAAGAGGCTGTTTCCAAGGCTTGAACCCGTGACCTCCTGGTCACATGGCAGCAATAAAAAATCTCTATGACTAACTTGGCCTGGTGTTTTAAGCTCATCTGTTCAAGCAGCGGTTGTAAGTACTCAACGAAAAATCAAGGCCGTGAATAGAGACACGTAAGAATTAGGAAGATCTATGTTGGAAAAAACAGTTAAATAGTCAACATCTCTGTTTCTCTTATTAGATTCTCTACAGAGCCAAGAACATATAATACATAGATAAACACTTTAACTTGGTCTTAACAAGCAATTAAACATTCCAACTTTTGAGTATACACATCTAGACACCTCAACTTGTCTCCACTGTGTCCGTTGAGCACTCCAACTTACAAAATGATTACCTAGATACCTCTAAAATTTATGTGCCATGTCAGCATCGGGTGTCCACAAGACATAGTGGAAACAAGTTGGAGTGTTTAGTCGCCAGTTGAGACCAAATTGAGGTGTCTAGATGTGCACCCTACTTACCAACTGAAGCCAAATTTGAACATCTGTATGTATTAGTCCTAAAAAAAACTACAACTGGTCTTACTAAAATTCAATAGTTCTGATCTTTACCTAACAAATTTCAACTAGAACAGGACAGATATATAATTGCAATTCAAGGGCAGAAGAATACAGAGTTACCTGCAAACTACTGGTATCTCTTCAGGTTCAATGTGACCGGAAACTATCCTTGATATGTTCAACGAATCCCTCCAGTTTGCAGTCTTTGATTGGTACAGTTGAAGATTGCTCTGGTATCTAACTCTTCTATTTGTTCGATCACGCGAATAGTACTCTTTCTTTAACTCTGCATCTTGTTCGTGAAATTTACGAGTCCCATCAATCATTCCTTCCATTACATTTGATGGAACCCCATGATTTATCAGTTGGAAGAAACCCCATTTCTCAGATGCATCCCTTATTTCATCTACAATCTTCTTACGCAGATCTTGAATCTCTATGCCACTGAGATCCACCACGGGAACCTGTAGAGTTGACTTGCACATATTCAGCTCCTCAGCCAGTTCATCAGGTGGCCTAATGAAAATTCTTGGAATCTCTACTATTCCAGCATCAACTAGTCCCTTAACACCGGCTTTTGTATCATCGAAAGCCTTTATCTCCTTCAATCGATCATAATCCATTGCTAATTCAGCTTGACAATCTTCAGCGCCAGACATAATTGTTCTTAAGTCTCAAGAAAGCTACCTTTTTTTAGGAGATAAGTTTGTTTATTAAGGTCAACACCTGCTTATTAATGCAATTTTTCAAATGAAATATCCCCTCGTTTCAATTTGTTTACCCGATTTTAACTTGACACATAGTTTAAGAAGGTTAAAAAACTTTTGAATGTTATGGTCAAAAACATGTTATGTGGAAAGTTGAAGAGTTGTCAAAAAGGGGAAGAAACATTCTTTTTTAAATAGACTAAAGTGGAAAGTAAAACATACAAATTGAAATGGACGGAGTATCTCTTATGGTCAGACTTTTCCTTATCTTCAATTGTTTCATTGAAGTTTTCGTGTGATTGTCATGGAATTTTCTCATATTCAAAGATCAAGTTTGTCAATCCATAGTTGGAAATGAATGAATTTAGCATATCTTGGACCGCTATTGTTTTGGTCCCTCTAATCCCGATTTGTGCTGAAAAGTATCATTTTGGGGGTTTAAAACACTCAAAATCAAAAAGCGGCTCGGCTCTATTATTAGAGCCCAAACCAAAAATCTCTAATTAAGATTGGAGGAATACTTATCGCCCATCCATAACTTTTGTTGGTAATGAATGTAGCATCTGAAAACTAAATGAAACAAGGTACAAATTGAAGATTTCAATTGTTTTAAAATAATAAAAAGAGTAAACTACAGTAAATATCCCTGCAATATGACTCATTGGTAATGAATGTAGCATGTGAAAGCTAAATGAAAAATAGTACAAGTTGAAGATTTCAATTACTTTAAAATATAAAAGAGTAAATTACACTAAATGCCCCTCCAATATGGCACAATTGCAAATTCACCCCCTATATTATGTAATGGCTGAACACATACGTTATACACCTAAAGTTGGCATGAAGTTTCACTTAAACACCTCAACTAAGTCCTGTTTTCCTTTAAACACGTCTAGTTAGGCTCGACTATTCTATTTTGACACTTTTCACTGACTTAACACGCTGCGTGTTTTGCACCAATTCTGAGTGCGTGAGGAGTTTTTTCATGGGTGATCAAGAAAATTTGTTCATGGTTGAAATTAGTGCTAGAAAACATTGCCTCAGCACATTGACTCCTCCAGCTCCTAGCTAGTTCTTTATCTGTTCATCACGTGACCTAGTCAATAACTATTTATAAATCTTGTGATCTTCAACATGATTTTCTTCGACCAAATCCGTTAATTTGGTGAAAAATTTACTCCTCTATGTGAACAGTAAAGCAAAGGAGATGAATGCTAAAGAACAGGCTGCACAATGGTAGAAGTTCCTTATATTTATCTAACAGAAGTACTTAGATAATTCAGTAGTCTTATTGATATAACATTATTTTTACAGCAAACCATAAACTTGGACATTGTTCTGCATAAACATTACAGTGATGTTCACTGTTGCTTGGCGATTTGGGGCCTGGTCACTCATCAGAGTCTGAAAAGATCAAGACCAGACTTATCAAGTGTCCGGGAGAAAAACTGAGTGATGTAATCACTTACTAGAAATTCTTTATATAGTGGGGTTTTTTCTTCTGATATGAGCTCTTTGATTGGACCATACATATTTGGAGGTTCAAAAACGCCAGTGAAGAAGCATGCCGCTTGTATCCTTGGTCCTGTCTTATTCGCCACAACTCTATGATTTATGCTTACAAACTTGTCATTTGATAGGATCTGTGACAAAATCCGACTGAGGTAAGTAATAGTTGGTAAAAAAAGGATAAACGAGAAAAAAAAGTAGTGTTTTGTTGCAAACCTGAAGAAAGTCACCAATGTTAACAACCAACCCTCGTTCAATCGGTTCAACATTGACCCATTGGTTGTTATGCACGACTTGTAGGCCACCACTTTGATCTTGAACCAGAATGGTAAGAAAATCAGGATCTGTGTGCTTATCGGTACCAATAGTTAGCTCTGGCTTTGGGCACACCGGGTAGTAATGGCACACCAATGTTTGTCCTTTGGTACATTCCATGGCATTCAAGTGGACTGGTTGTAGCCCAAGAGCTTCTGATAGTAAGTCAAGAAGAGTTTCTCCTAGTTTCCTGATATGATTCATGAACTCAAAGAATTCTTTCCTGGACATTTGGAAGAGATAAGAAATTACTAAGTTACAAAATTAAATAAAGATCTAAGATATTCTAATCTTAAAAAGGACAGCCCGGTTCACTAAAGCTCTCGCTATGCGTGGGGTTCAGGGAAGGGACGGACCATAAAGGTCTATTGTACACAACCTTACCCTGCAAGTCTTCAAAAGGCTGTTTCCACAGCTGTGACCTCCTGGTCACATGACGACAACTTTACTAGTTACTCCAAGGCTCCCCTTTATTTGGAAGGTCTACCAGATTGATCTATGTTGCAAAAGCCAGCTAAATATGTTTGTCTGCAAAGCCATGAACATCAAGAAAAACTACAATTGCTCCGATCTTTAGGGAACGAATAACGAATTTCAACTTTATAT
Organism: Capsicum rhomboideum; assembly: GCA_031232105.1. Taxonomy (NCBI): domain Eukaryota; kingdom Viridiplantae; phylum Streptophyta; class Magnoliopsida; order Solanales; family Solanaceae; genus Capsicum; species Capsicum rhomboideum. The sequence goes on from CP124711.1 coordinate 8,321,197, forward strand.
GAACATATTATACTCTACTGGCCACTAAGGCAGTGACCTCTAATCAATTAATCTGAAGATTTAATGCAAAAAACTTCAACCATCATCCAATTAGCATACTAGTAATTATATTAAATACTTCAACACCCTGCATGTGTCTAACAGGACGGTAAAGAATTGCAATTCAAGTACAGAAGAATAGACAGTTTACCTGCAAACTTCCGGTATTTCTTCAGGTTCAATATGACCAGTAACTATCATAGAAATGTTCAAGGTATCTCTCCAATTTACAGTCTTTGAATTGTATAGATGAAGAAGATCAGTCTCATATCTAACTCTTCTATTTTTTCGATCACGTGAATAGTACTCTTTCTTTAATTCAGCTTCTTGTTCATGAAATTTACGAGTCCCATCAATCATTCCCTCCAAAACACTTGAGGGAACCCAATGATTTATCAGTTGGAAAAATCCCCACTTCTCTGATGCTTCCCTTATTTCATCAACAACTTTCTTACGTCGATCTTCAACTTCTATGCCACTGAGATCCACCACGGGAACCTGTAGAGTTGATTCGCCTCTATTCAACTCTTCCGCAAGTTCATCAGGTGGCCTAATGAAAATTCTTGGAAACTCCACTATTCCAGCATCAACTAGTGCCTTAACACCTGATTTTGTATCATCGAACGCCTTAAACTCCTTCAATCGATCATAATCCGTTGTCAATTCAGCCCGAGACTCTTTGGTGCTGGACATATTTGTTCTTAATTTCAAGAAGGCTAAGTTTCTTGAGCAGATAAGCTAGATAAGGTCAACAAGTGCCCATAAATTCAATTGTCTTTTTTGTTAATCAATCTTCAAAAGAGACATATATCTTTTTAAATTATCATCAAGTTGTAGTGCATGGATTTGGCTCCTTTCTAGTAACACAAGTACTCTAAACAAGTCACACGTTAAATACGTAACTAAATGTACCAAATTCATTTTGTTAACCAACTAATATTAACTATGGTTACTATTTCTCTGACTGCTCACTGCAAGCAAAAATCCTTCCTTAGAATTTGGAACTGAGACGAGGAAAAGCTGAAATCTCAATCTACATAGTAGAACTGTAATACTGTATTTTGGTCCCTTCTTTCTTCACTAGCCATACACTATTCTTCTAAAGCCTAAAGCTCCCACTATGCGCGGGTCCGGGAATGACCTGACCACAAGGGTCTAATTCATATAATGCATAAAATATAATTTTAACATTTGTAGATGCAGTGCAATTTTCTGTTATCTCAAACCCCTTGCGCCCCTAGCTCTGCCCTTGATTATTTAAGATACAAATTAGTAGCAGACTTGGAAGTCCGATACAAGGCTGCATATTTCACACACAAGTGTTCCTTACAAGATTTTCCTTTTGCCGAATAAGGCCTTCTTCGACCGAGAAATAAAAGAATTCCATTTCTAAGGGTGCTTTGATCATTGAAGCACAAATTGTATATATGTAGATAGTTTGAAATTACAAATTCCAAACGTTTTTCTTTCTTAAACTTTGTGCATAATCAAACAAATTCATGTAAATTGGGACGCAGGAGGGAGCAATATATGTAACTATGTAAGTTAAATTCTTAATATAATTCACACATGATGCGTGTGAATTGACCAAGTTTCTCCTCTTTACTGATTCTTGAACTTACATTATAATTAACTCAATTATTGGTCTAATGATTTTTTTTGGAATTTCCACAATTCCAGCATCAACAAGTCCCTTAACACCAGATTTTGTGTCATCATAAGCCTTTATCTCCTTCGATCGATCACAATCCATTGTATAGTGACTCGAGGAGGAAAATTGAAAAAAATAAAAACAAAAACAAAAAAGAAATGATACCACATGTAAAAGAGCTATGAAAATTCTTTTATTCATGAGTCATTTTTTCAGTACGTAGAACATAAAAAACGTGTTTTATAAGTACGTACTCGATATTGACAATGCCTAATTATTATGTCCTTCAATTTACTATGTTGCCTGTGAGATTCTGTAGTTCTTGTCAAATCATGTTAGAAAAGCATGTCACCTAGCTACCACATTTGTAGTGGCCCAATTCCAATTAAAGTTCTATTCAACTGTCTGCAAAAGCATTACGTCAATGTTTTTTCTTGAAATAAGAAAATTATCTCATAAGTTGTTGAAACAAAATTTCAATAGTTTATTTTCATGTGAAAGATCAAACTGTTAAAACACCAATTAAATAACATGATTTATACGATAAAGCAAAAAAAGAAAGAATTAAGCTAAGCAAAAAACCAAAAAAAAAAGCTTAAAACAACATGGGACACCTTTATTTTCATGTATAAGATTATTAATGACTATTTGTCTTTTAATTTCATTTGCTTTCATACTTAAATGATCATATTTATTGTGAAAATTATATTACTTAAAAGAGTATAATGAGAGAGATATGTAGGTTACATTTTTCTGTAACCTATGAGTTCATTCAAACGTTTTGTATTTTTCACATCTTGCCAAGAAAATCAATCTTGTTAATAATTGACCATCTGAAATGGGTTTCACATTTGATTTTTTCTTATTTTCACTTATTTTTTATCTATATTAATAAAAGGGAAAAACTCAAATATGCCATTGAACTTTGAGAAAAGACTCATTAATTATGTCATCTGTAATAGCTGAGCTCAATCATACCACTGCCGTTACAAATAAGGCACATTCATGCCATTAATTTTTTGATAGTTAGGTTTGATGGTTTTGCAAACCATTTTTTCCATGTGGCCTTCCTTTTATTAGAGGTGCACGTCACTAAAATTGAACCGGCTAAATTTAATTAAATTCAGAATTAAATACTGGACCCATTAACATCATATCAGACCCACCCTAACACATTTCCTTTTTTGTCGGGTTTCAATTCTGAATTTAATTTTACCGGTTTAATTTTAGTGATTGGACCTCTGATAAGAGGACACATGGAATAAATGGTTTTGCAAAACCATCAAACCTAACCGTCAAAAAATAATGGCATGAATGTGCGCTTTCTAGTAAAGGCAATGGCATGGTTGAGCTCAACCATTAACGGATGACATAGATCAGTATTTTGTTTGTGAAATTTACGAGTTCCATCAATTGTTCCTTCCAAAACACTCGAGGGAACCCCATGATTTATCAGTTGGAAAAATCCCCACTTCTCAGATGCTTCCCTTATTTCATCGAGAACCTATTTACGTCGATTTTGAACTCCTACGCCGCTGAGATTTACCACTGGAACCACATAGGACGTGGTGTCTACTTAGTCAATCTTATGATAGTTTAAGTGCTTATTTGTGCACACCCAAAGTCGGAGGGCAAAGATGACAGTTGATGCCAAGTTAATGATAGTGTCCATACCCATATAATGGAAAATAAAAATAAAAATGAATAACAAAATACAAGTAGCTTGTGGGTAGATTTGCAAATTGCCAAGTTGCACAACTTGCAAGATTTGCAAATTGTCAAGTTGCACAACTTGCAACCAATCCAAGCAAGATTTGCAAATTGTCAAGTTGCACAACTTGCAACAAATTTAAGCATTTTGATTTTATGATATGTTGGCCATCTTTCCTATAAATAGGAGGCATCACTTCCTCATTTGTAACACATCTAAAAACAACAACTAAGAAGTAGTTGTGGAGAGCATCTCATAGAGAGTGTGAGAAAATAGTGTGTGAGGAAAAATAGAGAGTGTGAGCGGTATTATAGTGAGGTGAAAAAATCAAAAGAGGGTTATTTTTTTTGAGTGTGTAGTGGTTCCTGGAGTATTTACTCGAATCTACAAAGTGTAAAATTCCTCATTATAGTGGATTATTTTGCTCCTCTCGGGCCCGTGGTTTTTTCCCTTATTCAGAAGGGTTTCCACGTTAAAAATATTTGTGTCCTTTGTTATTTTTTTTTTGTTGATTACCGTATCACGGTGCTACGTTATTATTCCGCTATTATTACCACAAATATTATTTCTGTGGTGGGGTTTATCCCTAACAGTTAAAGGGCACGTTTATGTATTATGCCTTTCTGATATTGCTACAAAAACAAAGGAGAGAGATTACTTGGGGGATTGGGGTGGGGGAAGGTTTTGGCAAAGATATGAAATAGAAAGGTCAGACTTTTCCTCGTCTTCAATTGCTTGATTGGAGTTTTCCTGTGATTATCATGGAATTTTCATAATTTTTTCATATTCAAAGTTCAAATTTGTCAATCTATAGTTGGATATAACTGAATTTAGCAATTTCTTTTATCCACTGCATGCTTTGCGCCCCCATTTATCTGGATTCATATTGAAGTTCTACTTAGGGGGTAAAGCGCTCCCTACAAGCTAAATTGAAAATGCAGTTGCCCACAACAGATATAGTAGTCGTAATAATGAGGTTTAAGATATGTTAACGTGTTGTGAATAATTGGCAATAGCTGCTAAGGCAGAGCACTCAACAGAGATTGTTGATGGCCTTTGCTGAACAGATTGAAGTCGAAAACCATCAACTCATATATTGCAGAGGAGTTAATGAGGCAAACCACTAGGCTCAATAAACAGAAAACATAAGCGCCTGAGATCTTCACGGCTAGAAGTGTAAGCGAAAGAGATGATTAAAAAGATCAGGCTGCACCAGTGATAGATTGACAGGACAAAAAGTCAGCAAGTTCTAGAGCATCCTGAAAATAGATTGTTGGCTAATTAAGACAACATTGAATCACTTGAAAGATCTAATGGATCTCATACGAAACTGATCTGATTTTGCTAAAAGGGCAGAATAGTGCATAGATTATTAGAGGAAGGGTTGATCAGAAATAACAAAACGAAGGATACATAAGCGAGTATGGTCTTGAGATTTATCCCTTCATTTGAAAATAAATAGCAGAATAAGAAACACATTGTTTATAAAAATATTAATGTACAGCGAATCACAAAGTCTGACATTGTTCTGTCTGAATGATGGTAGTCTTTTCTGATGGTTTATGGTGATTTTCACTGCTGCTTAACGACGTGGTGCTCGGTCTCTTTTCACCGTCTGAAAAGATCAAAACCAGTCTTATTAAGAGGCTTAGATAAAAACTTAGCCCCATATTCAGCTACTTGAAATTCTTTATATAATGGGGGGTTTTCTCCTGATATGAGCTCTTTGATTGGACCAAAATCTTTGGAGGTGCTGATTGACCATTGAAGAAGCATGCCACTGAAGCCCTTGGTCCTACCTTTTTCACTACAACTCTATGAATTACACTTACAAACTTGTCATTTGACAAGATCTGTTACAAAATCCGATTGAGATGAGTAACATTTTGTGAAAAAATGAAGATAAATGAGAACAAAAGGTTGTGTTTTGTTGCAAACCTGAAGAAGGTCACCAATATTAACAGTCAAACCATGTTCAATCGGTTTAACATCGGCCCATTTGTTATCACACATGATTCGGAGCCCACCATTCTGATCTTGAAGCAGAATGGTAATGAAAACAGGATCTGTATGCTTAGCGGAACCAAGAGTTAGCTCTGGTTGTGGGCATGGCGGGTAGTAGTGGCATCCAAATACTTTTCCTTTGTCACATCCCGCGACTTTCAAGTAGTCAGGGTTTAGCCTAAGAGCTTCAGAGTTCAGATAGTAAGCCAAGAAGAATGTCCCCTAGTTTACTGACATGATTAATGTACTCAAGGGATGTTTCCCTGGACATTAGAAAAACATCAGAGACTACTAAGTTACAAAATACCACAAAGATCAAACATGTCGAACAATTTTGCCCATTACTGAAAGAAAATTTCAGAATTCTGCTTACGCAGAAACATCTATTTATTATTTTATACTTACTGCATCTTTTATTATGAAATCAACTCATTACAATATGGGCAAAATGCTGCGTTTTGAACTTGAAAAGATAAAAATACGGATGCCAAATTTATATAGGACCTCCTAAAAGAAAATGTGTGTAGTTGGAAATATGGTGATAGTTTAGGGGGTACTATGACTTTTACCTTATTTGTTAGTTAATTAGTTAGAAATAGAAATCATCATCTTTATAACTCAGAAAATTGTTCGAACTTGCTTTTTAGCAATATAGAATAATTATAACTAAACTTTAGTTCTTGTAGGATTCGACTCGGGACTTAAATAAATCGAATTGTATTTGAAACGACCGCTTATCATTTTAAGATTAGTTTTTGTTGGGTATTTGCCCTGGTTTTTTTTTACCATAATTGGATTTTTCTTTTGGGAAAAGGAAAACATGAATTCTCCATATTTGGCTAATCCTTGTTCTTGTAGGAAAAGGTTTAGACTCTATAAATAGAGACTCTTTTCTTCTAGCTTGACAACATCCACAATATAGTCCTAGGGGCTTTGAGAGTAGTATTGCTTAGGGGGAGAATTTGTGAGGCACAAGTGTTGCGGTGTCACTTGTGTGAACCTCTTTTTATTCTGAGTGAATTGTATGAGGTTGTCTCTCTCGATATTTTGTACTCTCTTTTATATAGTGGATTGCTCATCTCCTTTTGCGGATGTAGGTCGATTGATCGAATCACGTTAAATCATTGTGTCTCTTTTGGTGTATTTCTCGCAAGTCTTCTTATGTGGCGTCTTCCAAGGTTTGCTTTGCTCACTTCCGCATGACACCTAATTATTTCGGTCCTAACAAGCGACTGATTTAAGCTAAGGCAAGTTATGTTGCGGAGACGTGACTAAGGCAAGACAAGCTAGGCTAGACATGGAGACTTGGGTGCTGACAAGGCAGTGGCATGGGAGAGTGCACAGACGCCCAGGGCCTTGTGTGAAATTGGCACAAGTGCTGCCAAGGATGTGCTGGCACTGGGCATGTGCCTTGCACATGACAATAGTTGGGCAGTTACAACCGCTCTGGACATGTGGCATAACTTTGTTGTTGTTGTAATTTGAATGCTGTATTCGAATTTTGAATTATCCTATCAGTTGGGTATGTCAACTGAATTAGGATAGAATCCTGTGCTGAACATGTAACTAGTATGTGGATGGCATGTGACAGAAGCTGTGGCCTATAAATAGGCACAGATAGACTGTCTTAAGCAAGATTTGGCTGTGTTACAGTGACCTCTAATCAATAAATCTGAAGTTCTAATGCAAAAACTTCAACACCCTTTATGCATCAAACAAGACAAGTGTAGAATTGAAATTCAAGTGCAGAAAATACAGAGTTACTTGCAAACTAGTGGTATTTCTTCAGGTTCAATGTCACCAGAATCTGGCCTAGAGATGCACAATGAATCCTTCCAGGTTTCAGTTGTCACGTCCCAAAATACCTCCTAAATGTGACTGACACCCGCTAACACCACCTTTCGGGAGAGCCAATATTCCATACATGCACAATGTCTATAAGCATTGAGATAAAACATGTGCAACTCCAAAATAGTCATTAAAGCAAAAGTAATTATCCAACCAAATATCGTATATCGATTTAGGAAAACAAACATCGATTAAATGATAAATCTCTAGCCCGAATCCCACACTAAGACCATGGAGCATCTGAATAGAGTTACATGAGTTCAACGTTGGGGCATGCAAACCCAATGAAAAGAATTATAATCTAAAAATAGCTAGAGCTAACATGACAGCCTCCACGAACAATGTGAAGGCTCACCTCAGTAACAGAGTCCTCACGAATGAACCGTCAGCCACTAGTCTCTTCTTCTACAATAATATCTGCATACATGCAAGTAAGGAGTGAGCTATATATAAATATAACTCAGTAAGCTCCTCGACCAGCTGCTTTAATACCTCTGGAACAAGTGTTAGAAAATACAAAGCACAACGATACATAAATAGTATGCACAAAATATATCTTATAATATAATGCTTGATAACATCCAAACGAAGTTTTGAAAATCTACTATGTGTCTCAACTTAATCGACTCTCACGGCTTGTCATAAACAGCATTGAAGGTGATCAGCCTAGCACCCCGACAAGTCCATGGCAACATATATAATGCCCTAAAAGTGTACTACGACAGCATGTACAAGGCCCCTAACATATTACGGCAGTATAAGTATGCTCCTAACATATTACGGCAGCATAAGTATGCCCCTAACATATTACAACGGTATAAGTATGCCCCCAAATATTACGGCAGCCATGTATGCCCCTAGCCACTATATCATGGCAGCGAAGAAAAGATATCCAACGCCCCGACGTCACCTCACATATTACCATGAAATAATTCTCAATATGCTTCACAAAATACATATTTGCCTTTGGTCAAAGATTATCGATTCTGCCAAGCACACGTTTGTCCCAACACATGGACTAGGCAGAAAAATATATTTTCTTTATAAAGAAGGTTTGAAAAGCAAGCACCAAAGCTTAAAGTCTCACTTAACTTGGTAATGACAAGTTCCCCAACCTTGCAATGGATAGAACACCAACTAAACAGCCTCCTACTGGCTTCAATCTATACAAAAATGTTAATCAATAATATCAATTATGCTAGTCGGGGTTAAGACTCAATATTCGTAACTTTCAGTCTTATTGTTAATCCTTAATATCTCACACCTTAACCATGAATTAAAAGGTAAAAATATCCCAACACCTTATCCAAACATAGTACTTCCAGAGAGGATGAATTGCTCTAACAGAGACATCAAAATTTGGCCAATATCCATTCCTCGTGTTAATAGAGCCACTATTTATACACCTGCATTAAGAGCCACTACTATATCCATATGTGTCTCTCATCATTAGTCAATCATTGCCTAATACACCTGCATTAAGAGCCACTACTATATCCATATGTGTCTCTCATCATTAGTCAATCATTGCCTAATCAAAATGTTTATTCTCTTTTGTTAGAAGTAGAAGCAATCAAAGGTACAATATGCATCAGTAGGAAAAAGTAAATGGTTGCTTCCCACGGTAGTGCTAAGTTCTAATATTTTTTTTTGTCTAACTCCACTAACAATTAATCATTGACCAATAATTCAGTACTTCAACCATCAACCTACTAATTAAGATATACCCTCTACGACAACTCCAAATCCAGAAAAATAAACATGAAGAATGGGAATAAGTTGGTACCTGCTACTAGTCTTCTGAAATTCTCTATTTAATGGACAGATTATTGCATTCAATTTCTCAAGTCTCCAAGCCACAAAGAAAACTAGCTAACATCCGCTGCTTCTTTTCTCTCCAAAATAATGGAACAGAGAGCCCTAATATTCTACCCTTTCTTTAGTTACGTTAGTTCCAGCGATTAGAATAAGAGAATGGGCCTAGCCCACTCCTAATTAACTCTCTTTAAATCCCTTTATTAAAATTATTTTATTTAATTACCAATTAACCCTTTATTAAAACTAAATGGGCTATTACATCCTCCCTCACTTAAAATAACGTTCGTCCTCGAACGTGTCAAGAATCATATCTGAAATGTCAAATAAGTGAGGACATCTAGCTCGCATGAACACATGAAACACATGATGACTGTGGACAACTTAGGTAGCTCAGGCAAATCATTTCGAAACACATCAATAAATTCTCGAACAATAGGAACACTGTCAATAGTAACATCCTCTGCTCACGTGCCATGAACAGTAGCAATAAAACCCAACACATCCATGATTAATCATTCGGCATGCTTTTACATAAGATATTATCTTTTCCTAAGTCACAAGAGTCATACCTTTCCATAATAAATGTGGTTCTCTGGGAATATCAAAACTTATAAACTTAGCATAACAATTAACCAAAGTATAACATGATGCCGACCAATCCATACCCATAATCACAGAATCTCTCTAAACTGCATCCACTGATAAGGTCTCCCCTACTAGGGTCATAATCATATATGGCACAATAAGAGTCTCAGTCCTTCTCTCTAAGAATAAAGCAAAGGATGGAGATAAATACAAACATGTAGAACCAAGATCAATAAGATAATATGCCTCATGAGAATTAATAGGATAACACCTGTGTCTACTGCGTTAGATTCCTCTATGTCCTGTCTAGCCATAGCGAAGAATCTGTCACGCCCCGAATCCCATCGAGACATGATTGGCACCCATAGCCGATAAGGCCCGAGAGAACCAACCTTTGCCTATGTTCAATCATATGCATCTCATAATCATAACCACCATTTCATAATAATATGCAAGACGAAGAAAGGAGAACATGGGACATATTTATACATACATATGAAACTTGGCCGTTGAGGCCATCCAGTCAAAACAACATGTGTCTCTCACACTGTTACACCCACATCGGTCTACAAAAGCCTCTAACAAGAGCATTGACCAAAACAAACCAAAAGTCGGGACAAGTCCCCGCTTTATACAACATGTACATCATCAAAACATATATCTACTATGACTCGGAGAAACCCCGAATTAACTGGAGCTCACCAAGGAACTGCTAACACTGGCACTCTACTGGGGAGGCCTACTGGGACCTGCGCCTGCAGCAAGTAAGGTAAATTCCCCGAGAGGGGTCAGTACGAAATAAGTACTGAGTATGCAAGGCTCAGATGAAACTATACAACACATGAATATTTCAATAAATATGTCAATGAACTCAAAACATATGAATACTCAATGTGAATAAGTCACCATGTTGCAATTTGGGAACCATGTGGATTGCTTTCATTGCTTTCATTACTTTCTTTATCACAATACTCACTTGTTATCACATATGTCACAATGTACCCGGGCCCCGACTGATCAGTGGGTCTTTCATATCATATCATTGTGTAGGGATCGAGTCGAGCTAGGCTTATGCCCCTAGATTTGCCACCCATACATCAATGCATCGGGATCGAGTCGAGCTAGGCTTACGCCCCTAGACTTGCCACCCATAAATCCAAACATCGGGATCGAGTCGAGCTAGGCTTACGCCCCTAGACTTGCCACCCATACTTTATCATTGACCACATTTGCATTACTTTGTTCATTACTTTGAGATTGATACTTTGATAATCATACCATCACTTTGGAACTTTGGAACATAACATTGTTGGAAACATTTGAATCATTGACCAATAAGTGAAGAACATGTGAATAAATATCAATGAGAAATATAATATCACTAGCACCATGATACTATTGGAACCATTGGACCATAAGCCATGAACAAGAGACACAAGTATATGCACTATTGGAACATTGGTACGTATCTTTATTTGAGCTTTCGGAACATTAACCATGAATATGAGACATGAGATGCACAAATGATCCATGAGGAGAAAATATATGACAATGACTAGTGATAAACGGATATCGGATACCTTAGCACATTTCGGGATAGGACTAGGAACATATCAATGTGAACACTATTTGCCGTAGGAAGAGACGGACAAAGTAACCTTACATACCTTGGATTCACAATACGAATATACAACCTTCGATGCGTATACAATAACCCCTCTCCTTCTTTATGTGTAACTCTACAACATAAATACATAACGAAATTCACATTAACCATCAATTACGTTACAAATGCATACCATGTCAATGAGTTACATGTTTACCTTTAAACATGTCATTTCCCCTTGACAAAACCATTGATCATACATTATTCCAAAAATTCCACAATATTTCCAACATTGACCAATACATGAAAATCAATACATTTCACCACAATACTTCTCCTTTACACTTTCTTATCCATAACATATCACAAATAATCCATCAAAGCACCTTAATTCAACTCATAATACATATCGGCCAAAATCCCATAATTTCCACTTATAGACAAGAACAAGTTTAAGACCAAAAATAACACCATACATGTTCATATTTTGTCCATACCATGCTTTTTCATCAAAGGCACAAGGCCTAATTCAAATTCAAATCACCAAGATGACACATCTTGCACCAAAGGCAAAAATACACCATTCATCATTTTGCCAACACAACTAGCATAATATACATAATCTTCCATGCATATAATATGTTAATCCATGAAAATAAACACTTACCAAAGCTTGGAATAGGATGATCTTGTCCAAATATGCCTTAGGGTTTATTTGCTTTAGGGTTTGGAAATGAAAGAAATGTTTCTAAAATATCCAAAAGTGATGAGAGACTTTGGGGAATAAAAATCTGATGTTGGGGGCTTTATATAGACCCAAGGTCATCCTTAGCCCCATGTGGCATTAAGGGATATGTTCACTTGGTCAATTATTGCAAGAATGGATCATTTTTGCCTTTGGGCCCATGTAGTTTCTTCCATTTTTGGGCCTCAAATTGGGCCCAATAACACATATCCATGAACTTCCATGTATTATTCACCATATATCTCATATTTACGTAATTCCATCATGTCACGACAATATTCTTTTAAACAATTCTCATTCGTCCTTTCGATCGCAAAAATTGGAATTCTAGTCGCCCTTGGCTTCATTGAACATTTTGGATCACTATTCACATTTCATGATTTGATCATGTAGGAGTATGTAGGAGTATATTGAAGTGTTTGAAGCTTTAACAATGCTCAATTAACTCCAAAGAACCAAAAGAAACCATCGAGAAATTGTCGTAGAATTGCGTTACGAAACGACGCCGGAAAGGCATACATTATGGGGGACAAAAAATCAAGACCGGACATTTGGGGGACAAAAATTCAAGACCGGCCACTTTGGGGATAGAGGAGACTCAAAATATGTATCTATGAACTATAATTTATATGTCGGCCATTCAAAAAATATACGCTAATTTTATATTATCAAATTTAATTTGATTGTTCTTTTTATTGATGCCGTTTAATAAAATTTGCTTTCTTTTCTAGGAGAATCATTTTCAATACTTATGTAAAATATGTAAGTTTTAACACATAGTGAATAGTACTCTTTCTTCACTTAGACATCTTGTTCATGAAATTTAGGAGTCCCATTATTCATTCCTTCCAAAACATTTGAGGGAACCCCATGATTTATCAGTTGGAAAAGGCCCCATTTCTCAGATGCTTCCCTTATTTCATCAACAATTTTTTTACGTCGATCTTCAACTTCTATGCCACTGAGATCCACCACTGGAATCAGTACATCAGTTGAGTTGCACATATTCAACTCCTCATCAAGTTCATGTGGTGGCCTAATGAAAATTCTCGGAATTTCAACTATTCCAGCATCAACTTGTCCCTTATAAAGGTAAGTTTGCAGATATGGGGTACACATGTGGCAGTGTATGATCGGTCCATATGTTAGTTCAATGTGAATTAAATTACTCCATTCACATTATTTCTTTTAACTAGGACACTGCAATTCTTTCATGAAACAAGTAATCTAATATTCATATTAACTCTATCCTGAAATGAAGTACATTATATATAGTCGTCCTAATATTAACATAAAGGGCAACTCGGTGCACTAAAGCTCACGCTATGCGCGGGGTCCAGAGAAGGGACAGGTCACAAGGGTCTATTGTACGCAACTTTACCTTGCATTTCTGTCAGAGGCCATTTCCACTATTTGAACCCATGACCTCCTGTTCACATGGCATCAACTTTACCGGTTACCACTTCACGTTAAGTTACAAAATTGCAATTGAAAGTTTTATATACACTTCACTGTTATTTCTATCTTATTATTATATATCTTTTATCGCAATAGAATTGAAATCAATTCCTTAAATACTCCTTGTCTGGCTATTTTATTATTCTAGACCATAGTCACAACGAACAATGGCAACAATATTTGAGATAGTAAGACATTCCGTAAAGTTCAGAAATGGCCCTAAAATGGGTTGGTCTTGGTATTTTGTCCCCCATAAAAAAAATCTTACAAAAATGGCCGCCATAAGTGATGGTCTTGATTTTTTGGCCCCACTTATTTACTCTTGCCCATTAGGCAGACGTTCTAACTCTTGTTCATAAGGCAGACGTTCATGACATTTCAAGATAATGAACCTGCACAAATGACCATAAGTTCTGCCTTATAGGCAAAAGTTAAGAGCTTAGATATGTTGCCCATAAGACAAACGTTCTAACTCTTGCCCATAAGACAGACGTTGATGATATTTTAAGACAATGAACCTGCACAATTGACCAGAAGTTCTGCCTCATAGGCAAACGTCAGAACTCATTTAGCAGGGACAAAAATTCAAGACCACACATTATGGGGGACAAAAAATCAAGACCGGACATTTGGGGGACAAAAATTCAAGACCGGCCACTTTGGGGATAGAGGAGACTCAAAATATGTATCTATGAACTATAATTTATATGTCGGCCATTCAAAAAATATACGCTAATTTTATATTATCAAATTTAATTTGATTGTTCTTTTTATTGATGCCGTTTAATAAAATTTGCTTTCTTTTCTAGGAGAATCATTTTCAATACTTATGTAAAATATGTAAGTTTTAACACATAGTGAATAGTACTCTTTCTTCACTTAGACATCTTGTTCATGAAATTTAGGAGTCCCATTATTCATTCCTTCCAAAACATTTGAGGGAACCCCATGATTTATCAGTTGGAAAAGGCCCCATTTCTCAGATGCTTCCCTTATTTCATCAACAATTTTTTTACGTCGATCTTCAACTTCTATGCCACTGAGATCCACCACTGGAATCAGTACATCAGTTGAGTTGCACATATTCAACTCCTCATCAAGTTCATGTGGTGGCCTAATGAAAATTCTCGGAATTTCAACTATTCCAGCATCAACTTGTCCCTTATAAAGGTAAGTTTGCAGATATGGGGTACACATGTGGCAGTGTATGATCGGTCCATATGTTAGTTCAATGTGAATTAAATTACTCCATTCACATTATTTCTTTTAACTAGGACACTGCAATTCTTTCATGAAACAAGTAATCTAATATTCATATTAACTCTATCCTGAAATGAAGTACATTATATATAGTCGTCCTAATATTAACATAAAGGGCAACTCGGTGCACTAAAGCTCACGCTATGCGCGGGGTCCAGAGAAGGGACAGGTCACAAGGGTCTATTGTACGCAACTTTACCTTGCATTTCTGTCAGAGGCCATTTCCACTATTTGAACCCATGACCTCCTGTTCACATGGCATCAACTTTACCGGTTACCACTTCACGTTAAGTTACAAAATTGCAATTGAAAGTTTTATATACACTTCACTGTTATTTCTATCTTATTATTATATATCTTTTATCGCAATAGAATTGAAATCAATTCCTTAAATACTCCTTGTCTGGCTATTTTATTATTCTAGACCATAGTCACAACGAACAATGGCAACAATATTTGAGATAGTAAGACATTCCGTAAAGTTCAGAAATGGCCCTAAAATGGGTTGGTCTTGGTATTTTGTCCCCCATAAAAAAAATCTTACAAAAATGGCCGCCATAAGTGATGGTCTTGATTTTTTGGCCCCACTTATTTACTCTTGCCCATTAGGCAGACGTTCTAACTCTTGTTCATAAGGCAGACGTTCATGACATTTCAAGATAATGAACCTGCACAAATGACCATAAGTTCTGCCTTATAGGCAAAAGTTAAGAGCTTAGATATGTTGCCCATAAGACAAACGTTCTAACTCTTGCCCATAAGACAGACGTTGATGATATTTTAAGACAATGAACCTGCACAATTGACCAGAAGTTCTGCCTCATAGGCAAACGTCAGAACTCATTTAGCAGGGACAAAAATTCAAGACCACACATTATGGGGGACAAAAAATCAAGACCGGACATTTGGGGGACAAAAATTCAAGACCGGCCACTTTGGGGATAGAGGAGACTCAAAATATGTATCTATGAACTATAATTTATATGTCGGCCATTCAAAAAATATACGCTAATTTTATATTATCAAATTTAATTTGATTGTTCTTTTTATTGATGCCGTTTAATAAAATTTGCTTTCTTTTCTAGGAGAATCATTTTCAATACTTATGTAAAATATGTAAGTTTTAACACATAGTGAATAGTACTCTTTCTTCACTTAGACATCTTGTTCATGAAATTTAGGAGTCCCATTATTCATTCCTTCCAAAACATTTGAGGGAACCCCATGATTTATCAGTTGGAAAAGGCCCCATTTCTCAGATGCTTCCCTTATTTCATCAACAATTTTTTTACGTCGATCTTCAACTTCTATGCCACTGAGATCCACCACTGGAATCAGTACATCAGTTGAGTTGCACATATTCAACTCCTCATCAAGTTCATGTGGTGGCCTAATGAAAATTCTCGGAATTTCAACTATTCCAGCATCAACTTGTCCCTTATAAAGGTAAGTTTGCAGATATGGGGTACACATGTGGCAGTGTATGATCGGTCCATATGTTAGTTCAATGTGAATTAAATTACTCCATTCACATTATTTCTTTTAACTAGGACACTGCAATTCTTTCATGAAACAAGTAATCTAATATTCATATTAACTCTATCCTGAAATGAAGTACATTATATATAGTCGTCCTAATATTAACATAAAGGGCAACTCGGTGCACTAAAGCTCACGCTATGCGCGGGGTCCAGAGAAGGGACAGGTCACAAGGGTCTATTGTACGCAACTTTACCTTGCATTTCTGTCAGAGGCCATTTCCACTATTTGAACCCATGACCTCCTGTTCACATGGCATCAACTTTACCGGTTACCACTTCACGTTAAGTTACAAAATTGCAATTGAAAGTTTTATATACACTTCACTGTTATTTCTATCTTATTATTATATATCTTTTATCGCAATAGAATTGAAATCAATTCCTTAAATACTCCTTGTCTGGCTATTTTATTATTCTAGACCATAGTCACAACGAACAATGGCAACAATATTTGAGATAGTAAGACATTCCGTAAAGTTCAGAAATGGCCCTAAAATGGGTTGGTCTTGGTATTTTGTCCCCCATAAAAAAAATCTTACAAAAATGGCCGCCATAAGTGATGGTCTTGATTTTTTGGCCCCACTTATTTACTCTTGCCCATTAGGCAGACGTTCTAACTCTTGTTCATAAGGCAGACGTTCATGACATTTCAAGATAATGAACCTGCACAAATGACCATAAGTTCTGCCTTATAGGCAAAAGTTAAGAGCTTAGATATGTTGCCCATAAGACAAACGTTCTAACTCTTGCCCATAAGACAGACGTTGATGATATTTTAAGACAATGAACCTGCACAATTGACCAGAAGTTCTGCCTCATAGGCAAACGTCAGAACTCATTTAGCAGGGACAAAAATTCAAGACCACACATTATGGGGGACAAAAAATCAAGACCGGACATTTGGGGGACAAAAATTCAAGACCGGCCACTTTGGGGATAGAGGAGACTCAAAATATGTATCTATGAACTATAATTTATATGTCGGCCATTCAAAAAATATACGCTAATTTTATATTATCAAATTTAATTTGATTGTTCTTTTTATTGATGCCGTTTAATAAAATTTGCTTTCTTTTCTAGGAGAATCATTTTCAATACTTATGTAAAATATGTAAGTTTTAACACATAGTGAATAGTACTCTTTCTTCACTTAGACATCTTGTTCATGAAATTTAGGAGTCCCATTATTCATTCCTTCCAAAACATTTGAGGGAACCCCATGATTTATCAGTTGGAAAAGGCCCCATTTCTCAGATGCTTCCCTTATTTCATCAACAATTTTTTTACGTCGATCTTCAACTTCTATGCCACTGAGATCCACCACTGGAATCAGTACATCAGTTGAGTTGCACATATTCAACTCCTCATCAAGTTCATGTGGTGGCCTAATGAAAATTCTCGGAATTTCAACTATTCCAGCATCAACTTGTCCCTTATAAAGGTAAGTTTGCAGATATGGGGTACACATGTGGCAGTGTATGATCGGTCCATATGTTAGTTCAATGTGAATTAAATTACTCCATTCACATTATTTCTTTTAACTAGGACACTGCAATTCTTTCATGAAACAAGTAATCTAATATTCATATTAACTCTATCCTGAAATGAAGTACATTATATATAGTCGTCCTAATATTAACATAAAGGGCAACTCGGTGCACTAAAGCTCACGCTATGCGCGGGGTCCAGAGAAGGGACAGGTCACAAGGGTCTATTGTACGCAACTTTACCTTGCATTTCTGTCAGAGGCCATTTCCACTATTTGAACCCATGACCTCCTGTTCACATGGCATCAACTTTACCGGTTACCACTTCACGTTAAGTTACAAAATTGCAATTGAAAGTTTTATATACACTTCACTGTTATTTCTATCTTATTATTATATATCTTTTATCGCAATAGAATTGAAATCAATTCCTTAAATACTCCTTGTCTGGCTATTTTATTATTCTAGACCATAGTCACAACGAACAATGGCAACAATATTTGAGATAGTAAGACATTCCGTAAAGTTCAGAAATGGCCCTAAAATGGGTTGGTCTTGGTATTTTGTCCCCCATAAAAAAAATCTTACAAAAATGGCCGCCATAAGTGATGGTCTTGATTTTTTGGCCCCACTTATTTACTCTTGCCCATTAGGCAGACGTTCTAACTCTTGTTCATAAGGCAGACGTTCATGACATTTCAAGATAATGAACCTGCACAAATGACCATAAGTTCTGCCTTATAGGCAAAAGTTAAGAGCTTAGATATGTTGCCCATAAGACAAACGTTCTAACTCTTGCCCATAAGACAGACGTTGATGATATTTTAAGACAATGAACCTGCACAATTGACCAGAAGTTCTGCCTCATAGGCAAACGTCAGAACTCATTTAGCAGGGACAAAAATTCAAGACCACACATTATGGGGGACAAAAAATCAAGACCGGACATTTGGGGGACAAAAATTCAAGACCGGCCACTTTGGGGATAGAGGAGACTCAAAATATGTATCTATGAACTATAATTTATATGTCGGCCATTCAAAAAATATACGCTAATTTTATATTATCAAATTTAATTTGATTGTTCTTTTTATTGATGCCGTTTAATAAAATTTGCTTTCTTTTCTAGGAGAATCATTTTCAATACTTATGTAAAATATGTAAGTTTTAACACATAGTGAATAGTACTCTTTCTTCACTTAGACATCTTGTTCATGAAATTTAGGAGTCCCATTATTCATTCCTTCCAAAACATTTGAGGGAACCCCATGATTTATCAGTTGGAAAAGGCCCCATTTCTCAGACGCTTCCCTTATTTCATCAACAATTTTTTTACGTCGATCTTCAACTTCTATGCCACTGAGATCCACTACTGGAACCTGTAGAATTGATTTGCGCATATTCAACTCCTCAACAAGTTCATGAGTTGGCCTAATGAAAATTCTTGGAATTTCGATTATTCTAGAATAGATTAGTCCTTTAATACCAGCCTTTATATCATTAATAGCCTTTATCTCATCCGATGGATCATAATCCATTGCTAAATTCAGCCTGAGACTCTTCAGTGCCGGATATACTTTATTCTTAATTTCAAGAAGGCTTACTCTGAATATCTCTTTTAGTTATTTTCTAAAGTTGTTTCTTCATATTGTTTATGTATGACTTCAAATTTAAGAAGATGGTTGGATTCTTTGCAAGGAAACCATAAATGCCCATGTGGCAAGATGGAATTTTGAAAAGATGCAGTAGCAAGCAGTGGCGGAGCCAGGATTTTCATTCAGGGGTTCAAAATCCAAAAAAGTAAACATACAAACTAGCCGAAGGGGGTTCAACATCTACTATATATAAAAAAATAATAATTTTAACCATGTATAAATAATATAATTTTTCGCCGAAGGGGGTTTGGATGAACCCCTAGCCTAAAGATGGCTCCGCCACTGGTAGCAAGAACGTTGAACAATATCATCATCATCATCATACGATGCTAAAAGTGGGAATATCGCAACTTAAAATTTGAATTACAAAAATGAGAAATGGGTGACCATTTTGGCCTTGAGAAAAAAAGTTACATTCCAAGAATAGTTGTATAAATTTTATTTTTCTAAATAATTTCTATATAACCTTTTCACATTTCAGACTTTATTACTGTTCCTTTCAGCTTCCACATTAATAATACTATTTACACATACTTTTGACATTCTTACTGCACTTTATAAAAGCAGACAACAAGGTGTGAAACTAAATCAGTTCATCACTTTATCTTCTCTTTTCATTTGGTGTGTTTTGCAAGCGAAGCCAGGATTTTCATTGAGGGTGTTCAAAAGTGCACACACGAACTAGCCGAAGGGCTTCAACATCTACTATATATACATAAAAAATAATTTTAACCATGTATAAATAGTGTTGTTTTCCGCCGAAGAGGAACCCCCTCATTGTATGCTAGCTCTGCCCCTGTGCACAGGTACAAGTTACAACACAACAAACAGGTAAGTCTATTTTTTTTTATAAGTATTTTATTGTTAGGAAAACACCTAAAAATCGGTATCATCATTTGAAATATATTGAATTACATCATTATCTTATTTAAGCAATGGAAAAAGAAGAAAAATTCTATGTTTACCAAGTTTGTTGCCATGCACTAGTATAGCTTTTTAATTTTTTGTCACTTGTATGGTTATGCCCTTAACACAAAATATAGCATGATTATCATCCTTTTTTCTTCTTCTTAATTAGCCCCTTTCACTTTATATGGTAAGATCTGGTCTTATTCGATAAAGGATCGATAGTGATAAGTGATCACTTGAAAGATCCAATGGATCTCGATTTTGCTAAAAGGGGATGATAATGCATGCATTAATAGAGGACCAAAATGAAGGATACATAAGGGAGTATGTTCTTGAGATTTATTCCTTTTATTTTTATTTGAAAATAAACAACAGAATAGGAAGGACATAGTTAGAAAGCATTATTGTATCACAAATTCTGATATTGTTCTATATATGTGATAATTTATGGTGATTTTTGCTGCTGCTTGGCGATGTGGTGCTCGGTCTCTCTTCATAGTCTGAAAAGATCAAGACCAGTCTTATCGAGAGGCTTGGAGAAAAACTTGGTGACATAATCAACTACTTGAAATTCTTTATATAGTGAGGGATTTTCTTCTGATATGAGCTCTTTGATTGGACCATACATCTTTGGAGATGTATAAACTCCATTGAAGAAGCATGCCACTGAAATCCTTGGTCCTACTTTTTTCACTGCAACTCTATGAGTTGCACTGACGAACTTGTCATTTGATAGTATCTGTTACAAAATCAGATTGAGATGGATGATGAGTAGCAAATTTGTGAAAAAAGGAAAACAAAAAATAATTGTGTTTTGTTGCAAACCTGAATAAGGTCACCAATATTAACAATCAAACCATGTTCAATCGGTTTGACATCGGTCCATTGGTTATCATGCATGACTTGGAGTCCTCCACTCTGATCTTGAAGCACAATGGTAAGGAAACTAGGATCTGTATGCTTAGCGGTACCAAGAGTTAGCTCTGGTTGTGGGCATGCCGGGTAGTAATGGCATGCCAACCTTTGTCCTTTATCACATTCTGCGGCTTTCAAGTGGTCTGGTTTTAGCCCAAGAGCTTCTGATAGTAAGCCAAGAAGAATATCCGCTAGTTTTGTTACATGATTTATGTACTCAAGGCATGTGTCCCTGGACATTAGTAAAAGTTACAGTTATGCCCATTAGACGGAGTTGGAATCCCCTGTACCTAGTGATGCACAGTGGCGTAGCTACATGGGGAAGAGTGGCTAGTTGAACACTCTTTATCGAAAAATTATACTATGCATATAGAAAATTGAAATTCAAGTGTAGAGTTACCTGCAAACTGGTGGTATTTCTTCAGGTTGAGAAACTACCCCCGAGATGAACAATGTATCCTTCCAGTTTACAGTCCTTCCTTTTGTTTTGTACACATGAAGATTGCTATCATATCGAACTTTTCTGGTTAGATCAGACGAATAGTACCCTTTCTTCATTTCAACATCTTGTTCATGAAATTTACGAGTCCCATCCATCATTCCTTCCAAAACACTAGAAGGAACCCCATGATTTATCAGTTGGAAAAAGCCCCACTTCTCTGATGCTTCCCTCATTTCATCGACAATCTTTTTACGTTGATCTTGATCTCCTACGCCACTGAGATCCACCACTGGAATCCGTAGATCAGTTGATTTGCACATATTCAACTCCTCAGCAAGTTCATGAGGTGGCCTAATGAAAATTCTTGGAATCTCGACTATTCCAGCATCAACTAGTCCCTTAACACCTGCCTTTGTATCATCAATAACCTTCATCTCATCCCATCCTTCTTCATAATCCATTGCTAATTTAGCCTGATATTCTTTCTGAAAAGGTCAGCTGGAAAAGGGTATATATCAACATTCAAACTTGTTTCTTTGCGGCTGGCCGCAGTGCTTAACGTCAGTTTTTCTTAGTTTCAACAAGACTAACTCTAGATATATATCTCATTCAAACCAAGTGTCCTGCACACGTACAATTTTTGTGCTGGCAAATACATGCATGGTTACTTAAAGACAAGTGTCTCATATTTTTTTTGATTGGACCAATCATTGCCATATTTTTTTTTTTTTTTTTTTTTCATGTCCGAATATTGAGAAATATTTTTCCTCTGTCCACTTTTGGTTATTCACTATACTAAAAATAGATGTTCATTTTTACCTAGCAAATTTACAAAATCAAGAGATAATTTATCACTTACTCCATCCATTCACTTTTACTTGTCACATTTGGACTTGATACACTCATTAAGAAAACAATGATACATGACTAGTTTAACATACTACCCCTATTAATTGATGTTTAGTATTAGGTCTTGAAAAAAGATTTGGAGAATAAGTAATTAATGCTAAGGATAAAAATGGAAAAAAATAATTGTCTTTTCTTGATATGTTAAAAGTGACAAGTAAAAGTGAAAATCTATTTTTGGAACAGTGGACAAGTAAAAGTAAACGGAGGGAATAGTTCATAATTTACCCTTATTATTAAATAAAGTAATTTCTCAATGTATTTCTCAAAATATTAAATTTATTATATTCAAAGGGTAATATAGTAAAATTATCATTTTATTTATTATTACTTAAAGGCGTGCTGTGTAAAAATGGATGGAAGGACCGAAAGACTATCTAATAACTCGGGTTAAAAATGGGTTAACAACAACATACCCAGTATAATCCCACAAATTGGAGGGTAGAAAAGGAGTTTAAAGAATAAAAAAGGAAGTAGAGAAAGCTAGTGAGTTCTTGAGATTCATCCCTTCATTTGAAAATGAGCAGAACAAGTAAAGGTATTGTTAAAGATTATTATGCAACAAATCTCAAATTCTGACTTTGTTCAGTATGAATGATGATGGGCTTTTAGCTTCTACTTGGCGACGTGGTGCTCAGTCTCTCTTTACGGTCTGAAAAGATCAAGAACTGTCTTATCAAGAGGCTTGGAGAGAAACTTAGCGAGATAATCAGCTACTAGAAATTCATTATATAGTGGGGGATTTTCTTCTGATATAAGCTCTTTGATTGGACCATACATCTTTGAATGTGCTGAACTTCCAATGAAGAAGCATGCCACAAAAATCCTTGGTCCTACTTTTTTCGCTACAACTCTATGAGTTGCACTTACAAACTTGTCATTTGATAGGATCTGTTACAAAATAACAATTTGTGAAAAAATGAAGACAAATGAGAACAAAAAGTTGTGCTTTGTCACAAACCTGAAGAAGGTCACCACTATTAACAACCAAACCATGTTCAATCAGTTCAACATCAGCCCATTGGTTATCCCGCATGACTTGGAGCCCACCATTCTGATCTTGAAGCAGAATGGTAAGGAAAACAGGATCTGTATGCTCACCGGTACCAAGAGTTAGCTCAGGCTGTGGGCATGCCGGGTAGTAATGGCATGCCAAAGTTTGTACTTTATCACATTCGGTGGCTTTCAAGTGGTTTGTCTTTAGCCCGAGAGCATCTGATAGTAAGCCAAGAAGAATGTCTTCTAGTTTTATGACATGATTTATGTACTCAAGCGATGTTTTTCTCGACATTAGGAAAAGATCAGAGACGACAGTCAATTATGCCCTTTAGTGAAAGAAAATTTTCAGAATATTACTGAAGCAGAAACACCTAGATGGAGTTGGAATTCCCTTGTACCTAATGATTTCAGAATGCAATATCACTTCTTTAGATGCTACATGAGGGCAAGGTTGAGCGGAACACCTATCCAATTATCAACTAGAAATGATGATAGACCACTATCTGAGGGTTATGAACCTATCACAACTCAATGTGGATACCATCAAGAATGTCACAGAAGTATCTATTGGGCTGAGAAGAGGTATTGGGCCGAGAAGGTGTCATAAGGTCAGAAGGCCTTCAAAACGGTTAATTTGGGATCCGGGGCGCTTGTTAAAAGACCCGCAGTTAGCAATGGAAGGCTTATGCAAAGAATTGTTATGAAGTCTAAATTCCCTCATCCCATTTCTCTCTGAGTTCTATTTTCTCATCTCCTTTCTCAATATCCCTCTAAGTTTCCGTTCTTCATTTTGTTAGTTTATCCTATACTCGGTGTAATTCTATTCAGTGATAATAATATTTATCAATGTTTCTATCGTGAGAGCGGGTTTGTTTCATTGGTGCTTTCATCCAGAGGTTTTCAATGGAGGACCAAAACTTACGAACTCCTTATGATTCAATTAACACCAGGAAGGATTCTTGGTCACAAGAGATGTCTGAAATTCGTTCACTATTAAAGGAGTTAGTTGAAAAACCTGCAACTGTCGGGTCCCAGAACAAAGTTTCTCTGAATGACAAAGATCCATCTCCGGCACCACCGATGCTTCATCATAAGCATAATTCGGTAAAATTAGGACGGTTCTGTGGTGATAATCCAGAGTCATGGATTCTTCAGGCTGAACACTATTTTAAATTCTATGGAATTGCAGAAAGCCACAAGTTGTCTCTAGCCTCATTCTATCTCGATGGGGAAGCTTTGGAGTGGTATCGATGGCTTTTCCGGAACAAACAATTGGCAGATTGGGTACATTTTACTGCAAAAGTAATGATTCGCTTTCATAAACAGCATCTCGAATCACAAAGATGTCACTTGGCTAATTCCTCCACGACTCAGTACGAAAGTGGTTTTGAGGCTATCTCGTCGGGCTTCAGTGAGTCAGTGGTATTTTCGCCATGCCCTGCATAATGTTCATCCATATAGAAGCAATACAATCATGACACCTTTGCCTCAATGCTATGATGAGAAATCTGAACGCAAAAGCAAAATCGATGTGCATAAGTTGTTTGACAAAAGGTTCACTAGTGGCTGCCCCACTGTATTTGCTGAGTTGCAATCACACACTCCGACTGTAATGCCTGTTGAAGCAGCCACAAGTACTGATAGTATCGCAATCCATGTGCTTGATGAACGTCCCCAAAGAGAACTACCAGAGAATGATAGTGAGATTCTCGAGAATAAGCACAACATGGACGTTGGCAAGGAAATTTCAGCACTTACTTTGCTACCTTTTACACCAATGGTTCAGCACTTACTTTGCTACCTTTTACACCAATGGAGTCTATCTTCGAGAAGGGGAAGTTTAAGGAAGGAAGTGAAGCAAAAGCGCAAGTTGAAGGCTCAAAGAATGTGGTTCCAAAGAAGTTGGTTCAAGAGGAATTTCCAACAATCTTCCAGGGGTTATCCACCATCTTCAAATCTGATGCTCTCTTTCATGTCATTCGACCACACAACAAAATTGAATTACTAGGGACAATCCCATTTTGTAGTGGTGTTGACAATTGGTTCGACACAGGGCAAGAGTTTGAAGTTGATTCATGTGTGCTTTTATCTGTTGAATCTGAAGAGCTACCTCAAGTATCACATGAGGAAGAAAAGTACACTGACGTGGATTCCTTGGACAATGACATTAGTGAAAGTAAAACTGAATTTCAACCTCCAGAAGGCATGGAAACACATGAAATTGGAGTTATGCAGTGTTCAGTACAAGCCAAACACGAGGCATATGACGAGCTGATAAAAAAGGAGGATGCATCTGAAGGCACTGAAATTTCAGTGCATAAAGCTAACGACATATTTGATAAATACCTTCAGGAAGACCAACTGTTGTTTCCACCATTAAAATTGTGCTCACTGGATCAAATGTTGGGTGCAATCGATATCCCTGTGGAGATTATTATGGTGCACAAGATTACCCCAATAGGCTCATCTGAGTCTACCTGTTGTTCTAGGTTGGGGTTTAGATCATTCTGTTCTGGCATAGTGGATAATGGTTCTATGATTTGCACTCAACCACGGATACTTGCTTCCAACTCTTTCGCAAGGGCGTTTGGGAGAATTGAGGAAACAGGGAGGATGTTAGATGAGGTTTCACAATTTCCTTATGATCCGGGTGTGAATCTGCTTGCCAAATGTCTGGTAGCTTATGGAATAAGTGAATTATTAAATGCTTCGGGCAATTTGAAAAATAACAAGTTCATGACCTTGATTGTATGGAATGCTTACGTTGCACCCTTGCTTACGTTGTGCAATCTTGATGCTAATGCTGGTAACTATACCAATATAGTGAGCAATAGCAGCCTTGGAAAATATTTAGTTGGAAAGAGGGCTGTGCATACTTCTGATCGACATTCAAATTTTGATCTTGAACATATTACTAATGATCTTTGTATACCAGGTGGTAGCTCATTGGAATCATATGTCCCTATTGAGATTCCTCTGCACACTAGGTTCAAAAGAGTGGTTATACATCTGAATCCTAGAGTTTGCTTCTCCGTTGTGCTGATTTTTGGTAACATCAATTTCCATAAGAAATTCGAAGATGGAGTAGCCAGAAGGGAATTCTTTGTAATTTGGATCTTCAGTTTACTATCAATGACAGATGGAGAAAATGTATTTTTCAATCATTTTGCTGCATTTAAAGATGAGAGCTACATGGACAGATTTTTCAACGACATCTTGTTATTGATGTTACTGTTTTCCATCAAGGCTCAAATAGTGAGGAAGTAATTTACATTTGTTTGGCTTCTATTTCTAAAATGGAGGAACAAGAGAACTTCCTAGACCATGGCAAACTCTACTTGATTCTTGATACCAATCACCTGGAATTAGTGCTTGATCTCTGCGAGAAGGACAATGGTGATAATCAAGCAACTTGGCCATTGCTTTTCAATGGCTTGGAAGTTCATCCAAGGTTGATCAACACCAAGATTTCCTTCCCTATTCAGCAAAGCTAACCTCATCTCTGATTATATCAACTTATTTGGGAGAATTACTTTTGGTCAAGAATGACATTATTGACTTACTTGCCTGGCTTAATTGGTTAGTTCGTGAAAGTGAATATTGCGGGTCCAAGTCTTCTGCAGTTGACGTACTTCTCACTATTCTCACTAGAACTGCTTATATCCCAAACCTTGAGGACAAGGTTCTTGTTGAGGACGGGAGTATTGTTATGAACCTATCACAACTCAATGTGGATACCAACAAGAATATCACAGAAGTATCTATTGGGCTGAGAAGAGCTATTGGGCCGAGAAGGTGTCATAAGGTCGGAAGGTCTTCAAAAAGGTCAATTTGGGATCCGGGGCGCTTGTTAAAAGACCAGCAGTTAGCAATGGAAGGCTTATGCAAAGAATTGTTATGAAGTTTAAATTCCCTCATCCCATTTCTCTCTGAGTTCTATTTTCCCGTCTCCTTTCTCATTATCCCTCTAAGGTTCCGTTCTTCATTCTGTTAGTTTATCCTATACTCGGTGTAATTATGTTCAGTGATAATAATATATATCAGTGTTTGTATCGTGAGAGCGGGTTTGTTTCAGAGGCAGTGACCTCTAATCAATAAATCTGAAGTTTTAATGCAAAAACTTTAACACCCTTGATGCATCAAACAGGACAGATATAGAATTAAATTCAAGTGCTGAAAATACAGAGTTACCTGCAAACTGCTGGTATTTCTTCAGGTTCAACGTGACCAGAAACTAGCCCAGACATGCGCAACGTATCCTTCCAGCTTGCAGTCCTTCCTTCTGTTTTGTACAGATGAAGATTGCTATCATATTTCATATCTAACTCGTCTGGCTGTTGGATCAGATGAATAGTACTCTTTCTTCACTTCAACATCTTGTTCATGAAATTTACGTATCCCATCGATCATTCCTTCCAAAACACTTGAGGGAACCCCATGATTTATCACTTGGAAAAAGCCTCATTTCTCTGATGCTTCCCTTATTTCATCAACAATTTTCTTACGCTGATCTTCAACTTTTATGCCACTGAGATCCACTACGGGAACCTTTAGAGTTGACTTGAACATATTCAACTCCTCAACAAGTTCATGAGGTGGCCTAACGAAAATTCTTGAAATCTCGACTATTCCAACATCAACTAATCCCTTAACACCAGCTTTTGTATCATCAATGGCCTTTTCCTCTTCTGATGGATCATAATGCATTGCTAAATTCAGTCTGAGATTCTTCAGTGCCAGATATATTTTCTTCTTAATTTCACGAAGCTCAATTCTTGAATATTCAGACTAAACATATATCTTACATATATCTTTTATAATTAGTCTGGAGTTAACACTGCAGAACTGGCCGGGTACCACTTTCTCCTAGAATTTTTTAAACTTCTACCTTTATTTACTATTGTTTATGTATGGCTATAAACTAATGAGGTTAGGTGGACATTTTGCAAAGAAACCATACATGCCCACTTTTGGCAAAGCCTGTTGGGTTATTTTAAAATAATGCAGACGCAAGTAGGTTGAACATATGATCAAAAATTTGTCTTTATAGCCACAATGTCTTAAATAGCCATTTGAAAACAGAAGATGTGCAGAATAAATACTCGAGAACCCAAAATATCCAAACCAAATGCCTGCTATTTTATTGAATATGTCATGCTTCTATATAAAGGGATAAGCTGCATATGCCTCCAGTATAAGAAAGGAATGAAATTATTAAATAAGAAATCGATCAGTTTAAATAAGTGTTACAATGTTCTTCAGAAAATTAGTGAAGTGTTTGGTTAATGGGAACGGGAACATGACCTGATGATACTACATTAGATTAATTATTTTGAGATGAGAATGGACAAAAAGAACAAAAATGAAAGATACATAAGGGTGTGTTCTTGATAAAAACAGAAATAACAAAGATGCTCTTGACTAATCCAGTATATTATTGTACAGACAATAACAAGCTTTAATGTAAAGACAGATTTTCTGGAGAAATATAGTGATGTTCATCGCTGCTTGGTGATGTAGCTCTTTGTCTCTCTTCACATTCTGAAAAGGTCAAGGGCAGACTTACCAAGTGGCCTGGCCATAAACTTAGCAATATAATCGGTTACTGTAAATTCTTTATATAATGGAGGATTTTCTTCTGATATTAGATCCTTGATCGGACCATAGATCTTTGGATGTGCAAAACAGCCATTGAAGAAGCATGCCACTGACATTCTTGGTCCTACCCCATTCGCTAAAACTCTATGATCAGCACTCACAAACTTGTCATTTGATAGGATCTGTTACAAAACTAAACTGAAATAAGTTTGACAACTTTTTCTAAATTGAGGATAAATGAGACTTAAAAAGTTTTTTCCCGTTACAAACCTGAAGTACTTCGCCAATATTGACAACCAATCCTTGTGCAACCGGTTCAACATCGATCCATTGGTTGTTGTGCAGGACTTGAAGGCCACCAATTTGATCTTGAAGAAGAATGGTAAGGAAGGCAGGATCTGTATGCTTCGCAGCGCCAAGAGTTAGCTCTGGCTGTGGGCATGCTGGATAATAATGGCATACTACTGATTTTCCTTTGTTACATTCCATATCTTTCAAGTGATCGGGTTTTAGCCCGAGTGCTTCTGATAATATGCTGAATATAGTTTCTCCTAGCTTTGTGACATGATTTATATAGTCAACGATTACGTTCCTGGATATTAGGAAAACGATTTAAGCTGTAATATAGCCTAACATGTCAAAACATTGTACAACCATTTTAGAAGGACAGATGAATTTCGATATTTCCAAATGATTTGACACCTTTATTGAGTAGAATTCTCTATATTCAAAGATTTCAGTATGCAGATCAGTCATCTTTGATAGTAAATGAGGGCAAAGCTGAATGAAACATATCTAAGAAAAATTCTTCCGTCTCCATGCTCTGTTATTTTATTTTATTTTTTTGTTTTTCTGGCAAGCTTTTAAATGACTTGTTCACACAATTCAATATGGTACGAGAGCAGGTCGACATCATGCGTTCAAATCTCATGAGCATCCATTAGGGGAAAAAGTTCATGTGCTTGACTCATGAAAAAAGTTTTTTTTTTTTTTGGTTCAATTATCCTCAACATGGAGAAGTACAAGCAAGGGGAGGCTAGACCTTACCTTACCAATTCTAATGAGGTAACGAACCTCTACTAATTAACAAGCATGAGGAAAATAAGAGCTAGAGAGAACTAGGTATTCTATGATCATCACAGAGTTTGTGATACACTCTATGATGTTATTACAAATGAGGATGCTCAAGTAATGCAAAAATATAAAAACCAAAACGAAAGTTGAGTTATCAACCTCAACTTTGCTTTTATAAATGTATGAAAAAAGTTTGGCCTGCACGTGAGATGTCATGTTTGAAGATATAATTAAGTTTATAAAATAGTAGCCTTTCTAACAACTTAAGCTTTCAAATGAGATGTTCACCAAATTCAATATTGTACCAGAGCAGGTAGAGGTCCTCAGTTCAAATCTCACCAAAACCTATTAGACAAGAAAAATTAGGTGCTTGGCACATGAAATAAAAATCCGACCTGCACGTGAAGGGACGTGTTGAAGATATAATTAAGTGGATAAAGGTATATCCTCTCTAACAACTTAAGCTTTCAGATAGGATAATCACACAATCATCGAAATGTCTGTCCAAGTAACTGATCTAATATATACTTACCTGCAAACTGCTGGTATTTCTTCAGGTTCAATATGACCAGAAATTAGCATAGAAATGTTCAGTGTATCCCTCCAGTTTGCAGTTTTTGATTTATAAAGATCAAAGTTGCTCTCATATCTAACTCTTCTCATTTGATCACGCGAATAATACTCTTTCTTTAACTC
The DNA here is from genome assembly GCA_031232105.1 of Capsicum rhomboideum. NCBI lineage: Eukaryota > Viridiplantae > Streptophyta > Magnoliopsida > Solanales > Solanaceae > Capsicum > Capsicum rhomboideum. Next base: position 8,352,144 of record CP124711.1, read on the forward strand.
AGCATCTTGTTCGTGAAATTTACGAATCCCATCAATCATTCCTTCCAAAACACTTGAAGGAATCCCATGATTTATCAGTTGGAAAAATCCCCACTTCTCTGATGCCTCCCTTATTTCATCAACAATTTTCTTACGTCGATCTTCAACTTCTATGCCACTGAGATCTATCATTGGACAATGTAAAGTTGACTTGCCCTGAGTCAACTCTTCAACAAGTTCATCAGATGGCCTAATAAAAATTCTTGGAATTTCCACTATTCCGGCATCAACAAGTCCCTTAACACCAGATTTCGTATCATCAAAAGCCTTTATCTCCTTCGATCGATCATAATCCATTGTTAATTCAACTTGAGACTCTGCAGTTCCGGACATATTTGAAGTTAATGTAGTTTTGACAAATGGCATTAGACACTTGTCAGTGCCTGATATTCTTTCTGAAAAGGTCAGCTGAAAAACGTATATTATATCAACATTCAAACAGGGGCGGACCCACGTGGGTTCAGTTGAACCCGCTACGTGAAAAATTATACTGTGTATATAGAATAAATCAGTTTTTAAGACAGTGAATATATAATTACATAATTTGAATCCATTTGATGGACATCCTGCCTCAGCTCAGGTGGTTATTCAAACAGGGGCGGACCCACGTGAATTCAAGTGGGTTCAGTTGAACCCGCTTCGTGAAAAATTATACTGTGTATATAGAATAAATCAGTTTTTAAGGCTGTGAATATATAATTACATAATTTGAATTCATTTGATGGACATCCTGCCTCAGCTCAGGTGGTTATGTGGGTTCATTTTAGCTTCTTCGTCATGAGTTCGAATCCTTATTGATTGCTTATTATTTATTTTATTTTCCATTCTGCTTGTACTGTTATTGAAAGTACTCTGCCAATGTGCTTTTCCTGACCCCAACTGCCTTTTATTCTAAAGTTTATCATACTTCAACAAATTAAAGTGAATTTATGTACGGATACTTGTAATTTGCAGTTTAAGTTTTATTTTGTTATAAATTGTTATATTTGTTTTATATTATATTGACATTTCTAAATTAGTATGTAACTTTATTTCTTAATTATATGTATTAATTTAGTTTAGTTGTGTAACTTTTTTTAATTTTCTTTTATTTACAAATAACAACTCTTTAGGAGCACTTCTAAACAAGAAAAAAAATCTAGATTTTGTTAAATTCGTATTATTAAAAATTTGAATTGGTTAAATTGATTTTTTTTGTTGAAATATTTTTTTTTCAAATTTAAATAATGCAATTGTTAAAAAATACAAGTAAATGATTTTTTGCTCCTATTCTTTTTTTAAAAAAGAAAATGTTTCCAACTTTGTTAAAACTATGAAGTATAAATTTAAAATGATCCTATTTTGTAATCGTAATAAAAAAGAATTAAAAAAAGTCACCGAGTCCTATTTGTCATGCCAAATGCTATACTTATGCTGTTGGTTATAATCTCTTTTGGTTGAACCTACTTTCATAAAATTCTGGTCCGCCACTATTCAAACTTATTCCTTTGTGGCTGGCCTCAGTGCTTACGTCATGTTTTCTTAGTTTCAACAAGACTAACTCTAGATATATCTCATTCAAACCAAGTGTCCTGCACACGTACAATTTTTGTGCTGGCAAATGCATGCATGGTTACCTAAAAGACAAGTGTCTCATATTTTCTTTGATTGGGCCAATCATTGCCATATTTTTCTCTTCTGTTTTCATGTCCGATATTGAGGAATATTTTTCCTCCATCCACTTTTATTTGCCCACTGTACTAATGTATGCTCATTTTTACAAAATTAATTGATAATTTATCACTTACTTTATCCATTCAGTTTTATTTATTACACCCATTAAGAAAACATGATATATGGCTAGTTTACCATACTATCCCTATAAATTGATGTTTAGTATTAGATTTTGAAAAATAATTTAAAGAATAAGTAATTAAAACTAAGGGTAAAACATGAAAAAAAAATAATTGTCTTTTCTTAATATGTTAAAAGTGACAAGTAAAAGTGAAAATCTATTTTTGGAATAGTGGACAGATAAAAGTGACGGAGGGAATAGTTCTTAATTTACCCTTATTATTAACTATTGTAATTTTTCAATGTATTTCTCAAAATATTAAATTTATTATATTCAAAGAGTAATATACTAAAATTATCATTTTATTTATTGTTACTTAAGAGGTATATGCCAAGTAAAAATGGATGGAAGGACCGAAGGAGTATCTAATGACTCGGGTAAAAAAGGAGTTTACAACAACATACGACCAGTATAATCCCACAAAATGGAGGATAAAAAAGGAGTTTGAATTAAGAATAAAAAAGGAATTATAAAAGAGGAGTAGAGAAAGCTAGTGAGATTAGGCAGACTCTTGAAAAGAATATGTGAATTCGTTAGCTTTGACAAATAAGGAGATTCAAACGGAAAAATAAGTTTATGTTATAAATATTTAATAGTTTTGACTTACATACACAATATAATTTTCTGACGAAAGGTAAGCACTTGCACACCGTTGATAGATTGTAGTTCTGCTCCTGGCCACATGGACCTTTGAATAGATGCAAAAGCAAGAACGTTGAATATTATCATCGTTATACTATGCTAAAAGTGGGAACACTCTAACTTAAAAGTTGAATTACAAAAATCTTCTTTAAAAGTTGAGTTACCATTTTGTCCTTGAGAAAAAAAATTTACCTTCCATGAATAGCTCTATAGGTTTTCTTTTTCTAAATAATTTCTGTATAACCCTTTATATAATGCATTGGCCTCAGCTATATTGTTTGTGATTCCAGGTCAGTCCTTGGACGCAGGTTTTGAAAGAAGAGGGTTGAGAGGGGGTTGTCATAGCTGGAGCTCCATGTCAGCCACTTCATGTTGTGTCTCATTATAGCAAAATTAGTAATCCTTTGTACGGTGGGGCAAATCTCAATGAGGTCGCTGAGTCCATATGTTGGGTATATAAGTAAGCAAGTCGTACACCCCTAGTGACGAGTTTTAAAGCTATGTCAGTCTAGGCCCAGAGCAGACAGTATCACTGACGGGCTAGGCCGTTACAGAACTAGGTCTATATGGGCTTAAAAGGTTTGGAAAATATCCCAAATACTAACTATTAACTCTTTGGCAAAATTATTGAACATTATCGAAAAATTGTCTATGATAATCTTCCATTGTATTGCACTCATTGTAAACATCAAGGGCATGAGGAAAACAAATGTCTCTTGTTGACAGGGAAGACAATGTCTCGAGGTGATCGTTTAGGAGATGACGCTGGGCGAGATGTTGCACTTATGCAGCCTGTTTCCGAGGCTAACAATATGGAACAATTAAAGGGAGATTCACGTGATTTTTTGAATGCTAAGAGAGTCGGGCAAAAGGATATTGAAAAACCTCAGAATATGGGGCAACAATTGGTAGGGAATATTAATTTGAACAAGGATAATTCTTTACCAATTGTTGCGAGTACAACAACAACAACATACCCAGTATATTCCCACCAAGTGGGGTTTGGGGAGGGTAAGTGTAGCACTACCTCAGATGTGAGATAGAGAGGCTGTTTTCGATAGACCTCGGCTCAAGATACAACAGTCTTGAAAAGAAATAGTAAAGAGACAAGAAATAACAGGAATAACCACACCCAATAATAACATAAACAAGACTCACCAAGTAATACAACAAATAATAACACACTCTGAAATAATACTAATACTATAGCTACAAGCACGACTAACAAAACAAAGTCCCCCGACCTACTAACAATGACGCACCCTTCCTACTATCCTTCTATCGTAATCTGCGTCCTCCACACCTTCCTATCAAGGATCGTGTCCTCGGTAAGCTGAAGCTGCTCCATGTCATGTCTAATCACCTCCCTCCAATAATTCTTCGGTCTACCTTTACCTCGCCTGAATCCATCCCTAGCCAACCTCTCACACCTCCGCACTGGGGCATCTGTGCCCCTCTTCATCACATGTCCGAACTATCTCAACCTCACTTCCCGCATCTTGGCTTCCATCGACGCCACTCCCACCTTATCTCGAATAACCTCATTTCTAATCATATCCTTCCTCGTACACCCACATATCCACCGTAGCATTTTCATCTCCACCACCTTCATCTTTTGGATGTGGAATTTCTTGACTGGCCAATACTCCGCCCCATACAACATAGCCGGTCTAATCACCACTCTGTAGAACTTGCCTTTGAATTTAGGAGGCACCTTCTTGTCACACAAGATTCTCGACACGAGCCTCCATTTCATCCACCCTACCCCAATCCGGTGAGTGACATCCTCGTCAATCTCTCCATTCCCCTGAATCATAAACCCAAGATACTTGAAACTATCTCTCTTCTGGATGGCCTGAGTATCCAGCTTTACAACCACATCAGCCTCAAATTATGACTTTAGGTGTACAAAGTGACCTTGTTACTGGTGGAATTAATCCTAATGGCATTGAGCAGAGCATAGGAAAACAGGTTGCTGGTCACGTTGAGAAGGAGCTACCTATAATGCCGAGTTCAGAACCTACTGAAATCAGAATTTCAGAGCCAAATAATTCTACTGTTGCAACTTCAGGGAATCCAACTCTTATTCCTGCCGGAGAGATATTGCAGCAGCAACAAATGGATGTTTTAGATGTTTGAGAAAAGTTTGCTAAAGATGGTGACAAAAGAATTGCACACTGCGATGCTTTACAGGATTCTGTTACGCAACATGAGAACATGGAAATTGTTGCAGCTTCAAAGCCTCTTGACTTGCAAGCTGAAAATTCCAGCAGTGAAGAGAATGCATCGGAAAGTCGGAACGTTATTGCACACAAAAAATCACTTGGTAGACGTATTGGTTCTTCGGCAAGTCAAAGTAATTCTCCATGTCAGGAAAAGGGTGCGACTGGATGTGACAATCCTAATTTAATTTTATTAATTCAAAATATTTTTGAACCATTGTCTGCTACTGGAAACATTGAACAAGAGCATTATATAGAGAAAGATATGCCATCACTCTCTCAAGCTAATGTCACAAATGAGTTGATTATTTCTTAGGAAACACAAGGGGAGATAAGTGCTTCTAGGTGGGCTGATTCGATTGATGAAGAAGAGCGGGTTTCACCTCCTCCTTTGAATAGCAAATTAAGTCCAGAAGCTCCCGCGTTTGTGCCTAAAAGTGCGATCGCAAAGAAGAATGAGCCACGGGCCTTAGCGTCAGGACTTAATGCTTATGCTATTGAGTCGGACGAGGACCTTTTTGAGGAGGACGAGGAAGAGTTGGATATATGCTTTGAAAAAGTGGCTAGGGATGGGGATCTCTCACCAAGGCAACAAAGAAGTGGAAGCAAAAAAAGCAAAAAGAAGACACATGGAAGGCAACATAGTTGGGATGGTAAGGTGACTGTGGAATTTATTCCAAGGCATCTACCGATGCGACTCACAAAGCAAAATCATATGACAGTGTCAACAACTTCAATAAAATCCAATAAATCCAAGAAGAAGTGATGAACTATCAAGTGCTATTAGATAGACTTGAAGAAGAAGACAAGGGGAAAATACTTCGCGTTACATTAGACGGGCAAGCTATCTTTTTTAGTTCATACATATATAAAAGGAAGTTTGAGGATGATAACTCAACCTTCTTCATGTCGTTTATATTTTTGCATTATTTGAGCATCCTCATTTGTAATAACATCATAGAGTGTATCACAAACTCTGTGATGATCATAGAATACCTAGTTTTCTCTAGCTCTTATTTTCTTCATGCTTGTTAATTAGTAGGGGTTTCGTTACCTTTTAGGATTGGTAAGGTAAGGCCTAGCCCCCCTTGCTTGTACTTATTCACGTTGAGAATTTTATTTTATTATTAATATAGGGCGCTAGTCGCTATGTCTAGTGGTATAAATTCGAGGGAAAAAAAAATAACTCTTTTTTTTGCGACCATCACAGATAATTAAGCAGCTCCTCTTCACTGTAATGAGGTTTAAGATATGTTAATAGCTTGTGGATAATTGACAGTAGCTGCTAAGGCAAAGCACTCAACAGAGATGGTACATTGACGGCTCTTGAAGAACAGATTGAAGTAGAAAACCATCCTTAATTCAAATATTGAAAAGGAACGAGGCAAACCACTGGGTGCGAAAAACAGAAAACATTAAGTGCCTGTGATCTTCATGGCTAGAAGTCTAAGCAAAGGAGATGAGTAAAAAGAACAGGCTGCACAATGATAAGTTGACTGGAAAAAAAGACAGCAAGTTCTACAGCACTTTTAATTGATCAGTTGAAACTGATTCGATTTTAATAAAAGGGAATGAAAGTGTTAGAATTTGGAACTAAGAGAAGGAAAAAGATAAGGTTCAGCAGAAGCTTTTCATTCATTTTCTTCATATTACAAAAGGCATATACACATATAGCTACATAAGCTTTCAAAAGTCAATAGAGGACCATATCTATCCAACCACTCTTACAAGACATATTCCACAAAATAAGGACTACCATTCCTTTAAAAACTAAACATACTATTAAAAGAAACTATTAAACAAGAGACTATCTAGAAAAATCTCATATTCTAACAGAAAGTCCATAGATTATTAGAGGAACAAGTGGACAGAAAGAGCAAAATGAAGTATACATAAGAGAGTATGCTCTTGAGATTTATCCCTTCATTTGAAAATAAACAGCAGAATAAGTATAGGCATTGTAAAAACATTATTGTACAGCAAATCACAAACTCTGACTTTGTTCAGTATCATTGATGATAGTCTTTTTTGATGGTTTATGGTGATTTTCGCTGCTGCTTGGCAATGTGGTTCTCGGTTTCTCTTCACAGTCTGAAAAGATCAAGAATAGTCTTATCGAGAGACTTGGAGAAAAACTTAGCTACATAATCTGCAACTATAAATTCTTTATATAGTGAGGGTATCTGATATGAGCTCTTTGATTGGACCAAAGATTTTTGGAGGTGCTAAAAGACCATTGAAGAAGCATGCCACTGAAATCCTTGGTCCTACCTTTTTGACTACAACTCTATGAGTTGCACTTACAAACTTGTTATTTGATAGGATCTGTTACAAAATCAGATTCAGATGAGCAACAATTTTTAAAGAAATGAAGATAAAAAGTTGTGTTTTTGTTGCAAACCTGAAGAAGGTCACCAATATTAACAACCAAAGCATGTTCAATAGGTTCAACATCGGCCCATTGGTTATTACGCATGACTTGGAGCCCACCACTTTGATTTTGAAGGAGAATGGTAAGGAAAGCAGGATCTGTATGCTTACCAGTACCAAGTGTTAACTTTGGCTGTGGGCATGCCGGGTAGTAATGACATACCATCCATTGTGCTATGGCACATTCTGTGGCTTTTAAGTGGTCTAGTTTTAGTCCAAGAGCTTCTGATAGTAAGCCAAGAAGAATGTCAGCTAGTTTGGTTACATGATTTATGTACTCAAGAGATGTCTTCCTGGACATTAGGAGAACATAAGAGCCTACTAAATTACAAAATACCATAAGGATCAAACATGTCAAACAATTGTGCCCTCTAATGAATGAAAAGTTTCAGAATTCTGCTGACGCTGAAACACCTAGATGGAATGGAATCCCCTTCACCTAAATATTTCAGAATGAAGTATCCCTTGCTACATGAGGGAAGGGTTGATATGCATTAATGACTGGATTTACGGTCAAACATCTAGAGATAAATTATTGTGTGTGTGTCTGTTTTCCATCAAGAGCACATTTAACCCTTATGCCAAAACCAATATGTAGCCCAGCAAGGCCTTCAGATTCCCACAAATGCCATCACAATCATGACCTCAGGAAAACTAGCACCAGAATTGGTGGGGTGGGGGTTCCAGCCCAATCTAGTCCTCTGCTTTGGGCAAAATCCAAGAATTCAAGATAATCTCAGAGCCTATTTCACCAAAAGTCACTTGTGCAGGTATTGTGCATGTATAGTTTTCCGCTATGTTGTTCGGACTCTTCAAGAAACTGCAGTGGATGCATGTCGATCCAACATGGATGCAACATTTTTGAAGAGTCCAAACAACATAGATTTAAGAGACAAGTTCAGTTGTAAAGATTGCTTTTAGTTCAAATCTTGAAAAGTAATACAATTTTTTTCGTTTTGAGACATAAAAGATTGAATTTTTACTGTCTCAGTATGCAGGGGAGATCAAGGTAAGGCCAAAGCAAGGCAGCAAATGCAAGGATTGTGTAACACCCCGTACCTTTTCGACCTATGTGATGATGTTGAACAATGGTTACTTAAGTTTCGAGACGCTATGAGTATGTATTTTGTAAGGTTGGCGATGAAAAAAAAATTTACTTCGAGCCTCGTACATGTGATTAGATTTTAGTCGGAGATGTCTTGTGTAATACCCCATACATTTCCAACCTCATTTGGTACCTTGGAGTCATGTTTACTTGATGATTAAGGTCACTACGTAAGTATTTTGTAGTGTTTTGATAGGGTATTGGATGATATGCAAGTGTTAGAAAAAAATGGCTGAAAAATCCAGCAGGCCACTGATTCAGAGAACCTTCAATTCCTGCGCCACTGCTGCAAAGCAAGGCAGTGGCGCAAGGCACAACATAATTGGCCTTTCCGAGCTCGTTTTGCGACGAAATGCAACGACGATTCTTCCATGGTTTCTTTTGATTCCTTGGAGTTCCTTTAGCGTTGTTAAGGCTTCAAATACCTCGATACACTACTACATACTCCTACATGATCAAACCATGGAATACAAGAATTTACCAAAATGTTCAAAGAAGCCATAGGTGACTAGAATTCCTATTTTTGCGATTGAGGCTACGAATGAAAATCTCATAAGTGAATATTGTCGTGGCATTATGGAATTAATTAAACATGAGATATATGATGTATTATACATGGGAATTGGTGGGCTAAGTTGAGACATGTTATTGGGCCCAATTTGAGGCCCAATATGGAATAAAAGACAAGGCCCAAAGAGGAAATGACCCAATCTTCCAATGTTGACCAAGTAAACATTGTATTAAATACCAAATGTGGCTAAGGATGCCTTGAGTACTATATAAAGGCTCCAACATCAGATTTTCTTTTATTCACACAAAACTCTCATATCTTTTTGGACATTTTTCACAAACATTTCTCATTTCCAAACCCTAAAGCAAAATAATTTCCTTGAGACTTCTTGGACAAGATCAACATATTCCAAGCCTTGGTAAGTATTTATTTTCATGGATTAATAACTTATATGCATAAAAGAATATGTATATCATGTTGGTTGTGCTTGGAAAAGTTGGTCATGGAACTTGGTGAGTTTGTATGAGATTTGTGGTATATGGAATTCAAGTGTGAATTAGGCCTTGTGCCTTTGATGAAAAAGCATGGTATGGACAAAATATGAACATGTATGGTGTTATTTTTGGTATAAAACTTGTTCTTTTCTAAAAGTGGGAATTTTGGGATTTTGGCCGATATGTGTTATGAGTTGAATTAAGGTGCTTTGATGGATTATTTGTGATGTGTTATGGATAAGAAAGTGTAAAGGAGAAGTATTGTGGTGAAATGTATTGATTTTCATGTATTGGTCAATGTTGGGAATATTATGGAATTTTTGGAATAATAGTATGATCAATGGTTTTGTCAAAGGGAAATGACATGTTGAAAGCCAAACATGTAATTCATTGACATGGTATGCATTTGTAAAGTAATTGGTGGCTAATGTGAATTTCGTTATGTATTTGTAGACACATAAAGAAGGAGTGGGATTATTGTCTACGCATCTAAGGTTGTAGATTCGTATTGCAAATCCAAGGTATGCAAGGTTATTTTGTCCGTATCTTTCTACGGCCAATAGTGTTCACAATTGACATTTCTTTAGTTCTATTCCGAAATGTACCAAGGTATCCCATATGCACTTATTTATGGTCATTGTCATATATTTCCTACTCATTGATCAATTGTGAATCTCATTTCTCATATTCATGATTAATGTTCCGAAAGTTCAAAGAAGGCTATGTTCCAATATTCCAATAGTGCCTATACTTGTGTCTCTTGTTCATGGCTTCTTGTCCAATGGTTCCAATAGTATCATGGTGCTAGTGATGTTATATTTCTCATTGATATTTGTTCACATGTCCTTCACTTATTGGTCAATGATTCAAAGTTTCCAACAATGTTGTGTTCCAAAGTTCCAAAGTGATGTTATGATTATCAAAGTATCAATCTTAAAGTAATGATCAAAGTAATGCAAATGTGGTCAATGATCAAGTACGGGTGGCAAGTCTAGGGGCGTAAGCCTAGCTCGACTCGATCCCGAGATATGGATTTATGGGTGGCAAGTCTAGGGGCGTAAGCCTAGCTCGACTCGATCCCAAGGGTGGCAAGTCTAGGGGTATAAGCCTAGCTCGACTCGATCCCTATATGATGATATGAAAGACCCACTGATCAGTCGGGGCCCGGGTACATTGTGTTATGTAATGACATGTGAGCATTGAGATAAAGAAAGTAATGAAAATAATGAAAGCAATCCACATGGTTTCCAAAGAATAACATGGTGACTTATTCACATTGAGTATTCATATGTTTTGAGTTCATTGACATATTCATTGAAATATTCATGTGTTGTATAGTTTCATCTGAGCCTTGCATACTCAGTACTTATTTTGTACTGACCCCTCTCGGGGAATTTACCTTACTTGCTGCAGGCGCAGGTCCCAGTAGGCCTCCTCAGTAGATTGCCAGTGTTAGCGGCTCTTTGGTGAGCTCCAGCTCATTCGGGGCTTCTCCGAGTCAGAGTGTATATATGTTTTGGTATTGTATATATTGTGTAATGCGGGGACTTGTCCCGACTTATGGTTCATTTTGGTCAATGCTCTTGTTAGAGGCTTTTGTAGACGGATGTGGGTGTATGAATGTAGAAGGGATATGTCGTCCTTGACTTGGTGGCCTCAACGGCCAAGTTTCGCATATATGTACATATATCATGTTCCATGACTTCCATTGTTGGTCTTGATAGGTGATATGTGTTTATGGGTTTCTTATGGCATGCATATGATTGAGTAAGTAAAGATTGGTTCTCTCGGGCCATGTCGGCTACGGGTGCCAATCACGCCTCGTTGGGATTCGGGGTGTGACAGATTGACAATCAGTGATGGAAGAAATCATTATTGTGACTCTTTTGGTATATTTCTCTTTTGTCATCTTATTAATCATCTTTAGAGGTTTACTTTACTTGCGTCTGCATGAGATTTGATTATTTCGGTCAAAACAGTACTGAGGCAGTGACCTATAATCAACACCCTGTATGCATCAAACAGGACAGATATAGAGTTGAAATTCAAGTGCAAAAAGTAGAGAGTAACCTGCAAACTGGTGGTAGTTCTTCAGGATCAATGTGACCAGAAACTAGCCCGGAGATGTGCAATGTATCCTTCCAGTTTGCAGCCTTTCCTAGTGTTTGGTACACATGAAGATTGCTATCATATCTAACTCGTCTGGTTGTTGCTTCACACGAATAGTACTCATTCTTCACTTCAACATCTTGTTCATGAAATTTACGAGTCCCATCGATCATTCCTTCCAAAACACTCTAGGGAACCCCATGATTTATCAGTTGGAAAAAGCCCCATTTCTCAGATGCTTCCTTTATTTCATCAACAATCATCTTACGCCGATTTTCAACTTTTATGCCACTGAGATCCACCACTGGAACCTTTAGAGTTGACTTTCACATATTCAGCTCCTCAGCAAGTTCATGAGGTGGCCTAACGAAAATTCTTGGAATCTCGACTATTCCAGCATCAACTAGTCCTTTAACACCATCCTTTGGATCATAATCCATTGCTAAATTGAGCCGGAGAAAATTTTACAAAATTTGGCACAAAGAGAGTAGTAATTAGATGGTTGCATTTTCAAACATAGCTTTCATAAACATATTAAAGATCAATAAACATCTCATCATAGTTTTATAATATATTCCTTTATTCATAAAATAAGGATTTGCTGACAGCAGTTTATTAAAAATTCCCCAACAAATAATTGAGTGGTTGAGGTACGCAAAAAAAGAATTGAATTAGTTGAGGTACACACAAGTTTATTCAGACAAGAAAAGAAAAGAGAGACTTGTGATTTTTATTTAACTACAACATGAAGTGAAAGCTCGTGTGGGTTGAACTTAATTATACGATAAAATTACTATGTTCAATTAATCAAGGTACGCACAAGTTAATTCAAGCCAAAAAAAAAAAAAAAGAGAGAGAGAGAAGGGGAATTCTGTAAAGTACTATTTTTTCTAAAGTTGTTTCTTCATATTGTTTATGTATGACTTCAAATTAAAGAAGTTGGTTTGATTACTTGCAAGGAAACCATAAATGCCCACATGGACTTTTGAAAAGATGCAGAAGCAAGAACGTTGAACATCATCATCATCATATTATGCTAATAGTGGGAATAAACTTAAAAGTTGAAGTACAAAAATATTCTTTAAAAGCTGAGTGATCATGTGCCCTTGAGAAAAAAAAAAATACCTACCAATTTTCTTTTTCTAAATAATTTCTGTATAACCCTTGATATAAAGCATTGTCCTCGGGCCTTGGCTATATTGTTTGTCTGAATCCCAAATGATGTAACAAAAGCAGCCACTAATTCCCCTTTTCTATAAAATCAATCAGCATTCAAGGTAGAAATGATTGAGTTCCATATCAGTAGTACTAGTGATAGAAATCGTTGCTCCCACACTGAAACGTCCTTCCAGCTAGTTGTTGATCTTATTGTGTAACCATAGTCCATAACCATGAGACATCTTGTGAGTATTTCACTTTTCTATGAACATGATCGGTATGGGCTTAAAAGGGTTTGGACAATACCACAGATAATTAAGCAGTTTCCTCTTCACTGTAATGAGGTTTAAGATATGTTAATGTGTTGTGGATAATTGGCTATAGCTGCTAATGCGGAGCACTCAACAGAGATGATACTTTGATGGCTCGTGCAGAACAGATTGGAGTGGAAAATGAGCAGAATAAGTTTAGGCATTGTTAAACCATTATTGTACAGCGAATCATAAATCCGAATTTGTTCAGTATGAATGATGATAGGCTTTTTTTTCTGATAGTTTATGCATGGTGATTTTCGCTGCTTCTTGGCGACGTGTTGCTCGGTCCATCTTCACAGTCTGAAAAGATCAGGGACTGTCTTATCAAGAGGCTTGGAGATAAACTTAGCGAGATAATCAGCTACTAGAAAATCTTTATATAGTGGGGGGTTTTCTTCTGATATGAGCTCTTTGATTGGACCATACATCTTCGGATATGCTGAATCTCCAGTGAAGAAGCATGCCACAGAAATCCTTGGTCCTACCTTTTTCGCTAGAACTCTATGAGTTGAACTTACAAACTTGTCATTTGATAGGATCTGTTACAAAATCAAATTGAGATTTGTAACAATTTGTGAAAAAACAAAGATAAATGAGAACAACAAGTTGTGCTTTGTCGCGAACCTGAAGAAGGTCACCAATATTAACAACCAAACCATGTTCAATCGGTTCAACATCAGCCCATTGGTTATCACGCATGACTTGGAGCCCACCATTCTGATCTTGAAGCAGAATGGTAAGGAAAACAGGATCTGTATGCTTACCGGTACCAAGAGTTAGCTCTGGCTGTGGGCATGCCGGAGAGTAATGGCATGACATCATTTGTACTTTGTCACATTCGGTGGCTTTCAAGTGGTCAGGTTGTAGCCCAAGAGCTTCTGATAGTAAGCCAAGAAGAATGTCCGCTAGCTTAGTGACATGACTTATGTGCTCAAGGATTGTGTTCCTAGACATCACGAAAAGTTACCAAAAATACAAGAGAAAAGACATAAAGTCACCACTGAAGTTGTCTCGAATTTACAAAAAGACACTTAAAGTTTGCAGATGTCCTATTACCCCATTGAACAATTCTGAAGTGGTATTATTACATTCATTTTTTGCCAACTGTCCTGAAGAGTGTATCCACTCTCTTTAAGAGAGTGAAGAACCAAGATAAAGTGATTACAATTTTATTTTTAAAAATAAAATTACTATAGAATAGAATTTTCTATTTTTTTTCTTGTTATTGTAATGTTTTTCTTTTTTTTTTTCTTCTTCTTTCTTCTTCAAAGAATTAATGCCACATTTTTTCATTTCCGTCAACCCCCCGCCCCAATCCCAATCCAACCCACTTCTAATTTCATCACTTATTCACATTTTCACCCATTATTCATTATTATTGTTGCTTTAACTATCTTCAATTTTAAATTAACTATCTTCAATTTTAAATTTTATCTAAAAAACTCTTTTACATTTTGAATAATTTTATAAAACCCATTAAATTTAATATGATTAAAAACATCATTTAACTTTTTTATTCGAGATTCAACTCAAATCTTTACCAATTTTTCAAAATTTTGATTTTTAATTTTGCTAAAGTTATACCAAAAAAGAGATAAATTAATTAATGATATCTCAAACTTTCGAATTTGCTCAAAACAAAAAAATGAGAAAAGAAAAAGCATGTTATATGAAAAAAAAAAAAAAGGCCTTGATTTATACGGGAGTGGAAACAACTAAAGAACAAAAAAGGGAATATGGGGGATGGGGTATATCATCGAAGAAGAAGAAGAACGTAGAGGGGGTGGGGTGGGGAAAGAGAAGAAGAAAAATGAAAGCAAAGTAAAAAAGAAACACTAAAAATGAAAATAAAATAAAAAATTAATTAAAATAACACGTGTCAAATGGGGATTGGTGCATGATTAATACTTATTTTTAAAAACTAGGACTGATCTAAAATGGACGTGATTATATCACTTCAGAATTGTTCAGTGTGGTAATAGGACCCCCGCAAACTTTAAGTGTCTTTTTGCAAATTGAGAACAACTTTAATAGTTACTTTATGCCTTTTCTCACAATACAATAAAGATCAAACAATTAGATGGAGTAGGAATCCCCAATAGATATATCATATCATATCATGATCATATCATCTTATCATATAGATATATAACAACATATAGCATGAAGGAAGTATATGTTCTAAATTTATAGCATCGTATCATGTATAACATTTTACATGAAGAAAGTATGTTAGCAAGATATATATTTTTTTAATTTCCTAAAGTACCCTTAATAGATTATTGGAAAATATTGGAGTAATACATAAGGCTTTTCGGTCTTTTAATAAACACATACTGCTAAACCCAACATATCTGACACTCCATTTTTCCATGCTTCTCTTGACTATTGAGTAGCCTTTTCTCTCTCCATCTTCAATTCATCTTCTATATTAAATAGTAAAAGATACCATCCCATGTCCATAATCTCTATTAATTAAAAAGTGTTTTTCAGCTTAGTGTCAATGGAGCTTCTTGTGGAGGATCCATTAGTGGTTTAAGTTGAAAGAACACTGATTTAATGATAAATAATCAGAATTAAATGACAAATGACAATTCATCGAGAAAGAAATTGAAGCTACGGAAATGGATTGAAATCCGTAAAGAGGGAGGTTGCGTTGCAGCAAATGAAATTAAATTTGGCTCCTTCTCCTTATTAAAACGCTGGGTGTAATGGGGATGAAGAACATTACATGACCAAAAAGACAATAAAATCCATTTATTAGCTCATTGGTTGCTAGCATGTTATTAGGGACATTTTAGGAAATTAAAAAATGGATATCTTTCTAACATACTTCCTTCATGCAGTATGTTAGCAAGATCATATATATATATATATATATGCATCAAACAGGACAGATATAGAATTGAAATTCAAGTGCAGATCAAGTTACCTGCAAACTGGTGGTATTTCTTCAGGTTCAATGTGACCAGAAACTATCCGAGAGATAAACAATGTATCCTTCCAGTCTGTAGTCCTTCCTTTTTTTATGCTCAGATGAAGATTGCTATCGTATCTAACTAGTCTGGTTAGATCAGTCGAATGATACTCTTTCTTCACTTCAACATCTTGTTCATGAAATTTACGTGTTCCATCAATCATTCCTTCCAAAACACTTGAAGGAACCCCATGATTTATCACTTGGAAAAAACCCCATTTCTCAGATGCTTCCCTTATTTCATCAACAATTTTCTTACGGCGATCTTCAACTTCTATGCCACTGAGATCCACCACTGGAACCTTTAGAGTTGACTTGCACATATTCAACTCCTCAGCAAGTTCATGAGGTGGCCTAATGCAAATTCTTGGAATTTCAACTATTCCAGCATCAACTAGTCCCTTAATACCAGCTTTTGTATCATCAATAGCCTTTTTCTCATCTGATGAATCATAATCCATTGCTAATTCAGCCTGAGACTCTTCAGTGCCTGACATACTTTTTTCTTAATTTGAAGAAGGCTAACTCTGAATATTCAAAAGAAGCCTTTATCTTTTTTTACTTTAGTTTGAAGTTAAGATTGCAGATCTGGGGTATCACTTTGACCTAGAATTCTGTGTAAAATAATGAAGGTAGGTGGACATGTTGCAAAGAAACCACATGGACACACAGATTTCTGGCAAAACTAGAAACGGAAAAGGGCCAGAAATACCCTTCAAGTATTGAAATTGGTTCAAAAATACTCTCCGTTAACTTATTGGGCCAAAAATACCCCTCTATCCACCTTTATGGCTCAAAAATACCCTTTCAACTAACTTTTTTTAAAAAAATCATAATTAAAATATTTATTAAATACGTGGCAACTTTCTATTGGTTGAAACTAAATTAATTAAAATGTAAACCCAATTCGAACCCAACTAAAATTACCTGACACAAATTCTATAAAATTACTCATAATTTTGATCGGTTTGGCTGCACTTATGTATTCTAAAGAGTAAATTTAGATGAAATGGGAGCATTGACACTAGTTTCAATACTTTGATAAGAGAAAAGTCAAGTTGCATCGGATTGAAATTCGCAAGATAATTCATGTTGGCTGTTTTAAGTCGTCAAGAAAAAAAACTACATATAAGGTGACTGGACATGTATGAAGATGGTGTAGAGTAGCTCTAATATCACCGAAAAGTTTGTAGCGTGAAGTGGTCTGGCACGGGGAATGCACTTGCTGGTGGTGGCAAGACAATTTGGTGTACATAAACAAAAATAGTGACAACTATTTAGGAAGGAATGAATTATTTTTTTTTGATACAAACTAAATGTGTTACGTAAAATGAAACTTCTCTTAAGATATTTCTAGTTAGGACTTGATCGTGGGAGGTGTCCACATATATAGAGTCAAAAGATATATGAAGTTCGAAGGGTAGGGGGTTTTCTTCGGGGCTCGAGAGATGGAATAGATAAGGCCCCACAAATTTGAAATTCGGAAGGAAGTAATAAGATAGCGTTGCCTAAGACATGGCATAACCAAGGCATCTCAATTAGTTTTGTAACACCCCGTAAATTTCCGAACGAATGCGACTAAGTGACGGAATCAATTGAACATGCAACAAAGGGTATATTAGGTATGCAAAGTGTTGGACTTAATTCATCTTGGTTAATGGGCTCAAAATTGGCCCAAAATTTCAAGAAAGACATGGCCCAAAAAGGAAAAATTTGACCCATTCTTGATCCAAGTCTTAATGACCAAGTAGACACCTCATCTTTGACGAATATTGGCTAAGGATGATATATATATAGCTCAAAAAAATCAGATTTTAATCACAAAAGACACCTTGCCATTTCTTGAAATTTCTAGACTTTCCAAGAAGACCAAAAAGAAACCCTTCTCCAAGCCAAGGCAACTACACTTATTTTACCAAGATCATCACCTTGTAAGTGTTGGTAAGTGTTTATTCTTGTGGTTTAATATATTATGTGCATGAGAGATTGTATGGATTGTGATGGTTATGTCTAAAAGTGTTGATTGGTGCACTTTTGCTTATGTGACACAAGTTGTGTTATTTTGGTGACTTGAATTTGAAAGTGGCCTTGTGGTCTTGAAGGAAGTGAGTTGATGGTTTGAACATCAACATGTATGATGTGGTTATGTCCCTAATTTGATTTCTCTTTATGTGTCATTTTTGGAAATTGTTGTTATGCAAAAAGTGTATGGAATTGGTGACATAATGAAAGGAAAATGCGATTTTGGTGATGCTTTTGTGTGTTGTGAGATCATGGTTGTTCATTGGTATTAGGTTGATCAAAAATATGTAAAGGAAATCTTGGTTATGGCCATGAACCATTTAATGCGAAAAAGGACCCAAAAACGAACCCCGGTGGCCGAATTTGGGCATCCGCCCACGCAGATGGGCACCTACGGGCTCAGATGCCAATGCAGGTGGCCCTGGAAATGTCCAGAAGGGCACTTGCTGCCGCAGGTCATCCACTTGTGCGTGCAGGTTCCCCTCCAGACCCCCCAGGGTCCCGTTTTGCATGTTTTTGTCCCGTAATGATCCCCGGAACCCCTCTAACCTTCTTGGATGCAATTATTAACTTATGAATGACCTTAAAGGAGTACGTTGGAGGTATGGTGAATTATATCAAGTATGGATTGACTTTAATGTGTTGTTGTGAAAAACGATTATGCGACGTAATGACGTAAACGTAACATAGTATTGAAGGGGAAGTGTAAAGTATGATCTTGGTATGGAATGTTAGTGATTTATGATATCATGGGTGATGTGTGACATGTTTTGGTAATGGTAAAGCAGTACATGATATTGTACGAAGGTGAAATGGCGTTGTGTGACAATTATGTAACTTATTGTCATGTTATACACTTGAAATGAAGTTAGTGGTTAATGTAAGCTTCGTTATGTACTTGTGTGTAGAGTAGACATAAAGGGAAAGTTGAAGTGTTGTATTCACGAGTAAGATTGTGTATCCATATTGGGGAATTAAGGTATGTAAGGTTACTCTTTCCGTATCCTTCTGCAGCATATAGTATCACATTGTCATTATACTTGTTCCATTCCGAAATGTTCACAGGTATTCCATTTCCGGTTATTAATCATTGTTACTCACATGTTCCTTATTCATTGATCAATTGTGATTCACATGACTCATGTTCATTGGTTAATGTTCCAAAGTTCCCATAACATTGTAACCACTAATGTACCAATCTCATAACCAAAGAATTGAAGTAATGAACACTTGTTGAGTACGGGTGGCAACTCGAAGGGGCGTAAGCCTAGCTAGAGGCAATCCCAAAAGTTCATTGGAAATGGGTGGCAACTCAAAGGGGCGAAAGCCTAGCTAGAGGCGATCCCGATTATTATGTTATTCCCACTGATCAGCTGGGCCCGGGCATTATATGATAGATGAGCACATGAATGACGATTGAGGATGAAGTAAAGTAAAGTAAGGAAAGCAATATACATGATCCCACACGTATACATTATGGTAGTTTATCTTTATGACGTATTCACTTATACTTGATTCCATTAAAGTTCTTATATGTCATACAGTGTTATATGGCCTTACATACTGAGTACATTCTTCGTACTGACCCCCTTGGGGGGATTTACCTTACATGCTGCAGGCACAGGTACTAGTAGACCTCCACAGTAGAGTGCGGGTCATTTACAGATTTTTGGTGAGCTCCAGTTGGTTCGGGGCTTTTCGAGTCATAGTGCACATTGATTTTGGTATTGTAAATGTTGTGTAAAGCGGGGACTTGTCCCGACTCTAGCTTAGCTATGTATGTGTATCTGTAGAGGCTTTGTAGACGTATGTGGTATATGAATGTAAGAGAAGTACGTCCATGTTGACTCGATGGCCCTAACGGCCAAGTTTCTTATACGTATATATATCACATGTTTCCATAACTTCCGCTATTGACATTTTATACCTCTATGTGATGGTGCTGCTTATTGAGTGACATGCATATGAATAGACATGAGCAAAGGTTGGTTTTCTCGGGACTCATCGGCTTCGGGTGCCAGTCCGCCTCAATGGAATTTGGGGTGTGACAGTTTTGCTAGCTAAAACAAAGAAATAAACATCACAAAGAAATACCAAACTAACATTATAATTAGGGGATAGAACTCTTCACAACGTTACATTAGACCGACAGATTCTAAGTCAGCAAAGTTGTCACACCCCGAATCCCAACGAGGCGTGATTGACACCCGAAGCCGATAAGGCCCGAGAGAACCAATCTTTGCTCATGAACACTCGTACGCATAACCTTGAATGAATAACATACTGATTCATGTAACTGATGAAATATAAAATGCCATGCATATACATATATAAGACTTGACCGTTGGGGCCGTCACGTCGCACTGAACGTACATATCTTACATCTATATACCCACATATGTCTACAAAAGCCTCTAAATACATACATGACCATTTCATAACGTCTACAACATCAAAACCAATGTACAGCTTTGACTCGGAAAGCCCCGAAACAACTGGAGCTCACCAAAGATCTGTATATGATCCGCAGCCTACTGAGGAGGTATACTAATGCCTGCACCTGCAACATGTAAGGTAAGTCCCCAAGAGGGGTCAGTACGAATGTCACGCCCCAAATCCCATCGAGACATGATTGGCACCCGTAGCCGATAAGGCCCGAGAGAACCAACCTTTGCCTATGTTCAATCATATGCATATCATAATCATAACCACCAATCGGATGGTTCGAAGCAGGTGAAACTGCTAAAAAATGTACCATGAATTGAAAGAAGTGTATTGGTGGGGCAACATAAAAAAGAACATTGCAGAATTTGTCGCGCAATGACAAAGAGCCGAGAAGAAGGAAAGTGCCCGTGGAACCACCGACGAATGCCACAGATCAGGATCTTAGGAATGCTGTACAGATGTTGACACAGTTAGTGGCGGCACAAAGCCAGGGAAGAGCTGGTGCAATGGCACATGATGATGCGGCTAGCATGGCAAGTCGCAGAACACAGGATTTCTTGAAACTGGACCCTCCTATATTTACAGGGTCCGATCCAAAAGCAGATCCACAGGACTTCGTGGATCAAATTCAGAGGGCCTTGGAAGTTATGCATGTGACAGGGGTAGAGACAGTGGAACTTGCTGCGTACAGGTTGAAAGGAGAGGCAATACTGTGGTATGAGGATTGGAAGAAATCCCGTGACATTGGTGCAGATTCACCGACGTGGAAAGAGTTTAAGGTGGCTTTCCTTGATCATTACTTGCCCTATGAGATCCGTGAGGCACGTGCTGATCAGTTCCTAAATCTCCGTAATTTCCACTTTTAGACAAGAACAAGTTTAATACCAAAAATAACACCATACATGTTCATATTTTGTCCATACCATGCTTTTTCATCAAAGGCACAAGGCCTAATTCAAGTTTAAATTACCAAGATAGCACATCCTTCACCAAAAGCAAAAATACACTTTCATCACCTTGCCAACACAACTAGCATAATATACATAATCTCTCATGCATATAATATGTTAAACCATAATAATAAACACTCAACACCTATGTAGATATGATCCCAAGGTATCAAGTGAGGTTATAAAAGTACGGGGTGTTACAACGAAGAATGTACTAAGCATGTAAGGCCATAAGAAAACTGCATCAATACATAAGAACTTCAATGGAAATAATTATAAGAGAAACTCTATATGTGGAATTATGTACCTTTCTTTCATTATTATCATCTCCAATCATTCATACATAATAACAACAACCATGGAATCAATATAAGAGAAATGGTAAATGTGAATAAACTCTCTTTCTGTATGTGGTATACCATGTACATTACGTTTTTTCTTTCCCTTGCCTTTACTTTACTTTACTTTTACATTGCTCATATACTGTTAGGGCCCTCATCATGCAGGTGTTCATTTCACCCCATGGATACGTCATGCAGGTGTTCATTTCACCCCATGGATACATCATGCAGGTATTCTTTTTACCCCATGGATAAGATCATATCATCATGCAGGTGTTCTTGCACCCCATGGATAAAGGAACATCATCATGCAGGTGTTTGCACCCCATGGATAAATTAACATCATCATGCAGGTACTTGTACCCCATGGATAAACCAACATCATTAGTATGCATTACTTTATTCTTACTTCATTTCTTTACTTTTGAGATTGATACCTTTACTTGTGAGAGATTGATATAATGATAGTCACAACTTTGTTTGAAGCTTTGGATCAATAATCAATGAGTGAGAGACATGTGAATAAGCATTATTGAAAACATAGCCTTCATAGAAGCCTAACACTATTGGAACCATTGGACAATGATCAATGAATAAGATGCGTGAGTATAAACACTATTGAAACCTTGGAACATAACCTCATCGGACCTTTAGAACATTACTAATGAATATGAGACATGTATATAACTCTATTGGAACTTGGACTCATGTCATGATTGGAATAATGCTATTCAACTAAACAAGCCCTCTTGACCTCATTACTCTCGTTGAGATAGTTCTCTTAGAATTTACAACATTATGACAGCTTAGGAACTTCAGTCAATGAATAGGAGATAAGTGAATCGTAATTCATCTAGGAGTAGGACACTTGTGAATAACAATATACGTCTACCTTAGTTAAAATACTATAGGACCCCTTTGGAATGTAACACTTTTGGAACCTTAGGATAATGATCACTAAATACGATACATGTGGATATCAACTGTTCACCAACCTGAGATGCAATACCTTACAACATTTGGAACTCTTAACAAATTAGCCAATGAGCGTGAGTCAACCAACGGACATGAGTAAATCAATGAACATAAGTCAACCAATGAACATGAGTCATATGATTCACCATTGACCAATGAATAAGGAACTTACGAGTAACTCTAGCCAACTATCGGATACGGAATACCTTAGAGTATTTCGGAATCGAATGAGTACCATGACGATGTGAACACCATATGTTGCAGAATAATATAGAAGAGTAACCTTACATACCTTTGCGTCTCACTATGAATACCCAGACTTATATGGAAATACAATAGTACAGCTCTTTCCTTACGTCTCATTCTACATCACAAGTACATAACGAAGCTTATATTAGCAACCCACTACCTTACAAGATGACCATGAATCACATAGTTACTTTAGAACTTCATTTCGCCTTCTTACAATAGCATTTATCGCATCAACATGCCAACACTACCATAACATTCCACTCATTGACCAAGATTTCATTCAACAATAGCATTTCACATCTCACTTACCCTTTATGCCTTCTCATTATCATTCCGTCACATTTACTTCTATCAATTTGCCTCATAACAACATATAAACAACCATCCACATTTAATACAGTCCAACATGCCTTCATACGATACTTTAAAGTCATTAAAACGACATCACAAGTTGCTAAGTACATCCAAAAAGGGTATCGGAGCTTCGGGGGATCAACGGGAGACGAAAACATACAAATCGAAAACCTGGGCTGACCTGCGCTGCCACCTGAGCACGCAGGTGGCTGAGGTGCGCGCGCAGGTGCTCTGCGTTGGCATCTGCGCCTGCAGGTGCCTCCGTCTGCGGGGGCGGATGCCCGTTTGGTCCGAAATGGCTTCTTTTTGGGTCTTTTAATGCCATGAATGGTCCATGATCATAACCAAACTCATTTTAACATATTTTTGATCATTTAACATGCCAACTACCAGCCATGGTCTCACAACACACATACAACACCCAAAACCACACTTTACGGCCAATATGCCACCAAGACCATAACCAATTCTCAATAGAAATTCCAAACACTATACACAAGTATAAAACAAGTCAAGACTATAATCACATCTCATATAACAATATTGAACCCATCAAGTTCATTTTCTTCAAGATCACAAGCCCATGTTCAAGTTTACAAGGCAACACCACTCTCCGATTTAGCAAACATGTACTCTTTACACATAGTGAACTTTTCAATATTCCACCAACATAACCAACACAATATACACCATATATTATGCATAAAATATATTAATCCATCATAATAAACACTTACCAAGTCTTACCAATTGATGATCTTGACCAAAAGAGTGACTTAGGGTTCTTGAGAGCAAAGGAAATAATGTTGGAAAATTCTAGAAAAGTTATGAGAGTCCAATGCTATAAAAATCTGATTTTTTTTCTTTATATAGTCCCTCATGTCTCCCTTATCTTTTCCTTAGCATTTAATGCTATGTTGAGTAGTCAAATGGGTCAAATTGGAAGAATGGGTCAAAAATCCCATGTTGGGCCATGTCTTCCATGTAATTTTGGGCTTCATTTGGCCCAATGGCACATTACTCATATAAGCCCCAACAAATAAATGAATAATTCATCAACTCTCTCATGTTTAATTAATTCCATAAATGCATACGTAGTCGTATAGGTGCGACAACATACGGGGTGTTACACCTCCCACGAGGGTCCAATCCCATGTACTAGGTCCAATATCCATTATCTCATCAATAACATTACAAAATAAATACCTTTGGCTCTTGACACTTAAGTAAACATTGTTCAACGTCGTCAAGTAGGGTTTGGTAGGTACGGGGTGTTACAAAAGTTCCTGCATTTGACAACAAAAACCACTCATACTGCCGAGTAGTTTTAGTTGGGGCGAATTTTGTAGGGTTTGGATCGGGTATTTTAGTTGGGTCCGGGTTGCGTTTAACATTTTAATTAATTAGTTTCGACCAATAGAAAGTTGTCACGTATTTAATAAAATTTTTAGTTATGATTTTTAAAAAACTGTTAGTTGTAAGGGTATTTTTGAGCCATAAAGGTGGATGGAGGGGTATTTTCGGCCCAATAGGTTAACGGAGGGTATTTTCGAACCAATTCCAATACTTGAAGGGTATTTCTGACCCTTTTCCGAACTAGAAATAACCACATGAAGGTCGACCATCTTAGCGGAAACGTGAAAGAAAGAATAAGGAAGAATATAATATTTAACGTAGTTCGGATCAGAATGATCCTATATTCACAGTGTCTTTATTGCATCTATCTATCTATCTATCTATCTATCTATCTACTTATTATAAGAATAGGAATAATTTTTGCTAAATGTTGAATGACCAAATATGCCTCAAATATTGATTGACTTTTATATCCTTAAAATTTCCAGTTAAATAAGGCTAAAATTGGCCAAAAATATCTATATCTATATATCTATATATCTCTATATCTCTCTCTATATATATAAAAGAGGGTCAAAGCCCCGGTGACGTGGCGCACTTAGAAAAATAGGAATTATATTTACATATTTTTTCCATTTTTAAATATTAAATAAATAGATTTTCAGGTGTAAAAAATTAGGGCTGCCAAACTAAAACGGCACTTCACCAATCCTACAGCAAACGTTGAGACTATAACCAACAATACTTTTATCAAATACCAAACTCTTCACAACCGAACTTCCTGTCTTCTTCTTTATTCTTCAACCTCCGTTCATGCCAACAACAATTTGTATGAAAATTCATACTCTTCTTCGTGGCATTCAAAATCCTTCCTTACTTTGAGATTCTTCTTTCATGAACAAAATTTTTGCAGCCCGCACAGGTATGAGGTATGGTGCTTTTGCATTCTCAACCGCTTTGTTTACTTCACTGCATCAAATATTTACATGTACATAATGACTTCTTTTGTTTACTTGCAATCACTTTGGCTCCCATATGTTTCAAAAAAAATTGAATCTAAAACAGTTTAAGATTTTCATGAGACTTTTCTGTGTTGGATAAATTGTTCTTTGCAAAGTGGTTTTGGATTTCAGGGTAATGGATTATGAAATCCCTGCCTTATCACTTTATATCAAATTCTAGAAAGAAATTTGAATTCTTCTTTCTACTTCACTGGGCACATCAAAATCCCAGTACTATTGGGATTCACATATCCGCAATATTGGGATTCACTTGGGGGTAGCAAAATCCGCATATCACAGTGTCTATGTAATACATGTGTATTCAAAACCGCTAATTATCACCGTTGGAGTAGGAAATTAATCCCCTACCCTTATTCTCCTTTCTAGGATCCGCTAATGAATTTGACCTCTGGCCAATGGCTTAAAAAATCTGAATAGACTCAGCGAGAATCATCTTCAGAATAAGCCAAAGGTATGCAAATTTTAACAGATCAATATTTCTGCAATTCGTTTTTTTATTTCGCAATTAAGTTGCCATTTATGCTATTAAGGTGACACTTAATACACTTCCCATTTATTTAGTTTCTAAGGTCATTATATAAAAACTCATTTCGTACAATTAGTTCCTTGATTTTCTTATTATTATGAGTGAAATATAGTGTTCATAAACTTTTTCCCTGTTTCGCTTTTATGCAGAAGAAACGGAAGCCTGTGACATCACAAGAAAAGTCATGAATAAGCCTGTGTAAAACTTGGTTAAATGCAGTGAATACTTGAGAGTATTAAGCATTTATAGGTTAATGTTGATAAGGAGGAATGGAAGAGACACTCTAAAATCTATGCTAGATGCTAGAGTTCACTCTTACATGAATTGGCTCGTGGTACTGATATACAACAAGTTTCACTTGTGATCAATTATGATCTCCCAATTCTGCCTGAAAAGTATCTTCATTGTATTGGGAGAAGTGGCAGGTTTGGAAGAAAAGGAGTTGCTATCAACATTGTGATGCAAGCGAGACCTTACCCACGGCTTCACCTCATCAACGAAAAGGTAAATAAGCATCATTTGCTAGATGAAGGGTATATATGCACGACATTTTTAACGAGGTTTATATCTGCTCTAAATCACAAAGTTGAGGGGTATATTGACCCTTTTCCCTTTTCTTTAAATCGAATGTAAAGAATGCTCATCTACATTTTGTGCTTGCTGCAACATCTAAGGTTTGGTTCTCTGGTAGGATGATTGCATTAGCTTTAATGCATAATGCACAAATAGGTGTTGTGTTTGATCGCAGGTTTTTCTTGAATAAGCTGAAAATGACATGTCTTTGCAAGACGTAGAGACACGGATCCATACTTGTACAGTAGCTGCATCTGGATGCTGGATATGGATGTAGAGATGGTGGATCAAGATGTGTTAGGCTTGAGATTTGTTTGTGAAGTTGAGTCGGTAACTGGATCGAAAAGAGAGTGGACTGAGCATGTTTTTCCAATTTCGGGTGGAGCTTTGCTGGTAAAGATAATGTTGTGAACAGTAAATATTGGGAAATGTATGTTAATCTTCTCATTCAACAATGCTAAAGGTTTTGTTGATCTTACAACTATGTCAAGGCCCCAGTCCTTTTTTCGGTGTCTTAATCTTGAAGATTTCAACTTAATGCAGGACGGTAGAAGTGATTTTTCTGCTGAAGACGGGAAAGCACTTATTGATTACTACGACTAAAAAAAAAAGCGCCTCAAATATCCTGGTCCTAGAAGGTATACTTTTACTTACTTTTTTGGCTAAATACATCGATAACTCTTTAAATTTTGTCCATAAATTTCATTTAGATACTTGAACTATGACATTATTCGAATGATCATCTAAACTAATGATAAAGTGGTCCTTTTAAACACTTCCAACTAAAAAATTTGGAAAAAGCTTCAACTGTTTTCATGCGCACATTACATTGTCTGTTTGAAAAACGAGTTCATTATTCAGGACATTCTGTCATTCTTCTCTCATGATTCGACAATGTTTGTGTTGTTTCTTTGTGTGCAGATAGTCAAGCATATGTCTGTTGAGCAAAGAAAAGTTCTCCTTCACTTCTGAACTTCAATTAAGTCTCTGCCTCTAGAGGGATTTAGTGGTTTGGATTCAAGCCTTTACATATACAAAAACACACCCTGAATACAAAAACACACTGTCTAATGATCATTTGCCCTCCTCACAAACTTGCTTCTATAACATATTCTTTCAGCCTTATCAATCAATATCTATAATGCAAGATTGACTCCGCATAATCACCCAAGAACATGTTGGTTGCTCTGCTTTGATACCTCATGACAAGAGGCAAATTCAAGATTTGAATCTTGTAGGTTCTTATAATAGCTATCTCAAATTAAGATACAATGCTAATTGAGTTTACAATTAAATATTTTAGAGGTATAGTTTTTTGTTTTCATAGATAGGAAAAATGATTGGCATCTGCCTAAACAAGGACGGGAACAATTTTCTGGTTTGACTTATTATCAGGTCATTTAAATAATATCTATATACTATATATAAAAGCCTTACACTCAAAAATAACATGCCTCATTGAGTAGGAAAACCAATTACCTTTTGTTTTTGGGTTAATTTTTTGGTTTTTATTCCTATTTTCCCTATTTATCTACTATACTATTTCTTCAAATCCAAGCGTAAAGACAAACGTTTGCAGTCAATACTATGATAACAATTTGTTGTTTTTCTTTTTCTCTTAGACTAACGCTTCTTAAATATGTTTGAAAGTCTAAATGTCTTCTATTCAATGAAAGTTGAACGTGCATGTTTCATAACCTTTTGATTCCTATTGCAAGGTTTACTTTTGGGACTATAGTAAAATACTGTTGAATCTTAGTGAGATGTATCGATAAATTAAAATAAATGTTCTTTTGAAGGTTGTCTATTTAATTTGCTGAATTTGGATATACTAAGTTTTCCATCGATAAAAATTTATCACATTTTGCTTCTTGCACAACATGCATCGCAAAAGAATTCCGTACAAAATTATACTAGCAATTTGTTAATTTGTTTGAATCTTAATCTTCAAATGTTGTAAATCGAAATGGATGGTCGGCACAAACCTTGACATTTTATAGTGGTGAATTACATACTTTTTAGTACTAACGGTAATTAATCAATTTTACGTTTGGGAAATTTTTCTGTTGCACTAAGTTTTAATAGCATGAGCGTAAGAAGGTTTAATTTCTTTGGCTTTTATGGAGCATTGGTTACACTTTCATTTTTGGTTAATAAGTATGGAGTAGTATTAGGTCAGAATAATATTGATCTTCTGCTACATCGTAGTTTTGTTACTTCTGGTCTATAGAGATAATGTGGCATATCTCACCCATAAAGTCCTAACAACTTTGGTTTTATCTCTTTGATCAATCTAAGTATTATAACAATCATCAACGACAATATTAGGAGACAAATGACAATGATAAAAAGAAAAAATGAAGGTGACTTCTTCATTAAGTCCTTTTTAGATGTATATACCTGAACAATTTGTCAATTAAACTTTTAAAATATAATATTAAATTTTATTAATATCTTTAAGACCGCGCGAAGCGCGGGTAATTTTACTAGTTTTCCTAATATACTTTGGCTAAGGAGTAACAATTTTCAATGAAGGCCAAAAATATATTATCTTACTACTCTTTGTCTTTGGTAAAGAGTACGGAAATTTTGGTTCAATTAGTTTGCAGGATTTTAAAGTTAAAAATAGGAATTGCCCTTTGAATTCTGATGGTAGAAGTTACCTAGCAAATCTTGATACATTAGATCGTGAACAAATGCAGTACTTATTTGTAGAGTCCAATTAATATAAAATTATTGGTGTAATTTACTATATAATATTATATCCCGTTTAACCAAAAAAAAAATTATTGGTAAAAAA
This sequence comes from Capsicum rhomboideum, assembly GCA_031232105.1. Lineage (NCBI taxonomy): Eukaryota > Viridiplantae > Streptophyta > Magnoliopsida > Solanales > Solanaceae > Capsicum > Capsicum rhomboideum. The sequence goes on from CP124711.1 coordinate 8,381,595, forward strand.
TTAAGTCACTGGTTTGTTTTTTGAGAGTCCAAATTACTGCTCCCTCCATTTCTTTATAAGTGCTCCTTTTGACTTGGACTCACACTTTAATAAACTACTCACTCCTAAAAAATTAAAGGTAATTTTACCAACATACCTTGAATTAAATTTTATCTCTTTCCAAGTTGACATTGATTATTATATTCAAACTCAAGGACATATTAGGAAGATTATGATCAAAGTATTTTTGAAAGCCTAAACATACACTTATTTAGGAACACAATCACAATATAAAAGGAGCACCTGTAAAAAAAATGGAGGGAGTATTTTCATTCTTAAATAAGCGGTATTTTAGCCTTTATATTTTGTTCCTAAATAAGCCCATCGATCATTCCATCCAAAATACTTGAAGGAACTCCCATGATTTATCAGTTGGAAAAAGCCCCATTTCTTAGATGTTTCCCTTATTTCATCAACAATTTTCTTATGTCGATCTTCAAATTCTATGCCACTGAGACTCTTCAAGGTAAGGCTGCGTACAATACACCCTTGTGGTGGGGCCCTTCCCCGGACACCGCACATAGCGATAGCTTTATTGCACCGGGCTGCCCTTTTTTTTTTTTTAATTTCAAGGTCAACTCTTGAATATTAAGAATAAACATGTATCATTTTTAGTTAGTTTGAAGTTAAAACTGCAGAACTGAGGTATCACTTTGTCCTAGAACTTTGTAAACTACTACTCCCTCCGTCCCATTTTATGTGTCGCCTTTTGATCGGGCACGGAGTTTAAGAAATAAATGATGACTTTGTAAAGTTTACAAAATTGCCCCTATTAAAGTCACTTTAATGTTTTTCTTTTAGTTGTCTTTTATTATTAAGTGGGACCCAGTGAGGATAAAATGGGGATGATGTCATTAAATTGTTGCCAAATAAGGAAAAATGACATTCTTTTTGGGACGGACCAAAAAGGAAATAGCGACACATAAAATGGGACGGAGGGAGTACATTTTTTTTACTATTTTTTTTATGTATGGCTATAAACTAAGGAAGTTTTGCAAAGAAACCATAAATGCCCACATGGCCACATGGGACTTTTGGCAAGCCTGTTGGGTTATTTTAAAATGATGCAGAAGCAAGTGTTGGGTTCTAGTGAAAATGTGAATGGAAAATGGAGGAAAAGTGAAATGCATATTCTTTTTATGAAAAGAGTGTTCTCCCACATTGGTGGGAGAAGGAAACATTCTTGTGCTTAAGTATGGAGGCACTCCTTCATATGGATAGTGAGGCAAAAACAAGTCACGCCTTGCGCCGTCGTCGCTCGCTCGGCTCGACGTCGGCTTCGAATTGAGAGACTATCTTTTTGTACAAAATTCATTTGAAACTTAAGAGTTAATGATGTTTTAACTCAAAAATCTGATACGAAAAATATTCTCCATTTGCGCTGCACATGACGAAGTGCACACGCATATCACAACGCACCTCGAAGGGACATGACCCTTCGAGGCACTGTGCGGGCGCAGGTGGCCAACGCAGAAGCCTCTGCTGCGTGCAATTTGTGACCTGCAGTGCAGGTGGTCCCGACTTCAAAATAGTGCCTCTTTTCTGGAACCATTGCTTCCTTTCTGAAGCACCACCTTTTGGCTATAAATACATGAAGTTTTCCTCAGGTATGGAGACGAAATTTTGAAGTGAAAAACACCTTCTTCTTGATAGAAACTCAAGTGTGATTTACGAATCGTTGAGTGCGTTCGTAGTTTGACAGAATTTGAGGTACCGCCATTCTGTCAAAGTGATTCATTTTATCCTGGGAGGATATATTTCATAACCTCAGGTACTTGAGGGGAATAATTTTCTTAAGGACACACAGTGAATTCGGTGGACTTGAATCTTCTAATTTTCATCTCTTTCTATAAGTTTTGTTTTGCTATTTTTCAAAAAATAGTTTGAATTTCATTTTGTTGTAGTTCATGAGTTGGGTTGAACTTATTAAAGTTGCAACTTCATGTGATTGTTCTTAGTTTATTTTGAATATATGATTGAAATTATTGTTGGAAAATACATACTAAACCCGATAAACAACCGCAAGTAGGTTGACCATATGATTAAAAGTTTGTCTTTATAGCCACATTGCCTTAAATAGCCATTTGAAAACAGAAAATGTGCAGAATAATTGTTCAACATCCTAAAATATCCAAACCAAATGTATGCCATGCTTCTATATAAAAAGGATAAGCTGCATATTCCTCCAGAGACATCAACATCCTTTGTGAGTATAAGAAAGGAACGGAATTATTAAATAAGAAATCGTTAGTATAAATAAGTGTTACGATGTTCTTTAGAAAATTAGATAAGAGTGTTTGGTTAATTGGAAGAGAAACTGTAAACTTCTTCAGGTTCAATACGACTAGTAAATATCATAAAAATGTTCAGCGTATCACTCCAATTTGTGGTCTTTGAATTGTATAGATGAAGATCGGTCTCATATCTAACTCTTCTATTTGTTTGATCACACGAATACAGCTCTTTCTTTAATTCAGCATCTTGTTCTTGAAAGTAACGAATCCCATCAATCGTTCCGTCCAAAACGCTTGAAGGAACACCATGATTTATCAGTTGAAAAAATTCCCACCTCTCATATACTTTCCTTATTTCATCAACAATTTTCTTATGTCGATCTTCAACTTCTATGCCACTGATATCCACCACTAGAACCTCTATAGTTGATAAGACTAACCTGGATTCAACTCTTCAGCAAGTTCAGCAGGTGGCATAATGAAAATTCTTGGAGTCTCCACTATTCCAGCATCGACTCGTGCCTTAAGACCAGCTTATGTATCATCAAAAGTCTTTATCTCCTTCAATCGATCATAATCCATTGTCAATTCAGCTCTAGACTCTTTGGTTCTGGAAATATTTGTTCTTAATTTCAAGAAGGCTAAGTTTCTTGAGTAAATAACTTAGATAAAGTCAATAAGTGCCCATAATTCAATTGTCCTTTTAATTTATCAATCTTCAAAAGATGACATATATTTTTTTAATTAACATGAAATTACAGCGCAGGGATTTGGATCCTTTCCTGTAAGATAATTAAATGTACCAAATTCATTTTTTTAACCAACTAATATTAACTAATGGCTTTTTTTTTTTTGGGTAATAAACTGTGAAATACTACCATACCAACAAAAGATTAGATCCTAAAGAGCCTCTAATGTTTACAGGCCCCTTCTAGGAAGGTTGTCATAAAACACTAGACCTCTTGCAACATCACTAATTACATAACTTCTGAATGAAAACCTGACATCTAGCTGCTCTCTTTGCACAATTAAACATGTTTAATCTATCATTCATCTCCTGCTGGATTCTAGTTGTGACAATATCTGGTGGAACTATGCTGAAAAATTGTGTTATTCCTTGCAATCCATGTGTAGTATATCATTGCTCCCCATGCTGAGGCTACAATCTCTTTTTGGAACTGCCTCCACCTCCTTCTCTTAATCCATTGCAGAGTATTGCCTACTCCTGAAGAGTGTATTGCAATTCCCAGCCATCCACTTAGTCTGTCCCTAACTCCTGATATCCAGCTACATTGTGCAAACAGGTGAAGTTATGTCTCCTCTTTTCCTTCAGCACATAAACAACAAGTGGCGTCATCAACTTGAATGTGCAGCCTTGCTAGTCTCTCCTTTGTTAGTAGCCTATTTTGACAGGCTAGCCACACTATCATCCTTTGTTTGGGAAGCATTATCGAGGTCCACACAAGGTCAGCCTCCTTCATTCTAGGCAAGGTTCCAATCAATGCCTTATAGCTCCTTGAAACAGAATAAGCACCTGTTTCTGATAGAGTATATCTATCTGCTTGGTACCAGCCAACCATTTGTGTTTTCAGAGAATTTAACTTCTTCCAATACCAACTACAATCCACAGGAGGGGTATGCTCCCAAATGTCCTCAGTATCCTTCATATATATGCGATTCACCCATTTTACCCATAATAAATCTTTCTTCCTAGCCAATTTCCATAAAAACTTCCCAACAGAAGCTATGTTCCAGTTGAGGCACCCTCTGATATTTAAACCACCATACTTCTTTGGGAAATTAACTCTAGTTACTATCGCGCTGACTGCTCACTTTACGCATGAACCATTCCTCATTGCAGATAAGGCATAAGGACAAGTAAAATGGACCAGAGGGAGTACGTCTTGGCGTACTTTATAAACTTTTTAGTTTATTGATTTAGTCATATTTAGTTTAGTGAGAGTTTTTACATTGTTACTGTCAAATGCCTTTTTTTATTCTCTAAAAAACCATATTGTTGGGCCTATTTTCGCAAGTGATTTTATCTAAATGTTCACTTCTTAGGGTTTAGATTAGTTTCAAGTTTTTGCACGGATTGCCCGTATCTTGAAGTGGTCTTTATTTAGAGAACCTTTTCCCCTCTGACAAAGGTTTAGAGAACTTAGCCTCTGTCAACTTAAGTTGGTACGAATAAGTTATGCCTTGCGATTTTATTTTATTTTTTTTGCCTTGTAAGGCATAACTTCGAGGAATGGAAATGAAGGATACATAAGGGAGTATCTTCTTGAGATTTATCCCTTTTATTTGAAACTAAACAGCAGAATAAGAAATACATAGTTAAAAAACGTTATTGTACTGTGAATCACAAACACTAACATTTGTTCTGTCTGAATGATGATCGTCTTTTCTATGGTTTATGGTGATTTTTGCTGCTGCTTGGCAACTTGGTGCTCGGTCTATCTTCACAGCCTGAAAAGATCAAGAACAGTCTTATCAAGAGGCTTGGAGAAAAACTTAGCAAGATAATCAGCTACTAGAAAGTCTTTATATAGTGGGGGTTTTCTTCTGATATGAGCTCTTTGATTGGACCCCACATCTTTGGAGGTGTAGAACCTTCACCGAAGAAGCATGCCACTGAAATCCTTGTCCCTACCTTTTTTGCTACAACTCTGTGAATTGCACTTACAAACTTGTCATTTGATAGGATCTGTGACGAATAAGATTGAGATGAATAACAAATCGTGAAAAAATGAACAAAATATGAGAACAAAAAGTTGTGTTTAGTTGCAAACCTGGAGAAGGTCACCAATATTAACAATCAAACCATGTTCAATCGGTTTAACATCAGCCCATTGGTTATCATGCATGACTTGGAGCCCACCAATCTGATCTTGAAGCAGAATGGTAAATAAAACAGGATCTGTATGCTTAGTGGTACCAAGAGTTAGCTCTGGTTGTGGACATGCCGGGTAGTAATGGCGTGCCAATGCTCGTCCTTTGTCACATTTCGCGGCTTTCAAATGGCCTGCTTTTAGTCCAAGAGCTTCTGATAGTAAGCCAAGAAGCACGCCCCCTAGTTTTGTGACATTATTTATGTACTCCAGGGATATTTTCCTGGACATTAGGAAAAGATCAGAGATTAATAAGTTGCCAAAAAACCCATAAAGATCAAACATGTCAAACAATTGTGCCCTTTGCTGAAAGAAAATTTTCAGATTGTTGCTGAAGGAGAAACACCTAGATGAGTTGGAATCCCTTGTAACTAATGATTTCAAATTGCAGTATCCTTCTTTGAATGCTATATGAGGGCAAGGTCGAGCGAACGTCTCTATGAATTTCTTAATATGTACAAGGTTTTGGGCAAAAGGTATTAGGTTCCCGTGTCCTCTTAAGTTATACTGAGGCAGTGACCTCTAATCAATAAATCTGAAGATTTAATCAAAAACTTCAACACTCTGTACGCATCAAATAGGACAAATATAGAATTGAAATTTCAGTGCAGAAAATACAAAGTTACCTGCAAACTGGTGGCATTTCTTCAGGTTCTGACCAGAAACTAGCCCAGAAATGTATAATGTATCCTTCCAGTTTGCAGTCCTTCCTTTTGTTTTGTACTCAAGAAGATTGCTTTCATACCTAACTCACACTGGCTGTTGGATCAGACGAATAATACTCTTTCTTCACTTCAACATCTTGTTCATGAAAATTTACGAGTCCCGTCGATCATTCCTTCCAAAACACTTGAAGGAACCCCATGATTTATCACTTGGAAAAATCCCCATTTCTCAGATGCTTCCCTTGTTTCATCAACAATCTTCTTACGTTGATCTTCAACTTCTATGCCATTGAGATCCATCACTGGAACCTGTAGGGTTGACTTGCACATATTCAACTCCTCAGCAAGTTCATGAGGTGGCCTAATGAAAATTCTTGGAATCTCGAAGATTTCAGCATCAGCTTTTGTATCATCAATAGCCTTATTCTCATCTGATGGATCATAATCCATTGCTAAATTCAGCTTGAGACTCTTCAGTGCCGGATATATTTTCTTCTTAATTTCAAGAAGGTCAGCTCTTGAATATTCAGAAGAAACATAAATCTTTTATAGTTAGTTTGAAGTTAAGACTGCAGATTAGGGTTGTCACTTTGTCCTTGAATTTTGTAAACTACTACTTTTTTTTAACTATTGTTTTCTTCATATTGTTTATGTATGACTATAAAAAGTTTAGGTGGACATTTTGCAAAGAAACCATAAATGCCCACATGGCCACATGGCCACATGGGACTTTTGGCAAAGCCTGTTAGGTTATTTAAAAAAGATGCAGAATCAAGTAGGTTGAACGTATGATTAAAAATTTGTTGAATATGCCATGCTTCTATATAAAGGGATAAGCTGCATATTCCTCTAGAGGCATCAAATATCCTCTGTGAGTATTAGAAAGGAACGAAACTATTAAATAAGAAATTGCTCAGCATAATACGTGTTGCGATGTTCTTTAGAAAATTAGTAAAGTGCTTGGTTAATGGGATCGGAAACATGACCTGATGATACATAAGGGTGTGTTCTTGATAAAAACAGGACTAACAAAGATGCTCTAGGCTAATCCAGTACTCATGTGTAATACATTATTGTTCAGACAATAACAAACTTTAATGCAAAGACAATGATAGCTTTTCTGAAGGAATATACTGATGATGCTCGTCGCTGATTGGTAATGTAGCTCTTGGTCTGTCTTCATAGTCTGAAAAGGTCAAGGGCAGACGTACCAAGTGGCCTGGACATAAACTTAGCAATGTAATCAGTTACAGTAAATTCTTTATATAAGGGGGGATATTCTTCTGATATTAGATCCTTGATCGGACCATAGATCTTTGGATGTGCAAAACAACCACTGAAGAAGCATGCCACTGACATTCTAGGTCCTACCCCGTTCGCTAAAACTCTATGATTAGCACTCACAAACTTGTCATTTGATAGGATCTGTTACAAAACCAAACTGATATAAGTCGGACATATTTTTTTAAATTGAAGATAAATGAGACTCAAAAAGTTTTTTCTCTTTACAGACCTGGAGTGCTTCGCCAATATTAACAACCAATCCTTGTGCAACTGGTTCAACATTAATCCATTGGTTGTTGTGCAGGACTTGAAGGCCACCAATTTGATCTTGAAGAAGAACGGTAAGGAAAGCAGGATCTGTATGATTTGCAGCGCCAAGAGTTAACTCTGGCTGTGGGCAAGCTGGATAGTAATGGAAACTCAGTGATTTTCCTTTGTTACATTCCATATCTTTCAAGTGATCTGGTTTTAGCCTGAGCGCTTCTGATAGTATGCTGAATATAGTTTCTCCTAGCTTTGAGACATGATTTGTATAGTCAACGATTACGTTCCTGGATATTGAGAAAAAGATTCAAGTTGTAATATAGCCTAACAAGTCAAACATTGTACAACCATTTACTGAAGGACAGATGAATTTAGATATTTCCAAAAGATTTGACACCTTTATTGAATAGAATTCTCTATATTCAAAGATTTCATTATTCAGACTAGTCATCTTAGATAATAAATGAGGGCAAGGCTGAATGGAACATATCTTAGAATTCTTCCGTTGCCCTGCTCCTTTTTTTTTTTTCCTCGCAATCTTTTTATTGAGTTGTTCACACAATCCAATATGGTATGAGACCAGGTCGACATCATGAGTTCAAATCTCATGAGCATCCATTGGGAAAAAAGTTCGTGTGCTTGACTCATTTTTGAAGATATAATTAAGTGAATAAAACAGTACCCTTTCTAACAGCTTAAACTTTTAGATGAGATGTTCACAAAATTCAATGTGGTACCAGAGCAGGTAGAGGTCTTGAGTTCAAATCTCACCGTAGACCTATTATACAAGAAAAATTCACAGTAAAAATCTGACCTGCACGTGAGGAGACATGTTGAAGGTATAATTAAGTGGATAAAGGTATACCCTCTCTAACAACTTAAGCTTTTAGATAGGATAATCACACAATTATCGAAAAGTCTGTCCAAGTAACTGATTTAACTACTCCATGAAAAATCAAAGGAATGAAATTCAAGAGCAGAAGAATACATATACTTACCTGCAAACTGCTGGTATTTCTTCAGGTTCGATCTGACCAGAAAGTAGCATAGAAATGTTCAGTGTATCCCTCCAGTTTGCAGTTTTTGATTGATAAAGATCAAAGTTGCTCATATATCTAACTCTTCTTGTATGATCACGAGAATAGTACTCTTTCTTTAACTCGGAATCTTGTTCGTGAAATTTACGAATCCCATCAATCATTCCTTCCAAAACACTTGAAGGAATCCCATGATTTATCAGTTGGAAAAATCCCCACTTCTCTGATGCTTCCCTTATTTCATCGACAATTTTCTTACGTCGATCTTCAACTTCTATGCCACTGAGATCTATCATTGGACATTGTAGAGTTGATTTGCTCAGAGTCAACTCTTCAACAAGTTCATCAGATGGCCTAATGAAAATTCTTGGAATTTCCACTATTCCGGCATCAACAAGTCCCTTAACACCAGATTTTGTATCATCAAAAGCCTTTATCTCCTTCGATCGATCATAATCCATTGTTAATTCAGCTTGAGACTCTGCTGTTCTGGACATATTTATTCTTAGTTTCAAAAAGGGGAAGTTTCTTGAGCAATTAATAAGTTACTTAAAGTCAACTAGTGCTCATAAATTGTGTGGTCCAATGTAAATCAATATTCAAAAGAAACACTTAATTTTATTATTAGCCTGAAGTAGGGGTATCAAATATGGCAAAAAAAATTGACGGCGCCAATACATCCAAAATTTTAGGGGAAAGGACATAAATGTCACTTCCCTCAAAACTATTTCTACGAAATAACCATTAATTTTGCAATGCCAAAAGGTAGCCATTTTAGGCCTTTTTGTCGCTGTTAGTGTCTTTTTTTTTTTTTCCAGTTCATATACCATAATGATACCATCCCTATGCCACATTCATATAATTTATATAGAAAAACATATGCATATATAGTTCATATACCATATTGATACAATTTTTATACCATTTTGATACGGTCCATGTATCATATTAATAAACTCCTTATACCATATTGATACAACCCATATACCATATTGATACAATTTCGACTGGCCATTTTTGGAATTAGTTTGGGCCGACTGACCATTTTTTGGAATTAGTTTGGACCGATTGGCCACTCCATGTTCAATAGCCCAAACATGGGTCATTTGTTTAGTTTAGGTTTGTTCCCCTGCATGGGATTGATATCATTTATTTTTCCTTTCCCTCATTTTGTATCCCCATCTGATTTATCCATAAAATTTGTATAATATATTTTGGGGGCAATGGAACGTCTTACAAACGACATGTATATCCTTCAAACGCTAGGCTTACCTTTGGCTTAAAAGGTCACATGTATGCTAGGACGCGTTAAAACTCATTTATGTGCTAAGTGTTCCATTATTTGCTTTGTCCGTGTTTGTTTGATTTGTGTGTTTAACTAACATATGTTTAGCTTTAAACAAGACTAGTCCATTATTCTATTTCGAAGTCTTAGAGCGTCTTTAAGCATACAAAATTAAAATCCAACTCTTCCTAAAAGTACTCTTCAAAGTCCATCGATAAAATCTCTTCCAATTTGCCAAAGTTTTATTCAAAATCAATTAGGCCATTGTCCAATTCACATTGATCACGTTACTCATATAAATACCTTTTTTCGCACTTAATGATAGCTAGGGTTACCCAAATATTCCATTAATGGTGAGACTCCGTTATTTTCAAACAAACTTTCCCAATAAGTCTTTTTAGGATATTTATTAGCAAACATCCGATTTCTTCAAATCACTTAGTTCACTTTGTTCGAAATTCTGTTTCTCTATCAAAATTCAAAGTCCGCCAAATGGTCAAAATTCTGATCATTCAGTTACTTTCAAAAAGTGTTCTATTCCTCGAATTCTGGGCTAGTCTGTTTTGAGTCAAACATATGTTATTTGTTTCATATATTACTTTGATTAATTATTACGAGTCATGAACTAACTTTTTTCTCCTTTTGAGTGTTTTTCTTTCCTTTTAGAGAGAGGTTGATTTGTGTTGGTAATCAAACTTGCTCACTTCTCAAAAACTAAAAGCAAATCGCTGGCAGAACATCAATATTTCACACGGTCTAAGGTCAAGAAAGCAACTACAGACTCATCAGTTTTTACTTGGCCTAACAGAAAGACTCGTTCAGCTATGGATCCTAATTTGATCATCACAAATACCTCATCTAAATCAGTTCCCGCTTTGTCTGTCGCAATAGACCCTGGTGCCTCGATAGAAAGAGAAATAACCCCAGAGTTCATTGCTGGTCTAGAATAACAAATTGCTGAACCAAGGCTCATGGTGATGCAGAAAAGAACACCTTCTCAGAATCCCCCAAACATGACCCTGCCTACTGATGCTCGACAAAAAGGGCCTATGTTTTCAACATCAGAAGGAGTTGATCAAGGAGGTCATTTCACCACTTCTCAAAATGCTCATGCTTTCCAAAATGCTCCTTCTGTGTACACGTTTGCTCCTCCAAAGGTTCAGAACATATCACTGTCACACCATGCTCCGCCAGTGTACACTTACACTACCGCCCCGCCAGCGACACAGACTCAAGGTCTCTACCGCCTAGATGTTGATCGTTATGTTGAAACTAAGAATGATCCAAAGGTGTGCAATGATGATACTGTGAATAGAAAGCTCAAGATCTTAGAGGATGCTATGAGAAACCTCCGGGGGCTCGAAAGTAACCAAAGTGTGAGGTATGAAGAGTTGTGTGCATTTCCCGAGATTGAGTTGCCTTTTGGTTACAAGATCCTAAAGTTCGAGAAATTCAATGGGTCTGGGAATCCCTTCTTTCATCTGAAAACTTATTTTGAAAAGTTGATTGATGTGGGCAAAAATGAAGGAATAAGAGTCAAACTATTTAGTCAAAGCTTGAGTGGAAAGGCTTTAGAATGGTACGCTAAACAGGATGTGACCAAGTGGCGCACTTGGGATGACTTGGCAAATGCTTTTGTGGATCACTACAAGTTTCATGTCGAGATTATTCCTTACAGAATCTCTATCACAAAGCTAAGGCAGAAGTCAAATGAGGACTTTCGTGAATACGCCATACGGTGGAGAGAAGAGGAAACCAGGGTACATCCTCCTATGGAGGAAGCTGAAATGATTAGTTACTTTATCGATGTCACGCTCCGAATTCCAACGGGACGGACATGGAACCCGAAGCTGACAAGGCCCGAGAGAACCAATCTTCATCCATAAATAGTCATCACCACCACAAACAAATATAAAATGCCAAAAGCGGAAGTTATGACACATATATGAGAATTATGAAACTTGGCCGTTAGGGCCATCAAGACAAAACATAAGTTCATTACATTCCTTTCGTCTGACCCACAACATCTACAAAGCCTCTACAGATGCATAACCAAAACCAACCTAGAGTCGGGACACACCCCGCTCTATACATATACACAAGACCAAAGCAAATGTAAATAGAAGACTCGGAAAGCCCCGAACCAACTGGAGCTCACCAAATGTACGCAAAAGATCCGCAACCTACAATGGAGGTCTACTAGTACCTGTGCCTGCAGCAAGTAAGGTAGATTCCCCCGAGGGGGTCAGTACGAAGAATGTACTGAGTATGCAAGGCAATAAGAAAACTGTATCAATAAGTGAGAACACCAATGTATATCAAAGATAAGAGAATAGACAATATAGATAAACCCACATTTCCATATGTGTGGAACCATGTACTTTACATTCTTTATTTCCTTTATCATTCATCTCAATATCAACAATAATCACATCATGCCCGGGACCAACTGATCAGTGGTAAATAAAAATATTGGGATCGTATCTAGCTAGGCTTATGCCCCTTTGAGCTACCACCATAACTCAATAAAGCAGGTTCGGCCCTAGCTAGGTTTTCACCCCTTTGGGCTACCCCCTGTGTCCAATAATCAATCGGGATCGTCTCTAGCTAGGCTTTCGCCCCTTTGAGCTACCACCCGTACTCAAACAAGTATGCATTACTTTCATTCTTTAGTTATGAACTTGAAACATTGTTGGTTATCACGTTATTGGAACTTTGGGACAATGTTCAATGTACAAGAGACATATGAATAAATATATATAGGTAACCAACTTGACATGAGATACTTTGGAACATTTCGACATAAGTACAAGTACAATGGCAAAGGGAGCAATATGTGCGGCAGAAGGATACGGACAAGAATAACCTTACATACCTTAGCCTCTCAATAAGAATCCACAATCCTAACGAATATAATGATCCAGCCCCCTTACTCTACAACACAAGCACATAACGTAGTTTACGTCAACATCTAACCACCTTACAAGTGCAAAAGACGATAAAAGGTACATAATTGCCTATAACGCCATTTCCCCCTTTACAATGAAATTTCGGCATGACCATTCCAAAAATACCACAACATGCCATACATTGACCAAACATCATAACCAATAGCATTTCGCGACAAAGCTTCTTCTTTACACTTTCTCATTCACACCATATCACAAATAATCCATCAAGTCACCGTAATACACCTCATAGCACATATCGGTCAAATTCCCATAATTTACACTTATGGAAAATAACAATTTTAGTAACATAATCATACCATACATGTTGATATTTCATCCATATCATGCTCTTTCATCAAACCCACAAGTCATATTTCAAGTTTAATTCACAAAATGGCACATCTTTTACCAAAGGGCAAAAGTGTCCTATTCAACCTTTCCAACACAACCATCATGATCTACACAATACTTAATGCATATCATATGCTAAACCACAAGAATAAATACTTACCCAAGCTTGCAAAGGGATGATCTTGTCCAAAGTGTCCAAAGGGAATAGTTGCCTTAGGGTTTTGGAAAGAGAGAAATGTTTGAGAAAATATCAAAAAGGCATGAGATTTGTAATGACTTAAAAATCTGATTTTTCTCTTGTTTTATAGAGCCTTTTAGGTCATCCTTAGCCACTTCTTTGACATTAAATGCCATGTCTCTATAGTCAACAAGAATGGGTCATTTTTCCTTTTGGGCCTTTCCATTTTGGCATTGTTTTGGGCCTCAATTTGGGGCCCAATAACACATATTAGCTTAGCCCACTAAAATTAACGTATAATCCATCGTATATCTCATGTTTAAATAATTCCATAACGTCACGACAATATTCACTTACGAGATTCCCTTTCGTAGCCTTAATCGCAAAACTAGACATTCTAGCCGTCCATGGCTTAATTGAACATTTTTTGGTAACTTATTGTGTTTCATGATTTGATCATGTGGAAGTGTATCGAGGTATTTGAAACCTTCACAAGGATTAAATAAACACCAAAGAACCAAAAGAAACCATGGAAAAAAAAATCAACATTGCATTGCGTCGCGAAACAAGCTCGGAAAGACCATAATCCTTGTGCCTTGCGCCACTGCTGCAAAGCAGGGCAGTGGCGCGAGTTTTGCAGCCCCTCTGAATCAGGTGGCTTGCGCCACACACCCTGAAACAGGGAGTGGCGCAAGTTTGGCCACTTTGCTGAAATTTTTCCTACTCCGTCTGATACTAGTATATCATCCAATACCTTATCAAAACACTACAAAATACTTACTTAGTGATCTTAATCATCAAGTAAACATGACTCCAAGTCACCAAATAAGGTTAGAAATGTACGGGATATTACATTCTTCCCCCCTTAAAAACATTCGTCCTCGAATGTTAGTGAAGTCGGCTCATGTTCAACAATTGTATTCCTATCTTAACACATATATACACATATATGCAATACTTGTAAATACTTACTTGTTATGGCTCCATCTCCGCACTGTGAATTTTTTCTTCCGTGTGAAATAAATACGGGTACTTTGACTTCATCATTTCTTCAGCTTCCCACGTGATCTCTTCTACTTGTTGATTTCTCCAAAGTACCTTTACGGAAGCAACGTCTTTATTTCTTAGCCTCTTCACTTGCCTATCCAGAATAGCAATCGGTATCTCCTCATAGGTAAGATCCTCTGTGACTTGTACATCCTCCATAGGAGTAATACGAGATGGATCTCCTATGCACTTTCGAAGCATCGAAACATGAAATACTGGATGGACTGTGGAGAGTTCTTGAGGTAATGCCAATTCATACGCAACTTGTCCAAATCTTTTGACAATTTCATATGGACCTATATAACGTGGGCTCAATTTTCCTTTCTTTCCAAACCTCATTACCCCTTTCATCGGCGGCACCTTTAAGAATACCCAATCACCTATGGCAAATTCAAGCCCTCTTCGTCTAACATCCGCATATGACTTGTGTCGACTTTGGGCCGTTTGTAGCCGCTGCTGGATCACTTTAACTTTCTCCATAGCTTGATAAACAAGATCTGGCCCAAGTAAAGAAGATTCGCCTGCTTCAAACCATCCAATTGGTGATCGACATTTTCTTCCATATAAAGCTTCATAAGGTGCCATTCCGATACTTGAATGATAGCTATTATTGTACGCAAATTCAATAAGAGGTAGATGTTCATCCCAACTACCTTTAAAATCCAAAGTGCAGGCTCGTAGCATATCTTCAAGTGTTTGGATAGTACGCTCTGCTTGTCCATCTATTTGAGGATGAAAAGCCGTACTCAAATTAACCTGTGTGCCCAAGCTCCTTTGGAAAGATTTCCAAAAATGAGCGGTAAACTGTGCCCCTCTGTCTGATATAATAGAAAGTGGAATGCCATGCAATCGTACTATCTCTTTCACATACAACTTCGCATTATCCTCAGTTGTATAGGTCGTCTTGACTGGTAGAAAATGCGCTGACTTGGTAAGCCTGTCCACTACGACCCATATAGAATCAAACTTCCGCAATGTACGAGGCAAACCCGTAATAAAATCCATATTAATCATATCCCATTTCCAGACTGGAAGATTGATACATTGCATGTAACCTCCCGGTTTCTGATGTTCCACTTTCACCTGTTGACAATTTGGACATTGAGCTACAAATTCCGCAATGTTCTTTTTCATATTTCCCCACCAATATATGTCTTTCAAATCATGATACATCTTTGTAGCTCCTGGATGAATAGAATACCGTGAGTGATGTGCCTCTTTCATAATCCGCTTCCTTAGCTCATCTACGTCTGGTACACATAATCGACCTTGGTATTGAAGTACTCCCTCCGGTGTAATATCAAATGCCTTGGTCAAATTCTGCTGTACATTTTCCTTTAGCTGCAATAAAATAGAATCCGCAAATTGCTTCACTTTCACTTCAGCGGTCAACGAGGATTCTGCTGCATTCTGCACAATAACTCTATCATCTGAGGATTCAATAAGGCGGACTCCCAAGCTAGCTAGTTGATGTAGATCCTTGACTATCTCTTGCTTTTCCCTCAACTGGCCGATAGTGCATCCCGTTGCTTTGCGACTCAGTGCATCATCTACTACATTTGCTTTCCCGGGATGGTATAAAATATCAATATCATAGTCTTTTAAAAGTTCCAGCCATCTCCGCTGCCTCAGATTTAGGTCTTTCTGCTTAAAGATATATTGCAAACTTTTGTGGTCAGTATAGATATCAACATGAACTCCATACAAATAATGACGCCATATCTTTAAAGCAAATACCACAGCTGCTAACTCAAGATCATGTGTTGGGTAGTTTCTCTCATGTGGCTGCAACTGTCGTGAGGCATATGCTATCACCTTACCATGCTGTATTAATACACATCTGAGGCCAACCCCGGAAGCATCACAATACACTGCATAACCTTCTATGCCTTCGGGAAGTACTAAAACTGGCGTGGAAGTTAATTTCTCTTTTAGCTCTTGGAAACTTTTCTCACATGCATCGTTCCACTGAAACTTGATTGTCTTGTGTGTTAACTTCGTTAATGGTGCGGCAATAGAAGAAAACCCTTCCACAAATCTCCTGTAATAACCTGCCAAACCAAGAAAACTACGAATCTCTGTAGGCGTCGTAGGTCTTGGCCAATTTTTCACTGCTTCAATCTTTTGCGTATCAACCCGAATTCCTTCATCCGACACAATGTGACCCAAGAATGCCACAGATTTTAACCAAAATTCACACTTAGAAAACTTTGCATATAACTTACGATCCCGGCGAATTTGTAACACCTGTCGTAAGTGATTAGCATGGTCCTCCTGTGATCTCGAATAAACCAGGATATCATCGATAAATACCATCACGAACACGTCTAGAAATGGCTTAAACACCCTATTCATCAAATCCATGAAAAAAGCCGGTGCATTTGTTAGTCCAAATGACATAACTAAAAATTCATAGTGGCCATACCGTGTTCGAAAAGCTGTCTTGGGTACATCATTTTCTCTAACCCTGACTTGATGGTAACCCGACCTCAAGTCAATCTTGGAAAACCATTTGGCACCCTGTAACTGATCAAACAAATCATCAATTCTGGGAAGGGGATATTTGTTCTTAATCGTTACCTTATTCAATTGCCGATAATCGATACACATTCTCAAGGTGCCATCTTTCTTCCGTACAAATAATACTGGTGCGCCCCACGGGGACATACTAGGCCTGATAAAGCCCTTGTCCAACAAGTCTTTTAATTGCTCCTTCAATTCACGCAATTCTGCTGGAGCCATTCTATACGGAGGAATAGAGATCGGCTGAGTGCCTGGAATCACATCAATGCCAAACTCCACTTTCCGTTCTGGAGGTAAACCTGAAAGATCGTCAGGAAATACGTCGAGAAATTCATTAACCACTGGTACCGACTGAGGAGTTAGTGGTTCCACATTGAGATCTTGCACTCTTACCAAATGGCATATATACCCCTTAGCTATCATTTTCCTAGCTTGAAGATAGGAAATAAATTTGCCTCTCGGTGCCCCCACATTACCCTTCCACTCAAGAATATTCTTTTGTGGAAAATGAAAATGTACCTCTTTGGCTCGGCAATCCACCATAGCATAACAAGAAGCCAACCAATCCATCCCCATTATAACATCAAAATCCACCATGTCAAGTTCAATAAGATCAGCTAGTGTATCATGACCACACACAGTTACCACACAATTACGATATACTCTTTTTGCAACAATAGATTCACCAACCGGTGTAGACACTTCAATAGACTTATCTAAGAATTCCGGTGTTCTTTCAAATTTTGCAGCAATCAATGGAGTAACATATGATAAAGTAGAGCCCGGATCTATCAGTGCATATACACCATGTGAAAATATAGACAATATACCTGTGACTACATTGGGAGATGCCTCCGAATTCTGTCTGTCCACGAGAGCATACGTACGATTCTGTGCTCCACTGGAACTAGCTGCTCCTGTAGCACCTCTACCCCGACCGGCAGGTTGCATACCTCGGCCTACAGAAGGAGCCGATGATGAAGATGCAACGGTTGACCCCATAGGTCGTGCCACACTACCCGAGCCTCTTCGTGGGCATTCCCTCATTATGTGCCCTAGCATACCACACCAGAAACAAGTATTCACCCCACGTCAGCATTACCCTGAGTGAAACTTTCCACAATGCTGACATGGCTTGTCACGCCCCGAACTCCCATGAGGCGTGATTGGCACCCGAAGCCGACAAGGCCCAAGAGAACCAATCTTTGCTTCTATTCACTCATATACATGTCATAGGAAACACTACTATCACATAGAAACATGAGGGGCTAAAATCGAAAAGCATAGAACATATGACGTATATACATATGAGAAACTTGGCCGTTGAGGCCATCAAGTCAAGATTTCATCTATCATCTTATACACATACACCCACATACGTCTACAAAAGCCTCTAACAGATGCATTGACCAAAACCAACTGAAAGTCGGGACAAGTCCCCGCTTTATACACAATGTACAATATCAAAGCATATGAACCACTGTGACTCGGAGAAGCCCCGAACTAACTGGAGCTCACCAATAAACCGCAAACAGCTGGCAACCTACTGTGGCGGCCTACTAGTACCTGCGCCTGCAGCAAGTAAGGTAAATTCCCCGAGAGGGGTCAGTACGAAATAAGTACTGAGTATGCAAGGCTCAGATGAAACTGTACAATACAAGAATATGTCAATGAACTCAAAACATATGAATAATCAATGTGGGTAAGTCACCATGTTGCATTTTGGAAACCATATGGATTGCTTTCATTACTTTCATTACTTTCTTTATCTCAATGCTCACTGATAACAACGTACCCGGGCCCCTACTGATCAGTGGGTCTTTCATATCATATCATTGTGTAGGGATCGAGTCGAGCTAGGCTTATGCCCCTAGACTTGCCACCCATACATCAATGCATCGGAATCGAGTCGAGCTAGGCTTACGCCCCTAGACTTGCCACCCATAAATCCAAACCTCGGGATCGAGTCGAGCTAGGCTTACGCCCCTAGACTTGCCACCCGTACTTGATCATTGACCACATTTGCATTATTTTGTTCATTACTTTGAGATTGATACTTTGATAGTCATAACATCACTTTGGAACTTTGGAACATAACATTGTTGGAAGCTTTGAATCATTGACCAATAAGTGAAGGCCATGTGAATAAATATCAATGAGAAATAATGAGAAATATAACATTACTAGCACCATGATACCATTGGAACCATTGGACAATAATCCATGAACAAGAGACACAAGTATAGTCACTATTGGAATATTGGAACGTAACTTTACTTGAGCTTTTGGACCATTAACCATGAATATGAGAAATGGGATTCACAATTGTTCAATGAGAAGGAAATATATGACAATGACCATGGATAAGTGCATATGGGATACCTTAGTACATTTCGGAATAAAACTAGTGAAATGTCAATGTGAACACTATTGGCCGTAGAAAGATACGGACAAAGTAACCTTGCATACCTTGTCTTCCCAATGTAAGTACACAATCAAATATGTGAGAGCAACAATTCCGCTCCTTCTTTACGTTTCACTCTACATCACAAATACATAATGGAACCAACATTAACCACCAACTACCTTACAAATGCATACAATAACAACAAGTCACATGTTTGGCTTTAACACGTCATTTCCCCTTGATAATATCCTTTTCGGCATGGTCATATCAATAATACCACAACATGTCCAACATTGACCAAAATATCATTTATGAATTTATTATTCCAATAATCCTACAATATTCCATACATTGACCAATACATGATAGCCAAGATCATGTCACACCAAGTTCATATTTTACACTTCTCCATCACCACAACATCACAATTATGCCATCAAATTACTTCAATACACCTCACAACAACAAATCGGCCAAAATCCCATAATTTACACTTTTATGGAAATAACAAGTTTCTTAATGTAATCACACCATACATGTTGGTATTTCATCCATACCATGCCTTTTCATCAAACCCACAAGTCATATTTCAAGTTTAATTCACAAGAATGCACATCTTTTATCAAAAACCAAAAGTGCACTATTCAACACCTTGCCACCATAACTACCATGATATACATAACCTCTCATGTACATAATATATTAAATTACAAGAATAAACACTTACCAATACTTGTAGGATGATGCTCTTGCCCAAGAAGTGGACTTAGGGTTTGAGAGTCCAAAAGAAGCTTTCTTGAGAATTCTAGAAAAAAAGATAGAAAAGCATGTGTGTTGTGTGTATTAAAAATCTGATTTTTGGGGCCTTTATATAGACCCTCTTGGCCATCCTTAGCCACTAATAATGCATTTAATATTTTGTCTAGAAGGTCAATGGAAGAATGGGTCTTTTGACCCATTTTGGCCCATGCTTTTCTTCTCATTTTGGCTCACTTTGGGCCTCAAATTGGGCCCAATACTTATCTCAACTTAGCCCACCAAATTCCATGTATAATCAACCATATATATCATGTTTCAATAATTCCATAATCTCACGACAATATTCTCTTACGAGTTTCTCATTCGTAGTCTCATTCGCAAAAATAGGAATTCTAGTCGCCCATGGCTTTATTGAACATCTTGAATAACTATTTATCTTTCATGCTTTGATCATGTAGGAGTATGTAGGAGTGTATTGAAGTATTTGAAGCTTTAACAATGCTCAAAGAACTCCAAAGAACCAAAAGAAACCATCTAAGAATCGACGTAGAATCGCGTTACAAAATGAGCGCGGAAGGGCACAATATGTTGTGCCTTGCGCCACTTGCTGCAAAGCAAGCAGTGGCGCGAGATCCTGCTGCCCTCTGAATCAGGTGGCTTGCGCCACACACCCTGAAACAGGGAGTGGCGCAAGTCTTGGTACTTTGCTGAATTTTTCGGCCACTTTTTCCAACACTTGCATATCGTCCAATACCCTATCAAAACACTACAAAATACTTACTTAGTGAGCTTTATCATCAAGTAAACATGACTTCAAGTCACCAAATGAGGTTAGTATGTGTACGGGGTATTACCCAAATGCTCCACGAAAGCACAAAACACCTCCTACGAAGGTCTACTCGCATGTGCGTGGCCAAATTTAAATTTTCTCGTCATTAGCATTGCCAAATACATACTTATATCTCTCGACACCTCAGCAAACATTATTCAGCATCATCAAGTAGGGTTGGGAAGGTACGGGGTGTTACATGGCTGACGAAGAAACCCTGCTGTCTGCGAGCCCTGAACCCCACTGCTTTGCCCATAACCGCCTCTAGACCCTCGAAACTGGGAGGAAGCACCTGCCGTGGGATGAGAAAATAATGGTCTATGCGGTCTAGGAAACATCCGAGGTCTAAATTCTCCTTGGGACACCATAGACTGCCCATAGGTCTAGCCCGCTTTGACGACCCTCTTTCAGATTCCTGTGTTCTCCTCCGTTGCCTCTGATCCTCCATCTTTTGTGCAAAGGCCTGGATCCTAGCAATATCCATGTCTCTGTTCAAGGAAGCAATGGTACAGTCCCTTACCAAATACGGCTCCAATCTTTCCACATATCGATGGATTCTGTCGGTCATTGTAGCCACTACGTTCGGAGCATATCGAGCCAAAGAATTAAACTGAAGACTGTATTCCCGAACACTCATATTCCCTTGTCGAAGGTTCAGAAACTGATCTGCACGTACTTCCCTGATCTCATAAGGGAGATAGTGGTCAAGAAAGGCCGTTCTAAATTCTTCCCAGCCAGCTGGAAGTGCATCAATGCCCCTCGACCGTTTCCAGTCCTCATACCACAATATCGCTTCACCTTTCAACCTGTAGGCCGCAAGTTCTACCATTTCTACACCAGTCACATGCATAACATCTAGGGCCCTTTGGACTTGGTCCACGAAGTCCTGTGGATCTGCTTGTGGGTCTGACCCCGTGAATATGGGAGGATCTAGTTTCAGAAAATCCTGTGTTCTGCGGCTCGCTATTCTAGCCACATCATCCTCATTTGTCGTTGGACCAGCTCGTCCCTGTGTTTGTGAAGCAACTATCTGCGTCAACATATGCACTGCATTTCTCAAATCCTGGTCAGTAGCATTCATAGGCGGGTCTGCAAGTAAAGTAGGAGAAGCCCGCGATGCAAACTCCTGTTCAACACCGCCTTGATTAACATGTTCCGGTGGTGGTCTACTAGTTCCCTCTCCAGCCAGCCTGTCTATTCTTTTACTTTTACCTTTCCCTTTTCGTGCAATCGGCATTTTCTATAACATAAGAAAACCAATGGTTAGGTACGATTCCACTTACAATAGTAGCTCTATTGCACAATCTAGAAATGAAGAAAAAGAAACAACTCCTAAATGCCCCGTAGCCTCCTACTTATAAATGTGGTGCACAACACATCGATAAGCAAGACTCTACTCAGACACGGCTTTGTAGACACCCTTAGGACGACCCGCTCTGATACCACTTTTGTCACGCCCCGAATTCCAACGGGACGGACATGGCACCCGAAGCCGACAAGGCCCGAGAGAACCAATCTTCATCCATAAATAGTCATCACCACCACAAACAAATATAAAATGCCAAAAACGGAAGTTATGACACATATATGAGAATTATGAAACTTGGCTGTTAGGGCCATCAAGACAAAACATAAGTTCATTACATTCCTTTCGTCTGACCCACAACATCTACAAAGCCTCTACAGATGCATAACCAAAACCAACCTAGAGTCGGGACACACCCCGCTCTATACATATACACAAGACCAAAGAAAATGTAAACAGAAGACTCGGAAAGCCCCGAACCAACTGGAGCTCACCAAATGTACGCAAAAGATCCGCAACCTACAATGGAGGTCTACTAGTACCTGTGCCTGCAGCAAGTAAGGTAGATTCCCCCGAGGGGGTCAGTACGAAGAATGTACTGAGTATGCAAGGCAATAAGAAAACTGTATCAATAAGTGAGAACACCAATGTATATCAAAGATAAGAGAATAGACAATATAGATAAACCCACATTTCCATATGTGTGGAACCATGTACTTTACATTCTTTATTTCCTTTATCATTCATCTCAATATCAACAATAATCACATCATGCCCGGGACCAACTGATCAGTGGTAAATAAAAATATTGGGATTGTATCTAGCTAGGCTTATGCCCCTTTGAGCTACCACCCATAAATCAATAAAGCATGTTCGGCCCTAGCTAGGTTTTCACCCCTTTGGGCTACCCCCTGTGTCCAATAATCAATCGGGATCGTCTCTAGCTAGGCTTTCGCCCCTTTGAGCTACCACCCGTGATACCTCGGGATCGTCTCTAGCTAGGCTTTCGCCCCTTTGAGCTACCACCCGTACTCAAACAAGTATGCATTACTTTCATTCTTTAGTTATGAACTTGAAACATTGTTGGTTATCACGTTATTGGAACTTTGGGACAATGTTCAATGTACAAGAGACATATGAATAAATATATATAGGTAACCAACTTGACATGAGATACTTTGGAACATTTCGACATAAGTACAAGTACAATGGCAAAGGGAGCAATATGTGCGGCAGAAGGATACGGACAAGAATAACCTTACATACCTTAGCCTCTCAATAAGAATCCACAATCCTAACGAATATAATGATCCAGCCCCCTTACTCTACAACACAAGCACATAACGTAGTTTACGTCAACATCTAACCACCTTACAAGTGCAAAAGACGATAAAAGGTACATAATTGCCTATAACGCCATTTCCCCCTTTACAATGAAATTTCGGCATGACCATTCCAAAAATACCACAACATGCCATACATTGACCAAACATCATAACCAATAGCATTTCGCGACAAAGCTTCTTCTTTACACTTTCTCATTCACACCATATCACAAATAATCCATCAAGTCACCGTAATACACCTCATAGCACATATCGGTCAAATTCCCATAATTTACACTTATGGAAAATAACAATTTTAGTAACATAATCACACCATACATGTTGATATTTCATCCATATCATGCTCTTTCATCAAACCCACAAGTCATATTTCAAGTTTAATTCACAAAATGGCACATCTTTTACCAAAGGGCAAAAGTGTCCTATTCAACCTTTCCAACACAACCATCATGATCTACACAATACTTAATGCATATAATATGCTAAACCACAAGAATAAATACTTACCCAAGCTTGCAAAGGGATGATCTTGTCCAAAGTGTCCAAAGGGAATAGTTGCCTTAGGGTTTTGGAAAGAGAGAAATGTTTGAGAAAATATCAAAAAGGCATGAGATTTGTAATGACTTAAAAATCTGATTTTTCTCTTGTTTTATAGAGCCTTTTAGGTCATCCTTAGCCACTTCTTTGACATTAAATGCCATGTCTCTATAGTTAACAAGAATGGGTCATTTTTCCTTTTGGGCCTTTCCATTTTGGCATTGTTTTGGGCCTCAATTTGGGGCCCAATAACACATATTAGTTTAGCCCACTAAAATTAACGTATAATCCATCGTATATCTCATGTTTAAATAATTCCATAACGTCACGACAATATTCACTTACGAGATTCCCTTTCGTAGCCTTAATCGCAAAACTAGACATTCTAGCCGTCCATGGCTTAATTGAACATTTTTTGGTAACTTATTGTGTTTCATGATTTGATCATGTGGAAGTGTATCGAGGTATTTGAAACCTTCACAAGGATTAAATAAACACCAAAGAACCAAAAGAAACCATGGAAAAAAAAAATCAACATTGCATTGCGTCGCGAAACAAGCTCGGAAAGACCATAATCCTTGTGCCTTGCGCCACTGCTGCAAAGCAGGGCAGTGGCGCGAGTTTTGCAGCCCCTCTGAATCAGGTGGCTTGCGCCACACACCCTGAAACAGGGAGTGGCGCAAGTTTGGCCACTTTGCTGAAATTTTTCCTACTCCGTCTGATACTAGTATATCATCCAATACCTTATCAAAACACTACAAAATACTTACTTAGTGATCTTAATCATCAAGTAAACATGACTCCAAGTCACCAAATAAGGTTAGAAATGTACGGGATATTACAATCGATGCCCTAAATCCAGAATATTTTGATCGTATGGTGACGATGGCTGGAAAAACATTTGCTAAAATTGTCAAGACTGGAGAAATAATTGAGGATGGCCTTAAGACAGTGAGGATAATAAATTTGACAGAGCTGCAATCCACACATAAGGGATTTCATACCAACTCTTTCGAAAATGCAAAGAAAAAAGAGAAAGAAGTTATGGGAGTAATGACTCAAGGAGGTACCTCTCACTACAAGTGATCTCCACAATACCAGACCAATGCTCAACATGCTCCGTATCCGGTCTACAATGTGCAGGCAACATATCATGCTCAACCTCCACCACTAAACTACCAAAACAATGCACCTCCAACTATGAAATAAAACCACCTAGGGTCTTCACGCCGCTTGCTGAACCATTAACTCAACTCTATGAAAGGTTGAAAGAAGCAGGGATACTTCGTCCAGTGGAGGCACAGCCTGTGAACATATTTGCTAATTGGTATGATCCAAACAAGCGTTGCGCTTACCACTCTAGAGTTATTGGTCATGATACTGAGAAGTGTATCACTCTCAAGTACAAAATTCAAGATCTAATCAACAACAAGGTGATTACACTTGCAGAAGCTCCAGCAAATGTGAACAACAATCCATTACCCAATCACAAGAAGTAGTCATGGGCATCATCAGTCTCAAAGAAGAGTAAAATTTCCTCAAAGGTGCACTTTTGGCGTCCTTCTATCTAGCATTTTGAAGTTGTTGTTTTCTTTCCTTGTAATCATACTTTATCGTTTTTATTTCCTTGTAGTCGCACTTTGTCACTTTATTTCTTAATAATCGCACTTTATGGTTTGATTTCCTTGTAATCGCACTTTTAGTTGTTATGAACTGCGTTTGACCTGAATTCCTAAGAATGGGATACGTAGGCGGCCTATGTCGGCTTCGATCAAACCCTTAGGGAATTTATCTTTCCATTTTATGTTGGAACTACGTTTGACCTGATTTCTAATCCAATGGGATACGTAGGCGCCACAACGGCTCGATCATATCACCCCAGTAAATGGAAACTGGGCAGAATATTTGAGAAGGATCTCAAAAATTCTACAAGATAATATCTCTCTTACAAATCAAGCCTAAAGATTTCATCAAAGTATGAAACTGGGGCAGAATTTTTAGGAGGGGCTTCAAAATTCTACGAGGAGTAACATCAAAATTATAAGAGGTCTTTTGGGTTCTATTGGGGAAGAATCTTTGAGAAAGGTCCTAAAAAATTCCACCAAGATAGCATTCCAAGACCAAACGAGTTTGCAAATCCAAGCACGAGAAGGAGCATCGGGAGAACAAGGCAACGCTAACACAATCAGTCTCTCAAAACTAAGAATTTTTCTTTGAATGCAGGAACAATGAAGTTACAAAGTTAACAATGTTAAGCATGACAAAAGGCATTACCAGACCCACCATGGCCTTGCCATAATAATCCAGAAAACTTCTCTTTTCCCTTTTTCTCTCGATTTATATCTCTATTACTTTATTTTGATCTCTAACACTTCCTCTGATTTTTGTAGGGAAATGGTCGGGCATAATGACTAAGATATGGAGATATTATCCAAATCACTATCTCCAAGTAATTTAACTTTATCTCCAATCTTATCTTTTGCAACAAGATTATTATGATTATAGTTGAGTTATTCAGGTGACGTTATACAAGACCACCTCCACGAAATAACGCAAATGCTAATGTATCCTCTCAAAATTTGAGGATTTAATCCAGAAGATTAGGACATGCAAAAGTCCTTTCAAGAATTCCCGATGCCTAAGATAAATTTCAGTCTCGAACTACGTCTGACCTGATTCTTGTTCTAGCAAGATACGTAGGCAATCCTACATAAGGATTCGGCCTTTCCACTCTTTCAAACTCTAGACCCTCAGAGGAAACTGAGGTAGGTTCGCTCACCTTGCAAAGAGACGAGTCAGATTGTCGCTTCGTTTGAAATTGGCGAATCTTATTTTATTAGGGTTTTTCACCCTCCAAGAAAACCTACCAGATTGTCACCCCATTTTGGTGATAAATTTTATTATATTTGGGTCGTCCACCCTTTCAAGAAGACATATCGGACTGTCACCTCGTTCGAGGTCACATATCTTATTATATTTGGGTCATCCGCCCTTTCAAGAGGATATGTCGAATTGTCATGAAATAATCTTATTATATTTGGGTCATCCACCCTTTCAAAAGAACATACCGGACTATTACCTCGTTCAAGGTAACATATTTTATTATATTTGGATTTTTCGTCATTCAAGAAGATGCATCATACCGTCACTTTATTTAAGGTAATATGTTATTTTGGATTGTCACCTCCTTCAGTGTGATATATTACTATGGATTGTCACCTCCTTCAGAGTGACACGTTATTACTTTATGAACCGTCACCTCCTTCAGAGTGACACGTTATTACGTTATGGACCATCGCCTCCTTCAGAGTGGCATGTTATTATATTGTTGACCGTCACCTCCTTCAACGTGATATGTTATATTATGGATCGTCACCTCCTTCAGAGTGACATATTAAAATAAGGTCGTCCGCCGTTCAATGAGACATGTTGGAAAGTTACCCCGTTCAAAGTGACATGTTGTGTAAGGTGATTATAAGACATGTTGGACCGTCACCCCGTTCAAAGTGGCATGATCCATTCAAGATAGGTCGTACGCCTTTCAATGAGACACGTTGGGCTGTCACCGCATTCAAAGTGGCATAATACATTCAAGATAGATTGTCCGCCTTTCAGTGAGACACGTTGGGCTGTCACCCCATTCAAAGTGGCATTATATATTCAAGATAGGTCATCCACCTTTCAATGAGACACGTTGGGCCGTCACCCCGTTCAAAGTGGCATAATACATTCAAGATAGGTTGTCCGCCTTTCAGTGAGACACATTGGGTTGTCACCCCGTTCAAAGTGGCATTATACATTCAAGATAGGTCGTCCACCTTTCAATGAGATACGTTGGGCCGTCACCCCGTTCAAAGTGGCATGATACATTAAAGATGGGTCGTCCACCTTTCAATGAGCCACGTTGGGAAGTCACCCCATTCAAAAGTGACATGTTGCATAAAGTTATGTAAATTGGATCATCAACTACTTTAGCGCGACATGTTCAAACAGGTTTGTACCAAACTATGTTTGTGTCATGTTATATTTACAACTAACCATCTTTTTTGAGATGATATCGAGAGTATCCTAAAGGATGAAATTCTCAAGTCAAAACCACAGATGTGGACAACTCCAAAAAGGACACAGCACAATGTGGAACTTTTTCTTAGCAGCAAACTAGGACATAGTCTGAAGAGGAATATCAAACTCTTTGGACGCGAGATGAAGGATGAATTCCACCGCCATCAAACCACACCCCTATCAGAAGGCATGTGGGTATTTTTGGGACATTCTTGGTTTCAATTTCGCCTCCGGGGCATTTCTAAACACGCACCGGAGGTAACTTTTCTTGTTTTTCAAATCCTGGTGACAACAAGCCAAGAGCTTTAGAAATTATGCTAATGTAGATCGTAGTTATGGGTGTAAGGGGGGCCCACATTCATAATTGAGATAATTACAAGCCTCTTTTCCATAGCTCTTTTCATGTTGTCACTCATCCCAAATCAAAGGTCGTCTAAAAATAAAAGACTACATTTTCTACCGATTGAGTTGAACTACAAGCAGTCTGATTCCTGTAACACCCCGTACCTTCCCAACCCTACTTGATGATGTTGAATAATGTTTGCTTGGGTGTCGAGAGATATAAGTATGTAGTTGGTAATGCTAATGACGAGAAAATTGAAATTTGACCACGTATATGCGATTAGACCTTCGTAGGAGGTGTTTTGTGAGTTCGTGGGGAAATTGTGTAATACCCCGTACATATTCCAACCTCATTTGGTGACGTGGATTCATGTTTACTTGATGATTAATATCACTAAGTAAGTATTTTATAGTGTTTTGATAGGGTATTGGACGATATGCAAGTGTTGGAAAAAGTGGCCGAAAAATTCAGCAAAGTACCAAGACTTGCGCCACTCCCTGTTTCAGGGTGTGTGGCGCAAGCCACCTGATTCAGAGGGCAGCAGGATCTCGCGCCACTGCTTGCTTTGCAGCAAGTGGCGCAAGGCACAACATATTGTGCCCTTCCGCGCTCATTTTGTAACGCGATTCTACGTCGATTCTTAGATGGTTTCTTTTGGTTCTTTGGAGTTCTTTGAGCATTGTTAAAGCTTCAAATACTTCAATACACTCCTACATACTTCTACATGATCAAACCATGAAACACAACTAATTGTCAAAAAAAAATGTTCAAAGAAGCCATGGACGACTAGAATGTCTATTTTTGCGATTGAGACGACAAATGAGAATCTCGCAAGAGAATATTGTCGTGACATTATGGAATTATTTAAACATGAGATATGTGGTGAATTATACATGAAATTGGTGGGCTAAGTTGAGATATGTTATTGGGCCCAATTTAAAGCCCAAAATGAGCCAAAAATAAGAGGCCCAAAAAGGGTCAAATGACCCATTCTTGTGTTTGACAAGTAAACACAACCTTTTTGACTAATTGGATGGATATAGATGAGCATGAGGGCCTATATAAAGCCACCACAAATCAGATTTTTATTTCTTAAAACACACATGCCTTTTTGGAGATATTTCCACAA
Organism: Capsicum rhomboideum; assembly: GCA_031232105.1. Lineage (NCBI taxonomy): Eukaryota > Viridiplantae > Streptophyta > Magnoliopsida > Solanales > Solanaceae > Capsicum > Capsicum rhomboideum. The sequence goes on from CP124711.1 coordinate 8,411,062, forward strand.
TATTGCTCTCAAACTCTCAAACCCTAAGTCCACTTCTTGGGCAAGAGCATCATCCTACAAGTATTGGTAAGTGTTTATTCTTGTAATTTAATATATTATGTACATGAGAGGTTATGTATATCATGGTAGTTATGGTGGCAAGGTGTTGAATAGTGCACTTTTGGTTTTTGATAAAAGATGTGCATTCTTGTGAATTAAACTTGAAATATGACTTGTGGGTTTGATGAAAAGGCATGGTATGGATGAAATACCAACATGTATGGTGTGATTACATTAAGAAACTTGTTATTTCCATAAAAGTGTAAATTATGGGATTTTGGCCGATTTGTTGTTGTGAGGTGTATTGAAGTAATTTGATGGCATAATTGTGATGTTGTGGTGATGGAGAAGTGTAAAGTATGAACTTGGTGTGACATGATCTTGGCTATCATGTATTGGTCAATGTATGGAATATTGTGGGATTATTGGAATAATAAATTCATAAATGATATTTTGGTCAATGTTGGGCATGTTGTGGTATTATTGATATGACCATGCCGAAAATGATATTATCAAGGGGAAATGACATATTAAAGCCAAACATGTGACTTGTTGTTATTGTATGCATTTGTAAGGTAGTTGGTGGTTAATGTTGGTTCCATTATGTATTTGTGATGTAGAGTGAAACGTAAAGAAGGAGTGGAATTGTTGCTCTCACATATTTGATTGTGTACTTACATTGGGAAGACAAGGTATGTAAGGTTACTTTGTCCGTATCTTTCTGCGGCAAATAGTGTCCATATTGACATGTCACTAGTCCTATCCCGAAATGTGCTAAGGTATCCGATATCCGTTTATCACTAGTCATTGTCATATATTTTCTACTCATGGATCATTTGTGAATCTCATGTCTCATATTCATGGTTAATGTTCCGAAAGCTCAAATAAAGTTATGTTCCAATATTCCAATAGTGCCTATACTTGTGTCTCTTGTTCATGGATTATTGTCCAGTGGTTCCAATGGTATCATGGTGCTAGTAATGTTATATTTCTCATGATGTTTATTCACATGTCTTTCACTCATTGGTTAATGATTCAAAGCTTCCAACAATGTTATGTTCCAAAGTTCCAAAGTGATGTTATGATTATCAAAGTATCAATCTCAAAGTAATGAACAAAGTAATGCTAATGTGGTCAATGATCAAGTACGGGTGGCACGTCTAGGGGCGTAAGCCTAGCTCGACTCGATCCCGAGATATGGATTTATGGGTGGCAAGTCTAGGGGCGTAAGCCTAGCTCGACTCGATCCCGATGTATTGATTTATGGGTGGCAAGTCTAGGGGCGTAAGCCTAGCTCGACTCGATCCCGAGATATGGATTTATGGGTGGCAAGTCTAGGGGCGTAAGCCTAGCTCGACTCGATCCCAACATGACGATAAGTCATGGAAAGACCCACTGATCAGTAGGGGCCCGGGTACATTGTTATCATTGAGCATTGAGATAAAGAAAGCAAAGAAAGTAATGAAAACAATCCACATGGTTTCCAAAAATGCAAAATGGTGACTTATTCATATTGGTTATTCATATGCATCTGAGTTCATTGAAAAATTTATGAATTGTACAGTTTCATTTGAGCCTTACATACTCAGTACTTATTCCGTACTGACCCCTTTTGGGGAACTTACCTTACATGTTGCAGGTGCAGGCTAGTAGGCCGCCACAGTAGGTTGCTAGCTGTTTGCGGTTCATTGGTGAGCTCCAGTTAATTCGGGGCTTCTCCGAGTCATAGTGATGCATATGGTTTGAAATAGTACATTGTGTATAAAGCGGGGACTTGTCCCGACTTTCAGTTAGTTTTGGGTAAATGCATCTGTTAGAGGCTTTTGTAGACGTATGTGGGTGTATGTGTATAAGATGATAGATGAAGTCTGGACTTGATGGCCTCAACGGCCAAGTTTCTCATATATATATACGTCATATGTCCTATGCTTTCCGATTTTAGCCTTTCATGTTTCTATGTGATAGTAGTGTTTCCTATGACATGCATATGACTAAATAGAAGCAAAGCTTGGTTCTCTCGGGCCTTATCGGCGCCGGGTGCCAATCACGTCTTGATGGGATTCGGGTCGTGACAATTCCCTAAAACTTGGGGATATGTAGGTTGGGCCCTTTGTTGAAAACTCGACTGCATTCCAGCCCTCTTATTCCGCAACTTTTCCGATTCTTTAAAAATTCAAAGTCGGGATAGCTTGTGAATTCTTTGAAATTCGTGCGAAACCAACCTCTTTGAGAAACGAATTTGTGGTTGAAAAAAAATTAGGAACGTCAAACTCCCTTTGCCCAGGGTTACTTGCATTCACCCTACCCAAAGGGAGGGGGCAGTTGGTGACACCTAATTTTTGCCCTCCCTGACTAAATTTAATCCTGAGTTTCTTCGATTTTAAAAAAAATCAAAATATTTATTTTATTCGGATAAATGCTTTCTGAAATATTTATTTGAGTTAATTTTATTATTTAAGTGATGAATTATACATTTCCGTACTCATGTATACGAGATAGTATAATTTTGGTTGCTTAAATAATTATTGTGTCAAAGGTTAAATTTTGACCAAGAACTATCTTAAGAATAAATTCAAATGGATAAAGTCTTGATTTAAATATAATTGTTCTTAAAATATTTTATTTGGAAAATATTTATTTGATTTTATTAAATCAAGAAGCTCGATATTAAAGTAGACATTAATTCGTTTAAGTTTTGACTCAATTTGGTCAATTTATCGAGATTAGGCCTTAATTGAGGTCAAATTGGTTACAATTGCAATGCAATTGATCCATTGACTCTCTATTTGGCTAGATTTTTAATAAAACTGACTAATTCCTATACCAATTGGCTACTTATTATATAGCCTATTTCTACTCAAACTACCTAATTTCTAACCTTTTAATCTATCCGACCCAGCCTATTTCAAACCGAACCGACCTGGCCCAACCTCCTTATAACCCCTTCTCCCCCTCTTAACCCGACATAACAAACACTACAACAACAACATCAGCAATTCAAACCCTACAAACCCTAAATTGATTTTCTCTTGAGCCGCCGCAATTTCCAACAAATCTAGCTCTCAAAATTCGTACCCCTCCGCGTGATAAGCACACATTTTTGTACGGGGAAGCTTCCAGATTGTCCACGCCCTCTTCTCCCATTCGTTCCCTGTACGAGCAAGGACGGAGACTCGCTAATCTCCGTCCATTTCGTTGATGTCTCTTGATAGCCTTTCGATTGGGAATCCATTTCCTATCCCACATCGCTATTCCTCACAAATTCCACCCAATTACCACATCGAAAATCTATTTTCAAAGCCCCAATTTCATTCCTATAAATACCCTACTATTTCTACTTCGAAAAAGGGGAGGTTAGATGAGGAATTAGTGGAGAACCCCAATTGAGAAAGGGATTTCGCTGAATTCAAAGTTTCTAGGCAAGAATCCATATAAGACTGGTTTGAGCTTTAGATTTCGGCTAAGAAATAAGTTGGTTTTTTCGGGTGGTGGAAACAATTCCGACGAAAGTTCGTAGTCCTGTTTGCTGCCCGAAAAAAGGTAATTCTCTTCTCGTATGCTTTCTTGTGCAAATTTTAATCAGATTTTTGAGTTGATGTTATGTCAATCCTCTAATTTCATGTTATTTGGTGTTTTCTTGTTCAGTTTATCTAATGGATTATACGACTAGAACTTATGGATTATATAACTAGAACTTTACCTTATTTACTTTACTTTTTCATCCCTTTACCTCTGTTATTTGTTTAAAGCTAACCTTTTAAATTTATTCCCACTCAAGTTGATATTCTTCTTCTTTTTCTTTGTTTAATTATCCCTGGTTTGGCTGAGTCTAAATGAATCATGCAATTATGTGATTAGTCGTGGGTATTTTTTGAGTTTACGTTGAAAGATTTGTGATTAAATTAGTATGATTTCTTGCTTTCTTACATGAAGGATTTCGTTTGTTTGGGAGACATGAGTGGATTCTAGGTTTAGTTGAGCTCTAGACGAAGTTGAATATCAATTCGGCTTCTCTCTGTTTGCTCCTAAAACACCTTAGATCCTGAGGTTACTCTTTGGAGTTGTAAATCCTAAACATATATATACATGTGGTTCAATTTGAGATCTGCTACTCTCTGCTAAGTGATTTAAATAGTGTTATCTGCTTGTTTGAATCTGGTTCGAGCTCTTTTCTTGAAATCTGTTTCGGATAAATAAAGGTAGAACTCCCGTCTTTAAAATATAAAAAGAGCTTATCTTTCCCTTTGAAAATTAATCCTCTCTTTTTCCTTTCTTTTAACTTTTGGTTAGTTTCATTCTAGGTAGTACGTAGGATCCAGTAATCATATTAGCATAATGTTAGTTTCATCAATAATGTTAATAGTAGTTCATTCCTTTAATATATTATGTGCTATCTGCTCAAGTTTCACACTTCAATATGCAATTATTTTGATGTAGTTAGCAATTGGAGCATGATTTTCTAATAGATATGTTCAACTTTGCAAATTGTGTAAAGCTGTCGTCTTTGTTTAAAGAGTATGCGGAGTATGTAAGCCTATTAGAAAGGTTCTTAGGATCTCACTAATGTTCTAAAAAGCATGAGCACGCAGTAGCAATTTTACTTAGTCGAGCTTATAAATCGATGTGAAGCTGGAATATGCTCTATATATTTACACACTTAAATTCACACGATTAGTGGTTTCCTTTCCTTCACCTTCTTTATATGCACATAGCTGGAAACACAAATCATGTATTCTTCCATGATGAGTGTTTGATCTAAAAATGCTATATTTTGCTCTCGGTTACTAGATAGATATTTCTATTCACCTTCAACATAAGTAAATTAGTAATGTGACTGACCATTCCACAACCTGTTATGGATCCTCTTTCCTTTTGGGTAGATTAAGGCATGTTTAAAGAAATGCAGCATGACACTGTGTAAAAAATGGTAATCCTTGACCCTTAACTTGAGCATGAAGTGGCTTAATTCCATTTTTAGCCTTCCTTGAAGGTTGGCCTGCAGATTCCTTAGTTTTGTTTAAAGGTAGTCTCCAAGCTATTGTTTGTTAGTTCTCTCCAAATGTCATGTTTAAATACGGTGGTGTTTCAGATTTGTGATCTTTCTCAAATAGTAGTTGTTTTGGTATACTTTTCAAGCTCTATGATTTATGTTCATAATCAAATGCTTCCCCCTCCTTTCCCAACCTGTTGATTAACAATAATAAGAAATTTCGTTAGTTGACTTCTCTCCTGTTTTTGAGTGTTTTAATTTCTGTAATAAGTAGTTGGTTGCTACTGGCAATTCCTTTCCCCATTTAAAAATTGGTTTGATTGAGTTTAGTTTCATATAGCTCACTTGTTAATTCCTTATATTTTGTTTGTTTTACATGAACTCTTCGTCACGAGTCCATTTGGACTCCCATCTCCCTTCGCATCTTCCAATGGGGCCAAGCCCCGAATTCGAGTCAAAACTTCATCCCCAAGTCTCAAAGTAGACCAAAACCATGAAGCACAAGGCTGTATACGCAGATGATACAACAGTATACCAATGATATACAGGGAAAGACAGGAAAGGGAAGATAATATACAGGTTTTCAAGCTATTATATAGCGTATACAACCAAAAACGTGGAGAAAAAGAGACCAATATACAGCTGGTATACATGCAGGAAAATGGACCAAAGTCCAAACTTGGATTGCTTTGAAAATGGACCAAAAGAGGCCCAAATCACAACTTTCTCTTTGTTCTATTTCTTTGTATTTATTTGATTATTTATTTGTAATTTAATTTAGTTAATCTAGATGAATCCTCGGGGAACAAGTTTATATTGAAAATATTCATTTTCTTTTGGTCATTTAATATTTTTAATTCGCTCTATTTAGGCAAACTTAAGCTCATAGAATAACTTGGAGAATTTTCTATATCCCTTCATAGTTATTAAGTAGCTTAAATTCATGTTTAGTAATTGGGTTAACTATTTAATTCAAAAACTTGACTCGGGTAAGATTGTTAAGTTAGAATGATTTTGAAACTTTGACATTTTTTTTATTTCACAATTCGGAACAGGTAGATGAATGAGTATTGAATAAATTCTATTCTTTTAAATAATTCTTTTTTAAACAAGTTATGCCTATGAGATTTTTTACAACTTAAAAGAATTTTTCAAAAATTTAGCCAAATAAGTTGAATTCATCGGGAACCACACTTTGTGGATTTTCGAAAGTGCCTAACACCTTCTTTCGAATTTATTTGAACCCTTACTTAGACTCTGGCTTTTATTAAAGGTTTTCCTTAAAAATTACCTTTTTTAAATGGTTTCTTAATTTTCCTAAAAATTAAGTGGCGACTCTAAGTTATTTTTTAAATAAATTAAATAGACTTTTTCGCCACGAAGTTATGAAGTTTTTGAACTTTTTTCGAAAACGATCGTAACAATGACCTCAAGAAAACTAGCACCAGAATTGGTGGGCTGGGGGTTCCAGCCCAATCTAGTCCTCTGCTTTGGGCAAAATCCAAGAATTCAAGATAATCTCAGAGCCTATATCACCAAAAGTCACTTGTGCAGGTATTGTGCATGTATAGTGTCACGACCCAAATGGCCATGAGTGGCACCCACTCTAATACTTCGGTGGGAGAACCATCTAACCCAAGACATTACCCAATCATTGCAGTCAATATTAAGACGGGGCTATCATAAAAACCAACTTAATATTAATAAATCCAAAACTAATCTTTAATTATTGCGGAAATCAAACGAACTACTTATTAAAATCCCCAAGACCCGAAAGTCATCGTACAAGAACTTCTAAAATAAAAACCATATCTAGAAGAAATGTCTAGAATAACAAAAGATAAAGAGTGTGGCATTGTCCGAAAGAAGGACAAGAACTAATATGATGATCCATGGCAGCCTGGAGCTGAAGTGCTCACCCTTGGATCGAGATCAACTATCAAACGCTAGAGATGAGGTCGTGTCTGAGCCTCTGGAACACTTTCTGCACTCAACAAAAGAAGAGTACAGGGTAGTATCAGTACAAGCCACTATGTACTGGTAGGTATCATAGGCCAACTCAATTTAATAACATGTCTACAACATAAATCAAATAACAAGTAGATGGGCATCAACACATAGCAAGTATTCAATAAATCAGTAAATACATTAATGACGGACCAAGAAATGCTTACAAACAATCCACGTAGTCATCAACAATATCACGGAATCAACAATAATACCATAAGTAATAAATATGTCCTTCTCAACCTCACCTTTAGAACACCGTTAGCTCGTTATCATCTTATTAAACTACACAACCTCTCATTATCAACATTAGTCTGTACACACATGCTAAGAGACTTATTTCTGCCCAACTAGTCATGACCTGCAGGGGACAATCTAAGTCCATGTACCGTATCGGCGTGGTACCCGATCCTCCATAAATAAGTAATATCAATATTAATATCCGTACCGGCGTGGTACCCGATCCTCCATAATTATATTATGTATATTTTATCAAATTCATACTATCTCTCAGGATACAACACGATGTACTAAAATTTACAAGTACACTTATAATCATAAGGAAATACAATCAAGTTCGATTTTTCAGTAATTATTCATGCAAGTATCAACAATCCAAATATCATCAAATTCAAGTATGTCCGAAGACCAATCCACAAGTATCCAATTTAGGAGCATACACATAATTAAATTGAGTCTAAACTCCAATTAAACCATAACCTACCTCAACCGAAGAATCCAAATGCAAGCTAATTTGCAAGGGCCTTGCCCTTCCGTAAAGTCTCCGGAGGATCAAAATCTGTTCAAATACATAATCCCCATAAGAGTACGAATCTAATGACACCTATTTTATCATTATTTTAATGATTAGCCATCATTGTCTAGCCATCATTCCATATAACCAATGATTGGCATCATCCTTACTATTTTTGTTCAATACCGTAATACTTATTTCTCCATATGATGAGTAAAATATGTTTAATTAAATTAGGATCCAATTTAAGCTTACAGAGAAACACCCAAAATAGTAGATGTCAAACTCAGTGGCTTAACCCCAACCCCTCAAACTTCCAATATCATGACTTCAATAGGAAGGAAAAATTCCATAATAATTGCCAAATACTCATTGCCAAAAATAAAGGCATTAGCAAAACCCCATAATGATTGCCCAATCGTTGCTGCCACTGCCAATAATGGCATTAACATTAACAATCCTTATGTAACATTTTTGTAATCATTACCACTTGACCAAAACAATTAAAATGATTCTCCATTTTAACAATTACCTGGGAGCCCGAGTCAGTGATGGACGTCGCCCTAATAGCCGCCTCCCTCTTTTTTTTTTTTTTCTTTCTCTGTTATGGTTTTATGAGGTTAGACCTATTTGCTTCAATTAATCTTGAACGTGGTTTACTAAGAAGGACAAAGTTGTGGCTTTGACCCTTTAAATCACTCATTAAACTAATTATCTAAAATACCCGAAACTTCTAATAAATCCTCAAAATTTGTTCGGAATCCCATAGAAATAATTCAAATATGCAAACTGACTAAGAAGTATGTTCCGAACCTATTGGAACATTAAAATACCAAAGAGATGTCATCTTGACCACAAGTTGACCGTGGTCGAACTTAACTTTCTTAAAATCCAAGAACCCAACTAATGACAATTCATTCCCGAACACCTCGACAATCGGTACTACCCGTCTCCCTAAGTCATAAATCACGTATATACACTACGGAGAGAGCAAAAATGGGAAAGTTCACAAAACGACTAAAAGGGTCGTTACATATAGTTTTCCGCTATGTTGTTCGGACTCTTCAAGAAACTGCAGTGGATGCATGTCGATCCAATATGGATGCAACATTTTTGAAGAGTCCGAACAACATAGATTTAAGAGACAAGTTCAGTTGTAAAGATTGTTTTTAGTTCAAATCTTGAAAAGTAATACAATTTTTTTCGTTTTGAGCCACAAAAGATTGAATTTTTTACTGTCTCACTATGCAGGGGAGATCAAGGTAAGACCAAAGCAAGGCAGCAAATGCAAGGATGGGCAATCAGTGATGGAAGAAATCATTGTTGTGACTCTTTTGGTATATTTCTCTTTTGTCTTCTTATTAATCATCTTTAGAGGTTTACTTTACTTGCGCCTGCATGAGATTTGATTATTTCGGTCAAAACAGTACTGAGGCAGTGACCTATAATCAACACCCTGTATGCATCAAACAGGACAGATATAGAATTGAAATTCAAGTGCAAAAAGTAGAGAGTAACCTGCAAACTGGTGGTAGTTCTTCAGGATCAATGTGACCAGAAACTAGCCCGGAGATGTGCAATGTATCCTTCCAGTTTGCAGCCTTTCCTAGTGTTTGGTACACATGAAGATTGCTATCATATCTAACTCGTCTGGTTGTTGGATCACACGAATAGTACTCATTCTTCACTTCAACTTCTTGTTCATGAAATTTACGAGTCCCATCGATCATTCCTTCCAAAACACTCGAGGGAACCCCATGATTTATCAGTTGAAAAAAGTGGTGTCATCAACTTGAATGTGCAGCCTTGCTAGTCTCTCCTTTGTTAGTAGCCTATTTTGACTGGCTAGCCACACTATCATCCTTTGTTTGGGAAGCATTATCGAGGTCCACACAAGGTCAGCCTCCTTCATTCTAGGCAAGGTTCCAATCAAAGCCTTATAGCTCCTTGAAATAGAATAAGCACCTGTTTCTGATAGAGTATATCTATCTCCTTGGTACCAGCCAACCATTTGTGTTTTCAGAGAATTTAACTTCTTCCAATACCAACTACAATCCACAGGAGGGGTATGCTCCCAGATGTCCTCAGTATCCTTCATATATATGCCATTCACCCATTTTACCCATAATAAATCTTTCTTCCTAGCCAATTTCCATAAAAACTTCCCAACAGAAGCTATGTTCCAGTTGAGGCACCCTCTGATATTTAAACCACCATACTTCTTTGGGAAATTAACTCTAGTTACTATTGCTCTGACTGCTCACTTTGCGCATGAACCATTCCTCATTGCAGATAAGGCATAAGGACAAGTAAAATGGACCAGAGGGAGTACGTCTTGGCGTACTTTATAAACTTTTTAGTTTATTGTTTTAGTCATATTTAGTTTAGTGAGAGTTTTTACATTGTTACTGTCAAATGCATTTTTTTATTCTCTAAAAAACCATATTGTTGGGCCTATTTTCTCAAGTGATTTTATCTAAATGTTCACTTCTTAGGGTGTAGATTAGTTTCAAGTTTTTGCACGGATTGCCCCTATCTTGAAGTGGTCTTTATTTAGAGAACCTTTGCCCTCTCTGAGAAAGGTTTAGAGATCTTAGCCTCTGTCAACTTAAGTTGGTACGAATAAGTTATGCCTTGCGATTTTATTTTATTTTTTTGCCTTGTAAGGCATAACTTCGAGGAATGGAAATGAAGGATACATAAGGGAGTATCTTCTTGAGATTTATCCCTTTTATTTGAAACTAAACAGCAGAATAAGAAATACATAGTTAAAAAACATTATTGTATTGTGAATCACAAACACTGACATTGTTCTGTCTGAATGATGATAGTCTTTTCTATGGTTTATGGTGATTTTTGCTGCTGCTTGGCAACGTGGTGCTCGGTCTATCTTCACAGCCTGAAAAGATCAAGAACAGTCTTGTCAAGAGGCTTGGAGAAAAATTTAGCAAGATAATCAGCTTGGAGAAAAACTTAGCAAGAAAATCGACTACTAGAAAGTCTTTATATAGTGGGGGGGTTTCTTCTGATATGAGCTCTTTGATTGGACCCCACATCTTTGGAGGTGTAGAACCTTCACCGAAGAAGCATGCCACTGAAATCCTTGTCCCTACCTTTTTTGCTACAACTCTGTGAATTGCACTTACAAACTTGTCATTTGATAGGATCTGTGACGAATAAGATTGAGATGAATAACAAATCGTGAAAAAATGAACAAAATATGAGAACAAAAAGTTGTGTTTAGTTGCAAACCTGGAGAAGGTCACCAATATTAACAATCAAACCATGTTCAATCGGTTTAACATCAGCCCATTGGTTATCATGCATGACTTGGAGCCCACCAATCTGATCTTGAAGCAGAATGGTAAATAAAACAGGATCTGTATGCTTAGTGGTACCAAGAGTTAGCTCTGGTTGTGGGCATGCCGGGTAGTAATGGCATGCCAATGCTCGTCCTTTGTCACATTTCGCGGCTTTCAAATGGCCTGCTTTTAGTCCAAGAGCTTCTGATAGTAAGCCAAGAAGCACGCCCCCTAGTTTTGTGACATTATTTATGTACTCAAGGGATATTTTCCTGGACATTAGGAAAAGATCAGAGATTAATAAGTTGCCAAAAAAACCATAAAGATCAAACATGTCAAACAATTGTGCCCTTTGCTGAAAGAAAATTTTCAGATTGTTGCTGAAGGAGAAACACCTAGATGAGTTGGAATCCCTTGTAACTAATGATTTCAAAATGCAGTATCCTTCTTTGAATGCTATATGAGGGCAAGGTCGAGCGAACGTCTCTATGAATTTCTTAATATGTACAAGGTTTTGGGCAAAAGGTATTAGGTTCCCGTGTCCTCTTAAGTTATACTGAGGCAGTGACCTCTAATCAATAAATCTGAAGATTTAATCAAAAACTTCAACACTCTGTACGCATCAAATAGGACAAATATAGAATTGAAATTTCAGTGCAGAAAATACAAAGTTACCTGCACACTGGTGGCATTTCTTCAGGTTCAATGTGACCAGAAACTAGCCCAGAAATGTATAATGTATCCTTCCAGTTTGCAGTCCTTCCTTTTGTTTTGTACTCAAGAAGATTGCTTTCATACCTGACTCGCACTGGCTGTTGGATCAGACGAATAATACTCTTTCTTCACTTCAACATCTTGTTCATGAAAATTTACGAGTCCCATCGATCATTCCTTCCAAAACACTTGAAGGAACCCCATGATTTATCACTTGGAAAAATCCCCATTTCTCAGATGCTTCCCTTGTTTCATCAACAATCTTCTTACGTTGATCTTTAACTTCTATGCCATTGAGATCCATCACTGGAACCTGTAGGGTTGACTTGCACATATTCAACTCCTCAGCAAGTTCATGAGGTGGCCTAATGAAAATTCTTGGAATCTCGAAGATTCCAGCATCAACTAATCCTTTAACACCAGCTTTTGTATCATCAATAGCCTTATTCTCATCTGATGGATCATAATCCATTGCTAAATTCAGCTTGAGACTCTTCAGTGCCGGATGTATTTTCTTCTTAATTTCAAGAAGGTCAGCTCTTGAATATTCAGAAGAAACATAAATCTTTTATAGTTAGTTTGAAGTTAAGACTGCAGATCTGGGTTGTCACTTTGTCCTTGAATTTTGTAAACTACTACTTTTTTTTAACTATTGTTTTCTTCATATTGTTTATGTATGACTATAAAAAGTTTAGGTGGACATTTTGCAAAGAAACCATAAATGCCCACATGGCCACATGGGACTTTTGGCAATGCCTGTTAGGTTATTTAAAAAAGATGCAGAATCAAGTAGGTTGAACATATGATTAAAAATTTGTTGCATATGCCATGCTTCTACATAAAGGGATAAGCGGCATATTCCTCTAGAGGCATCAAATATCCTCGGTGAGTATTAGAAAGGAACGGAACTATTAAATAAGAAATTGTTCAGCATAAATAAGTGTTGCGATGTTCTTTAGAAAATTAGTAAAGGGCTTGGTTAATGGGATCGGAAACATGACCTGATGATACTACATTAGATTGATTACTTTGAGATGAGAATGGACAAACAGATCAAAAATGAAAGATATACAAGGGTGTGTTCTTGGTAAAAACAGGACTAACAAAGATGCTCTTGGCTAATCCAGTACTCATGTGTAAAACATTATTGTACAGACAATAACAAACTTTAATGCAAAGACAATGATAGCTTTTCTGAAGGAATATCCTGATGATGCTCGTCGCTGATTGGTAATGTAGCTCTTGGTCTGTCTTCATAGTCTGAAAAGGTCAAGGAGAGACGTACCAATTGGCCTGGACGCAAACTTAGCAAAATAATCAGTTACTGTAAATTCTTTATATAAGGGGGGATTTTCTTCTGATATTAGATCCTTGATCGGACCATAGATCTTTGGATGTGCAAAACAACCATTGAAGAAGCATGCCACTGACATTCTAGGTCCTACCCCATTCGCTAAAACTCTATGATTAGCACTCACAAACTTGTCATTTGATAGGATCTGTTACAAAACGAAACTGAAATAAGTCGGACATATTTTTTTAAATTGAAGATAAATGAGACTAAAAAAGTTTTTTCTCTTTACAAACCTGGAGTGCTTCGCCAATATTAACAACCAATCCTTGTGCAACCGGTTCAACATTGATCCATTGGTTGTTGTGCAGGACTTGAAGGCCACCAATTTGATCTTGAAGAAGAACAGTAAGGAAAGTAGGATCTGTATGATTCACAGTGCCAAGAGTTAGCTCTGGCTGTGGGCAAGCTGGATAGTAATGGCAACTCACTGATTTTCCTTTGTTACATTCCATATCTTTCAAGTGATCTGGTTTTAGCCCGAGTGCTTCTGATAGTATGCTGAATATAGTTTCCCCTAGCTTTGAGAGGTGATTTATATAGTCAACGATTCCGTCCCTGGATATTAAGAAAAAGATTTAAGATGTAATATAGCCTAACATGTCAAACATTGTACAACCATTTACTGAAGGACAGATGAATTTCGATATTTCCAAAAGATTTGACATCTTTATTGAATAGAATTCTCTATATTCAAAGATTTCATTATTCAGACTAGTCATCTTAGATAATAAATGAGGGCAAAGCTGAATGGAACATATCTTAGAATTCTTCCGTTGCCCTGCTCCTTTTTTTTTTTTTTTTTTTCTCGCAATCTTTTTATTGAGTTGTTCACACAACCCAATATGGCATGAGAGCAGGTCGTCGACATCATGAGTTCAAACCTCATGAGCATCCATTGGGAAAAAAAATCCTTGCTTGACTCATTTTTGAAGATATAATTAAGTGAATAAAACAAGTCCCTTTAAACAGCTTAAGCTTTTAGATGAGATGTACACAAAATTCAATATGGTACCAGAACAGGTAGAGGTTCTGAGTTCAAATCTCACCGTACACCTATTATACAAGAAAATTCACGTGACCTGCATGTGAGGGGACGTGTTGAAGATATAATTAAGTGGTTATAGATATACTTTCTCCAACAACTTAAGCTTTTAGATAAGATAATCCCACAATTATCAACAAGTTTGTCCAACCAACTGATCTAACTACTCCATGAAAAATCAAAGGAATGAAATTCAAGAGCAGAAGAATATATATACTTACCTGCAAACTGCTGGTATTTCTTCAGGATCGATCTGACCAGAAAGTAGCATAGAAATGTTCAGTGTATCCCTCCAGTTTGCAGTTTTTGATTGATAAAGATCAAAGTTGCACACATATCTAACTCTTCTCGCTGGATCACGCGAGTAGTACTCTTTCTTTAACTCAGCATCTTGTTCGTGAAAGTTCGTGTGCTTGACTCATTTTTGAAGATATAATTAAGTGAATAAAACAGTACCCTTTCTAACAGCTTAAACTTTTAGATGAGATGTTCACAAAATTCAATGTGGTACCAGAGCAGGTAGAGGTCTTGAGTTCAAATCTCACCGTAGACCTATTATACAAGAAAAATTCACAGTAAAAATCTGACCTGCACGTGAGGAGACATGTTGAAGGTATAATTAAGTGGATAAAGGTATACCCTCTCTAACAACTTAAGCTTTTAGATAGGATAATCACACAATTATCGAAAAGTCTGTCCAAGTAACTGATTTAACTACTCCATGAAAAATCAAAGGAATGAAATTCAAGAGCAGAAGAATACATATACTTACCTGCAAACTGCTGGTATTTCTTCAGGTTCGATCTGACCAGAAAGTAGCATAGAAATGTTCAGTGTATCCCTCCAGTTTGCAGTTTTTGATTGATAAAGATCAAAGTTGCTCATATATCTAACTCTTCTTGTATGATCACGAGAATAGTACTCTTTCTTTAACTCAGCATCTTGTTCGTGAAATTTACGAATCCCATCAATCATTCCTTCCAAAACACTTGAAGGAATCCCATGATTTATCAGTTGGAAAAACCCCCACTTCTCTGATGCTTCCCTTATGTCATCAACAATTTTCTTACGTCGATCTTCAACTTCTATGCCACTGAGATCTATCATTGGACAATGTAGAGTTGATTTGCTCAGAGTCAACTCTTCAACAAGTTCGTCAGATGGCCTAATAAAAATTCTTGGAATTTCCACAATTCCAGCATCAACAAGTCCCTTAACACCAGATTTTGTATCATCAAAAGCCTTTATCTCCTTCGATCGATCATAATCCATTGTTAATTCAGCTTGAGACTCTGCTGTTCTGGACATATTTATTCTTAATTTCAAGAAGGGTAAGTTTCTTGAGCAGTTAATAAGTTAGTTAAAGTCAACTAGTGCTCGTAAATAGTGTGGTCCAATGTGAATATGTAATTAATTAAATATTTTTATATTATATTATATTATATGGACAAAAACATGTAAATTTGTTATTAAGGCTATTAAGTTTATCTCTTCCATTTCCCCCAATGCAAGAACGTAACCACATAATGGCTTAATAAATTTTTCCTCCATTACTCATTAATTAATACATATCAAATCATATTGTGATATGATTGAGGCTATTAAGTTTAACTCCTCCATTCCTCCCCTAATGTATGAACGTAATCACTAAATAGCTAAATAAATTATTCCTCCATGAATTGGAGTAATGATTCATCAGGTGTAAGAATTTCAAAAGCCACCTTTTTAAAACTCCTTAATTACCCACTCATCAATTCCCCTTATTCCTTATGTATAAAAAATATTCATTTACTGCCTTGTCATGATTCCCTTACCCTATTTATACTATTCTCATAAAAGGTATCAATTTCTCCCTCCGTTTACTTTTACTTGTCACTAATTTTTAATTGGATTCCTACTTTTACTTGTCATTTTCGACATATCAAGAGAAGACAACTTCTTTTTTTCCTATATTACCCTTAGCATTAATTATTTTTTCTCCAAATTAATTTCAAGACACAAAGAAGACATCATTTAGTTGGGGTACTATAGTAAAATAGTCATGCTATTAATTGTTTTTCTTAATGGGTGTGCCAAGTCAAAACATGACAAGTAAAAGCGAATGAAAGGAGTACAAATTTGTTGTTTTCTGTCAAAGAACACCAAAGGCCATAATCAATACTGAAATGGGATATTAATAGTATCTTCCTCATAATTCCTCCGTTTCTTCACTTACCCATTTCATTCTTCCAGGAAATATAATGACCCTCTCGGTCATTTTCCTCGTTTTCTTGCGTTCTCGGTATTTAGAGCTTTTTTATAACTGCCCTAAATTATTTATGACTTGCTGGAACTGATAGTTGGGTTTCCGGGCAGTTCGTTTGAGAATTTTATTAACACCGAACGTGTTTGGGAACATTAAAAAATAAATTAGAATTTGGTAAAAAGGTATAGTTAATTACCTTTCTAAAATGTTTTTGATATTTATAAAAAAATTTAGTTACGATACATTTATATTATTTTATAATCTATTAATATTTACGCGGAGATAGTGAATTTAGCTATGTTAAAATAATATTATTATATGATAGAGGCTTTATTAGAAGTAATTTTCTATTAATTATGGTATATTTAAAAAGTTGTATTATTTTACCATGAACCCATGAAATATCCAAGTGCACATGTTAAGAGATAAGTATAAATATGATGTTGACACCTCACTGCCACATGAAAGTAAGGTAGTACTACCACCTTAAACATTTTCCATGTGTTTTGCATTAAACTAATGATTGCAACTTTAAGCATCTAATGGATAATCAATTTGGTAAAATGGATGATATTTTTGTCGGCCAATAACACTTGGTACATAGATTTCTTTACCCATATACACTTAAAAGACTATTGTTTCATATTCTGGTTTCATAAAAAGGCTCATATCAAAACTATTTTTTCCAATGTGCTAAATTTATGTATATAATTCACGTCAAAGAAGTTTTGGCAGATGGAATTTTTTTTTAACTCAACATTTGATTCTCGAAAAGAAACGACATCGGAATAGTTGATCGAAAGTGCATTGTCTGGCTTTCTGGTAGGCTAGGTTTACCTTCCTTTACACTTAGATTGGGCTTATGTGTGATATATGTATGCTATTGTGCTGGTGTTGTGGGCTGTTATTATAGACTTGGTGGTGGTGGTTTGCTGTGATTTAGGCCTTCCAGGCCGGATAGGGCTATTCGGACACATTCCAGGCCCGTTATCCTCGTGGTACACCACAGATGACCTATTTGACGTCAGATAGTATTACTGTTGTTGTTGCTGGTTGGGAAAATGTCATTGTTGGACCTTAGTACAAGCTTAAACATACTTAGCCCAGACTTAGACAGGTATAACTAGACTTGATATCCGGGACCCGGTAGTGAACCCCGTTACCCTTTTAGCCTACTTGTCAGAACTTTGACATCTTTGGGCTTAGTTAAGCCCTAGTGTGACCTGTTAGACTTGTGACGGGATTGAGTCACTCCGATTATATCCGGTTGACTTGTTTAGCCTTTTAGTCCCTGATAGCACCTCACTTGATCAGGATTGCTGGCCTTGGCTTAGAATTAAGACCCGCCTTGCCATGAGCTACTCTAGACACCCGGACTGAATTAGATATTGTATGATAGTAGACTATGGATCTAGGAGGACCCAGGGACTTTCCTTATAGCAGATGATAAGTTAGCTCATTTACTTATACTTCGGCTTCGTCATGGCACTAGCATGTTCCCCGTTTATCTTTATGATGTGACATTTAGTTCTGTTCTGGTTACTATCTATGATGAGTTCCGGTTTGATTCCGGTTATTGATTTAGGTACGATGATTTTGGTTATTGACTATTGGGTGTTTCGGTTCGATTCCGGCCCCGGATTGTGGTACACTATGAGTTCTGGTACTGGGTACCGAGATTATGATACTATTGCTCTCTGAGTTCCGGTTCGAGTCTGGCAAATGTGATATATATGTGGCCTATTGTTACTACCTACTGTATCCGATTCGATTCCGACGTCTGGCCTCTTGTTATTACCCATTGATACCGGTTCAATCCTGACGTACCCTTGCTAGTTATTCTGATTACTGGATACTGATACAACTTCGAGATACTGGTGACTATGTATTTACTATTCTTGTGTGTCCCGCCGGTTTATGGGGGCCAGGCTGGATTATTGTTTTCTTTTGTGTGCCTATCGGGTTTATGGGGCCCCAGATAGGTTATGTTTGGCTTGTGTGTTTACTTAAGTATTTATTAACCCGTTATTCAGTATTGCACTTATTTTTCTCCCGAGCATATCTTTACACCTCAGCAGTCACTTATGTATTTATTATTTATACACCGGATCTAGCATGCACCTTTGCATTTTAGCTTGCTTATATTATATTGAGCGCAGTCGGCCGATGATGTCTACTGAGTATCCGTTGCCTGGTACTCATACTGCACTTCTGCATCTTTTTCCCCGATGCAGATTCGGGTACCAGTCGACAGTAGTGACGTAATCCTCCTTTCGTAGAACTGACTCCGGAGTAGGGTGAGCTTACTGACGTCCGAGGCAGATCCTACTCCATCTTCTACTGTATAGTCTTTTGCTCTCGAGACTGTGGTACTTATTGTATATATTTGGTTTCTGTCTGGTACTTTGGGTATGTCTAGTAGTGGCTTTTGTATCGACCTCACCAAGTCTTGGGAGGGATTCTTGACTTTATATATTGTCCTCTTCCTTCTCAATCTTGGCATGTATATATATTCTTATTCTGTTTTTATAGCATGTTTATAGATATGGTTACTTCCACTTCATCTCTACTATCTGAGATTTCGCCTGTTAGCCTGTCGTTTATCACTCCGGGCTAGGGTTTGGCTTGCCTATTGATGGGTGTTGACACCCAATTTTGACTCTCCGTGCTTAAAATTAACGTCTTCAGGCTTCCTGGACGTTAAAGAGCAAAAAATATAATTTTTACACATTTTACAATTTATTGATAATTATCCTTATTTTAGATTTTTTATCAATTTATTGTCATATTTTAACTTTTTCCAATTTATTGATAATTATCCTTAATTTCATAAATATTAGGATTTTTATCAATTTTTTGTCATTTTAATTCTTAACTATCATCTGCACATACACAATACGAGCAATATGATTTTTATTCTTAACCACACAATACATTTATTTTTACATTTAAATTTATACTTACATTTTTAAAAATTATATATACATTAGCTATATTTTTAGACACAGTCCATACATATCAAATAAAGTGAATTCACTGATATTCAAAACTCACACTGTGTATATTATGCGAAAATAAAATTACATAATGTGTAATATCTTCTTGTCCAATCATATTTTTTATTTTTATTCCTCTAAAAAAGGAAAAGAGACACATCCCTTGATTTTGTCAACCACCATATTTTGACTACAAACCATCCCTCTTTTTCTTTTCTTTTCTTTTCTTATCCACACACACAATAGTAGATTTTTGCTCCCTTAATTTTAGGCTTTTTGAAGACTTCATCCACACATACACACACTCACTATATTTTAAATTTTTTTTTCTCCATTATTTTCAACTTTTGACTTTTTCTATTACTTTTGCAAGATTCAAGGGATGTGTTTTTGACATTTTGGAAAAGAAATAAACTTGATAAGATCTTACCTCTTTCTTTTATATACTAACTCATCTCTTTTCATTCAAAAGGACACATACACACACACTCTTCTCATCTCCCTTTGCTCCCCCTTTTCCTCTCTTTTTTCTCTTCTCTCCATGACACTAACCAACACCAACACCTCCACAATAACCCTCTCTCATTTCTCCCTCCCTTTTTATTCTCTTAATGCTCCCCTCTTTCTCCATCATTTTTCCTTAAAGAAGAAACATACTATTGCTCACTTTTTAGAGTTCTTTCTTTTACTCTTAGGCTCACAATTATCTCTCCTCTCATGTTCCTTGTCTTTCTTCTCCAGTGGACTACTTTTCGACTCCAACAAACCCCACTTCATGACTGCGACTACATTTTTATGTATACATGTTTTTATTGAATCTTATTTCTTATTGTATTGCTTCTAATATCGTAATCTTTGTTTTAGTTTTTCATGCCTCCAATAGCTTATTTTTCTCGCTAATCTTACTTATCTTTTGAACAAAATCACACATTTTGCTATGAGTTTCTTCAAGCGGTTAACTTTTGTGCTAATTGAGTTTCTTTGACCACTCTAACGATGCTTGTTTGTTGTTCTAATATTTTTCATGCTACTTTGTTTGGCTATAATGAAATTTTTGGACCATTCTTTTTCTTAACATTTTATTAAATTAATAATGAGCAAATACTACATACATGGCCAATGAAAAAAATTCCGTCGGATTTTCGAGGCCTTCCCCATAACAAAAGACGAATTTTATTTTCTCAAGTTTACTTATTTTATATCAAGTATCAATACATGGCCAATGACAATATCTCTCCGTCGGATTTTCAAGGCCTTCCCCATAACAAAAGACAGATTTTATTTTCTCAAGTTTACTTATTTTATATCAAGTATCAATACATGGCCAATGAAAAAATTCCCGTCGGATTTTAAGGCCTCCACAAATAAAAGACGGGCATTATGTATACAAATACGTAACAAAAATAAATAAATTTGGGCGATGACAAAATCTTTATATCATCACAACAACACAAAAGTTTTACGATTCGTATCTTGGCAAGGCGATTTAGGACGGCCGATAATTCGAGCAACCACTTCGTAGCCATGGCGTATCGAAAACTTCATCCGAGCCCACTATCTAATAAAATATTATTTTTTATATATACATAGATGTACACATCTTTTTATAATTATTTGTTCATTACTAACATTTTATCAAGTGTTTATACAGGTTCTCGAGGATATTTCTTGAAGATGGCATTCAAAAAGGAGTTTGAATTTTATGTTTTTTTTTTTTATATATTCTTACAATTGTACAAATATTAATCATAGTGAAAACTTTATTTTGGGGCGTTGGGCGGGGGGATATTCTTTACTTACGTAACTCTCACCATGCGTTTAGGCAAAACTTAGGCCGTTAATATTTATATAAAGAATCAAACTGATTCGGATATTTAATCAATTAATTCACATTTTTTTTTCCATTAGAAAATATTGTGTAGTCTTTTCTTTCAAAATAAACATTCATTTTATTTAATCTTTTCTCCCATTAACTTTTGTCAAATATAAAATATTATTTGAATACTTTTCCTTTAGTATAATACAAAATTCTTCATACAAAGCCAACCGGGAACCTTCTTTCCAAACTCGCTCGACATTTATTTCTATACATTACACACAAAAGTGATTTCCTTTCATAAAAGAACACTTTTTTCACATACATATTTTTATACATACACAACATACTTTTGCTTATTTCTATACATATATATTACAATAATAAAGTCTATATATGTATTTGACATATCATGTTTTATACATGCATTTTTTACATTATTACATATCTTAATTATTCATACTTCTCAAAAAATGATTTTTCCTCCTTCCTTTTTGATAAATTTAGTCTAGTCGGGTACCACATTTTGTGGATTCTGAAGGATGCCTAACACCTTCCCTTCGGAATAACTTGACCCCTTACCTAGAATCTAAACTGGTTTTCGCAGATTAAAACATAAGTCATACATGTCAATAATTAAATAGGTTTCCTTATTTTCCTTAAAAATTAGGTGGCGACTCTACACAAAATCAATTCTTTTAGAGTCCATAAGTCATGCTTGTTTTAACCTTGGTGAAAATAGGACATGACAATGGGTTACGGTAGGCACCATCATAACTCAAATATTGGGTCATGACAACTTGGTATCAGAGCCTAGGTTTGTATGGGTAGTGTTGGTACATGAGCCAATGTGTGGTAGAGTCCTGCGGATCGGTGCGGGGACGCATGTATCCTATCCTCGGAAGGCTATGGAGCATTCTTAGAGGAGTCTCTCATTTTCTTGACTCATGTCCGTTCGTCGATTCTATGTTGGTTTCTAATCTTCATTTGGTTCACTCTTTACGCAGATGGATAGGATGCGTGGTGCGAAAGTCGGTGGTCTGGACCCCGAGCTTGCAGCGAGGGCTACAATTAGGGGCCTAGGTCGACCTAGAGGTCAGAGGCAGGGTAGAGCAGCTACCCCAGGCCGAGATCATGCTAGGGGCCAGTCATCCGATCCCGTTATAGCTTCAGATGCTCCACCGCCACTGCAGCCGGTGGTCCAGGGAGCAGCCCAGGCTCCACCTGGATTTATTGATGCTTCAGTACTCCGAGACACTTTAGTACAGTTGTTGGGATTAGTTGGAGGCCCGGGCGCAACCTGCAGCTTCAACACCAAGAGTTGAGATTCCGCCAGCGCCGGTAATTCCACAGCTGGTAGTAGCTCAGCCAGTTATGTATGCCAAGGAGCAGAAAATGTTGAGTCATTTTTTGAGACTAGCTCCACCCAGGTTTGCGGGTACACCAGGAGAATACGCTTATGAGTTCTTATCCAGCTGTGAAGAGAAGCTGAAAAATTTGGGATTAGTGGAGTCGCGCGGGGTAGATTTTGTTGCATATCTGTTTGATAGAATCGCAAAGAGATGGTGGAGAGGTTATCTTGATTCTAGGCCAGCTGGATCTCCATTTGTGACTTGGGCACAGTTCTCCGAGGTATTCTTGGGGAAGTATATGCCCCGCAGCATGCATGAGCATCTTCAAGATGAGTTTTCCAGGTTGAGACAGAGGTCTGTGACAGTAACTAAGTATGAGGCAAGATTCCATGATTTGGCCAGACATGCTACTATACTCTTGCTTGATGAGTACGAGAGGATTAAATGCTTTGTCAGAGGGTTGCGATTAAAACTCCGCAGGGCCACACAAAGTTTAGTAACTTCGGGGAAATCATTTGCTGAGATAGCTGAGCATGTGTATTTGATCGAGGAAATGGATCGCGAGGCCCAAGGGGGTAGCGATAAGAGACCCTGATTCTAGGGTGGTTATAGTGGCAGTCGCAGCAGTTCGCAGAGGTTGTGAGTTTCAGGGTAGGTACCCTCAGCAGCAACAGCAGTCTTTTCAGTGATAGGGTCAGCGTAGTAGGCCCGTACAGTCAGCCATGCAGATTTCTAATAGGGGTCAGCCCGCCCATAGCGGTTCTGGTAGTCAGCCTCAGGGACTTGGTCAGTCCAGTTCATCGACTAGAGGTGGTCATACCGGATCATCTGGATCTTCTAGGCCGAGCAGGGAGCCAGGAACATGTTATACTTGTGGGGTTATTGGTCATTTCGTGCGTGAATGTCCTCAGCGCAGGGTGATTGAGCCTTCAGTTTAGACAGCACAACCTATCAAATCTATACCGTCATTAGGCAGAAGTGGTGCACAAGGTCGTCGGGGTGATCCCCAGGGTTATCAAGGTGGAGCGTAGAAAGGTCGGACTGGTAGTCAGGTTGATGTTCAGACTAGTGGTAGCCAGCGTCAGTTGTATGTTGTGTCGGCTAGACTGGAGGCTGAGGCTTCAGATGCGGTGATTACAGGTACGATTTCTGTATGCCACCAGCCAGCTTCTGCATTATTTGATCCTGGATCTACGTTTTCTTATGTATCTACTTATTAGGCGCCACGATTGGGTTTATGTTCTGAGTTATTATCTGTGCCCTTACGTTTATTTACCCCCGTTGGTGATTCCTTAGTAGTGGATCAGGTATATAGATCATGTCTGGTGACTATTCAGGAGTTCGAGACTCAGGTTGATTTTATTGTATTGGCCATGGTAGACTTTAATATGATTCTGGGCATGGACTGGTTGTCTTTTCATCATGCAGTCTTGGATTGCTTTGCCAAAACCGTCACCTTAGCCATGCCTGGTGTACCTCCGATGGTGTGGCAGGGTTCTATTAGCCGCACACCGACAGGGATTATTTCATATGTTCGGGCTCGTAGATTGATGTCGAGGAGATGTGATTCATTCCTTGCTTATGTTCGGGATGCTAGTATTGAGAGTCCATCGCTTGACTCCGTCCCTGTTATTCGTGAGTTTCCTGATATATTCCTGACTGACTTACCTGGCCTTCCTCTTGAGCGTGATATAGAGTTTATTATTGACCTCGAGCCGGGCACTAGACCTATTTCTATGGCTCCATATCGTATGGCTCCTGCTGATTTGAGATAATTGAGTAGTCAGCTTGAGGATCTTTTGGGAAAGGGTTTTATCAGATCGAGTGTGTCGTCGTAGGGTGCTTCGGTTCTATTTGTAAAGAAGAAGGATGGGTCTATCGAAATGTGTATCGATTACAGGAAGCTAAACAGGGTGACGGTGAAGAATAAGTATCCTATGCCTTATATCAATGATTTGTTTGATCAACTTCAGGTTGGTGCAGTGATGTTCTTGAAGATAGACTTGAGATCTGAATATCATCAGTTGAGAGTTAGGGCTGAGGACATCCCAAAGACAGCCTTCAGGACTCGGTATGGCCATTATGAGTTCCTGGTGATGTTTTTTGTATTGACTAATGCCCCAACTGATTTTATTGATTTGATGAATCGGGTATTCAGGCCATACTTGGACTCCTTTATGATTGTGTTTATTGATGACATCTTGGTTTACTCAAGGAGCAGCGAGGAGCACGAGCAACATTTGAGGATTGTGCTCCATACTTTGAGAGATCATCGGCTTTATGCCAAGTTCTCAAAGTGTGAGTTTTGGCTTGAGTCTGTAGCTTTCTTTGGACATGTTGTATCCAGACACGGTATCATGGTAGACCCAACAAAGATTGAGGCTATTCGAGGTTGGGCTAGGCCCACGTCGCCTACTAAGGTTCGCAGTTTTATTGGGTTAGCAGGGTATACAGGCGGTTTGTTGAGGGCTTCTAGTCTATTGCATCTCCTGTGACCAGACTAACTAGGAAGGAGGTTCCATTTTAGTTCTGAGGATTGTAAGGCGATCTTTCTGAAGCTCAAAAATCGAATTACTTCTGCCCCTGTGTTGACTTTTCCAGTTGAGGGCGAGGGTTTCACCGTGTATTGTGATGCGTCTGGTAACGGTTTGGGATGTGTCCTGATGTAGCGGGGTCGTGTCATTTCTTATGCATCGAGGCAGCTAAAGGTGCACAATCGTAACTATCCCACTCATGATTTGGAGTTAGCAGCGGTTGTGTTTACACTGCGGATTTGGAGGCATTATCTATACGGTGTTCATTGTGAGATCTTTACAGACCACCACAATCTTCAGCATATTATAACTCAAAGGGATCTTAATTCAAGGCAGCGCAGGTGGATTGAGTCGCTGAAGGACTATGATATCTCTATTCTCTATCATCCAGGCAAGAAGAATGTGGTAGCGGATGCCTTAAGCTGAAAGGCAGTGAGCATGGGTAGCTTAGCCTTCATTCTAGTCTCTTAGCGGTCGTTGGCTTTGGACATTCAGTCCCTAGCTAACTCGATTGTGCGTTTGGATATTTCTGACCCTGGGAGGGTTATCGCTTGTGTTGGTGCAAGATCTACTTTGCTGGAGCAGATTTAGAGTCGTCAGTTTGATGATAGCGGTTTTCGTAGCATTCGAGTTCAGGTATTGAGGGGTGAGTCTCAAAGAGATACTTTGGGTTTTGATGGTATTCTGAGGTTTGATGGCTGTATTTGTGTTTCGAGGGTTGGGGATTTGATTCATTTGATTCTACACGAGGCACACAGTTCCAGATATTCTATTTACCCTGGTACAGCTAAGATGTATCGAGATCTAAGGCAGTACTATTGGTGGAGCAGTATGCAAAGAGATATCTCAAAGTTTATGGCTCGATGCCTATGTTGTCAGCAGGTAAAGGCCGAGCACCAAAGACCTGGTGGATTGCTTCAGCATTTGCCCATTCTCGATAGGAAATGGGAGGGGGTCACTATAGATTTCATTGTTGGATTGCCTCGTACCTCCCGTGGTTTTGATAGTATTTGGGTTATTGTAGATCGGTTAACTAAGTCGGTACATTTTATCCCTGTTCGAGTTTCCTACAGTGCTGAGAAGTTAGCTCGGGTATATATTCAGGAGGTGGTTCACCTACATGGAGTGCCAATATCTGTTATCTCATATCGAGGGTCTCAGTTTACCTCTAGTTTCTGGCATACTTTCCAGGAGGAGTTGAGTACTCAGGTGAACCTCAGCACTGCATTTCATCCTCAGATCGATGGACAGCCAGAGCGGACTATTCAGGTATTGCAGGATATGCTCCGTGCTTGTGTGTTAGACTTAGGGGGTCAGTGGCATCAGTTTTTGCCTTTAGCAGAATTCGTGTATAATAATAGCTTTCACTCCAGCATTCAGATGGCTCCATTTGAGGCTTTGTATTATAGACGGTGTCGGTCTCCAATTGGTTGGTTCGAGACTTCAAAGGTCAGTCCTCGTGGCACGGATTTGCTCCGAGAGTCTTTGGACCGAGTTTGGTGATTCAGGACAGGTTGCAGACAGCTCAGAGTAGACAGAGGAGTTATGCTGACTGTAGACGTCGTCCGTTGAAATTCAGAGTTGGTGATAGGGTCTTCTTACGAGTATTGTCTATGAAGGGTGTGATGCGGTTTGGAAGGAGGGGCAAGCTTAGCCCCAGGTATATTGGACCCTTAGAGATTTTGTGGACAACCGGGGAGGTAGCATATGTGTTGGCTTTACCTCTGGCCTTTTTAGTTATTCACCTGGTATTTCATGTTTCTATGTTGCGACAGTACATTTCGGATGAGTCACATGTGCTTCAGTGGGACTCGGTTCAGTTAGACGAGAAGTTAACATTTGTAGAGGAACCTGTGTCTATTTTGGACAAAAATGTCAAACGATTACGCTCTCCCGGGACATTCCAGTGGTTAAGGTACAATGGTGTCACTGTCCGGTTGAGGAGGCCACTTGGGATCTTGAACGTGATATGCGAGCCCAGTATCCTTACTTGTTCAAGTCTTCAGGTATGCACTTACTTTTGATTTTCGCGGACGAAAGTCCTTTTAGTAGTGGATGTTGTAATGACCCTCCCGGTCATTTCCCTCGTTTTCTTGCATTCTCGGTGTTTAGAGCTTTTCTATAACTGCCCCAAGTTATTTATGACTTGCTGAGACTGATAGTTTGATTTTTGGGCAGTTCGTTTGAGAATTTTATTAACACCGAACGTGTTGTGGAACATTAAAAATTAAATTAGAATTTGGTAAAAAGGTATAGTTAATTACCTTTCTAAAATGTTTTTGATATTTATAAAAACTTTTAGTTACGATACATTTATATTATTTTATAATCTATTAATATTTAAGCGGAGATAGTGAATTTAGATATGTTAAAATAATATTATTATATGATAGAGGCTTTATTAGAAATAATTTTCTATTAATTATGGTATATTCAAAAAGTTATATTTATTTTACCATAAACCCATGAAATATCCGAGTACACATGTTAAGAGATAAGTATAAATATGGTGTTGACACCTCACTGCCATATGGAAGTAAGGTAGTACAACCACCTTAAACATTTTCCATGTGTTTTGCATTAAACTAATGATTGCAACTTTAAGCATCTAATGGATAATCAATTTGGTAAAATGGATGATATTTTTGTCGGCCAATAACACTTGGTACATATATTTCTTTACCCATATACACTTAAAAGACTATTGTTTTATATTCTGGTTTCATAAAAAGGCTCATATCAAAACCATTTTTTCCAATGTGCTAAATGTATGTACATAATTCACATCAAAGAAGTTTTGGCAGATGGACTTTTTTTTTAACTCAACATTTGATTCTCGAAAAGAAACGACATCGGAATAGTTGATCGAAAGTGCATTGTCCGACTTTCTGGTAGGCTAGGTTTACCTTCCTTTACACTTAGATTGGGCTTATGTGTGATATATGTATGCTATTGTGCTGGTGTTGTGGGCTGGTATTATAGACTTGGTGGTGGTGGTTTCCTGTGATTTAGGCCTTCCAGACCGGATAGGGCTATTCGGACACATTCCAGGCCCGTTATCCTTGTGGTACACCACAGATGACCTATTTGAGGTTGGATAGTATTACTTTTGTTGTTACTGGTTGGGGAAATGTCATTGTTGGACCTTAGCACAGGCTTAAACATACTTAGCCCAGACTTAGACAGGTATAACTAGACTTGGTATCCGGGACCCGGTAGTGAACCCCGTTACCCTTTTAGTCGACTTGTCAGAACTTTGACATCTTTGGGCATAGTTAAGCCCTAGTGTGACCTGTTAGACTTGTGACGGGATTGAGTCACCCCGATTATATCCGATTGACTTGTTTAGCCTTTTAGTCCTTGATAGCACTACACTTGATCAGGATTGCTGACCTTGGCTTAGAATTAAGACCCGCCTTGTTATGAGCTACTCTAGACACCCGGACTGACTTAGATATTGTATGATAGTAGACTATGGACCTAGGAGGACCCGGGGACTTTCCTTGTAGCAAATGATGGGTTAGCTCATTTACCTATACTTCGGTTTCGTCATGGGACTAGCATGTTCCCCGTTTATCTTTATGATGTGACATTTGGTTCTGTTCTGGTTACTGTCTATGATGAGTTCCGGTTCGAGTCCGGCTATTGATTCAGGTACGATGATTTTGGTTATTGACTATTAGGTGTTCCGGTTCGAGTTTGGCCCCGGATTGTGGTACACTATAAGTTCTGGTACTGGTTACCGAGATTATGATACTATTGCTCTCTGAGTTCCAGTTCGAGTCCGGCAGATGTGATATATATGTGGCCTATTGTTATTGCCCATTGTGTCCTGTTCGATTCCGGCGTCTGGCCTCTTGTTATTACCCATTGATACCGGTTCAAGCCCGGCACACCCTTGCTAGTTATTCTGATTACTGGATACTGATACAGCTTCGAGATACTGGTGACTATGCATTTACTATTCTTGTGTGTCCCACCGGTTTATGGAGGCCAGGCTGGGTTATTGTTTTCTTTCGTGTGCCTATCGAGTTTATGGGGGACCAGATAGGTTATGTTTGACTTGTGTGTTTACTTACGTATTTATTTACCCGTTATTCAGTATCGCACTTATTTTTCTCCTGAGCATATCTTTACGCCTCGGCAATCAATTATGTATTTATTATTTATACACCGGACCTAGAATGCACCCTCACATTTTAGCTTGCTTATATTATATTGAGCTCAGTAGGCCAATGATGCCTACTGAGTACCCGTTACCTGGTACTCATACTGCACTTCTGCATCTTTTTCCCCGATGTAGATTCGGGTACCAGTCGACAGTAGTGACGTGATCCTCCTTTCTTAGAACTGACTCTGGAGCAGGGTGAGCTTACTGACGTCCGAGGCAGATCCTACTCCATCTTCTACTATATAGTCTTTTGCTCTCGAGATTGTGGTACTTATTGTATATATTTGGTTTCTGTCTGGTACTTTGGGTATGTCTAGTAGTGGCTTTTGTACCAACCTCACCAGGTCTTGGGAGGGATTCTTGACTTTATATACTGTCCTCTTCCTTCTAGGTCTTGGCATGTATATATATTCTTATTTTGTTTTTATATTTATAGCATGTTTATAGGTATGGTTACTTCCACTTCATCTCTACTATCTGAGATTCCGCCCGTTAGCCAGTCGCTTGTCGCTCCGGGCTAGGGTTTGACTTGCCTATTGGTGGGTTAAGGTAGGCGCCATCATGACTCAAATATTGGGTCGTGACAGGAAACTAATCCATTCATCCTAAAAAATTATGACAATCAATGCATTTAATTATTACTAATTTATTACAATAGTTATTCTTTCTATTGAATTACTCACAAGTTACAAATTGTATTGCTTACTATAAATACAAAAGCATAATGCTTCATTGCATACTAAAGTTGATTTTCCTCCCCTCAATTCAAATCTCTACATTTAGGATCTTCTCTTCTTTTTTTTTTCCCTCTTTCTGCCGTTTATTGTTGTTGGTGTTTATGCTTTATACATATTTTTTTTTGTACTTACATCTTTGACTCTTCTTTAACTGATCCTACGATGAGCTTTTTTATGTGCTAACTAATTGAGTTTGTTTTCAAAAATATAATTTTTATGTCTATTTAGATGTTACTTGTAGGTTGTGTCGGAAGGTAAACCACACAAGACAGTGAAAACTGCAAGACGGAGGTAAGAATTTTTAGTTCTGCCAACATAATTTATCTTTAAATTAATCTCAATTGTAGTCCAATTCTTTTGTCACTAAACTTAACTATAACACAATATAAATAAAAAATACCAAACAAATCTTAAAATAGGTGGTTAATAGTGTTTGGTTGTCTTATACCAGAGTATATTAGAAGTCACATTTTAAGATGTCTAAAGCAGTAATAAATTTGCTATGTCATTATTTCAAATGCCTTCAAAAGCAGTAATCATCCTTTAGAAAAAAAAAACACATAACTTGATTAACTTTGAGAAATATTTTTAAAATACGATTCAATTAAATTCTTTTTTGAAAAATATATTTTGAGATAATAATCTCGGGATACACGTGCAATGCACGTGCCCAAAACTAATTTTATTATTAGTCTGAAGCAGGGGTATCAAATATGGCCAAAAAAATTGACGGTGCCAATACATCCAAAATTTTATGGGTTGGGCACAAGATGATTTTGTATTAGGGTAACTTTTAGTTCTGCTAACATAATTTATCTTTAAATTAATCTCAATTGTAGTCCAATTCTAATCCATTTTTAAGATTTACTTTAATTAGTGTTTACTGTTTGATATTTACTTTGATTTTTCTGTGTATTTTAGGTACTAGTTTAATGTACGTGCGTTGCACGTGTGTGTCATGGCAATATTATTAACTTAAATACTATAAATGTTTGAAATTTGATGTTCGGAATCCACATTGAAACCCAACCAGACCTGGATATTTCAATGGTTAAAGTGAACAATATAATTGACTCTTCTTCATTTCCTTGCTCTAGGTACTCAAATTTTAACTTAAGGGTAATGCTAAACAAAATTCAATATGTAAAAGAGGTTTCATACGTTAAAGTTTAGACAAATTTAATTTTATTCAACATCATTTATATATATATATATATATATATATATATCCGCTATGTAATTATGAAATACTTACAATATTCTTTAACTTCTTTTACGGAACATATGGTAAAAATAAGTGGAGTCCTAATAACTTTCCATCTAACATTGGTTACGGAATTTATGACTGTGTACTTCATTCTGCCACCATATCACATGCTCACTATATTTAATTAACAAGCTAATATTTCCTCTAAACTACTTAATATTAGGGTTCTCCATTTTAGATCAGAATTATTATTTCTTTAGTTTTATGTACATTAGAAGTTGTGCACAACTCCTTCCAACCAACGTCACTTTTCTTCTTAACATATTAAGTGTAGATAACTTTCTTCCAGAAGTATAGTGTGATAATTTAAGCTAGATATGTCTCTTCATGTGTGGACCTTACTTTTTTTTTAATGGATGCAAGCACCCAACTTTTTTGATAGATAAAGAATGGCAGCTAGTATGACTCAAAACACAACCTAGTGAAAAGGTGATTTAATTCGGTGAAAAATTATACCATGTAATTAGAAAAGAAAAAAGGGAATACATATACATATAGAGAGAGAGAATTTGAATCCTTTGACATAATTAAGATTTAGGAAATTCTAGTGTAGTAGTAGTAGCTAGCAACACAACTCCTCATAAGACTTCACTCTAAGTCAAAACATTAGAGCTAAACATCTTATATCTAATCTAGATAATCCGGAAAATCAATAACACAATTTGGAAGCCACAATTTTTAATTACTTTAAAAAAATGATTTTCAGCTAAAACTTAGAAACCAGTAAAAGCTAACCTACGACCAAACCCAAACCCAATGAAAGTGAGTTAGAGTTAAATTATTTACTAATCTTGTACCCTAATTCAAGACCTCTATACCCTCCTATCTAAGACATATGTATGAAAAAGAATCACAAATTTCTTAAAACAGAAATACCACGGGAATAAAAGAATTTTGATACTCAAAACCAATAAAAGTTCAAAAAATAACACTAATTTATTTCATGGTCAAACACGACACCAATTTCCAATATCCATTTTCACTTTGAAAACAAAGAATACTTTTTTCTATATTCACAATGAAACATAGCCAAACGCCTACTACATCTTGAGAACTCAATCACTCTATTTCTTAATCAGCTCAAAATTTTCTGCGAGAACCAAAAACATAAACAAAAAGAAATTAAACTCAAAACGTACATCTTCATAAACAAAGACCAACCGCTTTGCCGTATTGATCTATCCACAGTCGTCTTTCAAAAAATAATCGTCTCTTTCAAAATTCTGCATGAAAAAGTTACACAAAACAATATATCACATACATTTTTATGTCCATATCACTTAACATATATGATTCGTTATATATATATATATATATATATATATATGTAACAAAGTAACCAGGCCATATCCATATTCAACAAAGAAGGAAGCACGAGAGTCTAACTTGTCAACATATCACGAATAGTTACATAGTTATATTGACAAACTTAATTATGGAAAACAAAAAAAAATACATAGAATCAAAATTAACCTTCAACAGAGAAAGTCACTTTCGATCTAAAATTTTTACGTGAAAGAGAAATACGAGAAATCATCAAAAGAGGAGAATACATAATCAATTATTAATAGGAAAAATTATGCAAAATGTCCATTGGGAAAAAAAATTACACAAAAACTAACCCACTTTTTTTTTTTACTTAAAATGGCCAACCGGCCAAAGTTATTATTAAAAATGACCGGTCGGCCAATTGATACCAAAACTTTGGTACGTCATTTACCTGAATGTTTGGCCATTGGAACATTTGGCTTATTTTTAATTAAAAAATAACAAAATTGATGTGCTATTTTTTAAAAAAAACTTTTTCGTTGTTTAAAGTTTTTTTGTTGCTCTTTTTTTAATTTTTTTTTTCTTTTCTAATTGTTTCACTTTTTTGTGAAAAAAATGAATATTTATGTTGTTTTGTTATTTTTTTGTTTATATTTTTATTTATTAAGGATGGAACGCATGATAGTCAAATAAATATTGGCATCGATACATTACATAATTGTGTATATAATATCGATGCATCATACACCATTTATACAATGTCAATACTTTACATACCTATTTATACAATATCGATACATGTCTAAATATTATTTATACAATATTAATACACTCTTGTACACCATTTATACAATGTCGATACGTTAAATAACATTTATACAATATCGATACACATTTATACAATATCGATATATTACATATACACTGTATAACTATTTGTACATCATATATACATGTTTATACACCATTTATACAATACCGATACATTACATAATTATTTATACAATATCGAGATATATTTATACACTATTTATACAATACCGCTAAACATTTATAAGCCATTTATACAATATCGATACACGTTTATGCACTATTTATACAATATCGATACATTATAAATACACTGCATAACTATTTATGCAATATCGATACATTACATATACACTACATAATTATTTGTACATCATATATACATATGTATACACCATGTATACAATATTGATATATGAAAAAAATTGCACGGAAAATATTTGGAAAAAAAACAACAGTTTTTTTTAAAAAAAAAAAAATTAATGCTAAAAAAAAAAAGAAACAAAAATGACCTAATTGAGTTTTGTTGAGCCCATAACCCTTTTTGGCTATTTTTTCTGTAAATAGAAAATGAGCTACTTTTTTTGTAAACTTTTTATATATATAAATGAAATTATCCCTTATTAATATGTATAATTTATATAATCTTTAAAATTACTATTTACTACTTAAAAAAATAAGGCAGTATATAAGAAGAAGGTAGTGCAGAAGAAAAGTAGAAGAACATAGTGTAGAAGAAACGTACGTTTGTTGTAGAAGAATGTAGAATTCTTCTTTGTATATATAAGGTAAAATTTAATTGATTTAGAAGTATAGAAAAGGAATTAAAGTTGATTAAGAATATAATTCTGAATTAATTTTAATTGGAGTACAAATAGGACTCAACTTGCCTTTGTATCTTTTTCCGTAAAAGACATACAAAACTACCAAAAAAGAAATTTCCTTCCGCTGCACAATTTTCTTCTATTTTAGGACTTTTAACATAATTCTAATAAGAAATACTTTAATAACTAATTTTAGTTGATTTAAAAGTCTTAAATATTATATAAATAATAAAATAGTAATTGAAGGAAAAAAGTGAAAAGACGAATTTGTCTATTGCGAAGTGTTTTAATAAAGGATCAAAAAAAGTTCGAATCACTTTTCTAAAGATCTTTACACTTTTAATATATTATAGATTATAGATATAGATAATTACTTACCAGACAAAATTATACAATATATTTACCAAACATAGTTATAGTTTCTTAATTTCTCCTTGTTTCAGTGATACAACAATTTCTGAAATTTGCTCTGTATCAGTCAAACAACAGTTCGCTCTGTATCAGTTATACAAAAAATTCTCTCTAATACAACAATTTCACTCTATATTTGTTGTATCACTGATATCAAGTGAGTTATCTTATCACTGGTGCAGAGCGGATTTCAGAAACTATTGAATCACTAATATAAAGAGATATTCAGAAATTCTCGCTATATTTGGTAATTAAGCCTATTGTTTTCTTCATATTTTATTTTATGTATGACTATAAACTAATGAAGTTAGGCCAACATTTTGCAAAGAAACCATAAATGCCCACATGGGACTTTTGGCAAAGCCTGTTGGGTTAGTTTAAAAGGATGCAAAAGCAAGCAAGTTGAACATATGATTAAAAATTTGTTGGATATGCCATGCTTCTGTATAAAAGGATAAGCTGGATATTCCTCCAGAGGCATGAAGCATCCTCTGTGAGTATTAGAAAGGAACAGAACTGTTGGGTTCTAGTGATGAAATGTGAATGAAAAATGGAGGGAATAAATGGAAGGAAAAAGTGAATTGTGTTATCACTTTAAGGAAAGAAAGTTCTCCCACATTGGTGGGAGAAAGGAACTCTTTCATGCTTAAATATATAAGCAATACTCCATGTTGTTAGTGAGGCAAGAAGTAAGCAAGCCTCGCGCTGTTGTCGTCGTCGCTCGCTCGGCTTCGGCTCGGCTTCGGATTTGTCAAATGATCGAGAGATTATCTTTTGGACAAAATTCATGTGAAACTTGAGAGTTAATGATTGTTTAATCCAAAAATCCGATACGAAAATATTCTCCATTTGCAGACGCACATGAGGAAGTGTGTACGCATGTCACAACGCACCTCGAAGGGACGTGACCCTTCAAGGCACTGTTTGAAGACGGAGATGACGACCTGCGCACGCAGGTGGCCAGCACTGGTCAAGGCTTGCATTCTGTTTTTTGACGTTAAATGACCTGCGGCCGCATACAAATATGGCCAAAAAAATTGACGGCGCCAATACATCCAAAAATTTATGGGTTGGGTACAAGATGATTTTGTATTGCGGTAACTTTTAGTTCTGCCAACATAATTTATCTTTAAATTAATCTCAATTGTAGTCCAATTCTAATCCATTATTAACATTTACTTTAATTTGTGTTTACTGTTTGATATTTACTTTGATTTTTCTGTGTATTTTAGGTACTAGTTTAATGTACATGCGTTGCACGTGCATGTCATGGCAATATTATTAACTTAAATACTATAAATGTTTGAAATTTGATGTTCGGAATCCACATTGAAACCCGATCAGACCTGAATATTCCAATGGTTAAAGTGAACAATATAATTGAATCTTCTTCATTTCCTTGCTCTACGTACTAAAATTTTAACTTAAGGGTAATGATAAAACAAAATTCAATATGTAAAAGAGGTTTCATACGTTAAAGTTTAGACAAATTTAATTTTATTCAACATCATTTATATATATATCTATATCCGCTATGCAATTATGAAATACTTACAATATTCTTTAACTTCTTTTACGGAACATATGGTAAAAATAAGTGGAGTCCTAATAACTTTCCATCTAACATTGGTTACGGAATTTATGACCGTGTACTTCATTCTGCCACCATTTCACATGCTCACTATATTTAATTAACAAGCTAATATTTCCTCTAAACTACTTAATATTAGGGTTCTCCATTTTAATTCAGGATTATTATTTCTTTAGTTTTATGTACATTATAAGTTGTGCACAACTCCTTCCAACCAACGTCACTTTTCTTCTTAACAAATTAATAAGGGATTTGACCATGAAAATTAAATTTTTTGGAGTTGGAGTTGGAGTTATGTTTGGCTATGAAAATAAATTAGAGTTCTTTTTGACTTTTTGTGAGAGAAGTAGGAGTGAAAAAAGTGAAAACAAGTAAACTTGTTTTCACCTTTCCGGAAACAAATTCACTTTAGTGAAATAAATTTCATGGCCAAACACCACTTGTTTTCACTTTTTTCACTAAAGTGAAATAAATTTCTGAAAATAAGTGAAATTATTTTTTATGACCAAATGGGTCCCAAGTGTAGATAACTTTCTTCCAGAAGTGTAGTGTGATAATTTAAGCTAGATAAGTCTCTTCATGTGTGGACCTTACTTTTTTTTTTAATGAATGCAAGCACCCAACTTTTTTGATAGATAAAGGCTGGCAGCTAGTATGACTCAAAACACAACCTAGTGAAAAGGTGATTCAATTCGGTGAAAAATTATACCATGTAATTAGAAAAGAAAAAAGGCAATATATATATATATATAAGTGATTTTCAAGTTTTTGCACGGATTGCCCCTATCTTGAAGTGGTCTTTATTTAGAGAACCTTTGCCCTCTCTGACAAAGGTTTAGAGAACTTAGCCTCTGTCAACTTAAGTTGGTATGAATAATTTATGCCTTGCGAGTTATTTTTTTTCCCTTATAAGGCATAACTTTGAGGAATGGAAATGAAGGATACACAAGGAAGTATCTTCTTGAGATTTATCCCTTTTATTTGAAACTAAACAGCAGAATAAGAAATACATTGTTAAAAAACATTATTGTACTGCGAATCGCAAACTCTGACATTGTTCTGTCTGAATGATGATAGTCTTTCCTATGGTTTATGGTGATTTTTGCTGCTGCTTGGCAACGTGGTGCTCAGTCTATCTTCACAGCCTGAAAAGATCAAGAACAGTCTTATAAGAGGCTTGGAGAAAAACTTAGCAAGATAATCAGCTACTAGAAAGTCTTTATATAGTGGGGGGGTTTCTTCTGATATGAGCTCTTTGATTGGACCCCACATCTTTGGAGGTGTACAACCTTCACCGAAGAAGCATGCCACTGAAATCCTTGTCCCTACCTTTTTTGCTACAACTCTGTGAATTGCACTTACAAACTTGTCATTTGACAGGATCTGTGACGAATCAGATTGAGATGAATAACAGTTTGTGAAAAAATGAACAGAAAACGAGAGCAAAAAGTTCTGTTTTGTTGCAAACCTGGAGAAGGTTACCAATATTAACAATCAAACCATGTTCAATTGGTTTAACATCGGCCCATTGGTTATCATGCATGACTTGGAGCTCACCAATCTGATCTTGAAGCAGAATGGTAAAGAAAACAGGATCTGTATGCTTAGCGGTACCAAGAGTTAGCTCCGGCTGTGGGCATGCCGGGTAGTAATGGCATGCCAATGCTCGTCCTTTGTCACATTCCGCGGCTTTCAAATGGCCTGTTTTTAGCCCAAGAGCTTCTGATAGTAAGCCAAGAAGCACGTCCCCTAGTTTTGTGACATGATTTATGTACTCAAGGGCTATTTTCCTGGACATAGGAAAAGATCTGAGATTAATAATTTGCCAAAAAAACCATAAAGATCAAACATGTCAAACAATTGTGCCCTTTGCTGAAAGAAAATTTTCAGACTGTTGCTGGAGGAGAAACACCTAGATGAGTTGGAATTCCTTGTAACTAATGATTTCAAAATGCAGTATCCTTCTTTGAATGCTATATGAGGGCAAGGTCGAGACGTCTCTATGAATTTCTTAATATGTACAAGGTTTAGGGCAAAAGGTATTAGGTTCCCGTGTCCTCTTAAGTTATACTGAGGCAGTGACCTCTAATCAATAAGTCTGAAGATTAATGCAAAAACCTCAACACTCTATACGCATCAAACAATACAAATATAGAATTGAAATTTCAGTGCAGAGAATACAAAGTTACCTGCAAACTGGTGGTATTTCTTCAGGTTCAATGTGACCAGAAACTAGCCCAGAAATGTATAATGTATCCTTCCAGTTTGCAGTCCTTCCTTTAGTTTTGTACGCAAGAAGATTGCTTTCATACCTAACTTGTCTGTCTGTTGGATCAGACGAATAATACTCTTTCTTCACTTCAACATCTTGTTCATGAAATTTACAAGTCCCATCGATCATTCCTTCCAAAACACTTGAAGGAACCCCATGATTTATCACTTGGAAAAATCCCCATTTCTCAGATGCTTCCCTTATTTCATCAACAATCTTCTTACGCTGATCTTCAACTTCTGTGCCAATGAGATCCATCACTGGAACCTGTAGGGTTGACTTGCACATATCCAACTCCTCAGCAAGTTCATGAGGTGGCCTAATAAAAATTCTCGGAATCTCGACTATTCCTGCATCAACTAGTCCTTTAACACCAGCTTCTGTATCATCAATAGCCTTTTTCTCATCTGATGGATCGTAATCCATTGCTAAATTCAGCTTGAGACTCTTCAGTGCCGGATATTTTTCTTCTTAATTTCAAGAAGGTCAACTCTTGAATATTCAGAAGAAATATAAATCTTTTATAATTAGTTTGAAGTTAAGATTGCAGATCTGGAGTATCACTTTGTCCTAGAATTTTGTAAACTAAAGGGCAGCCCGGTGCACTAAAGCTCCCGCTATGCGCAAGGTCCGGGGAAGGGCCCACCACAAGGGTGTATTGTACGCAGCCTTACCTTGAATTTCTGTCAAAGGCTGTTTCCAAGGCTTGAACCCGTGACCTCCTGGTCACATGGCAACAACTTTACACATTTTGCAAAGAAACCATAAATGCCCACATGGCCATATGGGACTTTTGGCAAAGCCTGTTAGGTTATTTAAAAAAGATGCAGAATCAAGTAGGTTGAACATATGATTAAAAATTTGTTGAATATGCCACGCTTCTATATAAAGGGATAAGCTGCATATTCCTCTAGAGGCATCAACTATCTTTGATGCCCTTATTGCGAGAATAGTCAATCCATGACGAGAATCGAGGAGGATGGAGCTAAAATTAGGGTAGTTAACCGAAATGAATAGCTAAGTTGAAGAAAATTATAAGAGAAGAAGAACTTGATTTGATTATTGATGATTGATAATGACCCTTACAAGTGGGAATTTATATATGCAAGCTAAGAGTAATACTTGGTAACCGCCAATTCTAACTAACTATCTAACTACCAACTAACAATTGGAATCCGAGTACTGTACCAACAGTGTTACAGTACTTGGCAGAATTTTGAATTAAATTCATAACAACTAACTAATTGCTGCTTAATTCCAGCTCAGCTTTTCCACATCAGCTCACTACTTATCATCAATTCCTCATCCACCTTTAACTTGCATCAATAACCCCTTGTGGAGAACATCCTCGACCTCAAGGATGGAAAGAAGGGAATCTGTGTTGAAGCTCAGTAATATACTCCCAAGTAGCAAGTTCAGGATCAATGTCAATCCATTTAACAAGGACCTGGCCAACAGATTTATTGCCCTTCTTCACCAATCTTCTATCTAACACAGCCTCAGGTAATGGACAACATGGACTAGACAAGTGAAGCACAGGAGGATGGTTGAAACTATTAGGCAAAGAATGACACTTCTTTAACTGAGAGACATGAAATGTTGGATGTATAAGAACCTCACTAGGTAACAACAGCCTGTAAGCAACAGTTCCGACCTTAGCATCAATCATGTAGGGACCATAATATTTAGTAGCAAGCTTATTGAATGGTCTGGAAGCCACTGAAACCTGTCTATAAGGTTGCAACTTCAGGTAAACCCACTCTCCAACCTCAAAAGATCCGTCAGTCCTATTTTTTATCAGCCACATCCTTCATTCTTTGTTGAGCTCTGGACATATGGAACTTCAGCAATTGAATAATGGCCTCTCTAGCTTCCAAGGACCTGTCCACCATTTCAGTAGCACTTTGTCCCACCAGATAGGGCAAATGAATAGGTCGCTTCTGCCCATATAACACCTCATATGGAGTGCATTTGATGGTAGAATGGTAGGTGGTGTTATACCACCATACAGCTAATGGTAGGTAGTTAGCCCACTCTTTAGGATTGTCAGAGCAAAAACATCTCAAATATGTTTCCAAGGTCCTGTTAACCACCTCAGTTTGGCCATCAGTCTGAGGATGGTAAGCTGTAGATCTTTGCAATTGGACACCTTGTAGGGAAAACAATTATTGCCAAAATGAACTCAAGAAAACAGGAACTCTATCACTTGTCATAGTTACAGGCATACCATGCAATTTAAAAACATTGTCCAGGAAGCATTTGGCCACTGATTGAGCAGTATAAGGGTGTTGCAAGCTCAAGAAGTGACTGTACTTGCTAAGTCGATCTACCACAACCAAAATGACATCTTTACCTTGAAACTGAGGCAGTCCTTCAATGAAATCAAGGCATATATCAGTCCACACACCTTCAGGTATTGGAAAAGGTTGCAAATAACCAGGATAAGCTGTTGCATCATACTTGTGCCTTTGACAAATATCACAATTATTAACAAATCTCCTTACATATTGAACAAGTGATTTCCAATAGAATAGTGATTGTAACCTCCATGTAGTTGCATCCATACCAGAGTGGTCACCCTGAGGAGTGCTATGCCACTGATCAATTATGTGAGTTCTTAGCTGAAGATTATCACCTACTACCAGCCTGCCCTTCCATCTTAACTGACCATTTCACCAAGTGAAGGACCTGTAAGGTTGAATCTGTAGTTTTGCAATTAGCAACTGCAGGGAGGAATCTGCAGACCAGGATTCCTTGATCTTGATGTATAACTCATCATTAGAAGATAACAAGGATATAGCCAAAAGTTCAGCATTAGGCATTCTTGAAAGAGCATCAGCAGCTGTATTATCAGAACCTCTTTTGTACTCAATGGAAAAATCAAATGACATAAGCTTAGATATACCAGCTATTTGAAAATCAGTGTGTATTTGCTGCTCCAGTAGGTGTTTCAAGGCCTTGTGGTCAGTTCTAACAATGAAGTGACCATTTAGAAAATAGTGAGACCACTTGCTCACAGCAAGTATGAGTGCTAACAATTCCCTGTCATAAACAGACAGTGCTTGATGTTTAGGAGCCAAGGACTTGCTTACATAAGCAATAGGGTGTCCTTGATGCATCAAGACTGTACCAATTCCTTTACCACTAGCATCAGTTTCTACCACAAAAAGAAGTGAGTAGTTTGGTAAAGCCAGCACAGGAGCTGAAATAAGAGCTTGTTTTAATGTAAGGAAAGCGTCAATAGCAGCAGTAGACCATACAAACCCTTCCTTCTTTAAAAGATCATGAAGTGGTCTGCAAATGAGACCAAAGCCATGTATAAATCTTCTATAGTACCCAGCCAAGCCTAAAAATCCTCTTAACTCCTTCAAGATAGTAGGTACTGGCCATTGTTGAACAACAACAATCTTTTTAGGGTCAATTGCAACACCTTTTGCACTGATATAATCGCCAAGATATTCCACTCTATCAACAGCAAATACACATTTGGACA
Organism: Capsicum rhomboideum; assembly: GCA_031232105.1. Taxonomy (NCBI): domain Eukaryota; kingdom Viridiplantae; phylum Streptophyta; class Magnoliopsida; order Solanales; family Solanaceae; genus Capsicum; species Capsicum rhomboideum. The sequence continues at coordinate 8,453,052 of CP124711.1, forward strand.
TTTTTGCATAAAGATGATACTGCTTCATCAATGCAAAAATAGCACCTAAATGAGTGAGATGATCATGCCAAGTCCTACTATAGATGAGAATATCATCAAAAAATACCAGCACTGACTTCCTAAGTAGGGGCTTGAAAACAACATTCATCAAGCCCTGAAAGGATGAGGGAGCATTGGTTAAGCCAAAAGGCATTACCAAAAACTCATAATGACCCTTATGTGTTTTAAAAGCTGTCTTATAACAGTCTTCTTCAGCCATTCTCAACTGATGATAACCAGCCCTCAGGTCTATTTTCGAAAACACACCAGCACCTTCTAGTTCATCAAGTAAATCCTCAATTATTGGTATAGGAAATTTATCCTTGATAGTCATCTGATTCAAACTCCTATAGTCAACACACAACCGCCAAGTACCATCTTTTTTTCCCACCAAAACCACAGGTGAAGCATAAGGGCTATTACTCTGCTGAATGACTCTTTGATCTAACATTTCCTGCACCAATTTCTCTATAATATCCTTCTTAAATGCAGGATATCTATAGGGCCTTTTGCTAACAGGATTTGCTGCTTCTAACAAGGGAATTCAATGGTCAAAAACCCCTTTGTGAGGAGGTAATGTGGTAGGCATTTCAAATAAGCAAGAATATTGCTGCAATAAGGTCGTCATATCAAGATTCAGTTCATCACCTGGTGGTAATTGAATGTTGTAACACTGAACATTGTCTGTTGTAGTAGTAGTGCATGTCAACATGAATAACTGAGCTTCATCATGCTTGACAATAGCTTTAGCTCTGGTAGACTTGAGGTGTGAACCAGCTCCCCTCAAAACATGCCTCTTGCCTTTATACATAAACTCAATGCACCTGTTTCTGAAGTCAAATGAAATTCTACCAAGTGTATTCAACCACTGCACCCCCAATACTATGTCCACATTTCCTAGAGGTAAGAGTAAGAAATCAGAAGAGAAGGTAGTTCCCTGTAACAGCCACTGGAGATCCTTGCAAACTGAAGCAGTATGCACCTTCCTGCAATCTGCAACACTAACAGACTGTTTAGTAATAGGATAAGCTTTACATCCCAACCTTGTAGCTAAATCTTGGTCGATAAAGTTGTGAGTACTCCCTATATCAATGAGTACTTGTAAGGGTCTTTTTTCATGATAACCAGTGACCCTTATTGTCTGATAGCCTGTTGCTCCAGTAAAAGCCTAAAGAGAGATTGCCATGAATTCATCAGTGTCAACTACTATCTCTTGTTCTGTATCTTCCTCTACTCCCATTTCAGTGAGTCCATCCTCCTCATTGATTTCCATCAAGTATAACTGCTTAGTACTTCTACAATTATGTCCTTGGACATACTTCTCATCACAAAAGAAGCATAATCCCTTAGCTCTTTTCTCATTCATCTCAGTAGCAGACAATCTTTTACCAAGTGGTTTACTGGCATTGCCTTGAGTCAATCACTTGGTTTCTTAAAAACAGGAGTGATGTGAGGTTGTTTCTGAGGGAAAGAAGAATGATAAGAAGTCCTGGCAGTAGTAGGAGTAGGTAAGAGGCCACCTTGATTCCTAACAGGCACTCTAATTCCCCAAGACTTAGCTTGAGCCTCAAACACCTCTTCTTGCAATTTGGAGACCATGTAGGTATGTCTAAGTGTTTTAGGTGCTTGAATCCTCACAGCTTTGTTTAGTTCTGGTTTTAACCCTCCCAAGAAGCAACTTATGGCATTCTCATCTGACAAGTTTACTCTGGATAACAACTTATCAAACTCAGCCTTGTATTCCCTGACACTACCGGTTTATTGCAAGTTCTTTAAGGCTTCCATAGGATCCTCAAACCCTTCCCCAAACCTCTCATTCAAAGCAATAACAAATTCAGTCCAAGTAGGTTCTAATACTGAACTTCTTGAATTCATGTAGTACCTATGCCATGCTATAGCCTCACCATCAAAGTGAACTGAGGCTACCTTGACCCTTTGGTCAAAAGGCACTTCATCCATACTAAAAAACTGATCTACCTTGTACAACCAAGTCCACAACTCAATGCCAGAAAATCTAGGAAATTCCAATTGAGTATACCTGGTAAAGAAATTACCATGAGAACCTCAACCATGAGACAAATCTCTATTCCTGCCTTCTTGCTGCATTTCCACTGAATTAGCTCTACCATTAATATGATCAGGTCTGGTTTGCTCTCTTTCTGCTCCTCGTTGAGCCATGGATCCCAGTGTTTCCCTGATCTCACCCAATTCTATATCAGTCTGGTGATTACGCTCTGTCATCTGCATCATTCCTTCCATCAGTTTCTGCAACTGATCTTGAATTTTGGTCAATCGATCATCTATTTCTTCAGCAGGTCGATCTGAGCCTTTGTTGTGATACACCATTCGATCCAAGGATTGCTAGCTTTGATACCAATTGATGCCCTTATTGCGAGAATAGTCAATCCAGGACGAGAATCGAGGAAGGTGGAGCTAAAATTAGGGTATTTAACCGAAATGAATAGCTAAGTTGAAGAAAATTATAAGAGAAGAAGAACTTGATTTGATTATTGATGATTGATAATGACCCTTACAAGTGGGAATTTATAAATGCAAGCTAAGAGTAATACTTGGTAACCGCCAATTCTAACTAACTATCTAACTACCAACTAACAATCGGAATCCGAGTACTGTAGCTACAGTGTTACAGTACTTAACAGAATTTTGAATTAAATTCCTAACAACTAACAAATTGCTGCTTAGTTCCAGCTCAGCTTTTCCACATCAGCTCACTACTTATCATCAATTCCTCATCCATTTATAACTTGCATCAATCCTCTGTGAGTATTAGAAAGGAACGGAACTATTAAATAAGAAATTGTTCAGCATAAATAAGTGTTGCGATGTTCTTTAGAAAATTAGTAAAGTGTTTGGTTAATGGGATCGGAAACATGACCTGATGATACTACATGAGATTAATTATTTTGAGATGAGAATGGACAAAAAGAACAAAAATGAAAGATACATAAGGGTGTGTTCTTGATAAAAACAGGACTAACAAAGATGTTCTAGGCTAATCCAGTACTCATGTGTAAAACATTATTGTACAGACAACAACAAACTTTAATGCAAAGACAATGATAGCTTTTCTGAAGGAATATACCAATGATGCTCGTCGCTGATTGGTAATGTAGATCTTGGTCTGTCTTCATAGTCTGAAAAGGTCAAGGGCAGACGTACCAAGTGGCCTAGACATAAACTTAGCAATGTAATCAGTTACAGTAAATTCTCTATATAAGGGGGGATTTTCTTCTGATATTAGATCTTTGATCGGACCATAGATCTTTGGATGTGCAAAACAACCATTGAAGAAGCATGCCGCTGACATTCTAGGTCCTACCCCGTTCGCTAAAACTCTATGATTAGCACTCACAAACTTGTCATTTGATAGGATCTGTTACAAAACCAAACTGAAATAAGTCGGACATATTTTTTTAAATTGAAGATAAATGAGACTACAAAAGTTTTTTCTCTTTACAAACCTGGAGTGCTTCGCCAATATTAACAACCAATCCTTATGCAACAGGTTCAACATTGATCCATTAGTTGTTGTGCAGGACTTGAAGGCAACCAATTTGATCTTGAAGAAGCACGGTAAGGAAAGTAGGATCTGTATGATTCGCAGTGCCAAGAGTTAGCTCTGGCTGTGGGCAAGCTGGCTAGTAATGGCAACTCACTGATTTTCCTTTGTAACATTCCATATCTTTCAAGTGATCTGGTTTTAGCCCGAGCGCTTCTGATAGTATGCTGAATATAGTTTCTCCTAGCTTTGATACATGATTTATATAGTCAATGATTACGTTCTTGGATATTAAGAAAAAGATTCAAGATGTAATATAGCCTAACAAGTCAAACATTGTACAACCATTTACTGAAGGACAGATGAATTTCCATAATTCCAAAAGATTTGACACCTTTATTGAATAGAATTCTCTATATTCAAAGATTTCATTATTCAGACTAGTCATCTTAGATAATAAATGAGGGCAAAGCTAAATGGAACATATCTTAGAATTCTTCCGTTGCCCTGCTTCTTTTTTGTTTTTTTCCCCTCTTTTCTAGCAATCTTTCTATTGAGTTGTTCGCACAATCCAATATGGCATGAGAGCAGGTCGACATCATGAGTTCAAACCTCATGAGCATCCATTGGGAAACAAATTCACATGCTTGACTCATTTTTGAAGATATAATTAAGTGAATAAAACAAGTCCCTTTAAACAGCTTAAGCTTTTAAATGAGATGTACACAAAATTCAATCTGGTACCAGAGCAGGTAGAGGTCCTGAGTTCAAATCTTACCGTACACCTATTATACAAGAAAATTCACGTTCTTGGCACATGCAATAAAAATCTGACCTGCATGTGGGGGGACGTGTTGAAGATATAATTAAGTGGTTACAGTTATACTTTCTCCAACAACTTAAGCTTTTAGATAAGATAATCACACGATTATCAAAAAGTTTGTCCAAGCAACTGATCTTACTACACGAAAAATCAAAGGAATGAAATTCAAGAGCAGAGAAAAATATATACTTACCTGCAAACTGCTGGTATTTCTTCAGGTTCGATCTGACCAGAAAGTAGCATAATGTTCATTGTATCCCTCCAGTTTGCAGTTTTTGATTGATAAAGATCAAAGTTGCTCACATATTTAACTCTTCTCGCTGGATCACGCGAGTAGTACTCTTTCTTTAACTCAGCATCTTGTTCGTGAAATTTACGAATCCCATCAATCATTCCTTCCAAAACACTTGAAGGAATCCCATGATTTATCAGTTGGAAAAACCCCCACTTCTCTGATGCTTCCCTTATGTCATCAACAATTTTCTTACGTCGATCTTCAACTTCTATGCCACTGAGATCTATCATTGGACAATGTAGAGTTGATTTGCTCAGAGTCAACTCTTCAACAAGTTCATCAGATGGCCTAATGAAAATTCTTGGAATTTCCACTATTCCGGCATCAACAAGTCCCTTGACACCAGATTTTGTATCATCAAAAGCCTTTATCTCCTTCGATCGATCATAATCCATTGTTAATTCAGCTTGAGACTCTGCTCTTCTGGACATATTTATTCTTAATTTCAGGAGGGGAAAGTTTATTGAGCAATTAATAAAAGTCAACTAGTGCTAATAAATAATGTGGTCCAATATGAATCAATTCAATATCCAATAGAAACACTTAATTTTATTACTCCTTCCGTTGCAAAAAAAATGACCTACTTTTCTTTTTAATTTATTTCAATGGAAAAGGACCTAAAATATCCTTCAAGTATTGAAATTGGCTCTAAAATGCCCTCCATTAACCTATTAGCTCTAAAATATCCCTTCATCCACCTTTATGACCCAACTTTACTCTTTCAACTAATAGACCTAATTTATACTCCCATCGTTTAAAAAAGAATGGCATATTTTGACTTGACACAGAGTTTAAGAAAATAAAAAGACTTTTGAATCTTGTGATCCTAAATTAAAGTTATGTCAAATGTATCAAAATGCCCTTTAATCTTGTGGTTTTAAATATGCTACGTGGAGAATTAAAAATAAAGTTTTACCAAAACAGAAAAAAGGTCATTCTTTTTTAAATAAACTAAAAAGAAAAATAGGTCATTCTTTTTTAAACGGAAAGGGTACTTTACTTAAAATTTTCATTTATTACATGGCAGCCAACTATTGGTCCAAAATTAAATTGATTAAAATGTATTGTCCCTTATAACCAAAATCGGATCCAACTTAAATCTACCCGAATCAACCTATTAAAAAACCCGACCGGCATCCATTTCTTCTTTGGCTATGCTGTTCTGTGCTTGTAGTATCCAAGTAAGATCTGTAGTACTAATGTTGGTTTCATGATTGTTACATATCTTTCTCATGTTCTGTTGATGATTGATGAGTTATTTATGTCCTAGAAAAAGAATTAGGACAGAAGACAATTGCTTGATTGTTTAATTTGTTGTTGCTTGATGAAGTTCAGAACATCTTGTAATGGTTGCAATAATAGCTGCTACAAATTTTACTGGTGGAATCGTCAAGAGATTCAAAGGTCAGTGTTCGATCAATATGGAAGGTCATGGCCACAGCTAATTGCTTAATAGGTCAGGTCGGGTTTTACTTCCATCAGTTGGGTCAGGTTATAGGGAAAACTAATTTCAAAATATGGTCAGTCGGCCCAAACTAATTTCAAAAATGACCAGTTGAAACTGTATCAATATGGTATATGGGTTGTATCAATATGGTATAAGAAGTATATTAATATGGTACAGGACTGTATCAATATGGTATAAAAATTGTATCAATATAGTATATAAACTATATATGCATATGTTTTTCTGTATAAACTATATAATGTGGCATGAGACTGTATCATTATGGTATATGAACTGGAAAAAAAAAAGACACTAGCAGCGACAAAAAGGCCTAAAATGGCTATTTTCTGAAATTGCAAAATCAATGTGGCTATTTCGTGGAAATAGTTTTGGGCGAAGTAACATTTATGTCATTTTCCCTTTTTTAATAGGTTGGATCTGGTAGATTTAAGTTGGATCCGGATTTGGTTATAAGGGATAATAATATTTTAATTAATTTAATATTCGACTAATAGTTAACTGCCACGTAATAAATGAAATTTTTAATTAAAGTTTAAATTAGGTCCGTTAGTTGTAAGGATAAAGTTGGGTCACAAAAGTGGATGGAGGGATATTTTAGAGCCAATAGGTTAACGGAGGGTATTTTAGAGCCAATTCCAATACTTAATGGGTATTTTAGGCCCTTTTTCACTGTTTCAAAAAGAATGACCCTTTCCTTTTTTTGCAATACTTTAATTCCAACTTTCCACCTAGCATGTTTAAGACCACAAGATTAAAGAGCATTTTGGTACGTTTGACACAACTTTAATTTATGACCACAAGATTCAAAAGTCTTCTTTATTTTCTTAAACTCCATGCCAAGTCAAAATAGGTCATTTTTTTGAAACGGAGGGAGTATTAGTCTGAAGTAGGGGTATCAAATATGGCCAAAAAAATTGACGGCGCCAATACATCCAAAATTTTATGGGTTGGGCACAAGATGATTTTGTATTACGGTAACTTTTAGTTCTGCCAACATAATTTATCTTTAAATTTATCTCAATTGTAGTCCAATTCTAATCCATTATTAACATTTACTTTAATTTGTGTTTAGCGTTTGATATTTACTTTGATTTTTCTGTGTATTTTAGGTACTAGTTTAATGTACATGCGTTGCACATGCGTGTCATGGCAATATTATTAACTTAATTACTATAAATGTTTGAAATTTGATGTTTGGAATCCACATTGAAATCCGATCAGACCTGAATATTCCAATAGTTAAAGTGAACAATATAATTGGATCTTCTTCATTTCCTTGCTCTACGTACTAAAATTTTAACTTAAGGGTAATGATAAAACAAAATTCAATATGTAAAAGAGGTTTCATATGTTAAAGTTTAGACAAATTTAATTTTATTCAACATCATTTATATATATCTATATCCGCTATGCAATTATGAAATACTTACAATATTCTTTAACTTCTTTTACGGAACATATAGTAAAAATAAGTGGAGTCCTAATAACTTTCCATCTAACATTGGTTACGGAATTTAATTAACAAGCTAATATTTCCTCTAAATTACTTAATATTAGGGTTCTCCATTTTAGTTCAGGATTATTATTTCTTTAGTTTTATGTACATTATAAGTTGTGCACAACTCCTTCCAACCAACGTCACTTTTCTTCTTAACAAATTAATAAGGGGCTTGACCATGAAAATTAAATTTTTTGGAGTTGGAGTTGGAGTTGGAGTTATGTTTGACCATGAAAATAAATTAGAGTTCTTTTTGACTTTTTGTGAGAGAAGTAGGAGTGAAAAAAGTGAAAACAAGTAAACTTGTTTTCACCTTTCCGGAAAACAAATTCACTTTAGTGAAATAAATTTCATGGCCAAACACCACTTGTTTTCACTAAAGTGAAATAAATTTCTAAAAATAAGTGAAATTTTTTCTTATGGCCAAACGGGTCCCAAGTGTAGATAACGTTCTTCTAGAAGTGTAGTGTGATAATTTAAGCTAGATAAGTCTCTTCATGTGTGGACCTTACTTTTTTTTAATGAATGCAAGCACCCAACTTTTTTGATAGATAAAGGATGGCAGCTAGTATGACTCAAAACACAACCTAGTGAAAAGGTGATTCAATTCGGTGAAAAATTATACCATGTAATTAGAAAAGAAAAAAGGCAATATATATATATATAAATATATATATATAAATGATTTTCAAGTTTTTGCATGGATTGCCCCTATCTTGAAGTGGTCTTTATTTAGAGAACCTTTGCCCTCTCTGACAAAGGTTTAGAGAACTTAGCCTCTGTCAACTTAAGTTATTTTGAGAACGGAAACATGACCTGATGATACTACATTAGATTAATTATTTTGAGATGAGGATGGACAGAAAGAACAAAAATGAAAGATACATAAGGGTGTGTTCTTGATAAAAACAGGACTAACAAAGATGCTCTAGGCTAATCCAGTACTCATGTGTAAAACATTATTGTACAGACAATAACAAACTTTAATGCAAAGACAATGATAGCTTTTCTGAAGGAATATACTGATGATGCTCGTCGCTGATTGGTAGTAGCTCTTGGTCTGTCTTCATAGTCTGAAAAGGTCAAGGGCAGACGTACCAAGTGGCCTGGACATAAACTTAGCAATGTAATCAGGTACAGTAAATTCTCTATATAAGGGGGGATTTTCTTCTGATATTTGATCCTTGATCGGACCATAGATCTTTGGATGTGCAAAACAACCATTGAAGAAGCATGCCACTGACACTCTAGGTCCTACCCCGTTCGCTAAAACTCTATGATTAGCACTCACAAACTTGTCATTTGATAGGATCTGTTACAAAACCAAACTGAAATAAGTCGGACATATTTTTTTAAATTGAAGATAAATGAGACTACAAAAGTTTTTTCTCTTTACAAACCTGGAGTGCATCGCCAATATTAACAACCAATCCTTGTGCAACCGGTTTAACATCGATCCATTGGTTATTGTGCAGGACTTGAAGGCCACCAATTTGATCTTGAAGAAGAACGGTAAGGAAAGCAGGATCTGTATGATTAGCAGCGCCAAGAGTTAGCTCTGGCTGTGGGCAAGCTGGATAGTAATGGCAACCCACTGATTTTCCTTTGTTACATTCCATATCTTTCAAGTGATCTGGTTTTAGCCCGAGCGCTTCTGATAGTATGCTGAATATAGTTTCTCCAAGCTTTGAGGCATGATTTATATAGTCAATGATTACGTTCCTGGATATTAAGAAAAAGATTCAAGATGTAATATAGCCTAACATGTCAATACATTGTACAACCATTTACTGAAGGACAGATGAATTTCGATATTTCTAAAAGATTTGACACCTTTATTGAGTAGAATTCTCTATATTCAAAGATTTCATTATGCAGATCAGTCATCATAGATACTAAACGAGGGCAAAGCTGAATGAAACATATCTAAGAACAATTCTTCCATTGCCTTGCTCTGTTTTTTTTTTTTTTTTTTTTTTTTTTTTCGGCCTTTCTCGCAATCTTTTAATCGAGTTGTTCACACAATCCCATATGGCAGGAGAGCAGGTCGACATCATGAGTTCAAATCTCATGAGCATCCATTGGGAAAAAAGTTCACGTGCTTGACTCATTTTTGAAGATATAATTAAGTGAATAAAACAGTACCCTTTCTAACAGCTTAAGCTTTTAGATGAAATGTTCACAAAATTCAATATGGTACCAGAGAAGGTAGAGGTCTCGAGTTCAAATCTCACCGTAGACCTATTATACAAGAAAAATTCACAATAAAAATCTGACCTGCACGTGAGGAGACATGTTGAAGGTATAATTAAGTGGATAAAGGTATACCCTCTCTAACAACATAAGCTTTAGATTAATCACACAATTATCGAAAAGTCTGTCCAAGTAACTGATTTAACTACTCCATGAAAAATCAAAGGCATGAAATTCAAGAGCAGAAGAATGTATATACTTACCTGCAAACTGCTGGTATTTCTTCAGGTTCAATATGACCAGAAATTAGCATAGAAATGCTCAGTGTATCCGTCCAGTTTGCAGTTTTTGATTGATAAAGATCAAAGTTGCTCACATATTTAACTCTTCTCACTGGATCACGCGAGTAGTACTCTTTCTTTAACTCAGCATCTTGTTCGTGAAATTTACGAATCCCATCAATCATTCCTTCCAAAACATTTGAAGGAATCCCATGATTTATCAGTTGGAAAAACCCCCACTTCTCTGATGCTTCCCTTATTTCATCAACAATTTTCTTACGTCGATCTTCAACTTCTATGCCACTGAGATCTATCATTGGACTATGTAGAGTTGATTTGCTCAGAGTCAACTCTTCAACAAGTTCATCAGATGGCCTAATGAAAATTCTTGGTATTTCCACTATTCCGGCATCAACAAGTCCCTTGACACCAGATTTTGTATCATCAAAAGCCTTTATCTCCTTCGATCGATCATAATCCATTGTTAATTCAGCTTGAGACTCTGCTGTTCTGGACATATTTATTCTTAATTTCAAGAAGGGAAAGTTTCTTGAGCAATTAATAAGTTAGTTAAAGTCAACTAATACTCATAAATCAATGTGAATCAATATTCAAAAGAAACATTTTATTTTATTATTAGTCTGAAGTAGGGTATCAAATATGGCCGAAAAAATTCATGGTCCCAATCCATCCAAAATTGATGGTCCCAATCCATCCAAAATCTTATCTAAGACATGTGTATGAGAAAGAATCACAAATTTCTTAAAATAGAAATACTACGGGCGTAAAAGAATTTTGATACTCAAAACCAGTAAAAGTTCAAAAAAATAACACTAATTTATTTCATGGCCAAACACGACACCAATTTCCAATATCATTTTTCACTTTGAAAACAAATAATACTTTTTTCTATTTTCACAATGAAACATTGTCAAATGCCTACTACGTCTTGAGAACTCAACCACTTTATTTCTTAATCAGCTCAAAATTTTCTGAGAGAACCAAAAACATAAATAAAAATAAATTAAACTCAAAACGTACATCTTCATAAACAAAGACCAACCGCTTTGGCGTATTGATCTATCCACATGTCGTCTTTCAAAAAATAATCGTCTCTTCCAAAATTCTGCACGAAAAAGTTACACAAAACAATATATTACATACATGTTTATGTCCATATCACTTAATATATATGATTCGTTATATATATGTAACAAAGTAACCAGGTCATATCCATATTCAACAAAGAAGGAAGCACGAGAGTCTAACTTGTCAACATATAACGAATAGTTACATAGTTATATTGACAAACCTAATTATGTAAAAAAAAAAATTTACATAGAATCAAAATTAACCTTCAAAAGAGAAAGTCACTTTTGATCTAAAATTTTCACCTGAAAGAGAAATACGAGAAATCATCAAAAGGGGAGAATACATGATTAATTATTAATATGTATAATTCATATAATTTTTAAATTTACTATTTACTACTAATTAAAAAAATAAGGCAGTGTAGAAGAAGAAGGTAGTGCAGAAGAAAAGTAGAAGAACATAGTGTAGAAGAAACGTATGTTTGTTGTAGAAGAATGTAGAATTCTTCTTTGTATATATAAGGTAAAATTTAATTGATTTAAAAGTACAGAAAAGGAATTAAAATTGATTAAGAATACAATTACGAATTAATTTTAATTGGAGTACAAATAGGACTCAACTTGCCTTGTATCTTTTTCCGTAAAAAACATACAAAACTACCAAAAAAGAAATTTCCTTCCGTTGCACAATTTTCTTGTATTGTAGGGCTTTTAACATAATTCTAATAAGAAATACTTTAATAACTAATTTTAGTTGATTTAAAAGTCCTAAATATTATATATATAATAAAATAATAATTGAAGGAAAAAGGTGTAACACCCCGTACATTCCCGACCCTAATTGGATTAATTGGTAACCTAGGGTATGGTTTTAAACCTTGGCTTCGAGAGCATTTAGTATGTATGTTGTAGTGGTTTTTGGATGGAACATTTGATATCATCCTAATCAATGTGTTTAGACTCTTGCATGATGTAACACCCCGTAAATTTTCGAACGTATGCGACTACGTGACGAAATGAAGTGAACGTGTAATAAAGGGGTATATAATACATGCAAAGTGTTGGACTTTATTCTTTGGGTTGATGGGCTCAAAAGTGGCCCAAAATAACAAGAAGACATGGCCCAAAAAGGAATAAATTTGACCCATTCTTGATTCAAGCTTTAATGACCAAGGGGACACCTCATCTTTGACTAAATATTGGCTAAGGATGATATAAATGAGGGCAAAAAATCAGATTTTAATCAAACACACCACCTTGCAATTTCTCACATTTTCTAGACATTTCCAAGAGCCAAAAAGAAACCCTTTTCAAGCTTAAGGCAACCACACTTGTTTTGGCCAAGATCATCACCTTGTAAGTATTGGTAAGTGTTTATTCTTGTGGTTTAATATATTATATGCATGTAAGATGGTGTATATCATGTTGGTTATGTTGGTGAAGTGTGAGAAGTTCACTATGTGTGAAACAATTTATGTTTGCTTAATCGGTGAAGGTTTTTGCCTTGTAAACTTGAAAATGGACTTATGGTCTTGAAGGAAGTGAACTTGACGGGGTTCAATATTGTCATGTGAGATGTGATTATAGCCTTAACTTGTTTTATTCTTGTACATAATGTTTGGAATTGTTATTGCAAAATTGTGCATGGATTTGGTGGCGTATTGAAGGAAAAGTGTGGTTTTGGTGATGTTTATGTGCGTTGTGAAACCATTTCTGTTCGTTGGCATTTAATATGATCTAAAATATGTTAATATAAGGTTAGTTATGATCATGGACCATTTATTACAAAAAAGGACCCAAAAGAGACCCTTTTTGGCCGAAACGGGCACCCGCCCTCGCAGACGAAGCACCTGCGGGCGCAGGTGACTTTGCAGGTGCCTCTGGTTACTTCCAAAGGTCACCTGCGGACGCAGGTCAGCCACCTGCGGGTGCAGGTGGCTTCGCAGGTCAGCCCAGAACTCCGAAATTATTGTTTTTGCATCCCTTTGACCCCCCGAAACCCCCGTACCATTCATGGATGTAATTATTAACTTATAAGACCTCTTGAATGACTTTAAAGGAGTGTCCCGGAGACATTTTGAATGTTACTAATTATGGATTGTTGTTCATGTGTTGTTACGAAAAGTATTGAGATGATTGGGAGAAGTAATTGTGACGTAGTGATAATGTGGGAGTATGAAAGATAAATTGGATGTGAAATGATATTGATTTATGATGTCTTGGTCAATGTGTGGAGTTTTATGGTATTGTTGGTATGGTGATGCAATAAAGGGCATTGTAAGAGGATGAAATAACGTTATACGGTAGTCATGTAGCTAATTATCATGTTATGTACTTGTAATGACGTTAGAGGTTAACATGAGCTTTGCTATGTACTTGGGTGTAGAATAAAACGTAAAGGAAGAGATGGATTGTTGTATTCACCTATAGGACTGTATATTCATTTTGAGAAGACAAGGTATGTAAGGTTACTCTTTCCGTATCCTTCTGCAGCATATAGTATTCACCTTGTTATGGTACTTACTCATTCCCGAAATGTCCTAAGTCATCTCATTTCATGTTATCATCTAGTGTTAATCATATATACCTTATGTTTGATCTATTGTCATTCATGTATTACATAATTATGGACATGGTTCCAAGTTCCAATAATGTTATGTTCCAAAGCTTCCAATAATGATATACTCACCGAATGGACTATTTCCAAGATTAAAGAAGTAATATTGTAAAGAGAGGTGATGAGTGCTTGGGTGGTATCCCAGGGGTTAAAATACCTAGCATGGGTCGATCCCAATATTTCGGGTGGTATCCCAGGGGTGAAAGGAACACCTAGCATGGGTCAATCCCGCTACTATGGGTGATATCCCAGGGGCAAAAGAAAAGCCTAGCATGGCTCGATCCCGAATAATTATTGATTACCCACTGATCAGCTTGGGGCCTGGGCATAATACAGGAATGAATGATTAATGAATGATGATGAATGAATGAAAAGCAAAAGAAGCAATGAATGTAATGTACAAGATTCCCCATTTACAGAACGGAGAATTATCCAAAATGATTACTCATTTTCTTTATGATTCCAGTAACGTACGTACTTATCTATTATGCAGTTTCTTATAGCCTTCCATACTCAGTACATTCTCCGTACTGACCCCCTTGGGGGAACTTACCTTACTTGCTGCAGGCACAGGTACTAGTAGACCTCCACAGTAAGCTGCGGGTTATCTGCGAATTATTGGTGAGCTCCAGATCGTTCGGGGCTTTCCGAGTCACATGTATACAGTTGTTTTGGTATTAGGTTTATGTTTTATAAAGCGGGGACGTGTCCCGACTATAGGTTGGTTATGTCTATGTATCTGTAGAGGCTTTGTAGACGTTGTGGGATAAATGAAGGGTTGTAAGGAATGTATGTCCATTTTGACTTAATGGCCCTAACGGCCAAGTTTCATATGTATGCATCGATGGCATATCTTCCATGAATTCCGCTATTGGTAACTTATGTTTAAATAAGATAGGGTGTTGCTTTTGTAATGATAGATATGCTTATGAGTGTACATGAGTGAAGAGTGGTTCTCTCGGGCCTCAACGGCTTTGGGTGCCATGTCCATCCCAAACGGGGTTCGGGGTGTGACAAAAGTGGTATCAGAGTGGGTCGTCCTAAGGGTGTCTACAAAGCCGTGTCTGATAGAGTCTTGCTTATGGATGTGTAGCGCGCCACATTTATAAGTAGGAGGCTACGGGAATTTTAGGAGATTGTTTCTTTTCTTCATTTCTTAGATCGTGTAGTGGAGCCAAAGTTGTAGGTGGAATCATATCTGACCATTGACGTTGGTTTTCCTTTGTGTAGTAAAATGTTGATTACAAGACAAGGTATGGGCAAAGACAAGCAGGAAGACATGCTTGCCGGAGAAGAAATTAGTAAATCACCACCTAACCCAGCTAGTCAATTTGAGGCTGAAACTGAGTCCCCAGAATCACCTGTTACTATTACGAACCAGGAGTTACAGGATTTGAGAAATGCGGTGCAAATGTTGACTCAGATAGTTGTTGCACAGAGTCAAGGACGAGTTGGTCCAATGACAGGCCATGACAGTGAGGCAAGAGCAGCTAGTCAGAGGACACAGGATTTCCTGAAATTAGATCCTCCCACATTTACCGGATCAGATCTTAATGAGGATCCGCAAGACTTTGTAGATCAAATTCAAAGAACTCTGGATGTCATGCACATGACTGGTGTAGAAACAGTCGAACTTGCGGCCTATAGATTGAAAGGTGAAGCTATATTATGGTATGAAGACTGGAAAAGATCGAGGGGTATTGATGTACCTCCAGTTGGTTGGGAGAAATTTAAAACGACCTTTCTTGATCACTACCTCCCATATGAGATCCGGGAGGCACGTGCAGACCAATTCCTAAATCTCCGTCAAGGGAATAAGAATGTTAAAGAATACAGTCTTCAGTTTAATTCCTTGGCTAGATACGCTCCTAATATGGTAGCGACGATGATCGATAGAGTTCATTGGTACGTGGACAGATTGAATCCATACTTGGTCCGGGATTATACTATTGCAGCATGGAATAAAGATATGGATATAGCCAGAATACAGGCCTTTGCACAGAAGATGAAAGATCAGAAGCAAAGGAGAAGAATGCAGGAATTTAAACAAAGGTCATCAAAGAGGGCTAGATCTATGGGACAGTCCGTGGCATCCTAAGGGGAATTTCGGCCTCGGGTTTTTAGTGGACCGCCTAGGCCATCATTTTATTATTCTGTAGGAGGTGCCTCACCCCAATCCCGAGGGTTTAGAGGCAGTCACGTAGGGCAACGCAGTTCACAGACAACGGGGTTTTCTCTTCAGCCGTGTCAGCACTGCGGGAAGCTTCATTTAGGTGAATGCTGGTTTGGAACGAATATTTGCTTTTGGTGCGGTATGCCGGGGCACCGGAGGAGAGAGTGTCGGCAAGAGGACACAGGTAGTAGGGCAGGACCTACGGGATTAGCCGCTGCACCATCATTGTTGGGTGTACAGCCTACTGGGCATGGCGGAGTCCAGAACCGTACCTATGCCTTAGCGGATCAGCGGAATTTGGAGGCTTACCCTGATGTAGAGACAGGTATATTATCCGTCTTTTCATATCATGCATATGTATTGATTGATCTGGGTTTTACCCTATCATATGTTACTTCGTTGATTGTTGACCAATGTGAAAGAACACCAAAATTACTAGCTATGTTGTTTGAAGTCTTTACACCAGTTGGCGAATTTATTGTACTTAAAAGAATATACCGCAATTGTATAGGAACTGTTTGTGGTTATGATACACGGGTTGATCTTAGTGAGCTGGAAATGGTGGGTTTTGACAATTATAATGGGAATAGATTGGGTGGCTTTCTGTTATGCCACGGTAACGTGCCAAGCTAAGAGGTTACATTTTCATTGCCCATAAAAGAATGTTCTTGAATGGAAGGGTAATGTTGGAACATCGAAAGGTCAAGTTAATTCCTATTTAAAGGCAAGGAAAATGATATCCAAAGGGTACATATGTCACTGAGTCAGAGTGAAAGATACTGATGTTAAAGATACTAATGTGAAAGATACTAGTCTGTTCTCGTAGGGTGCACTAGTGTTAAGTGTACAGATGAAAGCTGACATGTCGAGAATGTGCATTAGATATCGGCAACAGAATAAAGCGTTAGGTAAGAATAAATACCCCCTCCCCAGGATTGGTGAATTGGTTGACCAATTACTAGGTACCAAATGTTCCTTAAAAGATTTACTTACGATTGGGTTATCGTCAAGTAAGAGTTAGAGGAAAAGACATACCCAAGACAGTTTTCTGAACACAGTATAGTCATGATGAATTGGTACGTTATGTCATTTGGCCTAACAAATGTACTAGTAGTTTTTATGAATTGATAAATGGAATGTTCAAGCCATTCTTAGACAAGTTTGTGACAAGTTTACAGATATTATTGTGGTTTATTCAAGATCACCAGGGAACCATGCTAACTATGTACGACAAATGTTATAGATTCTTCGTAAATGATATGCAAAGTTCTCTGAGTGTGGATTTTAGGTAAGATCCGTAGCATTCTCGGATCACATGGTATCTGATGAAGGAATAAGGGTTAATATACCAAAGATAGAAGCCGTGAAGAATTGGCTAAAACCTACAACGCTTACAGAGATTCGTAGTATTCATGGGTTGGCCGGCTAGTACAAAAAATTTGTTGGAGAGTTTATCTTCCATTACAATACCCTTAACAAGTTAACACAAACTAATCACGTTTCAAGGGAATGATGCATGGGAGAAGAGTTTCCAAGAGTTGAAAGATAAATTAACTGTATTAGTACTTCCCGAAGGTACAAAAGGGTATGTAGTATATTGTGCTGTTTCAGAGGTTGGTTTAGGATATGTATTGATGTAATACAGTAATGTTATAGCTTATGCTTCAAGATAATTGTGTCCATATGAATAAAGAATTAGCCAACACATGACCCTGAACTAGCAGTTGTGATATTTGCTTCAAAGATGTGGTGTCGCTATTTGTAAGGGATTCATGTTGACATATATATTGATCTTAAGAGTTTGCAATATATCTTTAAACCGAAGGACTTAAATCTGAGGTAGCGAAGGTGGCTTGAACTATTAAAAGATTATGACATTGGTATCTTGTATCATTCGGAAAAAGCAAACGTGGTAGCTGATAATTAAGCTGCAAAGCAGAGGAAGTACTAATGGCCAGCTCACAGAAAAGAAAGATATAGTCAAAAAATCTATATCAACTAACCAGTATGGGGTTTCGTCTTCTTAAAACTCCAGATGAAAGAATTATAGCGTACAATGCGGCAAAAATCTTCATTTGTAGTCGAGAGAAGAAACAATATGCAAATCCTATTTTATTCCAATTGAAAAAGAATGCACAATGAAGTTCGGCAAAAGTTACTTGAGCTCACGTAAGGGAGTAATACTTTCATATCAAGGTAGAGTATGTATACCAAATATAGATGAGCGAAGGAAATGAATTATGATAGAAGCACATCATTCACGTTATTCTATTTATTCGGGAGCAATCAGAATGTACTATGGCGTGGAAGAAATGTGTTGGTGAGGCAATATAAAGAAAAAGGACATTACAGAATTGATAGCTTATTGACCAAATTGTCAATAGGTAATAGTAGAGCATCAGAAACCTGGAGGTTGTACATTAAAGAGAAAGTACAACTATACGGAGTTCCAATCTCTATTACATTAGACAGGGGAGTTTAGCTTACTACACATTTTGGAAGTTTCTTTTCAGAAGAGTTTGGGTACATAAGTGAATTTGAGTACAGCTTTTCATCCTCAGACGAACGGACAAGCAGAATGTACTATCCAAACACTTGAATGTGCTTATGATAATAGCTATTATTCAAGTATTAAAATGGTATCTTACAAAGGTTTATATAGAAGAAAGTTTAAATCATCAATTGGATGATTTAAAGGGAGTGGAACTGCCTTACTTGGGGCTAGATTTTGTTCACTAAGCTATAGAGAAGGTTAAGGTGATACAATAGTAGCTATAAGTTAACACAAGTCATATACCGACATTAGAAGAAGAGAATTAGAATTTGTCATAGATGATTGAATATTCTTAGAAGTGCCACCAATGAAAGGAATAACGGAATTGGAAAGAAAGAAAGATTGGCCTTATATAACATGCCATATTGAGAAGACCCAAAGATTTCGCCAAGTCGTGTATTTGAAATACCCTAAGAACTCCCCACAGCTCATGCAGTGTTCCATGTTTCAATGCTTTGAAAATGCATGAAAGAGATGTACAAGTTACGGAGGATATCACATATGAAGAGGTACCTACTACTATCCTTGATCGTGAAGTGAAAGGATTAACCGGATAAAGAAGTAATTTCCGTAAAGGACTATTAGAGAAATCAGCAAGTAGACGAAATCACATGGGAGACCGAAGGAATGATGAAATCTAATGTACTCGTATTTGTTGTAAACAAAAGAAAAAGTTCAAAGTGCGGAAATGAAGAAATAACAAGTAAGTCTTTACAAGTATCATGTGTATATGAGAACATGAATGATACACTTAGATTTAGATTTGTTTCAATGAGATAATGTTACTAACATTCGAGGACGAATGTTTCTAAGGGGGGGAGGATGTAACACCCCGTACATTCCCGACCCTAATTGGATTAATTGGTAACCTAGGGTATGGTTTTAAAGCTTGGCTTCGAGAGCATTTAGTATGTATGTTGTAGTGGTTTTTGGATGGAACATTTGATATCATCCTAATCAATGTGTTTAGACTCTTGCATGATGTAACACCCCGTAAATTTTCGAACGTATGCGACTACGTGACGAAATGAAGTGAACGTGTAATAAAGAGGTATATAATACATGCAAAGTGTTGGACTTTATTCTTTGGGTTGATGGGCTCAAAAGTGGCCCAAAATAACAAGAAGACATGGCCCAAAAAGGAATAAATTTGACCCATTCTTGATCCAAGCCTTAATGACCAAGGGGACACCTCATCTTTGACTAAATATTGGCTAAGGATGATATAAATGAGGGCAAAAAATCAGATTTTAATCAAACACACCACCTTGCAATTTCTCACATTTTCTAGAAATTTCCAAGAGCCAAAAAGAAACCCTTTTCAAGCTTAAGGCAACCACACTTGTTTTGGCCAAGATCATCACCTTGTAAGTATTGGTAAGTGTTTATTCTTGTGGTTTAATATATTATATGCATGTAAGATGGTGTATATCATGTTGGTTATGTTGGTGAAGTGTGAGAAGTTCACTATGTGTGAAACAATTTATGTTTGCTTAATCGGTGAAGGTTTTTGCCTTGTAAACTTGAAAATGGACTTATGGTATTGAAGGAAGTGAACTTGATGGGTTCAATATTATCATGTGAGATGTGATTATAGCCTTAACTTGTTTTATTCTTGTACATAATGTTTGGAATTGTTATTGCAAAATTGTGCATGGATTTGGTGGCGTATTGAAGGAAAAGTGTGGTTTTGGTGATGTTTATGTGCGTTGTGAAACCATGGCTGTTCTTTGGCATTTAAGATGATCTAAAATATATTAAGATAAGGTTAGTTATGATCATGGACCATTTATTACAAAAAAGGACCCAAAAGAGACCCTTTTTGGCCAAAACGGGCACCCGCCCTCGCAGACGAAGCACCTGCGGGCGCAGGTGACTTTGCAGGTGCCTCTGGATACTGCCAAAGGTCACCTGCGGGCGCAGGTGTCTTCGCAGGTCAGCCCAGAACTCCGAAATTATTGTTTTTGTATCCCTTTGACCCCCCGAAACCCCCGTACCATTCATGGATGTAATTATTAACTTATAAGACCTCTTGAATGACTTTAAAGGAGTGTCCCAGAGATATTTTGAATGTTACTAATTATGGATTGTTGTTCATGTGTTGTTACGAAAAGTATTGAGATGATTGGGAGAAGTAATTGTGACGTAGTGATAATGTGGGAGTATGAAGGATAAATTGGATGTGAAATGATATTGATTTATGATGTCTTGGTCAATGTGTGGAGTTTTATGGTATTGTTGGTATGGTGATGCAATAAAGGGCATTGTAAGAGGATGAAATAACGTTATACGGCAGTCATGTAGCTAATTGTCATGTTATGTACTTGTAATGACGTTAGAGGTTAACATGAGCTTTGCTATGTACTTGGGTGTAGAATAAAACGTAAAGGAAGAGATGGATTGTTGTATTCACCTATAGGACTGTATATTCATTTTGAGAAGACAAGGTATGTAAGGTTACTCTTTCCGTATCCTTCTGCAGCATATAGTATTCACCTTGTTATGGTACTTACTCATTCCCGAAATGTCCTAAGTCATCTCATTTCATGTTATCATCTAGTGTTAATCATATATACCTTATGTTTGATCTATTGTCATTCATGTATTACATAATTATGGACATGGTTCCAAGTTCCAATAATGTTATGTTCCAAAGCTTCCAATAATGATATACTCACCGAATGGACTATTTCCAAGATTAAAGAAGTAATATTATAAAGAGAGGTGATGAGTGCTTGGGTGGTATCCCAGGGGTTAAAATACCTAGCATGGGTCGATCCCAATATTTCGGGTGGTATCCCAGGGGTGAAAGGAACACCTAGCATGGGTCAATCCCGCTACTATGGGTGGTATCCCAGGGGCAAAAGAAAAGCCTAGCATGGCTCGATCCCGAATAATTATTGATTACCCACTGATCAGCTTGGGGCCTGGGCATAATACAGGAATGAATGATTAATGAATGAATGAAAAGCAAAAGAAGCAATGAATGTAATGTACAAGATTCCCCATTTACAGAACGGAGAATTATCCAAAATGATTACTCATTTTCTTTATGATTCCAGTAACGTACGTACTTATCTATTATGCAGTTTCTTATAGCCTTGCATACTCAGTACATTCTCCGTACTGACCACCTTGGGGGAACTTACCTTACTTGCTGCAGGCACAGGTACTAGTAGACCTCCACAGTAAGCTGCGGGTTATCTGCGAATTATTGGTGAGCTCCAGATCGTTCGGTGATTTTCGAGTCACATGTATACAGTTGTTTTGGTATTATGTTTATGTTGTATAAAGCGGGGACGTGTCCCGACTATAGGTTGGTTATGTCTATGTATCTGTAGAGGCTTTGTAGACTTTGTGGGATAAATGAAGGGTTGTAAGGAATGTATGTCCATTTTGACTTAATGGCCCTAACGGCCAAGTTTCATATGTATGCATCGATGGCATATCTTCCATGAATTCCGCTATTGGTAACTTATGTTTAAATAAGATAGGGTGTTGCTTTTGTAATGATAGATATGCTTATGAGGGTACATGAGTGAAGAGTGGTTCTCTCGGGCCTCAACGGCTTCGGGTGCCATGTCCATCCCGAACGGGGTTCGGGGTGTGACAAAAGGTGAAAAGACGAATTTGTCTATTGCGGAGTGTTTTAATGAAGGACAAAAAGCTCGAATCACTTTTATAAGGGTATTTACACTTTTAATAGATTATAGATTATAGATTATAGATTATAGATAGATTTTATATATATAGATTATAGATATAAATAATTACTTACCAGACAAAATTATACACTATATTTACCAAACATAGTTATAGTTTCTTAATTTCTCCTTGTATCAGTGATACAACAGTTTTTGAAATTTGCTCTGTATCAGTCAAACAACAGTTCGCTCTGTATCAGTTATACAAACAATTCTCTCTAATACAACAATTTCGCTCTATATCTGTTGTATCACTGATACCACGCGAGTTATTTTATCACTGATTCAGAGCGGATTTCATAAACTATTGTATCACTAATACAAAGAGAAATTCAGAAACTCTTGCTATATTTGGTAATTAAGCCTATTGTTTTCTTCATATTTTATTTTATGTATGACTATAAACTATAAACTAATGAAGTTTGGCCAACATTTTGCAAAGAAACCATAAATGCCCACATGGGACTTTTGGCAAAGCCTGTTGGGTTAGTTTAAAAGGATGCAAAAGCAAGCAAGTTGAACATATGATTAAGAATTTGTTGGATATGCCATGCTTCTATATAAAAGGATAAGCTGGATATTCCTCCAGAGGCATCAAGCATCCTCTGTGAGTATTAGAAAGTAACGGAATTGTTGGGTTCTAGTGATGAAATGTGAATGGAAAATGGAGGGAACAAATATAGGGAAAAAGTAAATTGTGTTTTCACTTTAAGGAAAGAAAGTTCTCCCACATTGGTGGGAGAAAGGAACTCTTTCATGCTTAAATATATAAGCAATACTCCATGTTGTTAGTGAGGCAAGAAGAAAGCAAGCCTCGTCCATCGTTGTCGTCGCTCGCTCGGCTTCGGCTCAGCTTCGGATTTGTCAAATGATCGAGAGATTAGCTTTTGGACAAAATTCATTTGAAACTTGAGAGTTAATAATTTTTTAATCTAAAAATCCGACATGAAAATATTCTCCATTTGCGGACACACATGAGGAAGTTCAGACGCATATCACAACGCACCTTGAAGGGACGTGACCCTTCGAGGCACTGTTTGAAAACGGAGATGACGACCTGCGCGCCCAGGTGGCCAGCACAGGTCAAGGGTTACATTCTGTTTTTTGACGTTAAGCGACTTGCGGCCGCATGTGACCCATCTGCAGGCGCAGGTGGGTTCGCAGGTGGCCCGACGGTCTGAAACAGTGCATTGCTTCCTTTATGAAGCACCACCTTTTGGCTATAAATACCTGAATTTTTCCTCAGGTATAAACACGAAATTTTGAAGTGAAAAACATCTTCTTCATAAAAACTCAAGTGTGATTTACGAATCGTTGAGTGCGTTCGTTGTTCGACAGAGTTTGAGGTACCGTCATTCTGTCGAAGTGATTTATTTTATCCTGGGAGGATATATTCCATAACCTCGGGTACTTGAGGTGAATAATATTCTTAAGGACACACCATGAATTTGGTGGACTTGAATCTTCTAATCTTCATCTCTTTCTAAATGTTTGGTTTTGCTATTTCCAGAAAATAGTTTGAACTTCATTTTGTTGATGTTCATAAGTTGGGTTGAACTTATTGTTTAAGTTCAAGTTGTGAATACAGAGTTACAACTTCATTTAGATTGTTCATATGTTAGTTTGAACATGTGTTTGAAGTTATTGTTGATAAAATACAAATTTTACTAAACCTGGTAAACAACAGGAACTATTAAATAAGAAATCGTTCAGCATAAAAAAGTGTTACGATGTTCTTTAGAAAATTGGGTAAATGTTTGGTTAATGTGAATGGAAAGATGACATGATGATAGTACATTATATTATTTTGAGATGCGAATGGTCAAACATAAGAAAAAGGAAAGATACATAAGGGTCCGTTCTTGATAAAAACAGGAATAACAAAGATGCTCTTGGCTAATCCAGTACAATGTTGTACAGACAATAACAAACTTTAATGTAAAGACTGTGATAGATTTTCTGAAGGAATATACTGATGTTCATCGCTGCTTGGTAACATAGCTCTTTGTCTCTCTTCACAGTCTGAAAATGTCAAGGGCAGATGTACCAAGTGGCCTGGACATAAACTTAGCAATATAATCAGTTACTGTAAATTCTTTATATAAGGGGGGATTTTCTTCTGATATTAGATCCTTGATCGGACCATAGATCTTTGGATGTGCAAAACAACCATTGAAGAAGCATGGAACTGACATTCTTGGTCCTACCCCGTTCGCTAAAACTCTATGATTAGCACTCACAAACTTGTCATTTGATAGGATCTGTTACAAAACCAAACTGAAATAAGTTAAGACAATTTTGTTTAAATTGAAGATAAATGAGACTAAAAAGTTGTTCTTTCTTTTCGTTACAAACCTGAAGTGCCTCTCCAATATTAACAACCAGTCCTTGTGCAACCGGTTCAACATCGATCCATTGGTTATTGTGCAGGACTTGAAGGCCACCAATTTGATCTTGAAAAAGAATGGTAAGGAAAGCAGGATCTGTATGCTTCGCAGCGCCAAGAGTTAGCTCTGGCTGTGGGCATGCTGGATAATAATGGCATAACACTGATTTTCCTTTGTTACATTCCATATCTTTCAGGTGATCTGGTTTTAGCCCGAGAGCTTCTGATAGTATGCTGAATATAGTTTCTCCTAGCTTTATGACATGATTTATATACTCAACGGTTTCGCTCCTGGATATTAGGAAAAAGATTTAAGATGTAGGGTGTGTTCGGTATCTGGTTTTCCAGGAAAACAAGTTATTTCTTACTTATTTTCTTGTGTTCATTTCGCAAGTAGGGAAAATATTTTCTAAAAGCATTTGTATATATTTAATATAAAATAATTAGAACGAATAGGGTAAGCGGGGTGGAGTAAGAAAAGAAATTTGAACTTTTTTAAAAAAAAAATAATTAAAAATTAAATTTTTATTTTTGGGCTTAGTAGCGTGGGGGTGGGGTTGCGGGGGCTCGTCGGGGGTCGGGGTAGGTGATAGGGGGTGGTGGTGTTTCAATTTTTTTTTTGAGGGGGGACTCATAGGGGGTGGGGGGGTAAGTAAAAAAATCTGAAATTTTCTAAAAACAAATTTAAAAAATTAAAAAAAAAAAATTTTTTTGGGGGGTGGGGGGCGGCTAGGCGTGGGTGGAGGTCAGGGTAGGGGTAGGGTAAGAAATATTTTTTGAAATTTTAAAAAAAAAATTTAAAAATTGTTTTTTGGGGGGTGGTAGGAGAGGGCGTAGGGGTAGGGGGTATGGTAAGATTTATTTTTGAAATTTATGAAAAAAAAAAAAAAAAAAAAAATTACAAAAAGAATTTTTTTTTTTGGGGTGGGGTGGCTGGTAGGGGGGTAGGGGTAGGGGGATAAGGAAAAAATTTGAAATTCTTTTTAAATAAAATTTTGGAGGGGGTTGGTAGAGTGTGGGTAAAAAGTTTATATTTTGGGGTGGGGTGGGCGACAATGGCGGAGCCAGGATTTTCATTAAGGGGGTTCAAAATCGGAAAAAGTAAACATACAAATTAGCCGAAGGGGGTTCAACATCTACTATATATACATAAAAAATAATTTTAACCATGTATAAATAGTATAATTTTTTGCCGAAGGGGGTTCGGCTGAACCCCTGGCCTAAAGGTGGCTCCGCCACTGGTGGGCGATTTTGCGAATAATATGGACATTGCAACTTATTTTCTCTACTTTGATTAAGGAAATCATTTTCTTTGATTTGAAGAAACTTATTTTTTAAGAAAAATATTTTTCAAAACTTTTAGCCAAACAAACATGAGAAAATAGCCTTCATACGGAACACTCCCGTAATATCTCTAACATGTCAAAACGTTGTACTACCATTTACTGAAGGACAGATGAATTTTGATAGTGCCAAAAGATTTGACACCTTTATTGTGTCTTCTCAATATTAAAAGATTTCCGTATGCAGACCAGTCATCTTAGATACTAAATGAGGGAAAAGCTGTATGGAACATATCTAAGAAAAATTCTTCCGTTGCTTTTAAATGAGTTGTTCACACAATTCAATATGACACGAGAACAAGTAGACATCATGAGTTCAAATCTCATGACCATCCATTAGGAAAAAAATTCATCTGCTTGACTCGTGAAAATGTTTGGCCTGGACGTGAGATGTCATGTTTGAAATATAATTAAGTGAATAAATTAGTATCCTTTCTATCAGCTTAAGCTTTAAGATGCATGAGATGTTCAGAAAATTGAATTTGGTACCAGAGCAGGTAGAGGTCCTGAGTTCAAATCTCACCAAAACCTATTAGACAAGAAAAATAATGTGCTTGGCATATGAAATAAAAATTTGACCTGCACGTGAGGGGACATGTTGTAGGTATATGTAAGTGGATAAGTGTGTACCCTCTTTAACAACTTAAGCTTTTAGATAGGATAATCACGCAATTATGGAGAAATCTGTCCAAGCAATTAATCTAACTACTCCATGAAAAATCATAAGGCATGAAATTCAAGAGCAGAAGAATATATATACTTACCTGCAAACTGCTGGTATTTCTTCAGGTTCAATATGACCAGAAATTAGCATAGAAATGTTCAGTGTATCCCTCCAGTTTGCAGTTTTTGATTGATAAAGATCAAAGTTGCTCTCATATCTAACTCTTCTTGTTAGATCACGCGAATAGTACTCTTTCTTTACCTCGGAATCTTGTTCGTGAAATTTACGAATCCCATCAATCATTCCTTCCAAAACACTTGAAGGAATCCCATGATTTATCAGTTGGAAAAATCCCCACTTCTCTGATGCTTCCCTTATTTTATCGACAATTTTGTTACGTCGATCTTCAACTTCTATGCCACTGAGATCTATCATTGGACAATGTAGACTTGATTTGCTAGGAGTCAACTCTTCAACAAGTTCATCAGATGGCCTAATGAAAATTCTTGGTATTTCCACTATTCCAGCATCAACAAGTCCCTTAACACCAGATTTTGTATCATCAAACATCTTTATCTCCTTCGATCGATCATAATTCATTGTTAATTCAGCTTGAGACTCTGCAGTTCTGGACATATTTGTTGTTAATTTCAAGAAGGGAAAGTTTCTTGAGCAATTAATAAGTTAGTTAAAGTCAACTAATACTCATAAATCAATGTGAATCAATATTCAAAAGAAACACTTTATTTTATTATTAGTCTGTAGTACGGAATCAAATATGGCGGAAAAAATTCATGGTCCCAATCCACCCAAAATTTTATAGGTTGGGCGTAAGATAATTTTGTATTGGGTTATTTTTATGTTCAGCCAACATAATTCATTTTTAAGTTAATCTCCATTGTAGTCCAATCCTAATTCATTTTTAAGATTTAATTTACTTTAATTTGGATTTACTGCTTGAGATTGACTTTGATTTTTCTATGTATTTTAGGGATAATTACTTAACCAAACAAACTTATACACTATATTTACCAAACGTAGTGATAGTTTCTGAATTTCGCCTTATATCAGTGATACAACACTATCTGAAATTTGCTTTGGATCAGTGATACAACAATTCACTCAATATTAGTGATACAACAATTCTCTCTATATTTGTTGTTTCACTAATACAGAGCGAATTATTATATCATTGATGCAAAGCGGATTTTTAGAAATTATTGTCTCACTAATAAAGAGTGAAATTCAAAATTTCTCGCTATGTTTGGTAATTAAGCCTCAAACTAAAGCTATTTTTGAAATTTTCCTTCTCTTTTCTTGTACCATGTTTCTTATAAGTTTGATATTGTATACTGTTTTTTACTGCATTAAATTAATACATCGTCAAATAGTGCCAACAAGAACCATAATTTAATAATTACATAATAAGTTTTCAATACTTCCCAAAAGCTTAAAAAATAAATTTTGAATGACGTATATATAACGGGGGATAATTTAAAACAAAAATAAAAGTATATAGGTAAATCTAAATCTCTTTTCGAAAAATTTTGTTTTATTGGAATTCATTGTGTTAATATCTTGAATCCACGCCATAGCTATTCTCCGTCGCCTTTCTGTCCTTTACAAGTTTCAACAATGGGATGCTGGAAAGAAAACCCTACCTTTGTTTCACAACACTATATTTATAACAGCACAAGTTTGTATTTCTAATTTAGCACATCATTAAACTAGAAATTACAACATGGTATCTACATATAGACCCCATACTTTATGAGGTATCTTTTAGACCCATTAACTTTAAACCTTAACAGATCACTTTAAATTTGAGTCACGTTTTTAATAATAGGAACCAACATATAATTATTCTTGATACAATATATGTGTAAGTCCATAAGAGTTCCAACAATGTATCCTGAAGAAACTTGCTATGAAAAGAAGATTCAGTTTTATTATTTTCATGTATTCACTTTTTTTTTTTTTACTTTCCATTTCATATGAACCCCAATCTAACAGAATAGAGTTCCACATATCCGTAAGTTTAAAAGGAAACAGACCTTCGTCTTTCAACACCAATCTAACTCAATCTCAAAAGCTAGTTTTATGAAGCTAGGATCACAAACAAGGTAGCCGACCTCACGTATCAAGTTTATGGTGATGGCTCTCGAATATAACTAAAACACTGTAGTAATAGCATGGTTAGCCACTTCTCATCCTGCTACATTAAAAATAACCACTATCATGGAGTTTCGTAATTCGACAGGTAAAACTACACGGTAATGTGTAGTTTGAAATTTTACGATAGTGATTATTTATCAATGGCTATTGGTGAGTTTTATCTCCTACAACCCAACATGTGATTTTAATGTATTATAAGCTTGCAATATCTTTATGCTTCGTTATGGAATTAACTATTTGCATTGTTAATTTAATGGATTTATATATTTAAACAGGATTATAATGGCTATGAGACTTTCTTTTTATAGTCTACCAGACACAACAACCATGTATTCAAGCAACTTCCTCAATCTAGTCCCAATATTCACCTTTGTCTTGTCAACTATTTTGCGGTATGAAACCAATTGAATTATAAAAAATTTCAATAAAGGGAGTCGATATTTATGCATGTATGCAGCTTGCTTGTGATTAGTGATTCTAGTGGGATTGTATTTGTTCCTATGAGCAAAAAGCGAGGAGTGTGGAACCTGATGATCATGCAAGTGGAGAAGGAAAAAGTGACTCGTGAAAGTGAACGGAGGGAGTAATATAGCAGTAATTCCAAGCGAAAGAGTTAGATTGCAATCATCAAGAACAGCAGGATGATAATAAGTGTACAAGATTATAATGAAAAGCCTTTTCACATACAATATTCCAACTGATAAATTCATTCCTTACGGTATCAGAATATGTTAAACACTGAATAGAACGCTGAGAAGATGGTGAAACATATCTGCAAATCCTTTTGACTATTTCTGCAATTTGAAAGGTGACAGTAACGAAGTTCCATCGAGCCCTTTGTTGTACAGACGTGTAACATACTCTTTTCTACTTGTTTCTCGGTAGATTGGAGGATTTTCTGCTGATAACAACTCCTTGATAGGACCATATAATCTCGATCCACTGCCTTCTTGAAAATGCATTCTGAAAAAACTTGGCACTGAAATTCTTGGTCCTACATTTTTCGCCAAAACTCTGTGAAGAACGCTTTTGAACTTGTCATTTGTGATGAGCTGCAAAACCAAAAAAAAAGGGAACTAGTGAATTCATTAACAAGTTTGTGACGTTTATAAAGAGTTTAAGTTATGTGCACCGACAGCTCATACATTTCTTACACCATCATGTTAAATCAACCTTCAATACCATGTAATTCTCATAACAAACCTAATAAGGTAACCTGAAAGGCAGAGTAATAACGTGCTACAACCGTGCACTGCTAGTTTAATATATAACTAAAATCCGTGTAATTATAAATCAGGCTCATTTTACAAATGTCTACTTGCCTGCATGAGATCTCCAATGTTCACAATTAGAGCCCCAGGCGTGAAAGGAACATCAACCCAATGATTTTTATGAAAGACTTGGAGGCCACCAATTTGATCCTGTAATACAATAGTCAAGAAGCCACTATCCGTGTGACTGCTAAGGCCTAAAGTGAGATCTGGTTCAGGGCATGTTGGATAATAATGGCCAGCTACGAAAAGCCCCTCCGCGCATTCCATGTCTTTCAAGTGATCTGGTTTGAGTTGTAGAGCCTCAGAAAGTAGCTCAAAGAGAGTAAGTCCCACTTTCATGATGTACTCTGTGTATTCGATCACAACTTCTCTGTAAATTCAAAATATGCATTCAATAAACCAGGTGCAACTTGTATTAAAATTCATAATAATGGAGATGAGCTTGGGAAAATCTAAGCAAATTTGAACATTAGCATGACATAAAGGAAACATATAACTAGTTTAGAATTTGTTCTGAGTCAAATAAGCCTAATCAATACTCCCTCCGGTCCATATTACCAGTCTTTTTCAGGTTTTCCACACCCCTTAAAAAAGACTTTTAATAGCTTTAACCATAAGGTTCTTCTTTTTTTCTTTCTAAAGTGTCTAAGTATTTTGAAACAAATTTAATTGGCCCAAACGACTACTACTTGAGACTGGAGGGATTAACATCGTGTACCTGCAAACCTCGGGAATTTCTTCGGGATCAGGAGTATCAGGAGCCATGACACAGTAAAGGGTGTCCCTCCAATTAGCTGTTGATGATTTGAGTAGATCAAAATTGCTATTGTAGGTAACCTTCCTCGTAATATCACGGGAGTAGAACTCTTTCTTCACCTCAGAATCCTGCTCGTGGAAATGGCGAACACCTTCTAGTACTTTCGCCATGACAATTGATGGGATTTCATGGTGTACAACCTGGAAAAATCCCCAGTTTTCACAAGCATCCTTTATTTCTCGAACAACATCAGCTCGTTGAGCTGCACTATTGCCCAAGCCTTCAAAATCTACTACTGGAATGCTAAACTTACTAGTAACATCAGGGTCCGATTTCTTCTCATTCACATACTGGTTGTGTAAGAATATACGCGGTAACTTTGTGACACCAGCATCCAGAAGTCCTTTTACCCCCATCTTTGAATCATCAAAGGCATGAACTTCACTTTTTCTATCATATTCCGAACTGTCATCTTGCTCAATGTTTTCGTTTCTTGAGAAAACCATTTTTCTCCTAGAGGAAAACTCTGTTGTTGAGTATGAAATCAAGATTTTTTTTTCAGACATATTTTATATAGTTTTTATGGAATCAGATTCCATCACATTGAAAAGCCAAGAAGCTCCAGGACAAAGGTAGGCATACTGCATACTGTCTGTATTAGGTTATGTAATAAGTTTTGTCCTGTTCAGTTTGTTGCAGATGACAAGGAGAAAATACAATTAAAAAAAGACTTGAGAAATATTTTGCTACAAATTCCCCATATAAAAAGACAGAAATATGAAGAGTACACTATGGGCGTGTTCGGTATAGAGGAAAATATTTTTTTCAGAAAATGTCTTCTAATTTTTTTATGTTCGGTTGGTCAAAATTCTTGAAAAATATTTCTCTAGGGAAATGACTTCCCTAGGAAGTAGAGAAAACAAGTTCCACAAGTGGCATTCCACATTGATTGTGTAATTCCCACCTTCAAACACATCTCATCTTCACCTCAACCCTGTAGCCTTCATCCACACCATCCCACACCCCACCCCCGGAGCCTTCATCCCCACCACCCCATCTCTCGTAGTATTTATCTAGATTATATACAAATGTTTATAGAATAATATCTTTTACTTGCGTACCGAATACATGAAAATAAGTAAGAAACTACTCATTTTCCTGAAAACATTTTACGACACATGTTTGACACATTTTATGCGTTTCGAAAACATTTGCACGTTGATCACGATAACTAACATCAAAAACTTGTAAAAATGGTGACATGCTGAACCAAATCTAGAAAATAGGGAGGATGAACTTAAAAGCTGTACATAAACTGACAATCATCCTCATGAATAGAAACTATAAAGATGAAAATTTCTAATCAGAAATATCTATATACTAAATGATACTTTTAAGCACAAAATAGGTTTATTATATACTTTATCTCAGAATCACAAGTTTTGAAGTTAGGTAGGAAACTGAAGTTCCCATTATTGGAATATAAGGGGACATAATCAAAGCTGGAGAGACACCTTAAACAAGCTAAAACGAAGATAATATCATTCGATCTGGAGACAACTCGAAAGCTAAAACTATTGACAATGTATAACTCAAACATAAATTCGACATTTTTTTGAGCTCAAGAAACCACCCTTCTAAATTTCATTAGATGAACAACACTTGAGGTATGTACAGACTAGGTACAAGAATTTTAGTTGAAATCACTAGCAGAACAACACAGCCAAGGAGAAAAACACTAGGAAGATTAGGAAACATTTCTGCAGGGCCTGTCACTATTTCTGTAATTTGAAATATTGTGACAATAAACAAGTTCCATCGAGCCCTTTGTTGTATAGATAAGCGACATACTCTTTTCTACTTGGTTCCCGGTAATTTGGAGGGTTTTCCTCTGATAACAACTCCTTGATTGGCCCATACAGTCTTGATTCACTGCCTTCTTGAAACTGCATTCTGAAAAGACTTGCCACTGAAATTCTTGGTCCGACATTTTTAGCCAGCACTCTGTGACGAACGCTTCTGAACTTATCATTTGTGATCAGCTAAAAAACAAAATGGAAACTAGTGAATTTATCGATCAAGCTTGTGACATTTACATAAATACATAAAAGAATTTACAGTTATGAATTTGCCTGCATTAAGTCTCCAATGTTCACTATTAGAGCTCCACGCATGAAAGGAACATCAATCCAGTGATTTTTATGAGAGACTTGGAGGCCACCAATTTGATCCTGTACTACAATAGTCAAGAATCCGCTATCTGTGTGATCGCTTAGGCCTAAAGTGAAATCTGGTTCAGGGCATGCCGGATAATAATGGCCAGCTATGAAAAGCCCCTCCGCACATTCTATGTCTTTCAAGTGATTTGGTTTGAGTCCTAGAGCTTCAGAGAGTAGCTCATATAGAGTAAGCCCCAGATTCATCACATATTCCGTGTATTTGAACATAGCATCTCTGTAAGTCAAAATATTGTGTTCATAAAAACCCGATGCAATTTCTTTTAACGATGCATATTAAAGGAAAGAATATCTTATACTATCAAATGAGAGATGAGATAAGGAGAATTTGAGCCAACTGCAACATAAGCATAACACTGAAGAAGCATATCATAATATTATGAGCTGAAGTTGCATAAGCAAACAAAATTATATTAGTAGTAAGCATATTATGTACCTGCAAACCTCTGGAATTTCTTTCTGATCGGGAGGATTAGGAGACATGACACAGTAAAGGGTGTCCCTCCAGTTAGCTGTTGGTGCTTTGTGTAGATCATAATTGGTATTGTAGTTGAACTTCCTCGTAACATCACGGGAGTAGAACTCTTTCTTCACCTCAGAATCTTGCTCATGAAAATGACGAACACCATCTAGTACTCTCTCCATAACACTTGACGGAATTTCATGTTGGACAATTTGGAAAAATCCCCAGTTTTCACAAGCATCCTTTATTTCTCGAACAATATCAGCTCGTTTAGCTGCAGTTTTTCTCAAACCTTCAAAATCTATGACTGGTATGCTAAACTTAGTAATTGCATCGGAGTCCAATTTCTTTTCAATCACAGGCTGGTTGTGCAAGAACATATGCGGTAACTTTGTAACACCAGCATCCAGAAGTCCCTTGACACCAACCTTCGAATCATCAAAGGCTTGGACTTCACTTTTCCTATCATATTCAGAACTGTCATCTACACGAGTTCTGCCATTATTCGAGCCAGCCATTTTACTTGCTCTAAAGGAAACCACAACAGTTGACTATGGAGAAACATTCTTATGAAACATTGAGGATATAATAATGGCGCTTATTAGACAACTAGTCTTTGTGAACGTGTTTTGCACGTTTATTCTAAAATATTTGGTACTTAATTAGTTTTGCAAATGATAAATTTTAAGTTGGCATACACATTTTTTTAAGTTGATAAAAATATTAGTATCGCAATTGAAATTGATAAGTTAGAAAAAATGACTCATCCATTTTTACACTCAAAGATGACGGAGAAGAATGAGTGTGTTAACAAAAGAAGAGGCTATGAAGATAATATTGTGAAATTTTCATAATCGATAAATATAAAATTTAATCTTCAATTAAAACGTGAAGATTAAGCTGCATATTACAAATCAGTGGAAGAAAAAAATGCAAAATATGTATACTAAGATGTATAGAGATTCCTAAGATGCTTTTTCCAAATACAATAGAATTGAAATTGCAATTCACATTATATAATAGCGGAGAACAAGTATAATTGCTATGATATTTTTGAGCGACCCAAATTAATCTAGGCTTTGAAAATTCAACACATACAAAACAGATATTGTACACTAATATATAAGAGGGAAAAAGAAGACACAATATGAAAAAAGTTCTGGAAAGTTTGGTTGCAACTATGTTTTGGCACATTTTTGCCGATCTAGAATGAGGAGCTTTATATAATGTTATTAGAGAAGAAAAGAAGGTAGAATAACAATGAGACTTAAATGCAACTGTTCAAATTCTACAATATACACGTTTAGGAGCAATTTATTGAAGAGAAATGATTTATAAATTCAATGGTAATTTTTGGACTTCTTAACGACAGAACCTGTTTGGTTGTAGCATTAAGAGTATTTATTGAAATTAATAGTGTTTATTATTATAAATTGCTTATTTACGTTTCTTTTTGCATTTATCATGATAATATCAATTTGCTGTTTTCTGAAATGTAATTAAAATATTACTAATTAATATTTAATTAGATATTTTATTATATTTTGATTAACTATAGGGATAAAAAACGTAATTCAACATTCAATTGAGTGGTTTCCCACTTTTAGAATAGTGTTGATATTGATTATCCATCAGAATTCAAATCCAAGAAGTTCCAGGACAAAATTAGGTATACTTACCCCTCATATATACGTAACTCTTATATGTCCAAACTTGTTCTCTTTTAATTAATTGCATGATTTTGGAACTATCTGAACTAACTATGTTTTGTCGTATATTGAAGAAGACGGGAAATATTAAAAAATGAGATTAAAATAGTTGGGTTCTAGACTTTACTATTTACAAGTTTCTCCAAATAAAAAAACAGAACACAAAGAGCACTCCGTGCCAAAGAAGCTCGTCATATTTGCAACTAAGGATAGATCCACAACATTTAAGGGATGAAAACATTAAAATATAATTGAAAACCTTCAGTTTCTATTTGCTCATTTGTTTGTTTCAGATGGGAAGTGGAGCAGTTCTATGTCACTCTTTTAAAAACCAGATGAGTTCAATTTGAAAGGTTACAACCTCCAAATGAACACATCAAAATTGAATCATTTTTCTTCAAATTAAACTATTAAATCCTTCATAATTGTAATTTTATGAAAATGATGGATAAACTGCTATTTTAACTTTTCTAGTGAAAATGATATTTGATTGATAGCCATCGTATTGATAACGAATGAAGTATCAAATTATTCTGAGAAAAATCTAAATGTGCAGTATGAACAAGTCAAACAACATTCCGAATGTCCTTCAATTAACTAGCATGCTTTAACCGACTACATTAAATCTCGTTGGATGAAATGGCAACACTTAGGTCTTTATTTAATTGGTAAGATATGTCTGTACAACAGGTACAGGAATGCTTAATTGAAATCACAAGCAGAAAGCCATAGCCATGGAGTAAAGTACTGGAAGACGATAAAACATTTTTGCGTATCCTACCACTATTTCTATAATTTGAAATGTGATGATAAAGAAGTTCCATCGAGCCCTTTCCTGTATAGATATGTGACATACTCTTTTCTGCTTGTTTCTCGATACATTGGAGGGCTTTCGTTTGATAATAACTCCTTGATTGGCCCATATAGTCCTGATCCACTGCCTTCTTGAAAATTCATTATGAAAAGACTAGCTACTGAAATTCTTGGTCCTGCATTAGTTGCTAGCACTCTGTGATGAACGCTTTTGAACTTATCATTCGTTATAAGCTACAAAAAAAATAATTGGAAGCAAATGAATTAATTGATCGAGTTTGTGATATTTCACATAAATGCATCAAGCTCATTTTAGAATATGAACTTGCCTGCATAAGGTCTCCAATGTTCACAATTACAGCTCCAGGCAAGAAAGGAACATCAAACCACTGATTTTCATGAAAGACTTGGAGGCCACCAACTTGATCCTGTAATAATATAGTCAAGAAGCCGCCATCTGTGTGACTGCTTAGGCCTAAAGTGAGATCGGGTTCAGGGCATGTCGGATAATAATGGCCTGCGAGGACAAGCCCCTTGGCGCATTCCATGTCTTTCAAGTGATTTAGATTGAGTCCTAGGGCCTCAGAGAGTAACTCAAATAGAGTAACACCCAGTTTCATCACATACTCCGCGTATTTGATCAAAACATCTCTGTAAAGTCAAAATATGTGTTCATACAAACTGGATGCAACTGGATGCAACTTTCATTGATGATGCATATCAGTGGAAAGACTACCATATCAAATTATGTTATTCACGCTTCAGATTTCCAGCCCTAGACATACGAGAGGATGTTAAGAGTTCCCACATTAATTAAAGGAATGAGTTAACAATTCTCATCTTATGAGCTAACTTTTGAAATTTAATTAGGCTCAAGGTCCCATTTCTTAACAGGGAATTAGAGCAAAACTGATCCCTAGTCTTGGTTTGCTACTCATGTTATGTTGTACACACTCCAACTATCTATACATGGGCTTACGGGGTGAGGGATGGTTATTAAGTGAACCAAATTTTTTGAAGAAATAGGCTGTCTGGTCATATAATTTTAAGAAATCCTCATCTCATGTGCTAACTTATGAGATTGAGTTAGAGGTTTATTTTCTTACATGGTATGAACTAGACCTATCCTGCTTGGTATATTCAAAGTTGGTCCACCTTATTATATTGCCCATGGTCCAGATGACCAACCCTAAGCGTGTAAGGTGAGGGGAGATTTATGTGTCCACGTTGATTAAGAGAACAGACTGGTGTCTCCTTATATGGTCTTGACAATTCTTACCTCTTGAGCTAGTTTTTGGGATTGAATTAGGCCAAGTCTATTTTCTTTACAATAAGCATGACAATCATGAAGCATATCATTATGTTTATGAGCTATAGCTGCCTAAGAAAAGACTGATATTAGTATCAAGTTTTATACCTGCAAACCTCAGCCATTTCTTTGGGATCAGCAGGATTAGGAGCAACAACACATGAAAGGGTGTCCCTCCAATTAGCTGCTCGTGCTTTATGTAGATCGAAATTGCTATTATAGCTGAACTTCCTCGTAACATCACGGGAGTAGTACTCTTTCTTTGCCTCAGAATCCTGCTCATGAAAATGGCGAACACCTTCTATTACTTTCTCCATCACACTTAACGGGATCTCATGGTGAACAACCTGAAAAAATCCCCATTTTTCACAAGCATCCTTTATTCCTTGTACAATATCAGCCCGTTGAGCTTCACTCCTTCCCAAGCCTTCAAAATCTATGACTGGAACGCTAAACTTTGTAACTATCTCGGAGTCCGATTTCTTTTCAGCCACATACTGGTTGTGTAAGAATATACGCGGTAACCTTGTGACACCAGCATCCAGAAGTCCCTTGACACCAGCCTTTGAATCATCAAAGGCTTGAACCTCTCTTTCCCAATCATATTCCAAATTATCTTCTTGCTTAGTTCTTCCATTATTTAGTCCAACCATATCTTCTTCCTAGAAAAACACAACTCTTGACTATGCAAAGCAAGATTTCTTGTGAAACATCAGGGATATAATAAGGATTCTTATATATTATAAAAAAGTTGATATTTCCTATAGCTTTTCTACAACCAGATTCCATCACAATGCAAAGCCAACAAATTACTGGACAAAGGAAGATATACAATTCATAATTCAAGACTTTTTCTCTATGACTTAGTTCACATAATTTTTGGCACTAATTGGATTTCGACATTTCGTTATATTCTGCTCAACTTGTAGCAGAGGAACTAGTAGCTATTCTCAAAATGAAGAGGACAAGGAGGAAAAAGTTAAAAAAGCCATCATTTTTTTTAATTGAATTTATACCACTTATGAAATACATAAATAAATTATTTAGTTTTTTTCCGATGTACCCGGAAAAAAATAAGCAAAGATCTCCTGCTAGAATATTTCATGAAGAAGAATTACTCTACTGATAACTTTTCCATATATGACGCTTAAGCATAAGAATTATCTTACTATAGAAGATCATAAGTTAGATACTCTCATCCTACTTTCCAATATTATTACATAGCTATGACGTAACAGATAAAGTTGTTGTCATGTAACCAGAAGGTCAGGGTTCAAGCCGTGAAAATAAACTCTAGGAGAAATACAGGATAAGACTGCGTACGATAGACACTTGTGGCCCGGCCTTTTCCCAAATCCTGCACATAGTGGAAGCTTTAGTTCACCTGGCTGCCCTTTTTTATGGTTGGATCTTGTAATGCAACAATGCAGAAGTTCCATCAAGACCCTTATTGCAGAAGTAATCAGCGTAGTCTTTCACTGTGGTTGCACAATATTTTGGCGGATTATCATCTGAAAACAACTCTTTAATTGGTCCATAAAGCTTGAAAGTTGGCAATGAACCAGTGTAGAAGAAGCAAGCTACTAATATTCTTGGACCAACTTTATTTGATAATACTCTGTGCTCAACACTTAGGTACTTGTCATTTGATATGAGCTGAAAAAACAAAAACCAGAATAACAACAATTGGTTTTACTAACAAACAAAGTTTCATATTCATTTTTCAGAAAAAAGGTCCAAATTTGCTCCTCTTATGTATGAAATATCTTAATTTTACCATTTGTTTTACCTATAAGCCATTCATATCCTTGCCATTAGCAAATCGTAATCGCATTTGCCCTCGACTTCAACAAAGTTCCAGTGCGGATAGGTGGATTATATGTGTCAAAATACTTAGGGTAACGGGTCTATGTTTATCCCTCTTAATTTTGCTTATGGTTTAAAACTACCCTCCGTTGTACTTCAGGTTGGAGTTTCATCCCAGGTTTAAGGGCAAATATGAAACTATTTGCTAAGGGCAAGGATATGAATGGAGGGAAAAATTAAGATATTATATCCTAGAGGTTATATTTGACCTATGTTTCTCGGACTCTGAAAAAATGCCACCAGGTGCGTGTCAAATCCTCCAAAAATAATGCATTTTTGGAGGATCCAATACGGGTGCAACAGCAGAGAGCCCAAGCAACCTAGTTTTTGACCGTTTTGCCTTCATTTCTACTGTGTAGATCTAAGTTTAGAAAGAAGAAGAAAAACTAGCCTGCCAAATATCTCCAATGTTCACCGCAAGAGCACCAGGTGTAGGAGGAACATCTACCCACTGATTCTGGTGAAGCACTTGGAGTCCTCCGAAATGATCTTGTAGAAGAGCTGTGATAAAATCATTGTCAGAATGTTTATTGATGCCCATTGTGAGTTCTGCTTGAGGGCATGCTGGTGTTAGACAATTGGCATTTCTTAACATCCAGCTTATTGTTTTTTTACTGTTCTTTTACTTAAGTTTCAGTTTAGTGCTTCCCTATTTTCTAGCAAGACTTGGTCAATTTTTAGTTGCTTAACTTTCTGAAGTAGTGGCCCTTTATTGCTGTTAGTGGCACATGTTTTTTTTCAGTTTTTCATCCACTTTGTAAGTGGCTACTAGATAGGAAATAGTTCGTTTTTTTTCCTTTTATAAATTCAGAACTTCTGCAAGTTAATGGATAGCTGGAATTTTCATAAGTTTTCTCTGTGTTTCTACTTCAATTCAATTTCTTGGTGAGTTTCTGGTTTAACAGTGGCATCAGAGCCTCTAGTTGATCTTACAGGACCAAAAAAAACTTTTAACCAACAACACAAATGGCATCCAGCAGCCTACCTTTAAATCCACCATTCACTTTCACCGGTGAAAATTACCAAATTTGGTCTGTGAAGATGCAAGCTTTTCTGGAAGCCTATGAACTTTGGAAAACTGTGACTGAAGATAAACCAGTTGCTGCTCTACCAGCAAATCCTACCTTGGCTCAGATCAAATCCAACAGTGAAGAGAAGGCAAAGAAATCTAAAGCCAAGTCGCTTATGCAAAATGCTGTGGCAGATTCTGTGTTCTATAGAATCATGGCTTGTAAAACAGCAAAAGAGGCTTGGGATAGGTTGAAAGAAGAATATCAAGGCAGCGATAGAACGCGTCAAATGCAAGTGTTGAACCTGAAAAGAGAGTTTGAGTCTCTAAACATGCAGGAGGACGAAACAATCAGTAAGTATGCTGATCGAATCTCCTTAATTGTTAATAACATTAGACTTCTTGGTGAAGAATTTACAGACAAACGAATTGTGGAGAAAGTTCTTGTGACTCTTCCTGAGAGGTTTGAATCTAAGATTTCCTCTCTTGAAGAATCCAAGGACCTGAGCAAACTTTCATTAGGTGAACTAATGAGTGCTCTTCAAGCACAAGAGCAAAGAAGGACTATGAGACGGGATAAGTTTACTGAAGGAGCTTTCTCAGTACAAAAGCAAAATTCTGGTAAAGGAAAGCAACAGTTCAACCAAAAGAATAAGGGCAAGCATGATGGTGGAAACAATTGTGGAGACGTGAAGCAGAAGTTTCCTCCGTGCAGACATTGCAAAAAAACTACACATCTGGAGAAGTACTGCTGGTGGAGAGTCGATGCTATATGCGGCAACTGTAAGCAGATGGGGCACATATCCAAGGTTTGCAAATCAAAAACAAAGGCCCCCGGAGCTTTGCAAGCACAACTAGCAGAAGCTGCAGATGCACACGAGGAGCAACTCTTTGCAGTTTCATACTTTTCAACCAATGAATCCTCTGATTCTTGGCTTCTCGATAGTGGTTGCACACATCACTTGTGCAATGATTCTGATATGTTCAGATTCCTTGATGACACTTACAAATCCAAAGTAAAAGTGGGAAATGGTGAGGCTTTAGAAGTCAACGGCAGAGGTACAGTGTCTATCTCAACAATATCAGGTATCAAAACTATTCCTGATGTTTTGTACACACCTAATATGAGTCAAAATTTGTTGAGTGTTGGACAAATGCTTGAAAATAATTATTCACTACATTTTAAGAATCGAGAATGTGTTGTTTCTGACCCGTCTGGAGTGGAATTATTTTGTGTCAAGATGAGCAATAGAATGTTTTCAGTTGATTGGGAGAAAATAACTGAGCAGGCTTACACTATTACTTCACAAACATGTACAAACCTATGGCACAAAAGGTTTGGTCACTTCAATATGAGAAGCATCTCAGAGATGAAAAAGAAGGAGCTAGTTGAAAATATGCCTGAATTTCTTTCTAATGCTCAAGTTTGTGAAACATGTAAGCACGGAAAGCAAACAAAATTGCCATTTCAAGCAAATCAAGTATGGCTAGCTAACTAGAAACTTCAGCTCATTCATACGGACGTGTGCGGTCCAATGAAAACAGATTCCTTGAGTGGTAACAAATATTTTCTCCTCTTTATTGATGACTACACCCGGATGTGTTGGGTTTATTTCATTAAATTGAAGAGTGAAGTCTTTAATGTTTTTAAACAATTTAAAGCTTTAGTAGAAAATCAATGTGATCTTAGTATTAAAGCTTTAAGGTCTGACAATGGAGGAGAATATACTTCTTCTCAGTTTGTGGAGTTTTGTAATAGCATAGGTATTGAACGCCAATTGACATTACCGTACACTCCACAGTAAAATGGTGTGTCTGAAAGGAAAAACAGGACTGTAATGGAGATGGC
Organism: Capsicum rhomboideum; assembly: GCA_031232105.1. Taxonomy (NCBI): domain Eukaryota; kingdom Viridiplantae; phylum Streptophyta; class Magnoliopsida; order Solanales; family Solanaceae; genus Capsicum; species Capsicum rhomboideum. The sequence goes on from CP124711.1 coordinate 8,495,162, forward strand.
CAGGTGTCTTTTACTTGAAAAAAAAATCCCAAATCAGTTTTGGGCGGAGGCAGTCAATACCTCGGTATATTTGCTGAACAGATTGCCCACTAAGGCCTTGCATGACATGACTCCATATGAAGCTTGGCGAGGGAACAAACCATCAGTACACCATCTCAGAATTTTTGGGTGTATATGTTATTATCATGTTCCCGAACAGAAGAGGAGTAAGCTGGACAACAAGGCTCAAAAGGGCATATTTATGGGTTATAGTTCATCATCCAAAGGATATAGGATTTTCTGTTTGAAAACGGAAAAGTTATTTCTCAGCCGAGAAGTGAAGTTTGATGAAGCAGCTGCTTGGGATTGGAAAAATCAGAAAACCTCTTATTCTGATTTATTTTCAAAAGAGCAGCCTCAACTTGCGGACGATGAACTAGTGGATGACGTACCGATGCGGGGCACCAGAACCTTGCAAGATGTCTATCAGGAGTGTAATTTGGTTATATCTGAACCAACAAGCTATGCTGAAGCACAAGACTCTGAGGCATGGAAGAGAGCTATGCAAGTTGAACTAGACATGATCGAGAAGAATGGAACCTGGCAGCTCGTTGACAGGCCTAGAAATCGCAAGGTGATTGGTGTAAAATGGATTTTCAAGAAAAAACTCAATCATGATGGCTCAATTTGCAAACATAAGGCGAGATTGGTGGTGAAGGGATACGCACAACAATATGGTGTGGATTACCAGGAAACATTTGCTCCAGTAGCAAGGTATGACACAATCAAGCTTATTCTTGCATTTGCAGCTCATAGTTCCTGGCAGATTCATCAGCTTGATGTCAAATTGGATTTTTGAATGGTTTGCTTGCTGAAGAGATCTATGTAGAGCAACCTGATGGTTTCTCAATTCCTGGAAAAGAGGATCAAGTTTATCTCTTAACGAAGGCCTTGTATGGCCTGAAACAAGCCCCACGGGCATGGTACGAAAGGATGGACAATCATCTCATCCAACTTGGCTTTAGTAGAAGTCAAAGTGAAGCTACTTTGTACGTGAAAATCACTGGTGGTGAGTCCTTAATTGTATCAATTTATGTGGATGACATGCTCGTGACAGGAAGCAAAATTGAACTAATCCAAAGGTTCAAGGATGAAATGGAGAAAGTTTTTGAAACGAACGATCTTGGAGTCATGAAGTACTTCCTTGGAATGGAAGTGTTGCAGTCCAGTGATGGAATTTTTATATGCCAACAGAAGTACATTTCGGATGTTCTAAACAGGTTCAAAATGCAAGACTGCAAACCTGTGAGTACTCCAATCTCTACTGAGGTGAAGCTTGGCAAGGATGAAGATTCTGAAAAAATAGATGAGAGTACTTATAGAAGCTTAATTGGCAGCCTTCTATATCTAACCGCAAGTAGACCTGACATTCTATTTGTTGTAAGTTTGCTCTCTAGGTTCATGCATTCGCCTAGAGACACGCACTTCACAGCTGCTAAAAGAGTGTTAAGGTATGTTAAAGGAACCAACAATTTTGGAATTTTTTTTTCAGCATCTGCAGAAGTGACTATGAATCTGGTCGTTTTCTCTGATAGTGATTGGGGTGGAGGCATTGATGATTCCAGAAGCACTTCTGGATATCTGTTCTGTTTGGGGACAAGTTGTTTTAGTTGGAGCTCTAGGAAACAAGAAACTACAGCTCAATCAACAGCAGAAGCTGAGTACATAGCTGCTGCATCTGCTGTGAACCAAGCTATCTGGCTAAGGAAGATGTTGAAGGACTTGGGCCATGAACAAGCCGAAGCTACTAAGATCATGTGTGACAACAGTTCAGCAATTTCAATCTCAAAAAATCCAGTGTTTCATGGTCGAACTAAGCACATCAAGATCAAGTTTCATTTTATTAGAGAAGTCCAACAATCTAATGAAATGTTGCTTGTTCATTGCTCATCCGAGAACCAGCTAGCTGACATTTTCACTAGGTCTCTGCCAAAGGAAAGGTTTGAAGATCTGAGGCAAAGAATTGGTGTTCGTCACGAAAATGCCAAGGAGGAGTGTTAGACAATTGGCATTTCTTAACTTCCAGCTTATTGTTTTTTACTGTTCTTTTACTTAAGTTTCAGTTTAGTGCTTCCCTATTTTCTAGCAAGACTTGGTCAATTTTTAGTTGCTTAACTTTCTGAAGTAGTGGCCCTTTATTGCTGTTAGTGGCACATGTTTTTTTTCAGTTTTTCATCCACTTTGTAAGTGGCTACTAGATAGGAAATAGTTCGTTTTTTTTCCTTTTATAAATTCAGAACTTCTGCAAGTTAATGGATAGCTGGAATTTTCATAAGTTTTCTCTGTGTTTCTACTTCAATTCAATTTCTTGGTGAGTTTCTGGTTTAACAGCTGGATAATAATGTCCCAAAACTCGGAGACCCTCAGCGCAATCCATATCATTGAGATAAGATGGATTGAGACCTAGACCCTCAGACAATAATTCAAACAAGGATTTGCCCAATTGCATCATATGTTTAGAGAACTCCATTAGTATTTCCCTGCAGCAATTTCAATAAAATTAATGAAACAGGACATATCCAGGGAAAAAAAAACCCACATATTTAGGTAGTGATCAAAAGTAAAAGAAGTTTATTGGTTCTTTCTAATTCATGTTCAGAACATACCTGCATGTTGTTGGCAATTCCTCTGGACTAGGATGATTCGGAGCCATTAAACAGAAAAGTGAGTGTCTCCAATTTGTAGCTGGAACAGAAGGGCTATACAAATCAAAATTGCTAACATAAACTACTTTTTTGGTATTATCTGAGTGTAGTATTGTTTCTTAATATCAATATCTTGCTCAAAGAATCGCCGTGTTCCTTGCCGTGTTCCTTGCAACATTTCTTCCAGGACAGATAATAGAATGCCATGATTAATGACTTGGAAGAAACCCCATGTCTCTGATGCGTCTCGAACTTTGTCCACAATCTCTTTATGCTTGATTGGATCTTTATCAATGCCTTCAAGATCTATCACTGGAAAAATGAACTTTGTTTCACAGCTGCTTACAGATTCCTCTATTTTAGTTGGCTGAACGAATATTCGAGGCACTTCAGTGATTCCAACATCAACAATTCCTTTGACACCAGCCTTCGTATCATCAAAGGCTTTTAACTCACTCATTCTGTGATAACTTTCCTGAACTCTGACCTCAAAATCATCTGTGCTAGAGACTGCCATCTTTTTTGGCTCTGATGTTTCCATGAAATAGAGTTCCTCAGGTTGTTAGTTTTGATGAAAACTATTTCAAATGGAGGAAATAATCTTACCTCATACTGGTTAGCTTTGATATTGCCATGGTTAAAAGAGCCATGTGAAAAATCAAGCATAGTTTATTGAAAAAGAGAAATTAATCTATAGTTTTGTAAAAACGAGGAGTCTGCCTTTTTATAGTTTAAGACTTACATAGTACAATCAAATGCTCATAGAGTGTCTTTTTTTAATATAGTGAGTTGTCCTATTTATCATAGTTTAAGATTAGTCTGCATAATCACAAGTACAGTAGAGCATTTTTTTTGTTAAAGCTCAAATTTTGTAAAGAGTTGATCATATGCAAGTGCAACCTCAGGTACGGTACTATATCCCTCGTTCATGTGTTCCGTTTTATAGGTAGGTTCAGACAGCAGATTAATAACTATGAATTGCCAATGAATCAGGAGAACATCTTTATTGAAAGATTGTCTATGATATACATTTTTTCTTAATGATAGTTTTAGACACTGAGTTGATTGACATGTTTGAATGTTCACAATTACAAGCTTTGAAGTTAGGGAGGAAACAATGTTCCCACTTTTGGAAGATAAGGATACATCATCCTAGTTGGATAACACCTCAGACAAGCAACAAACTTTAAATGTATAAGAATATGTATGTGTACACTATGTACATGTATTTGTATACGTACACATAAAAACAAGACAGATAGAACAAAAAGGAATATTTGATCCAATGCTAATGTCTTAACTGACAATCATATGTATTTTTACTGTTGAAACTTGAAATGTTGGAATTATAAATCCATACCTATTCTATATCATAAAAAATTATAAAAAGATATGTATGACCGCGGGATATTGAGTTCGGAGAAAACATTATATTCTGATTTCAAACGACTAATTAAAGTTTCTTTTTTAATTTCTACTTTCGCATTTCAAACAAAGTGTTAAAACATAGACATAATTAAAAATAATAATACAAAATGTGTAATAATTTTCATTAGACTAGTTAAATAAGTAGCAAAGGCAAAATGAGAAGAAAAAAAAGAAGGTATAGACTAGATCACACCAAATTGTTTATTACATTTAAGTTACAATATCAAACCACAGATTATATTTAAAGTAACAATACGATTACAATATAATAGCTAATAACCATCCAAACAAGCATCAAAAGTAAAATTTTCCGTTCTCATCGTGAAGTCAATTGCTACATTAGTATTAGATCTTGTAATGCAACAATGTAGAAGTTCCATCTAGACCTTTTTTACGGAAGTAATAAAGGTAGTCTTTCGCTGTGGTTGCACGATATTTTGGAGGGTTATCTTCTGATAACAATTCAGTAATCGGTCCATAAAGCTTGGAAGATGGCATTGTACATGTACTGAAGAAACATGCAACTGATATTCTTGGTCCAACTTTATTTGCCAATACTCTATGCTCAACACTTACGTACTTGTCATTTGACATGAGCTGAAAATGCAGCAAAAATAAGCATAATTGGTTTCAGTACCGAATAAAGGTGTTATGTTCGTTCTTATTGATTAGAAAAGAAAAAGAATACTAGCCTGCAGAAGATCTCCAATGTTCACCACAAGAGCACCAGGTGTAGGAGGAACATTAACCCACTGATTCTGGTGAAGAACTTGGAGTCCTCCAATATGATCTTGTAGAAGCACTGTGATAAAATCAGCATCAGAATGTTTGTTGGTGCCTATGGTGAGTTCTGGTTGAGGGCATGCTGGATAGTAATTGCCCACAACAGCGAGCCCCTCCGCGCAATCCATATCTTCGAGATGACAAGGATCAAGACCGAGACCTTCTGACAATAATCCAAGCAAGGAACAGCCCAGTTCCATCACATGCTTAGAGTAGTCCATTAGTATTTCCCTGCAGTAATTTCATAAAATTAATGAAACAGCGTACTTCAAGTAGGCGATGGCATTGCTCGTATTCACGGTCTTGATGAAGTAATGGCGGGTGAATTAGTAGAATTTGAAGAGGGTACAATATGCATTGCTTTGAATTTGGAATCAAATAATGTTGGTGTTGTACTAATGGCTCTCAGGGATCGGACTTCTAGCTAAATTTTCTTATTTTCCCCAATAGTATCCATCAAAACTTACATTTTCATGGTTTATTCTTTAGTTTTATCACAACATAACACATATTCAATTACTAGGTAAATAAATGAAATTGGTTATTAGTTTTTCTAATTCATGTTCAGAACATATACCCGCATTGCCTTGGAAATTCTTCTGGACTGGGAGGATTAGGAGCCATTGAAAAGAAAACGGAGTCTCTCCAATTTGCAGCTGGAACAGAAGGCCTATACAAATCAATATTGCTATTGTAATATACCTTTTTCGTTGTATCTCGAGTATAATACTGCTTCTTAACCTCGGTATCTTGCTCAAAAAATTGACATAGTCCTTGTAACGTTTTGTCCAGGATGGATGTTGGAATGCCATGATTAACCACTTGGAAGAAACCCCATGTCTCCGATGCATCTCGAACTTTGTCCACAATCTCCTTATGCTTGATCGGATCCTTATCGATGCCTTCGAGGTCTATCACTGAAAAAATGAACTTTGTTTCACATGTTTCTGCCCTGTATTTTGGTGGTAAAATGAATATTTGAGGTACTTTAGTGATTCCAGAATCAACAAGTCCTTTGACACCAGCCTTAGTATCATCGAAGGCTTTTAACTCACTCATTTTGTCATAAACTTTCTCAACTTTGGCCTCAAAATCTTTTGTGCTTGAGATTGCCATCTAATTTTTTTTGCTCTGATGCTATAAACAAGACAAGATGGCAGCACAATATTTGTCTTGTACATTTATAGGAAAATGGTAATAATTGAAAATTATGACAAGTGTTTTAACACTTGTCTTCAAGGATCCATGCAATGTGCCACCACAATTTGCACATGACACTTGTTAATGTGCTAGCTAGAGACTGCCATCTTATATGCTATGGTGTTTTGATGAAGTGGTGTTCCTGAGGTATAAACTTTAAAGGGTTGATTAATTTCTAAAGCAAAAATAGCCAAAATATGAGAGGTGTTTATAGTATAAATTAGCTTTAGAAGTTAAGTTAGATTTGGGTACCATATCTTTACTAGAACGATAATACAATGTATAACAAAATAGATAATTATATAAACAAGAATTAATAGAGACACAAAGGAGCAACTTTTCTTATTTTTCTTCCTTCGTCAGACGTAATGGAGTAACAAGACTACTACTAGTCAAAGATATGTTTTATCTCACTTCCACTTTTGAAATCTTTAATTTCTATACATATCTAAGTACTATTTTCTTTTTCTTTTTTCATTTTACTTCGCTCTTATACTAAAAATAAAATTTAAGTACTATTTTCTTTTTTTCATTTTACTTAGTTCTTATACTAAAGATAAAATTTTCTTTTTATTTGTCTATTTTAATAAATAATAAAATTAAATTATTATTTGTTTCTTTTGGATGGTAAGGACACATCATCTAAACTGGACAACCCCTCAGACAAACAATAAATTTAAAATGTATTAAGAATGTGTATATGTACGTATACGTACACAAGTATTTATTTAGAAAAAGACACTATCCTGGTTTATGCAAGCAGGTTTTATTCCACTTGTTTTTTCCAAGAACAAATCTAAGAGATTACTAGGCTTAATCTTTTAGATAAGGTGGCACATTGTCACGACCCAAAATCCCATCCGGGTCGGACTGGCACCCGAAGCCGATATGGCCCGAGAGAACCAATCTTTGCTTATGAACCTTCGTATGCATATCCTCGTATGAATCTTAGGATACCTTATGCAACTATGCAGAAAACATGAACATGGAAACATACGCTATATAAATATACTTAGGAAACTTGGCCGTTGGAGCCATCAAGTCAAAACGGACATTTGTCTCTTACATCCATAACCCACATAATATGTCTACAAAGCCTCTAACCGATCCATAAATACAACAACCTATAGTCGGGACAAGTCCCTGCTTTATACAATATTACAAAACCAAAACAATATACACATGTGACTCGGAAAGCCCCGAACCAACTGGGAGCTCACCAATGATCCGCGGATAACCCGTAGCCTATTGTGGAGGTCTACTAACACCTGTGCCTGCAGCAGATAAAGTAAGTCCCCCAAAGGGGTCAGTACGAAGAATGTACTGAGTATGCAAGGCTATAAGAAACTTCATGAAACTTAAACACCTCAATGAACTTGATTTCAAGAGAATAGTCAATGTGGATCAATCATATTTTAGTATGTGTGGAAATAGGTACTTTATGTTCATTACTTCATTTGCCTTTATGCCCATTACCGTTAACAATTAGAACCGTCAATAATGTATAACCGTCAATATGCAATGCATCCGTTAATATGCAACCGTCAATATGCAATGTATCCGTCAATATGCAATGCATCCGTCAATATGCAACCGTCAATATGCAATGCATCCGTCAATATGCAACCGTCTCAAGTTCGGCATCAAGCTAGGCTTTTGCCCCACTGAGCTTCCCCCCTGCTACCACCCGAAAAACAAGGAAGCAGGTTCGGCATCAAGTTTGGCTTTTACCTCACTGAGCTTCCCCCTTGATCCAGTGAATATAATAAAGTTCGGCGTCAAGCTTGGCTTTTGCCCCACTGAGCTTTCCCCCTGCTACCACTCGGAAAACAAGGAAGCAGGTTCGGCATCAAGTTTGGCTTTTTCCCCCAAAGCTATCACCCGCACTCAAAGAACCATAAAGTAGTGATAAAGTAATTATAAAGTACTTATAAAAAATAATGTTAAAGGAACCATAAGGAAAATTATAAAGTAACCATGAGGGAATATATATGTAGTAATCATGAGGGGATTCCTTCTTCCATTACTTCATTGCATTACTTCTCCCTTTTACTTTTCTGAGATTGATACATTGGGGGATCATAACCATTTTGGAAACACATAAGTGCATTACTTCAATCTTTTATGTTCATGAGATTGATACTTATGAAGTTGTAACATTGTTGGAAGCCTTGGAACATAATATTATTGGAACTTGGGATCATGTCCATAATTATGTGATACATGATAATGATAACATATGACAACTTGAAATGAGATACCTTTGAACATTTCGGAATGGAACAAGGACAATGACAACATGAACAATATGTGCTGCAGAAAAATACGGACAGAGTAACCTTACATACCTTATCGTCTCAATATGAACACTCAATTCTATACGTGAATACAATCGTCCCGCTCCTTCCTTATGTTTCACTCTACAACACATAAATATACAAGGGAGTTTACATTAACCACCAACAAACCATTTACAAAGCTATCATACCAAGAATCCCACAATATTCTCAACATTGACCAATATCATACACTACTAGCATGTCACCCCAAATTCATACTTTACACTTCCACATCACCACAACATCATAATGGTTCCATCAATTCACTTCAATACACCTCACAACAACAAATCGGCCAAAATCCCATACTTTCCACTTATGGAAAAATAACAAGTTTAGGACCATAATCACACCATACATGTTGGTATTTTACCCATATCATGCTCTTTTATCAAAACCACAAAGCATATTCCAAGTTTAAATTCCATAGATGGCACATCTTTCACAAAAACACAAAGTGTCATATTCAACACTTTCAAGCATAACCAACATGATCTACATAATCTCCCATGCATATAATATATTAATCCATAAGAATAATCACTTACCTAAGCTTAGAAGATGATGGTCTTGCTCCATAGATGACTTAGGGTTTGAAGAACTTGAGAGAAAACTTGAGATAATTCTAGAAATGTTATGAGAGGCTTTTATGAATAAAAAATCAGATTTTTGGCCTTATATAGGCTCCATTCCATGGTTATATTTAGCCACTTGGTCCAATAATAATATATACACTTGGTCTATGGAAGAATGGGTCATTTGACCCATGTTTGGCCCATGACTTTTTTCTTCCTTTTTGGGCTTTATTGAGCCCAAATCTCTTAACCCCATAAAATCAATAATTGCTCATGTTTTATCCATTTCATACGTGTTACAACAATATTCCCACTCATGTTATTCATATCCGTAGCCTCGATCCCAAGAACAAGCGATTCTAGCCACGTATGACCTATTTTGCCCAAAAGGGTAAAATCGTCATTTTGACCCCAAATTCGTTCTCGAGTAATTTTATCATGCCAATATAATATTTCACTCATTTCATGTATATTCTCCTGGTTGTATAAGAATCGTGGCAAAAATCAGCTCGATACGTCCCCGGGAACCCTTGGGACTTAAACAAAATTTCCAACTTTTGAAAGGTGCGCAGGGGCGGCGTGGCACGCTGCCTAGCGCGCCCCTTTACTGCCTCTGGACTGAAAATTTCAGCCCAGACCAACGTGGCACGCTCCCTAGCGCGCCCCAGACTTAATTTTTTTGAAAATTTCGTTTTTCGACTTTTCTTCGCGGGTTTGGTTAGATACTTCAAATCCTATTCTTTAACTTACGTCTTACCCTTAACATACTTTGTTTAGGGGTCCTCTTAGCCTCATTTTGAACCCCACAAATGCTCCATGAAAATCGCAAAACACCTCCTACGCAAGGTTAATCACATGTACGAGGCCAAATTTCAATTTCCTCAACATTAACATTACCAAATGCATACTTATAGCTCTCGACACCTAAATCAACGTCGTCAAGTAGGGTTGGGAAGGTATGGGGTGTTACATTCTCCCCCCCTTAGAAACATTCATCCTCGAATGTTAACGATGTCGCTTCAATTACAACAAATGCTTCCCGATATTAGCATTGGTCCACTTCCGCATGTGGAACTTTTCCTTTTGTATGAAACAAATGTGGGTACGTCGATTTCATTGTTTTTTTGGCTTATCACATCCTCTACTTGAGATCTTGATAATTAAAGTTATATCACATACTCTTGAAATCAGTATATAATCAACTTGAACCCCCATACAACCTATGGTGCCCTATATCTATAGTTGGTTTTCTCAAGCAACTCGCACATCTGCTAACTCCATAACATGTGTTGGCTAATTCCTCTCGGTGGTCACAACTATCTTGAGACATAAGCTAATACGTTACCATGCTGCATCAATACATACCCAAGAACGGCTTGACGTCTGATTATTTCTCCAAATCTTAACTGCTGATACACCGATCTCAAGTTAACCTGTGAGAAACATTTGATACCCTATAATTGTCACATAAATCATCAGTTTTTTTTTGTTTTGTTTTGTTTTTTTTGGGGGGGGGGGGGGGAAGGGACTATTTATTCTCGATTGTCACCGTATTTAGTTGCCAATAGTCCGTGCACACTCTCAGAGTGCTATCTTTCTTCCGTACACATCAGCCTAGTGCATCCCAAGGAAACATACTGGGTTTAATAATGATTCCCTTTAGATATCATTCGCCTTACCTAAGATAGGAACTAAATTTACCCCTTCGGTACTCTAATGTTGCATCTTCATTCATGGACGTTCTTAGCTCGGCAATCCACCGTAGCATGCTCACAAATAGGTGCTATATAGTTACGACGTACTTTCTTAACTATAGTAGATTCATCAACAGGTGTAAGTATTCCAGATGGTCTAACTAATAATTCTGCAATTTTGTAGCAGTTAATGGAATAACATATGATACTGTAGAACCCAGATCAATCAATGCATATATAGATACATTATGAAGACAACAGATTATCTACCTGTAGCTACATCAGGATGGGCCTCCACATTCTGCTGACCTGCTAGACCATAAGTATGGTCCTGTGTTCCACCAAAACTGGCTGCTCCTCTAGTACCGTTACCGTTACCACGACCAACCGGTTGCACATCTTGGCCTAAGAAAGGAACCGATGATGATGGTGCAACGGTTGATCCCGTAGGTCGCATAATAATTCCCGTGCCCCTTCTTGGGCAATCTCTCACCATGTGCCCGGACATACCGCACCAAAAGCAAATATTGGTCCCAAACCAGCAGTCCTTTACATGAAGTTTTCCACAGTGTGGACACGGCTGGCGAGGAAACCCCGATTGGTTCATACTTCCTTGCTCTAACCCCATTGGTTGGAAACCTCGCATTTCACTACTTTGCCCAACGTGACTGCCTATAGGATGAGAAAGCGATAGTCTCAGCGGTCTACTAAAATCCCGAGGCTCAAATTCTCCTTGGGACACCATGTACTGTCCCATAGGTCTAGCTTTCTTTGACGGGCCCTCTTCTGCTTTGTGCATCTTTCTTCTATCCCTCTGATCCTCCATCTTTTGTGCAAAAGCCTGTATTCTGGCTATATCCATATCTCTATTCAGAGCAGCAATGGTACAGTCTCTGACCAATGATGGATCCAATCGATCCACATACCGGTGAACTCTATCAGCCATAGTGGCCACCATATGGGGAGCATATCTGGCCAAGGAATTAAACTGAAGACTGTACTCCCGAACGCTCAGATTCCCTTGGCGAAGGTTTAGAAACTGATCTGCGCGTGCCTCCCGAATCTCATATGGAAGGTAGTGATCCAGGAATGCCATTTTAAATTCTTCCCAACTAGCTGGGGGTGCACCAACTCCCCTAGCTCGCTTCCAATCTTCATACCATAATATCGCCTCTCCTTTCAATCTATACGCCGCGAGTTCAACTGTTTCTATACCAAATATATGCATAACGTCCAAAGCCCTTCTGATTTGATCAATAAAATCTTGCGGGTCCTCATTAAGATCCGACCCAGTGAATATAGGAGGGTCTAATTTTAGAAAATCCTGCGTCCTTCGACTAGCTGCCCTAGTCTCACTGTCATTACTTGTCGTTGGACCAGCTTGTCCTTGATTCTGTGCTGCAATTAGCTGAATCAACATATATACTGCATTTCTCAAATACTGGTCAGTGACATTAACAGGTGGCTCAATAGGTTCTTCTCTCCTTCTCGGCTCTTCTGGAGCTGGAAAAGTAGAAGAAGCCAGCGATGCAAACTCACTCTCAACCACTGTCATTACTTGTCGTTGGACCAGCTTGTCCTTGATTCTGTGATGCAATTAGCTGAATCAACATATATACTGCATTTCTCAACTCTGGTCAGTGACATTAACAGGTGGCTCAATAGGTTCTTCTCTCCTTCTCGGCTCTTCTGGAGCTGGAAAAGTAGAAGAAGCCAGCGATGCAAACTCACTCTCAACTTCATCTTGCTCAACCCGTTCGGGTGGTAAGTTACTAGGTCCTTCTCCGCCAATCCTATCTAGCTTCTTCATTTTTCCCTTGCCTCTTCTTATACTCGGCATTTCTTACTATACCAAAGAAAAACAATTCCCATGGTCAGATATAATTCAACTTACAACTGGCTCTATTGCACGATCTAGGAGTGAAGAAAAACAACAACATCCTAAATGCCCCATAGCCTCCTGCTCATAAATGTGGTGCACAACACATCCATGAACAAGACTCTACTTGGACACGGCTTTGTAGACACCCCTTAGAACGACCTGCTCTGATACCACTTTTGTCACGACCCAAAATCCCATCCGGGTCGGACTGGCACCCGAAGCCTATATGGCCCGAGAGAACCAATCTTTGCTTATGAACCTTCGTATGCATATCCTCGTATGAATCTTAGGATACCTTATGCAACTATGCAGAAAACATGAACATGGAAACATACGCTATATAAATATACTTAGGAAACTTGGCCGTTGGAGCCATCAAGTCAAAACGGACATTTGTCTCTTACATCCATAACCCACATAATATGTCTACAAAGCCTCTAACTGATCCATAAATACAACAACCTATAGTCGGAACAAGTCCCTGCTTTATACAATATTACAAAACCAAAACAATATACACATGTGACTCGGAAAGCCCCGAACCAACTGGGAGCTCACCAATGATCCGCGGATAACCCGTAGCCTATTGTGGAGGTCTACTAACACCTGTGCCTGCAGCAGATAAAGTAAGTCCCCCAAAGGGGTCAGTATGAAGAATGTACTGAGTATGCAAGGCTATAAGAAACTTCATGAAACTTAAACACCTCAATGAACTTGATTTCAAGAGAATAGTCAATGTGGATCAATCATATTTTAGTATGTGTGGAAATAGGTACTTTATGTTCATTACTTCATTTGCCTTTATGCCCATTACCGTTAACAATTAGAACCGTCAATAATGTATAACCGTCAATATGCAATGCATCCGTTAATATGCAACCGTCAATATGCAATGTATCCGTCAATATGCAATGCATCCGTCAATATGCAACCGTCAATATGCAATGCATCCGTCAATATGCAACCGTCTCAAGTTCGGCATCAAGCTAGGCTTTTGCCCCACTGAGCTTCCCCCCTGCTACCACCCGAAAAACAAGGAAGCAGGTTCGGCATCAAGTTTGGCTTTTACCTCACTGAGCTTCCCCCTTGATCCAGTGAATATAATAAAGTTCGGCGTCAAGCTTGGCTTTTGCCCCACTGAGCTTTCCCCCTGCTACCACTCGGAAAACAAGGAAGCAGGTTCGGCATCAAGTTTGGCTTTTTCCCCCAAAGCTATCACCCGCACTCAAAGAACCATAAAGTAGTGATAAAGTAATTATAAAGTACTTATAAAAAATAATGTTAAAGGAACCATAAGGAAAATTATAAAGTAACCATGAGGGAATATATATGTAGTAATCATGAGGGGATTCCTTCTTCCATTACTTCATTGCATTACTTCTCCCTTTTACTTTTCTGAGATTGATACATTGGGGGATCATAACCATTTTGGAAACACATAAGTGCATTACTTCAATCTTTTATGTTCATGAGATTGATACTTATGAAGTTGTAACATTGTTGGAAGCCTTGGAACATAATATTATTGGAACTTGGGATCATGTCCATAATTATGTGATACATGATAATGATAACATATGACAACTTGAAATGAGATACCTTTGAACATTTCGGAATGGAACAAGGACAATGACAACATGAACAATATGTGTTGCAGAAAAATACGGACAGAGTAACCTTACATACCTTATCGTCTCAATATGAACACTCAATTCTATACGTGAATACAATCGTCCCGCTCCTTCCTTATGTTTCACTCTACAACACATAAATATACAAGGGAGTTTACATTAACCACCAACAAACCATTTACAAAGCTATCATACCAAGAATCCCACAATATTCTCAACATTGACCAATATCATACACTACTAGCATGTCACCCCAAATTCATACTTTACACTTCCACATCACCACAACATCATAATGGTTCCATCAATTCACTTCAATACACCTCACAACAACAAATCGGCCAAAATCCCATACTTTCCACTTATGGAAAAATAACAAGTTTAGGACCATAATCACACCATACATGTTGGTATTTTACCCATATCATGCTCTTTTATCAAAACCACAAAGCATATTCCAAGTTTAAATTCCATAGATGGCACATCTTTCACAAAAACACAAAGTGTCATATTCAACACTTTCAAGCATAACCAACATGATCTACATAATCTCCCATGAATATAATATATTAATCCATAAGAATAATCACTTACCTAAGCTTAGAAGATGATGGTCTTGCTCCATAGATGACTTAGGGTTTGAAGAACTTGAGAGAAAACTTGAGATAATTCTAGAAATGTTATGAGAGGCTTTTATGAATAAAAAATCAGATTTTTGGCCTTATATAGGCTCCATTCCATGGTTATATTTAGCCACTTGGTCCAATAATAATATATACACTTGGTCTATGGAAGAATGGGTCATTTGACCCATGTTTGGCCCATGACTTTTTTCTTCCTTTTTGGGCTTTATTGAGCCCAAATCTCTTAACCCCATAAAATCAATAATTGCTCATGTTTTATCCATTTCATACGTGTTACAACAATATTCCCACTCATGTTATTCATATCCGTAGCCTCGATCCCAAGAACAAGCGATTCTAGCCACGTATGACCTATTTTGCCCAAAAGGGTAAAATCGTCATTTTGACCCCAAATTCGTTCTCGAGTAATTTTATCATGCCAATATAATATTTCACTCATTTCATGTATATTCTCCTGGTTGTATAAGAATCGTGGCAAAAATCAGCTCGATACGTCCCCGGGAACCCTTGGGACTTAAACAAAATTTCCAACTTTTGAAAGGTGCGCAGGGGCGGCGTGGCACGCTGCCTAGCGCGCCCCTTTACTGCCTCTGGACTGAAAATTTCAGCCCAGACCAACGTGGCACGCTCCCTAGCGCGCCCCAGACTTAATTTTTTTGAAAATTTCGTTTTTCGACTTTTCTTCGCGGGTTTGGTTAGATACTTCAAATCCTATTCTTTAACTTACGTCTTACCCTTAACATACTTTGTTTAGGGGTCCTCTTAGCCTCATTTTGAACCCCACAAATGCTCCATGAAAATCGCAAAACACCTCCTACGCAAGGTTAATCACATGTACGAGGCCAAATTTCAATTTCCTCAACATTAACATTACCAAATGCATACTTATAGCTCTCGACACCTAAATCAACGTCGTCAAGTAGGGTTGGGAAGGTATGGGGTGTTACACACATACAGTTCCACATAGATGATACGAAATGCATCTCTCAGTCATAAACCTTCTGCTCCTTTAGGTAGTTCTTTCAGAAGGAGAGAAAAAATATTGAGAAGAGAATCTCTTGTATATCCTTTTTGATTACACAAATTTTAGCTCCGGAATTTCGAACTGGTTTCAGTACATATTGGCATCAGTCACCATACTATATTAGGAACAAAGAGAATGTTGGGCTAAACCAACCTTAAGATCTCATACATGGTGTGATATTGTCCGTTTTGAGCCTAGCCTGCACGGTTTTCCCCAAAAGGCCTCACACCATTAAGAGATAGACTTTGCTTCGCACACCCAACAATCTCCCCTTCGAACTAATTCCCACATGGCCCATCACCAAGATCCACAGGTCTATTTCTGAGATTCACTGTGTGTCACCCACACTCAACAATCTCCCCCTCGTATTAAGTTCCACGTGGCCCAACACCAAGAACTACGGGTTAATTTTCGAGACTCACTGTGTGCCACCCACATCGTGTGAGTATTTTATGGCAACTGAAGCCCGCAACTAGTTTCTTCTTGTGTGTGCATCTCCAAGCCATAAGGGTGAGTAAACCGAGCCCTGCACCCCATCGCTCCGCCACATACTATACCCATCCCGCTGAATTTGGGCTCTGATACCAATTGTTGGGCTAAACCAACCCTAAGATCTCCTGGTGTGATATTGTCCGCTTTGTGCCTAGCCCGCACGGTTTTCCCCAAAATTTCTCACACCATTAAGAGATCTTACACTTTATATGTAGCTTCCCGATCCCTTCAGCCACCATTGTGGGACTTTGTTTCGCACACCCTTTATAGAAACTAGACAAATAGAACAAAAAGGAACATTTGATCCAATGCTACATGTAATTGACAATCATTTATTTGTTGAGCAGAATAGAAACTATAACAGACAAAAAACTTTGCCAGCCCTGATCGGTCACAAGGACGACCTTGCAAAGATCATTACAGTTCATGCTTCAACATCTATGAAGTTTCAGCAACATACACCAAAAGTTAAATTCTCGGTACTCATCATACATTTAATTGCTATATTACTATGTTAGATCTTGAAATGCAACAACGCAGAAGTGCCATCTAAGCCCTTTTTACGGAAATAATCACCGTAGTCTTTCACTGTGGTTGCACGATATTTTGGAGGATTATCTTCTGACAACAATTCAGTAATTGGTCCATAAAGCTTAGAAGATGGCAATGGACCTGTAAAGAAGAAGCATGCAACTGATATTCTTGGTCCAACTTTATTTGCCAATACTCGGTGCTCAACACTTATGTACTTGTCATTTGATATGAGCTGAAAAAAGCAACAAAAATGAACATAAATGATCAGTATCAAACTAGGTGGTATATTCGCTCTTATTGATCGTAGATGGTTTAGAAAACAAAAAGAATACTAGCCTGCAGAAGATCTCCAATGTTCACCACAAGAGCACCAGGTGTTGGAGGAACATCAACCCACTGATTTTGGTGAAGCACTTGGAGTCCTCCAATATGATCTTGTAAAAGCACACTGATAAAATCGTTGTCGGAATGTTTACTGGTGCCCATGGTGAGTTCTGGCTGAGGGCATGCTGGATAATAATGGCCCAAAACACTGAGCCCCTCCGTGCAATCAATATCATTGAGATGAGACGGACTGAGACCTAGACCCTCAGACAATAATTCAAACAAGGATTTGCCCAATTCCATCACTCGCTTAGAGTAGTCCATTAGTATTTCCCTGCAGCAATTTCATAAATTAATGAAATTAAACAGCACATATCAAAATTTTACAGTATAAGAGAAATCCTATGCTTGATTGGCTCTCAGGGACAGGACTACTAGTTAAATTTTCTAATTTTACCGAACTGTTTCCATCAAAACTTAGATTAAGCACAAATCAATTGCACAAGGAAACTAATAACAATGCCAACATTTTCATACTTCATAAACTAATAACAATGCCAACATTTTCATACTTCATTCTTGAGATTTATCACAACATAATACGTATTACATTACTAGGCAAATAAATGAAATTGATTTGTTTTTCTAATTCATTTTCAGAACATATACCTGCATGGTCTTGGAAGTTCTTCTGGACTGGGAGGATTAGGAGCCATTGAAATGAAAACGGAGTCTCTCCAATTTGCAGCTGGAGCAGAAGTGCTATACAAATCAAAATTGCTAGCGTGAACCACTTTTTTTGTGTCATCTCGAGTGTAATACTGTTTCTTAACCTCGATATCTTGCTCAAAAAACTCTCGTGTTCCTTGCAGCATTTCTTCCAGGACAGATGTTGGAATGCCATGATTTACCACTTGGAAGAAGCCCCATGTCTCCGATGCATACCGAACTTCGTCCACAATCTCTTTATGCTTGATTGGGTCCTTGTCGATGCCTTCAAGGTCTATCACTGGAAAAATGAACTGTGGTTCACATGTATCCGAGGATTCGGCCCTGTTTTTTGGTGGTAGAATGAATATTTGAGGTACTTTAGTGACTCCAGCATCTACAAGCCCTTTGACACCAGCCTTAGTATCGTCAAAGGCTTTTAACTCACTCATTTTGTCATAACTTTTCTGATCTGTGGCCTGATAATCATCAGTGCTAGAGACTACCATCTTCTTTGCTATGTTACAAACAAGTAGAGTTACTGAGGTTCTATGACCTAACGGGAAGCACGGGATATTAATAATACCGCTTACTCTGTATCAGGGGCGGCTCTATGCCTTAAAAAATAAGGCACCCGCCTTAGGCCCCCAAATTTGAGGGCCTCATTTTTTTCAAAAAGAAAATTTTGTTTTTGTCAACTTTTTAATTTAATTTTCACAAGACATATTTAAGACTATGATTAAAGAAAATTTTAGTGTGTTTTATATATTTTTAATTTAAGAAATAAGATTCAAAAATCTTTTTTACTTTCTTAACTTCGAACTCCAAGTCAAGTTAAAATAGACAAACAAACTGAAACGAAAAAAGTATTTTTTATATGAAAAGTAAAAAAAATCATATAAAAAGAAAAAGAAAAAACTTTGTATCTCAAAATACTTTTGTAATAAATATATTATTAACTTTGCATCTTAATAATTAGAAAAATAAACTTTAAATTAAAAAAATATTAAGTATCTTTTTTCAAATTTATAAGACCTCAAATTCATTTTTGACTTTAGATCACTATCGAGCTTGAGCCGCCCCTGCTCTGTATGCACAGCACTATCATTCCTATCCACAAAAAAGAAGAGGCTATAAACAAGGGAACTTCATGATAAGCTTTACTTTGGCTTTAGTCCCTTTCACTGGTCACCATCTGAACCCACTGCCATTCTTGACCCCACACATATCCCAAAAATAGAAGGTAGACAAGCAGAACAAAACAAAAAAAAATCATCACTCTTACTTAATTGTGTTGAGAAAAATAATTACCCGTAGGAATAATATTCCACGACAAATAACAAGAGCACGAGAGTAACAAGGCACCAAGTCCGTCTAGCATGGAAAATATAATGCGTAGAAGATCGAAATTTTATCAGAAACATTTTTATACTTAGGTGCTATATTCAAGTACTAAACAGTGTGTAAATTAGAAATGCATTTATCAATATTTATGGAACATTAATTACAGTATGTTTTATTTACTAATTGTACATCACAAGTTCAATTCTTTGTTCTAATATGCATTTTAATATGAACTCCGTTTCTATGACAATGACTTTAATGCAGCAATGCAGGAGTTCCGTTAAGTCCTTTCTTGCGAAAGTAGTCTGTATGTTTGTTCACTGTGGTCACACAGTTCTAAAGAGATGACTAGGATTGAGATGCAGACCATTTGACACGAGTCTGAATTCATTAGAGGGTAATTTTTAGACAACGGGAAGGGAGAAAATAACATTTTGTAAGTATGGAATACAACTATCTGTCATAAACCTTCTTCTGCTTTAGTCAGTTCCTTCAGAAGGAGAGAGGAAATCTTGAGAAGAGAATTTCTTGTATTTCCTATTTGTTTACACAGGCTTCAGCTTCGGAATTTCAAACTAGTTCTCGTTACTCATTAGTAGTGTTGTTTTACTGAAGTTTTGATGATTTACAAACTATATGGGACCTTATCCTTGTGAAACTCAGGATCATATGCAGTCACTTTAAACACCGCTGGAAAAGTGTACTTCTGCAGAAAAGTAGGTGGCACGGCAGCAGAGGTACCAACCTTGTCCAATCAGAGCCGTCCTAGGTTTTTGCTCTCTCTTATAAAAGGATCATCTCAAGGAGCAAAACCTAGTTTTTGCAAACAAGATTTCTCAAAAGCAAAAGCCACTCTCTCTCAAGAAACGTAGCTCTCTCAGCAAAGAGACCTGTTCCAGTGTGTCGAGTTCTAGTTGTTTTGAGTCTTATGTTCATGTGTTTATCTTGTAAGATCTACGCCTAATCTATAAAGTTAAGTAGATTGTTGCTCGTCTAAGTTCTTGTTTAAGTAGATTGTTGCTCGTCTAAGTTCTTGTTTTGAGTCATATCAATTAGAGTTAGTTGATTGAGTCATTGAGTTCTTAGTCAAAGTTTGTTCTCATCATTTGTTTGATGTTTCCCTTGGGTAGAGTTGCCTAGGGTCATTGACTAGAGTTAGTTGACAAATGGAATACAGTAGAGTTATTGCATTGGTCTTGTAATAGAGTTATTACAAGAAGTGTAGGATTAAGAGTTTAATCCTAGGTGATTACTGGAGTCTGCGGTCACATTGGTTGCTCGGAGCTTTTAGTGAAGAGTTGGGAAATCCTGTTGGGCAGGTCGTGGTTTTTTTCTCCCTTGAGCAAGGACTTTCCACGTAAACATTGTGTGCACTTTACTTTCTGCCTTGCCCCGTTTACTTTGTCGTTTTATTGCATCTTGTGTTAAGGGACCAGGTCTCTTAACTGCTGGTGGATTCACATAAGTCATCATTTGTTATCAGAGCTTGAACTCTCGTTTTAGGCTAACACCTTAAGAGGATCCTGCTCGTATGGCTGCTCCACCTAACTTGGAAGAAGGTCAGTCAACCACTAGGCCGCCCCGTTTTAATGGATAATTTTATGGGTGGTGGAAGACTAGAATGCACGATTTCATAATGGTTGAGGATAGTGAATTGTGAGACATTATCTGTGATGGACCACACATTCCAATGGATGAAGTTAAAGATGGTGAAATCACGCGACTTATTCCCAAAGACCGAAGGAAGTACGACGAGGCAGATAGGAAGAAGATTAAGAAAAGCTATAAAGCTAAGAAACCACTTGTTTGTGGAATTCGCCCTGACGAGTATAACATAATTTCTTCATGTTAATCAGCTAAAGAAATCTGGGACTGTTTGCAGACAGCCCATAACGGAACAAGCCAAGTCAAAGAATCAAATGTGGACATATTGACCAGTCAATATGAGGCATTCACCATGAAAGACGGTGAAACCATACAGGAGATGCACACCAGGTTTACATCGATTACTAATGAGTTACACTGTCTAGGGGAGGTAATCAAGACTTGTGGAGTGAGACCCTTGACTTGTCTAAATGTGAAAAAATTTCCTTAACAGTTCAGGTTTCGGAGTTGACAGAGAAATTAAGTCAAATGTCTTTCAAAAATGTCTCTCTAAAAAATAAGCTGGAAAATTCTTCTGTGGTTGAGTCTAAAGGGAATAGTGAGGCTAGTTATCTTCAGCTTAAGCTTGAAGAAAGTCTAAGCAAATCCAAAGAGAGCCTAGCTGCGTCCCTAGAAAGAAATGCTCAACTAGAAAGGGACCTGTTCCGTGTCAAAGAAGAACTTGAAAAATCTCTCAAATGGACCAACTCCTCTCAAATTCTCACAAATTTAGCAAATCAGAGGTCCAACAGTGGAAGTGGTCTAGGAAGCAAAAAGACTAATCCCCCTAACAATCCCCATAGCAAGTATGTGTCTGTGGCTGACAACTTGTTGTGCACATAATGTGGTCGGAATGGTCATCTTAAGAGAGATTGTGAAGCTAGGAAGAGAGCAGAAGAAAGCTTATCAAAATATGATAAGTTCGTAAAATCTGTCGAGGAGGCGCCTATTCACAAAAGAAGGGGACCTGGTCCAGCTATCAATAGAAGGATGTCCAGACTACCTGGATGGACCAAAAAACTGTTGATTGCCCCCTTATCCCCTTACTGGGAACTCAGACTCAAATGGATTCCCAAGTCTAACCACTAATTCTATGTGCAGGTGAGAGGAAGAGAAAGCTATCTTCGTTGGTTCATGGACAGCGGGTGCTCAAAACACATGACTGGAAAAATTGAAGACTTTCTCTCACTCAAGGCACTTCATGGTGAAAGTGTCTCCTTTGGAAATGGAAAGAAGGGTTACATAGAAGGTGTTGGCAAAATTGGAAAATCTGAGAATCAAGCTATTGAAGATGTGTACTTTGTTAAAGGCCTCAAGTACAGTCTTCTCAGTGTGTCAAATATGTGACAAAGGTAATAAAGTGAAGTTCCTGTCTAATGGATGCATTGTGACTAATCTCAACTCTGTAAAAATTATCCTGAAGGCCAAAAAGGGCAAAAATATGTATACTGCTGATTTGAGCTCAGTACCAGGTGATGAACTCATATGACTCAGTGCTCAGAGCGATAACACTGACTTGTGGCATCGCAGACTGGGACATGTGAGCTTCTCACTGCTCAACAAGTTGGTCTCAAAGGACCTAGTCCGTGGAATTCCTAAGGTTATGTTTGCTGAAAACAAAGTATGTGATGTATGTGTACGAGGAAAGCAAACCAGATCCTCCTTCAAACAATTAAGCAAGTCAGCACTAGCAGGCGTCTTGAGCTGTTCCACATGGACCTATGTGGGCCAATCAAAATTCAAAGCAGAGGAGGAAAGAGATATATTCTGGTGATAGTCGATGATTATTCAAGGTTCACCTGGACCATGTTTCTAAGGTCTAAAGATGAAACCTGTGATACCTTCATAATCTTTGCAAGGATGATACAAGTCAAGCTCAATAAAAAGATCGCAGGGATCAGGTCCGACCATGGAACTGAGTTTGAAAATGCCAGAATGGACTAGTTCTGTGCAGAAAATAGAATCAATCACAACTTCTCGGCTTCCAGAACCCCTCAGTAAAATAGGGTTGTTTAAAGAAAGAACAGGACTCTGGTGGACATTGCTAGAACCATGTTGATTGATGCTAATCTTTCTAAGAACTTCTGGGCTGAGGTGCTTGATCAGATCAATTCTCAACAAGACTCCATATGAGTTGTTGTATGACAAGAATCTCAAACTCAGTTATTTAAGGGCTTTTGGGAGCAAGTATTTTGTCTTGAACAATGGAAAAGATGAACTTGGGAAGTTTGATCCTAAAAGTGTAAAGGTGTGTCTGTGGGTTACTCCTTAACCAGTAAGGCAGAGTTTATAACAAAAGTACACTTTGCGTTAAAGAAAGTGTGCATGTTATCTTTGATGAATCAGGTAACATGGGAGATCATGCTGGCAAAGATGATGCAGAAATAGAGGATCTTCTTCAGATTCAGAGAGATAGTGTAAATGGTGAAGGTAGAAATGATCAGAATGGAGAAAATCAAGACAATACAGCATCTGCAACTGAGGAGAACACCAAAGAAGCAGAGGTATCAGGTCCTCAGGAAACTGCTCAAAATATTGATGACTCTCAATCTCAGGGGTCAAATGATCTGTTTGTTGAGGAACCTGGTACCAGTCAAGATCAATCAACAGTAAAGGGGTCAAATTGGAAACACAAGTCTTCTCATCCACTTGATAATCTTATATCACCACTGGACTCTGGGATACAGACAAGGTCTCAAGCAAGAAACCTAGCAGCCTTTTCAGCCTTCATCTCCCAAAATGAACCCAAGAATGTAAAGGAAGAATTGAAGGATGTTGACTGGATAAATGCTATGCAGGAGGAGCTCAATCAATTCGAACACACCTGGTCCCTAGACCTGCTGACAGGACTGTCATAGGTACCAGGTGGGTGTGCAGAAACAAGAAGGATGAACATGGCACCATTACTAGAAACAAAGCTAGATTGATGGTGCAAGGATACAATCCAGAAGAGGGAATCGACTATGATGAGACTTTTACACCAGTTGCTAGAATGGAAGCAATTAGAATTCTCATTGCTTTTGCAGCATACATGGAATTTAAATTATTCCAAATGGATGTCAAGAGTGCCTTCTTGAATGGATATTTGAAAGAGGAAGTGTTTGTAAAGCATCTCCCAGTTTTGAGAACATTGATCAACCCAACCATGTGATGAAGTTAGATAAGGCACTGTATGGATTGAAGCAGGCTCCTAAAGCTTGGTATGAAAGACTTTTTTTATTTCTTCTTGCAAACGGCTTTAAAAGAGGGAAGATTGATAACACTCTTTTTCTGAAGTCAAGAGGAAAGAACTTGTTGATTGTCCAAATATATATGGATGACATCATCTTTGGAGCAACCTCAGATGACTTGTGTGGAGAGTTTGCCAATTTAATGGGCAGTGAATTTGAAATGAGTATGATGGGAGAGCTACGTTTATTCTTAGGCCTATAGATCAAGCAAACAGCGGGTGGAACCATGATCAGTCAAGAAAAGTATATCAATGAATTTCTCAAAAGGTTTCATATGGAAGATGCCAAGACAATTGATACTCCCATAGGAACCAGTTCAAAATTGGATGTGGATGTACCAGGTCCCATGGTAAATGAGACCATGTACAGAGGAATTATTGGATCTCTTCTGTACCTGATTGCTAGCAGGCCAAATATTGTCTTTTGTGTTGGAATGTGTGCAAGGTTCCAGGCTTGTCCTAAGGAATCACACTTGAAGGCCGCTAAAAGAATTTTGAGATATCTGAAGGGTACTGGGGACCTGGTCTTGTACTACCCTTCAGGTGACTCTTTCGATCTAATTGGCTATGCTGATGCAAATTATGCAGGGTATCTGGTGGATAGGAAAAGCACTTCAAGAATGGCTAACTTTCTTGGTTCTTGTCTGATTTCCTGGGGAACTAAGAAGCAGAACTCAGTGGCTCTATCTACTGCTGAAGCTGAATATATTGTAGTTGCCTCATATTGTGCTCAATTTTTATGGATCAAGCAGCAGCTAAAGGATCTTGGGATAGTGTCAGACACTATTTCTCTGCTATGTGACAACACAAGTGCACTCAACATGGCAAAAAACCCAGTTTAACACAAAAGGACCAAACATATTGATGTGAGGCAACACTTTCTCAGAGATAATGTGGAAAAGGGGAATATTTACATAAAGTTCTATAAAACTGAAGACCAAGTGGCTGACATTTTCACCAAGGCTCTAAGCAGAGATCAATTATAGAGGAACAGGCTCAAACTTGGTCTAATTAAATTTAACTAAGTCCCTTATGTTGCTTTCATCTCTTCTTTATGTTGGCTATGATTAGGAGGCAGGTATCCAGATGGTATTGTGTGAACGGATCTAATTCAGCTCCATACCTTCTGCAGGTATACACCCATGGTGAACCAGCTGAATTAGAAATGCAAAGGGAAAGACAGATGGCTATATGTTCTGAAAGATATTCAGCAGGGACCTGGTCCCTGCTACAAGGTCAGTATCCTGTACATTACTATCTCTAAAAATACTTAAAAAGAAACTGTCTTTTTGCCACGTTTTTTCCCGCCCTTTTCTGAAACACTGTCTTGTCTCTTAAAACCCAAAATAAAGTATCCAGTCAGGACCAGGCAGGTCGGTTCTCTTTAATATCAAACGACACGCCCTTTCTCCTCTTTTAAATACCCAAATGAATATTGAATCTCTCACTCTTAACATCAACTATCTCAAATCTCTCATTTCTTGAATCTTTATTTCATTGCTTATGCTCAAACCAAAAAAAAAATGTCTCAACCCTCTTCTCCAGTCAAACCCTCCATTGAAGAGGGAAGCCCCTAATCTACTTCTACATCGATCTACAACTCCTTTCGATGGAACTCTAACCCCCATCACAGTCATAGATGCTTCCATATCACCTGTTACAGAAGATCTTCAAACCACTCCATCTTTTTTGCTTACCGAATCTACTTCGACCGCAGTTCAAATAGAATTCTCTCAAACTCTATCCTTATTACCTGAGTTTACTCTTGAGGTAATTCATCATCGTAAGCCTAGTTCTCTCGATGTGGAAGAGAGTGTTGAAGCAGCCTTGGGATCAGGTGCCCAGGATGCAACTGAACAGCCTCTTGTTGATGAACAGATGTTTGACGGAGATTTGCCACTTGAAAGAGGCAATCCGTCGAACAGCATGGTTGCAAGAGAAAACTGGATTGCTGAGAGTTTGACACTTTTGTCCTCTGCTCCAAAAGTATTTGTTGAGGAGTCTACCAAATCTTCTGAGTTAGAATCCCCCACTCACTATTCCAGTCCTATGTATAATGGAACACCCTTGTCAAAGGCACCTGAAAATACCCCTCTGTTGCCTTCATATGATACTGATAAAGATGAGACTCCCTTGAGTGATCTGGTGTGGAAAAGATTTGGAGTGAGAGAAACCAAGAAAAAAGAGAAAAGGACAGAGACTACTATTGCTAGGTCCTATAACACAAGGGGTGCTGAAAAGAAGTTGATGGAAGATGCTCTGAAAGCAAACAAATCTTCTACTTATAAGAGAAGGAGGCTGAAAAAGGCAATAGATGTTGAAAAGGATGTAGTTCCTTCTGAAGATGTTGTGTTGGTAGAAGAAGAAGAAGAAAATGATCAGGAAGACATTGACATGGATATTGTTGTTGCTGCCACTGCTAAGGCAAGAAAAGAGGTTGGGACTTTTAAGACCACAAGGGCTTCCGTGTCAAAGCCTAAGGTAACCAGGCCAAAGAAACATATTTCAACGAAGAGAAGAAGGGAAGGAGAATCAAATAAACCTGGTCCTACTGCTTACTCGCCCATGCCTGCTCAAGTGGATCAGTCAGAACAAGGACCAGGTACCTCATCAAAGAGGAGAAAGGTTCTGAAATCTCCAAAGACGGTATCTAGGGAAGAAATGATACGTGCACTAAAGGGGCAACGTGTGCTCAATGGGAGAGTGTTTGATCCACAGATCTTTGATCAACCAGGCATGTGTGACTTGGTTTAATATGTGAAGCATCAAGACTGGTTACACTTATTTGACTTACCTGTTCCGGCAGTGCATGAAAAGGAAATGTGAGACTTATATTATACCATCAAGTTTGATGAAGATGGTCTGAGTTTTACTGCCATGGTGCAGGGTAGGGAGATGTTTATGAATGAGGAAGTGCTAGTCCATATTCTGGATGTGCCCATAGAAGGAATCAGGTCCGTGCTGAAACGTTAACCGTCCCTTGAGTTCGTTCAAACTATTAGCAAAGTCCCTAGAAAGTCAAGAGCTGGAGTGTCCAAGAAATTTCCCAAGGGAGAAACCAGCCGCTTTTTGAACTAGTGAAAAAGGTCCTCCTACCTCACTCTGAAAAGCGTACAGTTGCATCTGCAGTGGACCTGTTTCTCATGGAATCCCTCAACACTTTCGATTTGATCAGTCTACCAACTCTCATGATCGAGCACATGTATAAAGTGTTCATGTAAAGCAAGGCAGGCATGGCACTCCTTATGGATTCTTTCTGAACAGAGTCTTTGATCACTTCAAAGTGACATGTGAAAAGGGGGTGGCTGGTTCTGAGAAGCACACGTTTGATATGGTTACCCTCATTGAAAATGAGTGTGTTGAAGGGAAGGTTGGGACCAATTCCCAAGTGTTCGAGCTTCTTAAGGCTCAAGACAAGATGACTACAGAATTAGAGGATATGAGAGTAACTTTGGCTACTCGCGATATAGAAATTGCTCATCTAAAGGCCAAAGTTCAGCAACTGTCAGTCATGGGACCTGGTACTTCTGAGGAACTGCAGACTGAGAATGTGAGTCTAAAAGCACAGGTCACTGAGCTAACTGTTGAATTTAAGGACCTCACAAAGCAACTTCTTAGTGTGCATGCATCTGCTAGTAAGCGTATAAACCTGGTCCTCGAAAAGCTTATTTTCCAGCCTCCTCCCTCCTAAGCCCTAGTGTTTCCCCAGTTCCATCCTTCTTATTTTTGATTCCTTGTCCTTGTTCCCAGTAGCACTTAATGAGTAGTTCTTTTAATGTATGTTTGGATTTTGTAATGTATAAGATACCATTCTTACTGTTTTATTTGGATTATTCTGCCTCTGTCTACTATCTGCTCTTTAATTTGGCTAGTTCATTCGTGTAAGTGTTGCCTCAATGGCCATGAATTAATCTGCTTTGCATATTACTTAGCTTGGTTTACTGCTGCTCTTTTTTTATGATGCCAAAAGGGGGAAGATGTTAGTAGGAGGGGGAACTTGGTTTGACAAGGAACACTGCACGCAGGGGGAACTCGGCACGCAAAGGGGACTAGGACCTGGTACTGGTGACAGGGGGAATAGTTTGTCATTATCAAAAAGGGGGAAATTGTTGTTTCACTGAAGTTTTGATGATTTACAAACTATACGGGACCTGGTCCTTGTGAAACTCAGGATCATATGCAGTCACTTTAAACACAGCTGGAAAAGTGTACTTTCTGCAGAAAAGTAGGTGGCACGGCAGCAGAGGTACCAACCTTGTCCAATCAGAGTCGTCCTAGGCTTTTGCTCTCTCTTATAAAAGGATCATCTCAAGGAGCAAAACCTAGTTTTTGCAAACAAGATTTCTCAAAAGCAAAAGCCACTCTCTCTCAAGAAACTTAGCTCTCTCAGCAAAGGGATCTGTTCCAGTGTGTCGAGTTCTAGTTGTTTTGAGTCTTATGTTCATGTGCTTATCTTGTAAGATCTAAGCCTAATCTATAAAGGTAAGTAGATCGTTGCTCGTCTAAGTTTTTGTTTTGAGTCATATCAATTAGAGTTAATTGATTGAGTCATTGAGTTCTTAGTCAAAGTTTATTCTCATCATTTGTTTGATGTTTCCCTTGGGTAGAGTTGCCTAGGGTCATTGACTAGAGTTAGTTGACAAATGGAATGCAGTAGAGTTATTGCATTGATCTTGTAGTAGAGTTATTACAAGAAGTTTAGGATTAAGAATTTAATCCTAGGTGATTACTGGAGTCTGTAATCACATTGGTTGCTCAAAGCTTTTAGTGAAGAGTTGGGAAATCCTGCTGGGCAGGTCGTGATTTTTTTCTCCCTTGAGCAAGGAGTTTCCATGTAAACATTGTGTGCACTTTACTTTCTGCCTTGCCCCGTTTATTTTGTCTTTATATTGCATCTTGTGTTAAGGGACCAGGTCTCTTAACTGCTGGTGGATTCACATAAGCCATCAAATAGTCATACCACACTATATTAAGAAGAAAATAAAAGCGAGACAGATAGAACAAAAAGGACTTATTTGATCCAATGCTACATTGATTGACAATCATTTATTTGCTAACAAGAATAGAAACTATAACAGAAAAAAACTTTGCCAGCCTGGTCAGTCACGAGGATGATCTTGCAAAGATCATACAAGTTCATGTTTTAACACCTTAACTTGGTTTAAGTTGGCCCTATAAACAGGACCAACTTTGAGAATGCACATCTGGAATGCACCCCTTAAAGATGTCCAGATGTGCATTTTTGTTAATTTGTCCGCGAGATGCAACTATGTCAAGATGATCACAATGAAAGTTGGGGTGTTCAATTGCCAGTGGAGGTCAAGTTATAGTGTCTATGTATTATATCTTTCAACATCTATGAAGTTTCAGCAACATACACCAAAAGTTAAATTCTCGGTACTCATCATACATTTAATTGCTATATTACTATGTTAGATCTTGAAATGCAACAACGCAGAAGTGCCATCTAAGCCCTTTTTACGGAAATAATCACCGTAGTCTTTCACTGTGGTTGCACGATATTTTGGAGGATTATCTTCTGACAACAATTCAGCAATTGGTCCATAAAGCTTGGAAGATGGTAATGGACCTGTACCGAAGAAGCATGCAACTGATATTCGTGGTCCAGCTTTATTTGCCAATACTCTATGCTCAACACTTACGTACTTATCATTTGATATAAGCTGGAAATGCAGCAAAAATAAGCATAATTGGTTTCAGTACCTAATAAAGGTGTTATATTCATTCTTATTGGTTAGAAAAGAAAAAGAATACTAACCTGCAGAAGATCTCCAATGTTCACCACAAGAGAACCAGGTGTAGGAGGAACATCAACCCACTGATTCTGGTGAAGCACTTGGAGTCCTCCGATATGATCTTGTAGAAGCACTGTGATAAAATCACCATCAGAATGTTGAATGGTGCCTATGGTGAGTTCTGGCTGAGGACATGCTGGATAGTAATGGCCCGCAATACCGAGCCCCTCCGCACAATCTATATCTTCGAGATGACAACGATCAAGACCGAGACCTTCTGATAATAATCCAAGCAAGGAACATCCCAGGTCCATCACATGCTTAGAGTAGTCCATTAGTATTTCCCTGCAGAAGTTTCATAAAATAAATGAAGCAGCAAATATCTTGATTGGCACTCTGAGGGACCGGACTTCTAGGTAAATTTTCTAATTTTCGCAGACAGTATCCATCAACACATACATTAAGCATAAATCAATTGCAAGGTAACAAATAACGATGCCAAGATTTTCATGGTTTATTCTTGATTTTTATCACAACATAATACATATTCAATTACTAGGTAAATAAATGAAATTGGTTGGTTTTCTAAGTCATGTTCAGAACAAATACCTGCATGGTCTTGGAAATTCTTCTGGACTGGGAGGATTAGGAGCCATTGAAAAGAAAACTGAGTCTCTCCAACTTGCAGCTGGAACAGCAGGGCTATACAAATCAAAATTGCTAGTGTGAAGCACCTTTTTTGCGAAATCTCGAGTGTAATATTGTTTCTTAACCTCGATATCTTGCTCGAAAAACTCTCGTGTTCCTCGAAACATTTCTTCAACGACAGATGTTGGAATGCCATGATTTACCACTTGGAAGAAACCCCATGTCTCTGATGCATCTCGGACTTTGTCCACAATCTCCTTATGCTTGATTGGACCTTTATCAATTCCTTCAAGATCTATCACTGGAAAAGTGAACTGTGTTTTACATGTATCCGAGGACTCTGTCCTGGCTTTGGGTGGTAGAATAAAAATTTGAGGTACTTTAGTGATTCCAGCATCAACAAGCCCTTTGACACCAGCCTTAGTATCATCAAAAGCTTTTAACTCACTCATTTTGTCATAACTTTTCGGAACTGTGGCCTGATAATCATCAGTGTTAGAGACTAACATCTTCTTTGCTAGGATGTTATAAACAAGTAGAGTTACTGAGGTTCTTAGAACTTAATGGGCAGCACAGGATATTATAGATACCACTTACTCTTTATGCACAATATTATCATCCCTATCCACAAAAAAGAAGAAGCTATAAACAAGGGGAACTTCATGATAAGCTTTAAATTTTTTTAGTCCCTTTCACTGGTCACTGTCTGAACCCACTGCCATTCTTGACCCCACACATATCCCAAAACTAGAAGGTGGACAAGCAGAACAAAGCAAAATGCTGGCGGCCAAGTCCTCTTGGCACATAGGCTTATGCCTATACATGGGTATGGACCCCACAAATTGTAGTTATAGAACCAGTTAGGCAAAAGACGTTAATGACTATGAATCACCATAATATTTAAGAATACAGCTAGCATATATGACTATGTGAGTTTGTTTTCTCAAAACAATTGTATCATTTAATATGAAATTGTCACGAATTGACATGATGAACTGAAATTAGAAAAGTAACAAATGAACTCCAACAACAACGACAACAACATGCCTAGTGTAGTTCCACAAAGTGAGGTTTGGGATGGTAGAGTTTATGCAAACCTTACTCCTACCTCAGAGGTAGAGAGGTTGTTCCTTGTACCTCGGTATGCAAAACATAATCTTGCCCATCCAGCAAAAAAATAGAGGATATAGACTAGGAAATAGTCATGATAAGCTTTATAGGGTTAATTAATTTTTACTGAATTTTTTTCTAAAATGTGGAGGATTTCTCAAAATGAGGACCAAAAGATCGAGGAAGAGACCATTTAGATATTTCTTCAAAGCGCATAGTGGTTAGAGTTGATTTGTCAAAGCGCCACTAATTTAGACTCTTGGAAACTTGTAATTTGGACCACAAAACAGAGAAGTTAAATTATTTTTAGTCCCTTGTGAGGATCTTAGAAGATATTGTGGTAGCTTATGAAAGGTACATAAGCCGAAGAAAATAAAAAATTTCATCACTCTCTAATTTTAGTTATTGATAGTAGCACAACACGTTAATCACTACGAATCACCAAAATATCTAAGAGTACAGGCTATAGCATATGTCATTGTGTGAATTGTTTTCTCAAAAGTTAGAATATGAAATTAAAAGCATCCTTGCACTTTTATCACCATGACTAACACTGAGAATTATCAAACAGTGACGCGCTGAATGGAATCCAGAAAGAAATAGACCAACTCCAATATCCTTTTATTAAAACAAACAACAACAACAACATACCCAGTGTAACCCCACAAAGTGGGGTCTGGGAGGATAGAGTGTATGCAGACCTACCCCTACCTCAAAGGTAGAGAGGATATTTTCGATATACCCTCGGCTCAAGAACAAGATAATATGATTAAATTTTACATAATCTCCGTGTCTATACTAGTAAGAAAAGTCAGAAATGAAAGCATATAATACAGAAGTTTAATAAGAAATATTTGTAAGTTTCTATAATTGATGATATTTTCAAGCGTTTAATTGTTTGTAGCTTTCTATGGAACTTCAGTTACAGTATATCTTATTTGCTAATTGTACATCACAAGCACTGGCACATCGCGAATTAAATATACTGTAACTAAAAGTTCCATAGCAAAATAAGACATTCATTATAATTAACACAACAAAAAATTAATTCAAAACTACAATTTTAAATTAACATATCATGACATATTGAGTGACTTAATTAAATCACGATTGTTAATATTTGTGAATGTTGAAACTATGGACCACACAAGAAGAAGCTTTAAAATTGTTGGAATGTGCTGAACATTCGTATGGTACATTATTCATAATCATCCATGGTGTAACACCTGATGTGCCGTGAAATTACGGCACTTGAGACGCTTAAAATGGTGAATATTTGCAGGTATAAAGTTATTTCTATGTGGATATAATGGGTTTTC
The DNA here is from genome assembly GCA_031232105.1 of Capsicum rhomboideum. Lineage (NCBI taxonomy): Eukaryota > Viridiplantae > Streptophyta > Magnoliopsida > Solanales > Solanaceae > Capsicum > Capsicum rhomboideum. Next base: position 8,528,154 of record CP124711.1, read on the forward strand.
TGGGTATTTGCAGGTCAAACAGGTCTCAAAGAGTGGAGTGCTGGATTTGGGACAAATAAGGCATCAGACGACAGCTCCCACAATCGTACCTAGATCATACGATCGTACCATCTGATCGTGGGAAGGAAGTCCTGGAAACATGTGTTGGGTTATGGGTCTTTTTTCCTTCCTATGTGGATAAATAAAAGCCCAAAATTGGACCAACCCACTTTGCCGATAGGCCCAATTCTATGGGGCATATATATAGACCTTTTTAGGTCTTATTTTCCAATCACAAAAGAGTGTTTTCAGCAGCCACATAGAGAGAAAATAGAGCAGATTTTCGCCCAATATTTCAGCACTAAATTGCCAACTTCAAATTGCGATTCCCGCTTCGTTTCTTATCCGATTGAGCTGATTTTTGGACAGCTTCTTCCTCTCATCTCAATCTTTGATTAGGAACTGACAGAGTTGGATTGGTTCCCCGCAGCTCCAGTTTTGCATCCGTGAACAGTAGCTGCGTTTTCGGGTTTTTGCTCCTTTAATTCTCTAGTTTTTGGTGTTGTGCTTTATGTAGTGTTGCTCGTTGTTTGGCATTTATTTGGTGGCCATTTTGGAGAACATTATTGTAACTCTTGGTGATTATAGTGGAGGTTTTTGGTCCCGTGGTTTTTTTTACTCTTCACACTGAAGGGTTTTCCACGTAAATCTGGTGTCTCGTGTGATTGGTTTATTTTATCCTTGCTTATCTTTTTTGGTTGATATATTTGTTGTCTTATTATCATTGTGCTTGGGTTTGTTTGTCTTCTCTTGGTTCAAGTTGAAAGGGAAAGTTTAGACTTGGGTATTCTTCCGCTGCTACCCTGTCGCGCACTATTGTTAGTGCCCTTGCCTTTCCCAACAAAGTGGTATCAGAGCGTTGGTTGTTGTTGATTGTCGATTTGAATGATGGAGATAAATATGAGCAAAATGGTGTGTTTGAATGGTAGTAATTATCATACTTGGAAAGGTAAGATGAAAGATCTCCTATTTGTCAAGAAAATGCATTTACCTGTCTTTGCTTCTAATAAACCTCAGTCCATGACAGATGAGGATTGGGAATTTGAGCACTTGCAGGTTTGTGTCTATATTAGACAATGGGTTGAAGATAATGTTAGAAATCATATTATAAATGAGACACATGCCAGAAGTTTATGGGACAAGCTCGAGACACTGTATGCTTCGAAGACTGGTAATAACAAGTTGTTCCTGTTGAAATAGTTGATGAATATCAGGTACAAAGAGGGCAGTCCTATTTCTGATCATATTAATGATTTTCAGGGTGTCCTTGACCAGCTGTCCGGAATGGGTGTAAAGTTCGATGAAGAAATTCAGGGACTTTGGCTTCTTAATACTCTGCCAGACTCTTGGGAAACTCTTCGAGTTTCTTTGACTAATTTTGCTCCCAGTGGTGTTGTAACCATGGAATACGCTAAGAGTGGTGTCTTAAATGAAGAGATGAGAAGAAGATCTCAGGCCTCATCTTCTTCAGCTTCACACTCCGATGTTTTGGTTACTGAAGATAGGGGTAGAAACAAGTCCAGAGGTCCGAATGACAGAGGTACAAGTAGAAGCAAATCCAAGTCCAAATACAAGAATATCATATGTGACTATTGCCACAAGAATGGGCATATCATGAAATATTGTTACAAGCATAAAAGAGATATGAGACGACAAAAGAAAGAAGGCGATAATGAGAATCGTGTTGCTGTTGTTACTAATGGTGATCTTCTTGTTGCTTGTGGTGAAAATGCCATTAATCTTGTTCGTGATGAGTCTAGCTGGTTTGTGGATTCTGGTGCTACTTCTCATATCACGCCCAAGAAGGAATTATTTTCTTCTTATACTCCAGGTAATTTTGGAATGTTGAAAATGGGCAATAATGATGAGGTTGAAGTACTTGGCATTGGCACAGTTTGTTTGGAAAGTAATAATGGTTCCAAACTTGTTCTCAATAATGTCAAGCATGCTCCAGATGTTCGCCTGAATTTGATTTCTGTAGGGAACCTTGATGATGAGGGTTATATTAATACCTTTGGTGCTGGCCAGTGGAAGCTTACTAGAGGTTCAATGGTTGTGGCTCGTGGTGACAAGTTGTCTAACTTGTATGTATTTCAGGGCTCCACTTCTAGAGGCTCAGTAAACTTGGTGGAGAATGATACTTCATCAGAGTTATGGCATAGAAGGCTGAGTCATATGAGTGAGAGGGGGATTGACAGTTTGGCTAAGAAAAATTTGCTTTCTGGAGTAAAACAAGCAAAGTTGAAGAGATGTGTTCATTGCTTAGCCGGCAAACAGAAAAGAGTTTCTTTTCAAAGTCATCCGCCTTCAAGAAAGCTTGATTTGCTGGAGTTGGTACATTCTGATTTGTGTGGTCCTTTTAAGGTAAGGTCTCATGGTGGTGCACTTTACTTTGTGACTTTTATTGATGATCATTCTCGCAAGCTCTGGGCATTTCCTTTGAAGTCCAAGGATCAAGTACTTGATGTGTTCAAGGGTTTTCAGGCCTTGGTTGAGAGACAGACAGGGAAGAAATTGAAATGCACCCGCTCAGATAATGGTGGAGAGTATATTGGTCCTTTTGATAGATATTGCAGAGAGCAGGGTATTCGACATCAGAAAACTCCTCCAAAGACTCCTCAGTTAAATGGTTTAGCAGAAAGGATGAATAGAACTCTAGTTGAGAGAGTTAGATGTATGCTTTCAGATGCTAAGGTGCCAGATTCCTTTTGGGCAGAAGCACTTAATACTGCTACTTATGTTATCAATTTATCTCCTACCGTTGCTTTGAATGGTGATGTCCCTGACAGAGTTTGGTCCGGTAAGAATGTTTCTTATGATCATCTTAGAGCCTTTGGGTGTAAAGCCTTTGTGCATGTTCCTAAGGATGAAAGGTCAAAGTTGGATGTTAAAACTAGGCAGTGTATCTTCATTGGTTATGGTCAGGATGAATTTGGCTATCGTTTCTATGATCCAGTTGAGAAGAAACTTGTTAGAAGTCGTGATGTTGTGTTCTTTGAAGACCAAACAATTGAAGATTTTGACAAAGCTGAGAAAGTTGTTTCTCAGAGTAGTAAGAGCCTAGTTGATGTTGATCCAGTTCCTTTGACTATTGCACCTGAAGAAAATCTTCATAATGATGAAAATCAAGTTGATAATGAAGATGGTGATCATGTTCAGAATGACCTGAATGATGTTGATGCTCCAGTGCAAGTTGATGTGGTTGATCAGCAACCAAATGTTATTGATGCTCCAGAGAGTTCTCTCAGACGATCTACTAGAGAGAGAATACCTTCATCTCGTTATTCTCCTAATGAGTATGTACTCTTGACTGACGGGGGAGAACCTGAGAGTCTTGATGAGGCCATGGAAAGTGAAGAAAAAGAAAGGTGGTTTGATGGTATGGAAGATGAAATTAAATCTTTGCATGATAATCATACCTTTGATTTGGTTAAGCTACCTAAAGACAGAAAAGCTTTGAAAAACAGGTGGGTTTTCCGGGTGAAACATGAAGATGGTAATCCAGTTCCACGGTACAAAGCTAGATTAGTTGTGAAGGGTTTTAACCAGAAAAAGGGAGTTGATTTTGATGAGATATTCTCTCCAGTTGTGAAGATGTCATCCATTCGTGTGGTTCTAGGCTTAGCTGCAAGTCTAGATTTAGAGGTTGAGCAAATGGATGTTAAAACTGCTTTTCTCCATGGTGACTTAGATGAAGAAATTTATATGGAGCAGCCGGAAGGTTTTGAAGTCAAGGGAAAAGAGAATTATGTTTGCAAATTGAAGAAGAGCTTGTATGGTTTGAAACAAGCTCCCAGACAGTGGTACAGAAAGTTTGGTTCTTTTATGAGTCAGCAAGGCTTCAAAAAGACTTCTTCAGACCATTGTGTTTTTGTGCAAAAATGTAACACCCCATACCTTCCCAACCCTACTTGATGATGTTGAATAATGGTTGTTTGGGTGTCGAGAGATATAAGTATGTATTTGGTAATGCTAATGACGAGAAAATTGAAATTTGGCAACGTACATGCGAGTAGACCTTCGTAGGAGGTGTTTTGTGCTTTCGTGGAGTATTTGGGTAATACCCCGTACACACTCTAACCTCATTTGGTGACTTAGAGTCATGTTTACTTGATTATTAAGATCACTAAGTAAGGATTTTGTAGTGTTTGGATAAGGGATTGGACGATACGCAAGTGTTGGAAAAATGGCCGAAAAATTCAGCAAAGCTTCAAAACTTGCGCCACTGCCCTGTTTCAGGGGTTGTGGCGCAAGCCACCTGATTCAGAGGGCAGCAGGATCTTGCGCCACAGCTTGCTTTGTAGCAGTGGCGCAAGGCACAAAATTTTTGCCTTTCCGGACTCGTTTCGCAACGCAATTCTACGTCGATTCTTGAATGGTTTCTTTTGGTTCTTGGGAGTTCTTTGAGTGTTGTTCAAGCTTCAAACAATTCAATAAACTCCTACATACTTCTACATGACCAAATCATGAAATGTGAATAGTGATCCAAAATGTCTAAGGAAGCCAAGGGCGACTAGAATTCCAATTTTTGCGATCGAGACGACGAATGAGAATCTCGTAAAAGAATATGGTCGTGACATTAGGGAACTATTTAAACATGATATATATGATGGATTATGCATTGAAATTGGTGGACTAAATTAATATGTGCTAATGGGCTCAAAGGAAGGCCCAAAATGAATTAAAGACATGGCCCAATGGGTCAAATGACCCATTCTTGCTTTGAAAAGTCAATTATTGAGCCAAATGGCTAAGGATGACTTAAGGGGTCTATATGAAGAGGCAAAAATCAGATTTATTCATCAAAACACACATGTATTTCTATGTTTTCTAGAAACATATCAAGAAGGCTTCTTTGGCTTTCAAAACCCTAGAGCTCAAAGCCAACTTTTGGAGCAAGATCACCACCTTCCAAGCTTGGGTAAGTGAATATTATTGTACTTTAACATATTATAAGCATGAGAGAATATGTATATCATGTTGGTTATGGTTGGAAATGTTGGACATGGCACTTTGTGCTTTTGTAAAAGAGATGTGTTATCCATGGGATTATAGCTTGAAATATGACTTGTGCCTTTGATGAAAGATCATGGTATGGACAAAATAAGAACATCTATGGTGTTATTTTGTTATTAAATTTGTTATTTTTCTATAAGTGCAAATTGTGGGATTTTGGCCGATTTGTGCTATGAAGTGTATTAAAGTGAATTGATGGATTGTTTGTGATGTGGTGTGGATAAGAAAGTGTAAAGGGGAATTGTTGTGGTGGAATGTATTGATTATCATGTATTGGTCAATGTTGGGAATATTGGAGGATTTTTGGAATAATGATTTTATCAATGGTTTTGTCAAGGGGGAAATGGCATGTTAAAGCTAAACATGTGACTTATGGTTATTTTATGCATTTGTAAAGTAATTGGTGGTTAATGTGAACTTCGTTATGCATTTGTGTTGTAGAGTGACACATAAAGAAGGAGCGGGACTATTGTATGCACCCCTAGGATTATATATTCATATAGCGAATCCAAGGTATGTAAGGTTGCTCTTTCCGTATTCTTCTACAACATATTGCTTCTATTGACATTGGGCTTGTTTCCAATTCTGGGAGGTTTGAAGTATCTCAATTCAGGGTGACGTATATTGTTATTCATATGTGCCTTATTCTTAGACGAATGATGATTCCCTTATCTTTTATTCATTGACTAAGTTTCAAAGATGTCATAACGTGGTAGATTCTAAGAGAACTATCTCAACGAGAGTAATAAGGTAAAAAGAGCTTGGTTAGTTTGAATAGCATGATTCCAATCATGTCTTGTTCCAAAGTCCTATAGTATGATGATTATCCTTGTGCCTATTGTTTATAAGTAATAGTACCAATCTCGTAAGAGTAATAAGAGAGGTGACGTGCAAGTTAGTATAATTATTCCTCATAAGTGAAATTGTCAATCTCATTAGGTTAAGGAGTGAAGTGAGATGTGCATGTAAGTGCGTGCTTAGTTAAGGTGTTAATCTCATGAAGTATAAGAGTAAGGTAAATCATATTGGTGTGTTTCAATTAGTGTCATGATCCAAAGTTCCAATAGGAGTTATACATATGTCTCTTATGCATTGACTATTGTTCCAATGGTTCCAAGATGTTGTGTTCAAATAATGTTATGGCAAGTGAATTTATCAACCTCTCATAAATGAATGAATCAATCTCCCACAAGCAAATGTACTAATCTCAAAGTAATGAAGTAAAGGAACCAATGTATGTAATGTTGACCCACAACAAAGTGGATGCCCACCAAGAGTGGATGACTACCCACAACAAAGTGGATGCCCACCAAGAGTGGATGACTACCCACAATAAAGTGGATGCCCACCCAAGGGTGGATGACTACCCACAATAAAGTGGATGCCCACCAAAAGGTGGATGATCATAATAACCCACCAATAAGGTGAACGACTAATAAAGATGACGAAGGTAAGTAAGGAAAATAATAAACGTAATGTACATGGTTTCCCACATACAGAAAAAGAGTTTATTCACATTGTTATTTCTCTTATATTAATTTCATGGTTGTTGTTATTATGCACGAATCCTTGGAGATAGTCATAAAGAAAGAAAGGTACATAAGTCCGCACATAGAGTTTTTCTTATAATTATTTCCATTGAAATTCTTATGTATTGATGCATTGATGTCATTTTCCTAAGGCCTTACATACTCAGTACATTTTTCGTACTGACCCCTCTTGGGGACTTACCTTACATGTTGCAGGTGCAGGAATTAGTAGACCTCGTCAGTAGGTTGCGGACCATTTGCAGAGTATTGGTGAGCTCCAATTGCTTCGGGGCTTCCCAAGTCATATGTGTTCATTAAATGTTGGCATTTTGTAATTATTGTATAGACATGGTCATGTATCTGTAGAGGCTTTGTAGACATATGTGGGGAGATGAAAGTAAAGGATGTATGTTCATTTTGACGCAATGGCCCTAACGGCCAAAGTTTTATATATTACATATGTTATCACGAGTTTCGCCTTTGATACTTAATTCCATGATATAAAATGAGATGCATACGCAATCGTACATATAAGAGTACTTGAGCAAAGATTGGTTCTCTCGAGCCTCCTCGGCTTCGGGTGCCAATCACGCCTCGTTGGAATTCGGGGCGTGACAAAAAATTCTCTGATGGTGACTTTATTATTGTGTTGCTTTATATTGATGACATGCTTGTTGTTTGTCATAATGCTTGTAGGATTCAGAAACTGAAGCAAGAGTTGAGTAAGTTTTTTTCTATGAAAGACTTAGGACCAGCAAGGCAGATTCTTGGCATGCAGATTGTCCGTGATAGAAAGGCCAAGAAGTTGTGGTTATCACAAGAGAAGTACATTCAGAAAGTACTTCGCAGGTTCAACATGGACAAGGCTAAGGTTGTCAGTACACCTTTAGCTATGCACTTCAAATTGAGCACGAAGCAGTGTCCTTCTAGTGATGATGAGAAGGAAGACATGAAGAAAGTTCCTTATGCTTCAGCTGTTGGTAGTTTGATGTATGCAATGGTTTGTACAAGACCAGATATTGCTCATGCTGTTGGTATTGTTAGCCGTTTTCTTTCTAATCCAGGAAGAGAGCATTGGAATGTTGTGAAGTGGATTATGAGATATCTTTGTGGCACTTCTAGTCTGAGTTTGTGTTTTGGTACAGAGAAGCCTATTCTTTGTGGTTATACTGATTGAGACATGGCTGGTGATGTTGATACTCGCAAGTCTACTTCAGGGTATTTGGTTACTTTTGCAGGGGGAGCTGTGTCTTGGCAATCTAGGTTGCAAAAATGTGTTGCTCTATCTACTACAGAAGCTGAGCTTATTGCTGCCGTTGAAGCTTGTAAAGAGTTGCTCTGGATGAAGAGGTTCTTAGGGGAACTTGGTTATGCTCAAGAGAGGTATGTGCTTTATTGCGACAGTCAAAGTGCTATACATCTTGGAAAGAATTCTACATTTCATGGTCGGTCTAAACACATTGATGTGAGATACCATTGGATTCGGGATGTGTTGGATTCTAAGTTGCTTGAACTTGAGAAGCTTCATACAGATGATAATGGTTCCGACATGATGACTAAAGCTTTGCCAAGAGGGAAGTTTGAAGATTGTTGCATGATCGCCGGGATGGCGGTCTCCTCCACATAGTTGTGAGGGGGAGAATTGTTGGGTTATGGGTCTTTTTCCCTTCCTATGTGGATAAATAAAAGCCCAAAATTGGACCAACCCACTTTGCCGATAGGCCCAATTCTATGGGGCATATATATAGACCTTTTTAGGTCTTATTTTCCAATCACAAAAGAGTGTTTTCAGCAGCCACATAGAGAGAAAATAGAGCAGATTTTCGCCCAATATTTCAGCACTAAATTGCCAACTTCAAATTGCGATTCCCGCTTCGTTTCTTATCCGATTGAGCTGATTTTTGGACAGCTTGTTCCTCTCATCTCAATATTTGATTAGGAACTGACAGAGTTGGATTTGGTGCCCCGCAGCTCCAGTTTTGCATCCGTGAACAGTAGCTGCGTTTTCGGGTTTTTGCTCCTTTAATTCTCTAGTTTTTGGTGTTGTGCTTTATGTAGTGTTGCTCGTTGTTTGGCATTTATTTGGTGGCCATTTTGGAGAACATTATTGTAACTCTTGGTGATTATAGTGGAGGTTTTTGGTCCCGTGGTTTTTTTACTCTTCACACTGAAGGGTTTTCCACGTAAATCTGGTGTCTCGTGTGATTGGTTTATTTTATCCTTACTTATCTGTTTTGGTTGATATATTTGCTGCCTTATTATCATTGTGCTTGGGTTTGTTTGTCTTCTCTTGGTTCAAGTTGAAAGGGAAAGTTTAGACTTGGGTATTCTTCCGCTGCTACCCTGTCGTGCACTATTGTTAGTGCCATTGCCTTTCCCAACAACATGCTTGCAGAAGTGAAGGAGGATCAGACGAAGTGTTCCCACGACCGTACCTAAATGTGATGGTCGTACCTTGAGGTCGTGGGATTAAGGACCAGAAGTGAAATCTACAGGAGTTGAAATAGAGGATAATCAGATGATTGCATTGCACGATCGTATGTTGATAACACGGAGTCATACTGAGGGTCGTACCATGGAAGACCTGAAGATGCCAAAGTCCCTGAAGAAACCACGAGCACCAAAGGACGATCGTGGCATCTAACTACCATTGTACCTTCCACTCGTCCGACTGTGACCGACCCAGCTTTCCTGTTTTATTCAGGATAGGTTTTTTTAGTCTATAAATACTCTTATTCGTTTTATTGTATTACGTTACGTTCTATTACATTGTTGTAAGGTTCTAAGGCACATTATTTGCTTTGAAATTTCACAAACACTTTTTAGGGTTTTTAATTCAAAGTGAGATCTTGGAGTTTTCATATTATTCTTGTAAGTTCATGCTTATGTTTTCTTCTATGAATACTTTGAGTATTCTTGCAATTATGAGTAGCTAAACACCACAACTAGGGTTGTGGGAACTATGACGAATTAGCGAAGTAGGGTTCAAAGTACGGAGTAATCTTCAACCGGTGTTTACGTGTATTGATTGTTTCCTTGGATTTGAATGTTTTTTTACGGTGCGCAACGTTAGAACTAGTCTAATCTGTATTCTGGATGAAAGGATGATTATGGATGGGAAGAAGGGAATAAACAACAGAGACTTGGAGCTATCAACCTCCACTTAATAGCTTGAGCAGATAATACAGGATAGCTATCTGGAATCTAGGATAAGGGTTAGTAACGCAGGCTCAGGAGAAGAGAAAACTTACCTGAGGGTATTGCTTAGAGCGTAAAGTTGTTCTAGGTATACCTAACCTATCGATTTTTCATACCGAATACCGGGAGAGATTGCAAAGTACGACAAACCACTTAATTTCAAACTTTTCTCCCAAGTACTTTTGATCTCATCCAGGGGCGGACCCACCTTGTGGGAAGGCGTATCAACCGACACTGCTTCTTTGAAAAATTTTACTAAATATATATATAAAATACTATGCTTAATAGATATATAAAAATAAAATGACACTACTTAACAACATTTCCCGCTTGGTGCAATGGTGCAGCTCTCGGTTTGCTTCCCTTTGGTTGAGGGTTTGAGCCTTACCTTATACTTTTTGGCAAAATTTTCTTTAAGATGTTGCTAAGTAGTATTGAACCCAAGACCTCTTGTAGCTTAAAACCAAATTATATCAATGGGCAAAGGATATATCATAATAGTTAATGTGACAATTAAATTTATATCCTTTTTTATATAAATATCGACACTGCTTACGAAAAATTCTGCGTACGCCACTGATCTCATCAACCATAATAAGTTCACTAGCTACTCCAACCAATTGGGCAATGTTGAATTTTTCAAGTCTTTGTTGTGGAAAAAGTGAAGCTACTTGACATATAAATTCCTTTTACTTTTATTTTTCTTTTTCTTTTTTTAATTAATTTTTTATTTCATGTCCAATATCTGTATTGAGATCTGATTAATTTGAATTTGTGCATTGTAGGGCTTATTTTTGGGGACGACGCTCTCAATAAATAATTTTTCCATTTCCAACCGCACGAAAGGAAGGCCTCTAATTAATAGTGAAGGAATTCCAATCATCCCAACACAAACCCTGCATATTATTCGCTTTGAATTTTCATATTGATGCAATTTCTTCATTAAGTGAACGTGTTTTCCAAGGATCAAGTGTTGGTTATCCATTCAAGTTGTCTTCTTCTTATACTACTGTTTTGTACTATAAAAAAAAAACTCTTTTTTTGGTGTTCCTCCCCAAAGGAAAAAAGGAAATATAAGAAAAGCTTTATACTAGATATAGATATATGGTTTTGATGATTATCTCAATTAATGATATAGGAACATAAATTGTTCACAGGTTAGTGAATCTATCCTGAGAATTATAGGTGCTAAGAAAAGAAAATCAAAGCAGATAAATTAGGTACATGAATTAATTATTCACTACCTCCTAGGATTGGTAAGGTAAGGCCTAGCTCCTTTGCTTATATTTATCCCTATTGAGGATTTTTGTTTTTGATAAAAGACCGCTAGACACTCTGTCTAGTGGTATAAATTAGCCCAAAAAAAAGGACATAAATTAATTAACTTTTCTTTTTATGAAATAAATTACATACGAATTTTATTATCAAAAGAAAGAAGAAAGAGGAAATATATAAAGGAAAAAAGTCAAGCAAGGACTGCTGCCCTTATATCAAATTATCATTTTATTCCAAGTTTATAAAATTTTCTCATTCTCAAGTCAATGCACAAGTCTAGTGGGAAATGTCAAATTTGGCTCTATTTGTCTAAGAAATTAATTGTTCTTCCTTTCCCTTGTGTAAACACCTGACTTTACTTTTAAAAATAAAAAGAAAATAATCAAAACACAAAATAATACTCTTTCACTCAAGTTATATCACACATTTTTTTAGTCTGTTTCAAAAAAAATGTCACTTTTTTATAATTAGACATAATTAAACTTTAAACTCTTTTTACCTTAATGAAATGTACCACACAAATGTCTAAGGTTTTTTTAGATCAGACATTTCAAAAGATTTCCTTTCTTTCTTAAATTTGTGTTAAATCAAACAGTATCACATAAATTAAGACAAAGGGAGTACTTTCTTTGTTGTTTATTTACCCTTTTAGGATGTTTTGGTATGGAAAAAATGTTTTCTTAAAAAATAAGTGAGTTTCTTACTTATTTTTATGTTTGGTAAATAAGCACAAAAAAATTATTCCAAAAAATTTCTATATAATCTACTAAAACATACGGGGTGGGATGGGATAGGTAGTGAGGATTTGGGGGTGGCGAGGATGGGGGTGTTGTGTGGGCAGAGAGGAGACAATAACTTGAAACATCACTTATTAAACCTTATTTTTCTATTTTCCTTAGGAAAGTCACTTCCTCATTTCTAAGGAACTTGTTTTTTCAGAAAAAAATATTTTTCAAAATATTTTGATCAACCATGGAAGTATTTCCACCATACCAAATACACCCACCCTTTATGTTATACCATTATTCTTCTCCTTGCTCCTTTGGTTGAAAATTGTCTTACTATTGCAAAAACATCTGAAATTCAAAAGTACAATCTACAAAATTGGAGCCACATCTCAATAATTGGAGCCAAAAAACACATTTCTTAACTTTTTAGAAATGTATACATTCTTATATTTTTTAAGTTATCTTAGCTTTATTGAGGTGTTTTCCAGCTGGATGTTGTGTCCTTATATTCCAAAAGAGTGGACATAATTCTCCCTATCTTCAAGTAGACTCAGTGGCGGAGCCAGGTAATATATTGTTTATACATGGTTAAAATTATTTTTTTATGTATATATAGTACATGTTAAACCCGTCTTCAACTTCTTCTTGTATTTACTTCTTCATATCTTGAACTTCTTTAGTGAAAGTCCTGGCTCCACCAGGTGCCAACAAGCTGACATTCATATTGTCCATTCTCATAATCTCAGAAGTAAAAACTCTACTATTATCCATATAACCTCTTATATTTAGTATCTATAAGCCGTCTCTGTATAAGATTTAGTAACTTGTATTAACAATAATATGGAAAAAGTAGAAGCAAAGATGGCTGATGAAGAATTTCAGGCTACATTACAACCAAATTATGACAGACAAAGTGAATTAAAGGCATTTGATGACACAAAAGCTGGTGTCAAAGGGCTTGTTGATGCTGGAAACACTGAACTGCCCCGGATATTCTTTCATCCACCTGAAAGCATACACGGCTCCTCGAGCTTCAATGAGAAGGAGTTCATTTTTCCAGTAATAGATCTTGAAGGCATTGATCATCCAATGAAGCATAAAGAAATTGTTGACAAAGTTCGAGATGCATCAGAGACATGGGGATTTTTTCAAGTGGTGAATCATGGCATTCCATTACCTGTCCTTGAAGAAATGTTGTTAGGAGCACGGAAATTTTTCGAGCAAGATTTGGAGATTAAGAAACGATATTATACTCGAGATACTACGAAAAAAGTGGCACATGTTAGTAATTTTGATTTGTTTAGCCCTGCTGTTCCAGCAGCAAGCTGGAGAGACTCACTTTACTGCTTTATGTCTCCTAATCCTCCTAGTCCAGAGGAATTTCCAACAGCATGCAGGTATGTTATAACTTGCACCTGAAAAAACAAGCTAATTTCACAAAAGGCCAGCCAAACTTTATTTACTTTTTCAGTAAATAGATACTCCTATTCATTTCAATTTGTTTGTCTAGTTTTGAATTAGCACGGAGTTTTAAGGAAATTAATGTTGACTTTTGAATCTTGAGGTCTTAAACTAAAGTTATATAGAATATACCAAATGTCTTTTAATCTTGTGGTCTTAAACATGCCACGTGGAAAGTTGGAATTGAAGAGTTGACAAAAAAGGAAAGGGACATTTGTTCTGAAACGGACTAAGAAAAGTAAGACGAACAAATTAAAACGGATGGAATATGTTTAATGTAACAAATATTAAGAATAAATCATGACAAACTGTTGGTATCTGATGTTATGTAGTTGCAGCTGATAGACAATTGAGCAGACTAATTTGTATCTGTTTTAAATTTTTATTACCAAACTTTGCAGGGAGATTTTAATTGAATTCTCTAAGAAGATGATGAATTTGGGCAGCACTTTATTCGAGTTATTGTCTGAGGGTCTCGGTCTCAACTCTTTTCACCTTAAAGAAATGAACTGTTCTGAGGGGCTATCTATTGCCCAACATTACTATCCAGCATGTCCTCAGCCAGAACTCACCATAGGCACGAGACAACATTCGGACTGTGTTTTTATCACAGTGCTTCTGCAAGACGATATAGGAGGTCTCCAAGTTCGTCACCAAAATCAATGGATTGATGTTCCTCCTACATCTGGTGGTCTAGTGGTGAATATTGGAGATCTATTGCAGGTTAGAGTTCATTTCCTAAAAACTTAAGCTGTAAGAGAGAGAGTTTTGGACTTTTATTTACTTAACTATGTCTTCAACATGCCCTTTCATGTGCCATCCTGATTAGGCAAAACACGTGGAAGTTCTCTGTTGATCATTGGTGGCGGTGAGATGCTGAATTGTGTGACCATATCATCTGAAAGCTCACCTAAAAGTTTAAGCTGTTAGATAAAACGGTCACACAATTCAACTCAAATTCTTAATGCGACTGACAAACGAAGCATATAACGTCTTGGTACTGAAACAAATTTTGCTTAACTTTGTTCAATTTCAGCTCATATCAAATGACAAGTATATAAGTGTTGAGCACAGAGTATTGTCAAACAAAGTAGGTCCGAGAATATCAGTCCCAAGCTTCTTCAGCACTGGTGCATTTCCCTCTCCAAGGATTTATGGACCAATTAAGGAATTGTTATCAGAATGTAATCCGCCAAAGTATCGTGCAACCACAGTGAAAGAATATACAGACTACTTCCGCAAGAAAGGCTTTGATGGAACTTCTACACTGCTGGATTACAAAATCCTATCCTAAAATTGGAATGTATATCAGAGCTGTAAAATGTACTTGTGATGTAAAATTTGCGAAACTATGTACTGTAGCTCAATGATATTGGAGTTGATCTGTGTCTTTCTAGATTCAATTCAGCATGTCACCATTTGACGATTCTCAGTGTTAGTCATGTAGAGAACAGCAGAAGAAAAGTATAATTGGGAAACCTTTTGCTAGCCCAAGATCGTTTACTAAGATAGGAATATTCAACTAAAGAAGAGGAAGCTAGAAAGGAGAACTATCTTAATGGAAGAACTAAAATTGACTTGAATCGGTTTTTCTTGGGTTAGTTACAAATGTACAAAAACCACCCCTATTTATACTTGTCCATGGATGGTTCTAGATATTATTCTAGATACTTCCACAAGAACAATCTAGATACTACAAGATCTAGAGTATTCTATGTTATACAAGATCTAGACTATTCTATGATACTACAAATATCTAACTCTCTAGAATATCTACACATTTCTTAGATACAACTACAAGAAAATTCTAGTAACCTTATCTTCTAGCACTACTCTAAAATATCTAGATAATTCCACAAGAACAATCTAGATACTACAAGATCTAGCGTATTCTATGTTATACAAGATATAGACTATTCTATGATACTACAAATATCTAACTCTCTAGAATATCTACACACTTCTTAGTTCGATACAACTACAAGAAAATTTTAGTAACCTCATCTTCTAGCACTACTCTAGAATATCTAGATAATTCTACAAGATGCTTATCCAAGATACTACACTAGACAATTCTAGAAACTTTACCAGAAAAACTATGATTCCAAAAAATCTACTTTAATATTTTTCACAAGTCATGGCGATAAAAGTGAAAAGGTGCTTTTAGTTTCATATTCTAATATTTGAGAAAACAAACTGTCACATATGCTGTAGTCTGTCTTCTTAAATATTTTGGTGATTCGTAGTCATTAACGTGTTGTGCATATTATCAATGGGACTAGTTCCATAACTATAATTAGCTAAGAGTGATGAACTTTTTTGTTTTCTTCGCATATCTACCTTTCATAAGCTACCAATATATCTTCTAAGATCCTCACAAGGGGCCTAAAAATAATTGGCAAACTTAGTTGTGAGTAAAGGATTTAAGACTTTAAAAACAATTAATTTCTTAGACAAGTAGAGCCAAATTAGACATTTTCCACAAGACTTGTGCATTGACTTGATAATTTGATGTAAAGGCAGCAGTCCTTGCTTGACTTTACCCTCTATATTTATTTCCTCTTTCTTCCTTCGTTTGATAATAATAAAATTTGTACTTAATTTATTTCATTTTAAAAATAAAAAAAAAATAAAAAAAGGTTGATTAATTCATGTCACAAAAATCATGTCACTATTTTTCTCTTCTTAGCACCTATATTTAATTCTCAGTATAGATTCATTAGTATGTGAATAATTTGTTTTTCTATATCATTAATTGAGATAATCATTAACACCATATATCTACATCTAGTATAAAGCTTTTCTTATATTTCCTTTTTTTCCCTTGAGGAACACCAAAAAAACATCTTTTTTTTAATATTTCAAAATAGTAGAAGAAGAAGAAGACAACTTGAATGGATGACCAACACTTGATCCTTGGAAAAGACGTTCACTTAATGAGGAAATTACATCAATATGAAAATTCAAAGCGACTAATATGTGCTGCAAATTCTATATTGCAAGTGCAAGTCGACGCTCCTAATATGAAAGTGAAAGTCCATCAGACCATCTTTTTCAACCAGATAACGAGCGATCAGCAATGGGATGGTTGATATTCCTTCACTCTTAATTAGAGGTCTCGCGTTCGAGTATTTAGGAATGGAAAAAACCTTACTGAGAGTGTCGTCCCCAAAAATGAGTCTCGTAATATGCGAATCTGAATTTAGTCGGACACTCAAAAGTTGGAATCCAATATAAATGTCGAACATAGAATGAAGAAATAATTTTTTTTTTTTAAAAAAAAGGTAAAGAAAAATCAAAGTGGAAGGAATTTATATGTTAAGTAGATTTCATTATATACTTGGTTGGAGTAGGTAGTGAATTTATTATGGTTGACTAGATCAAAACTCAAAAGTACTTTGGAGAAAAGTTTGAAGTTAAGAGGTTCATAAAAAGCCACGTCTCTCTTCATTGATGATGTATGTAGTAATTAGATACGTATAGAAATTAAAGATTTCAAAAGTTGAAGAGCAAGATAAAACATATCTTAGACTAGTAGTCTTGTTATTACGTTTGCAAGTTGTAGATACTTGCAAAGTAATTTCTCGTTAATCAAATGGCTCAAATTAGCCATTATTGACTAATGAAAGATGTTTTTCCTATTAAAAATGACAAGTTATTTTTCTAAATGAAAAAAAAAAATCATAAGACTAGTAGTCTTGTTATTACGTTTGCAAGTTGTAGATACTTGCAAAGTAATTTCTCGTTAATCAAATGGCTCAAATTAGCCATTATTGACTAATGAAAGATGTTTTTCCTATTAAAAATGACAAGTTATTTTTCTAAATGAAAAAAAAAAATCATAAGACTAGTAGTCTTGTTATTACGTTTGCAAGTTGTAGATACTTGCAAAGTAATTTCTCGTTAATCAAATGGCTCAAATTAGCCATTATTGGCATGGCTAATGAAAGATGTTTCCCTATTAAAAATGACAAGTTATTTTTCTAAATGAAAAAAAAATCATAATTGGTTATGTTGTTTATCTCTAACATGAAGTTATCTAAAATGGTATTAAGCATATATTCAGATACCTTCAAGGGACCATTGATATTGTTGGGTTCGAAATCGACAGGGCGTCATGCGGAAGCTTAAAGTTGCAAACCATCAATGTGACAAATTAGATGACTCATAAAACAATACTAAAAACTTAATATTATTATATAATTTGGTCAAACGACCTACATATAAAAACCTAACATTAAAAAAGCATAAAAACTATTGGGAGAAATCTCCCCCTAAACAAGACTCTTTTAATGACTACATTGTGGATTCTATTGTGTTATGATTTGAGAAGAGGGGTCTTCTATTTATAGAGGTACAAAACATTTCCTAGAAGAAATAGGTTAGCCAAATATGGAAGAGTTTTATATTTCTTTTTAGGAAAAGTAAAAGTAATTATGGTATTACTTTTATTTTCCCTCATTAGAAAATTAATACTAAATTTTGGTAAAAAAATCAGGGCAAAAACCCTAACAGATATGAGTTTGTTTTATCAAATGTATTCAAATCTCAACTTATTGGCTATGCAGATTCATGATATTCTTAATCAAGATTCTGTTCCCACTAGATTTTTTTGATAATTTTTTTAATAAGGACTAACTATGTACATTTTTTTTTCTTTCATTAGAATTTTCTTTTTTTACATGGTCAAGGAGGTGTTGTAAATGAGGAGGGGATGCCCATTCCTTTCACTATAAAAACATACTTGAAGAAGGAAGAAAAATAACAAAAGGTGCTCTCCTCTCTTTATACCATTTCTTGTTTCTATTTTGTTTATAACATCAGAGTAAAATAGATGGCAATCTCTAACACAAATGATTTTGGGGCCAAAGTTGAGAAAAGTTATGACAAAATGAGTGAGTTAAAAGCCTTTGATGATACTAAGGCTGGTGTCAAAGGTCTTGTTGATTCTGGAATCACTAAAGTACCTCAAATATTCATTCTACCTCCAAAAAACAGGGCTGAATCCTCGGAAACATGTGAAAAACAGTTCACTTTTCCAGTGATAGACCTCGAAGGCATTGACGAGGATCCAATCAAGCATAAGGAGATTGTTGACAAAGTTCGAGATGCATCAGAGACATGGGGTTTCTTTCAAGTGGTTAATCATGGCATTCCAATATCCGTCCTGGACAAAACGTTGCAAGGAACACGACAGTTTTTCGAGCAAGATAACGAGGTTAAGAAACAGTATTATACTCGAGAGATTGGGAAAAAGGTGATTTATGTTAGCAATTTTGATTTGTATAGCTCTTCTGTTCCAGCTGCAAGTTGGAGAGATTCACTTTTCTGTTTCATGGCTCCTGATCCTCCCAATCCAGAAGAATTTCCACCAGCATGCGGGTATATATGTTCAGTTATTAAATACTACTTCTTTTGTTTTAATTTGGTTGTCTGATATTGACTTGTCATGGAGTTTTAGAAAGTATAAAAAATATTTGAATCTTATGGTCTTAAATTGAAAATTGTACCAAAATGTTCTTTAATCTGCTGATTTTAAACATGTGATGTGAAAAATTGAAATTAAAAAGTTGTCAAAAGAGCAAATAGACATTCTTTTTAAAATAGACTTAGAGCCTGTTTGGGATTGCTTTTTTTGGACAAAGGTGTTTGGTAAACTTGTAAAAGTGCTTTTAAAAAGAAGCAGAAGCAGTTTTTCTGCTGTTGGGAAGAAGTAGAAAATTTCTGCTTTTCAAAAAAAGCAAAAACAGAAAATTATTTTTTTCATGACAAAAATATCCCTATTACTTATATACGCATACACACACATATATATAACAAAATATCCCTTATTAATTAATTAGCATATCTTATAAGTTTGATTAAAGTTTGATTTTAAAATTTTATACTTCATATTTACATCATAATTCTTTATTTCATTCTATGATTTATATATTATTATTTTATTTTTCACTCATTTTTTTAAAAATAAAATCAAAAATATCATTGATGATGAGGGTCGAAGAATATATAACTCTTTATTTTTTATTATTAATGATAATAAATGATAGATGAATCACGTTGCAAGATCAAATGATATTTTGACAGCACTTGTAAATATTTTTTCTCGAATATTTAATTTTAAATAAATAATTCATGAAAAGTGACATATTGGTCATCATGTAGTGTATATATATGATTATTTATTCTACTAGTATGGAGACATTGAGCGATAAAATTAGGGATGAAATCATTGAGAATTTTTGTGATGTATGAAGGACTTCTTATTTTTGTAGTGAATTTTTTCATATGTAATGATTTAATTTATGGAATAATTTTAAATTCATTTTTGTTTGATGTTTTTCAGTAATATTTAAATTATTTTAATAATATTATATTATTATTTAATATTTTTTAATGTATCTACGTATATATATATTGATTGAAAATTTTATGGTATGTACTTTTTAATTAAATAAAAATAAAAATTTTCTTTAAAAATATTATAATTGATATTTAAAATAAATTTTCTCTATAAAATGATTTTAGTAGTAAAAGTTTATTTATACCTGTCCTTTTTGGTCATTTGTCTCTCTAAAGTACTTTTTGAAAAAGATTATCCAAACACAATTTGTTTATGAAAAGCACTTTTCAAATGAATTTACCAAACACAAATTGTTTTTTTTCAAAAGCATTTTTCTGAAAAGATATTTTAAAAAAGTACGTCACAAATAAGTAGTTTTCTACCCGCAATTCCAAATGGGTCCTTAAAAGGAAAGTAAGACAAACAAACTGAAACGGATAGAGTATGTACTATTATGTCTCGACAAAAATAAAGAATAAACCATGATACATGATTTATGCTTAATGTAAGTTTTGGAGGATACTATTAGGAAAATTAAGAACTTTAACTAGAAGACCCCGTGGTAGAGCAGGGGCTGATGTAGCCCTTCAGCTATGGGTTCATCTGAACTCATAACTATCAGGGTTAATAAATATTAAAGTTGAACCCATAAGTTTTCTAGTACAAGGAGTTCAATAATAAAAATCTTAATCAAGCATACTCTTTTTTTCCAAAAATTAATGATATGTCCTGTTTCAATCAATTTGTACAGGGAAATACTAATGGATTTCTCTAAGGATGTGATGAAATTGGGCTGCTCCTTACTTGAATTATTGTCTGAAGGTCTTGGTCTAGATCGTTGTCATCTCATTGATATGGGTTGTGCTAAAGGGCTTAGTGGTTTGGCTAACTACTATCCAGCATGCCCTCAGCCAGAACTCACCATGGGCACCATTCAACATTCCGATGGAGATTTTATCACAGTGCTTCTACAAGATCAAATTGGAGGACTCCAAGTTCTTCACCAGAATCATTGGGTTAATGTTCCTCCTATACCTGGTTCTCTTGTGGTCAACATTGGAGATTTTCTGCAGGTTAGTTACTCACGTTGACTTTTTCTGTCTAATATTATATAAATCTGATGCAGCCCGACCATATGCATGAAACAAAACTAATTGTTGAAGCCATTTGTAAACTCAAACTTGGTCTCAACTGGCAAGTAAGCATTCCAACTTTGAGAATGTATATCTGGACACCTCAACTGACAACTAAACACTCCAATTTGTGTCCACTGTGTCTCGTAGACACCTGACGCTGATGTGGCACATAAATTTTGAAGGTGTCTGGATGATCATTTTGTAAGTTGGGAGTGTCCAACTGACACAACAAAGACAATTTGAATTTGTCGAGATGTGCATGCATATCAAAGTTGGAGTGTTTACTTGTCAGTTGAGGTCAAGTTTGAAAGTCCGTTTATGTATTATGACTTTGAAAAATCATATACATTTTTCGGACACATTTGTTTAATTTTGTACTGAAACTAGTTGTGCTTATTTTTTCAGCTTATGTCAAATGACAAGTATATAAGTGTTGAGCACAGAGTAATTGCAAACAAAAATGCATCAAGAATGTCAGTTGCATGCTTCTTCGGTGAAGGTCCATTTCAATCTCCCAAGCTGTTTGGACCAATTACTGAATTGTTATCAGAAGATAATCCTCCAAAATATCGTGCAACCACAGTGAAAGACTACGCAGATTACGTCCTTAATAAAGGTCTCGATGGAACTTCTGCGTTATTGCGTTACAAGATTTAATCATGATAATGTAACAATTGAATCATATATCATTCCTTTTTGTGCTAATTGTGTAATGAAAACTAGTTCTTAATTCCGGAGCTGAAGTTGTGTATTTCATCATAATAATGAAATTATTTATTTTCATGTACATCGACTAATAGTCATGTTTCTCTGTTACGGAGTCATCACCAACTTAAGATTTAAATATTTCAAAAAAGAATCGAGAACGTTTATAAAATTGTAAAAGATTGAAAGAAGAGCTTTAGAAAGCAAGCTGTGGAAAGAAAAATGTCGAGCACACTTAATCAATTGATAATTAGGTTAATTACTGAAGAGAATTTTGTGTAATAATTAGGATGAATTATTAATTTCCAGTTTACATTGGAAAATTGTACGTGAATGTTATTTTGATATTTATTATGCAATTGTCATGATTATTTTGCAATTATGAGGAATTATGTTGAGAATATATCTTTTTTGCATTGCATCCAGTAATATTTTATCGTTGTTTAATTTCCAAATTTTTAACATTATCACAGAAATTATTCAGAATATAAAATTTATTTTAAGAAAAGTATTAGTAGAATTGCATACTTAGATTATTGATTAATTATCTAAAGCTGTATACTTATCTGAATAGAAAATACTGTACAATGTAAATTCAGGAAATTACGCCTCGTGTCTCTCAAATATCCGATCTTGAATTTTGTCTCTGAAAGTATGGTTTTGAAATTTTTGTCCCGCTAAATAAGTTTTAACGTTTGTTTATAAGTTAGAACTTGTGGTCAATTGAGCAGGTTCACAGTCCTACAATGTCTTGATCGTCTGCCTTATAAGCAAAAGTTAGAATTTATCTCTAATAGGCAACAACTCTAAGTTTTAACTTTTGTTTATAAGGCATAACTTCCAGTCAATTGAGCATGTTCAATGTCTTAAAACTTCATGAACGTCTATCTTATAGACAAAAGTTAGAACGTCCGTCCTATAGACAACATATCTAAGTTTTAATGTTTACCTATAAGACAGAATTTTTAATCAATTATGCAGTTTATTGTCTTAAAATGTCATGGTGTCTGCCTCATATATAAAAGTTAAAACATCTGCTTTATGTATAAAATTTATTAAGCAAAGATAAAAAAAAATTAAGACTGCCTATTATAAAAGTCATTTTTATAAAAAAAAAAAAAAAAAAATTACGAAAAACAAAATATCAGGACCAATTCATTTTAGGATCATTTCTGAACTTATTTGGCCCATGGGCAATTTATAACTAGTAGTAGTGACAAAAGATGGCAGTCTCTAGCACAGATGACTTTGTTGGGAAAATATAATGTTAATATTTCAAAAGATTATTAGACAAGCTTTCACATACCAAATGTCATGTACATAACATTGTGGTGGCACCACTCTTGAAGACACTTGTCATTCTCCTACAACCATTTCAAAAGACATTATAATTAATAAAGTAATTTCTCCGTGTTAATTTATGTGGTATAATTTGATCGAACATAGAGTTTAAGAAATAAAAGAAGATTATTATGTTTACTAATATATTCTTATTAAAAGTTACTTTAGTGCTACTATTTTGTTGACTTTTCTTGTTAAATGGAATCCAATGAAGGTAAAATGGAAATTATGTCATTAAATAATAAATAGTTGTCAAATAAGAAAATATGACATTCTTTTTTAAACGAATTAAAAAAAATATATATCACATAAATTGAGATGGAGGGAGTAATTATTTTTGTAACTTTATGTGCTGCAAAAATTCATTAAGTTACAAAAACTTCAGGAAATTTATTCGAACCATCTTGATAAAAAAATTATGTGATATATATAAGATAATTTTGTTTATTTTTTTTTATATATAGATAGATTTTGAATCTTCTGTATACACTATAAGAAATTGGTTCAATGATTTAGGATTCAAAATTTATAAAAAAAAACTGCACGGTATATAGGTAAAATGATCTACTGGACCCTTGTATTTATCCGAGTTTGTAAAGTGGACACCCTCTACTTAGCCCTTTGTCATCTGAACTCCTCAACCCATCAAAACACAAGATTTTAAACCCCTCCTACCATGTGTGTAGCTCACTTGTCCTAAATAAATGATATGTTAGATCTAGGTCACATAAATTAGTGTCATGTCATAATTATCTTCATTAATTATTTTTTAAAATTATTAATCAACAATATTAAATAGCAAGCAAAATAATAAATTAAAATTTTATTTTTTAAAATAAAATTCATATTTCTCACCTTCCTCCACCTCCCCAAACCCACAACCACCGACACCATCATCCCCACAACCACCACTTTTCTACCCACAGCCTTCCACCACCACCAAACTCCCTCACGCCATTTTTCTTTTCTTTTCTCTTCCGCACAACAATTAGAACAACAACCAATACTCCATTTATTAACAATACCAAAAAACACTCACCTCCAATTTCATCTTCTCCGTTTCACATACACCGCCGGCCACTACTAGTCAGTGAACTAATGCCGCCCCTCACCCTCTCATCCTCCTCTCTTCCCTTCTTCTTCCTTCACCAACAACACCATAAATAATCTCCATTAAACCTCCAAATCACCAACTCAATCACCTTCACCATTGATGCATTTCTCCATTGAAAAACCATCACCAACCGATGAACTAGCTCCATCCAAACCAATTGCCCCACCATCGACCTTTGACCAGTGAAATACCACAAGCAGCCGCCTCACTAATTTTATTAGAATAATAATTCATTTATCAATTAAAAGTCTAGCACTTTGATTTAGGAAAAGAATCAAAATAGTGAGTTTCTTGTTTGGATCCGTCGTCGAGATTCTCCCTTTTGTCAATATTAATTTTCAGATATTAATTGAAGTTTTTTTATGGTGAAAAATTGAGGGGGGGGGGGGGGGTAAAGGAATGAGGGTGCGTAGAGCAAAGAAGAACAGAATGTTACATTTGTCTCTTCTTCTTTTTTTAAAAATAATTATTTATTAAATTTTTTGGTGTGTACGCACCCTATATGCATGAAATCACGCATTTATTTCAACTCATCCATTAAGTTGTCATTTAAGTTTGGTCAACGGTTAGAAGGGTTTAAAATTTTGAATTTTAATTGGTTGAAGGATTCAGATGGCAAAAGACTAAGTAAAAATATACATTTTATAACTTCGAACAAGTATAAAAGTCAGTAGACCATTTTGCCCGACATATATTAGTATAAGGTAATTTAATTTATGTTGAATCTTTAAATTTCCTGAACACAACACACAAGAAGTTGATTTAATGATTTAAGAAGTACAAAATTTATTTTAAAATTTCAAATTTAAATATCAAACACTATATTTTTATACTGACACATACATGTGAAATACAGTTCATTTTTTAAGTGATAAGATCTTAATACAGGTGCAATGATCGGATCTTAGATCTTAGAATAAACAATTCAAAATATCTTATTGTGAGATATTGTTGTTGATAATGTTTTCCTTCTTTTCTAATGTTGAAAGGTTATAATTTGAATCAGAACATGACGAATATCTTTTTTACTTTTTTGAATTTTTAGTCTAAATCAAAATCAAATAAATAATTTAAAATAAATGGAGAATAACATTAAAAGGAAATATATACTTGTGATCTTTTATTATTTTTTATTAAATAAAATACTTTTTTATTTCAATTTATTTAACTATTTTGATGACTTTAAGAAAGTAAATAAAAAATTTAAAATCTTATCTTAAATTAAAGATATTTTAAATATATTAAAATATTATTTGATTTTGTAATTTTAAACATAATGTAGAAAGTTGGAAAAGTTGAAATCCAAGAATTTGAAAAAAAGGAAAAAAAAGGAAGAAAAATATGTTCTTTTAAAACGGATTAAAAAGAAAACTATATCAAATAAATTGAATAGATTAAACCACCTGTCACAAAATGACAAAATTTCTAGACTTTACGCACTTTTTTTTTTGTCTTCCTCCCCAAGTTGACTCCACATATACACATTAACACATACACCATTCTAGATAGACACAACTCTTCACTTTTCCTTCTCCAAAAGGCTGTTGGTTTCGTGTATCAGCTGAAGATTTTGGTAGATTTTAAAGGAAAGGAATTTTGCTCACTGAAGGTGTCTAATTCTATCCTTCTCTTTTCATGCTATTCCTTTGCTTTCATGTGTTTTGGATCGTACTCCCTCCGTTTCATATTACTTGATCTATGTTGACTGCACACCCTTTAACAAAATTTTAATTAGAGGTTTATTTTAATAAAATGCTTTAGAACTCTAAATTTAATTATTATGTAGTACTTCCTCATTTCATATTACATGACCGTTATTGATCTGCTAAATTTTAATTAGAAGTGTATTTTAATAAGCTAACCCCACTAATGATGCGTTAGAATTCTAAATTTAATTACTACTTGAAATATCTATTTTAGTATAGGGCCAAGTAAAATGAAACAGAGGAGAGTGTATGATTCTTGCCATTTTTCTCGTGTTTGATCTTGGTTAATATTTATATGAAGTAATTGTTTGGCCATGTGTTGATTAATTGCTTTTAAGTAGACTGATTTATATAGATTAAATCGGATTAGTTCACTGCAAGTGTGCATTATTTGATTACTTCTTTTGGTAAAATTGATTTATAAGTCGTTTAGTTTTAGTTGAAGAAATTGCTTACTCTTATTCTATAGGATATGCAAGTTTAAATCATAATAAGCATGAGTTGGTTAGGTTTGGATGAATCAGCAAAATGGGTTTCAAAAATTAATAGCTAATTATTTGATGAATTTAAAAAAAGGGGTACTCAATCAGTTCACGGGAATGATGAGTAAATTTTTTAGGATCCATGAGGATGAGATTGCTTGTGTGCTTTATTGTTTTTGATCAAATTTATTTATTTCCCCGGTGGGATATCCCGGAAGAAAATTAATGTAAAAATGAAGGTTGTTCGTGGAAGACCGGTATGTCGGGTGAAGCATAGAATAGATTAGGATAGTTATGGTAGTATAGGTTTATCTTATCGCACTTTCTTTTATTTCAAGTTATAATAATTTCGATACCACAGTAATATTTTGAACATTTATGTGTGCTTGCTTGCGTGTCTTTGAGTTTGTCCAATTGAAATTTCTATTTAAGCCAATACGAGTCCACAAAAGCAACCGTGCTAAAACCACGAGATCAGGGAATGTCCCACACCTTTCTCTCGGTCAATTAAATTCCTTCATTGGAATCTCTGTCGCTCACCTTTTAAAGTTAAAGGGGGAGTGTTGTAAATAATTAAGGGGTGGATGCCCATTCCTTTCACCATATGGAGTGTTGTAAATAATTGAGGAATGGATGACCATTCCTTTCTACCAGTTCTTGTTTTTATTTTGCTATACATTGCTTTTATTTTGTAATATCATCCTCATTTTGAGAAATCCCCCATATTTTGGAAACTTCTGCTATAGAATTAATCGGCCATTTAAAGTTTCTTCCTCAGGAACTCTACTTGTTTATAACATCAGAGTAAAATCGATGGCGGTCTCTAGCGCAGATGATTGTCAGGCCACAGTTGAGAAAAGTTATGACAAAATGAGTGAATTAAAAGCCTTTGATGATACAAAGGCTGGTGTCAAAGGTCTTGTTGATTCTGGAATCACTGAAGTGCCTCAAATATTCATTCTGCCTCCAAAAGACAGGGCGGAATCCTCGGATACATGTGAAACAAAGTTCACTTTTCCCGTGATAGATCTTGAAGGCATTGATAAAGACCCAATCAAGCATAAGGAGATTGTGGACAAAGTTCGAGATGCATCGGAGACATGGGGTTTCTTCCAAGTGATTAATCATGGCATTCCAACATCTGTCCTGGACAAAACGTTGCAAGGAACACGACAGTTTTTTGAGCAAGATACCGAAGTTAAGAAAGAGTATTACACTCGAGATACTACGAAAAGGGTGATCTATACTAGCAATCTTGATTTGTATAGCCCTCGTGTTCCAGCTGCAAGTTGGAGAGACTCGATTTTCTGTTTCGTGGCTCCTAATCCTCCCAGTCCGGAAGAATTTCCAACAGCATGCAGGTACATATACTCATTTTTTAATTTACCTAGCAACTAAATATATATATATATGTACTTATGTTTGTGACAAAAATCAAGAAAAACCCATGAGCCAATGAAGCATACTCTATTATTTTCAATGTCATGTTTCAATGAATTTGTGCAGGGAAATAATAATGGATTACTCCAAGGATGTGATGAAATTGGGCTTCTCCTTGCTTGAATTATTGTCTGAAGGTCTCGGTCTCAATCGTAGTTATCTCAAAGATTATATGGATTGTTGTCATGTTAGTTATTCATGCAATTACTATCCACCATGCCCTCAGCCAGAACTCACAATGGGCACCATTCAGCATTCCGACGTTGATCTTGTCACAGTGCTTCTACAAGATCATATCGGAGGACTTCAAGTTCTTCACCAGAATCAATGGGTCAAAGCTCCTCCTTTACCTGGTGCTCTTGTGGTCAACATTGGAGATTTTCTGCAGGCTAGTACTCTTTTCTTTATAATCTTAATTATTTGATGCACCCGAGTCCCGAGCATATGCATGAAAGAAAAATTTATCATCTGTACATTTTCAAACACATTTGTTAAATTTTGTACTGAAACCAGGTGTGCTTATTTTTTTCAGCTCTTATCAAATGACAAGTACATAAGCGTTGAGCACAGAGCAATTTCAAACAAAGATGAATCAAGAATGTCAATTGCGTGCTTCTTTGGTGAAAGTCCATGGCAATCGTCCAAGCTCTATGGACCAATTACTGAATTGTTATCAGAAGATAATCCTCCAAAATATCGCGCAACCACAGTAATCGACTACACTAAATACGTCCATAATAGAGGCCTAGATGGAACCTCTGCATTGTTGCGTTACAAGATCTGATCATAATAATGTTACAATTGCTATTTCTTTTTGTGCTTGCTATTTGTCTAGTTGTTGATGAAAACTAGTTTGTGTATTCCATACTTAAAAAAGGTTAGTATTTGGTTTGTTACACAACAACTTTCTGGTCAGCATTTGCCCTCTATAGGAAGTGATCTGAACTCTGCGGCGAGTTCAGCCACCTCCTCGGACAAATCAATAGGAAATGCTATTTGCTTTGTAAGAATAAGAATGAACTTCTATGAAATGAAATAAAAGGACGAGAGGAACTATAGCAGGGTTCATTCACTTTTAACAAAATGGCATTTGTCAGTTAACTTCGTGAAATGTTCCAACTGCTGCAAATTGATTTGTTGCCTTTTTGAAGGATTTGGATGAAAGACGACCAACATGCCTACATTATTATTCTTCGCATAACAATTTCACATTATCAATTTATCATTCACAATTACTCCTACTTGTTATTGTTCATCGTATAAAAATTTTTGCATTACAATCCCTTCATATAACTATAATGTGAACGAAACGGCCCCTAATTTTTCGACTCCATATCTAAAGTTTAGATTCTGTAGTGGGACAGATTGGAAGTTCCATCAAGCCCTTTCTGGTTGAAATGATCATAGAAGTCCTTCAGTGTCGTTGCGCGATACTTTGGAGGATTGTCTTCTGATAGCAGCTCCTCAATTGGTCCATACAGTTTGGAAGATGGCAATGGCCCTGAGCTGAAGAAGCTTGCTACAGATATTCTTGGACCAATTTTGTTTGACAAAGCTCTATGATCTACACTTTTGTACTTGTCATTTGATATGAGCTGAAAATCCAAAGTCAAACAAAGATTTAAAGTTGATTTAAAGGACTTTTATGGAAATCAGAAGGTTAAGAACCAGAGGAAGATTCAAGGCCGCATCAGCATGTTCAATTGATCCCATCAGGTTCTACTCGAACTATGTATACATATAAAAAAGGGAATTACAGTGCACGAAGTATCCTGCGTTCACGGAAAAGGTCAAGCGAAGAACCACACCCCAAGGGAGAGTAAAGTAGACAGTCTAGCCTAATGCAAGCAGTGGGAAAGAGTTTGGCGGTCTAGTTACATATCACACAAGATAGGTACTGCCTATATTGTCTTGAGAATTTTCAGTATATATAGTAGTGTACTGAACTCCATCTAATAAGCAGAAGCATTGAAGAATCACTAAAAGGGCAGCCCAGTGCGCTAAAAGAGCCTCCATTATGCGCGGGGTCCGGGGAATCGCTATGACGGTTTTTATTACAATTTTCTAACTCTCATCTTGTTAACTGACTTAACCATAATCTTTATCCAACACGGGGGATTATTCGTAACCCATAAACTTCATATCTTAGATCCGCCTTTGATCCAACGATAGGACAAGTCAAAGAGTTTTGGTAGTTACACTTTATGATCCCACGCCAACAACTTTACCGTTGTTCCTAGCTCTCCTTCAAACTTTTTATACATATGCACAAAAAAATTAGGGTATACATATGATAGGATCAAACTCGTTCTTCACCTACTGACTCTAAATCCTGAATTCGGCTGGTTATTAAGAAGTAAGAATAAAAAAGACTTGCCTGGAGAACGTCTCCGATATTGATAACTAAAGCTCCAGGTGTGGGAGGAACATCAACCCAATGATTGTGATGAAGAACTTGGAGACCTCCAATATCATCTTGCAGAAGGACTGTGAAGAAGTCATTGTCTGTATGTTTGCTGAGGCCTATGGCTAGTTCTGGCTGTGGGCATGCTGGATAGTAATTGCACAAAATGCTAAGACCCTCTGAACATTCCATTTCTTTGAGATGACTAGTTTTTAGACCAAGAGACTCTGAGAGTAACTCAAGCAAAGTGCATCCCATTTTCATTACATGATGTGAGTACTCCATTACTATTTCCCTTCAGGAATGCAAGCAAAGTTTATCAAATTTAATTGTTGGAAAATAAAGGCAGCCCAGATCCAGTGCCACTAAAGCGGCCGAACCATAAGGGTTTATTGGAGTATTACTCATCCATTCCATTTTACTCACTCTATTTCAAAATAAGTGGTGTTTTTAACTTGAACATGTCTCTTAAGGAAACTACTCACTTTTAGAAAGTAAAAAGTGTTTTTACCAACTTATCCTTAATTAAATGCCTTGAAAAAGTACTTAGCTCTTTAATGGTTTCTTGATTATGTAAATTTTTTATTTATTTAAATAAGGATAAAATTGGGAGAAAATAAATAAATGTCTTCTTGATTTTGTGAAACACTGATAATTTTAAAACAAAATGAAAGGTGAAAACACCACTTATTTTTTAAACAGAAGGAGTATGTGGCAGGATTCGGAGTACAAGAGTCAAATAACTTAACTTTCGTCGTGAATTCAAACATGGATTCTTGAGGTTTTTTAGATCGTCCCAAAATAGGAAAGAGTGTCATATAAAATGAACGGACGAAATAGTTTTAAGAAAATATATACCTGCAAGCCTCAGGCAATTCCTCAGGGTTAAAAGGATCAGGACCCATAGTGGAATAAAGTGAGTCTCTCCAGTTTGCTGCTAGAGCTTTAGGATTATACAGATCAAAATTGCTGTTGTAAACCACTCTCCGTGTATAATCGCGATGGTAATATTTCTTTTTAACGTCGATATCTTGCTCAAAGAAACGACGTGCTCCTCGCAGCATTTCATCCAGGACAGGTACAGGAATACCATGATTGATCACTTGGAAAAAACCCCATGTCTCTGATGCATCTCCAATTTTTTTAACAATCTCTTTGTGCTTAACAGGATCTTTATTGATGTTTTCGAGATCTATTAATGGAAACACAAAATGTGTTTCCTCAAGGCTCGGGGAAGGCCCCGAGCCTGATACCTCTGGATGGATGAATATCTGAGGTACTTGAGTAATTCCAGCATCAACAAGGCCTTTGACGCCAGCTTTTGTGTCATCAAAGGCTTTCAGTTCACTGTTTTTATCATAGTTTGGTGAGAAAGTGTCCTGAATTTGTTGCACCATCTTGCGTAGTGGCAGAATCAGAATTTTTCACTAAGGGAATTCGAAATGTATATAAAGAAGTAAACATACAAAGAAGTTAAAGAATTTCAATACCTACTATATATACATAAAATATAATTTTAACCATGCAATTAATGAAATCCCATATTTGTTCGAAGTTTTATAAGAGGCTAGAAAGATGATAAGAACGAATGAGATTCATTTAAACTAATTAACAGCCACTTGTTTGGAAAAAAAAAAATATTGACAATAAGCAGCAAAATATTTTAGTTAAATCCTAGTGGTGCAAATGAGTTATACTACTCCCTCCGTTTCAAAAAGAATGACCTAGTTTGACTTGGCACGGAGTTTAAGAAAATAAAGAAAACTTTTGAATCTTGTGGTCCTAAATTAAAGTTATGGCAAATGTATCAAAATGCCCTTTAATCTTGTGGTTTTAAACATGCCATGTGGAAAGTTGGAATTAAAGTGTTGCCAAAAAAGGAAAGGATCATTCTTTTTGAAACGAACTAAAAAGGAAAGTAGGTTATTCTTTTTGAAACGGAGGGAGTATTATTATTATTTAAATGGCGGCTTTCACGTTTCTGAGGAATAAATTTTATTAAGTCTGACCTTACTGTATATTGCTGTTTAAACAACATCACATAAATAAATGAATATACCATAATATGAAGAATACAAGAAAGAGAACAAATCCTCCTCGAGCTAAATGAATCAAAATCATTATACCAATTTTTTAGAAAAAATCATACGAGCTTGTTGGTATTTACCTAAATATATCATATTTAGAAAATATTTACCATTTATAGCTATATAATTTTAAGGGAAAAGGCTCAAATATGTCATCGAACTATTGGAAATGGCTCATTTATGTCATCCGTTAAAAGTTTGGCTCATTTATGCCATCGCCGTTACAAAAAAACTCATTCATGCCATTTTTTTTAACGGTGGTTTTTTAAAAAACAGCTTTGCCACGTAGCGTCTTACTAGAAGTCCACGTCATTGATCAAATATGCCATCGAATTTTGAGAAAAGGCTCATTTATGCCATCTGTTAAAAGTTTGGCTCATTTATGCCATTTTTTTTTTAACAATCCGGTTTGGTGATTTTTTGCAAAACCAGTTTGTACACGTGGCCAACAATGATCCGTCCACATCATTAATTAAATCAGTCAAATAAAAAATCTAAAAAAATGAACTTTCTTCTAAAAGGTGAAATTAAAATTTTGTATTCCATGACTCACAAATTTCTAGTACATCTGATTCTTCAAGTCATTAGAATCTTCAAGTTTTGATTTTAATTTGATTTTGCTGAAATATTCTTCTTTTCTTCTCTTTAATTTCACCGATTATAGAATTTTTCTGATTTTTACTTCAAGTACAATTTTTTAAGAATTTGAAAAATTGTGTTTCGGTAACTAATTGATTCGTTGTTTGAAATAGTTGATGTTTGTTTCGGGCTTGAATTGGCCTTGAGATTTGCAGAATTGTGTTCGGCAATTTCGAAGAAACTGAAAATGGATGAACTCTTTACAGTGCCTATAAAGGAGTTACAAAATGCATAGAAATATTTTGGCCGGAGAAGTCGATATTTTCTTATTAGGAATTTTAAAATTTCTTTGGCTGATTTAATTAATGATGTGGAAGAATTATTGTTGGCAACATGTACAAAATGGTTTTGCAAAAAAACCCCGAATTGGACTGTTAAAAAAAACGGCATAAATGAGCCAAACTTTTAACGGATGACATAGATGAGCCTTTTCTCAAAGTTCGATGGCATATTTGAGTCTTTTCCCTTTAATTAATGATGTGAACGAATTATTGTTGGCCACGTATACAAAATGGTTTTGCAAAAAACCACCAAATCGGACTGTTAAAAAAAAATGGCATGAATGAGCCAAACTTTTAACGGATGGCATAAATGAGCCTTTTCTCAAAGTTCGATGGCATATTTGATCAATGACGTGGACCTCTAGTAAGACGCCACGTGGCAAAGCTGTTTTTAAAAAACCACTGTTAAAAAAAATGGCATGAATGAGCTTTTTTGTAACGGCGATGGCATAAATGAGCCAAACTTTTAACAGATGGCATAAATGAGCCATTTTCAATAGTTCGATGGCATATTTGAGCCTTTTCCCTAATTTTAATACATGTTGTCACACCCTTATTTTTTACGGACACGGCTCACCTCCAGTACTGATTTCCTCCATTTCGTCCAGTTGCCTTCTTATTTTATTACACGTGTCTACTTAAAAATGAATGGTTCAGATTCAGTTGCTAAACCAAACAATCTAACCATAGTTAACCACTGTCTTCTCCGTCACAACGCCCCTTTCTCGAAACTTAAGAGTAATAAAGAAAGAAGTCTTTTGCATGTCAGGTCGCAAACTTTTGCAGATTCAAGTGAAAAGTAGAACAATAAACCCAATAATTTCTTTCTCCCATTTAATAGTTTAGAATGAAAAAGGTATTTTTGCAAAAAACAGAAAAGGAAAACAATGAAAACGTTGGTTCATATGGTCATATTCATCATCAGAAGTTGATTTACTCCATCCTAAATTATTGGAAACCTAAGGATCTCCATCAAACCCAGTTTAAAATACCAAATTAGCTTCAATTTGATACCCCTGCGCGTACGTTATATTGACATCATTCTTCGACCTATTGACCTGCCATGAAAGTATCTTCGGCTTCAAATTTCACCACTTCAAAAAGTGGTCATCTTGGCATACCCACTCTAGGAGGAAGCTGTTTGTTCTGCGTTGAGGTGTTGTTGTCACTATTATGCATTTCTTGACAGAATTAGAAAGAAAAGGAAGAAGAGTTCTTTTTCATCAGTTGAAGATAATGTGGGAGAAAAGAGATAAGTTACATATAAACCATGGTTAAATTGTTTGGGTTTAGCAACTGAATCTGAACCATCCATTTTTAAGTGGACACGTGTAATAAAATTAGGAGGCAACTGGACGAAATGGAGGATATGAAAACTGGAGGGGAGCCGCGTCCTTTTTTTACCTCATCCAAAGAGTAGTTTGAAGAGTTTTTTCAATTAAAGTGACATTTTGAAAAGGGACTATCTATTTACAGAATTGCCACTTGGAATTGAGTTTCGGTGTTCCTTGACTCTCTAATATTGGTCTGCAAACTAGAAATCTGGGTAAGGAATTCAGTTGACCGATGGGAAGGTGTGAGGCACCCTTCGAATCCCGTGATTCTAGCACGGTCGCTTTATCTATTTATGTTTGGCTATAAACAATTCTTGGATAAATGAGTTTGACTAATTGCTTGATTTACCTAAGGAAAATGTATAAAGTTGTGACTTATATTTTTTGGCTGAGGAGCGTAGCCATACACATAGCCTTGTAATTATGAAAGTTAATCAAGGAGCGTAATCGCACACATAATCCACATCAATGTATTTAATAATTAAAATCTATTAGATATTCAAGCGATCTATTTAATTAAATATAATAAGAGACCAATTATTATAAAAGAGTTATGTGTCCAAACTAATAGAGAATCATTATAATAAATAATTTACCTTTTGCATATTTTGGGAATAATAAATTTAAAGCAATATCATACTAATCTTTTGTAAGAATTTCTAATCACTATTGTGGATAAAAACATTTTCTCCCATTTAGTAAACTATTTAACTTTTTGCGTAAATATTTTTTATTTAACGAATCATAACTAGAACATAGTATAGTTTGTTCTTCCCTTTAGTATTTGACGTGAAATAAAAGGGAGGATTAACTATCATTATAAATTGTTAAAAGATCTATTACTTAATATTTTATCATTTGTTAGTGTGAGTGGAAGAAACAAGTCAGACGCTGTTTAAATTTTTTATAATTTTAAAAATCAAATCAGACGATGAAACTTGCACAAAATATGTTTGAATTCGGACAAATACTTAACTTCGAACAAATTTAAATATGAAAAGTGATGAACATACTTCATATTATAAGCAACAAATGATAACACGTTAAACCCATACGCAATTTAAACGACTCCACAATAATGGAATCACGTCTTTATATAATCCAGACATTAAACTGTACAAAGAAAGATCGAGGATTACCTCTTGCGAAAACTGATACAAAAGTCACTATGATCTACTGATTTTTAAAGTTAACAAATAGCTACTTTCAAGAGCTACGACCTCGAAACCGCAAGCGAATACCTCGAACTCCCACTTGTATTCTTGTTTTTGCTCTTTTCTTTTCTAACTTTTTTTTTCCCCTCTTTTTTTCTGTCACTTTTCTCTCTTGTTTTTCTATCTGTTTTTTACTCCCTTTCTCGTGTGTTCTATGTGTTTTGCTTTCTGCGTAGGTGTATTGTATGTTGTGGTATTGTGTCCTTTCTCTATGAATGTTGTGTATTGTCTTCTCCTTCACTTTGTTTTTTTTTTTCCTTTCTTTTATCTCTTCTCCTCTCTTTTTTTTTTTTTCTGTCCGTGTGTGTGTATATATTAGTGTAGATGTGGGAGTTGTGGGTTTGCAGTTGTACGTGATGGGCAGTGGCAGAGCTACCCTTTCTCCAGGGGTTCATCCGAACCCCCTTCGACGAAAAATTATGCTACTTATACATGGTTAAAATTATATTTTATGTATATATAATAGGTATTGAACCCCCTTCAGTTAGTTCGTACGTCTACTTCTGAACCCCCTTGTTGAAAATTCTGACTCCGCCACTGGTGATGGATAGTTTGTAGAAAGTGAGGATGTTGTGAGGGAGTTATGTGTTGTGGGCAAGTTACGGGTGGTTAAGGGATTAGTGGGGTAGGTTAGGGGGAAGTTTAGGATATAGTGGGTAGGTTAGAGGAAGTTTAGGATATAGTGAGTAGGTTAGGGGAAGTTTAGGATAAGATTGTAAATTTTTTTAAATTAAAGATACTAATAAAATATAATGGTAAAAATATTAGTTAATTATTTTGAACTAATAAAAAATATAGGAAAGTTAAATAGCTAGTCCTAAAAACATGATTAAGAAAATATTAATATCACTAGATTATTTATTAAAACCTAAAATAAAAGAAAATATATTCTTAGAAAACTTTCTTTTCTTTGAAAGCCAAAAACATAACTTATCCTAAAATGTAACTCTATTTTTTTGTAATTTTCAAATAAACTTACCAAAAAATAAGATAAAAATTGAAATATCTAATTTAGACCTAAAAGAAATATTTAAACACTAAAATGGTGTAAAATCTTATGATTTATCAAAAATTAGGTGTTTACACATGCATAATTCACTTTTAATACACAGTGCAGATTTTTTACCAAAACAAGCATAATACGTTTAAGACACTTATAATACATCTATATTGCATGTGTAATTCGTTTTTAATACATAGTGCATTTTTTTTATTAAAACAAGTATAATATATTTTAATACATCTCTAATACATCTATATTGTATACATAATTCACTTTTAATACATAGTACACTTGTTATAGATGGTAAATATTTTCTAAATATGGATATATCTATATAATAAATAAAAAGTATATTTAAAAACAGTAAATATTTTATAAAAAGTACTCAACTAGGTAATTTTTTCATTTTTTATTTGAATTGGTGTTGGATGAATAGTGAAATTCGTTATTGGAATGTCTAAAAGAATGTTTCTGTATTATAGATGGTTGAATTGATATTGGACGGTGAATAAAGACCTATCACTTAAGTTTTACAACAAAAAATAAATCACGCTCGACTTGAATAGATTGTTTACATCATGTAAAAAAAATTATATTTTAAAATAGCTTGTTAATATATTGTTGATTTTTAAATCAGTGAATCTTTATAGAATTATGTGTATTTGAAAATTTATAATAGCATGTAATCGCAAGCATTTATTTATGAAATTAATATTGAGATACACAATTTATTAATGCCGCATGTCAGGATATTCTGATTTCTTATTTATGAACTATAATTTGCTCATTTGAAAAGACTGTATAAAATATTCAGAAATATCTTGATAGGTTTTACAAATTATAATAATTTTATGTTTATGAAGAAACAAATACAATTTAAATAATTAAAATTACATTTCGAAATAAAATTTCAACTTCAAATCAAACCTGATTTCATATCATGTCAAACGGACCCTTACTATCTATGAAGTTTAATGACAATAGACCCCCATTATTTATCACTCCAATTACCTTTCCATGCAAGTAGAACTACCCTGCATTCAAATCTTTAGAGTTAAAAGCATTAGTGGTCCTCCCTACAAGTTGGTAAAAACACCACCAACATTTGCTACAAATCTGTGGAACTTAAAGAATTAATGGTCCTCCCTACAAGTTGAAATAACACCAACATCTTTTTTTTTCCCTCTTTTTACCCCTCCCCGAGGAGCTCCCTTTTTTGCGCTCTCGGTAATTCAAACACCCAACCTTTTGGAGATAAAAGGTGTTTATCATCTAAGCAACCCTAAGTTTTCTTCGAGAAAGCTTCGAGATTACACCTACATAACTGTTATAGGTCCTTTTTCTTTTAAAGACAGCACACATTTAGCATCTCAAGATTTTTCACAGCTGTAAAGAGCTTTCAGAAATAGTACTATCAAGATTTGAATAACTCGTAACTTGAAAGTAGCTAACAAGAAAAGGTCTTAGACAAAAAACCATTTTAAAACTTGTGCAGAACCCTCATATCACATTTTTGATCTGTGCATGAAATAGTGTAAACTGCTGCAAGACAACCAACATGGCTACAGATTAATATAACAATGTAAATATCAACTAGATATTCCTCATGTTGCACTGTTGATATCTAAATAGTGTTCAAGGTTTAAAATTGCCGGCAAAAGAGAAAAACAAAGATGAATGCTAAAAAGGGTTGGGGAAAGTTCAACCGGAAATAGAACAAGAGAGGTAAAAGTGCAGTAAAACTGCAGTAAAAGTATGAGACTGAACCAATGCAACAAAAATGCATCCTATCACTTCCTTCCTAATTTGCTTTCGCCTTGGGAGCCCTCTTCTTTGAGGAGGAGGAGGAGGATCTCCTGGGCAATGAGTTCTTCATGCCGATGAAAAAGAGTAGTGCACCCATCAATGCCAAGTTCTGTTCAAAAGAAACAGCTCATTAATACATTGCAGATAAGATTCCTAGATGAACGGAAAATTTGGTATACAGGTGTATGCAGGGGCGGCTCAATAAGATCGGTGGCCTAAAGCCAACTTACGGAAGGCTTATCTTTTCTGCTCAATATTTTTTACAAGAAAAATTTACCTATAAATCTATTACAGATAAAAATGGGGCCTCATCCTCCGTTAACTAGAGATTTTGGGTTCGAGCCCAATAAATAAAATCTTGCAAGGGAGTGCTTTCCTCTTTAATTGGCCTTGCGTGTCTCAAAATTGAATTGATCACAAAATTTTATATAGGTACCAAACACCATATAAAAAAAATTGGGGCCCTCGCTTTAGTGGCTTGACCCTCTGGCTGGCCCTGGGTGTATGATGTAATGACTTGAAGAGATACTAATGGCTAACCTGAGTGAATTTGAAAAAAAGTTGATTAAATTCTTTCTTGTCAACATCATAGTTGTAGAAGTCATACAAGATGGGAGTAGCAATGGCCTGATGTAGCAGCTGCATAAACAAACAAACAAGATGAAGATTAGCCGTATGAAACAAGAAGGTTCAAACAATACCGGTTCCCAAAAAAAGGAACCCCACAAAAGCCATTATTCAAAGGAAGTCCGTCCAGAATGATACAAACCAAAAGATACGCTCCAAGAGTGCTGCCGAAGATGAATAAAAGGCTTCCAAGACCTTTCAAAACTATGGCCCCCAAAACAAGATGTTTCATCTGTGAATTCACATATCATGTTAAATTAGGTATAACAGGAAAAAAGGTCAAATAAGCTGAGCCAAAGTGATACCTCTACATGTGGTATTTCAAATCCGGTGTGTGTTTCCACATGCTTTGACAAAACATTGAACTTTGGTCTTAATGCCTTTGCTGCTGGCCCGCCATCAGTCCCAAATTCCTTGAACCTATAACCAGTGCAGTTAATGAATGATGATGGTTTACGAATAAAATAAAAACACAAAGAAATCATAACATAATTTTTCAATTTCCTATACGCCCTTACAAAAAGGTGGAAAAACAAATAAGATAGGCACAGCA
Organism: Capsicum rhomboideum; assembly: GCA_031232105.1. Classification (NCBI taxonomy): domain Eukaryota; kingdom Viridiplantae; phylum Streptophyta; class Magnoliopsida; order Solanales; family Solanaceae; genus Capsicum; species Capsicum rhomboideum. Next base: position 8,567,615 of record CP124711.1, read on the forward strand.
AATTTCTTCCTTTTCTTGATAAGTACACGCATATTTAGTATGAACAGTTGGTAGACAGCCCATAGTTTTACTTTTCGTAAGTTCTTCAGCCCAAAGCATCCAATGTATACATATAAATCTATGAACAAGCATCAGAGCCTAGTAGCTAGGATCAGCTAGAACACTAACTATATGATCCACCCAAATCAATTCCGCTCAATCCATCCAATACATTCAATGCATATCCCACGAATATTCAAGAAATTTTCATCGCAGAGGAGGATAATCCTAGAAGGTTGTTATCTTTCTTTCCAAGTCTAAATGCCTCTGGAATAATGATGCTATTGCAGAAAAGATAGCCACTATCTAAGGTTGCAGCTATAACCACGTGGTTGCACTCCGGGACATGTTTCACACCATTTCAGTAGTTATTGACCTCTAATGGATTTCTTTTTGCCTTCATCTAACAGCTCTTTGGTAGTACAGGACTCCAGAAATAGAGTCAAAGAAGTAGGCTGTGTTTTTAAATCTGACCCCGCAAACCAAAGAGGAAAGTTTATACGCAGCTTTCAACACAATGTGGCAATGAACACAAGTTATCGATTTTTTACAGGCTTAAGGATGGTCATCATTATGTCCTTAAGAATTGGCCTCCATACTAACAAAGATTGTACATAACTATAAGCTTAAGAAGTGCATCATAAACGGATATGCTTGTTCAATCCATTTGAAAATGAGTTTACTGAAACAGCACAACTTCTTTTGCAAATGGCGCATAAATTAGATAAGTTAGGAAGAAGTAATATGTTTATTGATTGGGCAAGAGTATATATAAGCTAAACAACTATTCCATAACAGACTCGGAACACAAAACTGTAACAGTTAACACCATAAAACACACATATTGTACCATGGACAGCCTTAACAGCAATACCAAATTCAACAATCTAGATTGGACCTCAGACTTAAGCTTTGTAATGTAATTCTCTTCTAGCAATATAAACTCCAATGACAGATCAACTCTACCAGTAGTGTTAACAACATGTCAACTGCCGGCTTAAAATAGGCATGCTTCAGTCAATGCTATACACAAGAAAGTACAAAGAACATAGACCTTGTCAAGCTACTGAATCTTCGTACCATATAGCCAGTGATATAGTTGTAAATCTACACCTTGAATGGATCAATACACAGAGCAAAAAACACATGGTTCCAACCAAAAGGTACCAAACTTCAACATCCAAGTCACGAAAATTAACTTTAAAACATCGGGATATATTCAATCACAACCAAGTGAGCTGGTTCGAAATCCCAATTCCAAATTGGTTACCCTAATTCATCCTCAACTTAGTGATCCAACTCTACAAACAAATTAACCAAACCAAGTATAAACATGGACAGGATCTAATCCCCAATGACGGAGTGTTTAAGGCATAAGGGTAACAGCCATTACAACCTAAGATCCCAGATTTGAATCTCAATTACAAAAATCTGTTAGTCTATGTTAATCCATATGTAGGCAGGTTTATCTAGCACATGTTTTGTAAGCTACGAGCACACAAGCTGGCATAGACACCATCACCTCATGTAAAAATTTGAACTTTGAGCTTAACCCAATCCCAAAAGCTAGCTGATGAGGAAACAACAACCATTACAACCTAAGATCCCAGATTTGAATCTCAGTTACAAAAATCCGCTAGTGTATGTTAATCCATAGGTAGACAGGTTTATCTAGCACCTGTCTTGTATGTTACGAGCACACAAACTGGCATGCACAACATCACCTTATGTAAAAAAATTTGAACGTTGAGCTTTTAACTCAACCCCAAAAGCTAGCTTAGGAGGAAACAACAATAATTTCATCAACCAATGCAGCACCCAAAGAAAAGGGGGCAGATCTGCATGCTGGTTCACAGCGCGTAGGTTAATTCATTGGATAGGTCAGTTTCTATCTACAGGGTCGGTTCTATAAGCTAACCGAAAAAATTGCTAATTGCAACTCGAACCATATTTATATACTCCCTCCGTTTCAATTTGTTCATATCACTTTACTTTTTAATCCGCTTCAAAAAGAATGCATCTTTTTTTTTTTTGGGGCAACTCTTTAGTTCTACCTTTCCACGTGACAAGTTTACGACTACAAGATTAAAGAATATTTTGGTACATTTTTATTCTACATAACTTTAATTTAAGATCACAAGATTCAAAAATCTTTTATTTTTTTATAACCATGGCAACCCCCCACCAGCAACAGATATAGGTAACTCTGTCCACCAAGGCTAGGACAGAACGGATGAGAAGAATCAACTAGTGTTTTTTTGTCTCTGTTGTGATTTGAACTTGAGACCTCAGATTTTCAACCCACATTGACCACTAAACCACACTATATCTTTACTTTCTTAAAAACCGTGTCAAGTCAAAATCAGACAAACAAATCAAACTACAGAGAGTGCTATATGTTATTAGGTCAACACATATTGTCACATTCCCCATCAACTTACATATAAATTCTGGATCCATATCCAAAATCAAAGAACAAACCCCCAGTTTCCCTCACTATACACATCCACACACATCAAAAACAAAATACAAACAAACACAACCAAATGCTAAATATAGTATAGTATGGTGCGTTGCCCAAAAAAAAAGTGTTGGTTGGGCAGCCCCTGCACTAAAGTTCCCGCTATGCGCACGTTGGAAAGTACCAGACCACAAGGGTCTATTATATGTTGGTTAAAAAAAAATAAAAAATAAAAAACATAGTAGATCTGAAGAAGAAAAAAGGACAATCCGATGCATTAAAGCCCCGCTAAAAAAGAACTTACTCAAGAAGAACGGAGAGAATGAAGACGGATACGAAGAGAAATCTGCCAAGGAAAGACATGAACGCCATTACAATGGATTCAAATCTCTCTATCCTTTTGCTTTTGCCTTCTTCTTCTTCTTTTCTCTCTCTACAAAACAGAGACGAGTTCAAACACAGAGAGAGAAAAAACAGGGATCTTGTTCGGTCTGAATTTCGTTAATTTATAGGTGGTCAAAATAATTAGGCGATAGTCAGAAAATTAAAAAAGAAAATCACTTTATTTTAAAAAAAATATTTTTAAAAAATGAAATATAATTTAATTGGGAAACAAAATTTAGGTTAAATTTAAAAATAAAAAGGTAAATAAATAAAAAAAATGACAGCGAAAACATATTTTGATTGTTTTCGAAATACGACTTCAAATTGTATTAAAAAAGTTATGTCAAACACTGATTTAAGATAAAATTTTAAATGGTCAAATAATGGCTAATTGTTCACTTTTTGCTTTTACCTTTCTCTATAGGCTCCCATAATTTTTCTCGCGTAATTATTCGATAACTTAATAAGAGATGTTTATTATTCGAATAACTTTCTCTACTTATGAACTTCACGCTGTGTGCAAGGCCGACTGAAGCATAAAGCTTCTAAAGGCACTGCTTTAGGCCCCTAAAATTTGAGGAGTCCAAAATTTCCTAACATGTGTATATATTATATTTCCTAGTTCGGAGCATAAAGGGCTGAAATTTTGGCCAAAAAATTCAAAGGGGACAATGGATTACGAAAGAAACCAAAGGAGACAAAACGCTGGGCGTCCAGCGATTTGCAAGCAGTTCTATTAATAGTTTCTTGTTGTGTTTGAGTTATTATTCGTTCTTGTAGCTCTACATAAGCAGACTACTCTCGTTTCTTGTATTAAAAATGAATGAAGATACAGTAAGAGTGAACTTATATTGGGAGGCAAAGTCTTATATGAAGCTGGTTTTGTAATATATAATCGGCGGTCTGTAGTTGTGCAAATATTTCCATTATCTCTTAAATATGAGCGATTGCAACTATTATCTCTTCAATCGATGGGTAAATATATTAACTTTTTAAATTGAATTAAGTTATAATTTATACTTATTATATTTAACTATTTTTTTGTTGTTTTGTAGATTTAATGATGTTGAAGGTACACTAACGCAGCTCACACAAATTGTGGAAAACAATGAACATTTGAGAGTTATTATTTGGTGATGACTTACATTTGAGATTCTTCAAATTTTGCAAGTGCATAGGAGCATTGCTAGGTCGCCCAATATCAAAGTTATGCACACTCCGATCAAAGTTATGATACCGTGTATCAAACCAACCATCACATTGCATAGTCAAGTTATTTATATTATTTGCATGCCTGTCAAATCCTCCGACTGTTTGTTGTTGGACTATACCCCTTGAACCAACATTCAAATTCGATAAATATGAAGTATCACAAAGATCAAATTCATTGTCGGTGGGTTCTTGAACAATAGGACAACGTTCAATTGACGCATATATATCAAGACTTGTTAAGTTAAAGCGATTACCAAAAATTTTAATAGTACGGAGAAATATAGATAAAGAATCATCATTCCAAATACAAGTCTCACCGTACGTTATAACTCCATTGGCAGAAAAAGACGTCGGATATCTTCCAGTGATAACCACTGCATCTTCTGGATCACTTATACCCATTTTGTTTCTAAGTAAGCGTTGCAATCGCTCATATTTAAGAGATAATGGAAACATTTGCACAACTACAGACCGCCGATTATATATTACAGAACCAGCTTCATATAAGACTTTACTTCCCCAATATACATTCACACTTACTGTATCTTCATTCATTTTTAATACAAGAAACGAGAGTAAGCTGCTTACGTAGAGCTACAAGAACGAATAATAACTCAAACACAACAAGAAACTATTAATAGAACTACTTGCAAATCGTTGGACGCCCAACTTTTTGTCCCCTTTGATTTCTTTCGTAATAAGTGATATTTTTAGTTTGAGTATACTTTTTTAAAATTATTTATTTTTAAAAAAATAAGGAGTGTTTTTACTAACTTAATCCTAATTAAATGTCTTAAATAAAGAAGTGATTCTTTAATGGTGTAGAACTTCATGTATTAAAATAAGAATAATTTTGGAAGAATAAGATAATACCTTCTTAAAATTCCAGAACAACACTTATTTCGAAACAAAATTAAAAGGTTACAACACCACTTATCTAAGAACGGAGGGAGTACTCGTTTGTCTCAATTTATGTGTGGAGCTCAGATTTCAAGGATTAAATGGGTTATTTTTTTTATAGAAATTTTCATATTTTTTAAAAAAATATGTATTTTAAATTATAAATTATTATGACTTATTGTACTTGTCCAAATCAAAAAGTTTGAATCTCAAAAATTTAAAAATATCATATAAATTGAGATAAAAAAAGTATTTTAAAATTTATATATGAGAAATTAAAAAAATTAGACTTTAAATGATATTGTATACAATATATGATTTTTAAAAAATAAAATCTTGAGACCTCTCATTGAAGTTTTACTTTAGGCCCCATATTTATCGAGCCACCCCTGGCTGTGCGGGCGGCAAATCGCAAGTAAAAAAAATAATATACTCGCTTGAACGGTTGATTGGAGGATACACGTTTCATAACCAATAGCATTGGGTTTTATGATAAAACAATTTAGAAACGTGGCAGCTCCAATAAGCGAGTAGCTTAATTCTATTAGTATGTGGGAATGGATGAATTGTTTTTGTGTCCTCCTAGAATTTGTTCATTTGTTTTGGGAGTATTTTCTTGTTGAACCCCTTCATAACTTTTGTTCTCTCATTTTGGTCCCTTAGTTTAGCAAAAAAAAATAAAAATTAGTACTTTGTTTTGTTTTGATTTATTTATTTTACTCTTTATAACCGTTTTAAAATAATGTTTTTTTTTGTTTTTGGTAATCTTTTTGTTTTTTGGTAATTAAGTAACTTTTCATCAATCACTAAAGTAAGAAAATTACAAAGCAAGCAGATGATAAACTCCATCTGCACCATCTTAAGAAAACTGAAATTCTAAAGCCTAACAAAACAAACAATCTCAGTGGATTACAACATTCAAACTTACTCTAGCAATCCACAGATAATAAGATGTACATTGGCTTAGCAATACTCCCAAATATCCTTCCGCTCTCATGTTCTAATGCAGGTAATTTGTATGGCTAATGCCTTCACAGTAGATTTTTTTTTCTTAAAGACTCGAGTGTTCCTTTCCATCCATACTAAATGAGTAAATTCTATATATATAAATCTAAGCAATTGAGCTTCGTGGCTTCTTCCTTTGGTGCTACTGATGAGCCATTGCTACATAATTACTCAGGTCATGTTGCTAGAAGTAGACAATTGCAGCCATGTGGTGACTTTATTCCATACTTGTCGAGTGAAGTTGCATTCTGTAAAAAGATGATCTTTTATTTCTGACACTTATTTGTATAGGCTACAGAAAGGATCAATAAATATACACCCCACTTAAGGAGTCTATCAAAGGTGAGTAATCTACCACATTGCATGAGCCACATTGTAACTATGGCCTTTGGTCTAGCCCTATGCTGCTTCATAACTCCTTTCCATATAATTCTAGACAGATATCCACCATATGTATATAATCTTGTTTGATCATGCTCCTATTTGGATGTTGGTTATTGTTGATACATGCAGGGGCGGCTCAAGCACGTTTGTGGCCTAAGGCCAAAATCAAACGGAGGCCTTAAGTTTTTTTAAGAATTTTTTTTTTTTTAAAAATAAAATCTATTTTAAAAAATTATATAATTGCTTTATTCTAATAATTATCTTTTACTTAGCGACATAATCAATACATTTAATCTTTCTTGAGACATAGTACTCCAAGTATATCAAACTTCTTATTTTTCTACAAATAATATCTATTTTTACTAAAAAAAAAATGAAACCCCTCAAATTAGAAGGCCCAAGGCGGTCACCTTTTTTTTCGAAAGGGCAGAGCCGCCCCTGGATACATGTGAGATAGACTCTAGCATTCAATATCTTTCTAGTCATCCAGCAAGCTTGTTGTGGAATGACCATAGAGGCATATAGACTCTAAATTATGTCCCTTCATGTAATAGTTGTGGATCAACTATTATAATTAGTCAAATTACAATACAAAAATTCATTAATAAAAAATAAATAATAACTAACTTGCACTTTTAAATATAATTTTTTCATATTTTACAAATAATCTCTTTAACAAGAATATATTTAATAAATTAATTAGATAGATATAATTATAATTAAAATCATAATTGATGGCCTTTTTTTTCTTACAAAATATCAAAGTTTGAGGTTAATATTAAAATTTTTAAAAAATCCAAAAACTAGAAGTTTTGCTCAAAAACCAATTTTTTTCTAGATTTTGAAATTTTGGCCAAAAATTAATAAATTTTATGACCAAACAATTTTACTAAAATTTTTCTCACAAACTACTTACAATATTGAGCAATTCAATTTTGGGTCAATTTCAAAGGGTATATAACCAACCCCCAACCCCTTCAATAGTGTCTTCTGCTCCTTCAGCACCAGCTCAAGCTTTTGGCCATGGTACTCACTTTCCCCATTGCTACACTCTCCTCATTCACTTTTTCTATATTCTCCTTCTCAATCTAACTATTTTTTATTTACATGTCATATACTACACAGGATTATCTAAAAACAGTAATTCCTTCTAACCTCTTCAACGAACGTGGCTCCAATATCGTCGTCATCAATCCAGGTAACTAACCCTAACTAGTACTCCCTCCGTTCCGAAATACTTACAATTTTCTCATCATATTGATACGAGAAAAATTGCAATTTATAGTATTTTCCGTATAATATTAATTTATTTTAATTTAGCTTTGAAAGTTAATCAAATTGACTTTCGAAAAGTGAAATGTGACAGTTTGTTTTTTTTGGAACGGAGGGACTAATTTGTTAATTAGTGTATAAATTATGTGTAAATTAATTTCACTGTAATTTAGGTTCGGCGAATATCAGAATTGGATTGGCTCAACAGGATACTCCATTCGATATACCGCATTGCATTGCCCGTCGCACTACTCAATTACCTAAACGAAATGTTCAAGATCAAGTAAGTCAAAATTTTGATTTTTTTTTTTTGAGTGCAGTTTAAAGTTTGCAATTTTATGTGATTTTTCTCAAAAGTTTTAACGTCAACATACCTAGTATAATCCCACAAAGTGGGGTCTAGGGAGGATAGAGTGGATGCAGACATTACGTCTAGCTCAGAGGTAGAGAGGTAGTTTATGATAGACCCCGACTCAAGAGGAAAATAGTCCAAAGCAGTCCAGTATAGGAAATAGCTGATAGTAACAGGACAATAACTACAGCAAATTAGTAGGATAGTCGAAATACAAGACAACACATAAAACTCAAAATCAAGTTTTGAATTTTCGGTGTAAAGTTTGCAATTTTATGTGATTTTTCTCGACATCAAGTTTTAACAACAACGACAACAACAATATACCAAGTATAAGCTCACAAAGTGGGGTCTGAGGAGGGTAGAATGTATGCATATCTTACCTCTACCACAGCCTCCCTCAATTCTAAGTAGAAAATAGTCCAAAGTAGTCCAGTACAGGAAATAGCTGATAGTAACAAAAATTGCAGCTAGTAACAGGATAGTAACTATGACAAAATAATATGATAGTCGAAGTACAAGACAACACATAAAACTCAAAAGCAAGTTTTGAATTTTTGTTGTAAAGTTTGCAATTTTATGTGATTTTTCTCAAAATAAAATTTTGAAGTTTTAATTTATCTTTAGTTTTGTTGATCAAATTTCAAGTTTGTAATTTAATGTGATTTCTGCTGGTTTGTTGCTATCTGCTATTTCCTGTACTTTTATTACTTCTTTTTGTGGACTGCCTTGAGCCGAGGGTCCATCGGAAACAACCTCTATATCTTTGAGATAGGGGTAAGGTCAGCCTACACTCTACCCTCCTCAAACCCCGCTTTGTGGGATTTCACTGGGTATGCTGTTTTTGTTGTAATTTAATGTGATTGAATGTGTTCTGATGACATCTTTTTTATTTTTTTATTTGCTTAGATGCTGAATTCTCAGGTTACAAAATTTGAATTTTTGTAGTAAAGTTTTCAATTTTAGGTGATTTTTCTCAAAATCAAGTTTTGAAGTTTTAATTTATCTTAAGTTTGTTGATCAAATTTCAAGTGTCTATTTTTATGTGATTGAATGTGTTCTGATGACATCTTTTTGAAATTTTGTTTTTTTGTGCTTAGATGCTGAATTCTCAGGTTACAACTGCACAGCATATGGAGCGGGAAAGAGCGTATGACATTGTTAGTGCATGAAATATAGTAAACAATGTTCAGTTATATATGTGAGCTTGAAGAAAAAGGATGTTTGATCATATATTTGTGAATATGAACTTTCTATAGATTGATGACATGAATATTTTATAATATATTTTTAATTTTTCTCTCAGATTGCGTCGCTATTGAGAATTCCATTTTTGGGTGAGGAGGCAGCTAACAGTTCTTATGCACGCAAGGTACCAGGGAGAATTATCTATGCCTTTTTAAGTATAATATAAATTTGTTTCTTGAATTCTGCGAGATTTCCATGTAAATGTGTGGTAAGAAGTGGTTATTGGTGCTATGGAAGCTCGATTTTATCAGGAACATTTTCATGGAATCGAAACTAGTTGAACTATAAAGTATCTATAGTCATGCTTTCTGGAATACCTCTACCAACAAGCTTGTGTGTGTATTTTGTGTTTATCTGTGCAGATGGGGCGTGTAGACACACATCCTCCGCAAAATAACATGAAAGATCCTGTATTCACTTGGACTGATGTTTTCGAGAAAAATGTCCCTCGTCCTTCAACAACAGGTGAGAACTGTAACCTGTTCATTCTTTGAATGGAACATTTATTCGTTTAGTTTTGGCTGTTGCATTCTTAATGCTGAATGTTATAGGTGGTGTATAGTTTTCTTGTAAACCAATTATATGTACCGATATACAATATTTTCTGCTGTTAATGTCTAAAGCAGCCAAATGGTTCCCTCTCTATAATTCTAGGAGAGCTACTGTGGTACGGTCTAATTCATATTTTCTTGGAGATCTTTATGCATTTAGCTATCATCTGATATTACTGTGTCAAGCTTCTCAGATGACCGATGAGCGTTATGACAAGGCTATTATGCGTCAACTCTTCCATTGTTGATTACCTGATCTTAAATTGTGGACTTGGAAATGTTATTTTTCTTTCTCAACATCTTGTTTTGAATACTAAGTACACTTTGGTTATATCTCTACCGGAAATTCAGCTTCTACGATTGTGCATATAAAAGATTCCAAAGCTTGTACACCATGAGAAGATTACTCGATTGATCAGAACATCGATGTCTGAGAGATGATATTTTCTGATTGGCTTAGCTTTTGTTTGATTTTCAATAGTAGCTGATACAAGAACATGCTTAGTTTGTTTATTCTGTTATTTCACCTTTATTTCAAGAACGAGTAAGTATAATTTGCAATAGCAGAAGAAGATGCACCAAACGAGGGTGATACCAGCGAGTCCCCCATTCTGAAGGAAAGCAAGATTAAGGTTGAACCTAATTCCAGTGAACGTAAATATAGAGAGTACATATGTGGAGAGGAAGCTCTAAGAATATCCCCAACTGAACCATATTGCTTGCGCCGTCCTATACGCCGAGGTCATCTGAATGTATCTCAACATTACCCGACGCAGCAGGTAATATCTTGTGTCAAGTTTTCTTTAGATGCATGGAAAATTTGATGTGCATCTGCTTCTTCTAGCTGTGACTCACAATTTAGTGACTTCACTTTTGAAATTGATGTTTCTGGATTTCCCGTTCCAATTTTTTCATTGAGCATCGGCATTTTTTTTCTGAATTTTTCTGTTGGTTTTCCAAAAGGTGCATAAATGTAACTTCTTTCAGATTAACTACAGTTTCAGTGACCATTATTTTAATATAATACTTGGGGATCTTTAGGTTCTTGAAGACCTGCATACTATCTGGGATTGGATTTTGGTTGAGAAATTGCATATTCCCCTTCGTGAAAGAAACATGTATTCTGCAATCCTTGTTATTCCAGAGACATTTGACAATCGTGGTATATACACTCTTTATCTTTTCCTATTCATTTTTTCTGTGTCTGAAACCAGAACTCTGGTAAATGTATATTTAGGCTAGAATCTTGTTATTTTGGTCAAATCTGCAATATTTGGAGGAAAGAGAAAGGTGCATACTCCACTAGATCTTGGAATTTAGCTGCTCATAGTCTAGCTAGCTTTGCTAATTCACGTCTGCATAAGGTCTCTTATGTGTTTTCACTGAGTTGGTTTGTAAATGCTATTGTGTTATCCATTGGATACCTGTTTCCATTGATGAAGTAATGTGAAGTTTCAGCATTCTAGAGAAAATAAATACTCCACTCATTGGATTATCAAGAGAGAGATATGTGGCTGTGACAGTGGGAGTCCCCAGCTGCTCCAGCCTTAGTGGACAGGTTTACTGTTTACCATCATTTGTGCTTGTGCGCTGTAGTCGGTGAATTGGTTCAGGTTTGTGCAAGTTGGCCTGAATACTACTATCAGTTAAAAAAATGTGACTGTTTCTTACATATGCATTGTCCTGCAGACTGAAATGAGGATGATCAATTTAATTATAGATTGAGGTGAATCCAAAGAGCTGTTCTGGTTTCATTTCCATTGATTTTGGGAACGGGAAAGGTAAGGCAACGGAGAGCAGTAAGTATTGGAAGAGGGAAAATTGAAAAGGAAATTGAAATTTGTCGGCCCAAAAGGAAATTATATCCCCATGTTCCTTCCTCTTCCAACTGCTAACACCAAATTGCGAAATGGAAAGATCAGTACTTTTCCCTTATCTTCCCTAGGTTTCCAATTTCCTTGCCGCTCTAGATGCTGAGAATGTGATCCATCATAAAATGGTCTCTCGGAAAATTTCTCTACTCATCCATTACGTGGATATGAAAGTAGAAAAAACAGGATTCAGAGCAAGAACTTTGAAAGAGGGTATTGTTATCCATGGAGATGCCCAACAGTAAGAGGAAACTTCTCTATGGTTTCCGCAGATTGTCATTTTAATTTCTTTGGTAGGATGTCTTAGGGATTGCTGGTAAGTGACTAAGCTTTGGATAGATGAACCCAGATTGGACTGCAGCTGATAGAACATCTTAAAAAGATTTTTGTTTCTCAAATTAAATACATAAGATGAACAAATATTAATTTCATGTCAATCTCTACGTTAACTTGCCACTGTGGGTGACATAGAAGTTCTGCATTTTGCTTTCTTCTCCTGGAAATTCTTTCAAATTTCAACACGTTCACTGACTCTTCACGCAAACCATCCATTATCCTCTTAGTACTTCATCACAAGGAATCTAGTGGCTAACTGGTCATTGGATCTTTTATGTTTTATTCTCCTGCCTTTTTTGTGTCCATTTCCTGAGAATGCTTTTTCTTTCATAAAAGCTCACCAAAGGCTTCATTGTCCATGCAAAAACTAGGTAAAAGAGTTCTCTAAGACTGTAAACGTGGTCAGTGAGGATTCATATAGCTGAACCCAACTTGTTTGGGAATATGCATAGTTGGTGTCGTTGTTGTTGTATGTGAGTGTGACTTTACCACATGACCACCCCTTTCCATCGTTGCTATAGCACTTCTTGTTCCTAATAAAAAATGTAACACTTCTTGTTGTTTATGCAAGCAGAAATTAAGGAAATGCTATCCATCGTGTTGTGTGACTTACGCTTCGGTTCAGCAGTAGTCCACCAGGTGATGTTATGTTGCTGAACTTTTTTGGCATTAATGTAAAGTAATTGTATGCACACAAGTGACAAGTTGACCGAAACCTTCATTCTTATTAACCTGTTTAGAAGTTTTTTCAACTACAGGCCTACATGACAACATGAACTTTGATATATATATATATATATATTGCTTCTTCATTCTTTTTAGGAAGATCTGATAATTGCTTGTCCTATGCTTTCCAATCTACAATAAAACCAAGAACGCTTGTGCGTATGGTATGTATTGTTAAGCAGTGCCATTTAGATCTATAACCCTAGAAGACCTTACATATTACTACACTCACTGCAAGTTTCTAGATAGTTTTGCTGCACTTTCTAAAAGGGAATCACATTTAGTTTTCTAGGGGAATTATATTTTTTTTGATAACTGTGAGCTACTTCTTAAAAGTTGGTTTTAGGCTATTTAATGTAGATCAAAGTTAATACATTCTATTTTCATTTAATTAAGGAAAATAGGAAGATTTATGTTGTACACCATTATTTTTAGCAATAACTCGCCCAGCAGATGGGCCCGACTTGCTTTCTTATGGAGCACCTACTTCTTGATGAAATGAAAAAAAAAAAAGAAGGATCAGGACAGAATCTATTAGAAGCACTTATTTATTTGAAGTTGGGCATAGTGGGAGGAGGTTGGGGACGGTGAGCAAATCTCTGTATTGTTTAAATTAATAACTTTGGCTCCCAAAAAATCCTATATTTAGGGTGTCACATCTATGTTATGTTTTCTCTTTCCTAGTTGACTCTTATAATCACAAGATCTAAATTTTTTCCTCCCCTCGATTCTAGTTTATGTGACAAAATTTTATTGTCGTTTTGAAAAAGAATGGCAATTTTCTAAGTTTGGAAATATTAATATAAACCTTCTGTTTTAACCTTCGTGACAATCTTTTGCATGAATGTTATGCATATTTAATGCTACAAGTTTCAAATGTCTCCTTTTCTTTCCTGAACTCTGTGACAATTCTCATTGATGAAATATTGTTAGTTAACTTAGGAGGCTAAGGAAGAAAAGTTTGATGACGTTAAAAAGATTGCTGAAATAGGAAAACTTTACTCTTGAATTTGTAATCACCTGTTCTTGGAAATGCAGACTACTGAAAACAACTAACTGGAAGTGCTAACTGTACCTTGTAATCAAACAGTAGGGATGAAAATGTATGAAATCGGCTTTATTATTCATGTTCTGTTTGAATTTGTTAAACCAGGAAGGTCTTGCTGCAGCTTTTGGAAATGGTTTATCAACAGCATGCATTGTCAATGTGGGAGCTCAAGTGACATCTGTTATCTGTGTTGAGGTACGGAAGCTTTATTTCTGCCTCTCTATATGGTTGGAAATTTACAGTTAAGCCCTCTTTTCTGTTACAGCTTTGTTTATAGCTATCCAGTATTAGAAACGGGATCCAGGATAAGGATTCTAGTGACTTTGATACTGGCATACTGCAAGGGTTTTCCCTTGTGTGTGCGGAAGTGGGTGATGGTTATAACTGGACATGAATCATGATAACTTTCTGAAAGTAATTCATGTTACTAAGGCATCAAGACTCACAGTAATGGTAACTTTCCTCTTAATACAGATTCTCCAAACTGCTCTCACCACCTATTATGACACGTCATCATGATTAATACATCCAGTACCGTCAATGCTATTGATGCACACTCAAGTATAACAAAATTTCTCATTACCCATAGACTCGATACTAGGTTAAAATTATATTAAAAAAATGAGATTCTGAGAGTGCTATTCTCTCATTGCCTTGATATCTTTCATTAAAATCATTACTTCACTGTGATTACTGCTTCAGCATGAATCCTGTCACTTGAGCAAGAATATCAGGGGCAACCACCCCTTGGTCTCCCCAATTGCTCTGGCAATGCCTTGTTATCTATGTGGATGAACTACTGTTTATACATCTCCTGTTGCTTAAATCATGAAGCAGAGAGAATTCTGTGATATTCTTATGCTTTTTAACAAAGAACATCCTGAAAATTTGTATTTGACCTTTATGCTGATCCTGCCTTGTTATCCTGGGTAAATACACTGGGTATGTTGTTGTTGTTGTTGCTGATCCTCCATGTGTCCCTATGCTAATGATTGATGCTGTTGGACAGGATGGAGTGGCTCTACCCACAACACATATATCTTTACGTTTTGGTGGAGAGGTGAGCATTCAGTGAGAAGCATGGATTTTACTTTGCAGAGTGGATAAGTCAAGAAGCTCAATTCTTCTTATTTTTATGGTTGCTTATACTAGAGACTATTTTGATTTTTATTTATTGGAGATTTTAAGTAGGGTGAAGCATATAATCGACTGGGAACTTGTTTAATCGGATGTTTGCTGTCAATAGGCTACAGAAAGGTACTTTAAGTAAGGTGAAGCATATAATCGTATGCTTGAAAACTCAAGAGGGATTTGCATAGAGTAATTGAAATGAGCTCAAAGATCAAGAATCTTAGAGTACCTTAATACTACTGACTTCCATATATGCATGTCTTATCCTTGTTCAATTAGTCAGTCATTTACGCCTCAATGCTAACTAGTTAGTTCCGACTTTATGAATCCCTTATATCCATTCCTCTCTCTTTAGACCTTTTTATTCCAAAACTAAACTACTTTTCTTGTAAGGCAAAGTAGGGGGTTTTTTCAATCTTTTACTTTCTTTAACATGGGAGGGACAAATTGAATTAGTGGTTCTCAAAACTAGATTAGTCATAATCCCTTCAATCTCTTCATTTACGTGCCAAAATATAGATTAAGAGATTTGGTAGCTAATGGAAGCAGTCTTTTCTTTGTTTGCTGTAATCATAACCAAAGGGAGCAGCTTCAGGGATTTTTGGAAAAATCGTGGGGTGTCTTCGTCGTCAAGTGTTGAGACATAATATGATTAAATAATTAAGAGTGTGCTCTCACTAATAGCTTAAGCTTTTAGATGAGACGGTCACACATTCCAGCATCAAGCTTGAAGCAATTTATTAAGTTCTTGGCTTCTCGCTCTTCAATTTTTTCTCAGTGATTTTTTGATTTATCTTTCTTAGCTGAAACATCTGTATTTTTTTTTTTTCAATTCTAACAGGATATATCAAGATGCCTTCTTTGGACTCAGAGGCATCATCAAACATGGCCACCGATTCGAACTGATGCCCTGTCAAAGCCTGTAGATTTGCTGATGCTTAACAGACTTAAGGAGTCCTACTGTCAGATCAAAGTGAGTTTCCTAAACTTTTAAAAAATACAAATTTAAAGCTTTTAAGTTTTAACATTTATATGCTAGAAACATGTATAGCCCATTACCGGATATCCTTCATGTTGGTAGTCAACATATGACGCTGGGAATGTATATCCAAAAATGTCCTTCGGATGAATAGAGACAATTATGGAGGTCGTTCAGTCTATTTGTTCGATTTATCGCCTTCTATTGTAATCTACCGAACTGTTTATAATAATTCTAGTTATGAATTTGATGCATCGTTACATGAACACCTAAATGTTTAATTTATTCCACCGTCCAGGAGGGGGAAGTGGAAGTTATTGCTATGGTACATTCATATGAAGATGGAATGCCACCTGGATCTCACATGACAAGGCTGACTGCTCTTAATGTATACCTCTTAACTTCAAAATCTTCTTGTATTTATTTTGCTTTTATTGAAGAGGATGTGTGAATTGTGATTGATGCCATTTGTTTTACTTTCACATTTCTAACTTTCCAAAGGTAGATTCTGCTTATGCCTCATAATTTTCTGGGGCAATAGTTTCAATTGCAATAGATCACAAGGTTACTGCTTACAAGAGAGTGCAGCTAGTGTTTTTTGTCTTGGTTAGACAACTTGCATTGTTTAATCCAAACAAGTTTATTATTAATCATACTTCAAGAAAAATCCAAAATTAAATCCTGACATGCTTTTGCAATTGAAGCTGAGATTTAGTGTGAGCAATTGTGACATGATTTTGCTGTTGAACATGAGATCCCATGTTAACAATTAGCCAAATCTTTTACAGTATCAAATCCCATCTGTATTTCAATAGAAAGAGGCATATTTGGTACTTGCTGATAAAGATGAACATTGAATCCAAAAGGTTTGATATTAAGTGTTTTGTGCCTGATTGGTGTTAATACAGGTTCCCCCAATGGGTTTATTTTACCCAATGCTTTTGGTTCCAGACGTTTATCCTACGCCACCCCGCACTTGGTAAGTTAATTACATATGATGTCACTAAATCCTTTCTCATCCTTCTGTGCTCAGTTATTGCATCTAAATAGGTTTAAAGATTGTGATGATATGCTTGAGGACACTTGGCCCATGGAGTTCCCTGGTGGTGGTGCATATCCAATGTGGGAGACATACCCAGTTTTCCAAACAAAGCCAAAGAAAGAAGAAGATAATATTGGACTTGCTGAAGCTATTACAAAGAGTATTCTTTTGACAGGTGATTAGTAATCTATTCTATAATGTGGTAGAATTTGGGTAATACTCTTCCTGAACCTTGTCTCATACAATTGACAGGGCGTATTGACCTACAGAGAAAGTTGTTTTGCAGCATGCAACTGGTTAGTTATTTGGACATTCAACCTATAGTAGTTGTCATGTGGTTCGAAACATGATATTTTTCAGTTCTCCAGATTGGTGGAGCTGCATCGATTTATGGTCTCATTCCAGCTGTGGAGGAAAGGTTTGTTTCAAGTCTAGTTTTGCCTAAATTTAAACGGAAAAAGAAAATAATGCCCCTGTTGCTAGAAGCTGAACATAATTATATATACATATAATCAATTCATATTTCACCCTCTGTTTAGAAGATTTTTAAAGCATAACTAGACGACTGCATTTTGGTATGCTATCATGGTAAGTGCTAATAAATAGAATATTCACAATTTTCTAAACTATAGCAATGGTTTAGGTGATCACTTGTATGCTTTTATGTTAACTGCTCTCTGTCATATGCAGAGTTTTACATGCAATCCCTTCACATGAAGCAATTGACACTGTGGAGGTAAGTTTTGAACTTCTGATTCTTTCTATTCTAGTTGTTAGGTCATTCTTCAATATGCATTTCCGAACAATCTCGTGTACCTTTATATTTTCTCTTTGCCAGATGCATATGTCCGGCTTCTTGATTTAATCAAATAGGCTTTTGTATGATTGTATCAGTCTTGCCTCATTATCATCCTAAGATTTCATTATGTTTTGGCCTTCTCAAATGTATCCTTCAGATGCTTAGATTGTTCTTAACATGCCAATATGACCATAAATGGGGAAAACATGCACATCTTTTGCTCACTTGTTGATGAGTACAAAATGCAATTTTGGCTGATTTAGAGCCTGTTCTACTTAGCTGATTGAAACTAGCTGATAAGCATCAAGTACTAATAAGGCTGTTGAAGTGTTAAAATTGATTTTATAAATAAGCAATTATATGTCGGAAGGAAGTGTCGAAACTGATAAAAGCCGTTGATATGTTTGGCCAAAAAGTGTTGATAATCACTTTTTATCTTAAAATAACTTAAATGCTTTGAAGTTGTTCACACTAAAAAGAAGTTGATTAGGCAGTTTGAGCCTTTTCTTTGCTTTTTTTTTTTAAAAAAAAGGAGTTGATTATTGCAAGATCTTAATTCTAATTGATTCAACTAGGCAACTACTCCCTCCGTCCCATTTTATGTGGCACCGTTTGATTTGGCACGATATTTAAGAAAAAAATAAAGATTTTTGGAACTTGTGGTCTAAAATTGTTCTTAGATATTGTGTGGTTGTAAATCATTTCATTAACGGTAAAAGAAGAATTTTAAAGTTAGATTGTTCTGATTATAATAAGGTGACATTCTTTTTGGGACGGACTAAAAAGGAAAGTGTGCCACATAAAATGGGACGGAGGGAGTACAAATTAACTTATGTATCAATTTACTCTAAAATTGATTAGATAGGATTATTTTTAGTAAATGTAAATTATTTTGTGATAAATGCAATAGAAATAAGCACAAAAGAGAGAAGAACAAATGGTGAAAATGGAATGAAGAGGGAGTTAGGAGTTTTGTTATGAGAAGGGTTTTTTGGGGATCAAATAGTAAAAGTTCTTGTCAAACCAAAATGCTTATAAGCTGAAAAGCCATACTTTGAGGGTTATTATTTTATGAATTTTGCCGATTTTGGTGTATAAACACTTGGTATTTATCGAACGCGTAGAAAAACCAAAACTTCTTATAAGCTCACCCAAATACAGTTGGAAAGTTTATTCTGTGTTCCTTCTTTCCCTTTTTTCTTTCTGACAGATAAAGCAATCTACTTATGATTCATAAATGGAATGAATTGCTAAAAGACAATTCTGAAGTGTTATTTTGTTCTGTTCCGGATTCATATAGTCGGCACCAACTTGCTCGGATAAAGCGTAGTAACTATCTTCGTTGCCGTTTCTTGGTATACATATGTAAAATGGAACATTTGTGGGTAAATATTTGGAATGGAACTTTGAAGAATCTTTGGCTCTTGAAATAGGTGCAGTAGAAACTATTATGTATGGATGCCCATCCTTCTTTTGGGCCCATACTATCCTTGCAGACTTTCATCATTTTGTATTCTTCTCATCTTTTATTCTCTTTTTATATAGTAAGTTGCTGTGAGGAATTTACATTTATGTTTGTATGTTCATGTATTAGGTCTTGCAATCAAGAACAAATCCACCATTTGTGTCATGGAAAGGCGGAGCAGTAAGTAGATACTATTTTTATTAGTGGTTCTGCTTAATGTCCATCACACTTTTTCTTAACAGCTAAATCCTACATTTCTGGTAATATGGCTTTCATACAATTTCGGGCTTTGTATAAGAAGTTATATTATAAAGAGGCAGTAAAAAATTAAGTAGGCAAGGTAGCTATCAGCCTATCAGACCACGAGTTATAAAAAAGAATAAAAGGAGTTGATAAATAATAACCATCTATTGTAGCATTACCTGAAGTGCGTTTTTGTCACTAAGGAAATAAAGGGCACTGAAGAGTCTAAACAGCATAATGGGGCTGCTAATTGCATCAACTGATCGGTATTGCCCCAGCTACATGTTTTAAAGGACAGTTGATATTACAGATTATTATGCCGTTGAACCTATTTTGGTGCATAATTTATGAATAATATCCCTCAGTTCAAGATCAGGAGCCTTAGAGGGACAAGCATTGTATTGTGTCGTGCTTTTTGTTTAATAATCTTAGTTCCTGAAGAAGATTAAGTGGTACGCTAGGTGATTTCTTTCCATCTGCTCTAGCCTTGATGGACGGAGTTTTGTACCTGTTGCTTGGGCGGTGGCAGGTATCCCGTGGAATTAGTCGAGGTGCGCGCAGGCTAGCCCGGACACACCGCGGTTATCAAAAAACAAAAAGAATTCTTCTATTCAAATAACCACCAGGTCAATTTGATATTGCTATATCCAGGAAGCTAAAAATGTACTTATCTTGTTGAGACGATTTTCTTTTAATCATGCGTAAGGTGATACCTGTTCAACCAAATCCTGTATCATGCTTCACATTTAAGTTTGTATGATCTGCAGATCCTTGGAGTTCTCGATATTAGTAGGGAAGCCTGGATTCATCGAGAGGACTGGATTAGAAATGGGATTCACATTGGCAGTGGTAGAAAGTACAAGGATTCATATTATCTTCAAGCACAGGCAATGTGCTATTTGAATTCATAAGAGGTACAAATGAATGTTGCTCTAATTTATCCATTCGCATATTTATATACAACTACATCTCAGTTTAAAAAACAATCTGTGCAGGTTTTATACATTGGCTTTTATATTTTTGCTTCAGATAGTGGGAAGGGAAAGGGGTGGGGATTAATCTGGAAATGATGAGGAAAGGGGAGGGTTGCGATTATTATCTTTTTTTTTTCAATATCAAGATATGATTCTTGTCCTTGCCTTCTGATTTTTTGTTATTGCTATAGTGTTGGACTGCTGGGGGTGGGAATATATGCTTTCATATTGTTGTAATTGTAGAAGAGATTTTGAGAGATCATACTGGCAAGTAAAAAGGTTGAGCTAGCTTTGGTCATCAATATTTTGTGTTTTACACATGTATCCAGAATTGTTCGAGATAGAAGGGGAGTCTTGGCGTAACTGATAAAGTTGCTTCCATCTGACTAGAGGTCACGGGTTTGAGCCGTGGAAACAACCTCTTGCAGAAATGCAGGGAAAGGCTGTGTACAATAGACCCTTGTGGTTCGGCCCTTCCCTGGACCTCGAGCTTAGCGGGGCTTAGTGCATCTGGCTGCCCTTTTATTCAGAATTGTTCGAGATAGAAGAAACATTCAAGGAGTATGCGTGCATACATACATCTCGGCAACACAATCACATCTATACACGTTATTATTTCAATCAATAAGTATGCAGTAAATATTTTACTTTTGTACCAAGTGTTCCATCTCCTCTTCTGCTTCCTCTTGTTTTTCCTTCTTTTGCTCAGTTGGATGCTTTTAGGAGTTCTTTGAGGTGGTTTAGAACTTGCTTTTAGGAATGCATTGTGCGGTAAAAAGTATAAAGGGACAAATATGTCGAGTACACGCCCACTGGGTCATACAGTAGCCTTTAAAAAATATGCATGTTTTCCGCGATATTATTGCTATTGACATTTCTCTTTCAATTCCTTTGTTGTTCAGCTTTCTGCAGACTTGTGAGATTTGAGAGGATGGATACTGGGGCATGCTAGCTTATCTTGAAGACGAAGGAACCGAAAGCCTCATTCCTCCCTCCTCCCTCCGAATTCATTTGGTTAGCGCTTTCATCCATCTTATTCCGGAGTATGTGGTAGCACTTGTGAAGGGGCATATCGACAATCTTCAACCTGAAAATCAGTCAAGAATTATTGGTGAGCAGGGCCAATCTGAAGTACATTCTAGGTAACTTAGTCACAGTAAAGGGTTATTTTAATCTTTGTATTCAATATTTTTGCCATGCTCAATGTCCTCCAACTGGAGTCTGGATACCAATTTGATACAATGATTCAAAATCCTATTAGTTGCACATAGTTGTTCATGCTAATTGTTTTCCATCTAAATTTGTATCTCGCATTTCTATTATATATTATCTTTTTAGCTATAACTTTTAAGTTTTTTCTTGCTAGCCATAAAAGATGCAAGTTCTGATATACTTTTTGAATTTTGTGTTCAATCAAATAATATTACACAAAATGCGATGGAAAGAGGGAGAAATATATATTTTGGAAGTTGACAAATGATATGTGAGTACTTGAGTCTGTTGAATTAGGGAGAAAACGAATCTTTCTTTGGTTTCCCATGCGGTGATTAGTACTCTTTTCTGGGGTCTGATTAATTCGGACTCACCTCAAGAAATCTTTCTTCCTTAAAGACTATTCTATTCTCAAGACCTGAATCCATGACATCTCATGAAAAGTCGAACCAACACAATAGGTCTGTTAGTATGGGGAAAAGAATCGTGGGCACGACTCACATGAAACATTAACATGGCCGGAGTAACTTAGTCATTTGACCTGGGTTCATAGAGCATGAATGACATGACTTAGATTTGGACATAAGTTTTATTCAATCTGAAGCTACAAGACATGAAACATGAGTTCGTTGAGCATGTAAGTGTAGTAGCCCTTGAATTAAAATGACGTATTTAGTTTCTCATGGTAATTATTTATTGTTTTCTAGCTAACTTCAAAATTGAATTATATTTCCTTTTGGGATTGTCAGTTGGACTGTCAAGATATTCTCCTCATGAATTTCCTGTCTCGATGTGAATAATTTACTTTTTTTTAATCGAATTAAGGAGAAATTTAATGAGTCAAATAAATATGATTATCATGTTCTATTAAATATTAAATCATGCAAGAAGAATCAATCAGTCATCAGAATTCGGTGCATTAGTCAAAGCCAAAACAATTCGATGACCTTTATTAGCATTAATTAAGATATAATACTCCGTCGTAATACATTGTTTGCTTAAGTATTACTCGCATTGTTGACGATTTTGATACACCTATTAAAATAATTGAAATGCTCTCGAAATCAATTCACTTGAGTGAGACAGAGGAGAGTGAAATTTTGTGTGTAAGGAAGAAATTCGGATATCTACATCTACAAAGGCGCTCCAAATGCGAAGGCGATATTTGTCATAAGTGTTATTTGATTAAATTATCCCTTATTTCTCTTCGTTCTATCTCAGATGATTTACGAGAGGTAGATATTTTGACTGAATGATATCGAAAGCGGCACTTATGCTTGATCAAATTAGTTTGACCGAATGATATTTATTTTGAGCTGAGTTGTACGAAATATTATTTTTTGTAGGATAGAATGTACAATGGAAATATGAAAATTAGTATTAATACATGAGTTATCACGACAAATGACAAAGATTACCCAAGCATAGTAAACAATATCTTATTATTTTTTATAAAAAACTTGACACCTATGTTATATCAATACACTATATTATATTTTTAATACAACAATTAGAATATCCAACAAGAAATACCTCATTAGAAACTTGTCACTTAGAGTAATTTCTTAATTAAGCCCCCAGATAGATTTAAGTAATAATCATAATTAAGTTCGTTGTTGGCGTAATTACGTTATAAACAAAACCATTTTCCCTATTAGAGGACATATCTTTGCTAATCTTTTTGATGTCTATCACGATTTCACACTTTGTTCTCTACTACTAGGCTTTTAAATAATTTTCTTTACTTTCGAAAATTATGAATTAGTAATATCTTTTTAAAATATTAGTTGGTGCACCAAAAAAGTGGTCACGAATCCAAGCAAGGAAGTAAAGGATGAATCAAAAAATTTCTTCTCTTCTTTTGACTTGGTTAGCACTTAACACTTACGATTATATGAAAGAAAAAAACTTGTCAACTACATATTGAATTATGAATTGTTACATTTAAAGTTGATAATATGAATTGCTTAATATGAATTTGGCATAGTTATTGGTTGATAATATGAATTGCTTAAAACATTAATTAAAAGGGAAAAAGAACCATCAAAGGATGTGGTGCAGTAGATGAAATTATTTCTCTCTAAAATTAGAGATTTTTTGGTTTTGAGTTTTGAATATGAAAAAAATCTTGGTAGTGAGCGCTTTCATGAATGAACCCTATGTGATATGAATCTGAATTAGTTAGATTTCAATATCAATATCAGATGTCGGATGGAAAGACAAAAGGAAAAAGGAAAAAGAGAAGAAAATATGCTAATAAGGAGTGGATAAATTATTTTAGTAGAGTAAAAAATGTTCTTCCAAATCTTGTAATAAAAGTAACAAAAACTAGTGTTAGGGGTTAATTGATTCCCTCTTTTGTCTATGCTTTTGGATTGGGTCTTTGCTTGAGTCCATTCATTTATGTATTTTCTTTTTTCTTTTTCTGTTTTTGTCAAAGGTGGTTCAATTGTGACCCACAATTGGCACTTTGACTGGGACACTCAAAGAATATTTAGAAATTATGTTTGTTCTAAGATGAAGATATCATTTGGTCCATGGGATCCCTTACGTGTAATTTATATTCTTAAAAAAAAAATTATTATATTTTTATATAATATTTGAAATTTACTGGCTCAATCAATCAAAGTTTATGTTATCTCAATGAATGGTGGAT
Organism: Capsicum rhomboideum; assembly: GCA_031232105.1. Classification (NCBI taxonomy): domain Eukaryota; kingdom Viridiplantae; phylum Streptophyta; class Magnoliopsida; order Solanales; family Solanaceae; genus Capsicum; species Capsicum rhomboideum. The sequence continues at coordinate 8,591,905 of CP124711.1, forward strand.
CCCATACAAATTTAGAACTCAATATTGTGTGTGTATATATTATTAATTATTAATAAATATAAATCTCTTGAAGAATTAGAAGGCATAGTATATATATTGTGATATGTTATTTGATTGAAATTCTGATTTTACAGACTTAGAAAGAGAAACTGTCATCTCATTCAATTCAATTGGGATTCCCTGGACCTAACGAGTCACTTGGAAAGAGTAGCTTTTTCCATCAAAATTTTTTCTTTGAGAACACTCATCTTGTCGATTCTTCCCCTCATTCCTTTTATCTTAGATATCGAGATGTTCATGCAAAGCACATGCTAAGCAAGTGGTACACTTCACACCAACTCAATCACCAAAAATGTTAAAAAAATACAAGCAATTGGACACTTTCTCCATCATAAAATTAATTTTACTAGTATCTATAAATTTTAAATTCTATCACTGTTTTGTCTATCCTAAGTTTATTTAATTGTCAATATTTTATTTTTTTTTGTGTCAACATATGTGGCAAACTTTTCTTTTTATCACATTAAAAAAAAATATCACCTTTTTATAATTGAAAATAATTTAACTTTAAAGTTTCCTATTTTCCTTAATATAATGATTTATAGCACACAAATGGTCAAGATGATATTTTAGACTATAAACTTTTTTTTTTAGAAAAAGAAAACTTTCTTAAATTTTATTTGTGCCAAATCAAATAACAACAACTTATTTAGTATAACTTCATAAAATAGGGTGTAAAGAGAGAAAAGTATACATAGACCATACTTCCATCTTAGAGATAGAGAAATTATTTTCGATAAAAATTATTTTCGATAAACCCTCTATTCAAAAAATTGCTAAGCCAAAAAATAACAAAAATACAAAAAACATCAAAAAATAAAGTGAGGGTAAATTAAAACGAAAGAAGTATTTGATAATTATTTTATTTCCTTCGTTTTTAAAAAAGTGATTTTTAGCGTGGGTATACACTCTTTGTTTTTTAAGAATGAGTAGTTTGTTAAATAGTGTATCTAAGCTAAAAAGATCACTTATTTAAGAATAGAGGGAGTATCATATATTTCCAAAAGCACAAAGGAATATTTAATTAAAAGTGCAATCTCATGTACTAAAGTTTCTGCTATGTGCGGGTACGAAGAAGGGATAGACCATAAGATTTATTGTACGTAATTTTATCTTTATAGTCCGAACGTTTTCTGAACCCTATACATAATGAAATTTTAGAGAGTGTTTGGATTGACTTATTTTTAGGTGCTTTTGACTTTTAAGCACTTTTTATTTTTTGGAGGTGTTTACTAAGACACAAAGTGCTTCTTTTATTTTAGACTTAAAAAGTACTCCTATAAAAAAAAAAAAAGGAAAAAGGCTCAAATATGTCATCGAACTATTGAAAATGGCTCATTTATGCCATCCGTTATAAGTTTGGCTCATCTATGCCATCGCCTTTAAAAGTTTGGCTCATCTATGCCACTGCCGTTACAGAAAAGTTCATTTGTGCCATTCTTTTGTAACGGTGATTTTACAAAATTATTTTTGCCACATGAACTCTTATTAGAAGTCCACGTCACAAAATTCAAAATCAACCAATATTATTTAAATCAAAATAAAAATAATAACCATTAAAATAAAGCCCGACATAATTAATGGGTTTGATTTTTATTTTTAATTAGTCCAATTTTTATTTTTAATAAGTCCAATTTTTATTCTAACTGTGTGGATCAAATTTATTTTAATGAGATTGATTTTTAATTTTTTTTTAAGTAATATTGGGTGATTTGGATTTGGTAATGTGGACCTCTAATAAGCGGTCAAGTGATAAAAATGGTTTTTCAAAAATCACCATTATAAAATAATGGCACGAATGAACCTTTCTGTAATAGCAGTGGCATAGATGAGCCAAACTTTCAATGGCAGTAGCATAAATGAGCCAAACTTATAACGGATGACATAGATGAGTCATTTCTAATAGTTTGATGACATATTTGAGCCTTTTCCCAAAAAATAATAATCAATAATCCAGTTGATTGCTACTAGCTTTTAACTTATAAGTCAACAACAACAACATATTCAATGTATTCCCACAAAGTGAGGTATAGGAAAAGTAAAATGTATGTAATTTATATCACTACCTCAAAAAAAGTAGAGAAATTATTTTCAATAGACCTCCGACTCAGGATAAATAATAATATAACAAATAAAAAATATGCTTGTAAGTTGATTAAAAAAAAACTACTGTAATTCAAACATCCTCTCAGTACATCAAACTATTTGTTTCTAAAATATAGTATTCTCTCCGTTTTAAAAAAAATGACCTATTTTTTTTTTTAGTCTGTTTTAAAAATAATGATCCTTTCCTTTTTTTGGCAATACTTTAATTCCAACTTTCCACGTGACATGTTTAAGACCACAAGATTAAAGGACATTTTTATACATTTGACACAACTTTAATTTATGACCACATAATTCAAAAGTCTTCTTTATTTTCTTAAATTTCGTATTAAGTCAAACTAGATTATTTTTTTTAAAATAAAAAAAATATTTAAATAAAAATAAAAAAATCTCATTCATCCCATCACACCCACGAGTGGGCGATATTCTCTAAAGAATATCAATCAGTTGAAAAAGAAGATCCAAAATTGAAACAGACATAAATCTCGATATCTCCGATCCAACGTGCACTGTCCTTTTAAGGATCAGAATCAGCCACGTAACTCTAATCTTAGCCGTTCAATAGTCACATCAATTGTCAGAAAATGTACGATGATGATATGGTTTCCACGTGCGGGTAAAATACTTTTAGGACCTGATTGGCCATGAAAACTACAAGCGTATTCACTTTATTTAAGTAGTATTTTTAAAGTTAAAAATAGAATTAAAATTGTATTTGACCAAAATATTTTTAAAATATTTTAGATTTTAGATGTATATTTTTATAAAGTTATAAGAGAAATTGAATCCAAAAAAATAAAAATACCTCAAGAGGTATTCTTCAAAAAACAAAAAATTATAAAAATATATTCTAAAATGCTTTTTTAATTTTCATGATCAAATAAATATTTTGAAATAAAGTAAAAATATATTTTAAAATATTATAAATAATATTATGGTCAAACCCCTACCGAACGGTTGGATAACTTTCTCTTTCAGTTTTTGCATGAAACAGTGGAAAAGATTATCTTATTACTAAAAGTTTTTGCTTGAATAGTTTTTACTTTAAACAAATGCAAAATCATTTTCACATATTTTATGAACAAGTTGGTTTAAGATTTGCCCATAATAGCAAAGTGTGACGTTGGATAATGCTTTTTTCTCAAGCCGATCAGATATGAGCTCGGCTTAGAATGTCAATTAACTATTCTCTCCGTTTTAATATGTCTGACTTATTTTTCTTTTTAGTCCGATAATATTTATAGTGAAGAAATGTTTGGCGATTTTCACAACTAAGCACACTAGTCATCAAGAAATTTAGTAGGCATTTGGCCATTGAGACGGAAATAATTTCATTTTATTTAAAAAAAATTAAGTTAAAATTATATTTTGCCATACTTTTTAAAATTTAAAGTGTTTAAATATAAATAAAAGGGTGAAAAAGTGAATTGAAAAAAAAAAAAGAATTAGGTTATTTTTACTTTTTCAAAATACAACTTCAAATTATATTTAAAATTTTGTTATCAAACAATAATCTTTGAATAAAATAAAATAATTTTCTAAAAAAAAAAGTAAAAATTTCTTATAACCAAACGAAGATAAAAAAATTGCTCGTCAGTTACACATCAAAACTCAAAAGGAAGAACAAGACCAAATGAAAGAGGATACTTGGTAGATTGAATTTTTTTTCCTGTTTAGTTATTACGTACTTTTACTTGTAAGTACTAAGATAAGATTTACTTGAATGCTAGTTCAAGACACAATAATAATCATTAATTAATGAGGTATTATGATAAAATAGTTATATTAATAATTATTTTCTTAATGAATATGTCAAGTCAAGATGTGACAAGTAAAAATAAATAAAAAAAATATTAAATATCAGCAAATCAAATATGAACAAATAAAAATAAATGAAGAAAGTACACATAATATCAAATATGAACAAATAAAAATAACCAAAATGAGTACATAAAAGTATTAAACAACTAGTAGCAATCAAATGTAGAGTTCCAGAGTATTATCAATAAGATTAATACTCCCACGTTTTATTTTATTATTTTAATTTATTTGTCTATTTTATAAAATTAAGATAGATTTATCATTTTATTTCAATACTATCCTTCTCATGACCATTAGGGGTTGTTTCATTGGGAACAAGTTATTCTGAAATTAATTATCCCACCATGTATATGAGATAATTTATTACAGCATTATGATATAAATAATAAGATAAATAATTCTGATACTAACTAATACCTCCAATTAAATGCATGATAAAATAATTTTATATTTTATTCCGAATTTATTATATTTAATACCTTACACTAAATGAATCCTTAGTAGTCAAATGTGAGTATTAAGTTCATATGGACCGAATAAAATGAAACGGATGGATTAACTCCGAGAGTAATTAATCCACAGTAATCCAGCTCAAAGCCAAGCTTGGTACAACATAAATATTCTGGCTCTTACTTGTTTGACCATTGACTCTCTCTCTCTCTATCTATCTATCTCCGCCACCACGTGCTCTCCACATGCCCCTCTATATATACCTTCTTCTCTTCCTCCTCCGCATTCACACTTCCCCTAAATTCCGTCGATACAAAATCTCAATGTCAAACAACCACCGTACCTCCACCGTCGACCGCCGGAACACTAACCCTAGCCGGCTCCAACGGCGAGCTCCGGCGTCGATACAAATCAACCGTTCAACCGATTGGAATGTAGCTATACCTCTTTTATCGCCGTTGATTACTTCTCCTGATGGTGAAGGAAATCTCAAATCGGCGATGAATCGGCTCGCTAATTCAAAAGAGGAGACGAAGAAAGAGGTAACGGCGAAGCCGGTTACGGCGTTTAAGAAGTGGCAACATCCAGCGGCGCCGTTTTGTCACGAAAACGGGCCAATGATTCAGTTTGTATGTAATGCAACTGCCGATAGACGGTGATATTTATCCATCTACAAATCTGAATCTAGTTGATTGATTTTGGATGGTGAAAAAATATACATAGAGCTCTCATTGAAGCTGCTTTTTATAAGCAAATTGTTGATAGTTTGTTTTACGTTAGGATGGAGAATTTTGTATAACTAGACTATTAACAAGTTATGGGTACTGATCCAGGAAAAATTATGTCTTTCTCCTTTTTTCCACCTCTATTCTCCATTGTTTTTTTCTTCATCACTCTCGCTCGGTGACTCGAACCTACAAATTTTAGGAGTAAAGGCTAAAAATACATACTCCCTCCGTTTCATTCTATTTTATGTGGTCTAATTTGACTGGACACAAAGTTTAAATAATATTTATCATATTATCTTTTACAATAAAAATTGTTCTTGTAGTAATTTTATTTAAAAAATAAAAGATATATAATGCATTTATTTTGTAATTAAGTGGGATCAATAAGGGTAAAAGAGTAATTGTGCCTTTAAAAAATTATCAAACAAAGAAATGTGATATTTTTTTTGGGACGGATCAAAAAAAAAGTAAGTCACATAAAATTAAACGGAGGGAGTACTATTCGAAAAGGGAATCTTAGGGCTAATTTGGCCATATGAGATGAAATTATGATTTGAAATCATATAATATGAGTTAAGTTTTGTTTGGATATGCAATTTGAGATTCTTAAATTGTATTTATTTCTTATAAACAAAATTTTTTTTATAAGGTTTGAAAACTATCAAAATTACTTTAATTCTTCGTACAATCTTATCAAATAAGGAAAAGTTCATAAAAAAAGTATAATACACTATTATAAAGATATCCTAAAAAAAATATAATATTTATTGATCAAATTTTAGCTTAAAAATTAAGTAAAATTGAACATGTGACGAAAATGAGATAGCTTTGTGTAAAGCTATAAAGTTCGTAATTTGATATACAATAAAAAAATTTATGTTGGTGAGAATAATGATTATATGACATATAAATGGCTTAAAAATTAATAAAAGTAATAATGATGGGGCTTTTTTTTATAAAATAAAAACTTGTGGATCAATTTTTGTATTTTAAAAAAAATAAAATCATGATATGAAATTTCAAATCACACTTTTTGGAGAATTTGAGATTTTATATCATGATATGAAATTATGAGATAAAATCACATATCCAAACGCTGATTTCATCTCATAATTTCAAATTATGAACTTCACATCGGATGTCCAAATGCCTACTTAGAGTAACTTTGTGAACTTTTGGGTTAAAACTGTGGAAACAAGTACTAATGCAAAATAAGACTCTGTCTATTAGATTCTTATGATTCTATCCTTCCCCGAACTCCAAACACATCTCAGATGCTTTAATTCTTTGAGTTGTCTTTTTTATACTTACTATTCGACCAACTCCTCCGTATTTTTATTGTTTCTTTGATGAGGTGGTAATGCGAATGTGTAAACGATAGCTGGCGTTTGTTTTGCTTTGGAACGAAATGAAAATGCTTGTTTGGATTTTTGAGTAGAAAGGGAAACAAATGGAAGGAAAATGTTGAGGAATGGAAAAGTTGTACTCTCTCCATTAGAGAGTTAATCTGATTGATTTTTAAACATTTATTAAATAAAATTAAATTAATATTTAAGAATCATAAGAAAAATATATAGGTTGTTTTTTTTAATTTGAATATATTTTAAAATATTGATTAGAGTTTAAACAGTTAGATTCTAGAAAAGTGAAATATGATAAATATTTGAAACAGAAGAATTACCGGTTAAGTTGTTAGTATTAATGACAAATATTATCATTCGACTATAAGTACTTTGCAACTTTAATCTCGAAATTTATGTGATTATTGTTGAATAATGTCTTCTAATCGTAAACTTAAATTAAAAAATACATGTTCAGTAAGATAAATAAGTATTTCGCATTGATAATGTGGTTTAGTGGACAGTGATGTGTTAAGAATTATAGAATTTTAGGTTCAATGTTAGTAATTTCTTTTATATTTTAAATTTTCGTGAACGTAGTCAATATCACACGCCGAACATCATGACTATAAGAAAAAACCTTCAATTTAATATACAAGAAATATATATACCCCTCATTTCTTTTATGAAAACAATTTAATGGTTAATGAAATGACGCAGAAATAAGTGATTTTAAGCTCAAATATTAGATGATTTCTTTACCGAATACCGCGAAAAAGGGTTCGATTTTTGCCAGTAGAATAAAGAAGCTCCTTTTCTTTTTTCTTTTTGAATATACACATGAATTTAAATCCAAATATCACATTCTGCAATAGGGCTTCCATTTATTGTTTTGTAAAAAAACTTTTTAGTGATGAAAAGGATAGCAAAAATAGTAGTAGTAAAAGAACGGTCTGATGCACTAATACTTTCGCTATGTGTAGGGTTTGGGGAAGGGTAGAATCACGAAAATTTATTGTATACAGTCTTACCTTGCATTTTTGCAAGAGGTTGTTTCCGCACTTAAACCCATATGACTTCCAAATTATATGAAGATAACTTTATCAGTTACTCCAAAACTCGTGTCAAAGCAAAAGAGGTGTGGTAGTAGTAGTACCTAGAAAGCAAAAACTAAAAGGGCGTCCACTTTGGATGATTGTAAATGATGATAACATATTTGCTCACCTTTTTGCTTTTTCCTTTTCCACACAAATAATTTTATACAAACACCTCACGTCTTATTGTTCTTGTCTATTTTTGTTTCCTAGATACGTATCTTATCAATTTGTCTCTTCAATCAAACAAAATAAGCCTAGATCATTGACAACTAAGTCCACTAGTTTTTCTTATTGATACCAAATAATTCACAGTCAAGAGTAACAATTCGAACTTGTGTTAAGAGGTCACAATTCGAACCTTTATATTGGGAGTGTGAATTTCAATAATCTTAATCACAACTAGTAGCAGACTTTTAATATGAAATTTAGAGGAATCAAATAAAAAAGAATATTTTAAATCATATATATAACTATAATGATATATACGATCAATCTAATATTTATTAAATTTGAAAAAGAATTAGAAGAAATGTCCGAGCATCTTATTTTGATTTCTTGAATCAAGATATTCATGAATCGAGATCTTGTTGATGTATCATGTATATAGATACAAATAATCCAATAAGAGCTCTTTTCTTTAACTAAAACTCTTGATCAATCTAATATTTGTCAAAGATCATTAGATTTGTACGTATATGAACTACCTTTCGCATAGCCGTCAAAGATTGTGATGGAGTTGGACGTATTTTTTTATTTTTAATCACAGATCTCGAGTTTGAATTCTGAATATGAAATTCCTTTTGGTAGCAGGGGCGGACCCACAGATAAAAAATGGGTGCTCGAGCACCCATTGACCTCGTCTCGGAATAGGTATAATTATATAAGAAATTGAAGAAAAAGGATATAATAAACCAAAAAGCACCCACAAACATAAAGTCTGGTTGGGTGCTTTGGTTTAACAGTGGTGCTGGAAACTTTTAAGTGATAGCCTGTGCAAGTTCGAACCCCAGTGGAGTCCTTTTAGGCATTTTTTTTAGTTCTTTTGTAGCCACTGTTTTGACCCAAATCCCATTGCAATTTTTGTGTTACCTTCTTCTCTTCTTTTTTTTTTTTCTTTTTTACTTACACATAATTTACCATAGCATAGAAAGAAAGAAATTCGACTTCATAAATAAAGAATTAAAGACTCCAAAGTTTGATCCCTCTTGAACATTTTTTTTTTTTTTACCCCTCCTGAACCTGAACTTAACCAAACAATTTTTTTTTTAGTTGGTTGCGTTTTTCATCAAAGCTCACGATGTCCATAATACAAATATGAAAAGTTTTAATCAAATTTTTTCTTTGTCATGATCAAATAATTGTGCACTTATACTATATGATTAGTAGTAACTATACATTCAAATAGATTGAGCACCCACGAACCCAAAATTCTGGCCTTTCAGATCCAAAAAATCATTGTGGGGAGATTTTCTCAAAGCTAAGTATTGCCAAAGGGCCAATCCAGTTGCCAAGAAATGGGATACAGGGCAGGCTAATTTTATGTTGTCGTGAGGCTTTGGTTAGGCCGACTACTATAGGGAAAACCAATCAAAAGAGAAAAGAGAAAGGACGGTTGTGTGAACACTATCCGAATACTAACCGAGGGAGAAGGGGTACAGGGATCAGGGGACATGTCCGAAAGTCCTCTGAAAAAAGAGGACGACGGGGGAGAGGCTGTGCTTGACAGATGAGGACGGTGTGTGCCCTCAGAGGCAGGATGCGAAGGGGAATGATTGACCCCCCTAGCCTTACCAACCCCAGGGAAACTCCGAATACAGGCCTAGATCGTTTGTACAGACAGACTTTTTGGGTGCTAAGATCCAAAGTCGAGAGGGAAACAGCCCAGATCGTACGCTAAGGTCCCTAAGCAATCACTTAGTGGAAAAGGAAGTGATCGAGCGATTGTAACATCTGCTGATGTACCTCATAGTTGGGTTGTGCCTTCCTTAGGTGTCAAATGTGATGCTGTACCTGGTCGTTTAAATCAGACCTCTATTTCGGTACAACGAGAAGGAGTTTACTATGGTCAGTGCAGTGAGATTTGTGGAACTAATCATGCCTTTATGCCGATCGTCGTAAAAGCTGTTCCTAGGAAAGATTATGGGTCTCGGTGCTTCTATATAATCTCTAATCCGAGTCTTACCCCTATATATGTGGAAATTCTGCTACAAATGGATTAGATGCACGGAACTCACCTAAAAACCCGTGCCAAAGATTGAGGACTATGAGGGTACGGTGTTATCCTTGTACTTTGTTTGTTGCCCTGGTTGTCCCCACACCCCCTTATCATGCGTGTCTGTGGGAGCAGTTTGTGCTAGCGTTTTGGCGCTCGCCTTAGGGCGAAGCCTGGGGCGGTCTCTGCCTTCTTAACACGCGGCACACCAACTTGAAGTCTGATTTGAAAATCTCTCTCTACCTTCACTTCTCGCGCCCTTCTCGTAGTTTTGACTTGCTCTTAGGCTACCGTATCCACATCAAGGTGACAGGATTCGAACCTATGGCCCTCTGTACCCAAAACAGATGCGCTGACCAGACTGCGCTACACCTCGTCTCACCACCGCGTACTCTTCCTCTATGAGCGAGACTCCATCCAAATCTGCCACTCCTTGGGCGAGGCCCAGTAGCCTATTGAGTTAGATGAGCTACATGACTTTCATTAGCTCCTAGCGCAGCATATCTGAATTCACTATAGGTTTAAGAGTGACTTGCTTAGACTGCTGAATAACCTTCACTTTAGCGAGCTGTAGGACAAAAAGATCATTAAAAAAGCGTGAGCCGTTATTAAAACATTATAAAGTTGATGATTCCCACCAAGAATTTGATCGCCGGGTCGTGCTAATTCCATACGAATCAGTACTGAGAAGCATGTGCCCATCACTCCAGCAATGGCACCGAAGATGAAATAAAGAGTCCCTATATCCTTGTGGTTAGTGGAGAACAGCCATCGGACCGGATTTGTCATAAAATTGAGATTATTTCGTTTCCTTCCTTATCAGAGAGGGAAAATGTTCAAAGCACCACCTTCGTCAATTATCTTGATGTCGAAAGGGAAGAGGACAAGGTCTTACTTACTTAAAAGTCAAAAAAAGGGGAAGTTTCCTGTCTTAGTTTCACTTCCTTGAACTGGCTACTACCGCGCAACGTGCGATCAGCAAGTGAAGGACCGATCCTTTTGCGCCAATACTGTTGCGAGACTGGTACTTGGCGGCTCACGAGCAACATATAGACTAAGGTTGCCCATCACTCCCTCGCTCTTTTTTGAAGGCCCTTTCAATTCTCTTTCTAGTAGCCGCTGTTTGGTAGAGAGTGTTTTACCTCCCAAAGTGGGACTTTACAGCATGAACTCAAATTAGCCCGACCTCAAAATAGATACCAAACACCATGTTAAAAAAAAAAAAAAACAACATCTTTCTCGTCTTTATGATTAGGCCATGAAAGAACATTGGCTACCACTCTAGCTAGTCACATCACTAAACCTCTTATCCCAAGCTGTAAAAAATGACTAATGAAATCATTGCAATTAGTGATGGGGAAGGATTAATTATCTTAATTACATATTACTATTGCTAATGTTTTTTAGTGCATACTACTATTGTTAATGTTACGCTGCTGTATGAACATTTTGTTCTATAATGATTAATATTCCCTATGTTCATTATTTCTAGTAGTTCATGAAGTTTTGTGAAGGGATATACAATAAATTCTAGGATTTTTTATTTTTTTTTGTAGATTGCTAACTTTAGGACAAGAATTTTGGTTTTTTGTTTTCACAAATAATGAGAGCCTAAAGAATAAAAGGAAAATTAAAGATTAAGGTAAGCTTACATTAGGCTGCCTACTTTAGGCAACTCTTTTGTTGGGCTGACAACAAATAGAGTTCGACATAGATGGCCAATCCGAAATGCAAATTAAAATTTGAACTTTTTGAATATTTGGTTTATATTATGGATTTTAATTTTAAAATTTATGAATTTCAAATTGACTATCAGATTTAGTATATTTTCCAAAACTTCAAAATTATGACGCCTTATAGTCAGCCTTATTCATATTATATGTGTTCAATGCAACTTAGTATGTTCAATTATCAAAGGTTCAATAGATTAATATTTTACGATATTCTATTCATAGTATTAGCTAGTAAGTTCAATAGAAAATTACATGACATGAGCGGCATGATGACCTCAATCTTTATTAATTCTAGAAAGTTATGCATTTTAAGAAGCTACTATTAGATGATCAATTGAGGATGTTAATTGCAATGGCTTGCCTTAACGACTCAAAGTCAAACAAAAAATCCGAATTGTCCAAATCAATTGATCCAAAAGCACTTACAAAATTCAATCCAATTTAGATTTGGATTGTGATTTCGAAAATTCAAAATGAAATTTTGATATTCAATTCGATTATTCGAAATGTCCGAACGCCCATTCTGAACCATAAAAAAAAGCAAATTTACTTCAGTTTGACTATCTCAATTAGGATAGTAACTTATTATATACGTTAATAGTGAAAGAGATATACTGTTGATGCATTTTAATCAGTTATAAGTACTATTTCCAACATATTCGCTTATCAAGCTTGCTATGAAATAATGAAATAGTAATTGGTATTATTAATTTATTATTGGTTAATTTAACTATAATGTATTAATGTGTTAACCTAAATGATACATCTAGTTTAATAACCTATTATTAAACAACTTAAGGTAGGATAAACTATTGTATTTGCTTAGGTCCATCTTTAAAATTAATTTGAAAATCAAGATAATAAATAATAGTAAGAGAGAAGATGAGGAAATAGATTCAAAACAGACAAGCATTCTAAGGGTCCGTTTGGACATGAAAACCAAAAAAATATTTACTTTATTTGGTATTTTTGAAGTTGAAAATAAAGTTGGAGTTGTGTTTGGCCATAGTAATTTGGAAATGGGGTATTTTTAAAAAAAGGATAGCCCGGTGCACTAAAGCTACCGCTATGTGCGGTTTTCGAGAAAGGGCCCCACCACAAGAGTGATTGTACGCAATCTTACCTTGAATTTCTGTCAGAGGTTGTTTCCAAGGTTTGAATCCGTGACCTCCTGGTCACATGACAACAACTTTATCAGTTACTTCAAGGCTCAAATGGGGTATTTTTCAAGTTAAAAAATATAAAAAGTGAAAATAAATATAATTTTTTTAGAGTTTTATGAAAATTTGGTTATTTTTATCAAAATAAAAAAATTCATTTTTTTTTTTGAAATCTTGAGGTGTTTTTCAAAAATTCAAATATTATAAAAACGAATTCTGAATATTTATGACCAAATAAGTATTCTCAAATAAAGTAAAAACGTATTTCGAAATATTGTGAATTCATGATCAAACGCCTACTAAGTCTAGGCTTCGTACACCGGCCTAACAAATTATAATATTATATTAGTTGTATTGATAATTTTATATTACTATATGTTAGGGATGTTTGATTTGATTTTGAATGGTCTACCACACAAATAAATAAGAAACACAATCCATGCAAAACATGATCCTCTTCTTTTAATTTATTCCTACAACAATCTACTCAACTTGGCTTTGTAGTTAATGTATTTTTTTAAATCTAACATGATATATTTTATTTGAGTCGAAGATATATTGAAAATACTTTATTTATCTTTGTAAAATAAGAGTAAGATTACATAGATTTTGCTCTTTTCGATTCTCATATGTGGAATCAGAGGCGGAGCCAGGTTCATTCAAATGTCCTTCGACGAAGAATTATACTATTCATATATGATTAAAATTATTTTTTATATATATATAATAGATGTTGAACCCCTTTTAATTTGTTTGTGTATTTATCTTTTTATATTTTTAACTCATACGGTGAAAATCTTAGCTCCGCCACTACATGAAATTATATCAAATATATTATTTTAATAATCCATTCAACGTCAATACACTAGAAAAGTATTACTAGATGCCAACTTCATGAAATATTATTATAGTATTCATATGTTGACACTTTATTATGACTCTTTTTTAGGAAAATAGTTAATAGTATTTGTGTAGGTTTGACTATCTTTGGAGAATAGAGGTTTTTCTATTTTCTGCCCCAAGATAGGCTATTGTGATTTTTTTTTTTCTTACTTAAATTATATAATGGGTAAGATAATTTTTTTTTTACACTTTCAATAAATTTAATATGTTAATTAGTTACTAATTTTGTCAAATTACTAATTAATGCTTATAAGAAAACATGTAATTAGGTAATAAGTGATCTGATTGTATTAAGTAATATTTTTACATCATTAATACATATTTTAAACTATTTTGATTATATGTACGTGTAAAGAATTTTAACACCATTAGATTACTTAAAAGGTTATACTGAGTAACCTTATTTAACAAGCCTCGAGTGGTAAAATAAATAATAAGCAACATGTTGTAATAGATTAAATTGAGCATTTGATAATAAAATTCTTCACACTATGTATTTACTTCCTCTGTCTTATTTGAACTGTCACCTTAGCTTAAAAAAATTATCTCAAAATATGTGTTATTTTAGAAATTCAAGACCAAAGTAGACAATATCTTTCACTATACTCGTAGCATTAAAGAAATAGACAATATCTTTACCTATACTATTATTCAACTCTCAAAAACATTTAAAAAATAGAAGTAATTTAATAAATTATATCTTGTATTAATTCATTTTTTTCAATGAACGTTCAAAGAGCTAAACTGATAGTTAAAATAGAATGAAGAGAGTATAACTTAAACTCTTAATATTAATATAATATAGTAGCTAGTGTGAACATAAATATATAGAGCAAATGAAAGTCTTAAACCGTTGGCGATTACTACAGAGAAAGTCTAAAAACTAATAAACCCACGACTTAAATATGCTGAAATATGGCACTTCGCTTGGTGATCGAGTTGGTTGAGTAAGAAATTGATCTCTCTTTGTTCTAGTTTTATATCATCTACATCCGTTTTTCGATCGAGCTTGTTACATGAAATTTGTTTAGTGCATGTATCGTTTGCGGACTATTATTGAAGCAGAGTTACCGAGGACGTACTCAAAGAGCAGCACCTGCTGTAATTCAGTGTAATCTCACAAGTGAAGTACGGGGAGGGTAGTGCCTATGCCCTTACCCTGCTGTAATTTATTATTTATCCAGTGACAACCCTTCCAGTGTTCGAATCTATGAATTATATTAAGAGTGTTCAAAATTTTAGTATATGTCTCTAAAATGTTATTTTGACCTATATACATAATATTATTTTTTATATACACAATATAATTTTTCAACGAAGATGTTCGAGTGACCACCCCTAGGTCAATACTCAATATAGCTACACCAGTGAACCCTTTATCAGGATTTATTATAGTATTAATAATTTAAAATTATATATATATATATATGGGGGGGAAAAGATCCAAAAGAGTAGTCTAACCTGTCGTCTGCCTTGTAGTTCTTAGGAAAATTAATTTGGTAATCAATCTGTTTAACTAACAAAGAAAATTAGGTGCATGTAGAGTTAAATTGTCAACATTAATTATTTTGACATTGAAAATTAGGTTATTATTTGCCTTATGGTGTCAGCTTACTTTAGGTCTACTAATATTATTTCCGTACTCATTGTTCTTCGAAGATAACGAAGTATGGGATAAATTTTGCATTTTTAAATTGCTACACGTCAATGTCATAAAACTACTAGTTTAAGTTATATCACAAAAAACAAATTAGAATATATTGATAACTGAAAAACCAAAGGTGTTATTAACTTACCGTCAATACTAAGGTCATCTCTTGTATACGCTTTTACTATTTTATCAGGTATTTTCTCATTTCTACTGATATAAGTATTAAATAACTTTGTATATCAAGGTTTAATCAATGTTAAAAATTTATCTAGTATTTTTTTTTATCTATATTGAAATTTGAACTTTTTACTTGGACTGAGAATCTATCGAAAACAATTACTCTATTTTTACAAGATAATAATAAGGTATGCATACACACCACCTTTATCAGGCGTATCAAAAATTTTAAAAAGTTTGGTGCACTTGTGTATTTAGGATTATGTTTTAATATTTCACCATATATAGGGATTTTTTGAATTTAGGTGTTACATACATATTTAAGTAATTTTTTTAAAAAAAAACAGAATTGTTATATATGGCTTGAAGTAGGTGTCCATACCTTAAGATACGCCCCCTGTTCAAGTTATAATAGACAATCTCTAAACTAATTTACATATATCCTCTATGTTTAATTTTCTTCTTCTTTTTTTTTAAAAAAAAGAATAAAATAAAATCTACTTTTCTGAATCATGAACGATGGATACTAGGGGAGCGTTTCATGTATCGATTTGTATAGTATTATAACTAACACATTAAATATTCTCCAAGAGGAATATGTTCGAAAAAATAAAACTCAAAAGCACAAAGAAACTACATTCAGAACTTGCGAATAATTTGTTTTAATATTTAGATTTGTGTGAAAATCTTAGTGATCTATCAGGACTTATTGCAAGGCAAATTTTTTACTTTTAAAAGCTTGACCAAACACTAATTGCTGCTTAAAAGTGTTTTTAAAAATTTATTGGTCAAAGACAGATTGTTTCTCATCAAAAGTACTTTTTTGAAAAACACTTCTCAAAATAAGTTAATTTTAGAAGTTTGGCCAAATAGGTTATAAATAGTGATACGAAAATACGGTATTCGTACAATTGTTCCCACAAAGACAATGTTTATATACTTATAAACCAAACTCGGCCCAAGAAAAACATGGGCTTCTATAGACCACAGTTCTGCATTGTTGGCCCAAATAGGGTGAAGCCCCCTTATTGGGCCTTTTTGTTTGTATTCCCATGATTATGATTATGATTCTGTCTGTCTATGGTTTGCGCAAGTTGAAATAGTTGGGTAAAGATGGCTTGAGCAAATGATCGGAGGCAGAGCTAAAATTTTAAGTTTATTGATATTGAATATCTAAAAAGAATTTTTTTGGATTCTCGATATATCATTCATACATGTTTGATGAATTTTTGTTAAATATAAAATACAAGGTCTGAGCTAAAGTTATTGAGTTCTGCCGAAGCTGTAACTTCATCCCAACAATTGGTCAGAATCAACCCCTCAACTCAATTCAAGTTTGGGAGTTGAACATATTAGACTTTAAACAAATTAAAGTCTTTAGTTCATAAACTTTGTTTCAAATATTTGAAAAATGGTTTGGAATTTATTTAAAATAAGTGTTTGTTATCAACTAGCCCATTATTTCAACTTCAAATTAACATGAAATATGATATTTGAAAAAAACAAGTTCTACAAGTTTTTTAAGTTTACACTTACAAAATTTCAACTTTATTTTATGTCCAAATACCCTTTTTCAAAATAAATTCAAAATATAATCATTTTTTTAAAAAAATAAATTATAACAACCAAATTAACATATGCATGTGGAATCCACTTGATGTGCCTAAAATGAAACATCTCTTTCGACTTTGGGCTCCACAAAAGGACTAATCATTGGGCTTTACTGCATGGACTAGTCTGTTTTTGAAAGGCACATTTCTGTCCTAAATTTTAAATTGGGCCTTCCTGTATGGACTTGTCTGTTAATTATTGAAAGGCACATATCATGATTCAGATTTTTTAAATTTGTGGAAAATGGTCAAGTTATGTACTATTTGAAATTGACTTATATTATCCTCCGTTAAACTTTTGGTCTAATATTTACCTTAAAAGTCTTGGTTTTTGCCCTTAATCCATAACACGACTCTTACGTATTGGTAAATTTAAAACTTTTTCTCTAATGATTTAGAAACGGGGAGTCCACCTATATTCTGCATGCATCTTTATTAATGACAAAGACAAATACGAAACAATTTGCTAACAACAAGGATATAAATGGACCAAACATGTAACTAATGGCAAAAATGAACAATATGGGATAGGACAGAAGCAAGTTTGGACTTTTTCCTTCAAATCCGTAAAAGTGATTTGGATTATGTTTTGCATTAAATTTGCAATTTCATTTTCCCTGTAAGAGGCAACATTCATGAATAATGTTTATTCTGTAGTGAAACTAGGAATACCTCTACACCAATATATGTAACTTGTTCGTTTTTTCGACTACCAACATGAGACTTTATTTGCACAATCAATAATATAATCTCCTTCTCTAACTAAGTTCTACACCACTCATGACCATTCATGAGCTAATTTGCAGATTAACTGTGTGCCGCCCAAAATCATTCGATCCGAGGGTTTATGGTCACCAAAGCCCCCACGGATTTTCTTACTCAAGTGTGTTATAATTTAATGCTACGGGCAAAGGTAGCAAACCGACTTGTAGACGGTCAAAGATAATAAGCCCCGCTTCGCGCCATCACTCTGACATCTTCATACTCGTCTTGACAAACCATTGGCTCAGATGACAGTTGTTGGACTAAAACAATCCAAAAGTATTCTTAACACAATGTAATATTGTTTGCTTTGAACAAAGCTCGCACGATTTTTTCCAAAAAGTTTGTCACACTATTAAGAATATCCAATACTTTATCACAAGTAGATAACTTCTTTTTCTTTTTTACTTTTCACACGAGACTTTGTTCACATATGTCTAACATTATTTATTTAGCTATTCAGCGTTTATCATGGGCATGATAACAACTAACTAGTATAGTTGAGAAGAGTACGTACTTGTGTATTTATAATAAACAGAAAAAGGATGGACCATTAGAGTACTGATTTAATAAAAACTAGTAGGAGTAATAAAGATACCAACAACTTGGATCTTCAAACATGAATCTTCTTATGTCTACATCTAGGTTCTAGTACCACTTGAATTGAAGGTCATCTTTTAGAGTTAGAAATATGTTGAAATATCTCAAATCTCTGTCTCTATCCTGTGGCCATATTATGTTGAACTAACTTTCTTTTTTGGGGCATTTTTTCACTCGGCTGTTTGATATCTATATTGAAATCCAATTAAATTTAGATTCGCACGTTGCAGGACCCATTTCTGGGGGCGGCATTTCCAACAAGATTTTTTTCATTCTCCGGGCTCGAACCTGAGACCTATGATTAAAGATGAGAGAATATCAAGTTATTATAATCAACATGGGTTGTCTATTTTTGAGGGCGACACTCCCAACAAGATTATTTTCATTCCAAGGGCTCAAACATGAGACCTACGATTAAGTTAGTATAATCAACATGAGTTGTCCATTTCTGGAGGCGGCACTCCTAATAAATTTTTCTCCATTCTTAGGACTCGAATCTAAGACCTATGATTAAAGATGAGGAGATTTCAACCATCCCACAACAACCTGTGTTAATTAAACTAAATTAATTTTCTTTCGTAGCATGTTAGTCCATTTTTGGAGGTCAATTAATACTAACTTAATTGTCTTTACGTAGAAGTTTCAAGTATTTGAGTTGCATTTTGCAACCTCTCTATGTGACAAGGACTAGTGATAGTACGCGAGGCTGCATGAACTTCATTCGGTGTTCGGTATCTGATTTAATCGGATAATTTAAATTTGTACCATACAAAACCTATTAAATGGTGAAGTGTTTCAATGTTTCCTATCGGGATTATTTCATATACGAAACCCAAATTAAGAATAAAGAAATCATATTCATCCCATCAAATGCTAAAAGCACTTGTATTGAACTAGATTTCTAAATAAAAAGTATCAACAACAAGCACTTTTTAATGTTAAAATGACTTAAATACCCTTAAAGATGTTTACATCATAAAATAAATGGATTAATAAAAGATTTTTAATTTCAAATTGATTCAATACAAATTAATTAGTTCACCAAATTTTGAAATTGACAAGTAATAATTTTTCTCATTTTTTGTGGTCAAAATTCAAAACGAGTTGGTTCAAAAAGATAAAGAGTTATGTTTAGCTTGTCATGAAGACGTTCTTATTAAGAACTCATTGTCTTAATCAGTCTAATATTCTTTAATTAAACATTAATAAATGAGAGGATAAATTAAACGTTGTTTAAGACAGTTTTTATTTCACAGTAAATATTTTGGAGTAAATTAAAATTTTATATAAAAGTTGTATATAGTGTTTTCCCTCCTAAATATTCACAACAACTGCAAAAATTACTGTTCATTCACTGCAATAATTGTTTAAATAATGGTTACTTAACCACCATAAAATTATTCAAGATATATTATTGATGTCATATTTAATAAGACATACAAAAAAATATCCAATAAATTGTTGGGTATATTAATTCATCACCATTTGAATTCAATAAATTTGTCTAGCTTCCTGTTGCTAAGTTATTAGTTTTTAATTTAAAAAAAAAAAAGGAGGGTGGGTGGGTGGGGTGGGGTGGGCGAGGGGGGAGGAAATGACTGTATAGCTGTAATATAATTATATGAATTAAAGAAACAATGTGTAGTCCGGTGTGCTAAAGCTTCGCTATGGGTGGGGCCTTACCTTACATTTCTGTCAGAGGTTATTTTCAATGCTTGAACTCATAACCTCCTAATCACATGGCAGCAACTTTAGTAATTACTCCAATGTTCCCTTCTATTAATAAAAGAATCAATGAAACAAAAAAAGTAGGTTTATGGTTAATTATTAAACTGATCCTAATCCTAGATTACGTGCCCATGTTTCTTGTAATTAATCATGATTATAGTACCACTAAGGTGTTACGCGATCCTATTTAGCTTATCATGACAAGAAACTAAAAAAAAAGATAAGGTTGCTTTGTTCTTTCTTTTTTGTTTTTGTTTTCTGATAGAGACATGTATAAATAAATGTCTATTTTTTATCATCATATATATAAACCGGGGCAAAGCTAGAAGCCTGAATACAAATTCGGTCAAATTCAGTATCTTTTAATTTGCTTCAATAACATATTTATATTTAAAAATTAATTAAAGTATATGCAAATACTAAATTTCGAACAAAATTATTAACATTAGATTAAATCATCGTTCTAAAATTCAGTACTCATAAAATTGAAATCTTAATTCTGCGTCTGTATATAAATAATTATGTGGAACTTATAAACTAATTCACAAAACTTTAAAATCAAGTTAGGTTTTCTTTAAATATATAGGGGGCGGAATGGAGGCTAAACATTTAGGTGGCTCATAATCACTCGTATTTAATTATTAGGTATCGTTTTTGAAAAAATTAATTATCTTTTTTTAAAAAGTTATTTTGAAAATTTTTATGTGGGGAAAGAAAAGCAAACGAGGGAAATATATTTTAGCAAGAAGTAGAAATAATGGTATACCAAGCTTTACTTGGTGTAATAGGAGATGCAAAGCAATAAACTTTAAATCGGACTTTATATATGTATTAAATACTAGAATTGAATAACTATAAGTAATTAATTTTGAATTCAATAAATTAAATGAGTTATAATAAAAATTTAAAATAGATCATAAAATTCAAATTCTAATACGCCTTTGACAGCTTTATTTCCTCCATTAGGCTTAGGAGGAATTGAATCCTGTCATGGACTGAATAATTCCTTCTTCTTCTTTTTTCTTTTTTTTTTTTTTAAAAAAAATAAAAATAAAATTGAATTAGTCTAATAGTAGATATCAGATACTAGACAAGAAGGAGTTGCTCGGATGGTAAGCACCCTCACTTTCAATCCAAAGATTGTGAGCATGGGCGGAGCTACGTTGTAGCAAGGGTGGTCAGACGAACCTTCGCCTTGAAAATTATACTGCGTATATAAGTAAAATATTGTTGTTAATGATTAAATTTATAATTTGAACACCCTTGATACACAAAGGTGTTATAGCCAAGCGGTGCTAGGCACGCAGAAAAAGGAAAGTCGCATGGCGTGCACGATTTTGATTCCCAACCGTTTCTCACCTTTAAGCACTTGACCTTTTAATTGTAAAACAATAATCAATTATTTTGTAAATAATAGTTAATAAATTTGTAATTTTTGAAATAATTCAAAACTAATACTCCTTAATTATTAAAATAATTCTTTATAAGAGACGTACAACTTAAAAATCTAAGAAAAAAATTAAAGATTAGTAGACAATGGGATTTCAATCGATTTCACTTTGTTTTCTTTTTCTTTTTATTAAACTTTCAAATAAAACATAAAACTAAATATTTAATTTAAAGTTAATAAGCAAACCCTAAATTTTTTTTATAACAATGCTAAAAGCGAAAAAGGCTCCACGTAGAATTATTTTCTAAAAAAATCTAGTTTGATTCAACTCTTCATTTTTTACGTTTCGTTGTTATTATTGTTGTCAGCAGAGATCGGTGAAAGCTTGAAGTGTAAAAGTTAATTTTTTTTGGTCTGTCGTTCACTTCATATTATATTAAAATATTAAATATGAACATTAAAGCTAAATATTATGCAGCTTGATTTTAAATTTTTGGTACAATTATTCACAAAAAAATAGTTTTATTTTAAAATTTTCAATGCACCATTCATCAAAAAAAGAAAAAAAATTACTTATGCAATGCTTGAATACCCTTCGTAAAATTTCTGACTCCGTCACTGATTGTGAGTTTAAGTCACCAAGAAAACGAAATAGGTGGGATATCATATTAATTGAATGACTAAACAAAAATATAATAGTAATACTTTCCATGTTAAGAAAAGATAATGGCGATAAATCGACAATATAGGATACCTTCTGATAAAATTAAACTTTTACGACAAAGAAGAAAATGAAAAACTTCTATAAAATTCTCGTAGAATTGAGAACGAAGTTTTAATTCTGTACATACCAGATTATGAATCCGTGATTGCTTCGATTTTTTTTTCTTTAAAAAAAGAAGTTTCAGTTGTGTCAAACTTTTCACTTTCGAAAGAGTTTTTTTTTTTTTTTTGGACAACATTTCATATAGTTACATACAAAATTTCTATGAATAAGATCAAATTTTTTTCCAAGGTATTTTTATGAGCTTCCTCCTTAAGAAAGTCTTGAGAGAATTTATTTCGTCCATAAAAGAATTGCTCTAATATTTCACATATGCTTTAAATGAAAAATTGAAGTGGATCAATGTATTTTTTTGTTTTTCATTAAGTATCCAGTATTTGTTTTAGGGCTCGACTAATTTGAAATCGTATCGAAAAGTTTCACATTAAAAGATAAAGCATTTCCTACCAAAAAGGGCTTAATATGCTGACATCGAATCTGAAACCTTTAATTAACAATGAAGAAGTACTTATAACTTTACCAATTATCAAAGTGGATTAATGTAAATGTATGCTGGACCATATTTATATAAGAGCCAAACTATATAATGGCCACTGCTCTTTTAAAAAGACTGTTTAACATACCTTTAAATCAAATGATGATAATCCATCCATGATCCATATAAAAGTTTCATCAAAAGAATGGAAAAGTAGATACATTAAAAAATAAAAAATAAAAAATAAAAAAGGTAGGCAAAATCATTCTACTAATTGATTAGGTTAATTCTTGGTTACATATACTAAAAAGGGATATATAATTGATTGGTTGTTTCACTGTAGTGGTTAACAAAATTGATGACTTTTTGTTGTCAATAGAGGGGTACAATATGTCAAAAAGTAGAATCTAAGTTCTAAGTTTAATCAAATAATTAATGAACAAAAGCAAACCTTCTCCATCATATTGACATTTTTTAATCAAATTGAAATTCTATAATGTGACTAATTTTATTACCTTAATATTCTAAAAGATTGTGGGGCTAACTTCAACAGCCTTTTAATATTCTTCTAGAAAAAAAAAGTGATTCGTTGAGAAAATATGGAGAAACCATTAAAATAATAAAGGGAGAAGAAAGTTTAACATGCTTATGGAGGGAAACTTGTTTATCATTCTATATATTCTTCTTGGATAAGAAAGGAAAATATATTAAATTTCTCATGTGTGGAAATTAATTTATTTTTTTGAGAAAAACAAGTTTATACATAGTAGAAAAAATCAATTCCCGTGAAACTCTTTCATAGAAGTTCATTCTTATTCTTACGAAGCAAATAGCATATAAGTTGTATAACTGACGTTTCAAGCTCATTTGTCTCACGCTCCCAAATTTTACCCCTTAACCATCCCGCCCCTGCCACTTCATATTCGAGCCCCATCTCATAATTTTTTTTAGACGGCATATAAATGCTCTTAATTTTTTTTTGTTTTTTGTTTACTTAACAAACACTTAGAAATAATTTTAAAAAAATAATTTTTTTCTCAAGAATAAATTTTTCGGAAAAATATTTTTCCACTAAGGATATTTGAATTCATACCAAACACACTCTTTTTCAAAAAGAAAAAAAAAACAAAAAAACATACTTGTGGAAGTTGCAATGGTTGAAAATGAAATCTAGGGGATTTGTTATATCTTCCTTGTTGATAGATTGGAGGACATAAAAACCAAATCTAGTTTAGGTGAACTAGATAGGAAGAAAAAAGAGAAAGTTGTTTTAGAAAATGACCATAGAAAGGGTTAAAAGTAGATATTCCCTCTTGTCCATAATAATCAATAAGTATTTTAAAGGTTTTTACACCCCTATTAATAAAATTATATGATAATATTAATTGAAAGAATTTATTGACTAATAAGTACTTTTAAGGGTTTGACACCCCTATTAAGAAAATTACGGAGTATTTGATAATATTAACTAAAATAATTTTTGATTAAATTATTATTTATCTCTCATCGAAATATTGAAAGACTTTCTAAAATTTTGTATTTGATCACTTATTTGAACCAAATTTAAAAAGTTAGAAAATCACTAATTGTGGATCCAAGGGTTATTTGATTATAATTTATATTCTTTATCTCTCCCCGACATTAATTAAAAAATACTGAAAGACTTTCT
Organism: Capsicum rhomboideum; assembly: GCA_031232105.1. Classification (NCBI taxonomy): domain Eukaryota; kingdom Viridiplantae; phylum Streptophyta; class Magnoliopsida; order Solanales; family Solanaceae; genus Capsicum; species Capsicum rhomboideum. The sequence continues at coordinate 8,616,361 of CP124711.1, forward strand.
AAATTTTTGTTCAGCTCATTTTTTAAATAAGAATAAATTTGGGGAAAAAAATTACTTACACCCCAAAACTACATTTGTTTTTACATGTGTGCAAGGTCGACATTTCATGTCTTTTCAATTTTCCTTTGATAACTACTAGGTGTTTCCACCACAAAAATTTAAATTTAAAAAGAAAAAGTATTAAAGAAAAAGGGGAGAATATATGCTAATCCACTCAAATGATAAGCGTATAGATGAAAATTATTATTTATTTATTTTATTGGGAGAAGATAATGGATTAACATTTTTTAAAAAATGAAAGAGAAAAGAAATAGATAATAGCTAAACAACTTTCTGAAATTTGGAATCCCTCTCTCTGTTATCAAAAGTCCTCAGTTCGAGCTTTGAGAATAGAAAAGTTTTTATTGAGAGCGTCACCCTTTAGAAATGAATTCTATAATGTGCCAATTTAAATTTAATTGAGTTTCAATATGAATAACGAACATTGAATCGAAGAAAAGTACCCTCTAAAATTTGAAACCTTTTTAGTTTTTTAATTGGAGTTCGTCAACCAAAGAAAAGTTATTAAAAGTAGACTTTAAGAGTCAAAATTATTTTGTAAAAAAATAAAAAGCGTAATCAACGACAGAGTGATACATCTCCAAAATTCAACATTCCATTATGTGTTAATTAAATAAATATAAGGAAAAACTTCAGAAATAACAAACTTGAGTCATTAATTGAGCGATTCATAGTAATAAATTGATAATTATCCTAAATAGCAATTTGTATTTGTATTTGGAGATGTTTTTTACTGGCTAAATACATATACAAATAGCTGAATATCCTAACAACTTGAGTTTAAAAAGAAAAAAAAATATTAGCTCTCTCTTAAATCACGTTCAATTAAAGATTAATTAAAGATTTCATTTTTAAATAGAAAACTTTTTTTAATGAGTTTCAAAAAAATAAGATGTAGACTCCTAAACAATCTTGTTTATTTCATCATGCTGCCATATTATTATTGGACTCCATAATATTCGTGGTCTCAAACTAACAATGCATCATTGTGTTTGCATCTTCCAGGAGGATTGAATGTTCTACCCATTTAAAACTGGTTAAAATAGGTCCTTGGAATTTTCACCTTCCACAAAATTGTTATTATAATGCAAAACCTTTACCAATAAATATGACAAGTATCATTTGTATCTGTATGATTAAACACTGTCATAATTCTTTAAAATATTTATACAGATATATTTATTTGTTATGAAATACATATACAATTGTAAATGCAGGCCTTATTCACATACAAATACATAACTATTTTTATTACCTCAAATATATATATACAACACATAAACCCTTTAACACTGACATTATTCTTTGAAATACATATATAAATTCATTTATTTATTTCGAAATACATATACAACTACAAATCTCATGCCTTATTCATATACAAAATGCATAACTGTTTTTATGACATCAAATACATATATAACAGATAGACATATTAAAAACACTGTCATTATTTTTTGAAATATATGTAAAAATCATTTATACATATATAACTGTAAATTTAGGCTTTATTGATATCAAATACGTATACAACTATAAATCTCAGGTCTTATTCACATACAAAATACATAACTATTTTTATGACATCAAATATATATATACAACACGTAGACTCATTAAAAACACTGTCATAATTCTTTAAACGGAAAAGGGTCAAAACTACCCCTGAACTATTCGAAATAGAGCAAAAATATCCTCTGTTTGTTTTTTGGCTCAAAAATACCCCCCGTTTATTTTTTGGCTCAAAAATGCCCCTCATTTTAACGGAGTGCCAAAAAGGGCCAAAACTACCCCTAAACTATCCGAAATGGATCAAAAATACCCCTCCATTTATTTCTTGGCTCAAAAATACCTCTCACATTAATGGAGTGCGACCAAGCACACCACGTGAAAAAAATTGTCACATGGTTAGTCCACGTCAGTGTCCCATTTAATACCCAACCAGCCCACTTAACCATATTCCAACTTAACAGTCATTTAATATCCGTACCCGACCCATCTTAAAAAAAACCCGACCCGTCCTCATAAGTAAATGGTAAAGATAGATCTATCCTTCATTTCACTTGAACTCTCAAAAAAAAAAAAAATCGATGCAGACTAGGGATTCTGAGGGAAAAGAAAGCTCTTAGTACACGGGTTGATTTTTTCCCTAAGGGCATTCTTACTCCTTCTTGTAATCGACATCTCTACTATAATGAGAAAAAAAACAAATTCAAAGGTTAAATATGACTCCACCTACAACTTTGGCTCTATTGCACGATCTAAGATATGAAGAAAAAGAGACAACCCCAATTGTGCTCAATTTTAGGGCATGTGATCATTGAGCTATGAGAGACTTTTTGATAGGTAAAATTTCTGAATTCCATTATAGCAGGTCCCATAGTCCTATTTTCAACCTGATGTTTGGCTAGCCCATGTGATTTTTTCCCTAAGGGCTTTCTTTTCCTTCAAAATCCCTAGTCTGCATCGATTTTTTTTTTTGGAGAGTTCAAGTGAAATGAAGAGTGGATCTATCTTTACCATTTACGTATGAGGACGGGTCATTTTTTTTTTAAAATGGGTCAGGTAAGGATATTAAATGGCTGTTAAGTTGGAATATGGTTAAGTGAGCTGGTTAGATATTAAATGGGACACTGACGTGGACTAGCCATGTGACAATTTTTTTTTCACGTGGTGTGCTTGGTGACACTCCATTAATGTGAGGGGTATTTTTGAGCAAAAAAACAAATGGAGGGGTATTTTTGCTCCATTTCGGATAGTTCAGGGGTAGTTTTGGCCCTTTTTGGCACTCTGTTAAAATGAGGGGCATTTTTTAGCCAAAAAATAAATGGAGGGGTATTTTTGAGCCAAAAAACAAACAGAGGGGAATTTTTGAGCCAAAAAACAAACAGAGGGTATTTTTGCTCTATTTCGGATAGTTCAGGGGTAGTTTTGATCCTTTTTCGTTCTTTAAAATACATATACAACTGCAAATTCAGATTTTATTGACATCAAATACATATACAAAACACATATACAAGCACCATTAAATAGCCTCCAACCTTTCCCTTCCTCCATTTTTCCGATGACCTCCACCACCACAAGTACCCATTTCTTTACCATCCTCTTTTCTTGAGAACCACCATTAATATTGAAGCTTCGAGCTTCGATCAAATAGATCCCGGTTTCTTTTTCGATGAAATCTAACTCACCAACGAGCTTCAACTCCACTAAAAACGCTTTCGACTTCGACGGATAGCAAACCCTCGAACTCCGACGAACAACCACAACAACCACGAACCATCAATAATCTTTCCGTCAAATCAGCAGTGATGTCCTCTGATGACAACTCCGGTAATGTCCAGATCTGGCCGAAACATAATTGAAATTGAAGAAATTAGATGAAATCGAATGAAGAGCGAAAGAAAAATAACATGACAAATATTGTAGAATTTGAAATTTTAAAATTAAAAGAAAAATTGGGAAAGTATGAAAGAGGTAAACTCAAAAAAGGAAGTGGATAAAAGTGAAGCCCTAAAAAGAGGGAGAGAAAGTGTTGTAAAGGCACGGCTTGACCCACTGAAAGTAATGTTATGTTTGCTATTTCAGGTAATTTTATTAAAGTATTGCTATTTATCTCAATTATGGACTTAAGTTTGCTAGTCTATGCAGATCACTGAAAAATAAATAATTTTGTGTAGAGGAAATGGTAAGCATGCGACATATCTATTTCTATTATTAGAATTTTCTTACTTTTTTTTTTTTCTAAGCCTGCAAATAATTTTTTGTTGTTTAAATATATTGAAAATCTAAAACAAAACAAAAAAATGTTTTAAAATTGTTTGTTGGGTATGTTTAGTTCATCCGTTTTGAAGGAATTATTTGTACCTTAGAGAATCTCTGTTGGAATTTTCCTAGTGAATCCACCAAAATCGACGTGAATAGCTATTATGGTCCAATGCAATGAGATTTGAGTTTCATATTGGTACAAAAATATGTTGATATGTGATTTATATGGCTTTAGATTTTTCTACCTCAATAACTAATTTTTTGGGTGTGATTTTTCTTTAATTGTATCAATGATATCAAAGTCATATATCACCTTTCGACTTTCGTGCCCATAGTGTCATTGATCGAAGGTGATGTTGGTATTGCAGTATCTGTTTGGAGCTAGTAATATCTAACTGACAGTCGTCGAGGACGATAGTCGACAGATGCGAAGCGTGATGATTTACTATGGTCCATTGCAAGATATAAAACTTGAGCGCCCAACAATATAATTAAAAATATGTTGAAGTGGGATTTATATAATATTCTTGTATCTCAATAACTAGCTTTTGAAATGCGAGAGATTTCTCATGAGTTGTATCAATAGCATGTCTTTGACCCCAAATGTGAATGGAATTCAGTTCGTTGTACTTACAAAAGTTAGCAACAATCCAATTCAATAAATAAATAAATATGAAAAACAAAATAAGTATGAGTCCATTTTCTAGAAGAAATGAATTATAAGAATCTATGGATTGACTAACCCGTAGATTGTCTGCTAAATATATGTACGGTTCAAATTTTTGTTATTTTATTCCTGTACTAATTAATTTGACTTATATGTCAAGGAAAATGTAACACAATCTCAACCCCAAAAGAAAAAAGAAGAAGAAATGGTAGAGTATATAAAAAAGTAAGCTTTATATGTAATAAATAATGTACTGATGCAATTTAAAACTACGGATTTCTAGGCCTCAAGAAGAATATATTAGTTGTGGCAATAAGCTATGTGGCATATAAAATTGTTCAATTTTGACAAATTTAAAAGATCAAAATTATTTGAAAGTACATTTAAGGGACTATTTTAAACTTACCCTAAATGTCAAGGACCGATTTTGTCAATTTCTCCTAACTCTTACTAAGAGATAATCCTTCATTTATCTACAACAACAACAACAATAACAATATGTCCAAGTGATTCTATGAGTGAGATTTGCGAAGGGTGAAATGTATATAGACTTTACCTCTATCTTGTGTGTGGTAGAGAGACTGTTTCCAATAGATTCTCTTCATTTATTTATTAATTTAATATTTTGAATTAGGGACGAAGCTAGTAAGGGTCCAAGGGGTTCATCCGAACCCTCTTCAGCGGAAAATTACATCGTTTATTCATGGTTAAAATATTTTTTAAAGTATATATAGTAAATATTGAATCTCCTTCCATCTTTTTGTGTGTTTATCTTTTATTTTTCGAACTTTTTTAGTGAAAATTCTAGCTCCGTCACTGTTCTGAATGACTTGAATCTATTCCATTCACATTTGTAGTGGACTAAGAAGAATTATGGGACAAAAGAACAAAACAAAAGGAAAGTAAGTACACAACAAAAGCAAATTGGTGATGTTAAAATGCATGAGTGGAAAATATGATGTATCTAAAAAGACATTTAAACCAAACCCACAATATACTCAAGGTGACTTAGCTAGTTGGGCAGGTTACTCTCTTTTTGTCATTGTATACTTTGTCTTTGAATAATGATTTTGTCTTTTTATTGAAAATAATAATAATGTCAACTACTCCCACTATATATTTTCCATCTTTTTGACATAATTTAGTCAAGTTTCTATCTCAATATTTGTCTTTACACATTGTAAAATTGAACTCTAACTTACCAAATCCAATTCAATATCCCCATCTAAAAGATAATGAGGTACTTTTGATGGAGATGTTGTAAGTCTTTTCGTGCTATAATTAATAATATTGCATATTTCATATCGCATTTGTATTCATTATTTTTTATATGATGAATGTTGATCTTTCTTGCTCTTACTTTTACTTTAGAGACTTGAAAGGACCACGCCAAGCTCCCTAAGCGGAGCTAGGGTATCGGAAGAGGTTCATTTAAATCCCTTCGTCGAAAAAATTATACTATATATATAAGATTAAAATTATTTTGTTTCTTCATATGTTTACTTTTTATTTTCTGCCACTATTAACTGTCAAACTCATATCTTATTTCGCTTTATATCCTACTCCCTCTGATTCACAATAGCCAATTTTAAAGGGGTGACGGACAAATTAAAAAATTATGTAATAATAATATTGTAAGTAATAGAATTAAAAACAATTAGACATTTTTAGAAGCTACACTTGTAAAGTTTGAGCCCTTTAATTATTCTATCGAAGCATCAATTTGACCCTAATAAAAAAAAATATTTTATTTTGAGATGTATCTCCCCGCTTTTCCCACTTCAGAGTATCTAGAGAAATTCGAGATGTAGAAGGAAAAATAATATGAATATGAGGTGGAACAAAAAAAAGAGACAAAATGCACAATGTAATTTTTTTGATAAAAAATTATTCACATTCGATATTATAACAAAGTAAGTAATTTAACCTTGATAATTACTATATAAGTTAAAATAAAATTTTAGATAATTAACATATATATAAAATATATAAATGTGCCCTTTAACTTGACATCAACTGATATTTATACCTTCAAACTTTGAGTATTCACAAATAGGCGCTTAACTTTGTATAAAGTTGAACAAGTAGACATACACTTCCTACGTGGTAATTCGTATGAGATTGACATGTAGATGCCACATAGGACATGTGTGTTTACTTGTTCAATTTTATACAAGTTTAAGTGTCTACTTGTGCATACCCAAAGTTGGAGGGTATATATGCCGACTGAGGCCAAGTTAAGGGGCATGTTATGTATTATGCCATTATTTTAGGACTCATTTGACCATGAAAACCAAAAACATATTCACTTTATTTGGTATTTTTGAAGTTGAAAATAAAGTTGAAGTTGTGTTTAGCCATAGTATTTTGAAAATAAGGTATTTTTAAATTTAAAAAATATAAGAAATGAAAATAAATTTAATTTTTTTTAAAGTTTTATGAAAATTGGGTTATTTTATGAAAATAAAAAATTAGATTTTTTTTTTAAAAAATAAATAAATTTAAAAGTACAAAAAGTAATTTCAAAAATAGTGAAAAACTTTTTTTCAAAAATTCAAATATTGTGAAAACGTATTCCGAAATATTTATGACCAAATAAGTATTTTGAAATAAAATAAAAATATATTTTAAAATATTGTGAATAATATTAATGGTCAAACGCCTACTTAATATAAACATTGAATACTTATAAATTTTAAATTTTCGTTTTTTTTGGGGGGCGGGGGGCGGGCGAGGGGGGGGACAGAAAGGATTAAAAATAAATAAATCCTCCTGAGTTAAAGATCCACAAGTAAATTTACCAAAATAAAGGTCAAGCTGTTTTGCCACTGCAAAAACAGCAGGCTTTCCTTTTGGCCTATTTGACTTTCTAAAATAATGATTATGATTTTTACATCACTTGCTACTTACATTTTGTTTCCTTCTTCAAATTTGTGCCTACTTTGACTTTGGAGATGGAATTCTACTGTCACCACTAAATTTTTATTGACTTTGAAACTTTTATTTCTGGGAAAATTACATATGAAATTTTAAGTCTTTCACACTCATCTCTTTAAAAGGATATATATTAGTAGTAAGTTTTATCAAGACATTATTCATCTTTAAAAACTTTTAACTCTTCTTTAAAGTTTCATTCAATTAACACTAATCTAAAGTCTCATTTACAAAAATAACTACTCTTTTTGTCCTAACTTATGTATCATACTTACCTTTTAATTTATGCCAAAAAAGAATGTCATAAATTTTTGCTTAAAAATAATTTTATTTTATTTTTAATGAGATGATTTATAGTCATGCAGACGTCTATGACTCATTTTTAGACCATAAATTTCAAAAAAGAATTATTCATTTCTTAAATTTTGTGTCTAGTTAAACGTTGGCTTAAATTAGGATGGAAGCAGTAAAAACCTTTTCCGTCCCAAATATAATAGTCACTTTAGCTAAAAAAGAAAATGTCCCAAAATAATTATCACTTTAGGAATTCAAAATTAAAGTTGACAATTATTTTAACTAATACCCTCATGGTTCTTTTTAATATTTCTCAATTCTAAAAAAAAAAAAAACTAATATATATATGTATAACTTAATAAACTATATCTTGTATGCAATTTTTTAATGAAGGTTACAAAAGTTTAAAACGACTGTTAAAATATCGAAAGGAATATTTCCGAGGTGGAGTTAGGTAAAGACAAGGAGGTTCATCCGAATCACTTGAGTGTAAAATTATATTATATATATACAATTAGTTTTTTTTTATCATATACATATAGTAACAAATATGAAATCTCAACTTTTTCGTATATTTTTTAAATATGAAAAATTCCGTATGCCACTAAATTAAGTACTCCTATAATTAAATAAAACTCCTTCCTTTAAAGAATATAACTCCTTCCTTTAAAGCAAATGGAGCCTACTATATTTAGTATTTACCCAATTTTTACATCATTTCTTTAAATCAAATACAGCTTATATACGCTGAACTTCAATGATAATTACTCTTTTTTTCTCCCTAAGGTTCAACATAGCTGTATCTAAATAATTATAATAATGATTGACACTGGTCCAGTTGGTATTATGTTTGACTCATGCATATTATTCACAATAAATTGACCATAAAAAAAAACAAAATTTCCATTCCTTATAATTACCACTCAAACTTGGAGGAGCATAATCAATTTTTCCCACTACTTTTTGCTAACTAAAAATAAAACAGTATTATCGAGTGAGATAAGGAAAAATTATGAAATCTGCAAATAATAATCATATGTTTGTAAAGACATATCATTCAATAGCTATATATTCAGTATAATCTTACACGTAAGTCTAGAGAAGATAAGAAATACGCATATCTTATCTCTATTTTCACACGATAGAAAGACTATTTTTCAAAAGAAGAGTAATCACCACAGAAATAAAAGGAATAAAGCAACTGGTAGTAAAAAAATTTTACTCACAACTCATAAGCATCAATATGAAATATATTTCTTGTATTTAACTTATATTTTGAAAAATGCACTGGGAAATAATTATAATTAACAATAAAGGTAAATTATGTGATAAATTATCTCTTAATTTTCTAAATTGGACAAGTAAAAGTAGGCATCTATTTTTAATATAGTAAACAATTACAAAATGAGTCTTTTTATAATGTTTCCTGTTCTGAGTCGGGGGTCTTTCGAAAACAACCACTCTACTTCATCTAAATTCTGAAGTAGTGGTATGAACTATGTACAATTTACCCTCCCCAAACCTAACTTTTATGAGAATACACTGGTATGTTATTATTGTTGAACAAGTAAAAATGAATGAAAAGACTAAAGAGTAATTTGTACTTTTAAAAGTTACTAGTAATTTATACTTTTAAAAGTTACTACGGAAAATTTACGACGAATGGACTAGTATATAAGTTTTAAAAAAAAATTAAAAATTTCTCCACTTAACTAACTTGTCATGCTTGTCCCCATAAATTTGGAAAACATAAAAGACCACTTTTACTATACCATATTGAATTCTCCATGCGTCTATTAATGTTTACAGCTAAGGTAGTCTCAAATTATGTTATTTTTTTTTTTTTTTTCCAAATTCTTTGTTTTTCTTTTGCAGTAGTACTAATTTTTTTTTGAAATGAAAACAATAAGGCTAATGAAGTGAATTTGGTCAAAAATTTACAGTCGAAAAAGGAAAAACAAGAGAAAAACTAAAGTACTAACAAACTATAATATAACCTATAAAGGTAATATATGAAACATATTTGATTACTCTTTTCTCTTTTCTTTTAAGTTCGTTAGGCATTTTTCATATTTGAAAAAGATTTACTCGTAAAATTTTAAGTTTAATGATACATTCTTGTGATGAAACCACTAGATATTAGATATACTTTAGATTATGCTATATTCCTTTCATCTGATGTTATATGATTACTCATACCTTTTCTTTTAAGTCGTTTAAAACAGTGTGATACAATTTTAAATTTGAAAATAATTAATTTTATTTCAGATTTTATTCTTTTAATTTATAGTCAAATAAATACAACGACATGTTTAAGGTCATAAATTTTAAAATTTCAATTGTCTTATAAATTAAACAATATCTTTTAAAACGTAAATTTAGAAATCTTTATTTCCTTGTTAAATTTCGGGAGGATTCAAATTGTGTTATGAGTATATTGTTCCTTTTTTAGCTCAATACATTAAAAATCTCCTAAATTTGACAAATCTCATTCAGACACCTAAATTATAATAAGCTTATTCTAAATTGCTCATCTGAACAATTGATAAGGTATTTTTATTAGACACTTTCGATTTAACATTTGATTTGATTTTTTTTTTTTGTGTGTTCTCAAGTGTCTATCAGGTAAATAATTTAACCATTTAAATCAGGTCTTCTCTTTTATTTATACATATTTGCCTCAATAAGCTATAAAAACTAAAATTCTTGGCGTTTTCTAATTGAAGCTGATGTATATAATTAAAGAAGATGACACATTTTAAATGGTTGGTTCCGTATCTACTCCCTCCGTCCATCTTTATTTATCCATATTACTAAAAATAAATGTTCAATAATACTTATACAGTTTAGACAATCAATGAATAATTTATCCATTTGTGTCTATTTTACCCTTAGTTATTAACTATAGCGATTATCCCATATATTTTATATTTTATATAATAGTAAATTTATTATATTCAAAGATGATATAATAAAATTACCTATATTATTTATTATTTTTAATAAGCTATCAAGTCAATGGACAAGTAAAAGATTTGTTTACAAATTTAAGCTAGCGTTTGGCCATAGATTTTCAAATATTTTTGACAAGTTATTTTTAGGTGAAATTTACCATGTGTTTGATTATAGTATTTGAGAAACATATTTCTCTTTTAAAAGTTCTCAAAAAATAAAATTTGATCCAAATACTAGAAAATTTGACCCAAATACTAATTTTTTCTAGTATTTGAGAATTTGAATTATTTGCCAAAAATATTTGACAAATAATGGCCAGTTATACGGTCAAACACTATTTATCAAGTTTTTTTCGAAAAACTACTTGGGAAATCTACGACCAAACGGGTACCAGAGTCTTTTTTCCTTTTCAATATTTGTTTGGGATGATGGTACAGTTGGGTAAGGGATTGTGAGGGTGGGTTTGGTTTAGGAGGGAGTGGTGGGGTGGGTAGGGAGCTTTGAGCTCCTCTAGCTTCTCCTTCTTCAAAAACTAGAAATTACCTTTTCAAAAACAAATCATTACAAATTCTCACACTTACAACTTACAAGTCTTCCTTCACCAAAAAAGCTCTTAAAAAACCACTCAAAACATATTTCCATTCTCTTCAAGTGCTTATTGCACATTTCCCCTCCCACCATTCACACCATGCTCATTTTCTTGAAAAAACTCATCTACATTGTTCCCACTTTTTTCAACACCAAAAATCAATGACCCCAACACTCAAAACCCCTTCTTTTATCCATTTTCAACTTTCTTGAATTCCACCATTTTTTTTCTTGATTTCACTTCTTTTACAGATCTATTGAAACCCCATTTCAAGAAAACATGGTGGCAGAGCCTTGGTGTTTGCGAATGGGAAATCAAGTAAGTACAAATGTTAAAAAACAACACTCTTTACTCAAACAAGGACAACAAGAAAAGCAAATTATGGGTATATTGTCATTTGAAGTAGCTAATATGATGTCAAAGATTATTCATTTACATAAATCTTTAACTGATAGTGAAATTGTTAAGGTTAAAAATGAGATCTTTAGGTCTGTTGGAGTAAAGGGTTTAGTTTCTGATGATGAAGATAAGCTTCTTGAATTAGTACTTGTAGAAAAACTTGATGATTTGAATAGGGTTGCTAGTGTTGTGTCTAGGCTTGGGAAGAAGTGTACAATTCCTGCCTTGCAAGGTTTTGAGCATGTTTATGGTGATGTTGTTTGTGGGGTTATTGATGTGAAAGATTTGGGATTCTTGGTTAAAGATATGGAAGGGATGGTTAGGAAAATGGAGAGGTATGTGAATACTACAGCTAGTTTGTATTGTGAGATGGCAGTTTTGAATGAGTTGGAAGTAGCAACAAAGAAGTTTCAGCAGAATCAACATGAGGAAAGTAGAAAGGCATTTGAGCAGAAGTTGGCTTGGCAGAAACAAGATGTGAGGCATTTAGAAGATGTTTCACTTTGGAATCAGACATATGATAAAGTTGTTGAACTGTTGGCTAGGACTGTTTGTACTGTATATGCTCGGATTAGTACGGTTTTTGGTAATGCCCTCGTAAAGAAGGAAAGATTCAGTGAGAAGTCTGGTGTAATTGTTGCAGATAGCAAGGTTGAAGTCATGGATGGTGAATTCAAGAAGCCTGTTTTTAGGAATAGCAATGGAAGCTATCGATCGGGGTCAATTGAGAGAGGGGTGTCGGGAAAGAGAAGCATGAGCCATAGTAATCAAACTAAGGTTGGAAGAAATGAAGGGAGCTTATTTGGTAGTGAGAATTTTAGTTTTGCTTGTGGAATGGGACCTGGGAGGCTATTCATGGAATGTCTAAGCTTGAGTTCTGGTTCAAAAATGAATTTCGACATTGATCTTGGTACTGATGACAGAAGTAGTCAGAGATCTGGATGTTGTAGTGTTTCAAGTGGCACGAAGAGGGAGCAGTCTAGTGTTTCAGGTTCATTCAATAGGTCCCCTGGTAGTGTCCGTTTCAGCGGAGATTCTAGACAGCTGAAGAGTTGTGTGGCCGATGCTGCAAAGCATGGTCCCAAAAGTAGGATAACGTTGTATGCTCCTCCTACAACAGTCGGAGGTTCTGCTTTAGCCTTGCATTACGCGAATGTGATTATTGTTGTAGAAAAGCTGCTCCAGTACCCGCATCTGGTTGGTGACGAGGGGAGGGATGATCTATATCAGATGTTACCGACAAGCTTAAGGAAGACGTTGAAAGCTAGTCTGAGATCTTATATGAAAGGTCTAGCCATATATGATGCGCCTCTTGCGCATGATTGGAAAGAGAGGCTTGAAGAGATACTCAAATGGCTTGCACCTTTAGCACATAATATGATCAGGTGGCAAAGCGAACGAAATTTTGAGCAGCAGCAGATTGTTAAGAGAACTAATGTTCTCCTGCTTCAGACATTGTATTTTGCCGATTGTCAGAAGATGGAGGCAGTAATTTGTGAGCTGCTTATTGGATTAAACTACATATGCCGGTTTGAGCAACAGCAAAATGCTTTGTTGGACTGCACCAGCAGCATTGATTTTGAAGATTGTATGGAGTGGCAACTGCAATTCGGAGGTTCTTTTCATTCGTGATCACATTGTTCGAATTTGAACATTAGTGTGGTAATTTTTTAATTTGATGCATTTGTACGATAGTTTAGAGTATAGTTTGACACGATGTCAACATCAGAGATCCAGACATCTTGAATGCCTGGTTCTCTGGGGTTGATCATTTTGATATTTCATTGCAAGTTATTGAAAAGCAAGGACTTCAAAGAGTACATATTTATGCACCTCCACTTAATTGCAGTTTAAGTTGTATATGTTTTTCATCAGAATAGACGTCTTTATTTGTTATAGTTCTATCGTTAGATTGAGATACTCAACGGATTATTACTGCTCCATTGTCTATTGCTATAGTTTAGATCGAAAATAGCAAGAACCTTAGTAGGGTTAACGAAATCCAGAGTACTGAATGGATACATGTCTCAGGTGAAGAAATATTTGACCCATCATATGTGTTATATAAGTTGTATTATGCAGTTGAAACTGAAGATATTGCAAGTACGAAGAGTTCTAGCAAACACTTCTTCCAAGGTTAGCCACAGTGGTCTATGTGGCAGAAAATATTTCTATGATGTTTCATTGTTGGTTATCACAGATATTTTGCTCTTGTAACAGTGATGTATGGGTGCCCATGAGTTTAAATTTGAACTCTGATGCTGGAAAGTTTGCTCTCAAACTGTACTCTTATCATTTTTCTTATAAGATAAAGTTTTATTAATGAACATTACCAAGCTTGTACTGAAGCAAGTAACAAAAAGCAGAACTTGTTGTACATCACAAATTCAAAGATTCTCTAGTCCATCCATATATGCCCTCAAAATGTATTTTCTTGGTAGAACACATGGTTTCTTTCTTGAATAAATGGATGCTAGTAGCTGTTTCTTCATGAATAGTAAGGCACATATTGTTCAGGGCAAAAAATTTCTTTCTTACATCATGTAGCCATATATATAATTCTTGTTATCTAGTATGATTTGAAATAGCTACATATTATGCTGAAGAATCACTACAAGTTCTCGTCTCTCTATCCTAAATCGATTTGCCTTTGGTAGGGAGAACTTTATCCCCAAAGTGCGACTTCCCTGTGTGAATCCAAATTATCCATCTAAAGGGTTGTTAAACTCAACCACATTTAGCTTTTCCTTTTCGATATCTTTTTCCTTGTAATGATTCCATCTTCTTTCCTTTTCTCAAAATAGTTTTGTATCACCCTTAAGATGGATTAAAGGTTTGTAGGTCAGTCTGTTCTTATGAAATGTCATTCTTTAAGTTAGTAGGCATGTTTAGTTCTTGTCAATGAGAACTAAAAGTTTGAGCTCCTTGTTTTAATTTATCATATTTTGTGCAAGATTATAGTTGAGAGAAAAGCTCTCTTGTTAGGATCGAACGCGTACTATCATGTCAAAAATTGATACCAAGGGGCACAATTTTATTTCTTAACTCTAAGTTCGATCATGACTCCGACCGAACTACTCCAACCCCCTTGTGGGTCTTGCCAAAGGTAGGATGTCCCCTTCCCAACTCCTGCCTCATGCAATATATTGCTCTTGGGAATCAAGCTCATAACCTCGACTCTGATATCACTTATTAGGATCAAGCGCTTACCGTCAATCTTCTCTCCATTAAAATTGTGTAGCAGAGTTTTTATTATCCATAATAGATGAATCTCTGGTTGAAAAATAAAAAAAAGGAAAGAAAATGAATAATTAAAATATGGAGGCATTGTAATACTTGAGTTAGATAGAGGTGTAATACCTTATTGTAAAATGAACTCGTTACACACAACATAAATTCCGACAATTTAGTGCCTAATTACAGAAAATCTCGACATTTTGCCTATTTATAGAAAATTTCATTTTTTGGGTTGTTGAGATACATAATTTGTTCCCGATACATTTCGTTGAGATACATAGTAAAGAAAAACCTTGATGCTTGCGTTAAAATTATATAATTCACCAAGAGCACCTTAATAAATTGTTCCAACATTTCACCATCAAAATGTTATAAGAATAAAATAAGAAAATATTTTATTTGACAGATGAGGCTTGCTCAAGTAATTGAACACATTCAGAGGCGGATTCAAGATTTTGAAGCTCCAGATTCCACATTCTATGAATGGTAGCGTCATTTCAATATTTACATAGGAGAAGACAAATAGCCTGTTTGGGCTCAAAATGCTTATTTTCGAGAGAAAAAAAAAGTGTTTGATCAAATTTTTGGAAGAAAAAATTGCTTTTGGGGAACAGTAAAAATTGATTTTTAGAAAAAAATATTTTTGAAAAAAATACACTTAAAAACACTTTTAATTTTTAAAAAGTTTTAATCAAATACTAGTCATTGTTTAAATATATATTTTTTAAATTTATTGGTCATATATAAACTTGTTCTCATCGAAAGTGTTTATTTTAGAAGTATTTTTTTCAAACTAAGTAAGATTTTAGTAGTTTGACTAAACTACTATAAATAGATTTTATCATCATTTATATCAAAAGGAGTTGGTTTGGTTAGTTGGTTTCTCTTAATGTTTTAATAGAAGACATCTAGGGTTCTATTCTGTCTAACCTCAACGACTTTTGAAATAGATTAAATATTTGCGCGAAAAGAAGTCCCAACGCGGACTCGAACTCACGACCTCTGAGAGCAAAACTCAACTAATTGCCAGTGGCACTACGCATACACCTGTTGCTGAGGGTGCCATGCTTTATATTTATACAAATATTGATATAGATATACCTATATATACGGAGTTTCAACTGAGATGTGTGGGTGCCGTGGCAACCCCAAGGTAGTACATAGATCTGCCCCTGAACACGTTCATCATCAAAATTTTATATATAATTATTTACTAAATTGTATTTTTTTTTTCAATTGCATATAATTTAGACTTATATAATATTTTTTTGGTTTTTCACCTAATATCCGGTACCCATATTGGAGCCCGATTAAATTTCGATTCGTGCCGAAAAGTTTCACAATTAGAGGTAAAGTGCTTCATAACAAAGACGACTCCTCAAATCCGAGACCTCTAGTCAAGGATGAAGGAATATTTACTAGTTACTGCTCCACCACAATCCTTGACGGTAGACTTATATAAATTTAATTAATACAAATAACATATGAGTACTATATTTTTCAAAATTATTTATTACGGAATTCGCCCATGGGCACCGACGCGCAATATTACTCTCTCGCCATTACTCAAATTTCCGTTGCTTTTCCCAACGCATTATGCATTCTCCATAAGCATTTCTTCCAATTCGATTTGTATAAATATCACTCAAAAATAGTTCAATTTTTTCCATTTCCAGATCTGCACTTTACTGCCCCATAAATCATAATGCATACTTCTTCCGACTTCTAGAAGCTTCCATTTTCCAGCCATAACTTGTGTGCCGCAGTTTCTGCAATGAGTTATCGGAGGTATGTATCTTCGATTCACCATAGTTATCTTCTCCTTACCTTTCAATTTAGTCGAGCTACGCGAAAGCTGGGCCCAACATCACGGTCATCAAACCAAAATTTTTTTGTAACAAAGTAAAAATATTTTTTGCATTTTGTCGTCTTAATCTAAAGATACGTAGAATGTATCAAAATGTCATTTAATCTTGTAGTCTTCAGCATGACTTGTGAAAAGTTGGAATTAGGAAATTGCCAAAAAAAGGAAAGAGATATTCTTTTTGAAACGACAAATAGAAAGTGAAACAAACAAATTGAAACAGAGTGAGTATATATGCCATTGGAAGGTAAATTGTGAACTTGAATGTATTTTAATGGAAGTATTTGAAGTATTTCTGCATTGTCGTGCATGTGTACTTAATGATATCTCCTGCCAAAAAGAATGATGGATAGAGTCAAAGTATCTAATTTTTGGTGAATGTCACATTGTTTCCTAAAGAATTAGGTTGAAACAAAAACTACGATGTACATAATCTGTAGTACACATTGTATTTTTTATACAGTGCGGAGGTGTGAGAATTTAGCTATGAATGGTTTTAGGGGAGGTATTGGTGGATCGAAGAAGTATTGGGGAGAGCTGATTAGACATGACGTAATGCTGTTTTAGCTTACTGGGGACATGATCTTAGATAGGAGGTTGTGGAAGACACAAATTAGGGGTAGAAAGTTTAGTAGGTAACAGTAATGCATTGTCTCGATTTTTGCTGTTTCTTGTATGACGATTTTCGTATTATTTTGTTGTAGCTACTTCTTAGTGTGTTTTGTTATGCTTTCACTTCCGTTACTTCTTTTTGGACTATTTTTTCTTGAGCTGAGGGTCTGCGTACACTCTATCCTCCCTAGACCCCACTAGGTATTTTGTTGTTGTTAAATGTATCGAAAATCTCTGAGAACTGATGATAATGTGTAGTACAAACTTCTCTCCTGCCAGAGAGATTAGTTGGTTCAAAATTGTGCAGGAAATAGGGAGTTATCTCATGAAATTAACATTCTCAAATTCTATTGGGATTATTGATTTCACAATTACAGTGATTTTATAACTCTCCATTCAAGTTAATTGACATTAAAAATGAACAAAGAATCTCAATACGACAACCAAATTTGATTAGTTCAATTCATTGGGGTTATGACGTGAAGATTTGAAGTCCCTAGTCCAAGGAGAATGGGAAGGGGAGTTAGTCTGCACGAAAGTTCGCCCAAGGATATCGTAACCACTAAACTTGAAGAAAGAATAGAATGTTTATCGGTCCATTTAAGGTTAAAGAAATAGCTGGTGCTTTTCTGGCTCCCTCTCTCTAATTGTGCTAGATTAGTGAAATTATAATATCAAGGTTTTTATATAACTCAGTTAAGATTATCAATGGCAGCAATAATCATCATAGAGGATATAATATAAAAAGTTGACATAGGCCAGATGGGTTGTTAAAATATATCTGAATGCTAGACTCAATCACTGTAGAGGTTAAATATGTTAAGTGAGTTGAATTCTTCACTTTGAGGTGTATGCTATTTTGATAAGCTTTTTTTGGGACCAATGCTCTAAGCTCGAGAGTGTAATTTTGTATGCCACTTTGCTGTCTGCAATTTGGAGGTACTTTTCTAATCAATAAGAAATGCTAAAATTTGTTCCCTGAATTGCTACTTTAACATTTGTGAAATGAAACAGCAGTTAGTTCCTATATTTTTACTGTGTTGAAAGGAAATTTTTGAATAACAAGTTATCAGAGAAGGCATTTCTTTCGTCTTAAGATTTGTTTCTCTAATGATACCACTATTGCCAAAGTAGTTAATCACACAAGTATTCAGAATCAGATCATCTGTTGGGTCCATCTCCTAAGTGACTTAAACTTTATGTCACTTCCTGTGATAAATTCTCGTTTCCAGGACTGTTTGATTACCAGTTCTATAAATCATGGAAGTAGTGAATATTTCTGTATCCTCTACTTCCCCCTTGGATACCTAAGCAAAACGTATACTGGGGGTTTATGTAGATCTAGGGAAAAATATTGCTCTGTCTGCATGTTATATCAATGTTATTATGTTAAGGCATTCCGTGGTTTCAACTAAAGAAAGTTGAGTTTTTGCTGAGACTAGAAAAATGTGTCATTATATGGCCTCCTCTCTGCCGATGCAGTTACCATGAGACACAAACCTTCTGGCAGGTGTCAATGTGAATGGCATGTCATATTTCTTTCTTAAATTCAAAGATTTATGTTTAATTTGCACTCTGCTCCTAGTATCTTCCATAAATCATAGGTCACGCACTTTAGCTCTTTCACAAAATTAAGAAGTGGAAGTTTACACGTCGAGTTCACCATTGCCCTTATATATAAACTTTCAAGAATCGTGCCCTTTACCATAAAGTTATGGGTAGTGTTGTAATAAAATGTTCGTTGAAAAAAAGCAACAATGTTCAGACATCAAAGAAGGAAAGGAGAGAAAACCTTGGGATTTAGGGTTTATCTATTTAGTGGCACATTCATCTGGCCTTTTGCAGTTTGACATGGTTGTTATGGCTCCAGTTTGCTGTTTCTTAATAGATAGGCAGACGCCCCTTTTCTTTTTTGGCTCACGTTAAATCATTGCTAGGGAAGTTAGTCGAGCAGCTTGATGTCAGGAACATACTTGAGAGTACCTGAAATACTTCTTTCAAAGAGTATGTCGAAACAGGAACTTGTCTAGTCTGAAGGAGGAAATCAGTTAACAATAGTGTAATAGATGCTTAAGACCAGCCTACCACTGTAGAAATTTTTGCTAAATGCCTGGGAAAAAAAATTCATGATTGTGACTATCTGATGGGATTAAGATACGAGTTTAAATGCATTGAGATAGATTTCATTATGATAACTTTGAGAAATAATTTGGATATCTAGAAGGCATATTGTCAATGATTGAAGCTTAGACTGGGGTTAGAAGATGGAAGACATAAGAAAGCATTGCATTTCAGTTATCATGATCTCATTTCTTCTGTGCCAAGTGAATGCTCTTATTGCTGGGTGTCTGATGTTTGCTGGTAACAAACTTGGACATTTGAAAAGGGATATAGGACAAAAAGAGAAAAGAAGATGTACTTGAAGAAGCAATATCTGGTTTGGACTTTGACGCTCTGGGTACCATGCCCAGTATGTGTTTGGCTACTCTGAAAGAGAACGTCAAATGTGAAAGTTATGTACTGAAATCATAGATTGCCAAAAAAATATTTAATGGATATAGAGGAGTCAAACTGGTCGGGGATTGACATAGTTGATTGTTATTTATGGACACTTCAGCTAGTTGTCAAGCTTTCTTGTAGATTTCTAATGCTTGTTAATATATTTTGAGCTGTGATACATGGACCAAACTATAGGTGAACAAAAACCAAGTACTTTCTTTATTTACCTGCTCTCAAAACCCTAGCCTAAAATCCCTAAATTTGCCTACCTTTACCGACGACCACCATGGCCCTAACGGCCGTTGGGCAGCCTCCACTGGAGACTGCTCAACCTTTAATCCCAATTGAAACAGGAATGAATTATGCAGCGAAATTACGACCAACCACCACAAAACATGTCCCACTCCCCTTGAAACCGATCACGTATCTGCATGGAGAGCCAAGGGTAGTTTTGGAAGAGGAGGAGATCTCACAGATGATCGCGAACGAAGAACTGGAATTTGCTGTAGTAGGGAAATTCTCCTACGGATGGCCGGACATTCAGGATCTTAGGAAATTAATTCCTAAACAATGTGAATTGAAAGGTGATGTAAACATTGGGCTTTTGAGTAATAGATACGTATTAATTAGAGCTTCTAGGATAGAAGACTCTGTGAATCTATTATCAAAGCCAATCTTTTATATAGCACATCGTAATTGGAATTATCCAATGAGAACCCTAAAGTGGGATCCACTATTTGATCCGGAGGAGGAGACTACTATAGCGATTGCATGGATATCACTGCCTTCTCTACTACCAAATTTCTTTGGAAAAGAGAGAATCTTTTCGATTGCAGCAGCAGTTGGTAAGCCCCTACAGGTGGACATGGCAACAAGTAATAAAACCAGACCAAGTTGCGCATGAGTTAAAGTAGAAGTGTACCTACTGGGTGATTTTCCTAAAAGAATAAATGTTGGAATTAAAAAGAAGACGGGGGAAATAGTTGCCAAGTGGATCACAATAAAGTATGACTATCTCCCAAAATATTGCAAAAACTGCAAGTTGCAGGGACAAAACGAGAAAGAATGCTTTGTGCTACATCCTGAATTATACCCAACTGAGCAGAAGGAGGAGAAGCCAGAGGAAGATACTTTTGGTAATGTAAAAGACAAGGTTAATACAAGTAAAGAAACCGTATCTACACAAGAGTCAGAAAAGGTGAAGGGTGTAAGGATCAAGACAAGAATCAGAACATTGAGGAAAAGGTATTGGATACAAACAAGGGGGAATTGCAGAAGAATGCTAGTAGTGGTATTCAACAGGCCCAGGACAGTGAATCTACTGGTGAGAAGCAACATTTCACAGACAAATATTCAGCAGCAGTCAGTCCTAACAAAGAAAGATCAGAAGGGGAAGGGAGTTTTGATAGAGGGGAAGATGAAGTTAATTCCGTGCAGTGTTATCAAAAGCGCAAAAAAGCTCTAAGGCTTGCTGGGGCTTAAAGCGCAAAGCGCAGATAAAAGCGTGGGCTTCAATGAGAAAAGCGCAAAGGGAGAAAAAATACAAATATTTATTTTTTAGTCCAAGACTAAGAATTATAAGCATGAATGACAAATATATGAATAAAGAAATTGAAAAACAATTACAATAAAGTGAAATATCAATTGTTTAGTGTCGCCTCTTCAGAAGAGACTCATTGGCAAGGAAGAGTATGTCTTAGAAACTTGATGCTGACATTGAAGCGCACATAAAGCGAGGCGAAGCGCTCAACACGTTTTGAGCCTCGCTTTAGGGCTTAAGCGCACCTTTGATAACACTGAATTTCAGTGAACACAAAGCTCCCTCCAAAGGAGCCGGATATAAGGAGGAATGGAGAAGATAAGCCTCCTGATTAAAAAAACATCAGTGCAGAGGGTAGATACAACCAGGAAAACATAGAAGAGGAGATTAGAGATGAAGAAGAAGATGAAGATATTCAGGAGAACATCAAGGATGTAAGTTCAAAAGGGGATTTATCTCCAAGACACACGAAGGATCTCAAGAATGGGAGGAAAAAAGTAAGATCAACAACAGTGAAAGGCAGTCAAATGCAAACAAGGAGTAGTTCTGCTAAACCAACTTTGAGTAGATAATGGTGGACAACATTTTCTTTTTGAATATTAGATCAGTGCAAACTCAAAATTCTTTTGAGAGAGTAATTGATCTAAAGAGAAGACATCATTATTCTTTTATTTCCCTTTTGGAACCTTTCCAATGGCCTCATGAGTTAGAGGTACACAGGAGAAAATTACAACAACAACAACATACCCAGTGTATTCCCACCAAGTGGGGTCTGGGGAGGCTATAGTGTACGCAGTCCATACCACTACCTCAGGTGAAGTAGAGAGGCTGTTTCCGATAGACCCCCGGCTCAGAACCGATAACAATAGCCGACAAAAACAAAAACAATCAAAAAAACAAACAACAAAATAGATAACACAACGCTAAGAAGCAAGAATCTGCTAAAAAACACAATCCTCACCAAAGCCACGCGAACCAGAAAATGCATTAGTGAACTACTCTGGGAAAATATGGGTGTTTTGGAATGATGAATGAAAAGGTGAAGTGCAATCAGACACTCATCAGCAAATAACAATAAAATTTACACATCAGATCAGTCTTAAAGAATTGGTGATCACTGCAGTCTATGCTAGATGTAGTGCTTTAAAGAGACTGGAACTGTGGGATGACCTTGAAAGTTTGGTTGAAACAATTAATGTACCATGGATAGTAGGTGGAGATTTCAGTGTCATTCTAGATGCATCAGAGAAATTGGGTGGACTTCTAGTTACCCAGTAGGAAGTAATGGATTTTGCTCAATGCATAAACAACTGTGCATTAAGTAAGATACAGTTCACAGGCAGTACTTACACTTGGTGGAATGGTAGAATAGAGGATGAATGCATTTTCAAAAGACTAGATAGAGTTTTTGGAAATCTAGAGTTCATCCAGGAATTTGCAGATAGTGAAGTGCAACATTTAATGAGGGAAGGGTCTGTTCATGCTCCCTTACATGTCGTGTAAAACAATGCAGGAACCAGTGGTGAAGCCTTTCAGATTTCTTAACTTCTGGGTAAAACATCATTCCTATAGAGCGGTGGTTGAAGAGGTCTGGGAAACAAGCATTGAAGGTTCACCTTTTTATGTTATTGAAGGAAGTTAAAGAAAGCTTTAGCACAGCGGAGTAAAGCAACTTATGGTAACTTTTTTCGAAAGATAGCTACCTTGGAGGATGTGGTGAGAATTAAGGAAGTGCAGCTAGAAATAAATCCTAGTGAATATAATACAACTGACTTGAGGAAGGCTGAAGCAGAGTTGAAGAAATTCCAGAAGGTAGACGAGGAATACTGGAAACAAAAGGCTGGGATGCAGTGGTTTAAGGATGGAGACAAAAATACAAAGTTCTTTCATGCTTATGTGAAAGAATGAAGAAGAAAACTAATGTTACAGAAGATAGAAAATGAGCAGGGGGTAAATCTTGAAAACACTTAAGATATTGGGGAAGAGGCAGTCAGAGTTTTCCAGGAGCAATTCAGGGAGAATACAAGGCCAGAGGATTACTCAATGCTTGATCACATCCCATGCATAATAACTGAAGAGGAGAGTGACAACATGCAAGAGCCCCAGACATTGAAGAGGTCAGAGAAGCTGTCTTTGATTTAAATAAGGATAGTGCATGTGGTCCAGATGGTTTTTCAGGGGAATTTTATCAGTCAATTTGGGAGATCATAAAGACAGATGTTCTAAAAATGGTAATGGCTTTCTTTTGTGGATATGAATTACCTAGATACATTACTCACACAAACTTAGTGCTCATTCCTAAGAATGAGCAAGTGAGTAAATTTTTAGACCTAAGACCTATTAGTTTGAGCACTTTCATGAATAAAATTATATCTAGGGTAATACATGGAAGATTAGTGGAGATTTTGCCCAAAATTATTTCTAATAGCCAATCAAGATTTATGAAAGGAAGAAGTATTTCTGAAAATGTACTTCTGGCCCAGGAAATAATCAGGGACATCAATAAAAGGAACAGGCATCACAATGTAGTTGTTAAATTAGACATGACAAAAGCCTATGATAGGGTATCATGGATATATTTAACAAAAGTAATGAGAAAGTTTGGATTTGGAGAAAGAATGATAAATATTATTTGGAGACTGGTATCCAAATAACTGGTATTCTATACTAGTTAATGCACAATCATTTGGCTTTTTTGCTTCTAGCAGAGGACTTAAACAAGGGGATCCTTTGTCATCCACTTTGTTTATTATTGCAGCTGAAGTCCTTGCAAGAGGCCTTAAAAGTCTCAAGGAAGATGACACCATCTTATTTTGCTCAGGATAGAGGAACTCAGTAAAGAAGATGATGAAGATTCTGAGGGATTATGAGAAGGTGTCAGGACAGCTGATTAATCTTTCAAAGAGTTTCTTGTATTTACATGAGAAGGTGCCTACAGTGGTGGGGCAGAGATTAACAAGAGTTACAGGAATTGGGCAAGGTAATTTCCCTTTTACTTATCTAGGATGCCCTATTTTTTATGGGAGGAGGAAGAAAGTTCACTTTGAAAGTTTGATAAAGAAGGTGATGTGAAGAGTTATGCAATGGCAGAACAAACTACTTTCATATGGAGGAAGGTATACACTGATCATGCATGTTTTACAATCCATACCCATCTATTTGATGTCAGCTATGAACCGTCCAAAAGGGGTGATAGACCAGATACACAAAATAATGGCCAAATTTTTCTGGGGTAACACTGGAGGAACCAAAGGAAAGCATTAGGTAGCATGGGATCTGCTATATCTGCCAAAAGAGGAAGGAGGAATTGGATTTCGATCCCTACATCATGTTGCAGATGCTCTTTTTGCAAAATTATGGTAAAATTTTAGAACCTCCACAAATTCTCTGTGGAGTGCATTCATATGGAATAAGTATTGCAAGAAGTGGCATCCAATATTGGCACAAGGATCAGGAGCCTCTCATGCTTGGAGGACGATGATTAAGATGAGAGAGGAAGTGGAAATAACTGGTGGCAAGTCAAGTTAGGAAGTTCTAGTTTCTGGTTTGATAACTGGACCAAAATGGGAGCTTCATACAATGTAGAGGAGGACAGACAAGGTGAGGAGGAGATAGAGGTGAAAGATTTTAATGGAGGATGGAACAGAGAAAAACTAGAACAATACATATCAATTGAGATGGTAGATCATATTTGTGAAAACATAAGCCCATCAGTGAGGGAGGAAGAATCAGATAAAGCATGGTGGATGGGGAGCACAAATGGAAGATTCTCAGTCAAGTCAGCTTGGGATATGCTCAGAAATAGAAAAGAAGTTCATGAAGTTTACAAGCAGCTATGGGAAAGGTCTTCCCTTCAAAATCAATTTTTTCTTATGGAGAGCTTGGAAAGTGAGAATTGCCACTGATGACAATCTACAGAGAATGAGGATAAATTTGGTGTCAAGATGGAAGGGGAGCCTTGGAGTAACTGGTAAAGTTGCTGCCATGTGATCAGGAGTTCACGAGTTCAAGCCTTGGAAACAACTTCTGGCAGAAATGCAAGGTAAGGCTACATAAAATACACCCTTGTGGTGGGGGTCCTTCCCTGGACCCCGCGCATAGCGGGAGCTTTAGTGCACCGGGCTGCCCCCTTTTTTTTTTAATATGTTGGTGCTGTGAGGAGTACAATCAGGAGACAATGACACATCTTTTCCTAACAGCTCCCATAGCTAATAAGCTATGGAAACAGTTTGCTACTTGTGCAGGTATGGACATTGAGGGCGTTCAACTACATCAGCTGATCATGAAGTGGTGGAATGTGGAAACTACTAGCAAACTGCAACAAGTCTATGAGGCTTTTCCGACACTAATATTATGGGAATTGTGGAAGAGAAGGAACACAAAGAAGCATGGAGGAGACACCAACTTCCCCATAACGGTGCAACATATTCAGACAGCTATTCATCAGATGCTGAAAATGTTATATCCATGGCTAAAGACTCAAGGAGTGGACCGGAAAGAGTTGGTCAAAACTTTGGGAAGGTACAAGCCAAAACTACACCACCATGTCGTGAAGTGGGAACTCCCAGCCTTAGGTTGCATCAAATGCAATACTGATGGTGCAAGCAAAGGGAACCCTGGTCCCAGCTCTTATGGGTTTTGTTTAAGAGACCACAAAGGTAACTTAATCTATGCACAGGCAGGAGTATTAGGTGAGGCCAAAAACATGGAAGCAGAAGCTAAAGCTATCCTAGAGGCACTGGGATTTTGCTCTAACTTTGTAACACAAGAGAAAATAATAGAATCAGACTCCCTTACAATGATTAAATCCATCAAGGAAGTCTGGAGAGTGCCATGGGACATTGTAGAGATGGTGGAGGAGATTAGAAAGGAAGCATCAAAGCAAAAAGTTAAATTTCAGCACATCTTTAGAGAAGGCAATCAATTAGCTGATTATCTAGCTAATATAGCAGAGGAGGATAATATCAAGACAGAATTCCACAGTTTCAGAGAGCTACCAACAATGGGAAGAAAGATAATTAATGCAGATAAATCACAAATGCCCATAATACAGAAGCATAAGGAAATTAAACCACAACAAGCATGAGTGTTCGCAGAAGTACTTGCACAAAAGCAGAGATAAAAACAACAACATAAGGAAGAGCAACAGAGATATGTACAATAGAGTATGCCGTACATACACAGATATTAAAGCTGCTAAACAGGTTTGGCTAATCTATGTTAGCACACTAAAATTTTCAAGTTTGGCTAATCTATGTTAGCGCACAAAGATTTTCACCAAAAACTAAGGAGCCCCGCGTCAGATATTGCTTTGTTACTTGGAGGTCAGCTTCAGTCCCTAATCTGCAGAGGCGGAGGGAACTCCATTCCAACATACAACTGATAAAAGAAAAAGGAGGAAGATTAGGACAAGAAGATGCAAAAAATGAAACAGAGAGGAAATGAGGAGCTGCTGGTTTGGACTACTCACAGATGGGAGAGTTGCAAACTCCAGACGCTTGCCTCCTTCAAGTCCACATAAAAGTGGAGAAACCCCAAACACCTAACAGAAAGAATGCTCAAAGAGCGAAGAGGAGAATTATAAAGGACACGGAGAGAAGGTTATTTCCTTGGTACACTGAATATCCTTGTGTGAAAAGGAGAAGCAATCGATGGAAAGGAACAAGGTCATGGATAACCCACAAGAGAAGGCGGTGAAGCGGAGGTTTTGGCAACAGCCGGGAGGAAGCATCTCGGGATTGTTGGGGAATTTGGAAAGGTGGAGTGAGTGGAAATGGAAGGAGTATAGGAGAAGGCTCATTATATTAGAAAAGACCGGGTCACTGTTGACAGGACTTGCAGATTTTTTTCCTTCTTTTCTTTACATTTTCGGTTCATGGCCAGACTTGGATTTATTTTGTTTTTGCTTTGATTAATAAAATGGCTTAACAGCCTCCAAAAATTTAATTAAAAAACAAACAAACAAAATACTATAGGTACATATCAAATACAAATCGATATAAGTATTTATGGCAATGTGCAGTTTTTGCTAATTTGTAGTGTAATTTGAAGAATTCATACGGTGTACTCATATCCATATTTCAACTTTTTGACATGGGTAGATCAATGTTATCAATGGCGCTAGCCACGTTGCCAATGGCGAGAGTCGAGTCGAGTTGAGGCAATGTCACCGTCTGCCTTCGTGGCGATGCCACCTTCGAAAGGTGACGCCTTGGCGAGAAAGGCGATGAGGCGACACCTTTTTTTTTTTTTTTTTTTTTTTTCAAAAATTAGGGCTTTAAAGGATAAAAGGTAATTTTAGGGCTGCGACTGCGAGTGCGATTGCTGCGACTCGCGGCTCCGGCGATCGCGCAACTCGCGACTCCGGCGACTGGTACGTAACTCTTTTTTTTTTTTCTTTTTCTTTTTCTACTTTCTTTCTTCTGATTTCTTCTTCAAATCAGTTCCCTTCTTTCTCTAATTTATTTTACTTCTTCCCAATTTTTTTCCTCACAGTGACAGTACTCACAGTAGACTTAGTACTTAGTGTTTCTGATTTCTTCTTTCAAGCTTAGTACTTTAATTATAACTTATATAATTTACTAATTAATATCGCAATTATTTGATCATTAACAACAATTTCAATGGTGTCTGCTTGTTTTATAGATTGTTGAGTCATTCAAGTTCTAGACTTTTATATCTACTATCTATTTTTTAGTTTTTGAATTGAAATATTTGCTAATATATTATTGCTATTGAGATTTTGATTATTTATATATGCAATTATATATTTTAATTTTTTGGTATTAATTGTCGCCGCACTTCCAAAAGGCGATCGCCTCGCCGCGTGGCGAGGCAGAGCCTTGTCTCCTTTCGCCGTCCAAAACACTGAGGTAGATGTACGTAAGCCAATGATCTATGCGATATTGGTTTTGGAAAGTCAAAATTCGATCAAATACTCTCTCTATATGGAGGTAGGGTGTGATATGAATTGTTTCTTCTTTAGGGTGTGCATTCGTGCTGCAAGCAATTTGTGCCAGGGATTTCTCCCGATATTGCAAAATAAAGGTATTACATCTAATTTATGTTATCTGGACATTAAACTTGTACATTTCTCGTATCTGCATACACACAAGATAAAAAGCTCTTCCATACCTCTACATGACAATTAATTATTCAAACGAAAAGGATACAATACCCAGACCCCACTTTGTGGGAATACACTGGGTATGTTGTTGTTGTTGTAAAAGGATACAATACAGGCTTGACTTAATCTATATCATAGAAGGCTTTATTTCTATGATTGGTCTATTTTTTCACCCTAGGGGACTCTTGCACAATGAGATACATAGCAAAGAAATAGATTTAGTTACCTTACTGACTGCTAACAGATGTACTAATATCCAGAAGTCTCTTTGATTCTTGTTTCATCTGAATTTCTTGGTCCACAGGGATCATCGAGCCTATAGAGCTGCTCTCTTTGATAACTATGATAGTATTGAGGAAGGTGGTATAAGGGCTTCATCTTCCTATCCCCGTGCTCTTGATGAACGAGACAACGACAAAGCTGTGGATAGCTTACATGACAGAGTCAGCTTTTTAAAGAAAGTAAGTTTTGCAATGTTTCATTTATCTTCTTACTCCCATATAAGTTTTAATCTTTCATTTATCTTCTTACTCCCATTTTCTCCTCTCTTTGTTTTCGAGCATATAGTCCATTGAGTAGCTGTGGTTTCTGCGCAAGCTTCATTACCTTTGAAATTAAGCAGAACTTTCAAAAAGTACAAAAAGTTTATACTGTATGAGTTTGGTTCAAATTGTAGTTATGTGTGGATTGTAAATTAATAATGCCAACGAAAAAATTTATAATGTAAGGGTTGATTATTGTACGATGCATAATAATAAAGAGATTATTATGCGGTAAATAATAATGTAGGTATTGTTATGCGATGAATAATAATACAGGGAATATTAGTTTCAGAAAAAATAATAATACAGGGAATATCATGTAGGAATTGCTTACTTAAAGTATTTTTGTCTTTAAATACTTTTATCCTAGTATTGGTTTGTACATTTCTACACTTTATCTGACATAAAGTAATGCACAAATTTGTGCACCACTTAATACGGATATTATTTATACCCCGACCAATTGTTGCATTAGTATTGTGGGGGTTATGTTTTATGTTTCCTAATCCCTCCAATCAAACACTGTATTATTTTCTGCAGGATTTTATACTGATTAACTTTTTTAATCCCTCAAACCAAATGACCACTTTGTTATGTTGTGCACGATCCTTGGACCTTGGTGGTGGTGCACTAACTAAGTTTATAAACATTATTTTTAAAAGGGTAAAGTGCAAAAACAACAAGGTCCGCTGTGGTTGAAGCGAAACGCACAAACTGAATTACACAATTCTTTGAAATGAAGCACACTAAACAACACTAAAATAATACCAAACATATATGAATTTAGCACTATATTGCTCAAATTGCAATCAAAATACTCCCTCTGTCCCAATTTATGTGACATACATTCCTTTTTGGTCTGTCCCAAAGAGAATGTGATACTCCGTTATTAAGAGATAATTTAATTTTAGACTACCCAATTTGTCATTAAGAGATAATTTAATTTTAGACTACCCAATTTGTCCTTAGTGAGATGGTTTATAGCCACAACAATGTTGACTTATTTTAGATCACAAGTTTCAAAAGTATTTATTTTTTCTTAAACACTGTGCCCAATCAAACACCGCCACATAAATTGGGACGGAGGGGGTGACAAATTTTAGTATTTATGTCAATATTGGTCCAACTCCTTAAAAGTGAGATCTAAGAACTAGCCACTTCCCGTTGAGATTACTTTGTGCGTCATTGTTGAAACACAAACTTTCATGAAGTGGTGGCTTCACTCTTGAAGCGCTAACCCTCCCTTCATCGCTTTAAGCAAAGAAGGGATGGCTTTTAGTAACATTATTTATCTCTACAAATCTTTGAGTTTAGATGTAATTGGACCTGCAGCGTAACTGTCATAAAATTTAGGTAGAATTTAAGGGGAACATTTGCTGTGGAAAAAAAGAAAAAGAAAAGCTAGAACTTCTGAGGTACAATATGGCCTATATACATGTCATCTTATCTTTAACCTACTTGACCAAATTGGTCGTGCCTAGAATTTTTTCTTTTAATTACAAACTTATAATATCATTGGGTAAGGAGAAAAATTACTGTTCATCTTCAAGGGCTGTCAGTCAGTCCTTATGAGTGGTGTCAGCAAAGGATGGTCGCAGATTGTTGACATATTACTGCAATGTGATGACACATTTTTATGCTGACTATTTCACCAACAGTTTGTCATTTAACTGCAATATCATGCTTGTGTCCGTGGCAGAGGTAGGCTTCATTGCCATCTTATGGACCACATTGTCTGATGCTTTTGTTATTTTCTTGACAAGTCAAAAAGTTTCATTTATAAACACCAAGTGACGAAAAAATAAGTACAAGATGTGCTCATGACTCTGCTTGAGTCATACATTGTCTTCCACCAAGTTTGACCAACTATTAATGCAACATGGTATTTTCTCCTTGCCACAAAAATACAAGTGACTGAAAATCAGGGAGTTGGAGAAACAATGTTTCCTCGGTGTTATTGACCCTCTGGAGGCTAATCATTCATTCTCAAATTTCTGGTGCTACTTTCACTTATAAAGCTACATTCATTGTATGCATTTTGTAAAACTTTTGCCTACTGAAGTTGCATACGTGCATAATTAATATATAACATGATGCTTGGAGCTATGTAAATGAAAGCTGTTCTTCTGTTGTCATATCACGTGTAATATTCTTAAGCACTAATGATATTGGTTTTGGAGTTCCTGCATGTCTGCTATGTATTTTAAACGTTCTTTGAGGCATTGATAGTGTATTTGCGCTTGGACAGTTAACCGGTGACATACATGAAGAGGTGGAGACCCACAACATGATGCTAGACCGAATGGTAATCCAGCTAGTTTTGTGAATCTTTTTTGTACACTCCTAGTCAACTTCTTCAGTAAGCCGGCTAGTTTTTGAATCTTTTTAGTACACTATTTGTTAATTGTTCCTTTGTTGGATTATTTCCATTAGGGGAATGAGATGGATTCATCTAGAGGAATCATGTCAGGAACCATGGATCGGTTCAAGATGGTAAGCACACGTGATATATTATGTTGTTGTGATTGTGTCTGACTGTCTTTATAGGATATGCTATGTTTTCTTGTAATTTTCTTTTATCAAATGCTAGTCTAACTATCCATTTACTTTCTCAGGTGTTTGAGAAGAAATCAAATCGAAAAGTGTGCAAACTTGTTGGATACTTTGTACTTACTTTTTTCCTGATATACTACATATTTAGGTAAGTATCTCTACTTGGATTCTGCCGTTCACATTTTTGATACGAGGCACTAAATGCAAAGACTTGCTTTTATATATATCCCTACAGTGAGAAACCACGTTAACTTGCTTTATTCTTTCATTTCAAGATAGCAATCCTAAAGGTAAATCACCTTAGTTTTCTAAATGATTCTCTAACCAGAGTCATAAACTAAGGTTTTGAAAAATGACGAGTGTAAATGGACCTCTGATTTCACATCTCCGATGTTCACTCGCCTTTGGTAGATAATTTTTTCCCTACCCATTCATTTCCATTAGTTGCTTCAAGATGCCATCCATGTATCAGGTTTTGATTTGGATATCTACTGCACTGTTACAATTGGCAACTAACTTTTTGTTGCCAATTGCTATGAGAGTTACACCATCAGTTAAAAACAAAACCAAATAAAGGTAATAGTCTGAATTTTCATCCATGATGCATGATATGCTTACCATATTGTATGAATTGACTAAACTAACGAGGGTGTTAGTAGAAAGCTTGAGTATGGAAAATTGCTCTAAAGAAAATTGATTTTAGGATAAGTACGAGTAAGATGATTAGACTATTTTTGTCTTGAGCCGGGAATCTATCGGAAACAGAGGTAAGGCATGCGTACACTCTACCTTCCCCGGACCCCACTTTGTAGGACTACACTGGGTATGTTGTTGTAGGAGTAAGATGAATATATATACTGCAGGTTTAGCTAGTATCAGAAAAGTGAAGTTAAGATGAGATAGGACAGGAATTCGATGCCTAATATCTACACTCAGGTGTTTTATCTTTACTTATAGTAAAAAAGAATATCCAGGATAATGATATGATAGATGAAGATTTGACATAGAATTAAATAAGATAGCTGCAATGAAGAAGTATCTTCGGAGTGTTATATGATAAGAGGAAACCTATCAAAGTGAAACATCAGTTCTATAAAACAGTTGTAGGACCAACAATGCTATAAATGAGCGAATGTTGAGCTCATAATGTCAACCACATCCACATGATGAGTGTTGGAAAATGCGTTTTGTTAATATGGATGTGTGGTTAGACAAGATTTTACAATATCCCATTCAGCTGAAGGTGCAAGTAGCACACGTACAAGGTAAGATGAAAGAAGGCCGCTTGAGATTGGTTGGTCAGTCCTACGTTGACATATAGGTATGGGAATACAGTTATTGAATGTGTTTAAGCTGTAAGTAGACCTAAAAATTACATGGAAGGAAGTCTTTTTGAAAGACCTACATTCTATTGAAATTCATGCAAACATGGGGAAAAATTGAACAAAATGGAATATCTTGAGACTAGTTTAAATGGAGCGACATGGATAATGAGGATTTATATAGACTAGTTGTTATCCCTATGGTCTGGCCATTATGTTTGAACTAGGTCAGTGGCGCTCAATCTGGCTGTTACATAATTAAACTATCTACTAGCTGGGTACGTTTATGTCATCTTAAGAACTTCAGTGGAATGCCTTGAGAATCATTTCATTGTTTCCTGGAAACATAAATCAGTAAACTGGAGGGATGAAGATGAAAATAGATGTATTCTTAATTTGCATTTGTTTCTTTTTTGCTTGCAGGTTTCTCATGTATTTCATGTATGGTTGAGGGGCAGGATCACTAAGATGGTAAGATTGTTTATCCAAATCAGTTGGTCACACCACGAAATACTACATACATAACTGACTTCTTCATTCTTATTGGTAAAAGCTGGCACTGTAAATATTATATTTCGTTTTGTGTCAAGTTATCAAAGACAGATGATGTTCACGTTGAAAAGGAAGATATTTTTAAACAATTTTTTGAAAAATCATACAGGTGCAACTTGACAAAAGAAAAGTTGGTT
The DNA here is from genome assembly GCA_031232105.1 of Capsicum rhomboideum. Classification (NCBI taxonomy): domain Eukaryota; kingdom Viridiplantae; phylum Streptophyta; class Magnoliopsida; order Solanales; family Solanaceae; genus Capsicum; species Capsicum rhomboideum. The sequence continues at coordinate 8,650,011 of CP124711.1, forward strand.
TATAGATCTATATAGTAAGCGTATTTCAATGTTATGCTGATGACTACTTCTGTATTTTTCACTGAAAATGTTGAAAGGGAGCTTTACCAATTTCGTTGTGCCGGTTTCATTGAACCACAATTATTTCTTTATAGGGAAGAAATATTTGTTTAGTTGCAACAAGGTTTTGAAGTATTGACCCACTGTTTGTCATGAGAAATAATGGACATTAACTTGTCTTCTCGTGCTTTGAAAATTGCCCCTAAACGTAGCTTTCATTTGGTTGGTAGTTGTCACGAAAGTATTGGAATTGGCTTCTTATTAGTATCCTAAATTTTGACACCGTAGTGAGCAAGCCACAGCCCACAAGTATGAAGTGGTCGTTTGGTAATTCGGTAGGGTGTAAAAGAATAACATTAAATAAAGTGTATTAGTTATGATGATATTATCTTGTATGGACGAGTTGGTTTGTTATATTAAATGAACAGGGTGTATTAGACTAGGAATATATTGAATAAGGTATATTAGGATAGGAGTGGTATGCCATGTGTTAATGTCATAGTTTACTATGTATAAGAGTAGTACTGAGTAGATATATAACTAATACATGTTAGTTACAACTTATATATATATATTGAGAACATTACCAAACAAGAGATTGAAAATACTAAAATTAATACTAGTATAATTTTTTCTAATTCCTCTTACCAAACGATCCCGAAAGTCATAGTAAATCTGGCTCGGTTTATCTTTTCTTTTTTTGCAGGGGATTAATATGAGGATTTAAATAAATTGCAAAAACAATTAACTCAAAGTCATCAGTAATCACCTCTCCTCTGCCATCATAATCATCAGCACCATCAACCATCACCACGTTGCCAGCTACTCGCCATCACCATCAATCACCTCTACCATCACTGACAATCACCACCACTGCTAATCATTACCGCTGTCATTACCACACTTATCACCTTCATCATTATAATTAGCACCACATCACTATCACTATCAGCCACTACCATCACTACGGTCAATTCTTGCTACCAATCACCTCCACCATCACTACTAGCACCATCACTACTACCACCATCGTCAGTACCATCAACACCATCGTCAACCACATACACATTCTCCAGTCACCAATACACAAGCTACTAATATCAACCAACCACCTTCACCATTACAATCACCACCATCACTATAAACCATCTCCAACATCACTAGCAAACTGAAATAATTTTTTTTTAATCTAATAATGATTTTATTATAATAAATTTATATTTTTTCCATTATAATATTTTAAACTATTTTTTATTTGAATTGTTAAAAATAAATAAATTATGCACATTTAGATGTTGAAAAATAAACCTTCTTAATCATTTAGTATTTAGATATAGAGACAACATATTAATAATTCAAATATATATTCAGATTCAAATATCTTAATCTTAATGCAAACAAATGGGAGATAGGTATAGATATCGTATTGAAATGTCAATATAATTTTGGGGAAAATGATAACGTTAGGTTGGTATCGTATTTCCACAAAATTTAACTATGTTAATCTTGTGTTTTAAAGCAATTCAACTTAGAAAATGGTTGTTGAAAATGAAACGTTAAAGTGCCTTTACTCCATAGGTTTTACCTATTCAATTTTCTAATGCTCCACAAGAAACATATAAACATTGAGATAAATTTGACATTAAGTTTGTTTCTCACTACTACATAGTCTAGTCCACAACCTGTCATAATCTTTTGTTTGATTAATTCACATCAGGATTTATCAGTTCAATTATATTCCTTTTTTTTTTTTTTGGGTTGGTGGTTGGTGGGAAGAACTCTAACTTTGAAGAATTTCCACAGTAAATATCGGTGCCTGATAGAATGATCAGGATTTGATTGTCGAAAAATTCTCAAAATCGATCAGAATGATTTTTAGTATTAAATAATATACTATAGAAAATTAATTTTTTTTTAATAATATATAATAGTTGAGTGACTGTTTAAACAATGAATGAAAGACGAGGAAGATTAGAATATATGATTTTTTTTTCTTTAGACAATTTCCCTTTCATACAATTGTAGATTGAGAGAAAATTGTTGTATCCTCTTTATCATATTTTGTGTTTTTGTGAGGCAAAGGTTGATTCCTATTTTACCTTTATTGATCAATATTTTAGGAATTTAAAAAGTAGTACTAGCAAACAAATAAATAATTATAAAGAAATAAATATTGTGAAACTAGTTTAGTTTTATTGAGCTATCTTATAATAAAATGCCACGTTTTTCCTTCATGTGTTGGTGATGCATGGACACCATACTGATTTTTCAACATATCATGATCAGAAACGTGTTTTATGTGTTAAGAATCATCGATCAATATGGACAAAATAATTGAGCATATAACAGAGGAGAATCTTTTACTTGTTTTTACTATTTTTAATAACGGTATGTTGCGCTGACTCTTAAAAATATGTATCAACACGACATAAATATGAATATGAGATTGTATCGAATTTGGTCAACTTACTTTGAATACTTTGAGTATATTTTGTGAACGAGAAATATAGATTAATTGAGTATTTGATTTGATTTTTGGAATTATGTTTTGAGTATATTTTGTGACCGAGAAATATAGATTAATTGAGTATTTGATTTGACTTTTGGAATTATGTTATATATATATATGGAATTATGGAATATTGTTTTTGGGTACAACTATTTATATTTAAATAACAAGAACTTCAACTTTAAGTTGAAGAACAAGTTCAAGAACAACAAAGAAGTTCAACAAATTCAAACACAAGTTCAACAACTATGAACTATCAAAATGAAGTTTCTACTATTTTCTGAAAAATAGCAAAACCGTAAGAAAAGAGATGAAACAGAAATGGAGAATCAAGTCCACCGAATTCACGGTGTGTCCTTAAGGAATTTATTCCCTTCAAGTAACCGAGGTTATAGAATCTTTCCTTCCAGGATAAAATGATTCACTTCAATAGAATAGTGGTACCTCAAATTCTACCTAACAACAAACTCACTCAACGATTTGATGATCACACTTAAGTTTTTTCAAGAAGATTAGTGTTTTTACTTCACAAATTCAGTTATAAAACTTGAGAAAAAATCAGGTATTTATAGCCAAAAAGTGGTGCTTTAGAAGAGAAGCAAAGGTTCATGAACAGAAACAACTTTTTTGGAACGACGCGACCACCTACGTCCACAGGTGGCTAAATTGGCCTAACTAAATTGGCCTAACCAGAAGCACCTGCGCCCGTAGGTCACCAGGTGCGCGCGCAGGTCGCTATTCCGCTGCCAACCAGTGCGACTTTACCTTGAAGGATCAAGTCTCTTCGAAGTGCGTTGTGACATGCGTCCGCACATGCTCGGGTGCGTCCGCAAATGGAGAAATATCATTTCTTATCGGATTTTTAGATTACAATATCACTATTTTTCAAGTTTCAAATGAATTTTGTCCAAAAAGATAATCTCTCGATCGATCAAATTCGAATTCGAAATCGAAGCTGAGCGAGCGCCGCCGCGAGGCTTGTCTTGTTCTTGCCTCACTATCCACATGAAGGAGTGTATTCCAATAAATACACAAGAATGTTTCTTTCTCCCACCAATGTGGGAGAACTTAACTTTCTTAAAGTGAACTTCATCACTTTCACTTTCCCTTAATTTTTCTTTCCTCCATTTTTCATTCGCAATATCACTTAGAACCCAACAATCCCCCACATGAATGGGGAAAAACTATTTCAACAAAGAATATACGGACAAGTGTGTGATCAACAAGCAAAGACTAATTGCATCAGGATAAGTAGGTTTCCCTTTGAACTTTCCGTAGTGAACTTGCATCGGATGCACTCAGTCAATCAGTAGATATGATATCTTTGAACCGTCGATCTTTAATGTACATCTAGACAACACAAGTCACATAACCAGCCTTTCAAGTTAGGTTTTCTTCCTTTCCATTTCTCATATGGAATAGATTGTGTCTTTCTATGGGGCACTCGATTGAGTATTCGATTTCCTGTAAGGATAGCTTCCCCCCCTCTCCCCCCCCCCCTCCCCCCCAAGTTTTGCGGTAAGCCTGAACTTATAAGTAAGATATTCATCATTTCCTTCAAGGTTTGATTTTTCCTTTCCGTAATCCCATTTGATTGAGGTGAGTACAGGACAGTAGTTTGATGGACAATTTCATTTTTCAAACATATCTCCGCAAAAAGAGATTCATATTCTCCACCTCTATAACTTCTCATCGTTTTGATCTTTTTATCCAGCTGATTTTCAACTTTAATTTTATATTGCCTAAATGCATCTATTGTCTTATCCTTACTATTCAGCAAATAGATATGACAAAATCTAGTGCAATAATAGATAAAAGTTATGAAATAATTTTTCCCACCATGAGATGATGTTGACTTCATATCACAAATGTATGTGTGAATTAAGTCTAAGGGATTTGAATTCCTTTCAACAGACTTATACGAATGCTTAGCATACTTAGATTCAACACATATTTGACACTTTGATTTACTGCACTCAAAGTTAGGCAAAACTTCCAAGTTAATCAGTTTTCACAAGGTTTTATAATTGACATGTCCTAAACGTTCATGCCATAAATCATTTGACTCAAGTAAGTAAGAAGAACCAGAACTTTTGTTCATATCAAGATTCATTAAGTTGATCTTAATAAGGCCCTCGGTGAGGTAACCTTTGCCTACATACACTTCATTCTTACTAATTACAACTTTGTCGGAAACAAATACACATTTGAAACCATTCTTAGTCAGAAGTGAAGTAGAAACCAAGTTCTTTCGCAACTCCGGAACATGAAGGACATTATTTAGTGTCACCACCTTTCCTGATGTCATTTTCAAGCAAACCTTGCTCGTTCCTTCAAACTTTGTCGTTGCGGAGTTCGCCATAATAATCTTCTCATCATCTTGAGCCGGAGCATATGATGCAAATAGTTCTTTATTGGCACACACGTGGCGGGTGGGACCTGAATCAATCCACCACTCTCTAGGATTTCCAACTAAATTTCATTTCGAGAGGATAGCAGACAGATTGTCCATTTCTTTTTTGGATTCAACCATGTTTGCTTGGTCCTTTTTCTTGCCCTTCTTCGGAGCCCGATTATCAGCCGACTTGTGGCCAACTTTGCCACAATTGAAGCAATTTTCTTTGAATTTCTTCTTAGGAGTATTGCCTTGTTGTGCTTGTGCTTTCTTTCTCTTCTTTGATTGGTTGGGATCGTCTTCCACAATATTTTCTCTATTTATTGCAGAGTTACGACGAGACCTTTTCTCTACTTCCTTATTATCTTCTTCAATCCTCAACCTCACAATGAGGTCTTCAACTGAAATCTCCTTACGCTTATGCTTTAAGTAGTTTTTAAAGTACTTCCACAAAGGTGGTAACTTCTCGATTATCGCAGCTACTTGAAAAGCATCATTCACAACCAAACCTATAATAAAGGTTAAGTGAATATTAATAACATACTTAAAATATTTAACAAAGGCATTATCTAAAATTATACCTTCTGCAAGGAGGTTGTGAATAATGACTTGCAACTCTTGGACTTGGGTAACTATAGCTTTGCTGTCTACCATCTTAAATTTCAAAAATTTGGCAACAATGAATTTCTTCATTCCAGCGTCCTCTTTTTTGTACTTCTTTTCTAAAGCATCCCAGAGGTCTTCATCATACTATACACATTGTATAGGTAGACTTTTAGGCCACTCAATATGTAATTCTTACATAAAAAATTTGAGTGCTTCCAAGCTTCAGTTACCACAAAGCGATCCTTTTTCGGAGTTTCTTCTGGCAATTCAAGAACGCTTTTTGTGATGAACTTTTGCAAACTCAAAGTAGTACATAAAAGAACATCTTCTGCTGTCATCGTTTGAAATCAACACCCGAACATTTTTCGAGTTTTTTCGCTACCATGGCGGGTGCAGCTTTTGCACGGCTTGAAGAAGCAATGTTTGTTGCTGCAACATTCGTCGTTCCATCATTGACTTGAATTTCATTAGTGATTTTGCTGTCACAAAGAGACAACCAATTTAGTAGCTTAAATACTAATAACAAAGTTTTTTAAACTTTGAACAACTTGTTTCTAGTTTAACGACAAAGTTTTTATATTCTTCAAATCGTCAATCGAATGATCTTTGACTCATGCTGAAGTTTTTATATCTTCAAATCACTATCAAGTTCAGACAGAGTAGAAAATCAAATGGTATTAATCTGCGGAAATCAAAAAATACAAATTATAAATTCCTTAAGATTGTTGTTTTCGGGTACAACTATCTGTATTTAAACAACAAGAACTTCAACTTTAAGTTCAAGAACAAGTTCAAGAACAACAAAGAAGTTCAACAACTTCAAACACAAGTTCAACAAATATGAACTATCAAAATGAAGTTTCTACTATTTTCTGGAAAAGATCAAAACCGTAAGAAAAGAGATGAAACAGAAATGAAGAATCAAGTCCACCGAATTCACGGTGTGTCCTTAAGAAATTTATTCCCCTCAAGTACCCGAGGTTATGGAATCTTTCCTTCCAGGATAAAATGATTCGCTTCAGTGGAATAGTGGTACCTCAAATTCTACTGAACAACAAACTCACTCAATAATTTGATGATCACGCTTGAGTTTTTCAAGAAGATTAGAGTATTTTTACTTCACGAATTTCGTTTTAAAACCTGAGGAAAAATCAGGTATTTATAGCCAAAAGGTGGTGCTTCAGAAGAGAAGCAAATGTTCATGAACAGAAGCAACTTTTTTGGAACGACGCGACCACCTGGATCCGCAGGTGGCTAAATTGGCCTAACCAGAAGCACCTGTACCCGCAGGTCACCAGGTGCGCGCACAGGTCGCTATTCCGCTGCCAACCAGTTTGGATTTACCTTGAAGGGTCGCGTCCCTTCGAGGTGCGTTGTGACATGCGTCCGCACATGCTCGATTGCATCCTCAAATAGAGAAATATCATTTCTTATCGGATTTTTGGATTACAATATCACTATTTTTCAAGTTTCAAATGAATTTTACCCAAAAAGATAATCTCTCAATAGATCAAATCCGAAGCCAAGCGAGCGACGACGACGACGGCGCGAGGCTTGTCTTATTCTTGCCTCACTAGAACTTAAAGTGAACTTCATCACTTTCACTTTCACTTTCCCTCAATTTTTCTTTCCTCCATTTTTCATTCACAATATCACTTAAAACCCAACATGGAATTGAGGCGAATCGATAGTTAGGAAGAGAAGGAAGCAAGCGATTCAGACAGAATTAAGATGACTTGAAAGGATAAGACAAAAAATTGAGTAGATAGGAGGATGAAACGAACCAACCCACTTATTCTGATCGAAAAAAGAAAGATAGAGAATAGTGGTTCTCTTCCTAATAGTCAAGAGGCTTTCAACTCTTTTTGCACAGAAGACATCGTTGAAGATCAATGATGAGAATAGGGTGAGAACCTTCTGTTGATTACGTTCTTTAATTTTTAATTTTTTTATATTTAGATATGAAGATAGATCCATATATGTAATCTTTCTATCGATAAATATATCTATTGAGAAATGAATATTAATATGGTATCAACAACAACATATTCAGTATATTCTCATAAATGAGATCTAAGAAGGATAAAGTGTATCAAAATCTATAAACAATAGAGATTCCAATCCATTTTAGAAAAGTATACTAGGCATATATTTATATTAAGTATTTTTTAAATTCTTTTCTAAATAAATATGGAGTGAAATATTCCTCTTGGCCATATGAACGTCGGCATTAATTTCCCAATTGTGACAATTTCGAACGCCAGAACATGTGTGCATAATTAATGCATTGGAAAAACCCAATTATGATCAAAGTTAAGATGGAGCCCTTTGGAACCTTCATGAACAAATCTACTAGTATTCCCTCCGTTCGTTAATACTTGTCACATTTTGATTTAACATATCTATTAAAAAAATAATTATTAACATAACTATTTTAGCATAATATATCTATTAATTGATGTTTATTGTGTCTTAAAATTACTCCCTCGTTCGCTTTTACTTGTCACTTTTTGACATAACACACCCATTAAGAAAATAATTATTGATATGATTATTTTACCATACTACCCCTAGTAATTGATGTTTAGAGTAATATGTCTTGAAAATGGTTTGGAGAATAAACAATTAATGTTAAGGGTAAAATTAAAAAAATTCTTTTGTCTTTTCTTGATATGTCAAAAGTGATAAGTAAAATTAGAAATCCAATTAGGAAAATAGTGACAAGTAAAAACGAACAGAGGGAGTAGTTTGGAGAATAAACAATTAATGCTAAGGGTAAAATAGAAAAAACAAGATTGTCTTTTTTTGATATGTCAATTATGATAAGTAAAAAATGAAAATTCAGTTAGGAAATAAGTGACAAGTAAAAACGAACGGAGGGAGTTCTCCCTCCGTTCAATTTTACTTGTCCCTCTTACTAAAAATAATTTTTTCAATTTACTTGTCTAATTTATAAAATTAAGAGAATTTTATCATGCTCTTCGAATACTATCCCTATCATTAAATGACTACATAAAGTGTATAAAAATTAAATTTATATTTTTAAAATATAATTAATAAGACTAATTTAGTAAAATCAATACTTAATTAATATTTTATTAAGAGGAGTGTCAAGTCAACAGGGCCAAGTAAAATGAAACGGAGGAAGAATTTATCAATTGTCATGTTTTATTCTGCATATTTTTTTTTAAGAAAATATTAATTAGAAGTAATTTCATTAAATTATTCTTATTTATCAGTCCATTCAATTTAATACTCTCTTTTGCACCATATCAAATTCTCCATATGTATAATTAAGGGTAATGATTGAAACAAACTACTAACCGTATCTTTTCAAAATGAAGTTACTATGAGTAATTTACATTTATTTGTTTTAATTCTTCTTCAACTGGACATGTAAATGCTTAAATTATGGCTAATAAACACTCTACACATTTGATTTTCATAACATCAGCAAATGCCACATGGAAGGTCCCAAATTAAAGGAACACTCTTTATACATTGAAAATCTAACAAGTTAAAGAAAGACACCAGGGTTTATTTTATGTGGATTTTTCTCTCGTGCTACTTTAATTAATTTGTCCAATAAATATACAAGAAAATGTTATCCATTATGGAAAGTCCACCAATTAATTTTTCGAAACATAATTTAGTACTTATATCTTATAATAGTACTATTTTATATTATTCTGAAGTTGATGTGAGCATTTTGCCTTTTACTATAATATTCCACTATATTTTATTTTACCATACCTACCAAATGAAGTATTACTATTTGTTCAATTCATAAATTAAAACAATAGTACAAGATTACAATATTATTAGTAACATCAATGATTACATGCCGATAATTGAATAGGTTAAAGTTAAAGTCGTTAACTAAAACCGTATACAGTTGGCATTTTAGAGCTACTATAAGAAATCCCAACGCATTTAGAAAATAATTACGAGTAATTATTCATAAAAGAACTGAAATTAATTAATCCTAAAATAAGATAGTTTACTTACTATAATTGGCTAAATACACATATATGACCACTAAAGAATGTCGTGTAGTGGATGTTGTTCTTCCTTAAACAAAGGTCAGCCTTGAGTATGGAAAAATTCACCCCTACGCAATGCGAATCTGAATAAGTCGAGCTCCATTTCAAGTCTTAAATATGGAAAAATTTGCTGATGACGATGCAAAATCCGAATTAATTGCTTCAATGCAGGTACTGAATACCGAATGAGAAATAAAAATAAATACACAAATATTATAAACATTTTTCGTATTATCGGTAAATATAAGTTAAATTTTTAACTTACAAAATAATGTAACATTTTTGTTGAAGATTATTAGATCATCTTAAAGATATCTCTATTTAAAAAGTAGTTTATAATCATGACAATGATAAATTATTACCTCATAAAATTACATAATTAAGTGTGATAAATTTTACAGTCTTGAAACGTAGGGGCAAGAGATAGCAACGTGCTGCCCACAATGCTACCTGCCCAGGCGCACACGACCCCACTATTTTGGACTGTGGACACAGACTTCAAGAAACCCTAATTTTCTATACAAATAAAAAATAGGGCAAGTGACCCGCCACGGTCGGCTGAGTTGGTTGACTGAGTGATTTTTCATATAGAAGACATGGAATCGATTCTCCTTACCAATAGCCTTCTCAATCAAAGCACGTTGCATGGAGTTTATCTAGTGCGATATATATATATATATATATATATTCTATAATGAGTTATTGCATCAAAGTGGGTTTACCTAGTGCTCATTCTTTTGCTCATTCAAAGAATATAACGACTGGGGTTCCAAAAAAAAATAGGGCAAGTGACATACTCCCTCTGTTCACTTTTACTTGTCACTAATTTTTTAATTAAATTTTCATTTTTATTGGTTATTTTTGACGTATCAAGAAAAGACAACTTTTATTTTTTTATTTTACCCTTGACATTAATTATTTTTTCTCTAAATTAATTTCAAGACACAATAATAAACATCATTTAATAGGAGTACTATGGTAAAATAACTATGTCATTACTTATTTTTCTTAATGGGGGTGCAAGTCAAATTGTGACAAGTAAAATCGAACGTAGGGAGTATTTGATGGGTTGATTAAAATAATTATATTCGCTAGTTAAATATATATAAACAATATATTATTTAATTAAAATATATATTTAATGTATATCATATAATAAGGTATACACTATTTTTATCACCCATCCACTACTTTATGAGAGAGTTCTATAAAGAAAAAAAAACCCTCAAATCTCCAAAATCACTTCTTACTCACCCCTTCTCATAATCCTCTCCTTTAGACCTTTTGTAATAGTAGTAGTTTTTTTTTCCCTATAAAGTAAAAAAAAGTTGACATATACATATATACTATAGATTATATACTATGTAAACTTTGCTCCTAGTTTTTTCAATCTCTATGTGCTTTATGCTTCTTTTTTCTTATTCCCTCCTTTGGGTTTGATTCTGTCCAGGATTTCTGTTTCTCTTTAATTTAGATCATCACTTGTATCTCTTTTTTATTTATTTTTTCTCTTTTTGTTATTTTTTTTTTGTTAAAAATAATTCTGCTTCTAGTTAGCTATCTTATCATCTTTGTTCTTCTCTTGACTTGATTCCATGAACTTCTTCTGCATCTAATTCTCCTTTAAAGAAAAAAAAGTGTTCCATTTTACTCTATTTTTATCTTCACAAGAATTAGAGAGAACAAAAAAATAAAGTCTATATATATTCAAGATGGTCTCAATTTTTTAGGGTCTTGTTCAAAATCAACAACCAAGTAAGAATCTTGTTTTTTGAGGTAATATTCCTGGTGGATTTTGGTGGTAAAAATTTGCAATTCTGGCTAATTGGTGGGGTGGTCAGGTGGGCATGTCTGGTCTTGAGCCAGGATCTTGCCCACCTATGCTTCTGACGAAGCAGCTCTCAGTTAACGAGAGTGGGAGTAGTGGTGAAAATCAAGAAGACATTAATGATCGTGAAAATGGCGATCATGAGCCTAAAGAAGGTGCGGTTGAGGTTGGAAATCGAAGACCTAGAGGTCGTCCTCCAGGATCAAAGAACAAACCCAAACCACCAATTTTCGTGACTCGTGATAGCCCTAATGCTCTCAGGAGTCACGTTATGGAGGTGGCAGGAGGCACAGATGTGGCAGAGAGTATAGCACAATTTGCGAGGAGGCGTCAACGTGGCGTTTGTGTGCTCAGTGGGAATGGTTCAGTTGCAAATGTAACCCTAAGGCAACCATCATCTCCAGGTGCTGTTGTTCTTCAAGGAAGATTCGAGATTTTGTCCTTGACTGGAGCTTTTTTGCCCGGTCCAGCCCCTCCTGGCTCGACCGGGCTAACTGTATACTTGGCAGGTGGCCAAGGACAAGTGGTAGGTGGCAGTGTTGTTGGGCCATTAATTGCTACTGGACCAGTGATGATTGTAGCCGCCACTTTTTCTAATGCAACCTATGAAAGATTGCCACTAGAAGAAGAGGAAGAGGTCGGAGGCGATCGCTCCGGCCAGTCTCAAGTACAGGCCGGAAATTCACCTCCGACCTTAGGTTCATGTGGTGGAAGGCCACAACAACAACCACATGAATTGCCTGATCCATCATCACTACCTATTTACAATTTCACACCAAGTTTATTACCAAATGGTGGGCAATTGAATCATGATGCATATGCTTGGGCAAATCCTAGACCACCTTATTGAGATTGAAAAAAAAGTGGGCAAATTTGAAGAATAAAAGAAGGGTAGGATCAAGAGATCATGTACTAAGGTAATTTTCTATCAATGTTTGATTTTATACATAGAGTTTAATGTATGTGTTTTGTAGGAAAATGTTTTGGAAGAAGTAGATATAGTTAGGGTGGAGAAACTATATTACTTTTTCTAAGTAAATAAACATTTTCTCTAGTAGCTTCCATTATGGCTGAAATAAAATATGGTTTCCTTTTTCTCCAATAATTTGTTCTTTTAGTTGGTGTGACAAAAAAAAGTATGTTAATTACTAGAAGAACTATAGAAGGATGTGTCTTCTTTATCTTGTTGGTGCTTCTCTTTTGTGACTAGAAACAATGAATGTTCATGTTTCGTTTAATTAAATATTCAATATTCCCTCTTGCACTTTGATTTCTTTTTTTCTTCATCATAGAGTAATAGTTAGTCCAAGCACTAAAGAAAGACCGAATCCATGTGCCTACTTATAATTAATGGGGTTTTAGTAGTTTACTTAATTAGTTAATGTTGTGGATAAGTACTAATCTTTATTTATTTTCTGTCTGATTTAGTGAAAATAAACTAGAACTGAAGAAATCCATGGTAGTCTGTGAGCAAAATCTAGGAATGTTAAGTTAAATCTAATATACTTCAACTGATAATTTAATCCGTTTTATTGTTTGTATTAATATGCATTTGATCAATTGCTACATAACAATAATAAATTAGCTACTATGGACAAGACTCAAATATTCTCTTGGAAATGCTCCTGCTATGCATGCATGTTTTTCTTTTATTTAACTTAAAATAAATTCTTTAGTATTTTATTGGTTACTGTGGTGAGGAGAGTGTTTTGAAACAAGATTGCTTCCCTACTCAAGGGGAAAAAATTGTGGTGGATCAAGATTTGAAGTTTATTGATTCTTTAGTTATAACGATTTTAAATAACTATACAATAATAAATAGATTCACAATGTAATTAAATTTTTATACTCTCTTCGTAGCAATTTATGTGACATTTTTCGAATTTCGTGATTCAGTGAGTACTTTTTTCTTGACCACGCGATCTTCTCATATGTCTTTTAGATATATTCAATTTCAATTATTGTGATTTACAGTACTTTTTTCATAGTTCTCACATATGAAAATTTTACTTCACAATACTTAAAGATTCGATCCACATCCGTATTCATAGTCAAAATTTAAAAATTTGACTCTTGAAATTTAAATCTTGTCACATAAATTAGAATAAAGAGAATAATATTTAGTAAATTTGTTAATACCTATACAAAATTTATGTAAGGGTTACTGAGTTCACGCGAACTGATAGGGTTACATTTGCTATCTCTGGAAGAGACATGTCCTGACTGCTTCTATAGACATGTTTTGGGTAAATACATGCACACTCATTCAATGATAACTAAACTAAAAATAGTTCAATTATTACTTTGGGTTATATATATTCATTATATTCCCATCCCAACAAATAATACGAAATGAAAGAGTTGACAAAGTGTCTTTGAATCCCCACTTGGAAGGAATACTAACTGGAATCACCTGACGTCTGTCCACTTAATTAATAAAGGAGTCAAATGTAATACTGATGAAATTGTGATAATCAGGCTAGATTTACATGTTAGTACTATTTTTTCGAGAAAATGAGATATTTTGATCTCTTACAAAATAAATAGAAGAATATTTTCAGATCTTTTATGTGTAAAACTGAAGATTTCTTGTAAAGGATATAAAACAAAAAAAAAATTTGTAAAGGGTTAGAAAATCATTTTTTCCGTCAAAGTTATGTTTGGATATAAATACAAATTGAAATTGTTTTTTAATTTTTATGAGTGGTTTGGAGCGAAAATTGTGAAAACAGCTTTTTGGAGTTTTTTTAAATTTCAAAAAATTTTGGAAATCCAAAAAGTTTTTCGGGATAAAATTTCGAAAAAAGTAAAAATTATCCATGACCAAACGAGCACCAAGAGTATCATAGTGCAGCATTATCAGAGTGGATCTAGTGTAATAAGGTTCATTCATATTCACTATTTTTAACTCAAACCTTGTCTATTTATTTAAAATTCCACCAAACAAGTATACATAAAAAAAATTCAAATTCAGCAATCAGATAGGATGTGATAGAATTTGATTCTTGAACTCATAAAATTTAAATTCTAAATTTATTGCGCAATATATACTATAGCTCAATATGTTTAAAGAGTTACCTAATATAGTTGCAATTTGGTGCATTATTAGGAGTTGGGGCCAAGGAATTGAATAGCAGTTATATCGTGTGTGTAAGGACGTATAGCAATGAACATAGGGATGATACTAGTTGCTAGGAGACTAGGAGATATGGTCAACAAAATCGTGATTGGGAGGAATATAGTGCTCAACAACACGAATACACCATTTTGACTCGACAGTTTATTGAAAACAATCTTTATCTCTTTAAAGATAAAAATAAAGTATACATACATGACCTGACCTCTTCGGATTTTTTTGGTAAAACTACACTAATTACATTATTATTATAGGTTTCAGATATGTAAATCAAAAGACAATAATTAGAATTATTAAAGACTTGAAATAAAATAAATATAATTTGTAGTTCCTAATTAGCAGATCTATTAATAGATTTGTGTTTTTGTTCATAACATGACGTCAAACCACACTTGGTTTTACTTGACCTAAAAATGGTTAAAATCAAAGTTCCACTTAAAGGGTTGTTTGATACACGAATCAAATTATCTTAAAATTTAAGATAAATTATAATTTTAATCAATTATATTATATATTTAATCTCAAACTTAATTTTGAAATATGTACCTTATATCTCGCATACCAAAAAATTCCTAAGATTTTAGTTGAAAGTCTGAATTCTGAAGTACTAAGGATTCTTACACCATTAGTATAGTTTAATATATTAGTACTATTTTTGTCAACTTATCGATTTGTAATTAATACTTATTATAATAATTTATTACACATTAACTTATAAGTGACTGAATTGTATAAATATATTTTATTCCTAAATAAATGAAACTTAAATTCATGAAATTGAATGGAAAGACTCATGAAACTAAAATTCCAGTGTGTCCATTTTGACTTTCTTTAGATAAAAGTTTAGACAAATTTACGTTTACTAAAATTTTCGAGAATCAAGTTATATTAGTTACAACATTTCGCAGAACCACGTGATTTTGTTGCTTCTTCATTTATGGGGAGTTAAAAAAAAAGAGTAAAATAGGGAATCCTTTTTTCTTTTAAGAAATTGTTTTATTACATTGGGGATAAGGGAGGGAAAATAGGGAATGGATTACAAAATGAGGAATCAAACAAAGTGAAAGTTCTAATATCCAACTAACTAAACTATTAAGATCCCCAAAAAACGAAGAGTCTATCTAATTAAACAAAAAAAAGTTTTTCATAGCTGCAATATCAATATATATAGTTTAAAAAAAAAAAACTTTGATTGGAATTATCTTAGCATTTTAATCATGTGTTTCTTTCAAATATTTTTAAAATATACTCAGTATATTGTTGTTTAACTTTGATTGGAAACTAGTACTTAAATCTAGCCATGTCTTCATTACTTGACAATTTGACGAACTTGTAAAAATGAAAAAAAATGCTATTTAAAGTATTCACAAATCAAATATTCCTATCCCAGAAGTTGAATGAAAGTATAGTTTGGACCCAAAAAAATTAAAAAAAAAATGTAAGTATAGGATATGTAAATGTAAATTGTCATAAAAATGAATCTGCATTATCATGATTCATGTGGACATGTGGTAAAATTATTGCACAAAGTGAGTTGTAAAAGGGTTCCGACCAAACAAGTTGGGAATATTTATTTTGTTTCTACTGTTCATCTATTGGTGCCATCTTGTCCGATCCATGCTCATGCCCGGTATTGTCCGCTTTAGTCCAATAGATTTTATTGATGTATCTTTCTTTGTTTATACTATTATCGAGTATGAACGAGTGATGTTGATCATACAAGCTTGTGGTGTGCTTTCAAAACTTTTTCACTTTCCTCTTTCATTTAGATATGAGATTCGTGTAAAATGTTGTATGCACCCCTCTTTCAGAAACTTGGGAATCTAGAAGCATGTCAATTCTTCTCTTTGATCCGTCCTCGTCTGTTCGCCCTTCATCACGAACGTCATATACATACACCTTGGGGAACTCAACATCTTCATTGAGGTTTATCCTACCACTATATTAAGGGAACTCGGGCTCTGATATCATATTTGTGACGTAGCACATGACACGTATTGCCTGCTTTGGCCAAATAAACTTTATGAATTTGTTCTCCGAGCACGCCATCATCGGATGCAAAGACGTGCATAGTGTAAATTTGTATTGTACCGTTCGTTCAGAAGGTTGCTAACTTAAAAATTCATTGATTCTTCTTGTATTTGATCCATGATTCCATTCTCACCTATCCGCCTTCCATAACGAGAGTCACACAATCTATTCGACCTAAATTTCACTGTTTTAGTAGATGCTGCCACATAATAAACGAAAGTCATGTTTCTAAATTCTATTTCATCATTAACTAGATATTTGGTTATAGTTTCGTGTTCCAAACTTCATACTCAATACAATCATATGCCTAAATTAAACATATATGCTTAATAAATACTCCCTCCGTCCCAAAAAGAATGTCCTATTTCCTTATTTGGTAATTTTTTGAAGGCACAATTATTCTTTTATCCTTATTGGTCCCACTTAATTAAAAAGTGAATGCATTACCTTTTATTTTTTAAGGATAATATGGTAAATATTATCAAGTCAAAGCTTATTTCTTAATCTTCGTGCCCAATCAAATTAGGCCACATAAAATGGGACAGAGAGAGTACATATTACCATATCCAAAATCATTCAAAAAGGAGTGCTACTAACACTCAAAGTATATGTATTTTTTTTTTTTCATAAAAGATTTACAAACAAAGGAGGTCCCTCTTCACATGAATTCACGTGTGATGGTAATTAATTAATCTTAATAAAATATACTTAGCAACTTGGACACAACATTCCAACACTAAAGTCTCTCCATATTTGTGTGGGGCCTATTAGATTCAATAATTTCTCTGATCTTCTCTACTCTACACTAAAATAATGAATTAATTCGTGACCAAAGGGGCCAATTTAGAACAAATTGGTTCTTCCCTTTGTTCCCATTTGCATTTTCTAACTATTTTAAGTTAATTCAACCCCAAGTACTCGATTGAAAATATCTTTGATTTCAAGCCCAAATAAAGAAAGATAATTGCAGTAAGTTGAGGAACATGAAAACAAAATTATGATAAATCTTCATAACATTGAGAACATGAAATGATCATGAAGACCTATTTTAAAAATCCAAAACCAGGATTTGATAAATAATAAATTCATCGCTAATCCTAATCTAGTTATGATTATATATACACTAAAACAAAAAAAAGTATATTATATTAGTTACGAACTATTTTACGATAGATTTCGGATTTTTTTTAGTAGCAGATCATATATGAAATCAGATAAGCAATCTCAACTAAACTAATTAGGGATTGAGCTGACTAGTTGATATTGATTGGAGGTGACTTTTACTTTTGGTTACCTACCTTTAGACCCCTAAGAAGCCAATTTGAAACAATTACATCACTATGAAAGGGAATCCATTAAACTTGCATTAATGAAATGTAGACCACGCATTATAACCCCTTCAAATACATTAATAATTGTGTGTACCAAATTTCATTAATATTAGTGGTGGGGGCATAAGCATTACATATTTCAGGAAAAAAACAGAAGATTTGGCTCTTGGCTTAGCTTTTATATGCTCTTTCAAAATCTAAATTGGATGCAATAAATCTAAAAGGACCTTTGTCTTTGCCGTGGTGTACACCTCATCTCTCTATGGGTCCAAAATGTTTGTAACTTTAACCTAATATCTTTGTGCTTTTAGGAGACGCATTTCTTGTTATATGGTGGTATGTGAATATGAGTGTTGATGTGTTCACTATTTCACGTCTCGTTGATTGTAACTAAATTTTTTTTCTACCAACGTCCAACAAGGATTGTGGTGGAGTGGTAAGTGTTCCTTCATCCTTAACCAGAGGTCTCGAGTCTCCTGAGTATGGAGTCGTCTTTATTAGGGAGCGCTTTATCCCCCAATGTGG
This sequence comes from Capsicum rhomboideum, assembly GCA_031232105.1. NCBI lineage: Eukaryota > Viridiplantae > Streptophyta > Magnoliopsida > Solanales > Solanaceae > Capsicum > Capsicum rhomboideum. Next base: position 8,668,454 of record CP124711.1, read on the forward strand.
GATTTTTCGGAGCAAATTCGGATTTAGTTGGGCACCAATTAATGCGGATACCGAACAATGGGTGGAAATCAAAAAAAACCTTCTTTTTCTAAGATGGAGATTTTCTGTCATGCCCCTAAATTGAGATGGGAAGTGATTATCTCTATTATCCGTTGAGTGAACTTTATTCTAACTGTTTGAAAGCTATTAGTAAATTTAATATGATAATAACTTCTATTCAAATATACTATGTAATTAGCATTGTCTGAAAAACTAAGTTACAGGCATAGAATACCACTACATCAAAAATGATCTTTAGCGGCAATTAATTCACGGCAATAACTTAATTGCCGCTAAATATGTGTTTTAGTGGCATTTACTAGTGACAATTACATTGTAGCTTTCTTTGTAAATGCCTCTAAAGCCTATAGCGACATTGAATCCAATGACATTTAACTAATGTCGGTAAAAAAATTAACACTCTTGTTAAAGTGCATATTTATTGCCGCTAAAGGTTGTTTTTGTTGTAGTGTACTAACATAGAAACATCTGAAAATCAACTCAGTAAGGAATTATGTGCCTCTAAGTATTGAAGTCTAAATACAAAGTTTTCAGGGCATTCCTCGAAAATAACATAACATTTAAAGATAAATAAAAATCTAAGAAGAATCGATCTGCCAAATTGAAATGAATTAGTAATTGAGTTTGTCATTGAACCTAGGTGTGTCTACCTCTAGGCACACGTACCTCCTTATCTACGCATTCAACACTTGCTGTATGACATATATAATAGGCTCAAATAGGCTAACTACCTCTGAATACTCAATAAATATCATTGACGACCCATCCGTAAGAGGAAGACAAGTCTTGTTTGGATTATATAACAAAATTTTGCTACAAGTAAACCAACTAATTCACATAAGAAATATTGTAAATTTGTAAACTGATGAAGATGAATCTAAAATCTGAATCTTAAACGGTCAATTTGCCACTCTTCCAACCGTGTGCCATGGTTCCAATCATAAGCTAAGAGATATGATCGTTTCAAGTTGATACTTATGTGCATAAAAAGAATTTCATCTCTCAAACGATTTCAATTTAGTCCAAAATCATTCTTCCCTCTTCTAAACATCCAATCCATACAACATATTCACAAATTTCCAAACACCCTATCTTCAATTATTTTAGTGTAATAGTATAAAATAGAAATAGAATCAATTATTGATGAAATTATGTGAAACTTGATCTTAAGGAAAGGCAGAAGACAAAGGGAGAACTAATTGGGGCCATTATTTTGCTAATAAAACAAGAACCAAAGAAGATTATAATGGTTGATTCCAACAATGTGGGACCTACAAGTCCTTGTCACTTTTTTTGGAGGGAGACGCATTAACAAGATAACCGTTAAGATTGTGCCACGTGGCAGATGTAAAGGATGAAACGGGGTGTAAACGCGTCAGTCTTGTTCTCTAAAGTGCGTGTACTATAGCCGGAGGCTATGCTCCATATATAGTAAAGTAAATATTCCCTTTCGTTACCGACATGGGTTGTGGTTTCGTGATTAGACTATTCTATTCTTAATTAGAGGTCTCGAGTTCGAATCCTAAGTATAAAGAAAATTATGTTGGGAGCGTCACCCCAAAATGGATCCTGCAGTAGGTGATTCGAATTAATCGAGGCTTCAATACGGATACAAAACACCGGATAAAAAATAAAAAAAATAAAAAATAAATAAATATTCCTATTCGTTTAAAAAATTACTGATTTCTCGAAAACCAATTCTCACCATCCTTTATTGCCCCTAATTACCTAGCAATTGTAATAATGATAGTTACATAGGGTTCATAGTAGCCAATTACTATCCTTGCAAATTTAAAGTCAACATCAATTAGGAGACAAATCATCTTCACATATCGAACTAGCTAGTAGTATATGTACAAGATAAAATTAAATATAATCCATGCATAGCATACGCAAAATATTTTTCTCTTTCAATTCGTATACTATTATCCCTGTTCTTAATTAATGAGATTAAAAAATCCTGCCAACTCATGCTAATACCTATAAACATCTATACATATCTATTTTGCAAATCCATTAATGAACATTAAAAGCCAATGACTTTGTAGTTCTTACGAAATAAAGCTATTACCAAAATTGCAAACCCTCAATAAATAGTCACTTAATTATTCGAAATTACCTGCTAATTTACGTAGCTTTTTTTTAAAAAAAAATAATAAAAAAATCACTTAACTATGTGTATATATAACATTCTGAAGGTCACACAACTCGGTTAAATTCCCTCTAAATCATCAATCTTAATTATTTTTACTTTTTAAATATTTTGATATTTCTTCTCATGGATGCAAACGGAGTTGCAAGCAATTACTGGATATATTCCTATAAGTTGGCTATCAGTATTTGGGGGATGTGATTAAATAGGACATGACTCATCTATAACTAATCGAAGACATGATTTTAGATAGAAGAATTTGAAAGTTGAGTATTAGGGTAGAAGGTAAGTAGATAGTCAAACGTTGTCCAGTTTTCCTTATCAATATTATTATTATTGTTATTATTATTATTACATCTTATTCTTTAATTTTATTACTATTTTTTCCTTTTGTTTCAGTTTATCGTTTCAGTATTGTTGCTATTGTTCTTTTCTCTAGCATTTTTTGCATATCTTTTTCACTACGTATTTCCTTTTTATACTATTTTAAAAATTTGTTACTTGAGCGGAGGCTCTATCGGAAATAACCTCTCTACCCTCACAAGGTAGAGGTAGAACTGCATGCACACCACTCTCCCTGAACTCCATTTATAAAATTACACTGAATATATTATTATTAAATTGGCTATCAGTAGTCTATTAGGGGATTAGGTATCTTGGATTTCAATAAAAAGGAAAAAAAACTTCCCTTGATGAAATCCACAGCTTATGTATTTAACATTCACAAAGATTTATCATAGTTGGTAATTTTGATTTTATTTTGTTTGTTGGGTAAGGATTGAAAAACAAAAATACACACCCGTTTGGCCATAAGTTTTTTTTACTTTTTTCCGGAAATTTATTTCACTTTAGTGAAAAAAGTGAAAAACGAAGGTGTTTGGCCATGAGATTTATTTCACTAAAGTGAAATAAATTTCCGGAAAAGTAAAAACAAGTTTTTCTTGTTTTCACTTTTTTCACTTTATTTCTCTCACAAAAAGTCAAAAAGAACTCTAATTTTTTTCATGGCCAAACATAACTCCAACTCCAACTCCAACTTCAACTCCAACTCCAAATTTTTTAATTTTCATGGCCAAACGCCTAAAGGAAAAAGATAGAGAAGCAAACGACTGAAGACATGCAAAAGAAAACAAGACAACTACAGCTAAAAAGGCCCAAAATATAGGCATTCACAAGTAAGGTCCACTTAAACTACTAGGCCCATCAATCTAATATTTTAAGCCTATGTTTGTTTGAACTTTGAAGTATGAATGAAGTTTAAATATGAACATTACAATCTGTTAAAGTAGGAAAAATATTTAAACTTTCTACAATCATATATATAAGGGGTATTTACATAAATAGTATAAATATGTAATCTTATTTATCAATGATAATACATGAGTTAAAAGCATAACTTTTTTTTTACCCAAAATAGTAAAATACATATATAATACATTTTTAAACACAATTTTTTAATATAGTAACACATAAACTAACTTGAATAGCATTAAATGTTTCAAATTTAATCATAATACGTCTTTAACATCATTAATAAGAGAAAAAAATAAACAACAAATTTAATACATTTTGAATTCAATATATTATACATATTAAAGACGTATTTCAATATGCTTGGTGAATATATATAACTACAACATTTTTAATACAAATGTATTATAAGTATTATAGGTGAATTTCAAACATTCCGAATTCATTAAAATGTATAATATTGAATTCGAATTGTATTACAACGATCCTTTACGTTTAATACATTTTGAATTCAATATATTATACGTATTAAAAGCGTATATCAATATGCATGGTGAATATATATAACTAAAATATTTTTAATACAAATGTATTATAAGAATTAGACGTGAATTTCAAACATCCCGTTACAATTTAAATTAGTTTACGTGTTGTTAGAAATGTATTATATTTGTTATGAAATAACAACTATCGAAATTATAAAAATGTATACTATTGAATTCGAAATGTATTACAACGATCCTATACGTTTAACACATTTTTAATACATTTTGGATTCAATATATTATACGTATTAAAGACGTATTACAATATACATGGTGAATATATATAACTAAAACATTTTTAATACAAATGTATTAGAAGTATTATATGTGAATTTCAAACATCCCGTTACAATTTAAATTACTTTACGTTGTTAGAAATGTATTATATTTGTTGTGAAATAACAACTATCGAAATCATAAAAATGTATAATATTGAATTCGAATTGTATTGCACATCAAAAAAGTGTAAAATTTCTCCAAAATTTCAAAAATAATAACATAAAAAATCACACAATTTTAATCTGTAAATTCTATAAAAAAACAACAAAAATAACGCTGACATTAGAACAGAAAATCAAATATATCCAAAAAAGTAACATAAAAATACACGAAAAAAATAGAAAGGGGAAAAATAATATCTCTGTGATTTTTTGAAAATTCAAGATTTGTCGAAAAATATCAATAATAAAACAAAGTAAAAAACGTTACATGCAGATAGCGAAGAGAATGGAGAATGTACTTGAGGTTGAGAAGCAAAAGAGGAAAGTGAAGTGAAGAAGAAGTGAAGAAGAAAGGAATAAACAAAGAAAACGTGATATTACAGAGAAAGTCGTTATTAAAGTTAAAGTTAAGTTAAAAGTCGTAATTAAAGGCAAAGTTAAGCTAATAGTCGTAATTAAGTAAAGGTTTTACTATTAATGGTAATATAAAGCCTTAAAAGTTATTAATTATGTAAAAAATTGTATATATAACCACTTTATGAGTTGTCTTTGGCCTTGAATATGAAGTTGGAGCACAATTTGTCTGACCTATGATATATTGATAATGCAGTTCTCAATTTTCTTTAATGTAATAAAAAGCATGTAACCTTTTGACCTATAGTATGTCATGTGCTGTGCTCACTGCCCAGAGTAATTTGCTTTATTTCAAAGGTAAATTAGACACTATGAAATCAGACCTCTAGCTGATTTTGGCATATATATAGAGATCAGTGGCCAAACTAGAAGTGTTTTTCTTGACTTGTTATGGCTACCAGTCCATAGGAAAGTTCTGCATAAGCTAGTAGAAATACATGTTCCGGACCTCCGGTACGTTTGCATTTCAATCACTGTAAGATAGAAATTATTGGTGGATCAACATCTGATTTTAGCTATCACTCTCTTTACGTACATTGTTATAATACTGTGATCTTTCAAGAGGAAAAAGGACCACCTAAATATTTGAAAGTGTTTCACCAGGATTAATTTCTCCATGGTTGCCTTGTGCCCAAATACTTCAGATCAAAATTAATTGGATGTCTGAATCATGACATAAATAGATATTGTATTTGCTTTGCAACACATCAACAAATCATATACAAAGCAGATATATGTATCGACTTCATCCTATACCACATTTGAGATAATTCGTTGGGAAATGAGTGGAAAAATTATATTTTATATAACCTAAATTTTTTTAATTGATTCGTGGTGGGAAAAACCTTCGTTTGTTTCTGATAGTGGAAGTTGTCTACCACTGATTTTAGTAGCTAGCAGTAAGGACTTGACTATGAATTTGTAAACAATTTTGTACAGTATGCTATAGATCTATTTTTTTTGACATACATGGAACTAGGTACTTTAGGCATAACGGTGACTATTGTACAATTGATATCTTTCAATAATTTTCCATTATAAAAATAAAGATAGATCAATAGAATCTGGTATCTCTTTACCAGTGGTCTCCCATAAGTTCTTGAAGAACTCAACAGGAATCAATCTACACCTATATAGAGCAAATTGCAAGGAAAAATTATTGACAATCATAATGCCCTATAGTTTTAAGACTGAAAGTCATTTCCTCCCTCCAATTTTATTTAAAATAAGATTTTCCTTAAACTTTGAACTATTGAACATTTTCCCCATGTTATTCTGGATGACACACCATTTTTTCCTTTTATCCAATCCACTTGTTGTGTGATCCTTTTTAGATTGTGATATTTTAATTTTTATTTTTCACCTCAGCATATCGATAATTTAAATGATAATATATCAGATTCCACATTATGATTTAGTTACATTGTAGACTTCAGTCATTTTTAACGACATTTTTCTATAACATTTAGCTCCATTCTTTCCCAAATATAAAAAAAAAATTGTGGTCGTAATTAAAATGATAATAAACATGTTCTCACAAGTTAACATCGATCAAGTACATTTATAGAGAAGCTAATGGAGTCGTGGACCAATTAGTAAAAAGAGGATGCGAGCTAGATATTTTTGAAAGCTTGAAGATATAGTCCAATAATTAGGCTCTTAAGTTTATACTCCCTCTGTTCCAATTTATATGACACACTTTTTGTTTTAGTCAGTCTCAAAAAGAATGACACATTTCTATATTTGGTAACAATTTAACTTTAAAATACCTACTTTATCCTTAATAAAATGATTTACAACCACACAAATATCTATGACTCATTTTAGACCACAAGTTTCAAAAGTCTTTCTTTCTTTCTTAAACTCCGTGTCAAGTCAAAGTACATCACATAAATTAGGACGGAGGGAGTAATACATATCCTCATTATCGAAAAAAATTGGGCTCTTAAGTTTATATCGAAAAAAATTAACTCATGGTGTAAAAGAATTCTTATACTATTTTTTAATGTATAGAAGTTACAGTAGTAAATTTATTTTCTTTAGTATGCTTATCTCATAGTACTATTAAAATGTCTAATTTCAAACTGGTATTCTTCTTTTCTTTTGGGGAAAGGGGTAATCAGGACTGTTCACCAATTTTAGTAAATGGATTATATGAAACAAATAAAATAAGTTTTGTCTTTGTTTTAGTTAGGATCTAGCTATTACCTATGTCTAGATCTTGATACAAGTCAACTACAATTATACATTGAAGAGAAACAAATTACAAGAGCAAAGTACAAGTATTACTATATTAAGTAACTAGTAATATTCTTGTACTTTAATATTTAGTTCCGAGAGGGATCAAAGTTTCCAAACTTTGTGACTACTTGAATTAATTTACAAGTATTATTATTAATTTAATAAAAGGACATAGTTGCTGTCTGATGAAACTTTAATTTAAGATGTTAGTACATCAATTTGACCATATTATATTTGTCGAATGATTAAGTCTCGAAATTGAAAAGAAGTGGTAGTAGCCTTTTTAACCCTTTGATTTTCAATTGTGCGTGGAGAAAAAGCAAAGGCAGTTGGTTTACATGATTAACTTACTAACAAGTGGACAACATAAAATGGGTTCTAGGGTATGAATCTCTCTGTTAAGAGCTTTAGTTTCGACTCATCGAGATAGGAATAAAAAAAAATGAAATTTTTTGTTGTTTGTTAATCACTCGAATAAATTCAGTAATTTGCGAAAGGAAAATATTCTAAAGTTATATAGATATATTTTTCACTCGATATTTGTAAGGATTTAGGATTTTGAAGTTTGTGAGCTGAAATTCTAATACCTTAAAGTTACTGATTATCAGTTAATAATTTATACATATTTAATAAATTTTTTAATATAGATATGATGATTGAACCAAAACTATTAAACTAGCCAAATTCTCAACCAAAACACTAATCCTGTTCTAATCTGAAATCTCTAATTAAAAATAAAAAATAAAAATATTTGTTACTGCATGACCTTTGATGTTTTCTCAAGTAAAAGTGTATCTCTCTCTTTCAAGTGGAATTATAATATTATATTCCATATAATTAAATTGCCATGAAAAGACTGAAATTTTTTCTATACTTTGGGTCAGTACAGATCCCTTGGCACATAACTTTGTTTCCAAATATAAAGTGACTTCATTGAATACTTAGATAACTACAAAGTCATCATGATTCATGCCAGGAATAATATAATGACAGAGCTTCTAGTTTTTTGTTTTTTTTTGTTCTTTTTTAAAATACAAAATAGCAATTCCTGATTGAAGATATGGTCATAACTAATTGAGTACGTAGTACATTGAGATATACTCAAGACTAATGGTGTGATGCACCTGCTGGAGGCGACCTATGAGGACGGATTAAATAGGATTGATAGATTTTTAGGTTGGTAAATTTCTAAAGATAAGGTGTAGATAATACTTTAGGCGAATCTCATCATAATGGAAGGAGGATATAAATTTTTTTCATAAGATCACATAACTCAAGTTTTTGTGATATGTGCACTTTTAAACTCGATGTGTCGTACGTAATTCGAAAGATAAACTTGTGTAGACCTAGATTTAAAACGGACAATACAATTAGATCATGACAAATGGACTAGTACTTTGTAAACATGTTGTGTTTGCATCATACTGCAAGAGATAAGTCACTAATTTCAGTTCCAATGAACCTAGATGCCTTTATACATAGAAGACACCTCACTCTATCTGCCAATCCAGAATTCATGATATCGCTATTGTATTTTTAGCATGAAATACTTTCTAGTTGGGAATATGGAGTGATGAAATCAAAATTTAAATTTCAATGGATTTAACTATTAGAATATATTTATCATTGAATTTATTATATTTTTTTGGAATTATAAACTTATATTTAAATATTTTTAATTTGAACTTTCAGTGAATTTTCACATACATATATATATATTTGTAGTGACTGAGCCAATACTTTCAGTCGAAGTAAACATACGAAGATGATTCAACGTCTGCTATGTAAGTAATTTTGACTTCATATGTATATATTTATGGTGTAATTTTCCTAAAATCAAATGAGTCCATCATGACTTTAATGTTGACACAATATGGAGATCACCTACCTATGAATTAGCACCTAATGGTTCCAAAATTCCCATCTAATAGCACCACTGCAGACATAGAGTGGGACATGATTTGATTGACAACAAAATTTGTTAAACAAATTCGTTGAAAAGGAAGAAAATTAAACTAACACTATTGAGAAGAGAATAATAAAAACTTGTGTTTGATAGATTCAAAGCAGTGGGCGTTTGAACTTAAAAATTGTGAAATTAAGAAAATGATAGAAGCAGTATTTCGACAAGAATATAAATTCGAGTTGTTTTCTTTAACAAACATTATAAGTGATTGGAGTAAAAATTGTGGACACGGTTTTTTGAAATGAGGAAGTATCTTGATATCCTTTTCATTAAAACGAGGAAGTAAAATAGATTTCTTTAATTGTCGTAATTGAATTTCAATCTAGGATAAAAAAGATTATCTAAATGGAATATATTTATGTTGTAATTGATGTTACAGTTTGATATAGACAAGAAAATAGAATCACAAAAGATAGACGAGCAATATTAACCCTCCAAAAAAAAGGAAGAAAAGGCTTCAGTTAGTGGTATACTTAAAATCTTACATAAATAGTATCGACTTATTATAACAATTGGACTTATAAATTATAAATCAATATTTGAGCTCAACAATAGTGATTTTAAGGCTTTACTTCTTATTCAAAATAAATATTTATTTTATATAATTTTCGAGAGGTTGATGTAGTATATATAGTAATTTGAAAAAATATTACTTACAAAGAAAAAAACAATCTACATCATCTCACATAGCTTTGAAAGTTCACTACGTCTACCGGCCTCACCCATAACAACAACAATAACATACTCGAAAATTTACAAGTAAAATTCAAAAAGGGCGGTGTTACATAATTTATACCTTATTTTATGAAGATAGAAAAGTTATTTCTAGAACCTATTACGTCGACCCTCCAACAACAAAAAAATATGAATTAGGAAAGAGGGACAATTAGAAACAAAGTTAAAAACAACTTTCTTTCCCTTTCAACTTTCCTTGTTTTTCACTTTTCCTTCTCTCTCACTTCTTTTGCTTCCAAAGCATTAATTACATATTCAAATGTGATACAATTTTTATTATTTAGGTCAGTTTTTTTTTTTTCTATTTTTTTTTTTTTAACTCCTTGAGGGGTTGGGTTGAGAAAACATAGTACTACTTGTTGAGGCTTAAATAACTTTTGTTTTGGTCAAAGCTTTTAAATAATCAGTCATTTTTTGTCAATATATAATAGTACTATATTGAAAGAAGGGATTATATATAGTGGAGAATGAAAAGGAATAAATAGACCATATTGTATATATGGACCACTGATAGAAACATGAAGAATAAATAGATATATACTATAAACAAAGAAAGAGTGCATGTACGTAACATTAAAGTTCATGTACGGTTTCTAATTTTGTATGTTGATAGAAAGGGGATAACATGAATGCAATTTTGACCCATTATTCTCCACATAGCCTTCCCATTACTCATGTCTTCCCCATTTTAGATCTAAAATGGATTCTGTTGGTTCAACTGAATCCGTTACTTCCAGCTCAAGTCAATGGCGGAGCTAAAAGAAGACATTGACCTTTGTATATATCATGTATATCAACTGAATCCGTTACTTCCAGCTCAAGTCAATGGCGGAGCTAAAAGAAGATATTGACCTTTGTATATATCATGTATATAACTCTTTAATGAAGGGGGTTCAGATAAACCCTTTGCGAGGGTGTCTCCGCACCTGACTCAAGCTATATCTGTATACCTATGCAAAGAGAAACTTAAATATATACGTATGAATAATAAGGTGACTTTTATTTTGGACTCACTAGCTCTAGATCCCGGAATCGCTCTGTCTTTACAGTACACACACAATGGACACAAGTGAGGCAAATTTGCTTAAAATCAAAATCAAACAGATATTAAAAAGGCAGTTTAGTGCACAAAGCATTCCATGCTAATAGGATTCGGAGAAGGACCGCATCTCAAGGGTTGTGATGTAGACAACCTGTCATAATGCAAACATTAGTGGCTGCTTCCACGACTCGAATTTGTTTGATAATATATGGAGTATCTAGAAGAAAAACTCATTTCACAATAATGTTGGCTAAACACCTTTTTGGGACATGTTAGCCAGGTAACAAGTTGACAAGTTTGAAAGAAACTTAATATGCTGCAGCAAATTGATGTAACACTTAAAGATTTTATATGAACAGAGAAGAAGACACAAATTTCTACACCATTATAACATTATAATACAGTTTTCTATTTTTACATCTAGTATTGTACCTTAAAAGATTTCCTGCCTTACTATGTTTTTACATCTAGCATTGTACCTAAAAAGACTTCCTACCTTACTATGGTTTTACATGTAACGTTGTACCTTAAAAGACTTCCTACCTTACTATGGTTTTACATCTAGCATTACCTTAATACATTTCCTGCTTAGTACTATGGGCTATCGTACGTAAAACGTCACTATCATGGCATTACTCTGCTTGCCTGAAGCAGAACCTTCTGAAGTTCATTGGCGAGTCCTGGTAAGAGCACTGGTTTAGGGATGATGCCATTCATTCCGATCTGCAGGCATTTTCGACTGACATCTTCATCAGTAGTTGCAACTAAACCGATGATCAAAGGCCAGCTTTGGCTTCCATGCTTGCGAAGTCTCCAGGTAACTTCAAAGCCATCAACATTAGGGGGGTGAAAATCCAAAACTACAATTTGAAACGAGGATGAAGCAGGGCAAACAGCACCGAGGCATTCATATCCAGATGAAACTACAGAGACGATGCATCCCAATTTCTCGAGCATCTTCCTTGTTATGGCTCTATTCATGTCATCACAGTCAGCTAACAGAACTTTCACACCATGTAGTAGAGAATGTGGATATATGGGATCAGAAGATTCCCCATATCCGGACATGTCTACTGGAAATGATGGACGCCTTTGAAACCCGACAATAACAACCATGCTTTGATCAAAACCTTCTGGATTTGGATCTACAACAATGTCTCCTTGCATCAACTGTTTGACATTTTTCACATACCAGAAGGAAGTTCGTTTAAAATTCAATTTGCAAATATATGGACACATTTAAAAATTTAAAAACAAAAGCGAAGAAACAAGAAAATGAAAAGCTGGCTCTTCTAATAGTGTAATCGGTAACTAAATGCTGGAATATGAAGAGACTTACATGAACCAACTTCCTGCAAACAGCAAATCTCAAACTCTCCTCAACGTCCCCACTGCAGTTCGTTGGAGTACAGAGGTTGATCTCTGACTGAGATTGCCTAATGTTTGTGCAAATTTCGAACCTGATATAGACTTTGTCAATAGATGAGTTTGATCTCCTCGTTTTCCAGCTTACATAATCTTCACTTGCTAGGAGAACTCGGAAGGTAAGATGCCCTCCGTTGGTGCCATTCAAAAGATTTCCGACTATATGAAGCAAAACTTGAAAGAATCTTCTTTCATCACCCATAACATGATTAGGTAAAGATTTGTCAACTTCAATGGTAATATTGTAACCCTTAGATGCACACAAACACTTGACCAGACAGGCAGCTTCTCTTATCAAGGAATGTAGCTTGAAATGCCTCATTTCCAATGGGAATCTTACGTTGTCCTTCCTTGAAGTAACTATCACATCATCCATCAGAGTGGACACAACGTTGCTGGTTTTGATCATAGAATCCACAAGAAGCTGCTGTTCATCTCTTAACTTCTCTTCCTGTAACACCGAGATCATACCCAAAATTGAGTGTAGTGGTCTTCTCAGTCGATTGCTCATAACCGTCTGAAATGCACTCTTTGCTTCACTTGCCCTAAGAGCATCCTGTTTCGCTTTCAGCAGTGCTCGATTCTGCTCCAATAATCTTTCACTCATATTCTGAGATTCTTCAATCATTGCAGCATGGGACAGAGCCACTGCAACTTGATCGGCTGCAGCCTTGACTATCTCAATTTCCTGGTTACTCCAAAACCTACCACTTCCACCAGGTAGAACCAAAACGAGGATAGCATAACATTGCGGGACAATCTCAGGAGTTCCACTTCTGAAATTCGAGACCTTCAGCATTGGTATCCTAATAGCAGCCACGGTTTCTGGCTCACAACTCTCTCTACTACTTGCAGCAGCAAGTTTGGATCCCGCATCAAGAATCTTTACAGCATCACTCACCTTGATCTCTTTTACATCTGAATCATTGGTTGGGATAGATATATTATTATAAACACTGGAAATATTCTCCCTTGTAGGGTCATGAGTCAGTCTCATCTCCGTTCTGTTCTCATTAGGCATCCATATAACACAATTCTGCAGATTCAATATCTTCGATAGCTCAACAAGAGTTGTGTAGAGTATTGTATGACGATCAAGTGACTTCCGGACCTCTTGTGTAAGCATCCGTACATGCTTTCCAACTTCCTCTTTTTTCTTTATTTTTCCAACTTCTTGATCAAGATCCCAATTCTTTTGTATCAGCATTAGCTCCCTTAGCTTCACTTTAAGCAGCATAGGGATAAGGGTGATGAGAGATACAGCAGTGAGCACGGAGACCAGTGCAGTGAGTAGTTTGGAAACAAGAATGGCAATCAAAAATTGAAATGAGCGTTGGCCCAAATAAGTCAAGAAACTGAGAAAATGTGTTAAACCACAGAGTATAATGAATGCTCCGAATTCAATTAGCACCCATTTGAATGGAAAGTTGGAACAACTGACGAAGTAAATGATCTCCAGTGGGATAGAAAAATAGGCTACTGCAATAAAGAAATCACTCGTTCGTTGGGCAAATAACAGACTATCGACGCTCCAAAATGCCTCATCATCATCACAATTACATTCAATAGCGCCATCAACACCCGATAAGGAAGCAACGAATGATAAAATCAACAAATATGATGCTACCTTCATCAGCATTGCATCCATTAGACCCTAGCCTTGTTTACACCAATGCTGCTTAATGTACAATCAGAGACCTGATCAATCAAACCATATTAAGCATAAGACAACTTGTTAAGATTCAATTCCTGATCAATAACTGGATTAAGTACACAAGAACCAACAATTTTTTGAAATTTCTTTTTCTGAACGAAGGGTGAAAAACAAACCTAATGTATCCCTGTTTTTTGAGTTTCATACCTGAATTACCAATTGTGCGAGTTTTCTACGTAAACTATCACCAACCATTTATCAAAACATACCTCAACTATTAGTTGTTCATTTTTCCTACCTGAAAGTTCAGGTATGAAACTCAAACAATTAATAATTGACGTGTTTTGATAAATAGTTGGTGATAGCTCATGTAGAGAACTCGCACGCATGATAGTTAAGGAATGAAACTCAAAAAATCGAAATACTTTTAAGGATGTTTTTGACCATTTAACTCTTTTTCTTAAAAAGGACACTAACATCAATATAAAATTTCACAGATATACACACAAATGCATGCACCAACATCAACTTGGAGTTAAAAATAAGTTGGTTAATATCCAAAAGGAAGAGAGCCTAAAAGAACTAGCCCCACAAGGCCACAAACTTAAAAGGCATCTATTTATTTCAATGTCAAAATTTTGACTTTCACAAGACTAATATAACCATTTCATAAATAGAACTTGGTACAAAGGAACTAAGAAGCCCACTATCCACCTCAACTATAGTACTTAACAAAAAGACAAAGGAATACCAGAAAAACTTTGAAATGAACACCCATTAACAAAAAACTTTAAATAATAAATAAATAAATAAAAGAACTGAAACTCATATACATCAACAGCATCATACTCTGTAATCCCACAATTGGGTAAAAAAAAAAAAAAGAAACAACTGAAGTAAAGAAGCAAGGCAAGATACTACTATCACCGTTTCAATTTGTTTGTTTTAACTTTTTCTTTTAGTCCGTTTTAAAAATAGTCTCTTTCCTTTTTAATTACTCTTTAATTTTAACTTTTTATGTGACATATTTAAGACCACAAAACTTTCCGGAGACACAAATTAAAATAGAGAGAGTATATAAAGATGGTGAGCTAAATTTACCTAAAAAGAAGAAAAGAAAACATCATTTAATCTAAGAAACAAAAACCAAAAACAAGCCAATCCAACATTCAAATCTTTATCTTTAACCAACATGCAGACCCAAAGAGGTCTTTAAAATCATCTTTTTGTCCAAAACTCCACCAAAACCAATGTAATTTTTCCAGCATTGGTATCATCAAAACAAAAATAAAAGAAAAAAGAAAAAAAAACAATCAACCACCCACAAAAAAAAAACTTCAAATAACTAATCAAAAAGAACCAAAACACAATGCACCTATAGAAAAAAAAAGAAAAAGAAAAAAGAATAAAAGAACTCCACAAAGAAAAAAATTACATTTCATCAATTTCCTTCAAGTGAAAACTGAGTTTTTCAATCACCATCTTACTTATACAAGCTAAAAACACTTTAAAAAACAAACAAACAAACAAAAAAAAAAACAAGAAAGACAAAGAGAACTTCACTTATTCTTCAAGAATTTAATAACCCTTTTCATTTCTGTACCTTTTTCCTTCTCTTCTATGCTCCAATGCAAATATAATTTCAAGAAACAGAAAATTTTCCCTTGTGAAGAAAATAGAAAGAACAAGTTTGAACTGTTTGAAGAACTGTTGTAGTTATTATAGAGAGAAAAAGAGAGTGGCTTTAAAGAGAGCAGAAAAATGTAAGCAAAAAAAGAGGAAGAAAGACAAGAAAATTAAGGTTGTTGGGTGGGGGGTGGGGATAGGGGTTGAGGGGGACCCACAGATTTTACATGAAGAGAACTTAGACACACTTTTAACTCTTAAATGTCTTCTTCAGCCTCTTTATTACTTAAGCAAACCTTTTAACACCAATTATTAATTTAAGAAAATTATCATTAATTTACTTAATTTTTTTTTTTTAAAAAATTTTTTTCTGTCTCATTTTATTGAGGCTGAAATATATACATCATGTGGCCCCTCAAATTTGACCTTTTAAAATTGGATACCTTAACTAAAGGTGTAGTTTATTCAACAGCTCATTAATGTTCAAAGTGTGTCTATTGAACATCTAATTGATAATTTCTTACAAAATCGAAGTGTGTGACTCTCAAATATAATGACTTGGGCAAAACTGAATTATTATATGATACATGAACTTTGTAAGAAAGAAGAAGAATTTTCTGATTCTCAGATGTATTCTCTTGGCAAAATAAGTAAATTAATGTTCGATACGTGATTTTTTTTTATAACAAGAAAATTTATCTGACTCTTAAACATAGAGACTTGGCAAAAAAAGCTAACCAATGTTCAATACGTGAATTTTTTTTTACAATAAGAAAAACTCAATGACTCTCAAATGTAGTTGCTTGACAAAAAAACGAATTAACATTCAAGTTTCAACACGTTAATATTTTTTACAAGAAGAAACTTTATCTGACTTTCCAACATAGTGTCTGACTAAATATGTGAATTATCATTCGATATGTGAAATGGAATGACAAAAGACGCGAATCAACACCCAATGCGTAAAATGGCTTGACAAAAGACATGAATCAACACCCGACATGTAAAATAACTTATCAAATAATCTAACATCATCCTCCACTTTTGACGCACTTGTTTGATGAGCTAAGCCTAAGTGTCATATAAGTCAAAAGCTAGCCTGAGACTTAAAAAGATAAGGTCGAAATCCGAGCCAAAAACACGATTTATACGCTTCTTTCTTTATTTAAGGAGATTCTATCAATTATTAGTCCTGATGCAGATATCTTTTTCCTTATGTGATGAAATAGAAGAAAAGTTCTTATTTGGAAGGCTGCAATTTATTGACTGTCGCAATTTTCTACTCCTACTAATAGTTTAGTATATTCATTGGTGTTGGCCTTGTTTCGTAGTAAATTTATGAATTTAAATACTTCTAATACTAAATTCGCCGATATACCTTTTAAAAAGAATTTTTACTTTAAACTAAGATCCACTACTAGATTTAGCCAATTCAAATAGAGATTCCGCTTTTCACATTCATTCTACATGACGAAAATGAGGCTATCCATGGAGTGAGGAGCCCTTAGCATTCCTAATCAAATTTTCATATATCATCTCATTTACGTGTGTACTAGCTTACTATCTATAATTGTTACTGTGCTTTCTGAATACCTTAAAGGAAACTTAAAGTGAAAATACTTCTTTATGATAATAGACACGATGTCGGATTTTTATTATTGTAACTGCTAAGAATCCTTAGGCAAGAAAAGCGTACTTGTTGTGATAGTGACCCAGTTGGGGAATGGTAAGTCTTTAACTATACAAAAATTATGCGTAAAGCTAGTAAGAATGGTGTCTGCCATTCTATTTTACGCACTACCATTTGATCTGTGAATCATAATTGACTTAATATTTATTATGTGATTTGTCTTCCTATTACAACGGGTTGTTTGAATTTTGAGAATATTTAGGTATTGTAATCAATATTTCTAGTGTCATACTGTATGCTTAACTGAAAGTTTTTAAGTGGCTAATGAAACTTCCAATGTGGTTTATAGTGGTGTAATTGTGAGATTTCATTGTGATCTAAGAGTAGAGGTGAAAAAGATCAAGGTTGAGATAAGAGTTGGCCTAATAAATTTTTATGTTTATCGATGTGAGGTGGCATAAGTGGTGGTGGTTGAAGAATGGAAAAAAAACCCACATTAGAGGTTAATGAGATGGGTGGTCTCCTTATAAGGCTTGAACAATCCTCTACGTCTTTGAGCTAATTTTTGGGGTGTGAGTTAGGCGCAAGACTTAATTTGACATGGTATCAGAGTAGAATCTATCTCACCTAATGTTGGGGCCCCAAATTAAAAATTATCCATGCACCAGATTCCTGTACTCTTGGGCGTGAGAAAAAGTCTCACATTAATGGTTAATGAGATGGGTGGTCTCCTTATAAGTTTTGGGCAATGCTTCTCTCTTTGAGCTAGCTTCTGGGATGTAAATTAAGCCCAAAACCTAATTTTACAGTGATCGGTTTTGATGGTGTTATTTATCCTAAAGTGGGCACCAGGGTATATGAATATTTCATAATTTCTCATGAACTTTTCTAGTGCTTCTAGGTGAATCTTTCTTCAAGTGTATCTTTTCTATTCAATTTTGTTAAAATTCTTTTTGTGATTTTCGATTCTCTAATGAAAAATGATTTTGTTTGTTTGAGCCACTACCACTTAATACATATTAGTAGCTAGGATTTTTTCAGGAGAACCGGAAGAACAACAATAATTCAAAATTAATGAAAATCCGCAAATCGAACAAGGTATAAAGCATTATTTTATGATTTTTGCTAAATCTAATTTTAAAAATTATTAAATATTTGAAGGAAATAAAATAATTATTTTTGACGAACTTAAAGGATAAAAATTATTCATAAATAATATCTAACGGAGTACTTTGAACTTGTAGCTAAACATAAGAGACTTTTTGTTAATTTTAAAAGTAAAAGATACAGGTAATAGTACTCTCCTTGGGATATATAATTAGGTATTTCTCATTTATATCGAAGGACTCTAATTTTAACCCATGTGGTGATGAGAAAAAAACATGCTTTGGTGGAGCTAGCTTAGGCTTAGGGGTACCCGAACCCTCTTCGACAAAAAATTATACTATTTATACATAATTAAAATTATTTTTGTGTATATGTTATAAATGTTGATCCCACTTCGACTAATTCGTGTGTACATTTTAAATTTTCTGAATGAAAATCTTGACTCCACCACTGCTTTAGCATAGTTGCGTGTATGAATTAACATAAGAAAACGTCAAGTGTGTTACTCTCGGTGCTGATATCCGTTTTCTTTTTCAATTTGCCTTTTATGAATAAAACAAAAAGATGAACAAAGAGTTTGATCAAAAAATTCCAAAAATGAAATCTTTATTTCTCCATTAAATTTCTAATAATTAATTATCTTCAACTTTTGAAAAGAAATTTTCTCTTCTTTTTTTTCATCTTGTTTCCGATACTCACATTAAAGTCGGATTAATTTGGGTTTGTAGGAAAGCACTCCCTATTAAAAAAAAATAATTCAAACTCGAAATTTAAAATCGAGATTTATGATTAAGAGATGATCAATCTGAAGGAATCTTAGTAGCTTAGTTGGTTGGGTTGACTACCTGAACTCTACCTTATTGGTGAGAGTTCAATTCCCACATTGTAATTCCCTCCCCAATTATTAGTTGTTTTTTTTTAAAAAAAAGATGATCAATCTCATTCTCGATAACCACATCTTTATATAGTTAAAATTTTCTCACTTTTTTTTAGCAGAAGTGGTAAATATTATAGATGGATGGATCATTATTTCCAAATAAAGTACTCTCCTTCTATCTCAAAATAATTATCTTATTTTTCATTTACATATTTCTTAAGAAAAATATTATTAAGGATAACATTTTGACTATTTTACCTCTTAAAATATTTCACCATATTATCCTTGCTCAATAAATGCATGTATCTATGTCAACTCCGTCAATGATGCCCTCTTAATTGTTGCAATTAATACAAAGGTAAAATGATAGAAAATACTTAGTTTTATCTTAATTTTTAAAATGACAGTATTTTGAGACTATTTTTACTAAGGATGATAAAAAATTTGAATAGGATGGAATCTTAAATTAATTGTTATCAGCCAAAACATATCACTTAATTTGTTGGATTTACTGCATCCATTTCATATTACTTACCGTTATACTAGAAGTAGTTATTTCAATTTATTTATCCGATTTATGAAATCAAGAAAATTTTACTATATTTTTCATTACTCTCAGTTTAAATAACAACATAAAGTTAAAGTAATAGTAAAATTTACAATCCAAAACATCATTAATAAAGTTAATTTAGTAAAATATACCTCTAAAATTTTCATAAGGATGTTTCAGATCAACATAAGTCAACTAATATGAAACTGAAGAAGTAATTATAAACACTTCTAGTGTTATTATTATCACGCCAGTACATGTTAATCAGTTTTAACATAGTTATTAAATTCATCTTATCATAGAGGATCCTCTAAACTTGTCAATCAAAATTAATTTAGAAATATATCTATTTATTTAATAGAATAAAAAGAAATAGACAAATGACAGCATTAGAATTTACTTTTAAATTACTCTATGCCATTTAGAAAAGAAAATAACTTTCTTCCAATAAAACGAAAGTCAATAAAAGTCCATTTTCCTCAACTGGGACAACTTATTTTTTTTACCTTTGATACTATTTTTGAGATTTAAAAATTCATGTGAAAGAAACTTAACAACACTTATTAGGATTCAAAAGTGTTCTAAGAAATGCTTAATCTGTATGACCAACGTGAATTGCAGTGCGATGGTTAGGAATTTTGCGTCTTTATTCAGAGATTTCAGATTCGAGCTTTTGGGAATTAAAAAAAAATCAGTTGGGAGCTCCGCCCCTAGAAGTGGACCCTACAAAACGCGAATCCAAGTATAATCAGATTTCAATATGAATATCAAACACAAAATAGAAAAAAAATGTCGATATCTTAAATTGATTATAAAAATTTCAAGGAGAAAAGACGAAAATGGATAGAGCACTTCTATTTTAAGAAAACCTATTTTGGCACTATCTTTATTTTTTTTATTTTTTGTTCCTTATACGGTTTTGTGGAACATAGATTTGTCAATTTCTCCTAAAATTACGCTCCATCTTAACCCTCTAAATTTTCACATTGATATCACTTGGATTAGCTAGTTTCAGTTGTGAAAATTCATTTGGTTCGGAGGAAAAAAAAAGACATTTACTTTTATACTTTTTAAGAAAATATTCAAAACGTAGTATCAATATTTCTTTTAAAATTAAACTTTTTCTTAATTATAAAGGGGGTAGGGGAACGAGAAACGGAAAGGAAATTATAAGTTGGGAAATCGAATCTATACCAAAAAGGTGAAAGTTCAGGTAACCAATTAACTGAGCTATTAATAAATTAAGATCTCCACGTTCGATCATTTGGTTCTGTAGTTCTTTACAATTTTATGTTTAGATTATGTTTTTCTTATCAGAAATTTTACTTTTACACATAGATCAAAAAGAAATACACAAGTGATCTAAAAATGATCATTTTCTTTTGTTCAAAATTGCAAGTGACATAAGAGACAATTTAACAATCCTCTAACTTAATTGACACCATTTTTCATTTGAAACGACTTTATGCATGCTATGATTCTATGAACATATGTTTGTGACAATGAAGAACGAGTGTTTGTGCATTGCTATATGAATTGTATTTTCAAGTGAAAAAGATATTTATTAGTTACTTTTGTACATATGATACTTATGATCCTAAGTTCTTAATTGCATAAAGATAGGTAATAATTTAATTTTAATCTCCTTTTGTATTTGTACAATAAAAATTCTTGTATTTATATATATCCCGTGACCAACTAGAAGGGGCTGAAGTTCGATGTTTAAATCTCGTTTCTGGCACATGATTAATTTGTACGATATTTCTGAAAATCTTTCATTTTCCATCTTATCACATATAATAAATCATTGCACTATTTCCTGAAGATTTTTTTTTTTTTTTTTTGTTAAATAGGGGCCCATATAACACTTCCACATTTAAATCAACTAGCAAATGTATGGTTAGTTAGAAATAATAGGTTTAAAATGTTCATTAATGTAAATTGTAATCATGGATGGTATGCTTAGGAATATATTTTTATTATAAGACTAAGTCAAAATTTAGTTAGATACATTGCATGGGAATATGCTATCAATTCAGTTAGAAAAAAAGTACCCCAAATTGACATTTTCCATAATCTTATCATATCATCTTTTATTATAAAAAGTTGATTAATAAAAGTATAGTGACACAACATAGAATAATGTTGGGCATAGAATAACACTATCCCTAAAGGTAACACATGTGTCAAAGGGTGAATAAGCGTGTAGCTTCTATTTTCTTATAACTATTCTGTATTAAAGTTTATTCATCCGACTAATTTAAATTTGTATCACATATAACTCATTAAAACGAAAGTGTTTGTTACTAAAATTTCTTCATTTCCAAATCTCGAAACCTGAAATTTTTAATTGAAGATAAAAGATATTTCATACATCCCATCAATGGTAAGCTAAAGTGATTGATTTCTTACTAATCATAAGTTAAAGCAATATCAAGGATAGACAGATTCTTCAATCTACTTGTCAATGTGTGGTTTGAAATTTAGATTTGTTGCTTAATATATTGGATGACTTAATGTCACTTCGTCTTGAATAAATTAAGACTTTGTCAGTATTCAAGATTGAAGATTTTCTTATTTTCATTGCGTTCATGTACCTAAAGAGAATTATGGTTGTAGAATTGACTATTGCCGTACACCATTAATATTTCACTATAATGGTATATATATTTTTTAGAATCGATATTTCATGTTATGATGTCATGAAGTATTACTATATATTTTTTATAATAATATTTCGTTATATTTTTTTCGCTTCAATTTGTTTGATTTATTTTAATTTGATATAGAATTTAAGAAAATAAAGAATACTTTTGAATCTTATCTTCTTAAATTAAAGATATGTTGAATGTAATCTTGTGTTCTTAAATATATCATGTGAAAAATTGAAATTAAAGAGTTGCTAAAAAGAAAAAAAAATCATTCTTTTTGAAATGCATTAAAAAAAATAGGTCAAACAAATTGAGACGAAGGAAATAACAGTTAAACAATATTATATTCATATAGATACAATTTATCATTTTAGATTTCCATAATCTATTCATGGAATCACTATATTTAGGTGTATCTATGAAAATAATTTTTGCACGTTGGCATTTAGAGTAGGTTGGGGGAGTAGGTATAACAAATGGATTAGGATAATCCAACACCATATATTATTTATTGCTTTCTCTAAGAAGTGAATCTGTCTTATTGTAGTGCAATTTTATGTTAATAAGAATTAATATAAATCAATATTAAATTCTTTGATACTTAAAGTGATTTAATAACTTCTATATATATCACACTTACATATTTATTCAAAGAAATAAGTTTCTTGGTGTCCCAAATACTGATATAAGTGTAGTCGTGATGTTGGAGGTTCACTAGATTTCAATCTAATTTTTTCAATGTAATGACACAATTAGCAAGTTTAAAATAAAAAGTTTTCCCTCATGAAGCACTTTTGAAATTTTGGTTAAGCATATATTGCTTCTAATTATATTGGCAAAAATACTTTTCAAATTAATTAGTCAAATACAAACGATTATTATCCAAAAGTATTTTTCTAGAAAAAAAATTTATGACAAAAAATATTTTTCAAAACAAGCCGATTTTTGAAGTTTAAGTGTCAAAGTAATTCAAAATAGTCTAATTGGTGAATGCTAATCACTGAAAGTTCTATCCGTTTGTTTCAATTTACATGACACTTTTCAATCTTTGAGATTCAAACTACGTAAACTTTGATCAACATTTAATAATGTATGTTTTCATCATATTCATGATATGAGAAAAATTACAACTTATTTAAGGGCGTGAAGCGAGTACTTCTAGCTGCTTCGCCTGCTTCTCATTATGGTAGCTATGTTTTCGTGACGAAAGAGAAATTGGAGTTTCTATCTGAAAACCAGCGGAAGCATTGGACGGGAGAAATCCTTTAATTTTAAAATATTGTTTTAATTTAATCTAATTTAATTTAAAAAATAAGTCAAATGAATTATCAAAAAATAAAAGGTTTCACATAAAATGAAACAAATAGAGTAATTGTTATGTACCATTTGGCTTTAACAAGTCTCCCATGATTAAACATGCAGTGTTTTTCAGCTGAGTGGCTTGAAACCTAAGGTGGTACCAAAAGCACCATCACTTGTACATAACAATGTTTTTCTTAAAAAAATAAATAAAAAATTCACTTATTTTCTTAATCAAGAAAATATTTTTTTCCGTCTCGAACACACCCTTAATTAGGCAGTATTTTCTAAAAGTATATATTCAATGAATCTGCCAATTTTTCATAGAAACCCAAATTTTGAGGCGTCTACTAGCTGATCTTGTTATTCATTGGCATTTAAGGCTCAACAAAGTTAGCTAAGAAAAATAAAATTTAAGTTATATACGATATTAATAATATAAAATTTTATTATACTATTAATTAATTTAATTTATTATAATAAGTTTATAATTTTACTTTATTTTTAGTTTATCCTTTTAGACCCGATCGCAAGAATTGCCTATTATCATTGGAGGTTAATTTTATCTGATTAAGTAAAAATTGACACGTCGGCAATGCACAAAATTTAAGTAAGTCCAAGAGATAACCATCCTTGTATGAGTTTGGTGAAGAGGAAAATATCTGGGGAAATCTTTTTCTGCAAGAGCTCTAGGTCATGTCAAGTGAAAATTAAATACAAAAGGGATAATAGCATATTTAGTCCCTAAGTTATTAAAAAATTCTATTTTTATCCTTATGATATACACCCTTCATTCATTCTTTTTGTCACATTTCACTTCTCGAGATTCAAACTACATAAATCTTGACTTATCACATTAATATGAGAATGATTGTAACTTATAGCGTTTTCCGTATAGTTTTCGAACATTAAAATTTTAGATTTAAAATACTATATTAATCTAATTTAATCTAGCTCTGAAGATTGGTGAAATTGACTCCCGTGAAGTAAAATGTGAAAAGTAAAAGTGAATGGTGATCGTATGACTTAATCTATTTAACATTCAATTGATTAAAATGTGAGTATTTGATTCCTTCAAGTACAAAATATGTTATATTTGAATATTTATAAAACTGTATTATTATCAAACGTGAAGTAACAATATAAACTTAACATAACTTATGAGTAATTAAGTGGTGGAATAGTAAATAATTATATTAATTTGTGAATATTTACAAGCAAAGAAATCAAAAGCGCACAAGTCAATTAATTAAAGGCTTTTCAATCATATATCATAAGTAAGAATCAAAATCGAAATTTACCAAAGGATAAAAAATATTATTAATCCAATCCAATTTATTAGTGCTAAGTAATGATAGAATGGATGAGTGACAGTCAAAGCTGGAAGATTCATGCATTTGTAGAAAGAAAAAAAACATGAAAAAACACCCCTTTCGAAAGTCAATTATGTCACGAAATTCACGAAAAACAAAGACAAACTTTGTTTTTTACGTACTACTACTAAACATCTTGACACACAAAAATCAAATGACAACGTTGGTGTTCTATGGCTGTTTCTTATAATCCAACTAGCTGGTTTTATATCTATATATGAAAAAAAACACTATGGGCTACTATCGGCTAGCTTATACAGTACGCCAAGGGTGGATCTACGTAGGAGTTTGGAGGTGTCACGCCACTCGAATGTAGTTTGGCGGTGTCACATCATTCGAACATTCAGACAAAATTATATGTATAGGTATTTTACATAATAAAACATATAAAACTCGAGATTGATACCTATAGGTGTCAAACGTTAACTCAACCCGCCCAACTCGTCATGAACTTTAACGGGTTGGATCGGATCAATTTGGGTTATAGTTTTAGCTGCCCCCTTTTTTAATACCTATTTGTATAAATACAATATGTTGTATTGATTTTGTAAATGGGAAATAGTATAATTATCAATTTTACAGCTTAAAACTATAGACACTTAATTTTATTGCATTTTTCTTCTTTATAAAATGAAAATAATGTCGTTATCAATTCTATAGTTGATTTTTCGTACAATTGTTCCGCGATAGTTTTTGTTAAGAAATATTAATTGACGATCTATTCGAATTTTTTTATTTTTTATTTTTTTTACCGGAAATGAGCTTAGTTGAAAGCTTAAAAATGAGGGGAATAAGCTGGGGGGATTGAGTCATGACCCGTGATTCGATCCAATTCATTCTAGCGCAAGCAAACTTTGAGCAAGTTGAATTTTGGCCAGTTTAACGACTTAATCTATTTTGATCAACTTAAATTTAATCCGACCTGTTTATTTGCCATCCCTATTGACACCCACAATCACAAATTGCTTCAAGGTGCAGTGGTCAAAGTGTTGAATCCCTGCATTTGAGATACAATATTGAGTCCCACTAGATTCACTATCCAGTTTATTGTCAAATCGACTAAATGTACATCTTAATTCAATCTCCTATACACCAGTAAATAGTTGAGTAATAGGTTTGAATTAAATACAATGACACTCACAACTGTCAAATTCTGAATCCGTCACAGGTGGCATCCTTCACTAAAAATCTCTACTCAATGATATTGAAAATAAATTCACTGATATTATCGATCATAATTTATCATTTCACAAAAAGCACATGTTATTCACATATACTGAAAGATTGCAAGTTCCTTCTTGAAACTATATGTCCTTGTGTATACTATTATATTATTTTCAAATGATAAAATAAGGAGTATGAGAACAGCTAGCTGAAATGGTATGCAAAATGATAGTGCAAGAAGTGCATATTAGAGGTACCAGTAGTAGTTAATTGGTGTTATTTGTAGATAGGGAGTAGACTGAGTGTGCTGGGATGGTCTTTCACTGTATATCTGGAATGTTGGGATCATGTCCAACTTTAATTTGGGTTTTGTTTTGCTTGTAAATGCTCTTTCCCTTGGTAAATAAAGCTTACTTAGTTACCAAAAAAAAAAAAAAAAAAAAAAAACAACACTATTATATATATATTTCACAAAAAGGGTGGAAGAAAAGAATTAGGGCCTAAAATTATTGTTTCACAAGTGGAGTAAAGATTCAGTTTCCAGCACTGTCATTGTTCAAATTTTAGTATACACAACATGATTAGAGCAGAGAAAGTCAATTTTCACTTTATTTCCCTTTTTGTGTTTTTTTATTTTTCAATCTCTTTACTGTCCACTATATGTGATGCAGCAAAAAAATCAGAGGGAAAAAAGAGTATATCAAAATCAACTTAATTATTTTGAGAAATACTTTTTATTAAACGTGCTTTTTGAAAAAGCGCTTTAGAAGAATAGTAATTTATGTTTGGTTAAATCATCTAAGAAGTGCTTAGTTAATAATTTATGTTTGACCAACTTTTAAAAAATACTTTTAAATGTCAAATTACTAGAAAAAAAGAAGAAGTAGTAACCAGTGTTTTAAAAGGCGGGGGCATGAGGTGAGGCGTTTTACATAGCACGGGGCGAGGCGTAAGTCCTAAAGATCTACGGGGCGTATATCTCATATATCTTTATTTTTATTGCTAAAAATATAAGTAACAACAAATAATTTCTTAAAATATATGACTATCATACTATGCAATTTACCTCCCTAAAAGAAATAATCAATAAACTATTAATATTATAATTAAAACATAAATTCTTTCATGAATAAAAATAAAATACTTTCAAATAACAAAATAAAATATGATAATTTTGAAATATAGGACAAAACATAATGATTAATGACAAGTGAATATGTAAAATTCGGATATGTATTTTAAACAGAAATGTTAAGTCATATTCACCCTCACGACGTTCTCAATTAGTACATAAAATGGTTACTTTTATTTTCTTATTTCAACAGATGAAAAAAACTATTAAACATCATATAATTAATAGAGAATTATGAGTATCAACAACGTTGTCTAAGGAATTTGACACAATTTGTGTAAGAACTATTAGGCGAGTCCCGGACGTTGGGCGTTAGGCGTGTTCAGGGTGTACAGTCGGACGCTTAGGACGTAAGCCTCACAGAACTAAGTCCCACACATGAGCCCCAAGGCGTTTTGCCGGTGCCCCGCCCCGGAGCGAGTCCTAGGGCGAATTCGGACTCTGCCTTTTAAAACACCGATAGTAACTACTTATTAATTTAGTCACTGAATTTTGGATAAATTTGAAAAGAACATTGAAACTGGATCAGAGCCCGGAGGTAATAGAAGTCTATTACTTGTAGCAAATTGTTTATAGGCTTTAACCTCAATCAACATCTCAACATATAGATATATATTTATCTTCTTTTTCTTTTCTTTTTTTTTTGATTTTCCACCCGGTGTCTGGTACCCACATTGGAGCCCGACTAAATCCGGATTCGCGCCAGAAAGTCCCAGGGACAAAGAGCTCCCTAACAAAGGCAACTCCATACTCGGGGGGCTCGAACGCGAGACGTCAGCCTAATTAAGGATGAAGGTCTGCCTAAGGATGAAGGAGGACTTACCACTCCACCAAAACCCTTGTTGGTTATAAATGTATATTTATCTCTTTGAATTTCAAATGAATGGAGACTTATGAATATGGTACCAAGTTTTAATAAAAGATGGTCTAGATGTGTCCCATAATGTTTCATAGCAACATATTCTTTAGGATGTGTTAGACATGTACATTTTGGGACTTTTATTTAGTCTTAGAATAGTTTTGGCAACAACCATCAACGTTTTTTTTATATTAGTATTCTTGGTCCAACTGTTAAATTTTGGTTTTCCTCACCTCTAACACTATATTTCGACAGTTGATCTAAGACGCTTCAACGAGCATCACTAAATATCATGTCAAGATGGAATTTCAGTTTGTTTGTCATAATATAGACTATTAAATGTCTGGTTGTAAAATTGCAAATTTTATCCCTTTCACGTTTCTAAAAGCATAGGCTTGCATCACAGAAGTTCAAAATTGTAAGGGAATCAAAAATTGTGTTCCTATTGATAGAATGATAAGTGTGGAAAATTAAATGTTACCTAACACCTTCTAGATGGTCATCTTAAGAAAATTATTGTTTTCTAGTGCAGACTTTATATATATTTAAAAATTCCCCATATATATATGAATATTCGACTACGAACACACTTATTATTGTATATAAATTTGAAGTTATTATAGGGACCATAGACTTTAGATCATAGATCTCTTTGGTATGTTGGTAACAAATGACAGTGGCAGGGTCAGCAGGGATGAAGTCAAGTGAGGAGAAGGGGTTCGTCCGAACCCCCTTTGACGAATTCTAGGGTGTTGGAACTTTCTTGACGTCTTTGTATATTTACCTTTTTATATTTTGAACTCCTCAATGAAAATTTTGACTCCGTCATTGAGGGTCAGCCACAAATTGGACTGAATGCATGAGTGAGTATAGAAAGTCAAGTCCATATACCAATAGGGCCTTGTTTGTGTTTCCTTTGGTCCTTCTTTGTGTTCACATATGACACTTAATTAATTGCTTAAGGAGTAAATGATACTTTGTTGGCTTCACATTGACTTAGATGAAGACTAAAAATCGAAACAAAAACACAAGTGGACTAAATTAATACAAGTGTTCTACGGAGGGAGTACAATATTTATTTTCGGGTCCTGAATGCATTATGTATAACATCACCAAGATATACTTCCTTGTTCTACCTCACTTTATTTCTGAAGCAATTGTCTATTCTAGGTGATAGCTTTAAGAAGCATTACATATTCAAGAACTGGATTTAAGAGCTCAAATCAATAATGGTGTACAGAGCCTAAAATCAAATTGAACAAGACAACAAGTATTTTAGTTTATATGAAGGATCTTGAGCACAAATTTGTATAATATATGGTCACAGAAGTCCAAAGTATATATGTGTGTATGAATCCACCTCTCCCAAGTGAAATTTTATTTATATGTACCAACAGTATGTATGTTGGAACTTCTTAAGTTTGTTTGCATACCTAACATTAAATCCCTTAAAAGACTACAGTTGATCTCTCAGATGGTCACTCAATTAATGATTACCTGCCTTATTATATGCTCTCTTGCGACGCAACGTTACCATCATAATATGACTCTGCTTGCTGGCAGTAGGACTTTCTTTTATTAGGTATATAATTAAAGATTGTAATTGTTTGAATACTAAATAGTTGGGTTAGTATGATTGGGCTTTACCTTGTACATATGGGCTGAAATTCAACAATTCCAAGTAAAACCTTCACCAGACAGACCCATGTCCGATGACCAATCCGAGGAATTTGGCCCATAATCATTTTCCCAGACCTCTAATCAACATTTATAGCTTGTTTGACCAATAAATTCAAAAAGTACTTTTGAGCAGTAATTAGTGTTTGACCATTTTTTTTAAAAAGTAATTCTAAATGTATTTATCTCAAAAGTACTTTCGAGGAAAAACTATTTTTTTAGCTTCTGCTACTCCACGGAAGTTCAACTTTCAAGTGAAACTTCAACAAAGTTTGACCGAGTGTAACATGTTGGACAGGAGAAAGGGGTCCAAACTTAAGCCTCTAATCAGACTTTAAAAAAAAAAGTCTGGTGCACTACAGCTTCCGCTATGCGCAAGGTCCAGGGAAGGATCGGACTACAAGGGCCTATTGTATGGGCAACCTTATCTTGCATTCCTACAAGAGGTTGTTTCCACGCCTTGAACTCGTGACCCCTTGATCACATGACAATAACTCTACCCGTTACTCCAACGTTACATTTTTCTCAATTTCCAGCAAAATGCCAAAAACAGTACTACCTAGTCTACGTACATTGCACTTCTAAGCAGTAACGACATATAACGGACTATTTCTTTGTAACATATAATACCAAACAACGACAACTGCAAAAATCAAAGAAACAGTTGTAAGAGAACAATATCTGTTTAATACATTTTTAGAAAGTGAATAAAGAAAGAAAATATTATATCATAGTTTACTCTCCATTTGGCGAAAAGCTTTACCATTTAGCCTTTCATGTTATGTACAGTAGTACATCAGCAGGCTTGCAAAACAGATACTACAAAATAATTCCAAATAATTATATGTATTATATAATGATGCTTCTAGAAAAAAAAAAGGGTTCTTTTAATATATTACTACATTTTAATTCAGACTTAATTAATTATAAGCCTACTTTTCCATTTTCCACGTTTTTCATTTCGATTATTACGGAAAAACATAAAGATGTCCTTAAAATATGCGAAATTCACTTTTGTTCACCATTAATAATTTGGTCTAAAAATATCTCCTACTTAATTGGGCAAAAGATGTCCTTTTTTCATACAAAACTCAAGAAAAGACTAATAAGGGCAGATTTAGACCTTCACAAATATTTTAAAGACATATTTGGACCTACACACATACTTGAAATTCAATTTTGACCCTGTAAAATCCTGAAAGAATTTTATCACAAACCCATAAACATCATAGTGGGGGAATTAATATGAGTGTACTCCGACAGGTAAATCAAGAATTGAGATTAATCTGATTGGCTATTTCTAATACCATGATAAAAATTTAACCTTATAGCTAATATACAACACCTAAAATTAACTGATGATGAAGTATAAGCATTACTCAAGATCATATAAAGATACCTTCTCATCCCACTAGATGTAGAAACTCAACAATGACTATTTAAAGAAGTATGATCCATATAAATGCCTAGTGTAAAAATATACCCTTAAGATAAATGTGCATACAAGAAATGCCAATTCCTCCTAGTCAATTAATTACTTGTATACTTATTTTCTAGGCAAATGAAGACAATAAGTGATGACTAGTTAGTCTTTATCACAAGATTTTATCATGTTCAAGATAAAAGCAAAGGGCGTCATTTTCGGGTATTACTAAGGAGTTGGTTTCTTGACCAATACACACCTACTAAACAAAAATATCACACACGTGTAGTTCACTTGTACATAGTACTAAGGAAGAAGAATCAAGAAAGTTCAAAGTACTCTAGAGGTTATTAATTATTAGTCCAAGCTAAATAAAGTAACTTAAAAAAATTAAAATTACATAGAAAACAACTAGGCTAGTTACAAGAAAAATATTTCTAGATGCCTTAGGAAGAAAGTGAAATATCTACTTCCCCCTTGTCCTCCTCCTATGTATACTTCCCGCAGAAATGTAGGGGAAGATTACGTACAATAGATTCTTTTGATCTGACCCTTTCCCAAAGTCCAAACCCTGCGCAGGTGAGCTTAGTGCACCAGGCTGCCTAATAATATTCCTAACATACATCGATCTTGGAAGTTGGTTGGTTCTCCCCCCCTCCCCCCAAGAAAAAAAAAGGAAGAATTTTTTTTACTTCCCTATGATGTAAACTATGTTAAAGCTACAGCTTCTTGTTCAGCTCCTATGCAATACTCTTAGACATTAATGTGAGTTTAATTCTTTGTAACTAATATGTTTATCATAGATGAATAGGTTAATAAAAGAAGAAACACATTACTCTAGAAAGTATGGGTGCCTCTACATGCATGCATGAGTTTCGCGCGTAACTGTTGGGTTTAAAATCGATAGGGCGTCATGCGGAAGCTTATAGTTGCAAACCATAGATGCGATAAATTAAATGACAAAGAAAATTAAACTAAAACATATTATTGAATATGGTTTAGCCAACAAGCCTACATATTGTAAACTAAATCAAAAAGTTTAAAATCTATTGGGAGAAAATCTCCCCCTAAACAAGACTCTTTTAACGATATTAAAAACTTAATATTATTATATGATTTGGTCAAACGACCTACATATTGTTGTTTCTCGGGTTTAGTAAAATCTGTATTTTCCAACAATAACTTCAATCACATGTTCAAACTAAATAAGAACAATCACATGAAGTTGTAACTTTGTATTTCACAACTTTGAACTTCAAAATAAGTTCAACCCAACTTATGAACATCAACAAAATGAAGTTCAAACTATTTTTTCTGGAAAATAGCAAAACCAACGTTTAGAAAGAGATGAAAAATGAAGATTCAAGTTTACCGAATTCACGGTGTATCCTTAAGGAAATTATTCCCCTCAAGTACCCAAGGTTCTGGAATATATCCTCCCAGGATAAAATGAATCACTTCGACAGAATGACGGTACCTCAAACTCTGTCGAACAATGAACGCACTTAACGATTCGTAAATCACACTTGAGTTTTTTTATGAATAAGAAGATGTTCTTCACTTCAAAATTTCGTCACTATACCTGAGGAAAATTCAGATATTTATAGCCAAAAGGTGATGCTTCAAAAAGGAAACAATGGTTCTCAAACCGATGCATTATTTCGGACCGTCGGGAACATCTGCGCCCGCAGGTGGCCCGCCTGCCTCCGCAGGTGCCAGTTCGGCACAAAACAGAAAGTTGCCAGTGGTCTGCGTTGGCAGGTTGGCTTTTCCGTTTTCAAACAGTGCCTCGAAGGATCACGTCCCTTCGAGGTGCATTGTGACATGAGTCCGCACTTTCTCATGTGCGTCCATAATGGAGAAACTTCAAATTGAATTTTTGGATTGTTAACTCTCAAGTTTCAAATGAATTTTGTCCAAAAAGATAGTCTCTCGATCGATCATTTTCCAAATCCAAATCCAAATCCGAAGCCGAAGCCGAGCCGAGTGAGCGACGATGACGACGGCGCGAGGCATGTCTTATTCTCTCCTCACTATCCATATGAATATGAGTGTTCCAATATAAACACTAAGAAGTTTCTTTCTCTTACCAATGTGGGAGAACTTAACTTTCTAAAAGTGAAATATTACTCTTTCATTTTTCCTCCATTTTTCATTCACAATACACTTAGAACCCAAAAATCCCCCACATGAATGGGGAATGGCTATTTCATTTAAAAAATATTCGGACAAGTGTGTGATCTACAAGCAAAGACTAATTGCATCTGGATAAGTAGGTTTTTCTTTGGACTTTCCGTAGTGAACTTGCATCGGATGCACTCGGTCAATCGGTAGATGTGATATCTTTGAACCGTCGAACTTTAATGTACACCTAGACAACACAAGTCACACAATCAGCCTTTTACCGTTTATGGTTCTCACGGTTTTGTTCGTTTCAGCCATGAACACGACCTGGTTTCATGAGAGCGTAGAGAATAGGCCTTTACTATCATTCTCCTTGAAGCGACTTCCACTTCACCCTCACATAGGTGATTCCTAAACGTTTAATCCTATAGATCAAACTATTTGGTCAAATCTGCCAAACTTAGAAACCATTAAAAGACTTTCATCCATAAGTCTTATCCTTGTTTCCTGAACATTGTCTTCATCATGAGAATGGGTTGGGTTTATTGACAATGTTGAACCTTCAGTCACAACTTTGTTTTATCTCTTTGAACCTAGCTCTTGGGATCTCCAGTCTTCTAGGTAGAGTTACT
The DNA here is from genome assembly GCA_031232105.1 of Capsicum rhomboideum. Taxonomy (NCBI): domain Eukaryota; kingdom Viridiplantae; phylum Streptophyta; class Magnoliopsida; order Solanales; family Solanaceae; genus Capsicum; species Capsicum rhomboideum. The sequence continues at coordinate 8,702,503 of CP124711.1, forward strand.
ACCATGACGGCTTGTCCTAGGCCGTAAACCCATTTCCTTCAATGATTTCTCAACTCCCTCTCTAGATAGGCCTTTTGTAAGTGGATCCAACACATTATCCTTTGACTTCACATAGTCAATCGTGATAATTCCACTAGAGAGTAGTTCTCGAACGGTATTATGTCTTCGTCTTATATGACGAGATTTACCGTTATACATCATGCTCCCTGCCCTACCTATCGCAGCTTGACTATCACAGTGTATGCATACTGGTGCCAAAGGTTTAGGCCAATAAGGAATATCTTCCAAGAAATTTTGGAGCCATTCATCTTCTTCACCGACTTTATCTAATGAGATAAATTCGGATTCCATTGTAGAGCGGGCAATACATGTCTGTTTGGATGATTTTCAAGAGACTGCTCCTCCACCTAAAGTAAACACATATCCACTCGTGGATTTTACTTCATTTGATCCGGTGATCCAATTAACATCACTATATCCTTCAATTACCGCAGGATATTTATTATAATGCAAAGCATTGTCTTGAGTATGTTTTAGATCCCCAAAACTCTTTTCATTGCCATCCAATGAGTTTGATTGGGATTACTCATGTACTGACTTAATTTACTAATAGCACATGCTATATCTGGTAGCGTACAATTCATGATGTACATCAAACTTCCCAACACTCTTGTATACTCCAATTGTGAGTCATTTTCACCTTCATTTTTTCGAAGTGTATAGCTCACATCCAATGGAGTCTTGGCAATATTGAAATCCAAATACTTGAACTTGTCAAGTACCTTTTCAATGTAATGAGACTGTGACAATGCCAACCCTTATGGAGTTTTATGAATTCTTATCCCTAAGATCACATCCGCAACTCCAAGGTCTTTCATATCAAACTTGCTCTCAAGCATTCGTTTTGTAGCATTTATGTCAGAAATGTCTTTACTGATGATCAAGTACTAATAATTTCCTTAAGATTGTTGTTTCTCGAGTTTAGTAAAATCTGTATTTTTCAATAATAACTTCAATCACATGTTTAAACTAAATAAAAATAATTACATGAAGTTGTAACTTTGTATTTCACAACTTTGAACTTCAAAATAGTTCAACCCAACTTCTGAACATCAACAAAATGAAGTTCAAACTATTTTTTATGGAAAATAGCAAAACCAACGTTTAGAAAGAGATGAAAAGTGAAGATTGTCCTTAAGGAAATTATTCCCTTCAAGTACCCGAGGTTCTGGAATATATCCTCCCAGGATAAAATGAATCACTTCGATAGAATGGTGATACCTCAAACTCTGTCGAACAACGAATGCACTCAACGATTCGTAAATCACACTTGAGTTTTTTTTATGAATAAGAAGATGTTTTTCACTTCAAAATTTCGTCACTATACCTGAGGAAAAATTCAGGTATTTATAAACAAAAGGTGATGCTTCAGAAATGAAACAATGGTTCTCAAACGGATGCACTGTTTTGGACCGTCGGAACTACTTGCGTCCGCAGGTTCCAGTTCGGCACAAAACAGAAAGTTGCCAGTGGTTTGCGTTGGCCACCTGCGGCCGCAAGTGACCACCTGCGCGGGCAGGTTGGATTTTCAGTTTTCAAACAGTGCCTCGAAGGGTCACGGCCCTTCGAGGTGCGTTGTGACATGAAATAGTCTCTCGATCGATCATTTTCCAAATCCAAATCCGAAGTTGAAGCCGAGCGAGCGACGACGACGACAGCGCGAGGCATGTCTTGTTTCTTTCTCTCACCAATGTGGGAGAACTTAACTTTCTTAAAATGAAATATTACTCTTTCACTTTCCCTCCATTTTTCTTCCCTCCAATTTTCATTCACAATACACTCAGAACCCAACAATAAAAACCTATTATTAAAAAAGCATAAAAACTATTGGGAGAAATCTCCCCCTAAACAAGACTTTTTTATGACTATATTGTGGATGTTATTGTATTGTGATATGAGAAGGGGAGTCTTTTATTTATAGTGGTTCAAATCCTTTCCTCCAAGAAAGAGGTTAGCCAAATATGATGAAGTTTTATATTTTCTTTTTATATTTTTCTTTTAGGAAAAGTAAAAGTAATTATGGTATTACTTTTATTTTTCCTTCCAAGAAAAGTAAAACTTAAATTTGGTAAGAAAATCAGGACAAAAATTCTAACAAATCTCTCCTTTTTGGCTTGATTTTCTTGACAAAACTTGATCGGCGTTCTTCACAAGCATGATCTTCGTTCTTTACGTAGTCTTCATCACTGCTGCTTGGCATGCTTAAAAATGGAGCTTTTGGGGTTAAAAATATATGATCCCTTTCAGGTTAAAAATATTGGAGCCCTTTGCAGGGTTAAAAGTGAGCTTTATTTTTAATAATGTAGCAGCAGAATTGTTGAAAATATGATTGATAATTGTTCCACGTGTAGTTTTTTTTGACCTTTTTTTTCGACAAAAATCTTCATTATCGTCAAGTTGGTTGCAACTTTGATCTCAACATGTCCTCAATCTGAATCATCAGACCTTTGAACCATAGACTCTGATACCACTTGTTGGGTTTAAAATCGATAGGGCGTCATGCGGAAGCTTATAGTTGCAAATCATAGATGCGAAAATCAGATGACAAAGAAAATTAAACTAAAACATATTATTGAATATGGTTTGGCCAACGAGCCTACATATTGTAAACTAAATCAAAAAGCTTAAAATCTATTGGGAGAAAATCTCCCCCTAAACAAGACTCTTTTAACGATACTAAAAACTTAATATTATTATATGATTTGGTCAAACGACTTACATATAAAAACCTAATATTAAAAAAACATAAAAACTATTGGGAGAAATCTCCCCCTAAACAAGACGCTTGGATGACTACATTGTGGATGCTATTGTATTGTGATATGAGAAGGGGGGTCTCTAAATAGAGGTTCCAATCCTTTCCTCCAAGAAAGAGGTTAGCCAAATATGATAAAGTTTTATATTTTTCTTTTAGGAAAAGTAAAAGTAATTATGGTATTAATTTTATTTTTCTTCCAAGAAAAGTAAAACTTAAATTTGGTAAGAAAATCAGGACAAAAACCCTAACAGTAACCAAATATGAACTGATACCATAGACACATCATTTTCTTTTAACTTTGTTACAAAAGGCAATGCTTCAGAATTAGACTAGGGGTCTTATGTCGATCAACATTGTTCAATTCTTGGTCCTCCAGAGTCGTTCTATGAGTAACTCCGCGCAAACAAAGAAAAATAGAGATGGTGCTTTTTCGAAAGTCTTGCAACATTTTACAATTTTAACTCTTTATTGAAATATCATTGTGATGTCATTGAACTAGTGCTCACTAGTTGATTATCCTAGTCTTGTTTCCTAGGAATCTTAGAGAAATACGTATATATGGATGAGTTCTTGGGAAATTCTAAGAAACGACCTTGTTAAGTCCTAATTTACTAAGGTGGAAGAAGCTAAATAAAAAAAGAAGAAGTGAAATTTCCTATATGATTTGGCCAAGGAATTGAAGCTCCCCACAACTAAGTCCAGACAAATTGACAATCTATAAAAATTCTTTTGCTACTTGACTTTGATCATTTTGTTTAGATTAACATGTACAATACTCATTTTAGAAGCTTCAATAAATCAACAAAGCATATTCCAAAACAATGACACTTATGATCATCTTGTGTGTTTTTAGCTCATGTGCTAAAATATTATCTATTATAAAAAAAAATCCATAGAATTAATTCCCATTTTACTTTTTTCTTTGTGTACATGTGTGTGGGAAGTTGGTGTTCATAAACACTTTCTAGATCTCTATTGACATGAGAGTGGATGTGATTAGAAAATTTTGAGCCTAACTCAACGTCAAAAGTTAGTTCATGAGCCGAGACTTGATCAAGATTATATAAGAAGATTAAGTCCTCCATATACACAACCTATTTGAGAAACTGAAAACTCCCCCACTTGAGCGTGGATAATATAATATGCGGGAGCCCACATTCGATAAACCGAGAATCTAGATGAGTATATCATGATAAAAAAAAAATAGATCTTGGGTCTAACTCAGTGCAAAAAGTTAACTTATGAGGTGAGAATTGTCCAAAATCATATGAGGAGTGTGAATAATATAATATGCGAACTCAACATCAAGTAAAACTAGAATTGGGACGAGTCTCATTTTGATATCACAATACAAAAAATTAATCTTTCAGTCTTACACAATCCCAAAAACTAGCTAGTTAATTAAATAAGAGTTTGTCAAAACCAAGCCTCCCATCCAGAACCAATGTGGGAGAATTCTACAGGATGATCATCATCACTAGGCCATATATGGAAATGATCAAAGAGAAATGAGAACAAAGATTGAACACTCAAAAACTATTTTCATAGTATATAATTACTTTCATCTCTCTAAAACGAATAGGATATATATTTAGTTATGGGACTAGAGCGAATCGTCTCTTGTGCTACGGTCTAATATATGTGTCAAAAACCGGATTCTCTTGCAGTGGATCCGGTACTTCGAAAATGTTCAACAACTAATTAATTCTCCATAATGCTGGATGGTTTCCATATGGCTTAATTAACTTATAGAGAAAGATTGCTCCATATAGCTAAGAAAAGTAATTCCTAAATTTGCATGGTGCTGTAAATGGCATAAGCCTAGGAAAATAGATAATCATTGATGATCACTCAATTTTTAGCCATAGTAGTAGGCTACTATCTGACCATCATCATTTCTTGGCATGTGAAGATCAAATTGGGGGAAAAGGACACAAAATTTGTAAACTAGAAAGTATAGTTTGCTAATTAATTTGAAGTTAATAACCAGAAAATTAGAAGAACAAACTATATATGTATCAAACACAAACGCATTGAAGCATAACAACAACAACATACCCAGTGTAATCTCACAAGGTGGGTCTGGGGAAGATAGAGTGTACGCAGACCTTATCACTCCCCTACCTTAGGTGGTAGAGAGGTTGTTTCCGATAAACCCGTCGACTCAAGGAAAAGCATATCAAAGCAAATCGAAGAAGTTATGACAAGATACTATAGAACATTGAGGCACAAATGTTTCTTTAACAATCCATATAGAAATAGAAGAACACACAAATTAAAGTACAACTTGCAAACAATGTTCATATACCTACACACTAAAAAGTTTTTCACTTAGTGTGTGTAAATATATGCACATATTTCTTGATAGAGAAACGAAGTTTCTAAAGAAACGAGGTCAAACATTTTACTCACCAATTGGTCCCCTATTTTCCCCTTTTGGCTTCTGAATAAAGCACATCAATGAGTAACCACTTTCCACTTGATTTCTGTACACCATCACCACTTCTTCAAACTACTACGTATAGAAATAAAAATTGTTCACTAACGATGATTCATTAGTGATTATTATAGCCCAGACGAAGCTCCAAATCAAGTTCACTTTCATCCACATCATTCTTCCCTCCTCCTTCTTCATCATCATCACCAACAAGTGTAGGTCCAATTCTCAGATTAAGGTTATTAGCATCATAATAATTGTCATGCCTCGGACGCGAATCATCGTGGCCGTGATGGTTATAAACATGTTGGTAGCTAGGGTTTTGAGGTAATTGGAAGTAAAATGGGTAACTATTCATTTGTGCCATAGAATAGTGATGATGCTCATCATGACTTGAAATAGGTGCATAGTACCTTGAATTATCAAAGGCATAATTATTACTAGCTTCTTGTTGGGATAATTTTCTTGAAGTAGATTCTTGATGATGATAATGAGAATTATTTTGCTTGGCCTTCAACTTGTCTTTTCTATGAATATTCATGTGACCACCTAAAGCTTGAGCATTTGTGAATCCTCTTTTGCAAAAATTACACTCATACGAACGTCCCATACCTGTGTTATCATCGTTGAATTTCTCCGATTCGCGATCCATCGTGTCTTCGCTTGAGCTATCGGAATGATTGTTGTTCTTTTCGGATGCCATTTGATGATGAAATTTAGCTAGCAAGTTGCTCTTCTTGTGTTTTCTTGAAAATACACTTAGGTTGAAAGATGTTTACTTGGTATTTGAGAAATTAGGGATTGCAAATCGAAGTGGTTCTTGTAATTCTTTTGTTGGAGGTCATTTTATAAGTAATAAAATCTTGGGGTTGAGGAGACAATGATAAAGACTATAGAGAAAAAAAAAATTGTTTAGTTTTTAGGTAAAGGCTATAATTTTTTCTTTGTTTATTATTTTTTTTTAGGTTGAAATTTGCACCACTTTTACTATTTCCTGCCGGCTTCCTATACTACTTGGTTTCAATTATTTGTTGATTTCGTTTGCATACGCTTAGAAGTGTACTTTGTTAATCTCTCCGTTTCATATTAGTTGTAATATTTCGCTTCTCCAAATTAAGTCAAATTATGTAAGTTTTAATTAGCATTTTGAAATATATTTTCTCATCAAATAAACATAGAAGAATTGTAACTTTTAGTACTTATTATATAATTTTTGAAGTGTCTGAATTTTAATTATATAATATTAAGTTGATCTAATCCAATTTACTTGCGAGGTTCAACATTGCAATAGGAAAGCCAACCAAGTCGTAAGTACCTTAGCAAAATAGAGTATTACAAACGAGGATTTGAATATTTTTGCTCATACTCATATTCCATCGATGGCAATTGAACCTTACAAATTTGATCTCATACAAATGGAGTACCTTCAGTATTAACAGAGGAAGAATTATTTTGTATAGAAATGGTCCAGTTGAGGTGCAAAACATTTTTTTTTTGGGTAGACAGATGGCAAACAGTTATTTTTGTTTATCACAATGTAATTGTATATTTGTGTAAAATTGGTATAGTTTCTCCTTGTGCTTTATCTTTTGTGAGTAATAATCATTGGGTGCAAATTGGAACGGAGAGTCAAGATTATGCTCCCCTTGGCTTTGAAATTTCTGATTTATTGATACAAAGGTCAACCATCGTACATTGATAATTTTTTTGTAAAAAAAATCCAATTTAGTATCGAAAAATGAGTTAAAGTGACTTTTGACCCTCATCCCAATTTTTCTCATATTTTTCTTTTTAATTTGATCAAAAAGAATTTCATGCTTCCTTATTTAGAAATAATTTAATTTTAAAATTTTTCATTTTAATTTTAATGAAATAATTTAAACGATTTTAGATGCAAGTATCTTTCTTTCTTAAACTCTGTCTTCAGTAAACACTAGTGCATAATTGGAATGAAGGGAATACCGTATTATTTACCTGTTTTAGTAACATATTGCTTAACTTATTGAGCATGTATTAATGTCACTTGTTATAGATGTCTATTATAATTATCTTTTAGATGATTTAATAATTTTACATTATCAATATATATAAATTAAAATAATTTTATTTATTTTCTTATGCATTTAGGCAAAAATCCCTACACGTGCACCAGTGACTAAATCAGCACTAGCCTTGGCTATTGGGTAGGACCAAAAAAGTTAGTACTGTGTCGTTTTGTTGGAAACAGGTTATTCCGAGATTAGTTATTACACCCTTAAGAAAGGATAAAAATAACACTACAATCCCAGAATAACTGATTTCGAGATGAGTTATCCCATGCATTTTATCCCAACCAAACATGGGATAAGCTCATCCTATAATTAATCCCGCGATTAATTATCCCTTATCCCTCCTACCAAACGACCCCTAAGTTTAATTTTTCTAACGCAATAATTCTCCCTCTTTTCCTTTTTCTTTTTCTTTTTCTTTCCTTTGCATTCTCTAAGTTTGAAGAGATTAGTCTAATCTAATCAGTATTCAGTACTACTATGTTGAATTAGAATGTTCTAATCAAGGACAGAAAGCAAGGAAGGTAAAAGGGTGTTGACAAAATCTAATACAAAATGTCCCGAGGGGCATTGCTGAATGAATTGACTTCAACAGAGCTAGCATAGGGGTTTACACCAAATTCAATTACTTTGGTTCAACTTTTATATTTGTCTTAAAGAATTTATTGAATATGTATAAAATACTTATTTAACACTCAGTAACACTTCAAAAAAAAAAAAAAAAAAAAAAACACTAAAATTTCAAACTTATAAGCTTTAAATTCTACCTTCAATTCTAATTAAAAATGACTTCCACAATCTCTTGTAGCTGAAAATACAATTTTCAATACCTATTAAATGGCGTGGCAGCTCACCACATCATTCTTTTATGGTGATCTTCGAGTTGTCCTCCTTGAAAGTACATAAAATTCTCAGTGTATCACTCCATTTTGTGTCCAATATACTTTGGAATTTCATCCTTAATTTCCTAACACATTTTAATAATAAATTAAGCTGTCATCAGCTTTCTATACCACAAAGTATTTATTTTCTGATCTATGACTCTTCGTCCTTTTCATTAGGGCTTTCTTCTTTAAGGTTCCCTAGCCAAGTTGACTAGGTCAATTAAGAATTGATGCTTACACAATTCTGTGCAGACTTCATGACACTTTCGTCCCGTTTGAACATGCGATGTGTAATCATGATTTCAAATCAGATTAATATGAAGTCGAAGTTTTGCTTGGACATGTAATTTGTATTTTTCCTAAGTTGTACTTTTTCTCATAAACACGAAAGCCCCCATAAGTTGTGAAGATTATCAAAATTTCTCCAATTCTTATACGATTTTACCAAGTGAGCAAACCATGGTTCATAAACAAGATTTCAGAATATTCTAAAGCAACTCATTGATAAATCACATGTCCAAATACTGATTTGAAATCATGACTTCATATCGCATGTCCAAACAAAAGCTAAGTAAGTGTACCCCATTTTGAACTTTAAGGAAAACAAAAACTTAGAAGAAATTAAATAAAAAGATGTAACACATATTTAACATTAATTCACCATGAAAAATAATGTTGATAATAACATATCTTGTTGCGCCTCCGTTGCTTTGCTATAAAATGATTAATCGGCCAATGACGCGTTTAATTAAGGATTGAAGCAATCAATTGTTATTATAGTTTTTCTGACAATGTCTTAATAACGAAATTAGTGTTAGCAGACGGCAAATTTAGTCAAAAATGCAAATCCAGTTAAGAGTACAAAGATTTAAATATTTAGTGGACAAATCGAAGTTTCAGAATCGATGAAAGTTACACAAGTGGAGTTTCTAATGCATCTTATTGCATTGACCAAGCCTTTTAGTTTTTTGCGTCCTTTTTCACGTCTGTCCATTTTCGAACAACTTCAGATATGCGATGCATTAAGATGAATGTCAAAAGTTTTACATGGTTGAAGTTCCGACATTTCTACCTAAAGTTTATGCAAAAATACATGAACTTCAGCTATATGTGCATTATTTCAGATAAAAATAACTGTGTCTGAAGTTATTCCAAAGTATGTAGAATTGCAAATTTTATGCATTATAGATATGACTTAAATGGTGATCCCAAAATTAGGTATACGTGCACTTCGGCTCATTAAAACCAAGTAAGCCCATCTATGAACAGATGGTGTAGCAGTTTTATTGTAGAAATAAAGGCCCAATCTCTGCCCTAGTTGGGCCAAGATTGGTTAAAGCCCAACGTTTATACTTCGAGTCGACAGACAAATTTGGGCTTTCCAAGTTTTGGAGCCCACACATTTTATAAAAATTGCAGGCTTTCCTTAAGCATTATGAATTTTTTTCCTCTATATTTGATATGATGAAAAATAATTTTTTTTTCCATTGGATGGCTAGAAAAGCATTTAATCAAATTGGAAAAAAATGAGTTCTCTCACTTTTGGCAGTGTTGGAGTCAGGATTTTATGAATGGGTTCAAAACTTGAAGAAATAAACACATGAAAAAGTCGAGGGAGATACAACATCTATATATATACATATAAGATAATTTTAACTATGTATAAATAGTATAATTCCCATCAAAGGAGGTTCAGATAAATCCTCACTTTTGTTTTAGCAGAACTTTTTTCCTTCACAGAGTACTATTGATCTCAACTCTAAACTTCATATCACCGTTTCAACCAACGTTTAGACATTATTGCTAGGACATACTATTAATCATGTGGTTTATGTTTTCATCCTATGTAAAAACTGCTGATTTATTCATTCGAATTAACAAAATTATATTCGATTTAATAAAGTTTTATTAGAATAGATCATTGTGCTAACATGTGTGTCCTTTGCTTATGTAGTAGACGATTTAGTGTACGGAGTTATTTAGCTCATACACGAAAGATTAAAATTGTCGGTCCTTATTAGTAATAAATTAATGTTCACAATCAGAGATGAAGTTGGACAAACATCTTGATGACTGTAGCACACGATTAAACATAATTTGATCTTGATTATGGGAATGATTCAGTTTCAACTTCTTATGCTAATATGCTTTTTGTGCGTATTGAACAGACAAAGTAGAGTTGTTTGTTTATGTTCTAAAAATTAATAAAACAACTTTTGTAGTTCATTAAATGTACTTATACTCTTAATCTTGATATAATTCTTATGATCAATGTGATTTGATTTATTATTTTGATTTATCAAAAGGTGAGACTCTATTATGGGTCAACACATTCCTGATAGATCGAATGATAACAAATCACATTACTGAAATAATAATTAGTTGATAAAACCATGTCTCGGCCTTGAGATAGGTGACACCCCTTTATGGCTACTTATAAGTTTTCATGTGACAATCCTGCAGGTGGATTTTATATCCGTCACATGAAATAAGTTTAAACATAATAATAAAAGATTAAATTAATTAATGGATTAAATTTTCAGAGATTTAATTTAATTGATTGGTGTCGGTAATTCTAAAATGGAGAGTTAAATAAGATTTAATGGTGGATTTCGAAATTAAACCGAGGAGTGCAATTACGGATTTTTAGTGGAATAATTTGTTATTTATTATGATAAGATTAATTCAATCAATTCCGAATTAATGTCATAATTGGAAGCCTCAAATTAATAAATCTGTCGTCTCTACTATACCGTATTAATTAATGAATTTTGAATAGAAAAATGAGTATTTTAGAAGTAATAAAATTAATTATTTTTTTTACGGATCTTCTAAAAGATAAACACACGTTTTTTTTGAATGAGATAACTCCCACAACTTAAAAAAATAAATCAGTGTGCGTACTCTTGGAGAGAAAGTGGCTCCTTCACGTTTGTAACTTCTGTTGAAAATCGTGGATATAAGGAGCAGATGTTTCTCCATCAAAGTCACTTTTCTGAAAACAAAAATTCACTTGCCCACACAAGTGTTCATTGTGTGATTAGTAAGGTTCTAGTAGAAGGTTACAACTCTGAATTGATTGGTGGTGGACGATTTATGCGAAAAATTCAAGAGGTTAGGGTTTTCTTAACCTTATTTTAAATTATGTTATCTGATTTTTATGTAAGTTTAGTGATCCATGTTCATGCTTCGTGATTTGTATTCTCTATCAATTATTACTATCAATCTTCAACAATCAAAAAGTACACTAGGAAACACTATCCGACTTACTAACATTATTATTATCAAACTTTAATAAACAATATTTTTTCAAAATTACTTTCCACTCCAACCAAGCAATATAAAATATTTTTCAAAAATTAAATCATTTTCCACAAAAAAAATTTCTTTCATGTCAACACTTTTATGTGTGTGTTTATTACTGAAAGCAATGGTTTAGTGAAGCTCAATTATTTGGGTGAAGTAAGGAAGATATTGATGAATTGCTCTACCTCTTCCCATACCTTTTCATTTTCAGAGTGTCACTGTAATGTTGTACTCACAATTCAGCATCGATTTTCGAGCCTGAATATCCCACCTCGTGATGAAAATGAAAGGGAAAACTACCACATTAAACTACAGGAAGAAAAAAAGAAAAGGAAAATTTATATAATTGTTCTTTTTGTTGTATTAGAAAATTCCACGTAGTAAATAGTTTATAGTTACTTTTATTTTTCCTTCTAGCTCAAAAATAAAAGAAGTATGTTTGATTTACCTAAATAGCAATTTTTTACATTTGAGTAGTTTTCTTAAGTATTTGTCCATTTTTCAGTCCAAAAAATACGCATACATATATAATGTACTTTCTCTTTAGGATGAGGAATGGAAATATTTTCCACAGATGATACTGTTTTCCTGAAAAATTAATAATTTTTTATTTATTTTTAGTGTTTGATATAAGCAGAGAATATTAACTGAAAAAAATTAGACAAATACTATAGATGGGATGGGGGCCGGGTGTTGGCAGTTGGGAAGGAATCAATCAAAGTAAAATTCCACTAATATACGGAACTTGTCTTTTCGGGCAGGCTCTTCCGATAAAGTTATATATGATTTTTAAGGAACTTGTTTACTTAGTCTGGATAAATGGTCGGAACATTTTGACAAACCATGGATGTCCTCCGTATGAATGGGAGTCTTGAAGCAACGACAAGTTGTCTCTGTGTAACCTATATGTCACGGGTTTGAATTATGAAAAGAGTTACTTGTATTTGCATTAAGTTAAAGTGTTAAACTGTCTACATCACACCTTTAAGGGTGCGACCCTTCTTGGAATCCTATATACGTGATTCGTGAAAGCGGAGTAATTTGTGCACCAAATTATCCTTTTTTTTATGGATTTCCTTCATACCAAACACACCCTTTATCTCTCTTTATTTTTCTGTTTTCTTTTGAGTTGAGCTCATAACAATAAAATAAAATCTCATATCAAATACCACAACGAAATACTAAATGCTAGTTGGCCTCTAGGAGTATAATTTATTGAAGGCCATATATATAGAAAGCAAGTAATTCCAAAAGAGCATTTTAAAAAACTTCTTGTTGGACTTTATGTTGAGAATAGCAACACATGGTATGATGAAAGAACACAAGAGACATGACGTTTATAGGGTCAGAATAATTCAACTGGTGTACTGTCTTCAGAGATCATTGTCATGGCTATTAAGTCACATTTGAATGTGCCTTTTCCATTCAATTTATTGCTTGGACTTATCAATCATCATTCATCACTTCCATTGATTAGCTAGGCAACCCTTCTTTTTCTTTGACCATCACTTGCTTTTCTTGAGTTGCATCACATTAAGAATCTTCGGACCTCACTAATGAAATTACAGTAAATTATTATTATTATCATAGTTAGTAAAGCATACAAACGGGTGGAAAATATATTAAGATATTGATTTATAAAAAGTAGAGTCGTCAATATGAAATTGATTGTTAGATTGGTCTAAGCTAACTTATTGTTTGATCGGGTTAAACTTAGATTTTTCAAGCCCATTTAAAACCGAGGATTTTTAGCCTGGCATAAATAAGTCTGTTGGCCCTTAATTAAGGCTTGATCGAGGTTGGACTAGGCAAACATATGGAGACATTTTTGAAGAACCCAAAAGACTTGAGGCTTAGCTGAGATTGTTAAGAGGAAAGCTGTATCACCAACAACACTGCTGAGAACAGATGTGAACTGTCCAGATGCAAAGCTGTGAAAGCTCAATTCACAAGAAATTTGAAGATTCAGGACTCCAATAGCGGCGAAGCTAGAAATTTTTTCGAGGTGTACAAAACTTTAATATATATCTCTAAAAAATTATTTTTGACCTATATACACAGTATTATGTTCTATATGCACAGTATAATTTTTCGACAAATGGTACTTGAGTGACCACCCTTGGGTCAATGTAGCTACGCCACTAGACTTCATGCTTAGACAAAAGGCTAGGGTAAAATGGTTATTTGAAGGAAAAAACATACATTTGAGTATGCAGTTTTAACTGAAAAGAAGAAAAAGACATACATTTGAAGACCTTTGTGTGTTATTTTGTTTGTCCATTTTGTGTGACTTATCATTTTCCAATACATTAAAAAATATTTTAATTCTAGCAACATATTAGTAACAGCCAATATTTAATTAACCAACTTTCGATTCATAAATCTTTTTTATTGTACTTTGCCATTGCTTGGCTTATAAATAGCATCTTTTGCTATTCTGGTTGAAATTTATATACTTTATTGTTGTCCTTTGCAAGTCCATATTTTGGAGAATTGATGCTAATATGTTTGGGGTTATTTTTAAGCCAAATTTGGTAATATTTCTTAGTCAATTTATACTACTTTAGGTGTAGCATAGGCATATAATTAGTTTTTAGCGACACTTTCAATTAACCTGTCATTGAATATCATCTATTGTGCGCACTATTCATGGATATTCCCAAATACCTTTAAATTTATTTGCTTAAAAGGAAATTAATATTTTATAGGGATATTAACTTTAAACTATTAATTTTTTATTTAGCTACATAACTTGCGAAAGTGTTTCATTTTCTTTTTAATTCTTTTGTCAGTTTAATACCTTCACATAAAATTAAGACGGACGAAGTATGATACTTCTTGACGTCTCCAAAAAGGAATGTATATAGACAGAAAGGGTACCCTTGTCCAGTTGCACTCCTTCATTGAAAATTTATGTGTAGATAAAATTTGTTTTTATGCGTTCAATCGAAACATATCATAATTCAAGTGTTCATATCAAAATTATCAATAAATATAAGTGATCGTTTAATGTATTCTGCCAATACATAACAATCTCTCACATAGTATAAAAGAACATACACCTATATGATTTGTACTCTAAAATAATATTCCCTCCGTTCCTATTTATTTGTCACATTTTTAAGTTGCATGTCCCTTAAGAAAAATATTAATTAAATTTGACTAAATTACCCTTATTTATTACTCATCTTTATTTAATGTCTCTCTTTTTTTTGCACTATATATATTAATATCTCTTCATATTTATTATTAAGGATAAAAGTGAAAACAAATAACTAATTATGCCTAGGTTTTATGAAATGACAAGTACACCCTCCGTCCATATTTACTTGTCCACTTTTCTATTTTGGGATATCCAATAATATCTGTCCAGTTTATAAAACTAATGGATAATTTAACTATTTTTACCCATTTTACCCTTAATATTAAATACAATACATCACTCATTGCATTTTTCAAAGCAAAAAATTTATTATATTCAAAGGATGATATAGTAAAATCGCCCCTCTATTAATTGTTTCTTAAGATATGTATCAAGTCAAAAGTGGACAAGTAAAGATGAATGAATAGAGTATTAAGAAACATCTACTTTTAATAAGGACGACAACTAATTAGTAACGGAGAGAGTAGGAGATGGTTGGGTCGTATGGAGAAGGGGAAAGGGGTTGGATATTGTCAATGATTTAGAGTTGGGTCATTAGACACTTTTTCCAAAATCTGATAGTTTGCATGTTCCCGACAACCTGTGGGTGTCAAAGGGCATCATGACATTTCCTAAAAGAGGTAAAGGGTAGCTGTTTTGATCAGTAACATTACAAGGAAGTAAGCACAGTAAGTTTCCTTAATTAGTACAAACTGGCACTTGCAATACTTTGCTCTATTTCAGACAACCCCCCCTTCAACCCCTCTACTGCTTGCTTCCTTATCTCACCATGTTTTTATTCTCTTATGCTATGATTTAATATACAGGACCTACCAAGTACCAGTTCTTATTCAATGGAAGTACTCAATGACGAAGTTAGAATTTTCATTGCAAATACAAGTCAAAATATAAAGGTTGAATACATCTTTATCAACATTTTAAATTCGTCAGTAAATTTTATATAGATACTCAGACTACAAAGAGTGCCTATTATACTCTCGCCTTGATGTGCATGTTTTTAAGCTTCCAATTACGTAGTTATATAAAACATGTCACTTATTTTAATTATACACATCAATATTAGTTGGAATAAATTAACCTGATGTCTTACTCTATTTGTGAATTTTTAACCTGCGATAGCAGGTTGGTTACGTTACTAAGTGCTTCATCTGTTTCAATTTATTTGACATAGTTTGATTCAACATGTAGTTCAAGAAAAAATGATGACTTTTTAAATTTGTGGTCTCAAATATGTCATACTTTTTGTATGGTTATACAACAAATTTATGATATTATAACATTGTACCACTTGTTATAAAAAGCTTCTCCTTAAGAAATATAAAAATATGTTATTCTTTTTAGAACATATTAATAAGAAAATATTACCAAACAAAATGAAACAGTGGGCGGAGTACTACTTATTTTTTTATTTTTTATTTTTTAATTGGGGTAGGGGAAGGGGAAATGGGGAGGGGATTACAATGTGAGAAATCGAACTCTCACCAACAAGGTGGGAGTTCAGGTAGCTAATCAATCAACCGAGCTACTAAGATTCCCCTGAGGAGTACTCAGTGGTGGAGTCAGACATTTTACGAAGGGTGTACAAAATTTAAAGACGTAACTACCAAAAAATTTTAACAAGTGGATTTACATCCAGCTTGCTCAATCTAGCGACTTTGTCTTGAACGACGTCAATAATTTGTTTTCCGCCAAATACAAATCGTCTAAAAAATATTTCTTTTGTTTGGGCTGCTTTTATTTATAAATATACATGGTAATTGTATAAACTAAAATAATAGTTTTTTAATGGATGAGTCGAGATTTTTACGGAATGCGTATCACACATTCAAGAAAAAATAACACTAATTTATCGAATTTTTACTTAAATTTAAAGTAATTTTCGATCTTCAATTTTGCTACTTCTTAATGTAAGGTTAAACTTCTTGTGTTTTGACAGAGAGTGTGAGAAAATCATAATCAAAAGTTTCAAATCTTAGTTAGTTCTTCTGATTCACCTTTAAAATTATGGAAGAAATTAACCTATTATTAAAAAAAAAATTAGTCCAAACCTCCTAATAACCAACTTAGGAAGAAATGGAAAATACAATGATATATGTGAAATTGCACACAATATTTTCTTCTAATTTTTTCGATAGAAACTTTGTTTGAAATATTAATTTTTAGTTAATACAAATAAATATCCCATTAAAGTTTCTATTAAATTTAATAAGTATTCATTCTATCTTAATTTATGTGATACACTTTTCTTTTTAGTTCGTCTAAAAAAGAATGTTATCTAAATTAAAAAATAATTTAACTTTAAATTACTCTTTTAATCTAAATAAAATAATTTATAAATATACAAATAATTAAATAATAGCATATAAATTGTGATGGAGGAAATAATATCTACATGGAAGAAAGTTCATAGTAGTATAAACTTTGGTGTTTTTTTTTTTAAATTTTGGGGTTGGGGTGGGATGGGGGAGGGTAGACACGTAAAAGATAAAAAGGAGCCCAAGAATAATTAAAAAAAAATATTAAAAAGTAAGTTAGTGGATTAGTCGTTAGTGGATCTACAAAAAAAACTCTTGAAAAATAAAGTATGACGTTGGTTTTGACAAAAAAGAGATGTTTGCATACAGCAGGATTCAAACCTCCGATCTCTCAAGCATTCTGCAGTCTTTACCACTGGGCCAAAGGGACTAGCCATGTCAAGGTTGTGCAAGTGCACGCATATAATGATACTTCTTAATTTTTGACCTATATACACGGTATAATTTTCCGACAAAGGTTGTTCACTTGCACAACCTAGTTTGGTTGTAGCTTCGTCCCTGGGAGTACTACTATTTTTATCAGATAACGAATTATAATAATTATCAATAAATTTATTTACTCTTATCTAAGACCTAGTAATTATATACAAATTTTTTTACCATAAGGTCATATAATTCGAACTCTAGGTAAGAAAACGTAAAAAGGACTAGAGACAATAATGCATAACTTATACTAGCTCCTATTCTAGTACTTCATCAGATAGAATTGTCATTCTTGAATTAAAACTTTCACAATGGTTAGGGAAATATGAAAAGTACAACACCATTATTCAGTTGGTCCTTATATGAGCTACATGAATTTTTGTAAAGGGCAGAAACATATTATGTTAAATTCATGTATTGCATAAAAATATGATATATTTTTGGCCTGCTCCTACTCATTGTCTCCAATATGATAAAAGTGCAATAAGACTTTAGAGGTGAAAAATTGTTAGAACCTTTTTCTGTGTTTATTGTCTTTATTTTTCAGTCAACTATACTCATTGCCCAGACAAAGTACTTACTTCAGTAGATATGATAAGTGTTGGTATAAATGCATAACTCTAAAAAAGTACAATAAAAACTTTAATTAGTCACTTCTATGATTTTATTAAGTTTTAAGTTCCTACTTTAATTTGCAATAGTAATATTATTGGGAATGGTTTATTAAAAAAAATGTCCCTAGCATATATTTTTTAGAATGGAAATATAATGTCCCTAACATATTGAAAATGACTGAAATTTGTCCTTCCACCTATTGAACCACAACTGCCTTATAACATTATCTTTCGAATTAAAAGTGTCACTCTTTCCGCCTATTAATTAAACCCATAAAGCTAAACTAAACTATTATAAAATTCATAGCTAAAATGATACAAGTATTGAGTCAACCATCTGGACATAATATATATGAGAGACGTACGTAATAAAAATTCTAAGTCACCAAATTCTTTAGTATCGTACAACGTTGCACAATAGGGACAACGTACACAAGACGTGTTATATATATAGTCCAAGTCTTGATAGACTTCATGTCAAATGTAGATTTAAGGTTTCTGTTTTGTTTTTTTAAAATTTTTCATCCGGTGTCTGATATCTATGTTGTAGTTCGATTAATCCGCATAGTGCCCATCTAGGGAAAACACTCTCTATGACGAATTTTTCTATATCCAAGATTCGAACCCAAAACCTCCGATTAAGGAATGAACAACTACATCCACTGCATTGTTGAAAAATATGTACCAAGAACACAAAAATCTATGAAGAAGAACACAAGATGAAAATTTAATAATCTGAACAACGAACACATGATTTGAGGCTTAGCTTGAAACAAGTACTAAACGCTTACCTAAAAACAATTTTGCTCCCTCTCTATGAGATCACTATGGGATTATACGCAAATAGTTTTAATGGATATATATGACAAGCCTATGAATTTCTGCACTAAACAAATAGTGAAGAAATTCTATTGGAAAAGCAAGAACTTGGACTTGATCTTTTTGGAGAAGAAAAGTGTTCTTTTGGAGAATGTTTTATGATTGTTGCTTTGTAAAAAGTTGTGTTTGAATCTACAGAAGTTGGATTTAAATAAAACTGATAGAAATCAAAGAATGAAAGGACAGAATCTTTCATTTTGAGAGACGCCTCTTCATTTAAAAACTTTATATTAATTTAATTTTGACAAAAATTCAACAATCCCGTATTTATTTAAACTTGGATAATCCTCCTTCTTTTGAGCTGAGAGTTTAACATAAGGAATTTTTATACCATCAGCTCAATTTTATCAATTGTATTATATTACGTGACTTGTTTTATTTACAAAATTATAGATCTCACATCTTAAAGAGATTTATATATATTATATATTAAAAATTTGTTGGTTAATGGTTCAATCACCAAAGCTTTATTACTGAATATCAAAATTCAAAGTGGTACTTCGTGTCCATTCACTTTCCTGATAAATGCAACATTTTTCCATGTGCGCCCATGCATTTTACATGTTTGCAAGGCTATAAAAATGAAATATAATGTCCTTTCTCAAAGTTTGTACTTAAGTACATTACTTTCTGTAAAAAGTCTAAAAAGTTCATTTAATATATATATATATATATACATGGTTCAATATAATAGTGTAATTATCTCATTTAAAATCATAAGTTGTCAAGAGAAAACATATTTTTATTTATTTAATTATATTTTCAATAACATAAGTATAAAAAATTTATCTATTGACATGATCTAAGCTGATTTAAAGGGCCGTTTAGTACACAAAGCATCATTTCTCATTCAGTTAAGGTCCAAGGAAAGGCATCATCATAATCCCCAAGGAGATGTGAGGTAGCCTATCCCGACACAAACATATATAAGTGATTGATTCCACAACTCGAATTAATGACTTATTACTATAATGGAGATAACTTTATCTTTGCTCCAATAAGCTCCTTTTTCATGTCTACGTAGACTTTGCTATGTATAAATTATGCATCTCTTAACTATGTCTTTCTAATACCCTAACTTCTGATAATGAAAGAAATTGTATCTTTTACCATATAGATTAAGATTAACCCGGAGCAAAGTACATCTCATAAATTATTTGGAGAGGCTAGGCAATAGTCATCATATTACTTAGACTGTTCTTCTTTGTTTTACAATTTTATAGTATTTCATACTAATTAGACAAGGGAAACAAACTCTTTTTAACTTTACACTAATTAAATCTTCTCAAATAACCATTTAAATCCATAACTTATAACATAAAATCAGGACACAGAACAAGCAATTAACATCACCACTCATTAAACTGATGATCTCAAAACTGCAAGAAATTGGGGGTTTGATCATTTCTCAAATGGTCACACAACTACATAGTAATTATCTCAGAAAACGTTCTTTGTTGAAGAAAATCAGAATCAAGAAGAAAGGTGACTTTCATTTTCTTAGAAAATTACTATTTAGTTGAGTGACCAACTGAGAAATCGACTCCAGAAATTGGAAACAAAAAGAAATACTAGGCAGAAAGAAATGCAGCTAAGGTACTATAGGTTCTAAAAGATTAAGCAAAAGAGACAAAGTGAAGAACTTTGATAACAATAGTAATATTAGATAACTAATTGAGAAGACAGTAATTTTACAAGATAAACTAAAGCACAATACCTACATAACATGAAAATATGGAATAATTAAGAGACAATAGTAAGAATTATAGAATTGAAAGACACTAAACTTAAGAAACAACAATATTATCTGGCTGTTCTTCATGGCAATCCCATCTTTGTATCTTCAATCTCAACTTCAATGGTGCACTTTTTGTTAAACTTTCTTTTATTCCCCCCACCCCTCATCCCCCCCCACCCCCACCCTAACCCAACCCCTCTTTTTCTTGAACTAGTAAAAAAGCCAACAACTCAAGCACAACAAACCTTAAAGCATTGGAAATTTGTTCTAAATGTAACCAAGTCTAAGCTCCAAATCCAAATCATCTTTTGATTCACTAATCAATCCAATTCCCAAATCCAATCTCAAAAACTCACCCCTCTTCACCACTTCACTACATTCTTTTCCATTTTTCTCAAATTTTGCACTTGCCATTGTTGTCAAATCTCCATTTTTCATCCCATGAGATACACCGGCGGTAGAAGAAGAAAATGAAGTAGGAGATAATAATGGGGGAAGTGTAGAAGCAAAAGGAGGGAAGAATTTTCTTGAAGGAGAAGATGGTGATGAAACAAAACTAGGGTTAGTGTTAGGATTAGGGTTAGTATCAGATAATGATTGAAGTCTAAGTCTAGCTCTATCTCTTCTATGAACATTCATGTGACCACCAAGAGCTTGAGCTGATTTGAATTCCCTTTTGCAAAAGGTACATGTGTAGGATCTTGGTGGCCATAAAAACCCTCCTACTAAATCTCCTTGATCTCCATAATTGTTATCCCATGAATATTCTTTAACATTCTTGTTGTTGTTGTTGTTGAACTCCTTCATTGGTTGGTGTTTAAAGTACTTATTGCTACTTTTCTCCATGGTCAATAAAGATCAATGGGCAAACTAGGAACAATATTTATATTTTATTTTTTTGTTTTGAGGGGAAGGGAAGGGAAGATATATAGGGTTAAATGAGAGAGTTAATAGCAGGGTATAGGTGATGATGATATAGAGCTAACATTTGGGACATTGTGCTTGCATTTGTGAGGGACAAAAAGGCAGTGGCGTGAGGGTGGGGGGTGGGGGTGGGGGGGTTGCAGAATTGAATAAAAGGAACCATATAATTCTAACCCATTAGAAGAATACCCCATTGGTGAGCATTATTTAGATAAAGAGTTTAATTTTTATGTGTTGATGGTGCAAAAAGTATTTATACATAAATCACGAAATGCGACGATTCCTATATATAATTTTTGAATTTTATTCGTGAGTAAGTTGCGAGATTATGAATCTACCTTTCTTAGTTATTCCTTTCGTCTCATTATATTGGACATTTTTTCTCTTTTTTTAGTCAGTCTAAAACAAAATGACATCTTTCCATATTTAATAAGAATTTTAACTTAAAATTTCTCATTTTATCCTTGATGAGAAGATTTATAGTCACATTAATATTTATTGACTTGTTTTAGACTATAAGTGTCAAAACGTTTTTTCATTCTGAAAATACTACCTAATCAAACACTTTCACATAAATTGAGACGAAGAAAGTATACTAGAAAATAATATAATTGGTTGGTCCAGACTATTCTTGATGAAATTAATAAATACTCCTACTACAACTTGCAACACTCCCCTTCCAAAAAAGAAATTAACACTACAATTAAATTAATTGGATTTAGGTAACTAATACGTAAGTTTCTGTAATAAATATTAGTAATATATTATCTGATAAAAATGCCAACTAACTTCCTATCATGTGCTAAAATTTATTATATTTATTATAATGTGATAAATTTTTACCACATATACGTATAAATTAATTTTTGGGAGGAAGTATATCCTATCTGGCTCTATCCTGCCAGTTTTAGCATTTTGCTTGTTCTAGGAAATACAATCAGAGGATGTTCCACTGATTTACAATAAATACAGTTTTAACATTATGTCATCTTTCATTTACATTTCCAACGCTTAATTTGACAATGCAAAACAATAATTTAGGATTTTTTTTTTATGGATATTAGTTAGGAAAACTCTAAGAGAGGTTATGAATTAAAGTTTTAATGCATTGGCAGATGATTAAATTTGAATTCGGGCATTGCGGAGCCTATTTTTAGAGATGATGCTTTCAGTAGGATTTTTTTGTTCGCAGGGTTCAAATCCGACACATCTAATTGGGAGTGGAGGAATTCCAACCATCACACACAACTCATGTTGGTTGTAATGCAACTTAATTAAATATCTTTTTGATGTTCCTTGACTGATTTTATGCATAGGAGAGGGATATGCAATTTTTGTTGGTACTCTTCATCATCTTACCATATGTTGCTTTTTGGATATATGTGTTGAAGTAAGATGAAGTCCCCCTCTTATGTAAATTTTTTGTTGATAACGGAACGAATGTTTTGTTTTCAAATCACCTTCAAAGAATGGCCGGGAATCGTCTTTCAATATTTTCACGTCCATCTGTATTACTCCTTTCGTTTCAATTTATGTGATTTAGTTTGACTTGATATAGAGTTTAAGAAATAAAAGGAAGACTTTTGAAACTTGTGGTCTAAAATAAATTATAGATGTTTGTGTAGTTGTAAATCATTTCATTAAGGATAAAATGGTATTTTAAAGTTAAATTGTTACTAAATATAAAAATGTGTCATTTTTTTGGAATTAACTAAAAAGAAAAGTGTGTCATATAAATTGGGATAGAGGGAGTAAAGCTTTTTTTTTTTTTCTCCAACACAAAGTCAAAGTATTTTGTTCAATTTGAAAACCTAAGAGTTGATGCATGTCAATATATGTCATCATCAATTTTTCTCATTCTAATTTCCTTTTCGTAATCATTACTTATGACAGTTGTATTTTTATTTTATTTTGTTTTTAAAAAAGCTAGCTTAGTACCACAAGCAGATTTTCATATTCCTTTCATATATTCCTTGTATTCTTAAAGTAGAAATAACAAAAGACTGATTTTTTTATCTAAAAATGATAGTATATGCTTTACAACTGATAGAGAAAGACGATATCTCAAATAAAAGGCTGTTATTTGGTTAAAGGGAAATGCAATAAACCTTGGTTCTAATACATAAAAGCTAGTCGTCAATATTCTTGATCTTAATAATTATGAGTAGTACTCCCTATATTCTAATTAAAAACATGTACTAACACACTTTCTTGTCTGTTCAAAACGATCCTACCACTTATCCTTCTCAATTTACGTAACACAATATTTGATAAGACACACAATTTAAGAATAAAAATAAGATTTTTTAAATTTATGATATAAAACAAGCTACTTCATAAATATTTATGTCACTATAAATAATTTCATTAAAATAAAAAATAAGGAATTTAAACTCAATTTTTTGCTAAAAATAGAAAAATTATTTCTTTTTAGATTGACTAAAAATAAAATAATAATGCCACATAAACTGGGTCATACGAGTACTTTTTTTATAATTAAAAATAATTTAATTTTAAACTTCTCATTTTATCCTTAATGAATAATATCCACACACAAATAATTATGACTTGTTTAAACTACTCCCTCTGTCCCAATTTATATGACACACTTTCCTTTTTAGTCAGTCCCAAAAATAATGACACATTTCTATATTTGGTAACAATTTAACTTTAAAATACCCACTTTACCCTTAATGAAATGATTTACAACCACACAAATATCTATAACTCATTTTAGACCACAAGTTTCAAAAGTCTTCCTTTATTTCTTAAACTCCGTGCCAAGTCAAAGTACATCACATAAATTGGGATGGAGGGAGTATAAATTTTATTTATTTTTCCTTTTTTAAGTTTGTTTCCAATTAAATTATTGTACTCACATAGATTGACTATTGAGGGTAATTGTTCATACCTGATACAGTTAGACCTTTCTATATATAGCAACTATCCTCTATAATGAAATTTTACTATAACAATCATGTTTTTTGTTGAATTATTTTTCAAGTTATATTATATTATATGTTTTTTTATAATAATACGTCACTATAATAGTTAGAAAATATCATAACAAAACAATGTTATTACAGAGATGTTTGACTGTAATAAGAACTCCATGCATGTAATGATGAGTAATAAGTAGTAAGTTCGTCACGTCCCCCTTGGATTTACAATTCCAAAGAAGAGAAAAAGAAAAAGAAATCTAGGTATACAGATATATATACATATAAAATCTGAGTGAATTTATCCTCCAAAGATTTGGTTTCCATTTACAACAAACAAAAAGGACTTCTTTTTCAGAGTCACTCATACTATACAAAAGATCGTACCATGTTTAGCTCTAGATTTATTGAATGACTGGTGGCCAATTAGATCCCTCACCCACCCACCCCGGCACTCCACCCCACCCCATCCAAGGGCGGAGCTAGCAAGGACCTAGAGATTTATCCGAATCTCATTCGATAAAAAATAATATTAACTATTTATACATGATAAAAATTATTTTTTATATATATATAATAGATATTAAATCCTCTTTGATCTCTTCATGTATTTATATTTTATATTTCGAATTCTCTAAGTAAATTTCTAGCTTCGCCACTGGTCCAACCACACCCAACTCCACTACACACACGCCATGTAGTTATCCAAAAGTGAATTTCAGAGCCGAAATTGCAGAGGTTATTTAATTAATTTTACACAGAGAGTGCTTTGTTATTTTTGCTTTTGCCGTCTCTTCTAGTAAAGGGCTTTAGTATGTTAATAAATACTACTTACTATGTTTATGTGTGACAAAAAAGATGGTCAAGAAAGTTATCTTCAGTGAATAACACTGATTCCAACTCTCACAATACTATAGTTTTGAGTAGGAAAAGTTACGGATACCTACATTTCAACTAGTTTATTAATATAATTAAAATATACATAATATATATACTATTAGGATATGTATAATATATACAATCATATTATATGTATATTATATATATATATAAAATATTTATATTTAATATAAAATATATACGATTTGTATATTTTGTACATTACTTGACCAAAGTGTTTAAGGCCGAAGGAGTAATATAAGGCACATATAAGAGAAAAAAGAAAACATTGGTCACAATCTATATATACAAATAAAATAAGGATAAACAACATAAATCTCAGCAGTTTGGTGCCTAATAAGAATTTCGGCACATTTTATTTTATTATAACAAGGAGTACTAATCTATTGTATTTTTCAAGTTTAATAATCTTAGTAGCTTTTATGGACGATCATCTACAATAGTAAAAATTGATTATTCTATGCAAATTTATAATATCATTCCAAAAGGCCCTAAAATATTCTCTCTTTTTGGTGTTGGTTTGGTGATGAAACATGAATCTCTGTTGGGAAGAATGGATGGAATAGAAATTAAGGAAACAGTGGAAGACATGCATGGGAACTATCAAAAAGCCAGTTCATTCCCTTCATTTTGTAAGTATTTATTTGTTTGTTTGCTAGTAATCATGACACTTCTGGTTTTAGTACAACTCACGACATGTATTATTTTCGTCTTTTTTATTTTTTAATGTTAAGAGGATATATATATTTATAAGAGCATCTTACATAATAGTATAGTACTATGAGAAGTCTCGTATAAGGATAAAGTACTTTCTATCAAAAATAATTTTATAACTAACAGGGTTTAAACATAAAATCTCTTATTAAAAATGAATCATTACTTACTATTTTATCACAACCTTAGCACCGGACAACACGGAAATTAAGGACGTCTATTGGGAACCATATGGTGTCATTGATGCACTAATAAAATTTGGCAAGAACTTAATTCCTTCAGAACGCCATCTATGAAAGCCGCTACTTTTTCCGATCCATTCCGCTGAATATGTATTTACTGCTTTCAATATGAATTGTTCAGGAACTATATAGCTTAAAGGTGATAGTAATATAATTTCATACTATGCTTTATTTTAAAACATATATCTTGCCTTTCGATATCCTAAACACAAGGGATATTACCAACAAATTATTATGTATGTACTACTATTGTGTACCTCTCATTTGAGGCCGCTCATAAAGGTAGAATGTGTAACACTCTCTTTGACAAGTTTAGGTGATCATTTATGTATTTTTCCCAGATTTAATGTCCCTAATTTGCTAGACTTGGATAGACATGTGAGCCATCTAGAATTTAAAAGGAGTACCTAGCTGGGCTACATATGATTTTTTGTTTAAAATGGGCTGGTAAATGGATGTAAGCCCAATAATTCTTATTACACCAACCCAGAAATGGGTCACATCCAATTTTATGTCCAATTAAGAATTGAATTCGCCATGCTTGATTTGTTTGGCATTTAGACAACATTGTTGATGTTAAAGCTCAGGGAAAAGAATGGCCTTAAAATATAGGCCAAACCTCAAAATATTGTCGGAATTAAAAAAAAAAAAAAAAAAAAAAGAATAAAAAACTGTGCTTGTGTGAGACTTCTTTTCTCTCACAAGTTAATATGGATCCAAAATTTGTGGCAAAACATATGAAACATCGTCGTTATCACGACTAGCTAGCCCATTATTAATGTTAAAGTCCAATGCAAACAATGCCCCTTATGTGTGATTCTCAGGACAATATGTTATCGGTGGTGGAGCTATAATTTTCAGTAAGATGATTTAAAATATAAAAAAAGTAGAAATATAAAAAAGTCAAGGAGGATCAACATTTACTATACATATGTATATATAAAAATATTTTCATCTTATATATACATTATAATTTTTCAACAAAGGAGATTTGAATAAACCCCTTCCGCCCCTAGTTACACTCATATGCAATGGCGGAGCCACGTGTAATTGCTTCTTCGGAAAATTACTCTATGTAGCTAGGTAAAAAATAAATAAATATATATATATATATAGAGAGAGAGAGAGAGAGACTTCGTGCGAACCGTCGGCCGAATTATATGTTCTCTATGGATGTTCCTTAGATAAAAACCAAAAACAAAAAGTAAACAACAATTAAGGGGGAAAAAAAGAAGAAGAAGCAGAAGTAATAAAAATGATTAATTGTTCGAAATTGATTAAATCTTCACCTTTGTCATTATGTCGTTTTTTCATATTCTCAACTTTCTAGAAATTACATTATTTAATTTCGGTAAGGTGATACAAGGTTGTTAACTGGGCCGGGCCGACCCGGCTCTGATTTGTTAAATTTTACCGGTCTAGGGCCGAGTCCGATCCGGTCGTGACTCTTACCGGGCCGGGCCAGGTCGAACAAGAACAATTCCACCAACGGCCCATCACCGGCCCATTTAATATTTTTGCCAAGTCTTAATGGGTCGGGCTGGGTTAGGTAACCGGTCCAGATTAATGGGCTGGTTCACTTGGTCCCGACTAAAAAAAACAATATTTTGAACCTTGATTGTTTTTTAATATACATTCAATATATACTACTTAAAATACGACTTTAAAGAATATACATATGTATATACATTCAATATATACTACTTTAAAGAATATACATACATATATACATTCAATATATACTACTTTATAGAATATACATACTTTAAAGAATATTCATACATATTATACATTCAATATATATTATTTTAAAGAATATATATACATAATATACATTCAATATATATTATTTTAAAGAATATATATACATATAAACATTCAATATATACTACTTTAAAGAATATACATACATA
Source organism: Capsicum rhomboideum (assembly GCA_031232105.1). NCBI lineage: Eukaryota > Viridiplantae > Streptophyta > Magnoliopsida > Solanales > Solanaceae > Capsicum > Capsicum rhomboideum. The sequence continues at coordinate 8,730,760 of CP124711.1, forward strand.
TATATACATTCAATATATACTACTTTATAGAATATACATACTTTAAAGAATATTCATACATATTATACATTCAATATATACTATTTTAAAGAATATATATACATTCAATATATACTACTTTATAGAATATACATATGTATGTACATTCAATATATACTATTTTATAGAATATACATTTAATATATTCAACAACATATACTACTACTTAATAAAATGTACATACATACATACATACATACATACATACATATATATATATATATATATATATATATACTATATTAAAAGTATGAGTTGTTTGAACTTTTTACCCTTCATTAAAAGACTCTGCAGTAGAAAAAATCGTCTTTTTACTATTTTCCTCAATTTATTATTTAATTATATTTATACTATTTAAAATTAAGGAGTCCTAAAATATGGTAAGAAGAAGAACATATTTTATAAATTAAGAATTACTAGAATATATGGTAAGAGTAAAATATATGGTAAAAAGATATTAGGAGAATTAACAACTAAGGAGTTCTAAAATATATGGTAAGAAAAAAATATATTTTAAACAAAGATACACCAATAAAAAAAAAAGTTCCTATGATTTAGTAAATTTATTTTAATAGAAATCCTAAAACTTTGTGGTGAACGTATTTTGATGTTTTACCCTTTTTTTAAAATTGCAATTAAACTCTTTATTTTTTATCTTCAATAATATAAGTATGAATTTGTTGTTGAATAGGAGTGCATAAAGAACCACGTATAAAAAGAATTTGAGTTTGCACTAACTATTCCACTTTTAAAACAAAATTGTGTCTTTGTTTAGTTTTTCTAATGTCACCCTTTTTTTACCAGGGTCTATATCCTTACTTTTAGAATTTCCATTGCTTACAGTTATTGTTGGTATGCCCTGAAGTAGGAATACATGTGCATCACGGTGAGTTTTGTGATTGCCTACTCATGCGTCTTTTCCAGTTAAGTGCAGGCTTTTAAATTGTTTGTGTAATTGCTCATTGGTTTGTTGTTTAGTTGTGTTTGTTTTTGTATAATTTTCTTGTGGTTTTTTTATTTCTAATAGTGTGAATCCGTTGCTATCGAATTTTGACATCATATAAGACCTGTTTTTATAATATTTATTTATTTTTTAGTTATATACTCACCGAATAGGTACATGCGCAAAGTGCGTACGGCTAAACTAGTATATATATATATATATATATACTACTTATTAAAAGAATATATATACAATATATTCAACAACATATACTAAAGTATTACTTAATATAATATACATGAAATATATTCAACAACATAAACTACTATTTAAAAAGAATATGCATACAATATTCAACAACATATACTTCTTAAAAGAATAATACTTCAATATATTTAAGTATTGACATATACTATTTAAAAGTTAAACTTATATAGAATTTTTATATGTCAATACCTGTTTAAGTAATATTTGCTAATATTATTTTTCAATATATATTTTTTTAAGTTTAAGTAAACTTTGATAATATTATATTAAAAGTATTGAATTCATACAAGATATTCAATTTAAATGGAAAAAATATGTAAAGAGTAAATGAACTTAATATCTGATTGATTGCAAAATGTTTCAAAATTTACAAGTTACAAGGTTGCAATTACATTTCACTAATTTCACAAAGTTAAATTGAAAAATGAAAATTCAATTGATTAATTGTAAATTCTACAAATTTTTAACCATTTTTTCCAATTCACCCCTGTTAACATTAACGGAAATTGGCTGTGGATTGTCAAAATTAATGGCACCAAAGCCATGCATTGGACTTGATTGTGCTGAATTCTCTCTTGAAGTCATTATTTCTTCAAGATCTTCTTCGTCTTCCGGCTCCACGAACATTCCTTGATTTATTCGTTCTGCTCTAATCCAGTCTCTAAGGAAAACTAAAACATTCATGGCATTGCCTCCCAATGAGTGTTGGTTGTCTCCAATCTGTTGTCGTTCTTGACTAAAAGCGCTCTCTGATGCAACGGTTGACATTGGAACATTCAATATATCTCTAGCTAATCTTGAAAGTACAGGATATTGTCTTTCATTATTCTTCCACCATTCTAGAATGTTGATTCTACCTCTAGGATCCTCTGTAGGCTGTATAAGATAATACTTAAGCTCTTCCCGACTTACGGTTCTTTGCGATGAAGGCTGCAATCTATTCCAAACAGATAGATCAGAAACACAATAAGCAGGCATACTATGTGTCTGTCTTTTAGAAGATGATGGTTTCTCAGAAGGATAGGGAGCAGGGGTTGGTGTAATGTGTGATGGTAAAACATTGTCAAGTAAATCAACATAATGATTGTATAATGTGTTCATGTAACTATTCGCATCAGACATAGCCGTAAACAAAGAAGATTCTTCATTAGCTTTTACTTCTAAAGCAGAATAAATAAGAGAAGTAAATTCGGACATAGTATTATATTTCATACATGGATTTATTACAGCACCAACTAAGTAAATAGGGGGAAGCGAAAAAAAATATTTTTTAAATATATCAATCATTGCATCAATAACATATTTGTAACTTGGTTTAGACTTATACTTGTTAAGCAATAAAGAAATGTCGGCTAAATAAGCTAAAATATTACAAATAGTAGGATAATATGCACCAGAAAATTCAACCATAGTTAGATAAATATTTTGCAAAAAATTAACAATATCATCAATTTTAGCCAAATCTGAATTTTGTAACATACTATCGGGAAAAGCACTAGCAAATTGGTTAAAAGTCATAGTAATATGAACTTTATAAATATTGCAAGTATTTAAGAAATCATACGTAGAATTCCATCTAACATCTATTTCTTCAGGCATTAATCTCGGTCTAATTCCATTTTTCTTACATTTTCTTTTAAATTTGGAAAGTCTAATTTTTCTATTATTTCCTTCTGCAAGTCTAACTTTTTCAATAGCAGGCTCAAAAAAAGCAAGACCATCTCTTATAATTAAATTATATATATGGAAAGCAAACATGAAATATTTTGGGTAACGGTGGAGAAAGTTCAATTTTTAACAAGTCAATAGCAGCGTTGTTGTTAGATGCATTATTAAAAGATATACATAAAACTTTACGGTCAATACCATAATATCTTGCAACTTTTGTAATAGATTCAGAAATAAATTTTCCAGTGTGTCTACGGTCTTCATCATATAAAAATGCTAAAATACGTTTTTGCATAACAAAATTAATATCTACCCAATGACAAGTAATTGTTAAATAATCATTTTTATTAATAGCACGACCAAGATCAGAAGTTAAAGCAACTCTACATGAAATATTTTTTAATAATGCAGATAAATATTAAACATATTGTGCATGGAGTCTAAAGCTATCAGACCGACAAGTACTTCTAGGAATATCCTTAAACATAGGATTATAAATTGCCTGAATATAATGAATAAAAGCTTCAGAAGAAGCAAAAGAGAAAGGCAAACAACCCACAACTATCATTTTTGCTAATTCTTCACGATCCTTCATTTTATTATAATCCTTAACTAATTTACCGATTTTTGGGTTCAATCTAGTTTGACTTGGGCCCCCAACTGTCCCACCACCAGTTACCTGAGCTAGCTCTATTGGGTGGATCTCCTTCAAATGTCTACTCAACTGACCCGTACCTCTTTTATTACCCCCGGTCTTATACTCGTATTTTAACTGACAAAGATCGCATTCAACCTGAGTTCTATTCGAGTATAAAAATTTTACACAATACTAGTTTTTTTACAAGATCTTACGGGAGGCCGGGGAGGAAGATTAACCGATTCAGATTGAACATTAACATTACCAGATTCGGGTGTAACATCAACATCATCATCATTTTCATAGACATCAACAGAGTCTACTTCATTCTCTTCTTCTATACTATAATTTTCTTGAGCCTCTAAATAATTCATATCGTGAGCACCTACACCTATTTCATTCTCAAAAGGTTCGCTAATTGGTACCGAAGGCACACGAGTATATCGAGTATTTGAACTACCTCTACCGGAATCAATTTGTTTCTTACTACCACTACCACTACCACTACCACTTCCGGGACAAAAATTTCTAACACTTTTACCGACTTTCCTTAATTTATCCATATTTCAAGTTAAACTAACAATTATTCAAAAAAACACAAAAACAATACAAATAAAAATTCAACAAATAATACACTAATTAAAAATTAAAAGTAAGAGATGAAACGATAATACCAAATTACCGAAGTATCCGAAAGTTGATCAATTGAGTACTTTTGGAAACTCCCACTTGATATTTTTAATTGTAAAATAATAAAATATAATTGAGCACTTTATGAGATAATTAGAAATTAAAATAATTGAGAGAGATTGAGATTTTGAGAGAATGAGGTTGTAAGTTGTGGGAAAATAATTTTTGAAATGGATTATTTATAGGAAAAATTTTTAAAGTTAATTTTATTTTATTTTTAAAAAAAAAAAATCAGAATTTTTGCACAATTGGCCGTTGGGCCAACGGCTATATAGCCGTTTGGACTGCCAACGGTCCAATTGGCAGGTGGGCCGGACAGCAGCAACCCAATTTATTTATTTTTTATTTTTTTTTATTACCGGGCCTGGCCGAACCGGTGCACCGGTGGGCCTGGTCTCATTTTTTACTGGGCCGGTCTTCCGGTCCAAGGACTTTGTCCGGTCCAGCCCCCTAAACCCCCCACCCCCACCCCCACCCCCAACCCCCTACCTTATCGGGTCCGGGTCCGGTCTTTAACTGGTCCGATCTAAACGGGCCAAAATTGGGTCGACCCAGCCCAGTTGCCACCTTTAAGGTGATATGTCATTTTTTCCAAAAAAATCACGGTTCTCCCGACTCTAAAATAGAAAATAATCTCTAATTGTAACGACCCGTACGTTTCGGAGTCTAGTCGGTTATCGGAATATTGACGGAAATAATGAAACATGAGAAGTTTGGTGAATTAATGCATTAAATGTGGGTCTTAAATGAGTCTTGAATCATTTGGGCCAAATGAGGCCCAATAATTAAGAGAAAGACATGGCCCAAAAGGGGTTTTGACCCATTCTTGCATTTGCCATCCATGGACCAAGTAATCCACCAAGTGTGTGGCTAAGAACCACTTAAAAAGGGACTATATAAACCCAAAAAATCAGATTTTTATCCAAAAGAACTCCCATGCCTTTTTAAACATTTTCCACATTTTTCTCTCAAGAAGCCAAAACCTAAGGCAACTACTTGTTGGGCCAAGATCACACTTTGGTAAGTATTTATTTTCATGGTTCAGTATATAATATGTGTAAGATGATGTATAAATTATGTTGGTGGTGTTGACACAGTCTTGGACAGTGTGCTATGTGAAAAACTGTCTATTTTTGCGATCGGAGAGTGATTTTGTCTTGTAAACTTGTATATGGACTTGTGGCTTTGTAGGAAATGAACTTGATGGAATACATGTTGACATGGGAGGTGTGATTACAGTCTTACCTTGTTTTATACTTGTTCATGATGTTTGGAATTGTTAGGGTAAACATTGGTTATGGATTGGATGGCGTATTGGCCGAGAAGTGTCGTTTTGAGCGTCGTTTGCGCGTATTGTGAGACCATGGCTGCTTGTTGGCATTCACATGATTAAAAAATGTGTTCAAATATGTTTGGTTATGATCATGGAACATTTATGGCATAAAAAGACCCAAAAAAAAGCCATTTCGGACCAAAACGGACACTGGCTCCGCAGACGGAGGCATCTGCGCGCGCAGATGCCAACGCAGATGCTCCTGGAATCTGCCAGGAGTCACCTGCGCGAGCATCTCACCACCTGCGGGCGCAGGTGGCAGCGCATCCCACTTCCAGAACTCGTTTCGTGTGTTTCCGACACTAGTTGATCCCCGAAAGCCCCGATACCCTTTATGGATGTAAATATCGACTTTTGGTGTTGTTGTAATGACTTTAAAGTGTCGTATGAGGACATAATGGACTGTATTAAGTATGGATTGACTTCAATATGTTGTTGTGAAAGACGTTTGGGCGACGTAATGACATAAATGTAGCATAGTAGTGAAAAGGAAGTGTAAAGCATGCTTTTGGTGTGAAATGCTAGTGATGTGTGACACCATAGGTGTTATGTGACTTGTTATGGTAATGGTGACTTGTTATGGTAATGGTAAAGCTATACATGATATTGTACGAAGGTGAAATGGCGTTGTGTGACAACTATGTGACTTATTTCCATGGCATACACTTGAAATGAAGTAAGTGGTTAACGTAAGCTTTGTTATACTTGTGTGTAGAGTAAACATAAAGGGAAAGCTAAAGTGTTGTATTCGCGAGTAAGATTAAGGTATGTAAGGTTCTCCTTTCCGTATCTTTCTGCAGCATCTAGTGTACACCTTGATAGGGTACTTACTCATTTCCGAATTGTCCCAAGGTATTTCATTTTGAGTTATCATTTATTGTTAATCACATATCAATCACATATCTCTCATTCTTGGTTTATTACCAATCATATGTCATATAATCATAAACATGGTTCCAAGTTCCTATAATGTTATTCAAAAGTCCCAAAAGGGAAGTAACCATTAATTGAGCTAATCCAAGATTAAAGAGGTGAGGTTATAAAGAAGAGAGATTGTTTCATGGGTGGTATCCCAGGGGTTAAATAACCTAGCATGGGTCGATCCCAATATTTACGGATGGTATCCCAGGGGTGAGAAGAACACCTAGCATGGGTCGATTCCGCTACGGGTGGTATCCCAGGGGCAAGGAAAAGCCTAGCATGGGTCGATCCCGATTACTATTGATTACCCACTGATCAGCTTGGGGCCCGGGCATTATATGAATGGATGAATGAGTGATGGATAAAGGAATGAGTGAATGAGCTTATGAGCTTAAAAGTAAAGAAAGTAATCCATAATGTTCATATCTCTTATATACAGACTGATGACTTGTCCTTATATTGAGTACTCATTGATACTTGATTTTATTGAAGCCTTGTGTATCATATAGTTTCATGCAGCCTTACATATTCAGTACATTATTCGTGCTGACCCCTCTTGGGGGCTTTACCTTGCTTGCTGCAGGCGCAGGCACTAGTAGACCTCCCCAGTGAGCTGCAGGAATCCTACTGACTGTTGGTGAGCTCCAGTTGATTCGGGGCTACCGTGTTACAGCTGTACATGTATTTTGATGTTGTAAATGTTATGTAAAGCGGGGCTTGGCCCGAATTTAAGTTGGTCACGTATGTATTCTTACTAGAGGCTTTTGTAGGCGTACGTGGGTATGTAAAGTAATGTAAAAGGGAAAAGAGATGTGTTGTTTGACTTGATGGCTATGTCGGCCAAGTTTCTCATATGTCTATAACATATCTATCTTCATGATCCATGGTTTCCGATGTGAGTCTGTTATACTCTATGGTGTTGATGGTGTTTCTTATGGCATGTTTACGTGTGAAGGTAAGTAGAGCTTGGTTCTCTCGAGCCTTGTCGGCTTCGGGTGCCAATCACGCTTCGATGGGATTCGGGGCGTGACAAAGTGGTATCAGAGCGGGTCGGTTTACGGGTGTCTACAAAGCCGTGTCTGAGTAGAGTCTTACTTATCGATGTGTTGTGCACCACATTTATAAGTAGGAGGCTACGGGACATTTAGGATGTTGTTTCTGTTCCTTCATTCTAAATCGTGCAATAGAGCCAATGTTGTCAGTTGCATTGTATCTGATCTTGGTAGTTGTTTGTTTTTGGTACAGTTAAAATGCCGAACACTAGAAGAAGAAGAGGAAGAGGAAAAGGTAAAAGTAAGCTGATAGATAGAATTGTTGGTAAAGGAGCAAGTAGACCACCACCTGAACAAGTTGATCAAGGTGGGGCTGAAACTGAGTTTGCAACGCGAGCTTCTTCTACTTCTTCAGCTCCAGAAGAGCCGAGAAGAAGGGATGTGCCCGTGGAACCACCGACGAATGCCACAGACCAGGATCTTAGAAATGCTGTACAGATGTTGACACAGTTAGTGGCGGCACAAAGCCAGGGAAGAGCTGGTGCAATGGCACATGATGATGATGCGGCTAGAGTAGCAAGTCGTAGAACACAGGATTTCCTCAAATTGGACCCTCCTACCTTTACAGGGGCAGATCCAAAAGCAGATCCACAGGACTTCGTGGATCAAATTCAAAGGGCCTTGGAAGTTATGCATGTGACAGGAATAGAAACAGTGGAACTTGCTGCGTATAGGTTGAAAGGAGAGGCAATATTGTGGTACGAGGATTGGAAGAAATCCCGTGATATTGATGCAACCCCACCTACTTGGGAAGAGTTTAAAGTGGCTTTTCTTGATCATTATTTGCCCTATGAGATCCGTGAGGCACGTGCGGATCAGTTCCTAAATCTCCGTCAAGGAAATTTGAGTGTCAGAGAATACAACTTGCAATTTAATTCCTTGGCTCGATATGCGCCAAATGTTGTGGCTACGATGACAGACAGGGTCCATAGATACGTGGACAGACTAGAGCCATACTTGGTGAGAGATTGCACTATTGCGGCCTTGAACAGGGACATGAACATTGCTCGAATACAAGCCTTCGCCCAGAAAATGGAGGATCAAAGACAGAGAAGAAGGGTACAGGAATCGGATCGAGGACAGTCCAAAAGAGCTAGACCTATGGGACAGTTTGTGGCATCCCAAACAGAGTTTAGGCCTCGGAGTTTTAGTAGACCACCTAGACCTTCATTCTCACATTCCACAGCAGGCTCACAATCCCAATTCCGAGGATTCAGAGGTAGCAATGTTGGACAGAGTAGCGGGGTTCGAGGTTCACAGACTGCTGGGTTTTCTCGTCCACCATGTCAACAATGTGGACGGTTTCATTTAGGTGAATGCCGAGTTGGGTCAAATGCTTGCTTTTGGTGCGGTATGACAGGACATCTGATGAGAGAATGCCCACGAAGGGGCTTGGGTAATGTGGCACGACCGGCAGGATCGACTGTTGCGTCATCATCATCGGTTCCTTCTTTAGGCCGAGATATGCAGTCTATCGGTCGTGGTAGAGGTGTCAGAGGAGCAGCCAGCACTAGCGGGGTCCAGAATCGCACTTATGCTCTAGTGGACCGACAGAATTCAGAGGCGTCCCCTGATGTTGTCACAGGTACCTTATCCATATTCTCGTATACTGTATATGCATTGATTGACCCTGGTTCTACCTTTTCCTATGTTACTCCATTGGTTGCTGCGAAATTTGCAAGAGCACCAGAATTATTGCTTAAGTCAATTGAAGTGTCTACACCGGTGGGTGAAAATATTGTTGCAAGGAGAGTGTACCGAAATTGTGCGGTAACAGTGTGTGGTCATGATACACTGGCCGATCTCATTGAACTAGACATGGTAGATTTTGACGTAATTATGGGAATGGATTGGTTGGCCTCTTGTTATGCTACGGTAGATTGCCGAGCCAAGAAGGTGCAACTTTGTTTTCCGCAGGAACACGTTGTAGAATGGCAGGGTAATGTAGGGGCACCACGAGGAAGATTTATTTCTTATCTGAAAGCAAGGAAAATGATTGCTAAGGGGTACACATGTCACTTAGTTCGAGTGAAAGATAATGATGTGGAACCACTAACGCCACAGTCAGTTCCAGTAGTCAATGAATTTCTGGATGTATTTCCAGAAGACCTTCCAGGCTTACCCCCAGAACGGGAAGTAGAGTTTGGCATTGATGTGATTCCAGGCACTCAGCCTATCTCTATTCCTCCTTATAGGATGGCTCCAGCTGAATTACGTGAATTGAAGGAGCAGTTGAAAGATTTGCTGGACAAGGGTTTTATTAGGCCTAGCATGTCCCCGTGGGGTGCACCGGTATTGTTTGTACGGAAGAAAGATGGCACTTTGAGAATGTGCATAGACTACCGGCAATTGAATAAGGTAACGATCAAGAATAAATATCCCCTCCCTCGCATTGATGATTTGTTTGATCAGTTACAAGGTGCTAGGTGTTTTTCGAAGATCGACTTGAGGTCAGGTTATCATCAAGTCAGAGTTAGAGAAGAAGATGTGCCCAAAACAGCCTTTCGAACACGGTATGGCCATTATGAATTTTTAGTTATGTCATTTGGACTAACAAATGCACCAGCTGTGTTCATGGATTTGATGAATAGGGTGTTTAAGCCCTTCCTCGACGTGTTTGTGACGGTATTCATAGATGATATCTTGATTTATTCAAAATCACCAGAGGACCATGCTAATCATTTACGGCGGGTGTTGCAGATTCTCCGCGAGCGTAAGTTGTATGCAAAATTCTCCAAATGTGAGTTTTGGTTAAAATCCGTCGCATTCTTGGGTCACATTGTGTCAGGTGAAGGAATACAGGTTGATACACAGAAAATTGAGGCGGTGAAAAATTGGCCAAGACCCACGACGCCCACAGAGATTCGCAGTTTTCTCGGGTTGGCCGGTTATTACAGAAGATTTGTAGAAGGATTTTCTTCTATTGCTGCGCCACTAACGAAGTTGACTCACAAGGCAATTAAGTTTCAATGGAATGATGCATGTGAAGGAAGTTTCCAAAAGTTGAAAGATAAGTTAACTTCCACACCAGTGTTAGTACTTCCCGAAGGCACGGAAGGTTATGCGGTGTATTGTGATGCTTCCGGGATTGGTCTCGGATGTGTGTTGATGCAACATGGCAAGGTTATAGCATATGCCTCAAGACAGTTGCGGCCACATGAGAAAAATTATCCTACGCATGATCTTGAATTAGCAGCGGTGGTCTTTGCTTTAAAGATATGGCGTCATTATTTGTATGGAATTCATGTTGATATCTATACGGATCACAAAAGTTTACAATATATCTTTAAGCAAAAGGAACTCAATTTGAGGCAACGAAGGTGGCTTGAGCTATTGAAGGATTATGATGTTGACATTTTATACCATCCAGGAAAAGCGAATGTGGTAGCTGACGCATTGAGCCGCAAGACAACGAAGGTCACTACCGACCAGTTGACGGGACAGAAAGAATTAGCCAAAGATCTTTATCAATTAGCCAGTTTGGGGGTTCGTCTTCTTGAATCCTCAGACGAAGGGGTTATCGTCCGAAATGCAGCTGAATCCTTATTGATAACTGAAGTGAAAGAGAAGCAGTTTGCAGATCCTATATTGTTGCAGCTAAAGGAAAATGTACAGCAGAATTTGACAAAGGCATTTAATCTTACACAGGAAGGGGTACTCCAATGCCAAGGTAGGTTATGTGTACCGGATGTAGATGAGCTGAGAAGACGTATTATGACAGAGGCGCATCATTCACGCTATTCTATTCATCCGGGTACTACTAAGATGTACCATGATCTGAAAGAAGTGTATTGGTGGGGAAAGATGAAGAAGAACATTGCAGAATTTGTTGCTCAATGCCCAAATTGTCAACAGATAAAGGTAGAACATCAGAAACCAGGAGGTTACATGCAATGTATTAATCTTCCGGTCTGGAAATGGGATATGATTAATATGGACTTCATCACAGGTTTGCCTCGTACGCTACGGAAATTTGACTCTATATGGGTTATCGTGGATAGGCTTACCAAATCTGCACATTTCTTACCAGTCAAGACCACTTATACAGTAGAGGATTATGCAAAGTTGTATGTGAAAGAGATAGTACGGTTACATGGAATTCCGCTCTCCATTATATCAGATAGAGGGGCTCAATTTACTGCGCATTTCTGGAAGTCTTTTCAGCAGAGTTTGGGTACGCAGGTGAACTTGAGTACGGCTTTCCATCCACAAACAGACGGACAAGCAGAACGTACGATTCAAACACTTGAAGATATGCTGCGAGCATGTGCATTAGATTTTCAAGGCAGTTGGGATGACCATTTGCCTCTTATTGAATTTGCTTATAACAATGGCTATCATTCAAGTATTAAAATGGCACCTTATGAAGCTTTATACGGAAGGAAATGTAGATCACCAATTGGGTGGTTTGAAGCAGGTGAAACTGCTTTACTTGGACCGGATATGGTGCATCAGGCTGTAGAAAAAGTTAAAGTAATTCAACAACGATTACAGACGGCTCAGAGTCGACACAAGTCCTATGCTGATAGTAGAATAAGAGGACTTGAATTCGCCATAGGAGATTGGGTATTCCTGAAAGTGTCCCCAATGAAAGGAGTAATGCGGTTCGGAAAGAAAGGCAAGTTGAGTCCACGGTATATAGGTCCATATGAAATTATTAGAAGATTTGGACAAGTTGCCTATGAGTTGGCACTACCCCAAGAACTTTCCTCAGTCCACCCGGTATTTCATGTATCAATGCTTCGAAAGTGCATAGGGGATCCATCACATTTTACGCCTATTGAAGATGTCCAAGTTACAGAGAATCTTACCTATGAGGAGATACCTATTGCCATCTTGGATAGACAAGTGAAGAGACTGAGAAATAAGGACGTAGCGTCAGTAAAGGTACTTTGGAGAAATCAGCAAAAAGAAGAAGTTACATGGGAAGCTGAGGAGATGATGAAATCCAAGTACCCTCATTTGTTTCAAAGGGAAGAATGACAAGTAAGTGTTTATAACCTTTGAGTGTATGTCTATATGATGACATGAATAATATTCTTCTACTTGTAATTGTTTACTTCGGGTAATAACATTAACATTCGAGGACGAATGTTTCTAAGGGGGGAAGAATGTAACGACCCGTACGTTTCGGAGTCTAGTCGGTTATCGGAATATTGACGGAAATAATGAAACATGAGAAGTTTGGTGAATTAATGCATTAAATGTGGGTCTTAAATGAGTCTTGAATCATTTGGGCCAAATGAGGCCCAATAATTAAGAGAAAGACATGGCCCAAAAGGGGTTTTGACCCATTCTTGCATTTGCCATCCATGGACCAAGTAATCCACCAAGTGTGTGGCTAAGAACCACTTAAAAAGGGACTATATAAACCCAAAAAATCAGATTTTTATCCAAAAGAACTCCCATGCCTTTTTAAACATTTTCCACATTTTTCTCTCAAGAAGCCAAAACCTAAGGCAACTACTTGTTGGGCCAAGATCACACTTTGGTAAGTATTTATTTTCATGGTTCAGTATATAATATGTGTAAGATGATGTATAAATTATGTTGGTGGTGTTGACACAGTCTTGGACAGTGTGCTATGTGAAAAACTGTCTATTTTTGCGATCGGAGAGTGATTTTGTCTTGTAAACTTGTATATGGACTTGTGGCTTTGTAGGAAATGAACTTGATGGAATACATGTTGACATGGGAGGTGTGATTACAGTCTTACCTTGTTTTATACTTGTTCATGATGTTTGGAATTGTTAGGGTAAACATTGGTTATGGATTGGATGGCGTATTGGCCGAGAAGTGTCGTTTTGAGCGTCGTTTGCGCGTATTGTGAGACCATGGCTGCTTGTTGGCATTCACATGATTAAAAAATGTGTTCAAATATGTTTGGTTATGATCATGGAACATTTATGGCATAAAAAGACCCAAAAAAAAGCCATTTCGGACCAAAACGGACACTGGCTCCGCAGACGGAGGCATCTGCGCGCGCAGATGCCAACGCAGATGCTCCTGGAATCTGCCAGGAGTCACCTGCGCGAGCATCTCACCACCTGCGGGCGCAGGTGGCAGCGCATCCCACTTCCAGAACTCGTTTCGTGTGTTTTCGACACTAGTTGATCCCCGAAAGCCCCGATACCCTTTATGGATGTAAATATCGACTTTTGGTGTTGTTGTAATGACTTTAAAGTGTCGTATGAGGATATAATGGACTGTATTAAGTATGGATTGACTTCAATATGTTGTTGTGAAAGACGTTTGGGCGACGTAATGACATAAATGTAGCATAGTAGTGAAAAGGAAGTGTAAAGCATGCTTTTGGTGTGAAATGCTAGTGATGTGTGACACCATAGGTGTTATGTGACTTGTTATGGTAATGGTGACTTGTTATGGTAATGGTAAAGCTATACATGATATTGTACGAAGGTGAAATGGCGTTGTGTGACAACTATGTGACTTATTTCCATGGCATACACTTGAAATGAAGTAAGTGGTTAACGTAAGCTTTGTTATACTTGTGTGTAGAGTAAACATAAAGGGAAAGCTAAAGTGTTGTATTCGCGAGTAAGATTAAGGTATGTAAGGTTCTCCTTTCCGTATCTTTCTGCAGCATCTAGTGTACACCTTGATAGGGTACTTACTCATTTCCGAATTGTCCCAAGGTATTTCATTTTGAGTTATCATTTATTGTTAATCACATATCAATCACATATCTCTCATTCTTGGTTTATTACCAATCATATGTCATATAATCATAAACATGGTTCCAAGTTCCTATAATGTTATTCAAAAGTCCCAAAAGGGAAGTAACCATTAATTGAGCTAATCCAAGATTAAAGAGGTGAGGTTATAAAGAAGAGAGATTGTTTCATGGGTGGTATCCCAGGGGTTAAATAACCTAGCATGGGTCGATCCCAATATTTACGGATGGTATCCCAGGGGTGAGAAGAACACCTAGCATGGGTCGATTCCGCTACGGGTGGTATCCCAGGGGCAAGGAAAAGCCTAGCATGGGTCGATCCCGATTACTATTGATTACCCACTGATCAGCTTGGGGCCCGGGCATTATATGAATGGATGAATGAGTGATGGATAAAGGAATGAGTGAATGAGCTTATGAGCTTAAAAGTAAAGAAAGTAATCCATAATGTTCATATCTCTTATATACAGACTGATGACTTGTCCTTATATTGAGTACTCATTGATACTTGATTTTATTGAAGCCTTGTGTATCATATAGTTTCATGCAGCCTTACATATTCAGTACATTATTCGTGCTGACCCCTCTTGGGGGCTTTACCTTGCTTGCTGCAGGCGCAGGCACTAGTAGACCTCCCCAGTGAGCTGCAGGAATCCTACTGACTGTTGGTGAGCTCCAGTTGATTCGGGGCTACCGTGTTACAGCTGTACATGTATTTTGATGTTGTAAATGTTATGTAAAGCGGGGCTTGGCCCGAATTTAAGTTGGTCACGTATGTATTCTTACTAGAGGCTTTTGTAGGCGTACGTGGGTATGTAAAGTAATGTAAAAGGGAAAAGAGATGTGTTGTTTGACTTGATGGCTATGTCGGCCAAGTTTCTCATATGTCTATAACATATCTATCTTCATGATCCATGGTTTCCGATGTGAGTCTGTTATACTCTATGGTGTTGATGGTGTTTCTTATGGCATGTTTACGTGTGAAGGTAAGTAGAGCTTGGTTCTCTCGAGCCTTGTCGGCTTCGGGTGCCAATCACGCTTCGATGGGATTCGGGGCGTGACACTAATAACCAATTGCAATTGGAATAGAAGAAAATAATCCTACGAAAAAAACTCTTATATTTTATTTATATGTACTTATACTCAGTATTACTTTTCACGAGTCTAAAGCCATCTTCATGTTGTGTAAAATATTAATTGATATCACTGGTATAAACATATATAAAACTAATCCTCCAACTTGTTTATATTTTTTCTTCTTTCCTTGGTTCATACTTATAAGCTTTGGCATACATGTATACAAAGTCATGGCTGCCATATTATATAAATGAATGAAGGCAAGGAAATAGAGTTACTCCAAGATTATTATTCATGGAAAGAGAGCAAAAAATTCCAACTATTTTACTCTTTCCATGGCTAGCACAAGGCCATGTGACACCCTATTTGGTATTAGCTAAGAAATTAGCAAAAAGAATTTTTCACATATATTTTCTTTCTACCCCTATAATTCTTGAATCCATTGAGAAAACCCTAGCCAAACAACCCTCAACTCTCAATATACAATTAGTGGAATTTCATTTACCTTACTTGCCTGTACTTCCTCCTAAGTATCACACAGCCAATGGCCTACCTCCTCATCTTAACTTCATCCTTATCCAAAATTTTCAAATGGCTTCTTCCAATTTTTCTACCATTATTGATACTTTAAACCCTAATTTTATCATATATGATAGCTTCCAACCATGGGCTCAAACCATAGCTTCTTCGCGTAATATTCCTTCAATACATTCGTATACATCGAGTATCACCACTTTTTCGAAATTCTATCATTTTCTCCATGAGAATGTTAGGGCCATGAGTTGTGATATGAAGGAAATTGCTTCCCAAAATTTAGATGAAATAGATAGGAAAAAAGTTATAGGAGGGATAGCCCTAAGTGCCTTTGAACAATCTAATGACATTGTTTTGGTCAATAGTTCTAGGGAGATTGAAGGCAAGTCAAGTATATCGATATTCTTTCTCAATTGTCCAAGAAGGAGATAATATCAATTGGTCCACTTATTTGCGATGTCATCGATGAAGAGGATAATTCAGAGATCATCCAATGGCTAGACAAGAAAGACGAATTTTAGTGTGTTTTGGTTTCTTTTGGAAGTGAATATATTGTTAGGTTCGAAATTGAGAGGGCGTCATGCGGAAGCTTATAGTTGCAAACCATAGATGTGATAAATCAGATGACAAAGAAAAAACTATAATAAAAGGCATATTATTGATAGGGTTTGGCCAATTGGCCTACATATGAAAAACTAATATTGAAAAATATAAAACCTATTGGGAGAAATCTCCCCCTAAACAAAACTCTCTAAAGGACTACA
This sequence comes from Capsicum rhomboideum, assembly GCA_031232105.1. Classification (NCBI taxonomy): domain Eukaryota; kingdom Viridiplantae; phylum Streptophyta; class Magnoliopsida; order Solanales; family Solanaceae; genus Capsicum; species Capsicum rhomboideum. The sequence continues at coordinate 8,747,379 of CP124711.1, forward strand.
TTGTGGATGCTATTGTATTATTGTATTGAGAAGAGGGGTTTTCTATTTATAGAGGTTCAAAACCTTTCCTCCTATAAAGAGGTTAGCCAAATATGGAAGAGTTTTATATTTTCCTTTTAGGAAAAGTAAAAGTAATTATGGTATTACTTTTATTTTCCTTCAATAGAAAATTAATACTCAATTTTGGTAAGAAAATCAGGGCAAAAAACCTAATAAATCTCCCCTTTTTGGCTTGATTTTCTTGACAAAATTTGATCCACCTTCTTCACTTGCATATATGATCTTTGTTCTTCACATAATCTTCATCACTGCTGCTTGCCATGGTTAAAAATAAGGTTTAAAATATCATGGTTAAAAATGGGTATTAATATTTTGTTTTTTATTTTTAAAAATGCAGCAGCAGGTATGTTGAAAATATGGTTGAAACTTCTTCTCCACATGTAGTTTGACAAAAATCTTCATTATCATCAAATTTGTTGCAGCTTGATTTGAAACCGCTTTGAACCTGTTTTTGATCTCGTTTCACCAAACCATTGGACCTTTGAACCGTAGGCTCTGATACCACTTGTTGGGTTCGAAATTGAGAGGGCGTCATGCGGAAGCTTATAGTTGCAAACCATAGATGTGATAAATCAGATGACAAAGAAAAAACTATAATAAAAGGCATATTATTGATAGGGTTTGGCCAATTGGCCTACATATGAAAAACTAATATTGAAAAATATAAAACCTATTGGGAGAAATCTCCCCCTAAACAAAACTCTCTAAAGGACTACATTGTGGATGCTATTGTATTATTGTATTGAGAAGAGGGGTTTTCTATTTATAGAGGTTCAAAACCTTTCCTCCTATAAAGAGGTTAGCCAAATATGGAAGAGTTTTATATTTTTCTTTTAGGAAAAGTAAAAGTAATTATGGTATTACTTTTATTTTCCTTCAATAAAAAATTAATACTCAATTTTGGTAAGAAAATCAGGGCAAAAACCCTAACATATATCTTATCAAAGAAAGATATTGAAGAAATAGCTAAAGGGCTTGAGCTAAGTCTAGTCAAATTTATTTGGACTATAAAATTTCCAGTAGGTGTGACTACAACTATTGAAGATGTTTTGCCACAAGGGTTTCTTGAAAAATCAGAGAAAGGGATGGTTGTAAAAGGATGTGTACCACAAGTCCGAATTTTGGAGCATTCGAGTATTGGTGGATTCGTGACACATTGTGGATGGAATTCTTTATTAGAAAGTATAAGTTTCGGAGTTCCTATAATAGCAATGCCCAAAGCATCTTGATCAGCCCACAAATGCAAAATTAGTAGAGGAACTTGGCATTGGTGTGGAAATTTTGAAAGACGAAAATGGGGAGATAAAAAGAGAAGAGTTGGCTAGAGGAATAAGGAATGTGGTGGATAATATTGGAGAAATAAAAAAGAATGCAAGTGAAATGAAAGATAAAATTAGGATGAAAGGTGAGAAAGAAATAGATGGTTTGGTGGAAAAATTGAAAGCTATTTTGCAAGAGTGAATGTATAATTCACAGATTAATTATATTTCGCTACAAATTAATTCCAAGTACAGATTATGAATCATATATAAAGGGAGAGGGCAAGTAGTGCAGCCACAATGGAGAAGAGTACTTCTAGTTAATTACACTTCTAATTTCATTTTAATTTATGTGATATTATTTATTTATAATAAAGAACGATTCATCTTTAGAATTAGAGAAACGTTCTATTTATAAATTTTTCAATTTATTTTTAATTTCAAGGTTTTGTAATCGATCTCAGAAATATCATTTCATCTTTTAAATCACAAGTTATAAAAACCATTCTGTATGCATATTATAGGTTTAATTTATGTCTTATTATTCATTTATTTATTAGTATTGTGTAATACATGGACATCTAAGAATATTAATTTCATTGGGTGGTTAATAAAGAACTTGAAAATAGTTGTGCACAAATAGCATTATGTGAGTATACAACAAGTATAAATCAATATATAAGTGAGTAATCTGAATTAAAAAAGAAAATTGAATTAATTGAGCTCTAATATGAGTACAGGACATTGGGTGAGAAAAAAAAATCTGAATAAAGTATCATAAGCACATTTACATAGATATATCATACGAGCGAAGAAGCTTGTTACGGTGCACTGAAATTTTTAGCCTACATGACTTACTTGGAACATTGGTATAGCCTGATTAGAGATGGATTTAGGAATCCTAGAGAGTAGCTAATTAGTATAGCCTGATTAGAGATGGATTAGGAATCCTAGACAGTAGCTAATTAGTTTATACAACCTAGCCGCCTAAGATGAAGTCTTGTATGTACAAATGTTATGTGCTACCATAGTTGTGATAGACTTAACCAATACTGACAGATTACAGATAGCATATAGGACTCTATGACCTTTGATTCTTTATCGTGTATAAATACACACAGATATGCATTGTGAACAGTGGCGGAGCCAGGATTTTCATTAAGGGGTTCAAAATTGAAAAAAGTACACATACAAACTAGTCGAAGGGGGTTCAACATCTACTATATATACATAAAAATAATTTTAATCATATATAAATAGTATAATTTTCCGCCGAAGGGGGTTCGGATGAACCCTTGGCCTCAAGGTGGCTCCGCCACTGATTGTGAAGATATACAGAAGAAAAGCTTTAAGTCATTCACTTTATTACACTTAATTTCTTCACAAATCCACTTATGAAGGTGAGAAGGTATACACTATCGTATGCAATAGAGTTTATCCACTTATGGCTTAGGGTCAATCCCATATAAAATAATATATAGGCAATTAAGAAAGTATGAAATTACAACCAATTAATTTAATTCAAACACTTCATAGATATTTTGATTCTGTAAAAAATTATGACTAATACAAAAATATAAACTAATTTAGAAAGCAAGTAAAAACGATCAATGGCAACAAGCATGGATATAAGAAAAATCACTCTCAAGTAACGATTCAATGTATTTCACGATTTTACGAATAATAGCAAGTTTATGTTAATTAGCCTCGGGTAGCAATTCTATATTAGTTCCTTTCAGACACTAATAAAACTTCCTAACTGGATATCTTCAGCCCAATCAAGAGCATTAAGAACATTTGAATGTGGCTACAAGTATTTCTCCTATTTCTAGCTCAAATCACTCGGGGTTAATGCCCCAAATTCTTATTAATTCATTTTTTTTCAACTCAATTTTCCTCTCTCGAGCTCAAATCAAAGTAAATGGACAAGTCCTAGGATTAACTACTCCTTTAGGAAACATTAAGAAATAAGAATAATTAAAGAAACATTAACTCACTCATTATAAGTAAAAATCGATCAATACATAAGCAAAACAACAGATTCAAACCAAACTTTAATAATGAGAATTTTCATAACAAGACTAAAGCCATGGAATAAAATATTACACATTTAGACAACAAGAGCAAGAAGAAATGAGTAAAAGTTTAAGAAATTTCTCAACCAAATCTTCAAGTCTTCAATCCGAAGTGTGGTGAAGAACCCTAGTTCCTTTACTTGTGTTCTTTCTCCAAAAGAAGTGAAAAATACCAAAGATGAGAAAAATGTTCCCTATGTCATTCTTTTATAGATTCTCAATTTTCCCCACATCAAAATATGGCCAAAATAACCTCATATTTCCAGATTTGCATGTTTAGCCAGTTTTTGTGCTTTTAGACAATTTTCTTATTTTCTACAATTTGGCTTTTTATTTTGGACTTATTTTCACTTGGTTTCTTTCCCGATCGCCACTACATCATATAAAAATGTAAAATGAAAGTAAATCTCATTAAGTGCACTATTTTCTCAATTAAACATAGCAAAAAAATCTGAGATTAAAGAAGAGGCATGTTATCTTGGTGCACCAATTCATACCTCTCGATCAAGAAACTAAAACACAGTTATATATAATAGGAGGGTAAAACTAACTTATTTTGAATCGTTATATATTTGACCCTTTTTCCAGTTAAGTATTATCATCATTCATCGATAATATTCCGAGAATAGTTTCACTTTTCCTAATATAAATTAGACGACATCATCATTGTAACACCAAAAGTCGTCTCTATTTATAAGAGTGCAAGATTTGATCCTCATAATAAATTCATATATAATATTGTTGCACCTACTGTCTAACTGTATAAAAAGGCAATCACATTTTTTTTTTAATCTATAGCTAGATACTATATTTAATACATAGCGACCATGAGTATTTTCTGAGAATGACACAAAATACTTTTCTTACCATAGGTGTCGTTTTTTAGTCTCTGATTTGCTACCTGACGATAATATCTTCATTTAATTAATGCATCACATCAATATAATTAGCTTATATTTATTCAATTTTTCTTCTTATAATTTTAGCATGTTTTTAAAGTTTCGATATAGTAGACTTAGTACGTTGAATCTGTCAAAATCCAAAAGATTCACCATATCTAATTATTTTGCCTGTGGTAACATAGAGGGTCCATGCCATCACTGTAATCTCAAAGGTACTTTTTTTGGTCTTATGTTATCACGTAAAACATGCTCTTAAGGAAGATTAAAAATTACCCCTTCTCTTTTGAGTGTAAATTTCTATTTGTTACTTTATTTGCTGGATATCTTGCTGTTTGTTGTCATATTTCCTTGCAATCCTACTTCGAAAAACTTCATTTTTGAGCTGAAGATCTATTGGATCGCATTACACTTCATATGATTGTGTACAATGGCTTGAGTTATTGTGGTTACCCAAGTACGGAGGCTCTGAGGCTTGGGTGTGTTGTTGGTACTGTGGTGACTTTAGATGAGTCGGGAGCAGGTAGGTTGGCTGCGAGTTGTCGACAGCAGGCTATTCGTGTCATAGGGCTATGGTTGGGGGATTTGAGGTAGGGTAAGGTAAGATTGTTGAGGCTTAAGATAACCCTTTTACCCCCCAAAGGTAGGGGTAAGGTCTACGTACATCTCATCCTCTCTAGAGCCCAGTTACACTCTCTTTGTCCCAATTTATATGACACACTTTTCTTTTTAGTCAGTCCCAAAAAGAATGACACATTTCTATATTTGGTAACAATTTAACTTTAAAATACCCACTTTACCCTTAATGAAATGATTTACAACCACACAAATATCTATGACTCATTTTAGACCACAAGTTTCAAAAGTCTTCCTTCCTTTCTTAAACTCTGTGCCAAGTCAAAGTACATCACATAAATTGGGACGGAGGGAGTATAAAATAAGTTAATCCTTTTAGTTTGTCACCTTGAATTTTCTCAATTGACATGCAAAATTTCGTGCACATTACATGCCAATCGAGTCGTGATCATCAAAAACTAAATGAAAAGTCCATATAGCTAAATGACTTTGCCTACCCTATAAAACTATGATGCTTCATTTATAACAATTTCCATAATTCCATTCATGGAGAGAACTAAGGGAAATAGTCCTAGTATCCTACTATTTCCCTGGCTAGGTTTTGGCCATGTAAACCCCTTTTTGGAACTAGCCAAGAAATTATCAAAAATGAACTTTCACATATATTTTCTTTCTACACCAATTATTCTCAAATCTATCAAGGAAACCCTAGATAAAAACTCCTCTAATAATAATCTCTCCATACAACTTGTTGAATTCCACTTGCCTTCTTTGCCTAAGTTACCTCCTCATTACCATATAACTAATGGACTCCCTCCCCATCTCAATTCCACTCTCATTCAAGCCTTTCAAATGGCTTCTTCCAAATTTCCAAGTATAATTGAAACTCTAAAACCTAACTTGATTATCTATGATGGGTTCCAACCATGGGTAGCAAATATGGCTTCATCATGCAATATTCATGCTATTATGTTTTTTGTTTCTTCAACCTCTACTCTTGCCTACTCCTATCACCATTTTCTTCATGGAACTCCAAGCCTTACATCTTTTCCCTTTTCTTCCTTATACCTTCATGACTATGAGATAAAGAAATTAGACATACAACAGATAAAACCACGAGATGAGAGAGCCTTTGCATACGTGATCATTAAATCGTTTGAACAATCTCACAACATTGTTTTGTTGAACACTTGTAGGGAGATTGAGGGAAAGTATATAGATTATGTTTCTACCATAGGAAAGAAGGAGTTGATACCAATTGGTCCACTTATTCGCGAGGCGTCCATAGGTGAGGAGGAGCATTGGGTGGCAATTCAATCATGGCTAGACAAAAAGGATGAATCTTCATGTGCTTATGTATCATTTGGAAGTGAAAGTTTCTTGTCAAAGCAAGAAATTGAAGAGATAGCCAAAGGGCTTGAGCTAAGCAAAGTTAGCTTTATTTGGACAATTAAATTTCCAAAAGGGGTGAACACTACAATAGAAGAAATGGTTCCACAAGGTTTTCTTGAAAGTACAAAGGGAAAAGGGATGGTTATTGAAGGATGGGCACCACAAAGTCAAATTTTGAACCATTCAAGCATTGGAGGTTTTGTAACTCATTGTGGATGGAATTCGATGTTAGAAAGCATGAGTTTTGGTGTACCGATAATAGCCATGCCTATGAATCATGATCAACCATTGAATTCAAGATTGGTGGAGGATCTTGGCATAGGGGTGGAGATTTTGAGAGGTGAAAACGGAGAAATAAAGAGAGAAGAGGTGGCAAAAGGAATAAGTAAGGTGGTGGAGGAAAACACTAGGAAAGAAGTAAATTTGAAAGCAAGAGAATTGAGTAAGAAGATAGAAATGAAAGGGGAGAAAGTTGTTGAAGAAGGGATTAAGAAGTTGTTGAAGCCTTTGTATTAGTTTTTAAAGGAATGATGTGGTTAAATTTGGACATTATAAGGATTTGAATCATAGGGATTCAAGTATATTCAAGAATAATTAATTAAATTGAATGTTTTTTTAAAAAGTTTAATTCCATCATCATGACTGGATAGGCTTGTGATGATGGGGGATTTGGAACATAGAGATTCAAATATATTCAAGAATAATTAATTACATTAAACATTGTAATATATAGAGATAGACTTCTTATGATTTGTCTATATGAGTCAATCAAACTCAAGTTGAACTCTCTTCCTTGCATTGTGTAATTAGAGAGGATTACCCCTCTTATTTAAAATACTAAGAAATGTATATAAAGCTTCAATTATTTCAGACATGAACAAGATATTTCGAAGCTAAAAGTCACCATCAAGAAATTAAATGTGGTGGAATGAATAAGATTTCTCCATTTTTTAAGAGATCTCAAGCACGACTCCTAGAAATGGAGCAACTCTAGCATTTCTCCCTTTATGGCCCTCAGCATGAATCTATATTAGTCAAAAAACTAAACCATTCAGGTGAAAGTTCAATTAGCTAACTAACTGAACTACTAAGATTCTCTAATGATATGTGCGTTGGTTTAAATTATTATTAGTACAAGAAAAAAAAAAGAAATGAATCCAACCACGTACTCAGGGTATCTTCCGGAGGAGGTGGGCGATTTGACGTGACCTCTACCATGAGCATTAATCAATGAGAAATACAAATATGAAGGTGGTCATCAAGTCAAAAACCTTCAAATATTACACATGTCGTAAAGTAATATTTTACCCAAGATTTGGTCTTCATGTAAGCCGACATTATATAATGGAAACAAAAGTACAAAATTGACAACAATTACAGTAAGAACTCTTTTAGACTACAAATTGTAAGTGTATAATGTACTAACTAATATTATTCAATCTGTGTGGAACATATATTCATTGACACCAGTCATTTTGAGTATAGTCTAAGTTACCTTATCTTGAGTTTACACCAATTTTGGGTTGCATCCTTCAACAATGTAATAATTTTCCAGACTATTGTATCCATAGCCCATGGTGTAGTCCGGTTCTGTTTCAACGATAGGTATTAGTGAATGAATAAAGAAAGTAGATAATATATTTATAGCCCAAATTTATCCATAAGATAAAATATTAAAAAATTAAATTCTTTTGAAATTGATTTGCATAAAATAGCATGATAAATTAAGAAAAAAATTATTAGTTTCCTTGGTTATATTGGGTGGTTGAATTATGACCAATTATTTAATTCAATTTAATCCGTTTAATTTTACCAAAGCAAACTTTGGAAGGATTATAGCCCAACTAAATTTAATGATTCGGCCCTTATTAACGCATTCAACAAACCTTATGTGAACTTTATAGGAATATGTCACATTATCACTTCACTACTTTTTAAGTGATCAAAAAGCTAAAAGAAAACTTTTATATTGTCGATATATTGCATTAGACCTTTATATCTTGCAATGAAAACAATTAGTATTTGATATCCACAACTCCCAAGCTTAGTAAAAATGAGTTTTAAATTACATATATAGATAGTCTATAGTTACGGCAGTTGTTCACGAGGCTTCGGTCGCCAATTCTCCTGTCATCAGGTCACCAACTTTCTTGACCTTCCGGTACTAGGCAAGCATCAGCCCCCATACATGGTCTTGCGACTTTGCAGAGACATGTATTTTTGATAAACAATCACCCGGGCCTGATCAATGCAACCTCCAAGCTGGATACTTAACGCGTTGGCTACAACATTACACGAGTCGATATGCACAACTGAGAACTTTTATAGTCAATAGAATATATAGAATTACGGCTTGATTTACATGTAATCTTCTTTACTAAGTAGAATTTGTTATCTTAAAAAAAGACAGATTACCTGCCATTACAAGTAAAGGTGAGTTAATAGTGTTAATGCAATAAATTGTACACATAAAACATTTGGTGTTGCAAATCGTGATATTATTTTCACAACATTAAATAGAGCATTATTTATACACATTACTATACACAAATTTGCTTACTTGTATAGCCAAGAAGACATTTTTTTACTTGACTTTCTTTGATACTAATCCCTCTAATATAGGATAACTAAGAACTAAACAATAAAATGAAAGGAAACCTTGTCCAAACATCTCCTCAAAGTTCCTCTCAGACACCAACCTTTTCATTCCAACTATGAAACACACCACATTAAACACCACCAAAAATGTCAAAGGAACCATAAACAACTTAGCACCTTGGAAGTCAAATTTACCCTTTTCATATTTCCTTAATTTCTCTTCATCTATAGCTTTGTTTGTTAACCTGAAATTTGCCTTTGCAACACCTAGCCACTTCATTAAAACATCTAAGCATCCAAATAAGCAAGCTGTTACTGTTTTTATTATCCAAATTCTTTGTTCATTCCACCATGTCCTCAAGTTGCCACCACTAGACAAGACTTCATATAAATGTTCAGCCAGAGATGATAAGAATATGGTTGTGAATAGTGCAAACCATGGACTTGTCACCTGTAAATTGAGGGGAAAAGATTAATAAATGACAATAAAAATGAGTCAGGTACATGAATTTATATGTATCATCAATTTAGTATGAAGACTAGCTAGCACTTTGATCAATTTATATATTTTGGTGTTATTCCCCTGTTCAATTAGTTTATCAGATTGTTGATCTATGACAAAAATGTTTTATATATTGTTCTTGTTGGAATAGACCAGCAACTTTATCACAAAGGATGGGGTGGATAGATGGAAATCTATTTTAATTAGAGGTCTCGGGTTTGAGCATTTAGGATGCAGAAATTTCTTGTAGGGAGCATTTCCTCCTTAATGGGTTTTACACGGCACGACATAGTCGCGCCAATGAATTCTGAATACCAGATTGTTAAACAGAAAGTAAACTAGCAATTTCATTAATCGTCACTATAGTTTAATGTAAATTAGCAATTTCATTAATCGTCACTATAGTTTAATGAAAATTCCATTAGGCCTATTGGAGATCGACCTTTCTTTCTCTTCTTCAGAGTCTAATAAATCGAGCTTATCTGATAATCAACAACTCATGCGTTCATTTCGACTAGCAAAATTGAAATATTTTACATTTTTAAAGAGTATTATAGTTGAAGATAGGGGAGAGCCACCATTTTAGCTACAAGTTCGGAGGAACTCAGTTTTGGTTCAAACCTTGTATTTATGATTTTTAAAAAAATTCATTTGATATGTATAAATAATCTATCGAGTATCTAGTTAACAAAAAAGAATCATAATTCAAAAATTCATAAACTAAAAATTCTGGTTCAGCCTGGTCGAAGAAATGCTTGTAGCTAGGTGATAAATTTAATTTTCACTTGAATTTTTAAATCTAAAAAATTATCATAGTATATTGAAGGATCAAGAGATCTTACCTTGGGAAACACAGGAGTACCAATCAAGAAGCACAAGGGTGGAACAATGCCATAAAGGAAGCAAGGAATGGAGAGAAAATGTGAGAACATGAAGTATGCATAACACATATTTTGGACTAAAGGCATTCTTGACATGAATCCATAAGTGAGTGGAGTGTATTTTGAGAGCCCAACTTGTACTAGCCCAGAAGCCCACTTCATGAGTTGGACCAAAGCATCTTTCATATCAATGGTGCTACAACCAAGAAAACATGGCCTCTTTGGGTAAAGATATACTGATTTCCACCCCTTGCAGTGCAAGAGATACCCTGTGTATGAGCTCTCAAGTAAACTGTTGTATGAGTATCCAATCTGTTAATGAAAGAAACAGTTCAACTTTTAGATGAAATGATCGCATAATTAAACAGAGATGGATATTGAAGTATTAATAAAGATGACAAAACTAGCCAGTGAAAATAAGACACTTGTAATCCGTCCAAGTTTGGGCGGACTAACGACTCGTTTATTTGTTAATTCAGCTCTTTTGACCCACGCAATTTAGTCAATCCAAAAGTTGGGTTAATTCGAATAAAATATCTAACACAGATTCCCTCATGAGAAATTTTGTTAAAATATTTTCTAAATTTTTTTTTTTTTGGATATGTTATATAAGGCCATGATAAAAGAAAAAAAGTTTTGTTAGTTTTGTTTGATAATTAAACATAATTATAAGTATACAAATAAAATATTTAAAATTTATTAAGAGATGACAGGTTTGATTATGATTCTTTGTTTATTCCATCTTGACTCATAAATTTCAATCTTGAATATATGGGTAAATAACTTGTTCATTTATTAACATAATTCGGTTCATTCTGACTGTCTTATTTAAGTCCAACCCGCTTATTTAGCATCTCCGATCCAAATTAAAGCATATATGGAGAAGTAGTAGGATGGTGCTTACTTCTTTACCCCAGCTTGTATTTTCTTCAAAGGTGCAGGAAGCAAGAATTTTAGCTTCCTCTATCATCTCATCACATAGAATTATCTCCCTTCCATTTCTTTTATCATTCAAAGAATTAACAGAATTGATGAACTTTCTAGAAGCACCAAACTTTTCTTCTGCCTCTTGAAGTGACTCCTCTGTGAACCAAATATATTTAATTTATAAATAAATATTCAAAGAATCATATGGTAAAAAAAAAAAATGACCACAATTCTGTGTAAATTAATAGGTGGAATACCTGATTGGTTCAGTAGAGATTCCCACTTGTATTCAGATTGAGCTTTTAGAAAAAGTGGAGTCATATTATGTTGGTTAATTGGACTACCATATAATGCTTCTTTCTTCAAATAATAGCCTGTGCCTGCACAAACAGTCCCTCCTACTCCATCCATCCCTTGATATTTATTCTATAAAAAAATAAAATGAAAAAGAGAGAAAAATATATGAGATTTTAAGGCAAATATGAACTGATGATTCAAGAAATATGTATACAATTATATCATTTATAATACAACTGTAGTGAATTCTTATGTTAACCTTAATAATTGGTTACCTGACAGAAATGGCAACTAACAATATGGTTAAACTATGATAATAGTGCAACATCTTGTTGAAAGTTTAGAGTATACAAAATTATCAATTAATAAAATGAAAGGCTCGTTGAGTTTTTGATACTTCTTGTTTAATTTGTGTCCAATTCCAAGGTTTGATATCTTTGAAATAAAAAAAAAAGAAGAGAAATCACATGAAAGAATGGCACTCCATCCCAGCCAGAGCCTGACCCTGCTAAACCCTTAATACGTAAGGGCTGTGATCAGTGGCGAAGCCAAAATTTTTACTGTAGAGTGTCAAAATTTGACAAAAGGGTGTCAATTGACACCCCTTAGCACAAGGTGGCTCCACGGGCCACCTCTTTTTCCGAAAACCTGGTCCCCAGCCCTGATCATTAAAGGCAGTCCGGTTCCGAGATTACGGCCTTTCTGTTATGAGCTGGGTTTGTACGGGACCAGGCTTGGTAGACAACCAACTCAAATCCAAAATTTATATGTTATGAAATTGAGAAACTTGAAATAGGATACAATTATTGTAACATGAACAGAATGTGTACGCACCTTGTAAGCGGATCTTGATTGAGCATCATAGATGTCATTTTTACTAACGTTGTAAAATGTTTGAGGGAATTGTACATAGGAAAGAGAAGTAGAAATGTTTTGATCAAGATGAAAACACATTGCTTGCTTGGCAGAGGAAGGGTCATTGCAATACATGTCACAATCCAACACAAGCATGTATGGTGCATTGCTCATTATCCCTGAAACTCGAAGCTGTCCACCACCAATAATAATAACCATAAGTTTCAAATTCAATATATGTTGTTTACTAATATATATATACTAATATTCATACTCTTTACTAGAAATTAGTCAATTTTCGACGGACGTGTTTGTCAATTTTTTGTTGGAAATATCTCCGACAGATGCTTTTCTAACGGATTTTTGACAGAACGTCCTTCAGAAATGACTGATTTCTAATAGTGATTGTCCGTGAATTTTAATTTAGAAAAGCAAGTTAGTTACTATTAAAATATTGTGCAGATTTTTCTAGTAACCATATGGTATTCGAAACTTATACCGGCCCGAACAATCAAGATTCACGGTGTGTATGTCCCATTTAACGGGAAAGGTGCTCCTATCAGGGGTTTCTTCTATTTTGAGGGTTCAAACCTAAGACAATATATCCCGCCACACACTTGATCATATGTTTTGCATCTTACTAATCTAGATCTCTACTACAAAAATTACATATGATTGATTTTCTTAAGTGACCTGATAATATAAAAATTCTATACACATATCATTTCCTAGACCTTTTTTTAACCCTTTGCAATTAATCTTGAAACTAGAAAACTAGTGATAAAAGTGAAGTTGATGAAACGAAAACTCATCCTCTTTAAGCTTTTAAAGTAAAACTTTTCTTTCAATTAATTATCAAATTGCAATTCTAGTGATCAGACCTGACATAAACACAAGATATTTTGTGCATTGAATATAAACGAAAAAAGAAAACCTTAGGAGAAAGTGTCACTTACAAGAGCATTTAAGGCTCCAGCCTTGAAACGATGAGGGCTCGATGGTCTCCTCTCACGTGACATATAAACCAATAGTGGCAACTTGCTTTCCTTATTCTCATGTATCACCTGCAACTCATAAATATCATTAATGTTAATCTCAGCTTGACTACATTTTGTAATCCTATAAACCAATAATTTCTTTAATTTTCACTAACAAACCAAAAAATTATTTTCTTACTTTCCACTGCACAATAATTTATACTCCCTCCCCTCCGTCTCAATGTAAGTGTTTTCGTCTTCTTTTTTTTTTTTGGTCTGTCTCGAAAAAATGTGTCTTTTTATATGTACTAAGATTTCCAATTTAAATATTCTGCATGACAAGATTTAAGATCACAAGATTCAAAATTTCTATCTATTATATCTTAAATATAATTGTGACGAAAGTAATACTCTCTCCGTTTCATTTTACTTAGCTCTCTTATTAAAAAAACTTGTTTTAATATACTTGTCCAATTTATGAAATCAAGAGAAGTTTTCATTTTCTTTCAATACTACCTCTATCATTAAATGACAACATAAAGTATTAATACTCAAATGTAAATTTTCAAAGTATAATTAGTAAGATTAGTTTAGTAAAATACATCTCTAATTAAGAAATATGTCGAGTCAATATGGGTCAAGTAAAACTAGCGGGGAGGGAGTAATATTAATTAAGATTAGGAAGAGTTAATTAGGCACCTCAATGTAGGGAGGTCGATCCATTCTGACGGACCCTTCAACGCTATTGGCTTTTTCTACATTTTTCTTCAACACTTCGTATGCCGCCTGCACAATAAAATACTGTAATTCATCATTGTTTTATATATGTATAAAGTCCATATTACCCTTTATAAAACAATAAAATTTAAAATTTTCCACTTCTACAATTTCTAAATAAAAAGTTCCATAATGGACAAAATTATATATATGTTGTAAAGCACAAGATACAAGATAATTATAAAAAAAAATAACATATACGTATACTCCCTCGCCGTTATTTTTTAATTGTCGCGTTTCGTTTTTTGAGGTCAATTTAACTATTTTTTAAAGTTAAATTAGATTAGATTAATTAATTGGATATTTTAAAATTAAAATGTAGATAATCAAAAAACTATACGAAAAGTATTACTCCCTCTGTCTCAATTTATATGACACACTTTCCTTTTTAGTCAGTCCCAAAAAGAATGACACATTTCTATATTTGGTAACAATTTAACTTTAAAATACCCACTTTACCCTTAATGAAATGATTTACAACCACACAAATATCTATAACTCATTTTAGACCACAAGTTTCAAAAGTCTTCCTTTATTTCTTAAACTCCGTGTCAAGTCAAAGTACATCACATAAATTGGGACGAAGGGAGTATAAATTATAATTTTTCCATATCAATATAATGAAGAACTATATTTGAAATTATTTGTCAAGTTTATATCATTTGATTCTTAAAAAGAAAACTATAACAACTAAAAAGGAATGAACAGGGCATTAATTAACTATATCAATTTTTGGTTCGATAAGCCTAAATAGAAGTCATCATTGTAATAAAAGAAAGTTTGAAGTGCGTGACTATGTCATTTAAAATTTTAAATTATTAGATCGATTACATTTTTTATTTACTTAATGATGTGTTCGACAAAAAGTAAGTCAACTTTCGATGATAATTTCACTACTTAGAAGCGAATAACTAATTGATAATGTCATTACTTTGAAAGGAAAACAAAGTTATAATAATTTTCGAGGTAGTTGTTAAAGACGACGGTTACTACCATATTATTGTTCTTAAATTAGTCCGCTAAGATTTTGTTAAGGAAGGAAGAATTCAAGGTTAATATTACAAGAATATTGTTTTTTATGGTATAGCAATTAACGTTGCTTAGTTTAAATAATTAGTATGCTCAAATTAAAATATTTTATGTCTAAATCACTTCAGGAGGGGTTAGGAGGGTCATGGAAAGTAGTTGTGGTGGAGTGCTACGAACATATTCTTCCATTTTTAACTAAAAGTTTCAGGTTTCAATTTAAGAAAATAGAGTCATCTTTGACAAGTAACGCTATAACCTCATAGTGAAGCTTCCTGACATGAATACGAATTAGTCGGACTCCAATACGATAAAGTCTCACACCACATCGGTTGTGGAGGAATAATTGGTCTTTTGATATAGTCTTGGATGGCAAAAACTTACACGCACCCGGTGTATACACCAAACTAATGTTCTTTACCATGGTTACGTAATTAGATTAAGTAAAACACATGTTAATTAATCATGGTTAAGTAGCATAAATTCTAAATTCAAACACATGGCATGCATGTATTGGCTTGGTGTATACACCGGGTGCGCGTAAGTTTTTACCGTCTTGGACTATCTTCACCGTATATGGCCTAATTTTTGAGGTTGAGCTAGCTCCTAGATTCATTTTATTAATTTATACAAGGTCAAGACTATCCTAATTCTTGATTTACCTGATGTTGGATTTCCATGTTATATTATTTATACACTCCAGATATCTAGTCCTGAGTGCACGGGGGTGTTAAAGCTTCACATTGACTGTGGAAATCAGTCTATTTACTGTCAAATGTCTCTATTACATTCATCATCTATAATAACTTTCTCTCTGTAACATGTGCAATCCATCATTCATGTTATGTTGTATTATATGTTTCCTATAGCAACGTAACATTTTCATTATAACATCCCCGAGAGTTTGACTGCATATAATTTCAGACATTAATCCTTACTTTATAACTTAACCTTTGAAATTGATTTAGGATCAAGATCTATTTCTTTACGTTGCCAAATATTGTAACATTATTTATCATCCAAAAGGGTAAAAGAAAAAAAAAAAAAAAAACCTTACCTTGATATTTTCCTCTTCATTCTTGAATTCATTTCCTCCCATCAAGCGTTCATCATCACCAAAAGAAGAGAAAAATGCATCTGGACAAATTGTCTTTATTCCATACTTGTTACAAAAAGGCACCCAAACCCTAGCAAATTCACATGCCTCCTTAATAGCATACAACGTCACGGCGGCGCCACCGTCATCAGAGAGATAAACCGCTAGTTTCTCCGGTGGATAATCAAGTGACATAGCTGATAAAACCGTATTCATAACCTCAAGAACCGGTTCCTTAGTAGGGTCAGCCGTGCATATGAATACGTCGATGCCAGGTAGCTCGGTCTCAGCCGGAAGATTTTCCGGCCTAATGGACCGAGCCACCGGGCGCCAACGAAAGGATTGTGTAACTAACCATATGAAAGAGAAAATAAGTTCAGCAATTGTGATAAGTCCCCATGAAATAATTGATACATCTCCTTGAAATAAATGTTTTATTCTATAGTATAGTAACCCTAATATGGCTGAAAAGTGTAATAAGATGTGGATTCTACCAAGTGTTGCACGAGGTTGTTGTACTGTGCATGTATGTAGATAAGGTGCATCCATGGCCAAATTTTTTTAACTTTGTTTTTTGAGATGGTCGTAATTATTGAGATGGTATATAGTGCTCCTTATATATATAGGAAGAAAGAGGGTGACCAACATGATTAAAAAAACAAATGGAGGATTTAATTATTATGATTCTAAATTTTTACACTCTGTTTGGATGGTTGCTGCATATTGTTTCATAATATATTGTATTGTGTTGTATCATATTGTATTTGTATTTTTTTAATGAATATAATGTTTGGCTAGATTGTATCGTTTTCCGTCGTTATATAATGTCACACATCAACAATATGAAGGATAAACCTACTAGAAAAGTAGCTAGCTAGTATGAGTAGATCTATTATAAAAAGATAGGGTAAATAATTAAGTAGAATAATTAAATAATGTAAGTAAAGACAAAATGAAAAAAAAAAGGGTAACAACGCAATCACATCAAATCGATCATTACATAAAATAAAACTTTTCATCATTATATGTTAATGAATTTAACAGTACAGTACAATAAAATTTAAGTAACAATCACAACATACATTGTATTTAAACTATTAACACAATGCAATAGTTAACAATCATCCAAACAAGTTGTAGGATAGTGACCTTAAATGCTACTTTGTAGGATAGTGACCTGAAATGTTACTCCCTCTTTCCAACAATACTTGTCCACTATTGACTTGACACATACAGGTTAAGAAACAATAAATAATAGGGGTACTTTTACTATATCACCCTTTGAATATAATAAATTTAATGTATTTAGTAATGAATAATATTTAATAACAAGGGTAAAATAGGTAGGAAAGGTAAATTATTCATCGATTTTTCAAACTAGACAAATATTATTGGATATCTATTTTTAGTATAGTGGACAAATATTATTGGACAGAGAGAGTAACAATTAGATTCAAAATTGTAACGAATTTTTTAATATAAATGTGAAGTATGAATCAAAATTACTGAATTTGTCAAAGTCATATCTTACCGTCTGGATCCACCATATTTTGTTTTAAAATTAAAGTGATAAATATTATGAATGTATGTGTTGAAACGGCACCCTGGTGAAAAATGACTAAATAAAAAAGTCGTTTTCCAACATAAATGTATAAATGTTTCATGATACTTCTTTTTGTTCCCTAATGACTGTTCCTTTCATCAATAATATTTACTACTCCCTCCGTTTCAAAGAATGACCTACTTTCCTTTTTAGTTTGTTTCAAAAAGAATTACTCTTTTCCTTTTTGGCAATACTTTAATTCCAACTTTCCACATGGTATGTTTAAGACCATAAGATTAAAGGGCATTTTGGTACATTTGACACAACTTTAATTTATGACGACATGATTCAAAAGTCTTTTTTATTTTCTTAAACTCCGTGTCAAGTCAAACTAGGTCATTGTGTTTTAAACGGAGGGAGTATATGTTTAGATTTACCAAGCACTCAATCTCATGAATTATTGCAGAAATCACTTTTTCTAATAATTTAACTATGCTATGTCTAAACACAACCTTTAATTTGTATGTGGTTTATGTGTCTAAGCACTTTTTTTTTTTTTTGGATGGCAATAAAAAAACTAATCAAGACCTGATAACATATTAAAGAGTTATCAAATACTGATCTGATAACATATTAAAGAGTATGTCTATCTTATCTGAAAGCTTGCATTGTTAGAGAGAGAATATAACTTTTAATTACTAATCATGTACTCTCTCCATCTCATTTTAGTTGGACACATTTCATTTTACACGGTGATTAAGAAATCATAAATGGATTGATGATTTTACTATTTTACCCTTTACCCATATTAATGATATTCATTGGGCATAGGAATGGACAATGGAATTGTAATTAATTATAGGGATAAAATGGAAAGAAATTAATTAATACTATCCTAATTTAGTAAGTGCCCAACTAATATGGGACATTTATTTTTAGTAATGTGCCCAACTAAAATGGGACGGAACTAAAATGGGACGGAGAGAGTAATATCTTAGTAAACTTAGTACAGCAGATGAGCTAGTAGCTTCAAAAACTTACTATAGGAACTTGGTTCAGACATGTAGACTGCATGGCGTGTGGGTGTTCACCCAAACCTCTCAGTAAAAAATTACGTTGTATACAACAACAATAACAACATACCCAGTATATTTCCATCACGTGGGGTCTGAAAAAAAAAATTACGTTGTATATATAACACAATTTTATTATTTTTAGTCTGTATATATAGACTTCAAATTGAATCACCCACAAGATTGGAGGTGACTTAGTGGTTTAGGTTGTTTAATTAACATTCACCATGAAGTTCCAGCTTCAAATTTCAAGCACTATATTTTTATTTTTCAAACCCCATTAATAAAAATCCAGAATCCGTCATTCATGTTCTATCTTGGATAAAATACTTATTATTGTGCATGGCTGCATTATTTTATGATGCATGTGCTTGGACGTTTTGGATATACCTACTAATTTATTCCACTTCAAAAATGAGATAAAACAATTTCAAGTTGATTGAAATATCACGAAATTAAACTTGAGATAAAATTTACTAAGATATTTGACTTTTGAAAAAAGAAAAACACAATTATCTCATTCATATTCTGCTTCCCCAGGATACAAATAGTTTAACAATATCTAGAAGAAATCCCAGCTGTATAAAATCCACAAAAGAAAATAACTACAATTGGACTCTTTTTTAATCTTCTTTTTTTCTCCTTAAATAGACATGTTCATTTATAAATACTAATCCGGATCAGTACAAATTAGGATTCTTCTTGGAGAGATAAATCCTAAAGAGTCCAAATCAAAGAACCTTGATACGGAAACTACCCCTCACTAAAAATAATAAATAATAATTAAAAAAAAATCCCTACTTAAAAATAAGGTAAGGTGACTATTTTATTGGTAATTGTCCTTAACCTTCCCAATAGCTGACATTGTATAAACGATAACTACTAAAAACTCCGTTTATTTTTATTTGTTCATTAAACTAAAAGAAATATATTCATTTTTACTTATTTATTTTAGAAAATTAAGAGATAATTTATCATTTTATACCTATATTAACCGTATTATTAAATACTATTCATTTTTCAAACATTTAAATAAATTATAATAATTAAGAGTGATATTTGATAAAATATTTTATTTATTGCTTTTTAAAGAATGCGTCAAGTCAAACATCGAAGGTGAGAGTATTAGTATTTTTAAATAGCAAATTGAAGCCATGTAATCCTAAGATTCTTAATTATGTAGTCGACGTTTATTTAATACCATCAAAGATAATGACTATAATGTAAATTAGTTCCATTATTTGTCGATCTATACGTAAGCATAGGATAAGTTTTACTGTTAATTAAAAATGGTTTATCTTTAGTTTAAATTTAAATTCCAAGCGAGTAAATTCCTTTAGTTCCCTTGTATCATCTGATTGAATAACGAAAAGAAAAAGAAAAAAGGAAACACACGTCGATTTTTCATGTTATGTTATATCATTTGCTCCATAAATATTATAAGTCTAGTTGTTCTTTATGAGTATAAGCTAAGTCGCACACTTTGATTAATTCTACGGTATACCTGTCATCTTCCACCAACAAGTATCAGGTAACTCTGTTCACCAAGAGTAGAACAGATGAGAAAACATCACCTAGTATATTTATCTTTGCTAAGATTTGAACCTGAAATCTCAAAGTTCTTAACCCGCTTTAGAGCACTAGGTCACGCCCTTGAATTCATATGCAAGTCTATATTAGTTGATCTAGAAATTACCGCCTATCAATGTGTTTCAATTTCTAGCCTTGCACCGACCATCTAACGAGAAATTGCATTGAAACAACGAGCTCAAGAATTTATGATACATCAAAAGGCAAAAGGAAACATAATTTACTACATGCTATAGATAAAACTAAGATTATTAACAGCATCTCACAATAAATACAAATTTAACAAATACAGAACAGGAAAATTGCTCTTACTAAAGGAATTTGCACCAAACAAATACATTTTAATTCTACCTTGTTTTCACTACATGAGGGAAGGTAAGAGAATATAGGCTTGCACATATCTGAATCATTAATATTATTGCATTGGTAGCAGAAAATAGGAAACTTTTGAAGTTCATCTTATTCAGACAATGCAAGGGGAGGGGACAGATATCCAACATAGTATTTTTTTTTTTTTAAAAAAAAAGACAATCTTGAACATACATAATACGTGCATTTTTATTCCACGCGCTTTATGCTGCATAAAATAACAAATAAATTCCTACATAACGTGTGCATGTATTATGTATGAGGAAAATAAAAGTAGAAACCAAACAGTGTATTAAAGAATGCTAGATTTTTTATGTGGAGATTATAACTCCACATAAATAGAGTTCTTGTAAACAGTCAATTACGAAGTCTGTATCACACTATTGTTACCTCGACTAAAATGTTTTAAGTTGTTGAGAACCTTGACACACTACTAAAACAAACAGGGAAAACCAATCTGAAAAAGTCGACTTCCGGAGGTCTGT
This sequence comes from Capsicum rhomboideum, assembly GCA_031232105.1. Classification (NCBI taxonomy): domain Eukaryota; kingdom Viridiplantae; phylum Streptophyta; class Magnoliopsida; order Solanales; family Solanaceae; genus Capsicum; species Capsicum rhomboideum. The sequence goes on from CP124711.1 coordinate 8,768,636, forward strand.
TTTCTCAAAGAAGCGACCCAAAATCGATCTCCATTCTTAGGAAAATCCTTGATCACAAATTAAAACCGTCTTCTGGAAGTCGATTTTCTTAAAAAAAATTGTGTGTAAAACCAACCTCAGGTTGACGGTTGGAAGTCGATTTTCTGCATAAAAATTGGCAGTAAATTACTGCACTTTCTATTGCCCACCTGCACATTCAAAGCAATATATACACTACTAACAGACGCAAATCAGCTCAAGCAACTGCCAACACAATATGAAACTAAATATACGTTGTATAACTTCAAATGAAACTAAAATAACAATCAAAACATCTCAAAAGTTTACCAACCATACATACAAAGAATCATAAGTTTGAAATATGGACAAAATATCAAATAAGGTCCTAATCCTCATCAGCCTAGTCTTCATCCTCGCCATCCTCTTCCTCTTCAGAGGACTCACCATGTAGGCCTCGATGTGCATCACTAGGACTAGGAGGAATAATCTTTTCCGACTGGAAAAATGAGTCTAGTTGGGCCTTAAGCACCGCATATCTCTGACACTCAGCTCGGCTGATGCTGCCAGCCAATTTTGCAACTATGATCGCGCTACCCACACCATCGCTCCTTGAGGATGAACTCTGCAACCAAGACTTCTTGTTGTCATGACAGACCTTTTCAGTGAAATAAAAAATATAATCTCTCACCGAGTCACCCACACACTCTTTCTAGAACTGCTCTACTTGTTCTTGTGTAAGTGCTGCGCTCATATAGCAGGCATTCATTAAAGAAAAATCAGTCTTTTGAAGTAAATGATCAAGCTTGAATTAGTACTTACATTTATTCACTTAAAACTAATTAAAACAGAGACATGAGTTGAGAAACCTTAGTCTAAGAATGCTCTAACTAACACTGATTCCACACAAACCTCAAATTTTAAGAACTCATGTTACTGATATTAAGCAAATTTAGACACACATCAACCTTAGTACAAATGAAAAATATAGTTCAATTCACAACTGAGATTTTTAAAGGACCCCTTTTTTGCACCTACGAATGCACGTAAGCAAATATACCAACATAATATCCTTAGAGGTTGTTGCCAATAGCAAAAACCAATCTTGATATATAAGTGACTATTAAACACCAAGTCACTATGAGCATAAGCGCGCGTGCACACACGCACAAAAAAAAAAAAGATAAGTTCCAATCAACTTCTTACATGCATCTGTTGAGCCCGTGGCTCAACCCACCTATCGTCATCCGTGGGGTTCTTCTTCTTCTTCTTCTTTGTGTGAGTGGTCTTGAATAACTCTTTCCGAGTTATCGGCCTACCCAAGTCTTTTTCCTGCGAAGAACATGCATATAATGTGATCATTAATCTTCAAAAGCAAGAACTTATCAAAAAGGAAAAAGAAAATTTCCCAAAGCAAGAATAGATTACTAAAAATCCAATCTTTAAATGAAAAAAAAAATTGTTCATTCTTCTATATTTCAAGATCAGAATTAAGAAAAAATACCATTGTCTTCCTCACAATAGTCTGGCTGACAGCCCCACTAGTGTGCATAGAGCAGCCCTTCCTAGACGCTCTCGCCTTCTTCCCGATCTCACTCCTCCTCTTAAATTTCTCATCAGTCGCCCAGAAAAACGCTAACATCGTCCACACTGGTCGAATAAATTTTGGAATTTTGGCATGCCTCCGAGCATTCCAAAACAAGTCATGAAGTCTTTTTGCAGCTCTACACCTGAAGTTGATTTCAATTTGTGCATCATGCTCGGGAGCCCATATGCAGTAATTCTGAAACAAAAAACATTAATATTCAATCTAGAAATATATAGTGTGTGAATTTAATAAATAAAATTATCACCTTAAATTCATTGAACATTTGTTGTTGGTCAAGAGCAGGTATCGAGCTCCAAGTCGGGCAGAAACCTTTATAGTGTGTTGAGATGCAATGGACGATGATCTCCGAAATGCCCTTATCTGGTTTAAAACTGCGATACAAGATTAAAGATTTAGTGGAAAAATTCAAAAATTAGAAGATAAACATATAAACAGAAGATGTAATATAGTTGACTCATACTTAAATCCCTCAGGCTCGATGATGATCCTCCGGCTAACATCGCTATCGTCCGGCTGTGAAGCATGCACATCTGAGTGTTGTATCATGGGAGTATCAGGCACAGAGACACTGTCTCTGAGACGAAGACTAGCAAGCCCAACTGATCCAGTAGGAGGGGGAGTAGCTGACTGACTACCGCTAGTCAATGGTATAGCAGCCTCAGGAAAAAGATGACTATAACCCTGCAAGGTGGAGTATCCCGACGTGGGTACTATGACGGGGGCCGATAGACCCTCAGGATAGCCATCAGGTGGACCTGCATGTGTTGGAGCAGTCCGTGACTGCTGTGACAATCTAGTAGCTGAAAGTGAGGCCCGTGGTGGGATATAAGTTGGCTGGGGCTCATTTATGTCGATCCCCATGGGCCGTCTAGGATTAACGGGGACCTTTCTCTTTTTTGTATGGAGGACCATTATGCTTTTACCCTTGTCGTCACCTACCATCTACATTAATTAAAAGACAAAATGTCAAAGGAAAAATTATTAAAATAGTCACTTCCTTCTAAAACTATTAGTAAGGAATAAATTAATATCTATAACTAAAAAGGAACGGGGGAGTATTATACATCCAACTACGATCAGGTTCCATCTACAGTAACAACAATAAATTATCCAAAGTTAATTTCAAGATATGTATGATTATATTACTACTAATCTTGTTAAACTTTCTAACTCAACACTTACTTAGTATCAATTTACATTTAATTTATAACACTCCTCATTAGTGAACACAGAATTGAATGAATAAAAAAAAAAAAGCACGAAATTAAATGCATAATCTAGTAAGCACAAAATTAAAAATTCTGCTCACCATTTTTTTGGTTCTGCCAAGCTATGTATTTTCTGAGTCCATTCTTGAAGATATTGAATGTTTGGATAAATGGGGTGTTTGCTTGCAAGAATTTGCTTTGACTAGTTATCTGATTTTCTATTTGGATAGTAGTTTGTAGCAGTATAGCTACTTGTGGATTGATTCAAAATGGAATAAGCAAGTGCCCGCAACCAAACCATAGATTGAAGGAATGAAGAGAAGAAAACAGCAAAATAGAGAGGAAAAGACAGTTATTCATCGATGCTTCAAAATTGTGGCTACAACTGAATAAAAAGAGTGCAGTAGTAATCTGGAACAGCAGGAAACTGGGACTACACTGTTGTTGATGGAAACTCGGGCATACTACAGTCATATTTTCACACTGCAGTCACAATTTAATCAAATTTTCAGAATCTAGAAGAAAGAAACGAAAGAAGAGGAAAAATTCAATGACGAAGAACCAACCCCGAGATTTCTCCCAAATCAAAACTCATAAGAAAACAAACAAATTCAAACTTCAAAACAATGCATTTTTCACAATTGAAATTTAAAAAAAAAAAAAAAAAAAAAAAATTGAACCTTAAATTTGCTTGGAGTTGAAGATGGGAGAAAAGCTTGAAATTCTGGAAGAACTTTTCGGTTTAGAGTCTGGAAGAACCTCAAAATGACGATGTGGAGATGGAGGAGATCATGGGCGACGGTGGGAAGCGCACAAGCGGAGGACAGACAGTCGGCGGCAGCGAGTGAGGAAGAGGGAGAGAGAGAGTGCAACGAGTGAAATGGGGAAATTAGAATCAAATCTCTATATTTCATTCACATTTCCGACCTCCGGAGGTAAGTTTTGTTTTAAAAAAAATGAAAAACATTTAATGAAAACCGACCTACGGACGTCAATTTTATAAATATAACTAAAATAAAGTACATATGTACCGACCTCTGGAGGTTGATATATGTGAATTTTATTAAAAATAAAGTCAATTAAAAACATTTAATAACACCCGACCTCCGGAGGTCGGTTTTGTAAAAATAAATAAAGATAAAATATATATGTAACATCCTCCGGAAGACGGTTTATTAATATTTGCTTTTGTTTCTTTAATTAAACATATAATTAAAAATTAATTGAAATAAATATTTATATTTGTTTTTTTGAAATGAAACAGTATTAAATATTTTCTTTATGTTTTAATCTAATACCAACTTCAAAAGGTCGGTTTTTGTTGGATTTAATTTTCTCGGAAAAGTTACTGACCTCCAGGGGACGGAAATTCCTTTTGGAAAACGGTTTTCCTGGATTTTTTGGTAGTGCATGAGAACTTTCACCATCCTGCAGTAGTCAAAAGACAAGTATAGGAAGGAAAATAAGCATCAAAGGAAGGAGTATACAGCAGAATATATGTCAAATAACGACTTCCTGAGGTCGGTAAATAAATTTCCCGCATTTGTTTCCAAATAAACCAACCTATTTTCTTAAAAAAATATTTAACAAAAATACTCCAATATTACTGACCTCCAGTGGACGGAAATTCCTTTTCGAGGACGGTTTTCCTGGATTTTTTGGAAGTGCATGACAAGAACTTTCACCATCCTGCAGTAGTCAGAAGACAAGTATAGGTAGGAAAAATAAGCACCAAAGGAAGGAGTATACAGCAGAATATAGGCCAAATAACGACTTCCTGAGGTCGGTAAATAAATTTCCCGCATTTGTTTCCAAATAAACCAACCTCTTTTCTTAAAAAAATATTTAACAAAAATACTCCAATATTACTGACCTCCAGAGGACGGAAATTCCTTTTGGAGGACGGTTTTCCTGGATTTTTTGGTAGTGCATGACAATAACTTTCACCATCCTGCAGCAGTCAATAGACAAGTATAGGAAGGAAGAATATAAGTCAAATAACGACTTCTTGAGGTCGGTAATAAATTTCCCGCATTTTTTTCCAAATAAACCAACCTCTTTACTTAAAAAAATATTTAACAAAAGTACTCCAAAATAACTGACCTCCAGAGGGCGGAAATTCCTTTTGGAGGACGGTTTTCCTGGATTTTTTGGTAGTGCATGACAAGACCTTTCACCATCCTGCCGTAGTCAAAAGACAAATATAGGAAGGAAAATAAGCACAAGGAGCATACAGCAGAATATAGGTCAAACAACGTAACTCCAAGTTTCCAACATAAAGTGTTAATAGCTAAAATGAATGAATGCTTTTCTTGAAAAAGCTCCTTGAGCATAAAGAAGTAACCGGCACAGAACAGTGCCTATTTTTTGTTGGGGAAGGGGGTTATAGAAAGGGCAGACAAAGATGATCAAAGATCAGCAAGAATACCATAGCATATGACAAGAAGAGAAAGGGACCACAAATGAAAAAGAAAAGATGAAAGGTAATCAAATGATACCAAGAGACTGTTTTATGAAACCATGTTACAGACTAATGTCGAGCACAATTTCAATTTTGCAAAGTGACCAATCTTCAGTGAGCAATCATCACTCAACTGTGCCTCAATGTCATATCAGTTTGGGTCAGCCATAGGAATCCCCAATATCCATTCTGCTCTACTCAGGTCCATTTCATATGGCTACTAAATTATTTTCCAATTAAGTCAAATTAGGGATTCTTTAATCCCGCACCATCTTTCCCTTATCATTGCATGGATAACAAATTTTCAATCCTAATTGGTTGAGATAATAAAAGTTTAAGGAAAAAACCTGTGATGCAGGCTCAGCCCAGCCAAATTCTAGAGACCAATCCAAGGATGGGCGCAGATCCTTGACGAAGACTTCATAAGTTTCACCTTCACCCAATGGAGGTGCCACCAACTCAATCTAAAAAGAAAAAACATGAAGTATTACCGTACAAATCATTGGTTACGATTCAAAGTTGTCATGTATGGTGAGTAGAGTATGGATCTTCAAGGAAAAACTTTAAGTGCACAACTAGAGTTGCTTTAATTTATCACATCAATTTGAATAAATAAATCTCAAGTAAAATGCATCACGACAGTCCACAGAAAGCTGTGTACAGTTCTTATAAGACCTGTTTTTGTATTTGAGATAAATGTGAAAACTATCATGGCTACCATGAGGCAATTCTGGAAAAAATCAATTTAGTCAATCCAAGAACAAAAGATCTCTTCAATAATGACAGAAGATTTACAGAATATGCATCACGTCTCAGTTATTTAGTTCGATTTATTCAAAGACCTTAACTAAATCAAGGTCATTTACAAATAACTACTTTTGCAACGTCATAATTAAATACAGATAACGGATTTTGGAATTTTTAGCTCGTGTGGTATCGCATAATTATCTGATTTCTTCAAATTTTCCATGCATAAACTGTTGGTAGACTAAACGGGTGCAAACAGTACGTTTACATATTTCCAGGTAAATTTTCTATTTTCCTTTCCTCTTTTCCTTTTTTAGTGGTGAGGAATGAGGATTGCTCCACCTTCAGGATCTAAAGTAGATAACTGGACATCAGCAGTAAACAAAACAACATATGCATGGAATTTAAACAATATTATTACCTTAGCTTTACCATTGTCGAGTAACTCTTTTACTTTTCCAGACCAAAAACAGTCCTCATTCCACCAGTCCACACAATCGCCTGCCCCCCAAGTACCCTCTACAACAATAGCTGCATCAGGGTTTGAGCTGACAACAGACAATATGTTGTTAAGGTGAATCGGAGGATACTCAGGCCGCAGCATGAGTTGCCACATCTCCTCCGACTTCCCACTTTGATATGGGGGCACTTGATAAAACTCAGTCCATGTCCATTCTACAATGACAATCAAAATGAATAACAATTACTTGGATATACTTAAAGAGCAACAGTGTATCCAAGTACACAAATTTCTCAATTTACTAATTAGGAAAACTCTGAAAAGTAACTTGTCATGACATGTTAGGAACCCACACAAAATGCTCATCATCCAAGCACTGAACTCAATAGAGCAAAACGACCAGGGTTACAGCTAACTTTCTTCATTTGATATCATAATGAAACCAAAGATATGATGAGACTAGATTCCCTTTACTTAACAGTTTAAGAAGTAGTAGCTTCATTTTCCTCAACAATAAAGTACCAGCTACCAGACCATGTTTGATATATATACACTATAAACATAAATTCTGCCGGTAATTCTATTTGGTTGAGATCAACTTAATCAAACAACCTCTTAGATCACTACAATCATTGAATTGTTCAACAAAAATATTAGCTAAGAATGCATTATCTATAACAATTACAGGTTCATGTCATTTCCAGTACAAATAATTTGTCGGCTCATATAAATTATCGAGTGTAGCGATAGGCTAACATGTTAAACTAGTATGTGTATACATGTGACGATACTCGAGCCCAACATGGGAAAAATATTTTATTTCATTATTATTTTTTAACTTATAATTGCGGATGATAATTTGAAGGGCACTTATAATTAATATTTAAGTGGGATATTACTATATATTTTTACAATAACAATATATTCAGTGTAGACCCACAAAGTGTGGAAGCTACTATATTCAAAAGTCAAGGTTATACTTGATTAAATGTTTATTAATTATTTGTCCTAATTTTGAATGTAGTTTTTAATTTGCTGACTAAAACTTTTATATAGCACCCAAAATTGTACTTTCCTAATGTATGTGACATTTTTGGTTTATCAAAAGATAATTTAGTTATTTTTTAAAGTTCAATTGAATTAGATTAACTTAAAACAACAGCATACCCAGTGTATTCCCACAAAGTGGGTTTGGGGAGGGTAAGTGTACGCAAACCATACCACTACCTCGAATGAGGTAGAGAGGCTGTTTCCGATAGACCCCGGCTCAAGACACAAAATAGTAAAAAGACATAATAAAACAAAAACAAAATGGAATAGCACATCAATAGATAATAACATAAACAAGACACACACAGAGTAGTTACAAGACACTACAAACAAGAATCTACCAGACACTCGCATAGCACTTACGACCACTGGTGTGGCTACCAACAAAGCACTCCTACCTACTAGCAAGGACACACTCCCACCTACTAACCCTCTATCCGCATCCTACACACCTTCCTATCTAAGGTCATATCCTCCATAAGTTGTAAAAGCTCCATGTCACGTCTAATCACCTCCCTCCAATATCTCTTTGGCCTACCTCTACCCTGCCTAAAATTATCCAAAGCCAACCTCTGGCACCTCCGAACAAGGGCATCCGTGCACCTCCTCATTACATGCCCGAACCATCTCAATCGCACTTCCCGCATCTTGTCCTCCGCCGAAGTCACTCCCATTTTCTCTAGAATAATCTCATTTCTAACCCTATCTCTCCTAGTAAGTCCACACATCCATCTCAGCATCCTCATCTCCGCCACCTTCAACTTTTGGATCTGGGAGTTCTTTACTGGCCAACATTCCGCTCCATACAACATACCCGGTCAGACTGCCATCCTGTAAAACTTGCCTTTTAGTTTAAGGGGTATCTTTATGTCACGCAAGACTCCAGAAGCGAGCCTCCATTTCAGCCATCCTACGCCAATACGGTGTGTGACATCCTCATCAATCTCTCCATTCCCTTGGATCATAGACCCAAGAGACTTGAAACTATCTCCCTTCCTAATGGCTTGGGAATTCAGCTTCACTACCACATCCGCCTCATGGGTCAACTCACTGAACTTGCATTCAAGACTCTAGGGTTTGTTTTCAAACTTCCAACTTATCATTAACACCTCCCTGAGTCTCATCAATTAGAACAAAATCATCTGCAAATAACATACACCAAGGCACCTCCCCTTAAATATGTCGCGTCAAAACATCCATCATCAAGGAGAATAAAAACGGAACAAGAGTCGATCCCTGGTGCAACCCTGCCAAAACAGGAAAGTGCTCCGAATCTCCTCCCACCGTTCTCACATGAGTGAGCATCTTCGCTCCGTCGTACATGTCCTTAATCGGCCAAGTGTACGCCACAAGAACACCTCTAGCCTCCAAGCACCTCCAAAAAACCTTCCTGGGAACTTTGTCATACGCCTTCTAGATCGATAAACACCATATGAAGGTCCTTCTTCCTTTCCTCTCCCTATACTGCTCCACTAATCTCCTCAAGAGATGAATGGCCTCGATAGTCGAGCGACCTGGCATAAATCCGAACTGATTCTCGGAAATAGATTAACTTAATATATTTAAGTTTAAATATGAAAGATCTATATAAAAAGTGTTATAACTTTCACTTCTTTTTTGAGAAATAACATTGATTGCTCACTGTTCGGCAGTTTTTAGATGCTTAGTGCAAAGGTAAATTAAAGTCTCATTTTATGTTCAGTGTACATGCTCATTGACATAAACATCAGCATCTACTGACTAACAAAAGAAGCATTAACGAACAAGTTGTTAAGAGCAAAACTTATTGATTTTTTTTCTTTTTGAAGTAATTTGTTAAACAGAAAAAGAAGGTAGCTGAAGTTATTCAATGACAGAAGGCAAAAAGGCGAGCAGCACAATGCCATTCTCCCTAACAAACACTAAAAGGTACCTAAAAGATAGGTCCAGCAAACTAGGATGTGACGTTTCTGCTCATTTATTCTAGATTAATAACCAGCTCTCAAGAACCAAAAACTTGAACAGAAGAACTAATACTACTACATTAAACAAGTTCCCTGTGATCACATATTTATCAACTTTTCTTAGCCTCGGTTGGAAGGAACATCAAGAGGATATTTGTCTAGGGAAAGAGTAGAGACAACTTTGACATATAAGAATGTTTTTATGTCTACTTCTGGTTTTCAAAGGAGTGAGAAGAATTTACAACTGCGACAGCCTTGAGATGGAAGTTTCTTATGTAACTTTGCACAACAACATTTTGTACACGTATTTAGCAACTACAATTCCAGACCCTACTTGAGGGATTTCACTTGGGTATGTTGTTGTTGTATTTAGCAACTATAAGATATGGCATTAGATGGGTAATCTCTGCATATAATCTTCATGCATTGTCATTTAAAATTCAGATATCAAGAAAGCAACTTATCCTGTAAATTAAACAGCAAATCCATGAATTTAAGCATCGAAATTGCAAGGCATAAGGCCTTCGGCTAATAAGCACGAACAATGAATTAACCAGATATATCAGAGAACGTACTTTCATCTGGATAGTCAAAGTATTGCAATAGGGCACTCCAATGTCCTCTTCTGTGGCTTATCTCCTGTATCTGATATCATACATATACAAGCAAAGTGTAACTGCATCATACTCTATTTCTTTATCAATAATAAGTCTAGCAAAAGCAATAATATAAATGCAAAATATGGAAAAGAGTTAGCATCTCTAAAATGAAATGATGAAAAAACTAAAATCCTATATTACTGCTTACCCCATCAGCCCAACAAGTAACAGCAAGCTGATGAAACATCGATTAAAAATGTGACAAACAGCCTTGCTCCCAAAGGATAAATCCCAACAATAAGTAGATACTGCTAATAAATATTTTTCAAAATTAAAAATGAACCCGTTCAATACGCTTAGCATCCAAATAATATAATTTGCAGGACTGACACTCCTAATCTATTTTTGTACCTTGCACCGAAACCACGCTCCACGAAATCCATCCTCGAAAGACTTTGCTTCAGCTGTTTGCCCTTCCTTGAAAGGTAATTGGTACTTCGGGTCCATGATATCTTTTACCAAAACAAGCAGCTATATCAAACACTGATTATGCAAAATTGTATGTAAATTGTAGACAACCATATTCATATAAACAAATATTGAAAATAAGAACCACACAACATCAATGTTGTTTGAGAGTGAGCAAGCGATAATAATTCATAATCTACTAATCATTCAGATCTCAATCATCAAGTGTATCTGTTTTTAGGTTTGAATTTTAATCATTCAAATCTTGATACAAGTGCCTTTTTTTTTCAGACACTTAATAGGTCTTAAATAGATTTGAACGATTAACGCAAATATGGCATTTCACCAACACTCTACATCCACTGCTAACCACCCTCATGGACGCTGCTGCTGCCGCCCACCATTATCAACTGCCATGGGCGGCCAATGTCATCAACCACTTCTATCCACAACCAATACTCTCATCAATCACCATAATCAATCGTCACCACCATTAGCCCCCATTTACAGTCACCATCAACAACTACCACTACCGCAACAACCATCATTCACTACCGACAGTCACCACCCTCAGTCACCATTACATATCACCAACTATGGCGGTCAGTCATCACCACCATTAGTTATCACTATAATCCATCAAGACTATTAATAGCCACCACCATCAACCACTATTATCAACCATTTTTTCCAGCCATCATCATCACTAGTTATTAGTGATAGCTCAAATTCTCATCTTCCTATCTCATTTTTTAAACAATTGAATTCCTAGTTAGATTTGCCAAGATAACTAGGTTTCTAAAAATTTGCCCATCCTGCCCTTGTTTCCGCTTGAAGATCTTGATCTTAGTCGTTTGTTCTGTGTTGACTCGAAGAACCGCATCAATGATGCACCTCAATTCAGTCTTTTGTCGAACAAGATGACAAGTTGCTTCTATATGCTTCATTCTTTCATGAAAGATTGGATTCAGTAATATGTATTGAAGCTTGAGTTATATATCAATTTTATGGTGCATCTTTTCCACACCTAAACTTTTGGAGAAGTTGTTTTAGCCATACACCCTTCTTCCACTACGTCCAATGCCTAGAAAGTAATCCAATTTATCAAGGTCTTTAGTCTGAAAGTGACTAAGATTCTGCTTAAAACGAATAATGTCTTCATTTGTCACAACCCAAATTAGGGCCATAACCGGCACTTAGGTTGAAGAATCATGGTATGGCTGAAAAAAAAAAAAAAGATTTACCTCAATCCCAAAAGAAATCTCCGACAAGATCCCTTTTTCTTTCTTCTTCGTGCTTCTTCACTAGACTACTAGACAACTTCAAAAATTTTCTTCTTTTTTTCAACTGTTGAAAGTGGCTGGAGGGAGTATTGAACATGTTTAGCTTACTGAAGCCCTCAATTAAGTAGTAATTGGGCTAAGGCCCATTCTTTCCCTTTCAAATGTCTTTTTGTTGGTTTTTTAACTGAAACCTGTCTTTTCCCCTTTATTGTATTTATTGATTGATTGATTGATTGATTGCAGAAATACTACAACGTTTATTATTACTATATGGGATATTACATCATTCACTTCGAATCACGTCAAAATATTGGACAACACTGCTAAATTGGTCAAACTATGCCCTTGGTGATTACTTGAGAGCATAAGGAGATCGCCACAGGCGCTCAGCCAACATATTAATCCTGACTCCTTCTGAGCAACAAACCTTGATGGTTTAATCCATGTCTATGGTAGACCTCTTCAACAAGTTCATTCTGACGACATTTCAAGTGACCAATGAGACATGGTTGCTCTTCAATAAGTACACATGTCTCTACATTCATACACATTTAGATTTGTTGTAACTCAACAAGGAAAATTACATGGAATATTATATAGGATGCCTTATTCTACATTTAGTTATAGAATATTTACTTACCTTATCAGCTATGGATTGATTACCTACCATAATATACATAGCCAATGAGAAGTTTCTTCTACTAAAAACACCTCCTTGTTTGGACCATTAACTAAAAAAAGAGTTAAAATAATATAAAATAGATCAAAAGGCAAAACTTTGGCATCATAACCAAATGGATGCATAATTTACTTAGAATCACCATAGCTTTTAGTCTACTGGTATAATAGAGTACTTGACAAATAAGTGTAAGTTTGATCTCGAAAAGAAATTTGTCTTGTAGTTCATTACAAATGTTATTTTAGTCATGAGACATTTTTCAATAGACATCATCAAAAGTAACCTGGGACATCTTTAGGATAGCATTCTCTTTTACAACTTATAAGTAGGCATAGAAGATTATTTCCTCAATTTCACTATCCCTCTACATTTCCCTTCCCTATACAACAACAACATACCTAGTGTAATATCAAAAGTCGGGTTTGCGGAGGGTGGTGTGCACGCAATCTTATCCCTACCTTGTGAAGGTAACGAGATTGTTTCCGATAGAGCCTCGGCTCAAGTAACGCATAATAAAATCAAGTATGGAAAGGAAAATACAGTAGTGAAGCAACCATATCAAACATAATCGAGAAGGGAACAATAGCAACAACACATAATACGATAACCAAAGCAAAGGATACAACAGGTAATAATAGAATCGAAGAACAACATAGTATGTGAGTAATAATAACAATATTAACAAAGGAGACTAGACAATGTTCGACTACCTACTAACCTTCTTTCTAGCACTCGACCTCCATATCTTACTATCTAGGGTCATATCCTCGGTAAGCTACAAGTGTGTTATATCATGTCTAATCATTTCTTCCCAATACTTCTTTGACCTACCTCTACCTTTTCTCATACCCATCATAGCCAACCTCTCGCACCTCATCACTCGGGTATCTACGCATCTCTTCTTCACATGCCCGAACCATCTCAGTCTCGCCCCCCTCATCTTGTCCACCACAAGGGTCACTCTCACCTTGTCCCGAACATCTTCGTTTCTAATCCTATCCCTCCAAGTATGCCCACACATCAATCTCAAGGGTGTGTTTGGTATAGATTTTAAAATCTATTCATGTTTGGTGGGTCAAAACTGTTTTCTCTAGGAAACAAGTTCCTTAAAATGAGAAAAATGACTTTCCTTATAGAAATAGAAGTAGTGAAAACAAATTTTATAAGTGACATTTCAAGTTCATTGACTCCTACCCACCCATCCAACACCTTCACCCCTTGATGATCATCCACCCGCTACCCTCAAACTCTCCGTCTCCACCTCATCCCACCACATAAGGGTCGTTTGATAGAGTGTATTGGAAAAAATAATGTATGCATTAGTTAATGTGTACTACTAGCACCTTGTTTGGTACATTTTTTAGCCTATGTATAACTAATGCTTGCATTAGTTATACACTTTATTGTGTATTGAGGTATGTATTAGTAATACACACCATTTTCCATGTATTAGTAATACAAAGACTTTGAACACATGCATTAACTTGTTAAATGACTTTAATACCCCTCAATTTCCCTCTCAAAACATTTCACAATTCCTTTTCCCACCATTTTAATTTGCAACAGTGAATCCTCTCAAAACATTTCACAATTCCTTTTCCCACCATTTTAATTTGCAACAGTGAATAGTTGGTTTAAATAACTGCAACATATCTTTGCTTTGCTTCGAGGGTCTTTAAAAAGTTAAAAGATTTTTTTTCCTTGAGACTATTCCTTGATTCTACATCTTGTATTTTATTTTTGTTTCGGCTATGTTAATCTTTCGTTGTTACTATTATTTTAGGAGTATGAGCATCAGTCCTCTTGCTTTCCCCCACACTGCCAAAATGATGCTAGTCAAGAAATAAGACTTCATGAATTTTCACACTTGAGCCAGAGTGTATTGAAGCAATGCTAACAACTATTTAATTTTATTATGGGGAAAAAAATGAGCAAGTGAAGTTTTAAAGGTAAAAGAACTTTGTTGCAAAGAAAGTGTACAAAGTCAAAGAAGGGTATTTTTGTAAACAAACATTTTTTTTAATAGAAATTATGCAAGATATATTATTTCTTATACATCAAACCAAACAATATATAAGAAACAATATCAGCATAACTAATGCAAGCATAACTAATACAAGCATTACTAATACACCATATTCTGCATTATTCCTATACACTCTACCAAACGACCCCATAATGTTTTGTTAAATTACATAAATACTTTTGAGATTTTTTACATTTTTGTTTACTTACCAAACATCAAAAAAAAGGGTAAAAATTTCACTTGTTTTCTAAGAAAACATTTTCCTTCATATCAAACACACCCTAAGAAGTCATTTGATCATGAGAATTATTCACTTTTTTTGAATAATTTCACTTCATTTCAAAACCAGCTATAAAACTTTGAGTGGACGTTTGGTCATGAAAATCAAATATTTTTCACTCTATCTAGAATTTTTAAAGATGGGGTTATGTCTGATCATACTTTTTGCACAGAGTATGTAGAATTTGATTGTCTTTTTTTTAAATATAACTGAAACACCCAATTTCTAAAAACTAGCAAAATCACCAACTTGACTAAATTACCTGAACCATATAGAATCAAATCTACTCTAAAAGGGTAATATCTCAAAATTGATAGTATGTTTCAAAGAAATGGGTATTATCAATGAAATTATTTAACAATACAAAGAAATGGGTATTATCAATGAAATTATTTAACAATAAGTATATTTTCTACTTTTCTACTAAGAAGATTTTTTTGGTTGTTGGCGTATTTAAATGGAAACGAAGCCCACTCTCTTAAATGGAAGTGTAAAACACACCATTTGTCATGTCAACCTAAAGTGTCCACCAGACGCACTTCTATTAAGTTCAAGTGTCGATTTGGTCATTAACTAGGTTTGAGTGTTTAGCTTACAAAATGTGTCAAGTTTAAGGGGTATTTGTCCATTGTTAAACAAAAACATACCCAGTTTTTACATTACCAATTTCAAAACAAAAAAAAAAGGAGGAAGGCATAGAGAAGCTTTGCACTTCAATGGTGATCGGCAAGTCTACCACATACAAAGAAGTCTGCCTCCAAGTGGTAAGCTGCAAGTTTCCATACTTCCATGATTGTGATCGAAGCTTGGCTCCGTATTCGTGATGAAACTCGAACAAGTATTCCATCAATTAAATAAAAAAAACAAAAATCTTGAGTTGATGGTCCTGAGGAGAAGAATCAGAGAATTGCACTTTTATATAAGATTTTATAAAGATTGTAACTCCCACAAATTATTGAAATTAAATATTATTACTTGACCTTATTTTCCTTGTCTTGATTATTATTTTTCGGGAATGAAAATTTAATCGTTACAATATCTCATTCCTTTCCAATTTTAGTTGTGTGCTCGTAAATTATTGGAAAAAGAAGAATGACAAGGAGGAAAAAGGAGAAGAATGAATAAAAGGAGGAGGAGAAGTTCTGGTGGAAAATTAAAATTACACAATTTTTCTTTATAGAGTTAGACTTTAAAAAACAGTACTTCTATACTTAAGAAAGATATCTGGTAAAAATTCTTTGAAATAATCCTATTGAATTCAAAAGAAAAAATTGAACCGAATTTTTCGGTTGGGTTTCAACACTTTTATATAGGATTTTATAAAGATTGCAACCCCCACAAATTATTGAAATTAAATATTATTACTTGGCCTTATTTTCCTTGTCTTTATTATTATTTTTTAGGAACGAAAATTTAATCGTTACAATAACCCATTCCTTTCCAATTTTAGTTGTGTGCTCGTAAATTATTGGAAAAAGAAGAATGACAAGGAGGAAGAAGGAGAAGAATGAATAAAAGGAGGAGGAGAAGTTCTGGCGGAAAATTAAAATTACACAATTTTTCTTTGTAGAGTTAGACTTTAAAAAACAGTACTTCTATACTTAAGAAAGATATCTGGTAAAAATTCTTTGAAATAATCCTATTGAATTCAAAAGAAAAAATTGAACTGAATTTTTTCGGTTGGGTTCCAATTTTTAACTAGAATAAATATGGAAATCGAAAAATCAAACCAAAATTTGGTAAAATCTATCATGTTTGCATTGCTGAAATTTTCCATCTCTTCAACTAAATGCGATTCTGAATGCTTTATTATATTTTCTACTTAACGGACGAAAAATATATTGCAACTCCAGTCCTATGATAGGGAGGGAGTTGTTTGAGTTGGAGATTGTGTACTTTTTCCAATCATGTTTGTATTTCCAGGACTTTTAAACGGGAGTTTCTGATTTGTACACTGGAAAAAGATGGGGACACTGGCTTGTTGACCTGGACTAACATCATGAACATTCTAACTTCAGGTGCATCGATTTGAAAATTCCATGGGGGCTTGGTTGACTTCATATGTATTAAGGAGAAAGGACATATATGGTGGAGGAATTACAACAAAACTGGTCATCATTTTAGCCAGTACAATGTGGGGAGAAAAGAAGTCACTAAATTTAAGCGAGAATTGAAAATCACTATTTACCACTTTTGCATGTGGAAAGTTTAGTTTCCTTGAGATTCCGTGGGATTAATTCAGAGTTCCATGCTTCCCTTTTCATTTTCCCATAGCTAATCTTTTTGGATATTTGACGGGTGTAGGATAATTTTTGTTAGCTGCTATTGTTTATTATTTTTCAATTTTTGACTTTCAGTTTGTCTCTTAGAATTTAGAGAATTGCTGTGCTTGGTTGCTGGATTGGTATCTTTGTGATTAGTGAATAACGGATCTTGTAGTTATGACCATATTTGCTCGATGATAATTTTAGGAAAAATGTGCTTGAGACATGACAAGACTCCATTGTTATTATCAAAGGTTGTGATAGAATGGAAAGTGTTCATCATCCTTAACTAGAGGTTTCATGTTGAGACTGAGGATGCAATTGGCTTTGGTAGGGAGCATCCCAAAGTAGGACTTCTCAACGCAAATCTAAATTAGTAGAGCCTCTAAGGGGGTATCGTAAACTGGGTGAAAAAACTCAATAAGAAGAGATTGGATTGTTTAGTATATTTGACCAAGCTTTTAGGAGGCCAAAAATACTTCTGTTTTTCAAAAAGGTAGCTTTTACCCAAAAACACTTTTGAAAATAAGCAGATGTGCTGAAGGAGAACGGGACCATATTCTGGAGAAAGTATGATGGTCGATTTATTGTGTACAACATGGGGAAAAATGAATACCACTAAATGTAAACTGAAAAAAAAAAAATCCCCCATCTACGGGGAAAAAGCCTTTCTATGTGGAAAGTTTAGAGTCCTTGAAGATTCCGTGGAATTAAGAAATTCCAATGTATGATGATATTCAGTTTACTTTCTTAGTTTCCTGATATTTGTGTGACTCATAGATGAGCTTCTTCGGCCTTATAGTTAAGGTAGCAATTTCTGGTACTAATTGAAGTATATTATTGTTTAGTAGAAGTAAGACAAGAATATTCTTTCATTATATAATATGTGGTAATGTGAAATATTTCCAGGAATGCTGGATGTTACACATGAAACATATAATACCAGCTTCATATAATTAGTACATTAATGTACACATAAATATAATTAATTGGTTTTGTAGTTGAGTCAAGCTATCAAATTTCTTTTGTTGATCCTATGCATCAACTTCTTCAAGAGTATCACTTTGTTAAGACAATTGTGTATAAGCTTGATAACTTCAGACGTGAGTGTATGAAAGTGTGGCCTTGTAAAGGCTAAACATCAGATGTTTTCGCCTGATGTTTAGTATGGCTTGCAAAGGTAAAAGTTCAGACTGAGGTGCATGTAACAAAATTGATTAAACTTTTAGTCACGTATGTCAGAACCTTATCATGTATGTTTGCACCAACGGGCTAAAATTTCATACACGTGCGTCTGAATAAAAAAGATTGTTTTTCGAATTACAACAATTCAACACACGATTTAACACCCAAATACACTCTTAATAAGTCATGTATGTTTGCACCACAGTCATATATGACTGAAATACAAGTAAAAAGGGGCTAAAATTTCAGACACGTGCGTCTGAATAAAAAAGATTGTTTTTCGAATTACAACAATTCAACACACGATTTAACACCCAAATACACTATAAATATGCTCAAATTTGATTTTTGAAACATAAGTTCCATATATCATAAAGAACAAAACACAATTATCAATTTATTAAAAACACACAAATCTAATAAATTCATTTAATAGCCTTTTATTTTTTTTCCAAATTTGCACTTAAGTCATGTGCATGACTAAACTACGTGTAAAAATGGACTGAAATTTCAACCATGTGCGTCCGCAAGTTTTAGCCAAAAAAAAATATTTTTCACATTTAAATACCCAAATCTACTCCAATAAGCTCAAATTTGAAACATAAGTTTCATATATCATAAAGAACAAAATACCATCATCAATTTATCAAAACATGCAAATCATTTTGAAATAGGTAACTTTTATCAAAACATGCAAATCTAATAAACTCATTTAACAACATTTTATTTTTTCCAAATTTGACCTCCAGTCATGCGCATGACTGAACTACATGCAAAAATGGGCTGAAATTTCACACATGTAAATCTGAAAGTTTTAGCCCAAAAAAAAAACTTATTTTTTAAATTTAAACACTCAAATCTACCCCAATAAGCTCAAATTTGAAACATAAGTTCCATACATCATAAAGAACAAACTTTACTCATCAACTTGTCAATATTACAGAGTAATTTAACACTCTTTCAATTTTCTCATATATATTTGTGCTCGGTCATGCACTGGAACACATGTTAAAATAGGCTAAATGTTTCAAGCATATTTGTCTGAATGTAGAAGCAATAAAAAAATACTTGAATCTTGTGGTCTTAAATTAAAGATGTCAAATATATCAAAATGTTTTTTAATCTTGTGGTCTGGAATATGTCGTATGGAAAGTTGAAATTAAAGAGTTGTCAAAAAATATACATACATATATACAAAATAGAGGTAGCATATACATATATTTATTTATTTTTTTATAACCGTGGTGTCCAATCAGCTTTCGCACACCTCAATTAATTCCACGGGATACCTGGCACCTCCCACTAGCAACAGGTACCAGGTAACTCTGCCCACTAAGGCTAGAACAGATGGGAAGAAATCACCTAGTGTTGGTAGCGATAGGGAATTGAACCTGAGACCTCGTGGTGCTCAACCCAACTTCATTGAACCACTAGGTCACACCCTTGGGTGCAGGGAGTGTGTGTGTATATATATATATACAATATATATTTTATTTTAAAACCACCTGACTAAATCCACGGGTTATTTGTCACCTCCCACTAGCAACAGGTACCAAATAACTCTGCCCACCAAGACTAGAACAGATGGAAGAAATCACCTAGTGTCTGTCTCTATTGAGAATTGAACCTAAAACCTCATGGTACTCAACCCAACTTCATTGAACCACTAAGCCACACCCTTGGGTACAGAGAGTGTGTGTATATATTTTATTTTATTTTATTGATAATCGTGGTTTCCGGCTAGCTTTCACGCAGCTCGACTAAATCTTAACTCTGTCCACCAGAGCTAGTACATATAGAAGTATATTACTTCACGTGAAAGTTATCACATATTGTTATTGCTACAAAAATAGTATACAATATTTCGAAATTCTAACCTTAATTGCAGTGATAAGTTTCCGGTTCCGGTGAGTAGCTCCGTCAAGAGAGGCACGAAGCTGAACTTTCTCCATATTATTATGAACAACGAATTCCTTTGTTGATGAACCATTTGCAACAGATCCAGAGTAACAATCAGTTGGGCAATATTCTAATTTTGATAAAAGATATTGAAATTTTATTATTATCGCCTTCTACCGGAGAAACTCTATTGATTTGATTTTGTAGGTCTCTAGAAGCTTGTTTTTTAATTTATGAGTATTTCATTTTGAAACAAAAATATTGTAAAAAATTTGAAAAGATTATTTTGTTTTATTTAGTTTGTAAATAACTAAAAAAAATAATAATAGATAGATGTAGAGTTTCAAAACATTATTAATAGGATTAATTTTATAAAATAGACTTCTAATTAATATTTCTTAATGGGTATATTAAATCAAAAGAGGTCAAATATTTTAGAACGGAGGGAGGTAAAGATATTTTCTCCTCAATGTGTACTAGTGTGAGGTTCTACTATTTAGTTTCATAAATTAGTTAATTCAAAAATATTTCCAGAGTTTCGTTTTACTTGGTTCTTATATTAAAAGTAGTTATTTTAAATTACTTATTCAATTTATAAAATTAATAAAATTTTGTTATATTTTTCTCTTTCTACCCTTAGCATTAAATAACAACATAAAATAATAATAATTAAATTTAAAATTTTAAAATATTATTAATAAGGTTAATTTAATAAAATATACCCCTTGTTAAAGTTTCTTAAGAATATATCAAATCAACAAAGGTCAAGTAACATAGAACTGAAGAAGTATTAGCAATATATTTTTGAATTACAGTTAGATCCTTCTATAACAAGAATCTTATATAGTAGTAATATTTTTGTTCCCTTGTTGTGCGACACTTTTCAAATTTGGAGAGTTTAACAAGTTTTCTTTATTGCAATTCATGTGTCTTTAAATTATTTATTATTGTGACATATTATTTCTTACATAGGTAGTTTCTAAGTAGTCCCTTCGTTCATTTTTATTTATCTATTATTAACTTGGTATATTTCTTAAAAATAATAAATAATATGGGTAATTTTATTATATTATTCTTTAAATATAATAAATTCAATGTTTCGGAAAATGCATTGGATAATGAACACAAAATGATAAATTATCCATTGATTTTTCAAGCCAAACAAATATTGTTGGGTATCTTTTTTTAGCAGGGCCGGCTCTTGGGTCAAGCTTCTAAAGCTTGGGCTTTAGGCCCCCAATTTCTGGGGGCCCATTTTGTACAAATATAGTTACTCTATTTGTTTTATTTTATTTGGTTCATATATTAAAAATTGATGTTTCATTTTATTTGTTCAATTTAATAAAGCAAATGAATATTATTATATTTTTCATACTATTTTTAGTATTAAATAGCTATATAAAATAATACTAGTAGTCAAATTTAGAATTTCAAATCATTATTAGAATAATAAGATTAAGTTAACAAAATATACCTTGAATTAAAACTTTTTAACAAAATATACCTTGAATTAAAACTTTCTTAGGAAATGTGATAGATCAATAAGGGTCAAATAATATGAAACAAGGGATTACTACATTATTTTACTAGAATGGAAAGACAACTTTAGACTTTGAATTGATAAAAAAAAAAGTAGGCCTAAAATTGCACTTCCTTTCTTGATTTTACAATAATCGTCCTTTTCATTTTATTATTTTTTCATCTAAAATTTATTTTTCTTGATATGTTTATTAAGTAGCATATATTGTTCTTTTATTGTTTATTTAAATTCAATATGTCAACTACAAAATATGAATCCGTTTATTCATTAATTTGGTTACGTCAACTAGAAAATCTTATTTAAGATCAATAATGTCTCAAAAAAAGTTGGGTAAAATTATGTATATTATCAATTGAAAAATAATTGTTTGAAGAAATCACTTATAAGACAATTATTTATAACTTTGCATCTCAAAAAGTTAGAAAAATAAATTTTAAATAGAAATTAAGGCCTCTCTTGAAATTTCGCTTTAGGCCACCAAAAGTATTGAGCCGCCTCTGTTTTTTAGTATAATTGATAAGTAAAAATGAGTGGAGGAAGTATGATGGACAAATAAAAATGGAGGAAAAATCTAATTAAGAGCATAATAATTGATGACAAGTAATCGAAGAGACTATATATCATCATTATTTATGAAAAGAAAAATGTTTATGCATTTCTGAGGGGCTAAACTCCCTATTACAAGAAGTTATAGCAGTGTTGGATGATTTAGCCAAAAAGACTTGATTTAGATATTTTAATTTATGTGTTTTTTTCAATATTCAGAAAGACAAGAAGAAAAAACAAAGAAGAAGTAATTACAGTCCTTGATCAGTCAATCTGGGATTTTATTATATATGGAGTATTTATATGTTTAATTAGTTACTGTCTTTTCAAAATCCAAACCAGTAGAATTCCGTTTATCCCTTGCATTGTTTATTATTGAGATGACGAGATCTTACGTCTTTATTTTTTTATCCAAGTCTATTAGTTAATCGAGAAATGAAGAAAGTATCGTCGTTCAATGTGTTTCAATTTTTGGCCTTGCACTTGTCATCCAATGGACCATGAACTAAATGGAGATGAAATGATGAGTTTAAGAATTTGTGATGCATCAAAAGGCCAAAGTAAACATAGTATTGTTTTATTGAGACGATGAGATCTTACGTCTTCTTTTTATTGAGACGATAAGATTTTATGTTTTCTTTATGTTTTATGATTAAGAAATGAAGAAATTAAAGTATTGATGATCAATGTCTTTTAACTTCTGCCCTTGCACTTGCCATCCAATGGACCATAGGAAATGTACTATAGTGGTACATGCTATCAATAAAATTAAGATCCCCAAATTTGTAACGTTTAGCATTAACATATATTTAAGGGAACAGATTTCAAATACAAAACTGGAAATCAAATAATTGCACCAATCTTAAATATTTCAATCTACTTTTTTTTTATTACATGGGGGAGGGAAAAGAATGAAAATAAATTAGCTGGCCCTCAACACCAATATATGAATTTTACTTCAAATATGTCCTTTAATAAATTAATACTACTCACTAAACATCAATTAAAATGGGATTATGGTAAAATCTTCATATCAATTATTATTTCTTAAGGGACTAGCTAAATCCAAAATAGACAAATAAAATTGAACGAAGGAGTATAAAGTGTCCTTTTGTATGCCTTTACCAATATACGTTGTTTTTTGTTCCCATATTAAGTCTAGTTGCGTTGATTGGAATGTAATTAAGAGCATGATAATTAATGACAAGTAATCGAAGAGACTCCATATCATCATTATTTATGGAAAAGAAAATGTAGACTTTTACATTTCTCAAAAAGAATTGCTTCGTATGCTGCAGCAGTATACAGTATATAAGTGAAGTTCTAACGAGAAAAATAATAAGCACAAGAAAATTTTGGATAATGGTAAAGGGAAAGAACAAGATTAGCCTTCCTAGTAGTGAAAACGAAGCCCAGAATAGTATTATACGTGATTGGGCGTATAAAGCTGTTAAGAAAAAGTTGTCACGTTCAGCTCAACGTATTTTTGCACGGGAACTTCTGGAGAATCCAAATTTGGAATTGAAGGATCTTGATTACATGTTATTGGGTTGTGATCTTAGAGGAAATCATGACAATATTTTGAATGAGTTGAAAAATAGTATGGATGCAGCAGACAAAAAGCTAAAAGAAATTTCAGCTATGTTGGATGTTCAAAATAAAATGTTAGCCAAGATGAATGTTGCCTAAAAGCAAAAGTAGTTCTAATATTCGTAGTCCTATTATATTCTGTAATGTTACATGCAGCAATCTTTATGTTCCTTATTAATCCTATGTTAAGCTTTATGCATTTATAGTCACAGAAATGTCTGTCGTATTTATATAAGTTTATAATTTCTAAAGCTACTTTTTTGGTAAGATTACTACAGTCATTTCAATGTAAAGATCAATCTTTTGTATTGGATTTATCCTTTGTTGTAGACTCTGACCCCTAGGTTTCAGAAGATCTAGGAGCAAGATCGTATTTTGATTGGAACAACAGAAATCTTTCCATTACCATCCTTTTCCATTACAATCTCTTATGTACTTTCAGCACTATAGGTATGGCAATAAGTCCTTGTCAACAGCCAATTAAGAAGTCCGTATGACCATATCACATTATTGTTACCTTGACTAATACGTTTAAGTAGCTGACGATATTGACGAGAACTTTCACCATCCTGCAGTGGTTAAAAGACAAGTATAGGAAGGAAAAATAAGCACCAGAGCAAGGAGTATACATCAGAATATAGGTCAAATAACATGATTCCGACATAAGAGTTAATGGTTAAATGAATGAATGTTTTTCTTGAAAAACTCCTTGAGCAAAAAGAAGTAACTGTGCACAGAACAACGCCTTTTTTGTTGGAGAAGGGGGTTGCATAAGAGGCTGACAAAGATGATAAAAGATCAGCAAGAATACCATAGTGTATGACAAGAAGAGAGGAGGGACTACAGATGAGAAAGAATGATAAAAGGATCAAATGATGATGACAAAGAACTGTAAGGGGTGTGCACGGTTATATGAAACCATCTAGAAGAGAGGTGAACTTTGGACCAAGAGAGTCTGTTATATGAAACCATGTTACAGACTAATGTCGAGCACAATTTCATTTTGCAAAGTTACCAATCTTCAATAAGCAATCATCGTTCAATTATGCCTCAATGTCATATCAGTTTGGGTCTTAGGAATCCCTATATCCATGCTGCTCTACTCAGGTCCATTTCATATGAATACTAAATTATTTTCCTTTTAAGTCAAATTAGGGATTCTTTATCCCGCACTATCTTTCCCTTATCCTTGCATGGATAACAAATTTCTAATCCTAACTAGTTGAGATAACAAAAGTTTAAGAAAAGAACCATTGATGCAGGCACAGCCCAACCAAATTCTGGAGACCAATCCAAGGATGGGCGCAGATCCTTGACGAAGACTTCATAAGTCGTTGCACCTTCATCCAATGGAGGTGGCACCAACTCTAATCTAAAAAGAAAAAACATGAAGTATTATCATACAAATCATTGGCTAAGATACAAAGTTGTCACGTATGGT
Source organism: Capsicum rhomboideum (assembly GCA_031232105.1). Taxonomy (NCBI): domain Eukaryota; kingdom Viridiplantae; phylum Streptophyta; class Magnoliopsida; order Solanales; family Solanaceae; genus Capsicum; species Capsicum rhomboideum. The sequence goes on from CP124711.1 coordinate 8,793,911, forward strand.
GAGTAGAGGATGGATTTTCGAGGAAAGAAATTTTAAGTGCACAACTGAAGTTGCTTTTGATTATCACATCAATTTGAAGAAAAAATCTCCAGTAAAAGGCATCACGACAGTTCACAGAAAATAGTTGTTTTTGCCTAAGGATCTCACTAATCAAATTAATCAATCAATCAACCAGCTTTCGATCCCAAATAAAGTTGCGAACAGTCATAAGGATCATATGTAATCATTCAGCTCTATCCAAGTCAAATTCATTCCAATACTAGTGTTAACGATATTGTAAATACTCCATAACAGTAAATATCCTGTATACTTACAATATCCTTAACAACTTTGCAGTAATTTATTTCTAAAGGACAACTAGGGGATACCTAAAATGAAGTTCCCTAAGCCTCGTGCTTATCTTTACACTGATATAAGTCTCTAACCAGGCTAAGAATAATCCTGGCAAACACCCGACACATTGAGTGAAACAATAACCAGGATTTAATCCCAACTAGTTGGTATTGCTTATATCAATCCTTTATGTTGCACAGTGCCTCTGTGCATAAAGAACCTGCTCCTACTTATCCATAATGGATGCTACTTGCACCCACCGTGGGATACATTTTTGGGTCTTGTTGAGTCTGACCGCAAATTTATCTTAACATCCACAGGTCTGCGACAAACTGCAACTTATATTTCTATGTTCTAGTACTAGTAAGTCCTGTTATTGTATTTAAGATAAATGTGAAAACTATCATGGCTAACATGAGGCAATTACAGAAACAATTAAATTTAGTCAACCCAAGAAACAAAGCTCTCCTCAATAATGACAGAAGATTTACAGAATATGCATCATGTCTCAGTTATTTAGTTCGATTTATTCAAAGACCTTAATTAAGTCAAGGTCATTTACAAATAACTACTTTTGCAACGTTACAAGTAAATATAGATAAGGGAGTTGGGTATTTTTAGTTCGTGTGATATCGCATAGGTCCAATATCCATGGTAGCACATTTAGGCCACACTTTCCCAAGTTGACACTTCTCATCCATATTTTTTCTACTGAGAATGTAGAGAGCAGGAAAAGCCCTCAGCTACAATAAATATAGTATTAAGTTGCATTAGGGGCATCTTGTCCACATTAGCATCTAGCAGAAAGATCATTTGTCTAAATGTTAAGAACATTGCTTAACATGCATATAATTATATCAAATTTCCAAGTAAATTTTCTAATTTCCTTTCATCTTTTCCTTTTTAGTGTTGAGGATTGCCCCATCTTTATTATCTAACACAGATGATAACTGGACATGCAGTAAGCACACCAACCTGTTAGTCAGCATGTATGGAATTTAAACAATACTATTACCTCAGCTTTACCGTTGTCAAGTAACTTTGTCACTTTTCCAGACCAATAAGATTCAGCATTCCACCAGTCAACTAAATCGCCTGCCTTCCAAGTACCATCAACAACAATAGTCACATAGAATTTGAGCTGACATCAGACACTTTGCTTTTAAAGTGGACTGGAGGATACTCAGGCCGCAGGATCGATTGCCTTATCTCCTTCGACTTCCCATTGATATGGGGGCACTTGATATAGCTCTATCCATGTCCATTCTACAATGACAATCAAAATGAATAACAATTACTTGGATATACTTTCAGAGCAACAGTGTATCCAAATACGCAAATTTCTCAGTTCACTAATCAAGAAAACTCTGAAGAGTAACTTGTCATGATATGTTAGGTAACCCATACAAAATGCTCATCATCTAAACACTGAACTCAATAGAGCAGAAATGACCAGGGTTACAGCTAACTTTCTCCATTTGGTATCATAATGGTAGGCATATTCAAAACTAGCTGAGTTTTCGAGTTGCGAGTTAATGTAACCACAACTAGGAATTGGTAAAAAAATTAAAAAAGAAAAATGTTGGAATTGGAGATCATTATGAGAATATAATATAATATATATTTCCCACGTCGTACAACATTTATAACAAAATTTGAGAAAGCTTGAAGTAGGAGGCAAGGAAGATGATGAGGAATCAGGATTTGTACATGCACATTGACATAAACATCAGCATCTATTGACTAACAACAGAAGCATTAAAGAACAAGTTGTTAAGAGCAAAACTTGATTGATTCCAATGGCACTAACAGGAAAAAAAAAGGTACTAGCTTAAGTTGTTCAATGACAGAAGGCAAAAGGGCTAGCAGCACAGTGCCATTCTCCCTGACAAACACTAAAACGTACCTAAATGATAGATCCAGCATACTAGGATGTAGTGTTTCAGCTCATTTATTCTAGATCAATAAACTAGCTCTCAAGAATCCAAAACATGAATAAAAGAACTATACTACTACATTAAACAAGATCTCTCTGATCGCTTATTTATCAACTTTTCTTAGCCTCGATTGGAAGAAACACCAAGAGAATCTGTGTCTAACTCCAACTTCCAAGTGCTGCTAAGGCTTTGAGTAGAGACAACTTTGACATATAGAATGTTTTTATATCTACTTCTGATACTGCCAAATATGCCAGGTTTTCACAGAAGTGATAAGAATTTACAGCTGCTACAGCCTTGAATGGAAGTATCTTATGTAACTTTTCACCATAATATTTTTGTACACATATGTAACAACTACAAGATATGGCATTTAGATGGTAATCTCTGCATATAATCTTCATGCATTGTCATTTAAAATTCAGATATCAAGAAAGAAACCTATCCTGTAAATTAAACAGCAAAAATGCACCCATAAATTTAAGAATCGAAATTGTGAGGCATAAGGCTGACAGTTAATTAGCAAGAACAATAAATTAACCAGAACAAATCAGAGAACATACTTTCATCTGGATAGTCAAAAGTATTCCAATCGGGCATTCCAGTGTCCACTTGTGCGGCTTATCTCCTTTATCTGATATCATATATATACAAGAAAAGTGTAACTGCATCATACTCTACTTCTTTATCAATAAAATGTCTTTTGTCTACAAATGCAAAAAATGGAAATGAGTTAGCATCTCTAAAATGAAATGATAAAACTAAAATCCAAAATTAGTGCTTACTCCATCAGCCCAACAAGTAACAGCAGGTTGATGAAACATTGATTATAACTGTGACAAACATTCTTGGTCCCAAAGGGTAAGTTCCGATACAATGACTTTGATATGAGGAGAACTACCAAAAGGTTCAACATAGTAGTTATGGCAGAATTTTTACAAAATGAAAACTTAAAGTAGTTAGGAGTGAATCAGAACTTAATGAACAATGATTAAAGGTGAGAAAGCAGGATTTTGTGAGCCTCATACAAATTCAGGATATTACTGAGAAACCATAAGCGTATTCTGACAAGTGGAAGACTTTAAATACGCTTATACTTTACGGTAGGCATAATCACTTCAGTACACGTTTATTAACACTCACTGCACTGCTATATTCAAGTCATAAGGATAGCATATTAACTTCTGTAATAGTTGAAACAGAATATGTCCACCTACTAAAAAAGTAGTGCAAGTTAAGAAACATTGTTAGAGAACCATGTGAGTTTTAAGCTCAAAGTTGACCAAGAAATAAATATACTCGTGTAGCAAATTGGTTTGGTAAAAGGAGCAAGACAATACAAAAACTGCAACAAAGTGACCATACTAACTAATACATATTTTTCTACATTTAAAAGAGCCCATCCAATATGCTTGGCATTCAAATACTATAATTTGCAGGACCGAAGCTCATGTTACACATCTAAACTTATTTTGTACCTAAGAGAGTAAGAAAAATACATCAAAGTGTCCATGAATTTGTTCAAAGATGACTAGATAACTAACAAATATTTTTCAATAGTTAAAATGAAACCTGTTCAATATGCTTATCATCCAAATGATATAATTTGCAGGGCTGAAGCTCATGCTATACTCCGAACGTATTTTGTACCTTACACCGAAACCACCTCCACGAAATCCAACCTCGAAAGACCTTGCTTCAACTGTTTGCCCTGCCTTGAAAGGTAATTGATACTTCTGGTCCATGATATCTTTATCAAACAAGCAGCTATATCAAACACTGATTACGCAAAATTGTATGTAAACTGTAGACAATCATAGTCGTATATACAAATATTGACAATAAGAATCACACAACAACAAAATTGTTGCGAGTGAGCAGGGAATTATAATTCATGATCAACTAATCATTCAGATCTCAATCATTGTGTTTGTTTTTAGGTCTAAATTTTAATCATTCAAATCTTGATCGATAAGTGAGTTTTCTTTTCAATCACTTAATAGGTCCAAATAGCTTTGAATGATTGGTGCAAATATGGCATTTCACCAATACTCTACTTCCATCACTAACTACCCTCAAGGACGTCGCTCATCAACTGCCATCGTTGGCCACTATCATCAACCACTTCCATCCACAACCACCATTGTCATCAATCACCACAATCAGCTGTCACCACTATGAGCCACCATTTGCAATCATCACCAACAATTACCAGTACAGCAACAACCACTATTCAATATCGACAATCACCATTACATATTGCCAACTTGGTGGTAGGCTATAAACATGGAGTTTTAGCTACATTTCGCCTCTATACTACATTTTAATTGAGCTTGAGCCATAATGTTGGTAATTTATACTCATTACATGTGTTTTGTTGTATAGGAAAGTTTTCGAGCTAAGGAGAATTTTTTGGATCTAAAACGAATACTTTGGAACTTTGAAATCTGAGTAGAAATCTAAAAAGTTTAATCTGGATCGAGTTCGAAGTTCGGGGACCGAGTAGACACGTGAAAAGTTGAAGAAAAACATCAAGGCCACGAATTGGTCCATCGAGTTGTGCATGCTGACGTGCAGCGCTTGGAAAGTCTCCAAGATTAGGGAAAAGGCAATTAATGTGCCTAAAAGCACTTGGAAATTCTCCAAGAAATTGGCAACAAGCAATTAATTTGCCAAACATTGTGATAAGCAATTATATCACTGAACATCGAAAATGGAAAGAAACACATTCGTTGGAAAAATTCCCTCCCGCGACGCACTAGGCCTGTGCCAGGTAAATTCTTTGTTTTTCGATTTTTTAAGGGCAATCTCGTCCGGGCGCTTAGGGTATTTTATAAATATATAAAAAATACGTTTTTGAGGAGACTTTTGACCCGGAAAGCTTTGGGGGACCGTAGAAGAGTTGCAGGTGCGTCATGTCTAATCATCTCTAACCTTTTATACTAATCTTAGACCTTTACATCTTCCTATCTAGGGTCATATCTCCGTAAGCTGCAAGCGTGTCCTGTCATGTGTAATCATCTCCATAATATTTTTTGGTCTACCTCTACCTCTCCTCATGCCAACCATAGTCAACCTCTTATACCTCCTCACTGGGGCATCTGTGCATTCTCCTCTTCAAAAGCTAAACTATCTCAGTCTCGCCTCCCTCATCTTGTCCACCACGGAGACCGCTCCTATCTTGTCCCAACTATCTTCATTCCTAATCCTATTCTACCTAGTATGCCAAGCATACATCTCAAGAGTGTGTTTGGTATAGATGTAATGGTCAACCCGCTAGTGATATTGTTTGCTATGGGCGTAGGCTCGAACGACTTAAAACTCATCACAAGGGTGAAAGGTCTGCTTAGTTATATATCCAGCATATTCACGTGTTTTGCTGATGTGAAACTCTTATTCTAAGCTAGGGTGTCACATACACCCCCTCTTATGGACCCAGTGTCATCATTGACGTTTGCCCCATTGCATGGGATTTGCCTAGACTCAGTACTGAGGGTTGCTTGCCTTCTCAGAATTTGTTTAAACTCAACTGAACTCTAACCCACCATCGACAAGGCTGACACATGAGTGGCTCTGATACCATCTATAATAAACTAACCCACTAGTGAAATTTTTCGCTTTAAGCCTAGACCAACACGACCTTAAAACGCTTCATTAGGGTGTAAATTTTTCTTACTTATATACTCAACATCTCTTATGTATTTTGCCAATATGGAACTCTTATCCTAAGCTAGGGTGTCACATACACCCCCTTCTTATGGACTCAACATAAATGAGGTTTGCCCCCTTGCATGGGGTTTGCCTGGACTCAACACTAAGGGTTGCACCGCCTTCTTGAGATTTGCCTAAACTCGATTAAACTCTAAACCACCATCTAACACATGAATAGCTCTGATACCATCTGTAATAGCCTAGCTCGCAAGAGATATTGTCCGCACTAAGCCTAGGCCTGCACGACTTTAAAACAAGTCATATGTGAAAGTTCAAGTTTATTGCCTCCTAACCACCCACCAACGCTCCCAACCCCAACCTTATCACCCCTAAACCCTCACTTTCCACTTCTAAAACTAAACTACATAAATTTCAAATAAAGTGAAAAACATTTGAAATTTATGCCCAAACACCTACTAAAAGCAAGAAACATACATTTTTGGCCCATATGAAATGTTGGTCATCAAAATCAAAGAAAATCTAAAAATACAAGAAGATGAAGGGGATAAAAAGATGAACAAACTAAATTACATACCTTGTAATATGCAACCAATTCAAGAATACCAATGAAGTTCCATTTATATAAAGTGAGAGAAGATTGAGAAGAAATCTAAGAATCGTTTGGTGTGAGGTATAAGGTATAATAATCTCGAAATATAATTTAGAATTAGTTTATTTTGTGTTTGGTTGAAGGTATTAGTTAATTTCGAAATTATTTATTCCACCATTTATATTATAGTAATGAGATAAGTTATCTCATATATTTGGTGGAATAATTAATTTCGAGATAGCTAATTTCAAAATTAATTATTTTAGGATAACTTGTTCCTAACCAAACGACCCCTAAAAAAATTAAATATGTTATTGTTAGGCTTGGGCCTACAAACATAAAGGCTCAACGCCAATAGTAACATATTCAATATGGTTTCATAAAGTAAAATCTAAAATAAAGGAATATTATAACTCAAATATAGAAATATTATTTTCGATAGGTTTAGAAATAAAGGCCCAAGCCCAACCTATCTATTAGGAGAGGTGAATGATGTGATAAGATTATAGTTGCCACGTGTTATTGGAGATTAAAGATGTCATGTGTCATATGTATGTTTATTATCTCTTTTTTTAAATTTATTTTAAAAAAAATAATATCTTTTTATAAGTAGTAATGATTATTTTTAATTTTCTCTTTTATTTTTAATAAAATAATCTATAATCACATAAATATTCAGGGTATAAACTTTTAAAAAGTTAAATTTTATATTAAGTTAAACGATATTATATAAATTAAAAAGGGACCTACAAAGTAATTGGTAAATGGCCTACCTATACGTGTCTTCCAATATTTCAACTTCAACCTTCATTGAAATTATTTTTGGAATTCCAGAAAAATCTACAATCTTTATTATAATTTGTCATTAGGATGAGCACTTTGCGGTTGCATGTTCACTGTGCAATAACTCACAAGTCACACAAAATTATAAATATTACTAGGCAAGTCTCATACAATGAACTCATGACTGAGTGATAGATGAAGGTTGGATTTGATCCTAGGTTCCACGAGTCTCCCCACGTGGAAGACCCACCTCTCAACCACTCAATCATGTCCTTACGAACCATTACTTTTGCATCATTCCTCGAATTTCAGAGCAAATTGCAGTGATAACTTTTCGGTTCCGTCAAGAGAAACCTTCTCTTCTGAAAGTGCACACATTCTTATAGGGAGCCATTTGGAGGTATAGAAGTCTCACAAGATTTTATAATTGAGAAATTAACTCATATAGCCTCCATATAAGTTTTAAACTAAAAATAATTATATTTTATTTTGATAATCCCATTATAATCAACTTTCACATATTATTTATTTTTTATTTTGATTCTATCCACGTATTTGTAGGGATGAGGATAGGTACAAATTTTAGTTATATTTATATCCCTTTAAATTAGTTAAATTAAATACTTTTTTTCTTAAATAATTACATGACTATATTTAGTGTATAATTAATGTATCGATATTACTTGTATATATAATGTATAATTGATAAATAATCACTGCATAATCTATGTATAATTCATACGTATGCCTTATACATTAATTCTACACCAAGGGGTCGTTTGGTAGAGTGTATTAGAAAAAATAATGCTTGCATTAGCTTTGTGTATTACTAATATTTTGTTTGGTACACTTTTTCATCCTATGTATTACTAATGCTTGCATTAATTATATACTCTATTTGATATTAAGGAGTGTATTGCTAATGTATGAAAATTTATGGTATTAGTAATGCAATGGATTCTAATGCATGCATTAGTATGGTTAAAGTCATAATTGTCCCTCAAAATCTTATCCACATCCTTTCCACCATATTTATGGCGGGTATTTTTGTATTTTTTTTTATTTTTTTTTGAAATTATGCAATTCATATTATTTTTAATACGCCAAACCAAACACTGTACAAGAAAAATGTAAGCATTACTAATGCAAGTATTACTAATACACAATATTATGTATTATTCTTATACACCCTACCAAACGACCCCTAAATATAGACCTATAATCATTTAATTTATCTTTTTTTCAAAAATATAAATATATATAAGATTTGTGTCTATCCTTGTCACTACAAATAGGTGATAGAGTCAAAGTCCTATAATTACTAAAACTATGTAGATTGACTAATAAAAGTAAACAACATGGATAAGTTAGATATAGTGAAATTATCAAAATAAAATATGGCTATTTTAAATTTATAACTTATATGGACAGCTATTTGAGTTGTTCTCCCTTTATAATTTGGCTAAAATTGAGACGTTATATTCTTCTTCCAAAGCCATTATTGGAGAAACTCTATTTTGTTGCTTATCCACCTATACAAAAATAATTTAATTAATATTTTTGGTAAATTTAATTTTCATTTTATATTTTTTTATAAAGAGTTTTTATTTTATACATAACAAATCTGAAAAGATTATTCTCTTCTATTTAATTTGTAAGTAACAATAAGATATTTTTTCCTCTATATAAATAGTGGGAGGTTCTATTTAGTTTCATAAATTAGTTGAACTAAAAATATTATATGTTATTAAATTACAGTTACTTTCTATAACAATTATCTTATAATATTTTATCGTTACATTATGTAACATTTTTTGAATTTTGAGAGTTTAACGCGTTTTTTAATTGCAATTCATGTCTTTTAAATAATTTAATTATTAATTATTGTGACTTATACTATTTCTTGCGTAGTTTCTATTTATGTAAATTTTATTTTTAAATATTTTATATTCAAATTTAAGTTTAAAATTAAGAAATTTAACTCTCAGAGATTCAAGTTAATCACATAAATTGGAATATAGGGAGAAACAATAAAGGTCACTTTTTTCCAAAATCAATCTTTATTATGTCTTACCTCTTTATAGCGATTTCCTAATCTGTAACAACAATATTCATTTTATAATAGTAGCTTCTAGTAAAATCACATCACATTCTCTATAAGAATTATTTATATAAAAAGTATAATATAATATAATAGGTCGAGAGGTTTTACCATTATCTTAAAACTTTAAAATACTACTTATGAAAAAACTAAATTACATAATTACATATTTTTATAAAAATAAGGATTCTATTTTGTTGAAAGATTTGCACATATACTTTTATACTGAATAATAGTTTATAGTTCTTTATTTTGAATAAGATAATTGAAGAATATGCGCACTAATTTATTGCGCTATATGCTAACGCCTCGTATTTTGTGCTAAAGTTTGATCCGTTTGATGTGTATGTTTTGATCCTATCCAAAGCAAATTTTGGTGATTTTTAAGTGTTTGTAGGACCTATTCGTGGTTGATCAAGTTTTGTGTAAGTTTGGAGATAATTAAGGATTGGAAAGATGAAGTTTGAAGGAGTTGTGTCAAGTTTTGTGTGAAATATGTACCATCGCAGATTGAATGTACAATTCATACCTTGAGTCATGGATGGTTGTGAAATTGAAAAGATAATTCTTGGCAAGTGAGGAGCCATGTACGGTACATGAAATATACAGGCCATATCTTGGCCATAGATGGAAGACAAGACATGTATGGTTGAAGGTATGAGTGGTATATATTGAGTTCTTGGGTAAGGACCAAGTTTAACCAAGTGTACCTGCTGATCTACAAGGAATAAGGGGTTGTACTACCTATCAAATTAAAGCTCCTTAGGTTTCTTTTCAGCGAATTAAATCGTTCGACTATTTGAGTTTTGTACGAAAATTTATATCCATTTTAGTAAAGTGTGTCGCCCAAGGACTTAGAGGAATTCAGAGAAGAAAAATTCAAAACCCCTCTCCTCTCATCCTAACTCATGATAGGTGATCTCTACATGTCTTCAATGTATATCTCTTCATCAATTACGTAAATCTAACACGAAGTTTCCTTCGAATCATAGACATTCAAGCATTTTCTTCATCTAGGGATCATACATGGGTTATTCTTGATATTTTAAGAACGTTTTTGAGACGGGACTCCTGATATGGTGATTGAAAGTCACGCGTCTAGTTTTTGATGTTTTTGTGAAGAGATGAAAGTTGTTGTAGTATTATTCTTGTTGTGGGCTGCCCGGAGAGTTATGGGTGACCTCGTAAGAGGGTTTTTACATTATTGTTGGCAAGGAGGAAGGAGGTGGGCTGTAGATACACCAGTGATGAAGGGTTTTCGAGTTCTAGCTTATTTTATGTTTGATAAATGCCTAAGTGGCGTAGTCATAAACCTCTTCGTTCATTATAGCTTCTTAACGTGGTTATGTTTGTAGATTAAGGTATTACCAATATGGTTGATTGTTGTACACTTTGGTTCAAGAGTTGGCATGTAAGACTAATCCCCACACACTTAGAATTCCAACATGTTCTCTACAATGATACGTTTTTCCTATCCGATTTGTTCCTCTTATTGAACCATTGTGCTTTCTCAATGTGAAATAATAGACTATCTTTGTGTTACGAGCTTAAATATTTCGGAGTCCCCAAGATTATTTTTCTAGTAGAACTCATGTGCTTAATAAGACTAGTACGCTAGAGATTTATCTAAGGCTTTTTAAATGCTTGAGTAATGATACGTTCATTTCTTTAGATTTGTATGAACTTTACAAAGTTTTTTTTTTTTTTTTTTATTATATATAATGTCTCATATACTTGAAAGAACCTCATATCATCTAGGCTTACAGACAAGGTGAATCTAAATGCTTATATGCCCTCCATACATGGATAGCGTTTGGGCATAGATACTCAAACATTTTTGACAAATCTGTTTTAGGTGAAGTTTCAATAACATGTATTTGACAATAGTTTTTGATAAACATATTTCACTTTTTTAAATAAAAGCATGATATACGATTTATATCAATAAGTTCTAAAGACTATTAAAAATACTCATAAATTTGACACAAAATTATCATTTTATAATAAACTAGCTAACAAATTATTCAAAGGTCATAACATAATATTTTAATAACAATGTGCTCAGTCGAGACCCCACTTAAGTAGGGAAAATGTGCTCAATCGAGTCTCCAGTTAATTTGGATAGGAGACTCAAAGATATAATTATATGTGTAACATCATCGATTTCAAGAAAATTGTGGAAAAACCGCTTAATGGATCTGCCGTTTATCAAACAACATTCTGTACATATGGTGACTATTATGTATTTAAGGATATCAGTGACTAGGATCTCCCACATAATGATTATATGTATGTTAAAGCTAAAAGTATGATATTTATTTAAAGCTTTTATAATTGTTGACATCATTTTTAACTATGTTTCTTAAAGATTAAAGATATATTCAAACTACAAGTTTGTATTGATTTACATCTTTTGTGATTATCAATATAGTTTTTCTTATGCTTTACTCCAACTTCAACTTCAAAAATTTCAAATAAGTGAATATATTTTTGATTTTCATGGCCAAACGTCTACTTAGTATCACACGAAAATTTTCTTTTATCTCATAATTATTTTATGAGGCAATCCATCTTTTCCATATTCATTCTTCAACTTCCTTGCGGTATTGTTATTTTTCATGTTATCCCGTCTGCTTTACATATGAATACAATCTCATATGTGCTTACATCTTTTTTTATTATGTTGGGAACGTTGCATCTCACGAGGCAGGTTTAGGTGTTCAGAAAAACAGGTTTCCTTGATAGACATATCGATTCCTATCTTGTAATTTTAAGACCTATCATAATCTGAGAAATATGTGGTCAATCCTATTTGATTGTGTAACTATCATTTTTAGTAATAAAATTCATTTCTTTGAAAAACAATATACAACACGCGGAGTGTGTATATATGCATATCCATCTTTGATTCTTAGCCAAAAAATATGTAATTTGTTTCCTTCTCTAAAGCTGTGTTGAATCACCGAGTTCTCATCAATTGCATTAATAATTTGTAGTCATATCAAATAAAATAAAGTTATAAATGATAATATTTTTTTTCATGCATACTATAAGAAAAATTCAAGATTCAGTTTTCGTTATGATTTCTGAAGATTCCTCTTACTCTGTGCATAAACTTAATACAATTAAGCTGAGGAAGGAACCACTTAACCTGCATTGTTTTAAGAGTCTTCAAATTAACAAGACAGTTTGCTAATAATTTAAATTCCTTAATGCGCAAATCACATTCTTATAGAGGTCATTTAGACATGCTATTTATATTTTTGTTGTTTTTATTGATTAAAAGGTTCCAAAATTGAAATGATATAAATCATCTCAATTAAAGATGGAATCAGATAAAATATGATTAGTAGTTAATCATATCTAACCAATTACATATGTCATCAAAGGAAGCGTTGTCAAAACATATACCTAATTAACTCTAGTACATACATGCAATAGTGCAGTTTATAAAGACGTGTTCGGTCTTTTCAGGATTATTTCTATACTAGATGGGCATGGCCCGTGCTTAGCACGGACCCAATATTTTATATTTTCGATAGTTATTTTTGGCTTCTTGGATAATCATTTGGTCATAAAGACGGGCCCAATATTTTATATTTTCGGTAGTTATTTTTGGATGCTTGGATAATCATTTGGTCATGAAAGACAGCACCAAAGAACGATAAAATAGCAGCAAAGAAACACAAAGCTAATTGGATTAAAGTTAGCAGTTGATATATAAAACGGCTAATGTTTGTTATATGCTACAATACAACGTATAGAGTGACAATTACTTCTATATTGTTGCTCAATAAAAGTTGCATCAATTGATGCCAAAGTAAGTCCAGATATATTAGTCGTCTCTTTTTGAGCTTCTTGTCATTTGCAAGGCGCTCTTCGCCTAAATGTTGAACAAGTTAATTAATTTGTAAAATATGTAAGGGGAAAAAAAATAAAATTGCAGAAACTAAATGAAGAATTAGTCCATCTCTAATTAATGTCATACATTAATTGAGCATACACGTATGTACAAAAGCAATTAACAGGAAAACAAGATAAGCCAAAAAATATATATATATATATATACAACAGCTAATGTATTACCAGAGTGAAAGTGAGCAAAAAATAAAGTGTAGCAACAGTTTATCCATAAAACAGTTGAGAGACGGTCTGAAATATTAACATTAGCCCTCAAGTACTAACTTAGCAGGAAATTTGTTAAATGAAATGGATCCTATAAAGGGATCCCTGTCAATTGTCAAAGTAAGTGCCTAAATTAGCGAGCTCATCTTCTAGTTCTATTTACCAAAAACTTAACTAAATTGATAAAATACTTGATTCAAAAAGTGTGAATATTGGCAATGACAAAGCTGTTAACTTCAAGGTATAACCTGAAATTTTTAGACCAAGTCCCATGAGATAATTATGTCAAATAAGCGCAATTCATATCTATGTTCTATATTGACTCGATAACTCCACTATACACCGATAACCATACTTCAACCCCAACAAATTGGGATTGGCTACATGAATCTCACTAATCATTTTACTCAAAATTAAACTCATCTTGATAACTCCAGTAATGTTCATTATAGAAGTTTCAGGAGATGGGTACTACAATTGAAGTACGTCAACATTGAATATATAATAGGCATTATAATCAGAGTCTCCCACTCTTTCTTAACAATTATAATCATAATCATGCCAAATGCTCAGAATAAAACACGAGAGAAATGATAACACGCGAACAAGATGAAGAAATAGGAAGAATTTCATTTAATAGATAACACCACTATAAGCTAAAAGCCATAAGTTGGGAATACCCAATTTTTGGCTTTTGGCTTATTTTTATTTTTTTTTGGTCTAAAGATGAGTTCTTAAAAGCATTTTTTAGCTTTCCCAAATACCACCAAAATTAAAAGTGCTTAAAAGCCAAAAACACTTAAAAATAAATCAATCCAAACACCCTCTTATTTGCATTTGAAGATTTTACCCACTAATAATAATGAATGATAACAGAGCAAAGATAGGTGGAAATTTGCAGAACATCATATATCAACTTCAAATGACCAACAAATTGTAAATAAATGATGGTCGTGAAACCGCATGACCAATAACAGTGTTAACATAAGACTTGTAAAGATTCTAGCATCTCTCTTGTAATTTCTACCTTTTCTAAGCAGGTGGACTGTGGGCATTTTAGTAGCTACTAACTAAAGAACATAATAATAACTTCCACAATAGCTCTTATGTTATATTCTTCGAGCAAAAACATGTGTAGATAGAAAAAGAGTAGGTGAATTTTTTTATTTTTTTTTTATCAGGTAAAACATTTTTTTTGAAAAAAATATAAAAGAATGTTTTGTATGAATTTAACACAGGGAAAATGAACACAATACTAACAAAGTGCTTTTAGTTCAGTCAACTGATAGAAAAAAAAGAAAACTGATTATTGTAGTAACACAGGTATACTATATTATGCAGCCTACTATTCTCATTTCTTGTATTGTTGTTTTCTCTTTTAGTTTGTATGTCTTAACTGCAACAGAAGAAAGGTAATAGTTACTTACACAACATATTAATGACCTCTTCTTCAAGAGCTTTGGCTTTGAGGATTTTCATTTCTATCCATACCATCATTTTACTTTGACCTGCTCTAAATGGTCGATCCTTTACAAGGAAATTCTAAATAAAAATTGAATTAAATTAAATTTTGAATTGATTAAAAGGTTCCAAAATTGAAATAATATAAATCATCTCAATTAAAGATGGAATCAGATAAAAGATGCTTAGTAGTTAATCATATCTAACCAATTACGTATGTCATCAAAGGAAGCATTGTTAATATATATATACCTAATTAACTCTAGTACATACATGCAATAGTGCAATTTATAAAGACGTGTTCGGTCTTTTCAGGATTACTTCTATATATCATGCAAATAGAATTAATATTATGCTTATATGATTGGGATAAAATCTGGTGGAAAGTCTGTTATGCTAGCCTTGTCGAAAAATTTATTTTATTCTATTTGCCACAAATAATTTCTAAATCTATTGAAAATTAACGTTAAAAATTATGCCTGCATTAATGATGTTACAGACAAACTAGATTAGTAGAGGACATCTTTGACATGAATGTATAAAGAAGGAGTGTGCTTTATGATATTATTATCAATGTAATTCAGGATATTAAAAGACAATATTGGAAAATATTTCATTTTTCATCGCTTCAAAGATCTTTAATTCTTAAAAGAGTATTGATGGCAGAAAAAGAACTAACAAAACTATTTGTTAAAGTTTGATAATTAGGAATCCAATCTAAGCTAAAAAATCTATATTTTCTTCCCTTACTAATAGACTATTCGATTTTGATGTCTTCACTATAATTAGTCCGACATTTCCTGATATCTGTCATATGAAGGAATTAGCCGACTTGAAATTAACTTAGAACGTAAAATTTATATATAAAAAACACTCTAAGTATATCAACAAGAAAAGAGCAAGTATAATACTGGTACTTATAATGAATTGATTGGTGAGATAAAAATAATACATTCGATATCCATTGGATAACTTTATTTTGGGAATGATAATGAATACTATTCGATCTCAGAATAATTTTATTCCATCATTTTATTATAAGTGATGGAATAAGTTATTCTATACGAAAGGCGAAACAAAATAATCTAATGAAATATTATAACCCATAAAGTATTTTGTTTATGTCATCCCATCAACCAAACAACCTAAGAATATCAGTAAAAAAAAAAAAGAAGCATAAAAACTAAGCTACAAGGTACTTGTTGCTCGTGTGAGGTAACATGTATGTCGTGGAATTAATCGAGTTGCGTGCAAGCTAACTCAAACACGACAATTATTTTTCAAAAAACTATAAAATTATTGCAAAAAGCAATAAATTATTGTAAAGAGAAAAACCCTAAAAATTGTATGGTATTAATATTTTACAGTTTATTACCAAAAAAAAAAAAAAAAGAGAAAAAGTGAAATTACTATAAAAGGAAAAACCCTAAAAATCATGAAAATAACAAAAAAGGAAATGAAAACCTAAAAACATATATTAAAGAAAGAATGTTTTTTTTAAAAAAAAAAAAAGAAGAAGAAAGAAAGAGATATTAATTTATTTATTTTTATATTTATATTTATATAGAAGTAACAGATATAGATAAAAATATAAAATATAAAATTATATAAATATATATATATTTTTTAATTCCGCCCCTGTTCTACCTCTCAAATCTCTCTCTTTCTAATTTATTTTCTCAAACACAGCTTCCATTATTCACCATTGACAGAAGCTTCAGGTTTTTGCTTCTTTTCTTCGATCTACTCTTTTTATTTCCATTTTATTATTAATTATTATTAATTTAATTATACTATTTTTCCTAAATTTATTATTATTTTTTAGCTTCCCCCCTCCCCCCCTCCCCCTCTCCCCCCTTTTTGTGGTGTTTTAGGGTTTATTTTTCTCTTTCTTGATGTGGGTATATTTTGTAATTTGTATTTGGGGTGTTAATAATTGTAATTTCACTTAATGGGTTTTTGTCGAAATTGGGTTTTTGGTAAATCAGTAATTGATTCTTGAAATTTGGTGATTGGGTTTGGAGTATAATTGAATTTTTTGTTTTGGGGTTGTTCTTGATTTTGTGGAAGTTGGGTTTGAATTAGGGTTTATTTGGAAATTGGGAGTTATCCTAATGTGGGTTTTTAGTTTTTGTATAATTGTGAATTGTAATTTGTTTGACAAGAGGGAGTTGCTCAGATTGTAAGAAACCCTCACTTTCAACCTCAAGGTTGTGAGAGTTCGAGTCACCAAGCGAGCAAAAGGGATGGGAGGTCCTAGGGAGGGGTAGAAAAAAAAAAAAAAAGAGTTGTAATTTGTTATTTGGAATGTGTATAATTTTTTTTTTTGGGTCAATGTTGAAGATTTTTTATGAACTGTATTTTAAGCCTAGAAGTTTTAGATAACTGTAGTGTTCAGCATGTTGCATTGTTTTCTATGAAAAAAAAAATAGATCTTTGTTGTTTCTTTGAATTATTATTATCTTTCCATATGGATAATCTGGAATTAGGTTGTGCGGACTCTTCACTTTTGATGCCGCACCTGTATCGGATTCTCCGAATATACACTACTTTTGGAGAATCCGACACGCACCCGTCAGTGGCGGATTCGGGATTTTCACTAAGGGGTTCAGAAAATAAAATAGTTGTGTTTAGGATTTGAACTTGGAACCTTAAGGTGAATTTAGAACCCCCTCAACCACTAAGCCAACCTCTAATCTTATGTTTAGGAGGTTCAAAATCTGTATATATACATAAAACATTTTAAAAATACCTTATATAGAGAACATAATTTTTTCCGAGGCCCGAACCCCCTCTAGATCCCCCCTCCCCCCCCCCCCCCCCCCCCCGGGCACCCGTTGACATTTTTGAGGAGCCTGGGCAACACAGCCTTACATATACAATTCAAGGATATTGTTAGAACTTTTAGATGTGCAGGTTCAGCCTTTTGCATTGCTTTTACCTTTCTGTTTCTATATTTGATGTGGTTTAATCTTTTTTTTGATGGAAAAGGTGAAGCTTTTAGCAGTTTGGTGGGAGTTGTGAGAA
The DNA here is from genome assembly GCA_031232105.1 of Capsicum rhomboideum. NCBI lineage: Eukaryota > Viridiplantae > Streptophyta > Magnoliopsida > Solanales > Solanaceae > Capsicum > Capsicum rhomboideum. Next base: position 8,811,939 of record CP124711.1, read on the forward strand.
TGGCTTCAAGTGCATCTGTGGAAGCAGGTAGCTCGAGGTCTTTGGAGGCACTGTCAAATGGCCAGCAGAGATGCCAATCTAGTGAAGCATTAGCCGAATGGAGGTCTTCAGAGCAGGTGGAGAATGGAACTCCGTCAACATCGCCTCCTTACTGGGATAGTGATGATGATGAAGATGCAGGTATGCTGCTGGTCATTTTCTATGTTTTTTCTTTTCATACTTTTGAAATCTTCTTTTGATTTTCGAATGATGTTCCTTGCCAGTTCCAATGTTTTCTTTCGATACTTAGTTGAGGGAAGTCGGGCCATTCGTGTGATAGATTGGTAGTTGCTTGCAGTTCTTTCATTACAGACATATCTGCATCACCATTATTCCTTTCTGCAAAAAATTGAGTGGAATCATTGACATCTCCTTTCTTTTGTGGTGTCAGAGTTCTGATTATTATTGAGTTTGAGTTTGAGTCTTGTTGATGGTGGTGTAATTAGTTTAGTGTCTTGTTCAGATTTGCTAAACTGCTTACTTTGAAGATGAAGCAATATCAATTAAAATTGGTTGCTTATGAACTATACATGTCATTGGTGTGCGGACTTTCTCTTGGTTTGTATGCTAGACTACATTAGTTACTCTACCGGAATAGGACTTTACGTAGGGGATGCTCTCTTTTTGTTTTTGTATTCAGGGATCCAAGATTATGTAATTGACAGCACTATCTCACTGCTTGTTTTTTTTCAAAAACTATACTTGTCATTGGTGGTCGTTATGGGGATTTCCTGATCATGTGAATTATTTATTCAGTTCTAAGTTTGACAGAGTGTTCAGTGATCTGTTGTTTGATGGAAACTTGAAGATTTTTGGTTTAGAAAATCCTTTATTTACAGGGTTGTGGCGGTGCTCCTTTTGTTTTTAATCAATATAGAAACTTTCTTCTTGAAGAAATTAGCTTGTTGATTGATGTCTATATTGTTTTGAAATATTCTACAGGAGGGCTTTTATAATTTATAGTTTTATACCCAGTCCTCATCTCAAAGTGTGTTCTTCGGATTCAAGTTTCTTCAACAAGAATATCTATTTGGACTGATTTGACTATCTCATTCAAACCTTGTCTAAACTGCCTACTAGTTACTGGTTACCTTAGGATATACTGTTGGTTTTCAATATAACCATCTCTTGGCCAATATTTCCTGGCTAATTGATAGTAGACCAAACCCACACACATGTTTCTTTCTCCTAAATCAGTTCCATAATTCTCTATCCTTACCTCCTCTACATCTGTAAGGTCTTATATTATCACCAAAGCTGCTGATAATGCATTCCGACCTCCTCTTGATGTCCTTTTTCTAGTTTGTAAATATAAAGTGAACCAGTCTAGTGTCTCAATGTATAAATTCTTGGAGGTTCCAATGATCAACATAAATTCTAGGAGGTTTACTGCTACTGCTATCTCAGACCTAAGCAATAATCTGAAGTAGATTCTACCAGAAGTAACGTTTTCTCTGCAGTGGAATCTAATTATATTATCATTGAAGCGTAGTTTTCTAGAAAAGCTCCTTGACTCCGATTTATATTTGCTTTTTTTTGTTTTGGGGTGGGCGCTGATGTTGTACTGTTGATAAAAAAGAAGCAGTAGTAGCTATCTATAACTGTTTATCAGCCTGCTTTTTTTCCTTCTCAAAAAAATCAGCCTGCTTTCCATAATGCATGTGGTTTTTAAATGACATAACTGGACTCTGTGTTGCGTGTGCCTCTAGGCTGTGAGACTACTACTAGTATTTCTTCAGAAGTTTGTTCCTTACGCTTCACCATCTATTTTTTTTTTTTTTTTTTGAGAATGGTAACATGTCTTACAGTTCACCATCTCTGTCCTTTTGTAACCTTTTATGTGCTTATTGGAAGCCCCTTTGGTTATTTATTCAGTTATCCTCGTTTATTGTTCTTAGGACCTAAACCTTCCGAGCTTTATGGGAAATACACCTGGAAGATTGATAAGTTTTCACAAATTAACAAGAGAGAACTTCGGAGTAATGCATTTGAGGTTGGAGGCTACAAATGGTATGATCTTTGGGAAGAATTATTTTCTGACACATACTTGTACGGTGGCCCTTATATGTGTTCTCATCCCTTTAAATTGGCCGGAAAGAATTTATGCATTCTTATCTTTTTAACTACTTGTAGAACAAACTATTTATTGTTCAATAAGCATAATTCTGTATGTGCAGTGCGTATCAATTTCAAAAACTACGCTAATGGTTTCTCTATGTCTATGGATTTCTACCTGGATAAAGTTAAATGTAGTAGGAATAATTGGAGTTCTCTATTTCTACCGGTATAGTTAGGAACTAAGAAGTTTGTGGAGTGAGTTATTTATGCACATACTTTTCATTAGTTTGGATCATGTTCCGTTGGTTTAGAAGAGGAGCCATGATATAAGAAGGAGAAGAGGAAAGGACTATTCCCCGTGCTTGGTTTTGAATTAAAATTAGGTGAGCACACAACTCGTCCATGTGATAGAAAATTGCGGAGCAAATTGTTTATATGTGCCATGTTAAGATTGGCCTAGATAAGGAGTCCGGTGCAAGATGTAACAAAAGAGAAGAGGAAAGGGTTTTGCGGTGCTTTTGTTAGGACGTAAAAGCAGAGGGACATGCACCCTGTCCAGTAATCTTTGCAATCCTATTTGAAATTGGATGAACGTAAGGAATTTGATCTATTTTTACCTCCCGGTGGATACTTACCTTAGAAAAATATAGGAGCCTCGTTCCTGCACCCTTGTGTTACCTTTTTTTAGTGAGAGATCGCATGACTGCTAACACTGTTAATGTACTCTTAGAAAATAGGCTGACGACTGCTGGAGTTTGATCACTAGGTTATCCCTTTCATTGATATAAAGGTAATCATAGACACTGTTAATCTTGCTTCCTATTAAATTTTGTAGTTTGTGTTCTACCAAGTTTGATATTCTTACATCCAAAATGGGTGTTTACTGTAATCTTGTCTGCCTGTTTATTCCTATTATTGAAACAATTCGCAGTTCAGGAATTATAGAATTACTGACAAATGCTTGTTATGATCAAACTGTTTGCGGCAGGTATATTTTGATTTACCCACAAGGATGCGATGTCTGCAATCATCTATCTTTGTTTTTGTGTGTGGCTAATCATGACAAGCTCCTTCCAGGTGTGATAATGTTGGTAGTTCACCCCAAACTATCTTCAAAGTCTTGCTGTAGCTGTGATGTTAATATTTTCTTTTCTTTTGATAAGAACAGGTTGGAGTCATTTTGCTCAATTCACTATTGCTGTGGTGAACAAAGATCCTAAGAAGTCCAAGTATTCGGGTGGGTAAATCACATTTGGTCTTTTTGCAATGGATCTTGAAATCTTTGTGTGTTCGTGTTGACACAATTGCAAATTTCTGCAGATACATTGCATCGATTCTGGAAGAAAGAACATGATTGGGGTTGGAAAAAGTTTATGGAGCTTTCAAAAGTTTTAGAAGGATTTATTGATGCTGATACCCTCATAATTAAAGCTCAAGTTCAAGTTATCAGGTCTTTTCTCACTTTAATCTGTATATATTCTAATTTTATATCAATTTATGTATCTTACGTTACCTATGGCATGGTTAGCTGTAGCCTAATAGCATGATTTTCCACCACAATTTGCTAGTCTATTTACGCGCTTGTGGACCCTGTTTGTTGTATGTCTGCAATGTTCATGTTAAACATGGTTCTTGACGTGGACATGATGACATTTAGAAATGTTGCTACTTTGCATATAATAAATTTTGTGCCTTAGTTTCCTTTATTTTTGGTGTAAATAGGACCTTGTGGGGAATATCGATGACTTAGTAGAATTCTTAGGAAAAGTGTGAAGTCTTTAACTTTTCAGTTTCTAGCTCTTCCGGTGTCCTCTTGGACCACAATATATAAATCCCCTCTCCATCATATTTGGTGATGGTTTTTTTGTGATATTATGAAATAGTTACCCTTATAGAAAAAAGAAAGAGTTTGAACCCCATTGCTACTTGCACCGAGATAGACCTAGGAGACAAGATAGCCTTTTATATGAAGACAATTTTATTTTGGAGCTTTTGTCTATTTTTTAAGTTTTCAGCTTAACTTTTTTTTTTTAAAAAAAAAAAAACTTTTTATCAGTTTATCAATCATCATCCCCCCCCCCCCCCCATCCCCCCCTGCTTGAGCATGAAGTGCTCGTTTCTTTAGAATAATCTTTAATTTTATAGTATTGAGTATGCTAAGCTGATGTTGTTTTGGATCTCAAATGGTGATCCTGACTTAATCTGAATATGTTTTTTGTTTGTAGGGAGAGAGCTGATCGTCCCTTTCGTTGCCTTGACTGTCAGTATAGGAGGGAGCTTGTTAGAGTATATTTGACCAATGTTGAACAGATCTGCCGCCGTTTCGTGGAAGAGCATCGAGGAAAACTTGGAAAGTTGATTGAGGATAAAGCTATATGGGCGAGGTAAGGTGTAAATTTTCTCAATTGTTTACCTGGTTCTAGATCTAGGGACTGTTAGCCTAGATAGTTCTCTAGCTTCTATTATCTATGTTTTGACGCGTTTTATTTAGCTACTTCAATAGTGGTAATGAATATGGGCAATATTTTGTGTTGAATGACATATTTGTTCCACTTAATCCTCATGAAGACAATGCAATATGTGTTTGCCTTTGGAACATTTTTAGCATTTTGCCAGAACACGTTCTGACTTCTCACTTAACATGGATATTCAGTTTCTGTGCTTTTTGGCTGGGAATGGACCAAAATTCTAGGCGCCGCATGTCCCGGGAGAAATCAGATTCAATTTTGAAAGTGGTGGTCAAACACTTCTTCATTGAAAAAGAGGTTACATCTACTCTAGTGATGGACTCTTTGTACAGTGGGCTAAAGGCTATTGAAGGCCAGACTAAAGGCAAGAAAGGAAGGGGGAAATATTTGGATGCAGAAGAACAACTGGTTCCTATTGTTCGTTTGGACAAAGACGTATTTGTCTTGGTGGATGATGTCTTGCTATTGCTTGAGAGGGCTGCCTTGGAACCGCTGCCTCCAAAGGATGAGAAAGGTCCCCAGAACCGTACAAAGGTAAGTCACAGAATTCCATGGTTGAAGCCCTATTCAGAAATGCTACTAAATTTATGGCTTCAGGCATCATCTACTGCAATTGTGTATTCACTGCTGAAACTATGGGTGCTCACGACTGAAACTGCTGTTAGCAATCTTCTATTTGTCTTTTCTAATATTGGATTTAGGGTTTCTTGTTATTGCTGCTCTAGGATTTATTTCTATATTTTTTGCAAAATCTAGATTAGCCCTTCTATCAAAGGTTTTATAGTAGATTTATGCGCTTCAGTAGTATTCACTATTTGTGGACAAACATTTCTTATGATTCATTGACATATTTGGATACATCTGAAGCTGCTTGTGGATAAGTTACTGCATGTTAGTAAGAATGAGATTGAGAAAGAATTATCAAGTGGTCATGCAACAAGGCTAATAATTGTGAGTGAACTTCGATTTTATGGATGATATTTGAACTGGATCATACTTCAATGCCTGTGATAACTGAAAGAATTATATATGGCCAAGGGTTGTTTAGTCAGAGTCACTTCTCTTACTGCCTCTTTTTTTTGGGTATCACCTACTCCTCATCCCCTCTCTCCGGGGGAAAAGAAGGGAAAGAAAGACAAGCACTTGTTCTTTTCTTCGTAGTGTATAATATCTATCCATTCTCATTTACTTTTCTATTATTCTTTGTTTTAGGATGGTGCTTCCGGAGAGGACTTTAACAAAGATTCCATTGAGCGTGATGAGAGGCGCCTAACTGAACTTGGTCGTCGAACCATTGAGATATTTGTCCTTGCACATATTTTCAGGTAACCATTTTAATCACTTATTTGCTTAACTGTGATCAAATGCAAAACCAACTGGTTGGATCTCTCTCTCTCTCTCTCTGCCCACCCCCACCAAAAAAAGGGTAAAAAGAGAGATCTCGTTGCTGTTGCTATTGAAAGGCGATCTGTGATTCATCGAGTTAATCTGTTGTCTACATTTAAAGTTAGAAGAGGTTACATATATTTTCTAAATGTACTAGGCTACTTGTAAGAAATAGAGAAAGAAGGAGGACCAATGTAGTATGTGATACTTTTGAATAGGTACTACATCTTTTGGATGTAGTGCCTCTGTGGATATATATAGACTAACTGTTACCATCCAAAAAAAAAAAAAAAAAGCAGCTGCATTTTCTGCATTAATGTGGGATGATGTTGTACCTTATCTCAAGATTTGTGTAATGAGCAGCGAAGCTTTTCTATTTGTGTTAACTGTCATACTGGAGTTTTTGATGGTTAACAATGACTTGATTAAAACTTCACCAAAAAAACAATGACTTGATTATACTGATAAAGCACAATTTTCCCTCTGTAGTAAAATAGAGGTTTCATATCAAGAAGCTGTTGCTTTAAAGAGGCAAGAGGAGCTCATCCGTGAAGAGGAGGCTGCTTGGCTGGCTGAAACTGAGCAGAAAGCTAAAAAAGCGTCTGACAAGGAAAAGAAATCGAAGAAAAAGCAGGTACAATTCCTTTTGCATATGTTTATGTTATTTGATTACTCAGTTAAGATATCAGAATTATATTTTATTTTTACGATGCAAGGACATCTATTTAAGTTAAGCTACCAGATCAATGTTAAAAAATCTCCCGTATCTTTTACGTTGTCTTTGTTACAATTTGCTGAGTCTTAACATGGGATGGAAATTAATTTGCCAGCTAAGAAAAGCTGGACTGTTAAATTTATACTTCTCCTGCACAGTGGAATGCTCTAGGCATTAAAGTTTGAGTCTCTGTTATTGCTATTTAACTTTAGGGGACGAGCAACAAAGTTAGTTAGCCTTTGCTTGGAATTCTCTTATGGGCAAATTGTGGTTATAGGAAATGCTGAAGCAAGGAGCTCTTTCTGTCAGATCATGTGTTTATCTTTGGTTTGAAAACCTTGTCATGGCTTTCAATTATTGACATCATTAATGTAGTTTCCACGCTGTATCAAATGATTGCATATTCTTTCCTTGTACCACCTAAATTTTGTTTTCTTTAGAGATATCATCATTGAGCTTGGCTGATAAAAGCTGCTTATGCAGAAAAAACTATATTCACCATGAAATTGTGTAGAAAGCTTGTGTTATAATAGCAGAAAAGAAAATAAACGAAATGAAAGAGGGTCAAGGATAAATTAACTAGAATCTCTGCTGAGATAGATTCTAAATTGTAGATTTTTTCAACTAGTTTGTGCGCAAGCTCTAAACTGTTGATCAAGGGTTACCAAACATATTTGTCTTTTTCGCCTCCTGAAGAAAGTGCTTTGCGGAATATTGTAGATACACTTTATCATTCTTACCTTGTATTTCAGGGTAAACAGAAAAAGAATAATCGCAAAACAAAGGATAAGGGGAGAGATGAAAAAACTTGTATTATTGAGCAAGAGAAGACTGAGCAAGATGGGTGTATTGTAGAGGGAAATGACTACGAGACTGAGGAGCCAGAGGCAACACTGGAAAAACCAGATATGCTGGAAGATGTTTCCGACGTTTCTGATTCAGTCGATTGTGTCCCAGAAGTAAACCATCCTGATTTTGAAGACACAGCTGCAAGTCCTGTCAACTGGGATACTGACACCTCTGAAATGCATCCTTCCACAGAAACTAGCTGCAGTGGGTTAAATGGCCTTTCACCTGCACAGAATGGTAGTTCAAGAAGAAGTCTTTCTGTTATGGATGATAGTTCATCAACATGTTCTACAGACTCAGCTCCTTCAGTGGCTATGAATGCACCTTACAGAGGGGCTTCTTCGAACCATAAAAACCAGAAATCACCTAACAGGTAACCTTCTTTAGAAAAATTTGGCATCCGTAAATATTTTTTATGATGTATGTGGTTTTTTCTAATTGCTGGTGCCTCAACTTTTTAGAGTGGTTAACCACAGAAGCAAGCCAACCAGTAATGCGACTGACTGGGCTAGTGAAATACATAGGCAGCCAGTAGATGCTCTTCCAGATGCAGGGAAGCTAACTAATACAACTGTAAGTTGTGGGGCAATTAGATCCGTGTCTCAGGCTATAGTGCATTCACACGCGCAGGAAGCAGTGAAGAAGGTTTGTCATTTTCTCCCATTATGCATTCATCTCTTACTTCGCTGGAGTTGACTTTATATTATCCTAGAAAAAAAGCTTTGCCGAGGATTGCGAGCTGTAACACTCAAAATTATATTTATGGATCTTTTTTTTTTTTTTTTTGGTTTTGGTTTTAACTCTCTTCCTCTCTTTTCAGCATTTCCTTTATGTTTGTTTATATAGTGAACAAAAGGGGGATGAAAGATGCTAAATAATCTTGCAAGCTGAGTGTCCGGTTCTTTTTCTTTTCGTACAAAAAAAGGGCAAGTTACACATTTGGCCGGTTGGCCAAAATAATTACATTCGCTAGCCCAATATACCAAAAATCTACACTATTTTTTTTTAATCAAAAATGTATATTTTATGTGTATTATTCATTTATATACAAAAATTATACATTTGCTTGCTATTATTTGGTGAGTGGCTATTTATGTCTAATTTCTCAAAAAAATAAAATAACCATGTATTCGTGAAATGGTGATGAACTGCCAATTTCTTTTTTTGGTATGCTCTCTTGTTACTCGTTTGTTCTTTTTGTTAATTAAGTTTCATTTTTTGATTTTAGAGGCAATTTCTTTACTGTGGATGCCATGATTCTGCTTTTGTTGTTTTTGAGTGAATTCCAACTTTCATGCCACATTTTCTTGTATGCAGGAAGTGATAGTTTCACAGCAGAGAAAGCTGACTGAGCCTGATTCAGAGAAACCTCCTTTGGAGAAGCCACATGTCGTATCTCCTCCTAGAAGCCCTTCAAAAGGTCTAGTATCTGCCGTTCCGTCGAAGTCAGAGCTAAAGGTCTCGGCCACAAGTGATCTAAACTCTGTTAAAAGATCGTCTTCGGACAGTCCTAAGCCGACTCATAAATCAACTACTTCAGCTAATTCAGCTGAAACAGCTGTGTTGTTGAAGGGTGATCCTCATAAAGGTATAGAGCGACGAGTGGTGGAGAAGCCCTCAGTGCATTCAGTATCTATTACACCTCAGAACTTCCAATCTCATCAAGTGACTGCCTCTGCGACAATTGAAAAGTTCAAATCACAAGTTCCTGCCCTGTCCAGACCCTTGAGTGCTCCTGTAGTACCTGGGCCTAGGCCTGCTGCCTCTGTTGTTCCCATGGTTACAACATCGCCATTACTGGCCCGCTCAGTGAGTGCAGCAGGTCAATTGGGCTCTGAACCTTCACCAGCAACCCACAGTTATGTTCCTCAGTCCTATCGAAATGCAATTGTGGGCAATCCTGTTTCTGGAAATGCGGTTGGTTTTAGTCAACCCTATTCTCCAAGTTCAATGGTTAACAGTTCGCAGCCATACCCTCAACCACCTTCTCTGATTTCGGGGCCGTTGTTTTTACCTCAGGGCTCAGAAAGAATAGAAACTAGTATCAGACCAACTTTTTCATATGGAATGATGAATCATGATACCCTGCATAATGGACTTCAATGGGAGAGTTCCCAGAGGGACAGCAGGAGCATATCTCGGGATCATCCTTCTGTACTAAACGAGTTTGAAAACTCTGATGTATTCCAGCCTGTAAGTAGAGCCCATGATCACATCCCATCCGAGTTTCCAGCCTGCACTTCTGGGCGCCAGTCCCAGAGTGCACTGGCTGATGAATTTCCACATCTTGATATCATTAACGACTTGCTGGATGATGAGCAAGGCATTGGAAGGACATCGATGCCCACCACAGGCTTTCAAAATTATAGCAATGGGTCACACCATCTGAATCGGCATTTCTCTTTCCCTGGTGATATTGGGATGTCTGCTGACTTAGGTCCTTCGACAAGTTCCTGTAGGTTTGAGAGAACGCGGAGTTATCATGCTGGCATCCAGCATAATTTATATGAAGGCCCTTTTGATAGTGCTAGGGACATGATTCGGCAACCTAGTCCACGATTTATAAGTGGGCAGCAGATTGATGGGTTAGTACCAAACCAGTGGCAGCAGCAGATGATGGGTTCTGATCCATCCTTTCTCAGAATGAGAACTGCAGAAAATGATCCCAGTTATCCATATCACGTCCCTGACTATTCGAACGTGGCTTGTGGTGTAAATGGCTATGGAGTATATAGGCCTCCAAATGGTCTTTAACAATCTATGGATGGCGCTGTCTTGCGTTATAATAATGTAGTAGAGGAGAGAACATTTGGCATTTGGATAGTGGAGCGAGGTTGTAACCCCCTCTGGCAACGAAACATCTTGTAAAGAGTGATTCTTCCCTTGTTGGTTTCCATTTTTATTAGCTTTCAAAAATGTGCCTTTTTTTTTCTTATCACCCCAATTGGGGATTTGATGTTTTAAAAGTTTGGCCTTATCTTTCATCAAGTCTTATTCTAGGATCCCTTCTCTTTTCTAAATCTTGATTTTGAAACTTCCAATGGGGTAATGACTAGGCCTATCGATAGTTTATCCTCATCCCATGTACCAAACGACCCCTTATATATAGTATTGCTATCAAAAGGTCCAGTCCAACGCTCTTCCAATTGCTCAGAAGTGTTTAGGTTATCGAGCAACCGAGATGATTCATCTTAGTCTTAGTATATCGAGTATCTTTCGAAGCCCACAAAGTGCCTCCTGATTATGTCCAACAATTATAAATAGGGGTCGAGATCACTTTCGATAGATATCCAATATCTGAAAACCAAAACTTAATTCACCTCTAATTACTCAAATCTCTCGATTAAACTGTTGTATTATTATTTCTCTTTTCTGCCACAACGCACCACTATATATATACATCAGAACTTAGGTAAATTAAGCTCAATGCAGTACTAAATAAGATCTCTTAATTGTTTCTTCGATTTTGTTCATTTACAATTGCAGTAATTCCTCTACACATAAATTGTTGAACATATATAGAAAACTAGAAAACTTTTTCTCAATTTTCCCAAAAGTGATAGGTATGTGTTCTTTCTTGGCATTCTCTTTCTTATATTATGTCAACTTAAAAAGAGCGATGGAAAGTGGATTTCAAGTTCGATAGTCTTGAGAATCGATTGATCAAAATTTTTGGAAAACATTTTCTCTAAAAAAATAAGCTCGTTAAAAATGAGGAAAATGACTTTCCTAATGTAAATAGGGAAAACAAGTTTTATTAGTCACATTCTATATTGATTATGTTTCCACCCTCCAAGACACCTCATCTTCACCTCCATCCCCCGTAACCCTCATCCCCACCAGGAAACACCCCACACCCCTACCCCCACCTCTCATATCTAAATTATATACAACCATGAGTTAAGTTCCGTAACCCTCATCCCCACCACCACCCCTACCTCCCTCCCCCGCTCCCCCACCTTTTGAACACAAGAAAATAAGTTTAAAAAAAAAAAAAAAAACTCAGTTATTTTCTTTAAAAATATTTTCTTTTCTACCGAACACACCTCAGTATACACAACACTGACTAGATCCAGTAGTAATTCTCGGAGAATCATACATCAGCCAACCCACGTTCAATTGTCATGCATGCACGTAAATAATTGTGCATTATGAATGTTTTCGCTTTTCACGTCTCAATACTGCCACTTCATGATCTCTGTTTCATTTTATACATTCATATTTGACTGAGCACGAGGTTTAAGCAAAAACCGGGAGATTCTTAGAATTTATCGTCTCAAACATTTCGTAATAGTTCTTCTACGGCTGTGAAAGCATAAAACGAGAAGTTTAAAGTAAAAAGATTATCGAATGTCGAAAATCATCCTTCTTTGAAGATTGTGGAGTTATGTTTGTACGTAAATACAATAATTATGTAATATGTTGAACTTTTGTGACTTATTTGAAGTGAAAAATATGAAAATGGGTATTTGAAGTTTTTCGATATACTTCTCTGGGTTGTTCATAACCTATATATTATGAATGAAGAAGGCCTTTTTAAAAAAAAGAAATTTTTTTTTGATGGTCAGACATATTTGGTGGTGTGTTGTCGTTTGAAAATTCAAATGATTTTTTGTGCTCAAGTATTTGTGTCTTTGGATTTGTAACAAATTTAGGGAATAACAATCCAACCTTCTAATTACTTCTTACTACGCAACATTTTTGCCAAGTCAACACTCAGGGTCGTTTGGTAAGACGGAAAATATTTTTCATCAAAAATGTTTTCTTGAAAATATTTTTTTAAGAAAATAAGTGTGTTTCTTAGTTACTTATTTTTTCTTGTGTTCGATAGGTAAGTAAATAATATTATTTTAAAATATTTGTATATAATATAGACAAATATTATGAGAGATGTGGATGGAAGGTAGGGGTGGCGGGGATGGAGTGAATATGAAGTGTATTGGAGGGTGAAGATGACATAATTAATCAATGTCGAATGCTACTTGTGAAATTTAATTTTCGCTACTTTTATTATAAAAGTCATTGTCCTCATTTTTACAAAGCTTGTTTTTTTAGAGAAAATATTTTTCCAAAATTTTGACTAACAGAACATTGAGAAAATCAATTCTTCCATACCGAACACACCCTTAATAACAAATTTTGCCAAAGTACTCAAACAAAAATAATACGTAGTAAGTCATTAGTCATTGAAACACGTTATGATTTATAGAAATACCTTGCCTATAAATACACTCAATGACATCTCATAGTCCCAAAAAACCTCAAAAAGAATTATGGATTCCAAAAGAAGATTCATTTCATTATTTATTATTGTCTCTATAATTGTTTTTACTACAAATACCTTATTATTATTATTAGCAGAAGGTGCAATAAGGCCATTATCTATGGCCGAATTGATAGACAAAGAAGCCATTCTACTAATGACATCGTTGCCTAGAGGTCGAGTTCCACCATCTCCTTTTTCTCCTTGCACCAATATTCCGGCCGTGGCCGCAGCCACGGTGGCTCTTGCCACTAAAAAAGACGGATCCTGAATTTAAACTTTAAAGGTTTGAGGTCGAATTCCACAATCTCGTTCTTCTACTTGCACCAACATGCCTATCCATCCCCGTGACGCGCGGCTCTTGACATTTCAACTTGTGAATGTCACCTGGCGCCTACAATGCCTATTATACAGGCGAATTCAGAATTTAAATTTTATAGGCTTGAGGTCGAATTTCATCACAATACATTTTATTTATTGGGTTGATGAATTATTATATTTATTTAGTGAATTTCTTAAACACAAAGATCTAAGTATTGAGTATTCAAATAGGGTAAACTAATTTTTTCAAAGTTTTAAGATCATGTGTACATGCTGACCACTAGTATATTGTGCATGCCCGGTGCATCTTGAGACCGTGGCGGTGAAGTTTCACATTGGTGGTTAATAAGACCAGTGATCTTTCTGCATCGAAAAATACTTTATGTTTAAATGATTCTCCCTCTGTTTCAAAATAGTTGACCCTTTTTTTAAAAATATTTATTTCAATTTAGTTGTCCCTTTTATAAAATCAAGAGAATATTATTAAGTTCTTTCAATATTACTCTTATCATTAAATGACTAAACAAAGCATATATACTCAAATTTATAATTTCAAAGCATAATTAATAAGGTTAATTTGGTAAAATAAATTCCTAATAATTTTTTTCTTAAGGGGAGTGTCAAGTCAACAAAGGTCAACTATTTTGAAATGGAGGGAGTACATTAAAAATTAAATTAAATTAATTTTATTGGTACTTAAACATAATTTCAACTAATAGTCACTTATTGAACTCTTCAAAATTAAAATATCAATACTATGTAATCAATGTTGTTTATTTTCAAGATTAATTAATATTAGGAACAAAATGTGAAAAAATAATTAATTTTATCTTAATTTTGTAAAACAACAAATACTTTTTCTGTCCATTTTTACTTGTCTATGTTTGACTTGACACACCCCTTAAGAAGCAATAGATAAAATGATAATTTACTATATCACCCTTATTTGTTGTAAGTCATCTAAATATTGAAAAATAAATAGTATTTAATAATAAGAGTACAACAACAACAACAACAACAAACCCAGTGTATTCCCACTAAGTGGGGTCTGGAGGGGTAAAGTGTACGCAGTCCATACCACTACCTCATACGAAGTAGCAAGGCTGTTCTAATAATAAGAGTAAAACAGATATAAAATAGTGAATTATCTCTTCGTTTTTTAAACTGAAAAGTAAAACTGAACATCTACATATAAGTCTTTAATTGATGTTATTTTTAATAAAATTACATATACTGGCCTCAGGAGGTCGGCCGGCACATACATACTATATTTTATTTATTTTTAATAAAACCGACCTACTAATATTTATTTTTTTAACAAAAATATTACTACTATTGTTGATTTTCTGGACCAATAAATCTTGTTAAAGTTATATATTGCTTAAAATTTGTAATATTATATAATCACAAACATTTATTTATAGAAGGAATATGGAGATATGCGATTTATTAATAATGCACGTTAGGATATTCCGATACTTTATTTAATAATTTTGATTTGCTCATTTTGTAAAAGCTGAGGAAGTTTTGATAGTACTCATAAATTGTGGGGGTGAAAATATACAATTTAAAAATATCCTCTTTTAAAATATTTTGAGGGAGGACGAGAGAATTACAAGGTGAAGAATTGAACCCTCACTAATAATGAATATTATTGTAGTCAACCAACTCAATTTAAAAAATTCAATTTATATGTCTAAATAAAATTTCAATTTGATTCTCAATCATGTCCAAATGAGCCCTTAATTTTTTTCAAGTTAAATATAGATCCAGACTCGATTCAATTTCAAATGCATTTTTTTCAAAGATTAATATTTTTAAAATATCACATTATTTTTATGTCCAAAATATGGATAACTTACAAGTTTTTGAACGGATTGCTTCTATTTTTGAGTGGTATTTATTTTTTACCGCTTAAATTAATAGTATTTAATTTTTGTCACTACAACTCATTTAATAAAAATATGTGGGCTAAAATATTTTTAACTACGACATAATTTTTCAAGGCATAAGATTAGAGAAGTTTGATCTTGTCTGTGCAAAATTTCTGTAATAATAAGTTATGTCTTAAACGTAACTTTCTGGGTTCTAAAATAAGATTTATGCCTCTATTGTACATAAATTCTATAAGAGTCTATAAACTTCTTAAAACATAATGTTTTTTAAATTAAATTTGTACAGTGCCCCTATTGACCTAAGTTTTATAGAAACACATAACTTATGGTTATAAACTAAACTTATACTTCTAACGATATAAGTTTTGCATAAATTAAGAGGTATTATAAAGCATAACTTAATATATTACAATATGAAAATATAAATTTTGTGTTGTAAATTTTATTTTATTCTTATTAATATAAAAAAAAATTCAATCACTTGAAATTCACTTAGGGCTCGTTTGGTATGGGGATAAGGAATAACTAATTTTGAAATTAATTTCAAAATGAGTTTATCACATATTTGATTGAGATAAAATTACGAAATAACTTATCACAAAATCAGTTATCCTGAAATTATAGTGTTAATTTTCATCCCGCATTAAGGGTTTGTTTAATTAGAAAACAAGTTATCACGAGAGTAATTATTCTGGGATTAGTTATCTCAGGATTATTACCTCACACTCAATGTGTGATAACTATTAAACTATAATTTCAGGATAACTAATTCAAGGATAAGTTGTCCCTCAATTTTATCCTAACCAAATATGGAATAAAATCATCCTAAAATTAATTCCAGAATTAATTACTCTCTCTTCATTTTTAAATAAGTGATCTTTTAGCTTTTTCATTTGCACCTAAATAAGTTATTGTTTTAAATTATCAAAAAATCATTAATGATGTTTTCCAATTTTATCCTTCTTTTAATGAAGTCTATTTTACATAATCAATAAACTAATAAAGAATTATATTTTTCTAAGGTATTTATTAAAGGGAAGTTAATAAAAATATATTTTGTCTTCTATTAATGAGTACATTTTTAAAGGGGTGTGTTCAAATTAAAAAAATTATTTATTTAGGAACGAAGAGAGTATTCCTTATCCCTCGTACCAAGAGAACCCTAAAGGATCGTTTGATTGGAAAACAAGTTGTCTTAGGATTAGTTATCCATATTCAATGTAGTATAAAAATAACACTGCAAACTCAAAATGAGTTATCCCAATCAAACATAGAATAAGTTATCTCTCCTACCAAATGAGTCTGAAAGGTGAACTAACAATTCCGAGATAACTAATTATCTTAGGATAACTTATTTCCCGATCAAACGAGCCCTTGTGACAGCATTCCCAAGACAGAACACTATAAAAGCTGAACACTTCCTCTTCCCTTCCAACAACAAACTGCAAACTCAGTTCTCCAAAATGGCGGCACCCCAAATAGTCATCAACAACAACAAAAATCAAGAACAAAAAACAAACACTATATATCCAAACTACTATTACATGCGAATGGTTGGCAAATTCTGTATAATACCAAAACCAAAGATGACTAAAATCCGTGTTAGCTTCAAAGCGAAATACCCACTTAAGGGGGTTGTGAAGATTAGGTGTTATGATACTCTACGTGTGTTTCTTGATTTTAATAATGAAGAGGATTATGAAGCTGTTTTGTTGAAAGGAAAAGTTGTTGTTGCTGGTGCTGATATGGAGGTTTTTAGGTGGACCCCACAGTTTCATGATCATCAATTTGTGAGTGTTGTTTAATGTTTTTTTGTTTAATGGGTGTTTGTTATGATATTAGAAATAGGTTTTATCTAGTTGGTATTTGATAATTAAATGGCAAATATAATTTGAAAATATTTATATGTAATCTAGACAAACACTAAATGGTCGTTTGGTTGGAAACAAGTTATTCCGGGATTAATTATCTCGAGATTAACTATCCCCGAATTAGTTATCCACCTTGAATCCCGGATGAGTTATCCCATGCATTTTATCTCAACCAAACATGGGATAAGCTCATCCTAAAATTAATTTCGGGATTAATCGTCCCTTATCCCTTTTACCAAACGACCACCAAAGGTAGGTGGGGTTGTTAGTTGTGGGAGAAAGGGGTGAGAGGTGGGGCAAGGGAAGTGGCAGTGGTGGAGCCTGGATTTTTAGTAAGCGGGTTTGAAATATGTAGAAGTAAATACACTGGAAGTTGAGGGAATTCAACATATATTGTATATATATAAAAAATAATTTTAACTTTGTACATATAGTGTAATTTTTCTATCGAAATGGGTTCGGATTAAACCCCCTCACTCTTACCTAGCTCCTCCTCTAGGCAGGGGAGGGGTGGGGGTGATGCAGGCGGGTCATGGAGGAGGAGGATGAAGTGGGGCACGGAAAGAGCGAGTAGGGGTGAGTGTGAAAGGTGGGCAAGGGTGGAGACACTGTGGATTGTGGGGGTTAGAGGTGGGGTAGGGACACTGGCGGAGCCAGAATATTTACTAAGACGTTCAAAATATGAAGAAGTAAACACATGAAGAAATCAGAAAGGGTTCAACATCTAATATAGTATATACATAAATAACATTAATCATGTATAAAAAATGTAATTTTCTGCCAAAGGGGTACTTCGGATGAACCATTCGGCCTTACCTGACAACATCTCTTCGGAGGTGGAGTATGTGTGGGATGGGGTTTGGGTTTGGCTGAGAGATAGGGATAGTAGGGGCTGCGAATGGTGAGTAGACAATCAACATATAGTGTCACTTATTCTCCTACTTCCACGAGGGATGTCATTATCTTGAATTTGGAGTAACTGATTTTCTTAAAAATAAGTAATATTTATCAAAATCTTTTGACCAACCAATCATGAGAAAGTTGGAACTGTATTTTGAAAAAAAGGTTCTCCTCCATACCAAATACACCTTCCATAGAACCTATTTGACTAGACAAGATGTTACACATGTCATTACATTTGTGTGGTTATGTTACAAGACTTTTGAAACTTGTGGTATGACATATGACATAACATTTGTGTTGCTATAAAGAAATGTCATTAAAGATAAAGTGAGCAGCTTAAGTTGATATGTTTTTTCTTGAGCCGAGGATCCATCGGAAACAACCTCTCGACTTTCAAGGTAAGGGTAAAGTCTGTGTACACTCTATCCTCCCCAGACCTCACTTGTGGGATTACTCGTGAGTATGTTGTTATTGTACTTAGAAAGGGTTGTTCTTTGTTGAAGAAACTAAAAAGGAAATATGATTACATAAGCTTGAAGGGAGGGAGTAAAATATTTATTTTAAGCAAGGAAGGGTAAACTATTGTTGGTCCTAAGTAAAGGAGGAGGGATGTGTAATTTGCCACCGCTTGAAAATAATTAAATTTTGATGAACCTTGATATGTATAGTGCAACTCATTTAATTTGCATGAAGCCTGGTTGATTGCCTGAGTGATTTTTATTGTAAGTAAAACTCTACTTGTATGAGTTTGAAGTTTCACTAAGTATAGTCCGTCTCTAGCAGTGGCAGAACCAGGAATTTATACAAGGAGATTCCGGAAAAAAATGTCACACATGAGATAAGAACGTATGACCATTGACCTGAAGCAATTTTTGAACCCTCTTTGCCACTTTACTCTAACTTTTTTCTTATATGAAGAGCAATTTTACCTTTGCTTGGAAATGCCATATTGCAACTATAGGAGATGCCGGACCAAGGAACTCTTTAGATCTGAGCTTTAGTATTTGCAATAGTTGCACTATCTTTGGAGTGATAACTGAGGTCTTGGCTTTTAGTCAGAGGCGAATCTAGGATTTTCAGTGCATGGGTGCACCACTAATAAAAGAAGGAAAAAATGTAAGAAGTGGGAATTGATCCCAAGACCTTAAGGTTATAACTCAATATTCAACCAAGTGCACCATTTAGTATTTTGATAGCATGGGTGCCAGCAGTTATTATTATACCAATTTTAGAAAATACATACATAAAATATGTAGTTTTACCGAGAGACCACGGGTTCCCGTGCCCCATTTTTAGGCCTTAAATTCGCCCCTGCTTTTAGTTATTGGCACCATTAGTGTAGTTTCTATGTTGTATTAGACAATTGCATATATAACTACTGTACTGCCTAGCTTTTGCTTTCTTTGGAGATTTCATCATCGAGCTTAACTGGAAAAGGTTTCTTTATGCAGAAAGACGTTAATAATTGGGAAAATATGTTGTAGTAATGCAATATAGAAGTCTATCAACAAAAAAAGTTAATGCAATATAGAAGAAGTAAATCATCAGTTGTTCTTGGGTCTGCTTAAAAACAAAGATCTAAAAAGTTAAAAATTCAAATGAAAGAGCGGTAAAGAGAAAATTGTATGGTGCTGGGATAAATTTTAACCAGTTTGTGCAGAAGTTCTTAGTTGACAGTTTTTGTATGAGTTCCAATAATGCTAGTGAAAATTCTTAATTCTTTTTGCCTCCTGAAGAAAGTGAATAGTGTATCGATGTAATTTTTTATGGTTACCTTGCAATGCAGAGAGAAACATTTGGTGTTATGGAGCTAGATAATACCAAAGGAGATGAACATATTGGTGGTGGAAATGAGTATGGGACAAAGGAGGCAGAAGCATTACCTGAAAATCCACTCATACAGAGAGATGTTTTGTGTATTTCTGATTCAGTAGATTGTGTCCCAGAAGTAACTCATTCTGATTCCGAGGACAGAATTGCAAGTCCTGTCAATTGTGAATCCTCTGAAATACCTTCTTCCATGGAAATTAGCTGCAGTAGGTTTAGTGGCCCTTCATCTGCTCCATACGGGATTGCTGGAAGAATTCCTTCTGTTATGTATGAAAGTTCATCGATGTGTTCCAGAGACTTAGTTCCTTTAAGGGGAACTTGTTTGAACCACAACAACCAAAAGCCTTATAGCAGGTAATCTTTTCTGCCATTCATTTTTGATCCAGATTTGAATATATTTTAATAATGTCTGTGGTAGTTCTAATAATTAGTGCTTTGACGTTGAAGAGGGTGGAATTATGGAAGCAAGTCAACTAGTGAAGCAGCTGACTGGGCTTGTGAAACACTTGGTCAGCCATTATATGCTCTTCCAATTGTTGAACGCCATGAGAATCAAAAATCAAGACTTCCGATCGAAGTGCAATATTCAGCCTCTATGGGATACCCAACAGCAAAATTTCCAGCGAACTACTGTGAAAGCTTAGTACCTGGTTATAAGCTCACTTTGATTGGGAATTTCTCCTATAGGAGACCGAAAATGAAAGAAATCCGGATTGATTTCAGAGCAAAGAACCTTCTGAAAGGCCAAGTGAAGATTAGGCATTGTACTTATCGACAAATATTATTTTTATTCACCAATGAAGAGGATTACTACACTATTTTGTACAAGAGAGCGTTCATTCTTGCTGGTGCCCTCATGCAGATTTCCTGGTCGTCTCCAGATTCCCACCATGAAGTAGTGAGTACTTTAAATCCAGTTTGGGTACATCTATCGTTTTTATCATCGCACCTCTTCTAATGGAAAGCTCTGTCATAACTGGTAGCTGCCATCGGAAAAGCTTTAGCCTTTGTCTTTTGCATGTCTATGGCTTTTGATTTTGCATGGATATGATATCTGAACTTTTTTCTATTTACAGTCTATCTCATATGTTTTTGTGACGATACCAAAACAGTGTTCGGCTAGAGGTTTGTGTAGTAGAAGACTTACTACGAAACCAGACTAAGGAGCTCTTAGTGTCTGTGCTCTAGTATTTACTTTTGGTGTAATATCTTCGGTTTGGATATTTATTTCAATTTTTTTTAAAGCTAGTATACCACCAGGCATAGTACCTTGGTGGCTTGTTTTATTATTAGTAACAAAAGCTCAAATAGGAAAGCACAAGGGTGGCCAGGCCTAACCTTACTGTCCTAATGAGGAATCATGGTTATCCTGGAGGCTTATTAGCTTTAATTGTTGTCATCATAGTGTAATTTCTGTGCGGTTTTCGTCAATCACCTATACTGCTGTTGTACTTCCTAGCTATTGCTTTTATATGAATTGTTTTTATTATTGGGCTTGACTGATTAAAAAAACGGCTTATGCAGGAACAAAATATTCATCCTGATTTCAGATTCAGTGATGCAAATCCTGTTAATTGGAATACAGACACCTCTACACTGCATCCTTCTATAAATGGCCTTTCGGCTGCACAAAATATGATTGCAAGAAGAAGTCCTTATGATGTTATGCATTATAGCTCATCAACGTGTTCCACATACTCAATTCCCCCACTTGTTACGGATTGGCCTTACGGAGTGACTTCCTTGAGCCATAAAAATCAGCAACCACCTAGGTACGTTCTGTGATTGTTTTTTTTTTTTGCATCTTATTGAATTTCTTTCATGATGTCTGTGGTGGATCTTATTTCTGGTCCTTCGACTCTTTAGATGGTGGAACGACAGAAGCAAGTCAACTAGTGGTATATCTGTAAGTTGCGAGGAAACTAGATCCAACTCTCAGGCTATTGCACTTCCTTTGTTGGAGCAGCAAGTGCTGAAGAAGGTTGATATCTTCTCCTGATTTTTTTAATCTTAAAAGCTTTTATTCAGTTCCTTTTTTTTCGTCATTTCTTTTATGTTGGTGTATAGATTGAACAAGAAGGAAATATAAGAAAAGAGAGAATCTGTGGCAAGCTTAGTATCTCTGTCTTTTGCTAGCATGCATGCTTGTTCTTCCTTTGTTTATATGTACATTAAGCCTTTCCCATTTAAAAAGTTGGAGGAAAAAAGTTATTTTCTACAGATTTCATGATTATGTGTATGTCATTTTTTAATGACTTCCAACTTTTGTGTGACGTTTTCTTGTTGTATGCAGGAAGTAGTAGTTTCACATCAGAGTGAGCTGACTGAGGCAGACAGAGAAAGACCTTCCGTGGAGATGCCAAATGCAAGTTTTCCTCCTAGAAGCCCTCCAAGACGTAAAGGCTCTGCCATCCAGGCGATGTCCAAGTTGAAGGTCTCAAATGATCCTAACTCAGTTAACAGATCGGTCTCAGATAGCTCCACGCTGACTCAGCAATCGGCTACCTTGGTTAATTCAGCTGAAACTGATGTTTTATTGAATGCTGATCCTCATAAAGGCATAAAACCAAAAGCCACGGAGAAACCGTTAGTGCAGTCAGTTTCTATTACAGCTAAGAATTTCCAGTCTCATCATGTGACCGCCCCTGCTACAGATGAAAAGCCCATGTCACTACAAGTGCCTGCCGTGTCCCAATGCGTGTGTGCTCCTCCAGTGCGTCCACCATTGCCATTATTGGGTCATTCAGCAAGCGTAGCTGGTCGATTGTGCGCTGATCCTTTAACATCTACAGTCATTTATGTTTCTCAGTCTTCTCCGAAAGGAATTGTGGGCAGCCCTATCTTCGGAAGAAACGAACAAGCTGGCCATGAAAGCACCTTTCCCAGCCCTAGCAAAGCCCTGGATCAGCAGAGTCTTGCTCAGCAGCATAACCAACTCAATTTTACTGCCAGGATAGCACAATTACAACCACCATCTACAGCCTCAGTAAGTGAAACTACCAGCTCAGTCCGATACCGAGAATGTCTTAAGAATCATGCTGCAAGCATGGGAGGACATGCTGTTGATGGATGTGGAGAATTCATGCCTAGTGGAGGAATAGGGACCCCAGAAGCCCTGAAATGTGCAGCTTGTAGTTGCCACCAAAATTTTCACAGGAAAGAGATCCACGTCCACCCACAGATAGCCGACGTTGGGTCACATTCTACGTTCAGTCAACCGAGAAATATTAGCAGTAGTGACAGTATACAAGACCAAGCCTCGATTTCTGCTCTCACACGGCAACTGCAGCAGCATCATTCATTGGTTAACTCTTCACAGCCTTATTATTCTCAACCACCCTCGCCTAAATCTAGTCCAGTATTTTCACAACAGGGCTTGGAAAGAATAGAACCTAGTTTTATTCGACCAAGCTATTCATATGAAATGGTGAATCATGATACCATGCAGAATGGACAGCAACGGGAGTATTCCTGGAGGGACAGCAGCAGGAATATATCACGAGATCATCCTTCTGTACGAAATGAAAATTGGAATTTTGATATGTTCAAGCCTTTAAATAACAGAACCCCTGATCACATTCCATCAGATTTTCCAGCCTGCCCGTCTAGATGCCAGTCTCAGAGTGTATTCGCGGATGAATTTCCACATCTTGACATCATTAACAACTTGCTACATGAAGAACACGGAACTGGACAGACGTTGATGTCCAACTCAAACTTTCAGAGTTTGAACAATGGATCATCACACCATCTGGCTGCGCGTATCTCTTACCCGAGTGATATTGGTATGTTTACAGGTCTAGGTGCCTCAACAAGTTCTTGTAGACCCGAGCGTAATCTCTCTGGTCTTTAGATTTGGAGCGATTATGCCCTTCTTTGCTACCTTTGCCATTTCATTAGTGCTGAAGTATGTTAATAGCTCCTTTTTGTTAAATGTTTATGGTGGCAATACTAATTTGTCAATTTGATTGGGAGGTGGTAATACAAGTAGTTTATGGGATTAAGGTAATACTCATGTTGGTTGAAGGGAGTTTCAAGATTATGAGACCAAGAAAGAAACTGTGATTGCACTGTTCTTTGATGCTGGCCTATGCATTTTATTTGGTACATTATACTATGTTAAATTATGTGTTCATCTTATTTAAGAACTCGAGGGGTCGTTTGGTAGCTGATTAGAGTTATATAGGTATAGTAATACATGGATTGATTATGAGGAAATTTATGTATTATTTTATGAAGAGTAGTTATTTCACCTTCTATCATGCGGAAAATAATACATATATATATTAGTTATGCAGTTTTCTAAATTACAAACCGAACACCATATTAATTTTATTCATTAATAACTTACCCTCTAATCAACTATCAAACTTGGTATTATTTGTGGGATTGGGATCCAGTCCAGTACCATTTGGTCAAGTATTGTTCAATCGGTATTTTAGATCACGCCACATCATCAAAATGAAATCGGACGGCTCCAATTTATTTGTATTAAAATATAAAAAATAATAACCAATGGCTTTATTATGAAGATTGAATTATGCTAAATTTAGCTTGAACGAATAGATGAAAAAAAGGCAACAACTGCTGTCCCTCTTCTCTTTTCTTCTCAATAATCTCAAGCTAAGTTGCTCGAACTCGAGTGTAGGTGTTGGATATGAGTGAGGATGTATGTAGAATTCTGATCCTTCATGGTCTAAATTTTAAGATTTGAAGGTATGAATTTAGGTACGGATACAAATGCAGAAATTCGACTAAAAATAATTCAAATATTCAAAAATAATTATATCTATTCTGAATTTGTCCATTGATTTAATCAATCCAAAACTTGATTGACCAATCCAAGATGGATTATATAGCCATACCCACAGCCCCGTCGTGTCGATACGAATATGGCACAAAAAAAGTGAAGAGCACAAACAACTTAGATCTAAGTATACATCCCTCGATAATAAACAAAGCAATTAATTTCAAAAAAGAAATAAAATCAAAGCTATCTCAGCCTAAGCCGTGTGCATAACAGTCTCTCCAACCTCTTTAATTTGCTTCTCCATTACTAAGCAATCTCACTAGTTTCTACAGGAAGATAGTTTTGAAATCTTTTATTTGAAGTAAAAAAAAAAAAGGAGAGAGGTAGGAAAGAGAAAAGGACAATGGATTATCTTTTGTATTTTTAATACAAATAAATTGGAGCCATCAGATTCTATCTTGATGATGTGGCATGATCTTAGATAGTCATTGAATAATATTTGATCTTTTTTTTTTTTTGGTAGGAAAGATAATTTGTTATAGATAACAAAAAGATCTACAGAGATTACATTAAGACATTGCCACCGTGCTGCTACTACGGGCGTTAATATGTAGGCCTAACACAGTACTATCAATACTACGTTTGGTACTAGAGCTTGCCAAAGGTAGTGCAAGTCTGCAAATATATACATATCCACGTCTATCAGCACACAAAACATCCGTCAAGGGTGGTGGAGGTTCCCAAAACAACGTAGTAGTTAT
This sequence comes from Capsicum rhomboideum, assembly GCA_031232105.1. Classification (NCBI taxonomy): domain Eukaryota; kingdom Viridiplantae; phylum Streptophyta; class Magnoliopsida; order Solanales; family Solanaceae; genus Capsicum; species Capsicum rhomboideum. Next base: position 8,837,048 of record CP124711.1, read on the forward strand.
AGTGCTTCCAGTAGTGGTGGCGGCCATAGTTGCTAGTCTATCCGCTAGTCGATTTTGTTCTCTGTAGATATGGACAACCACCGGATCATTCATCCTCCGGAGGAGGCACCTGCAATCATTGAGCAAGGATGAGTTACAACAAGATTTATTGGACAAAAGTACAGTAATAGTCATAGCATCTAAATTGATGTGTAAAGGCTTCAAGTTATGCTCATAAGCGAAAGTTAGGCCCGTAAGAAGACCATGAAGTTCAGCATTTAGGACATAAGTAGTATAAGTATTTATTCCCTCAGAAACCTAGAAGCCAATCACCATGATTATTACGAAATATTCCACCAAGGCCACACATATTAGTCTCTTTATCAAAAGTTGCATCTGTATTAAGCATAAAGTAACCAGGGGTAGGAGGATTCCACTTAATGTGCAACGGAATTGTAAGCCTCTTTGGTTTTGTTTACCCGTAAGAAGCCAAAATTCCTGTGCCAAAGCTGTAATGCTAGCCATATTAACAGAGAAGAGAGTGTGTTCAAAGAGGTATTTGTTTCGCATACTCAAAATAACCCACAGGCAGTAAGAAGTAAACACCATGGATGAAACAAAGAAGCCAATGAAAGGGGTGTGGTGATTGACTCCAAGAAGACGAACTTGGGAGGCTATTCCTAGATCCGACCATAAGGTTGAAACCTTAGAACAAGTAAGAAAAAGATGCACATTGGTTTCCGCTTCGCGAGCATTGCATAGTAAGCAGATAGGAGATTCTATGTAGGATATGTGGTGTAAAAACTGGCCGTAGGAAGATGGGTATGTTTGAGTAACCAAAGGAACTGTTTTATTTTGGGAGGAAGGTGAAGCTTCCAGATCCAATCAAAAGACGGGGTTGGAGCGGCAGCTCGATTAGAGATTTGTTCTTCCAAAAGAGCACTATAGCAAGAGGCCACGATGAAGGTGCCCGAATCAGTTAGCCCCCATGTGATGCAATCATAAGAAGTCACAAACTTGGGGAAGTAAACAGATTGAATGAGCGATTGTACGGAGTAAGGCAATTCAAAGGAGAGGGTGGAAAAATCCCAAGTATGATTCCGTCTATAACAACTTATGGGGGATGATAAAGCATGATGGGCAAGAGGACCTTGGACGAGGCTACGGAGCCTAAGATTGGGTCGAACCCATGCGTCATTCTAGAAGTTTACGTGATCACCCCAAGCCAGTTTCCATAAGAGACCTCTTTGGCAAAAAGACCAACCTAAGGAAAGAGTTCTCCAAGACCGTGACACAGCCGTGGAGGTGGTCCGTAATAGAGGAGAACGATAACATGAAGGCGTAGTACCCCAGCAAAAATTACGTTTACAACTTTCCAACTCGCTAACTAGGAAGGACAGTAGCTTAACAAGCTGCATGACATGGCTGTTTGGAATAGAATTAAGGGTTGAACGTATAAGAGTTGCTCTACCGGCAGAGTTTAAAAGGTTAGTCTTCCAACCCGCTAGCCTATTCCTAGAGTTATCCACAATATATTGAAAGTCTTGCCTAATGGGTTTGCTTAAGAAAATAGGGAATCCCAAATACTTACCAAACTCACGACCTTCAGATAAGACTAATTTGATAAAATAAACCCCTAATAAATATTTTTTAAGGGGAATGTCAAGTCAATAAGGGTCAATTATTTTGAAAAGGATTGAAGGGATTAGGTCTTATGATTCTCTACATGTGTTTCTGATTTTAACAAGGAAAAAAGGTCATATTTGTCATTGTACTCTTAGAAAAGGGTCATATTTGTCCTTCGTTATACTTTTGGGTTATATTTACCCTTGTCATCCAACTTTAGATCCACATTTGCCATTGAGTTGTTAAGTCTTGTGTCTTCACTTTTATTATCCTACGTGGGGCCTACATGGATTTATCTATTCACAATTAAAAAATTATTTTCTATTTAAATTTCAACCCAACCCAACTCTTGTTAAAATCCGACCCACCCAAATTTTGAAAACCCTTCTAATCCAAAGGAGAATTCTCAATAGGATCACCATGAAGAACTTCACCAAGATTCTCGGCACTGTCAACAATTTGTTGTGGCGTTTAGTAACGAAGGGAATAAAAGGAGTAAGGAAGTTGTGTTTTTGTAGAGGTCAACTTGTAAACTTTCACCATCAAAAAACAAAAAGAGAGGTGAAAAATCATCCACAAGAATTCAATTTAGACAAAAGAACATAATCTTTGGCAGATTAACATAGAAATTTTATCGGGCTGAGAAGCTTTTCAAATTTGGATACCGGATAGAATCATCAAATAGGAGAAATATTTCACAATTGAGTGGGTCGGGTTGTATATGAGTCGAGTTAGATCGGTCTTTAAAATTGGGTGAGTCGGATTTTAACAAGAGTTGGATTGAGTTGGGTTAAAATTTAAATAGAAAATAAATTTTAAATTGTGAATAGATATATCCATGTAGGCGCCACGAAGGATAATAAAAGTGGAGACACAAGACTTAATAGTCCAAAGACAAATATGTATGATATTGAATGACAAGGACAAATATAATTTAAAAGTACAACGAAGAACAAATATAACTTCTTCTTTTTTAAGAATATAAGGATAAATATGACCCTTCTCCCTTTTAACAATAAGGAGGATTGTGAATTTGTTTTGTTGAAACTTGAAAGTAAATGTTGTTGGTGGGGAGGTTTTTAGGTGGACCCCCGAATTTCATCATCAATTTGGGAGTGTTGTGCGATGCTTTAATTACTTAATTATGATATTAGAAATTGGCTTTATCTACAAATTTATCAATTTGTCTGTATGGTATGAGGAAAATCACTAATATTCTGTTATTTGATAAGTAAATAGAAAATATAATTAGTTATGCAGATTTTTGAATTACAAATTAAATATCATATTAATTTTATTTATGAATAACTTACCTTCTAATCAACTATCAAACATGATATTATTTATGCAGAATTTAATATTTGCATACCCCATCTGCAAATCAGCTACCAAATGACCCCTAAGTGGTTATGGTATAACAATTTTTATTTATTTAGTTACAAGGAGATTTTTTTTTTTTATGTGTGGCATTGAGATTGAACCCGGGGCATTTGCCTACAACCTATTGATATGATGTCGAATTATGTAACCACCTCATTTAAAATTTTTTAGATGAAACATGTTTGTTTAATTAAATTATGGCTTTAACACGAGCTATATGTGTATCTTAATCCAACAACAACAACAACATACCCAGTGTATTCCCACCAAGTGGGGTCTGGGGATGGTAAAATGTACGCATTTCATATCACTACCTTAGATGAAGTAGAGAGACTGTTTCCGATAGATCCCCGGCTTAGAACAGATAACAATAACAAACAAAAGTCATAAAAACAACAAGAAGAAGAGATAACACATCGCTATATACGAAAAGAGGCAAGACACCCACAAAGTAGTACTAAAGGCTATTTATTCGAAGTTACAAACATCTTCAAAACAACATGAACAAGAATATGCCCAAGAAACAACAAGCACTGATACAAACAAACTTTTATTTGATTTGATCATGTCAATCCATATCAAGATAAAGAAGAGAAAAAGAAAATTGGAAAAGATATGTTTGATGTACACACATAAAAGAGATAAACGAGGCTAGATAATTACTCTCCCCGTTTCAATAATTGGTGTTTTTATCTTTTCATTTTATTTTAAAATAAGTGATTCCACATAATCAAGAAGATTAACAATATTCTTTCAATTTTATCCTTATTTCAATGAAGATTTTTATAATCAAGAAATTAATGAAGAACTTTATTTTTTTCAAGGAATTATTAAGGGTAAGATAGTAAAAATACATATTACTTTTTAGGAATAAGTAATCTTCTTAAGTGGTGTGCCAAACTAAAAACGCCTTATTTTGAAATGGAGAAAGTATATTATACTACCACTGTTTTATTTTATTTGTCTTATTTTTCTTTTTAGTAATTTAAAAAAAAATGTATCTTTTCTTTTTTGGCTACTCTTTAATTCTAACTTTTCACCCGACATGTTTAAGATCACAAGATAAAATGATATTGTGATACATTCTACATGTCTTTAATTTAAGACCACAAGATTTAAAAACTTTTTTAATTTACTTTTCTAAATTTCGTGTCGGGTCATAATCAGACAAATAAATTAAAACAGAAATAGTATATAATATGAATAAGCACACATTATTTTATTTATTTTTGAAATAGTAAAGTACAATGAAGGCACTATAGGACTCCACACTATTTCTTATTTCTTGGTGCTGCTTATTCTAAATCTTCCATAGTAGTAGTAGTAATAGTAGGCATAATACACAAATATGCCCTTTAACTTAACCCATCGTTTAATCTTCTGTCCAACAACAAACTTCCATGGTGGGAGTTTTTGTAACAAAGAGTTTCCGGTTAACAAGAACAAAAACTCTACCACATACAAAGTTTCCCGGCATAGGCATATTAGGGAGTAAAACCACAACATGGGCTGCATGATTTTCCTTCTTAATTGTTTTCTTAGCAATCCACACTGGTTTCCCAACAAGTTCTGGCCATGAGTGCTTTCCTATAATATAATATATGTAATTATTATCAGAGAAAAGAAAATTCAAAACATAACCTTGAAAAATATATACAACGGGTATATATTAGTATTAGTATTATTAATACTATAAGAAGAAGAGAGAGTAGGGAGCAAATTCAAAAGAATGAAGGGTAAACGTAAAGTATTCCAATTTTTCGAGTTTTATATCTGAACTATCAGGTGCGAGAGTGTCTTACCTGAATTATCATCAACTATTTATTAAAACACACTTCAACTATTAATTGGTAATAATAATAAGAAGAAGAAGAAGAAAGAGTAGGGAGCAAATTCAAAAGAATGAAGGGTAAGAAAATACAAGTATAGTATTTCTGTTTTTCGAGTTTTATATCTGAACTATCAGGTGCGAGAGTGTTCTAACTGAATTATCACCAACTATTTATCAAAACACACCTCAACTATCAATTATTCCCAAAACACAAATGATGGTGCTATTTCGGGAAGGAAAAGGAACAATTGATAGTTGAGATATTTTAATTTTGATAAATATTACTTATAAAATAGTTGATGATAGTCCAAGTATGAAACTCAAAAAAGGATACTTTAGGTGTATTTTAGACTATTAACTCAATTAAAAATGACAATATATCATGTGTAAATCCACAAGTGGGATCTTCTTAGAAAGGTAGAATGTAAACATATTTTACCCCTATCTTTTAGATATAAAGAGGATATTTTCAATAAAACCCCAACTTTAAAAAGATATTTCAAATTAATTTAAAAAGGAAAATATAGAAATGAAAGCAGTAACAAGAGAACAAATTAAACCTGTGCAAGAATCAGTCAGTTTTTCCACTTGATTTTCTTTTGCCACTGGAAATTGCAACACTTCTATCTCATCACTCACATCTCGTGCCATCAGAGGTTGAAACACTGTAATTAAAATAGGGTTTATTAACGGGAAAATGCTTCGTAAATATTTCTTCATTTTCAGTGTTCGAACTTGATATTTCTGATTACGAATAAAAGGATATCATCCGTTCCGTCAGTGGTGGAGCCATAATACTGACTACAGATTTAGCAGAACTCAATAACTTTAATTTATCTCAATCTCTATAGTTGTGTTAAATCGAAACTATTAACCCATCGACCTATGCTTTCATCTTCCATAGTGATGAGAGATTGTTAAAAAAACATTATTTAATATGTATAAATAATTTATTTGAAATTCAGTAAATTAAAAAAAGAATTGTAGTTCTGAATCCATAAACTAAAAATTCTGATTCCTCATATGCATTCCGTCATATCGGTTAGGACTCGTTTGGTGCGAGGGATAAGAGATAACTTATCCCGAGATTAATTTGAAGATGTGTTTAACCCATGTTTGGTTGGGATAAAATGCAAGGATTAGTTATTCCGGAATTGTAATGTTATTTTTATCCCACCTTTCAGGTGGAAAACAATCTTATGATAACTAATCCCGTGATAATTAATCCCATGAAATCTTGTTTCCCAACCAAACGAGGCCTAGTGATAATAAGTTATAATTGTTGTTTAAAAATAAGTAGAAATATATATGCATCGAAAAGGGAAAGAGGCTTATTAACTTACATGATGCAAGAAGCAAGAAAGCAACCATGTGAGATAACTTGACCATACTCTTTCCTTCCATTATATTGCCTTAATTGTTATTGCTTTGAAAGAAATCTAAATACTGATGTGTTAACTCATTGGTTCCATAGGGATATTTATAGAGAGTCACCCACCTTTGAAAAGTCACTACAATTTTCCTTTTTTGAAACACACACTAATGTCTAATTTAGTTTTGTGTATTCTTTTAGGCTCGTTTGGTACGAGGGATAACTAATTTTGTGATTAATTTTAGGATGGATTTATCCCATATTTGATTGGGATAAAATATAAGAGATAACTTATCCCAAAATTAGTTATCCGAAATTGTAGTGTTATTTTTATCACATATTATGGGTGGAATAACTAACTCCGAAATAGCTAAACTTGGGATAATTAATCATGGGATAACGTGTTCTTGACCAAACGACCCATTAGATTATTCCATCACACGGGTATTATTTCAGCACCACTATTTTTTGATAGTTGTGTGCTTGGAGTAACAAATAGATGGATTAAGCTGAAATTTGGGAGTGTTAAAATGATTTGAGTTAATAAATGAGAGGATCAATAATTGAACGATTAAAAGTCACTTTAGAATAGATTAAAGCGGTCGGGTCATAACTCAGCTCGTTCAATTCTTATTAATATTTTAGTATCCAATAAAATTAATTTTTTTTATTTGTTCTTTTATAATATTTTAGTATCTAATAAAATGAATTTTTATCTTTAAACTATATATGATAATTGTTTTTTCTTGATATGTATGTTAAAAGTGACTATTAAAAGTGAACGGAGGGGATATTTTTTTCCATATGTTTATCCTTAGCATTAATTAATTATTTTCAAATTATTTTCCAAGATTTAAGACTTATTAAACATCTATTAATTTGAATATTGTAGTAAAACTTTCATATTAATCATTATTCCTTAAGGAGTATGTAAAGTTCAAAGTAGATAAGTATAAGTGAATGGAAAAAATATTTTTGAGGCAATGGGAGTAGTACAATTGACTTTCGATAAGTGAAAATTATAACATAAATTGGGATCGAGGAAATAATTAAATATCCAGATCTACGGAGTAAATGCATGTCTGGTACTTATCATTATAAAATCACATTTTTTGTGTGTTCTATATACTGATAAAAGATTATAATGATTAAAATCATTTTCTAGGGGACCATAGTTTTTTTTTTTTTTTTTTTTTTTTTTTTTTTGGAGCTGCTCTCCCGTTAATCTTTCCGTGAGTAAAATAACGGCAGCCTGAAAAGGGACTAAAAGTGCACGAACTTGATAAACAATGAGAATTTTTTTTTCCCCTAGTAATCAAGATGTTATATCCGCTTAAATGGGAATGACATAACTTGACACAAAGTTTAAAAAAAATAAAAAAGATTTTTGTATCTTGTGGTCTTAAATTAAAGTTATGTCAAATGTATCAAAATATCTTTTAATTTTGTGATGTTAAATATGACACGTGGAAAGTTGAAATTAAAGTGTGGCCAAAACAAAAGGGTCATCCTTTTTGAAGAGGACTAAAAAAGAAAGTAGATCATTAAAGAGCCTAATTTACCCTTCAAGTATGTGAAATGGTATAAATATACCATTTTTTCCATCTTTGGTCTCTAAAATGTCATTCACATTCATCTTTGGAGGCCTAATTTGCCATTTTCCTTAACAGACCATTTAATAAAAATAATTCAAAAATTTATTTAACACGCGACAACTTCTTATTGATTCAAATTATTATTAACCAACAAACCTGATTCTTTCTTCCTCTGCTTCCTGATATCTTCTTTCAGTCATAACATAGTAACAAGATATATTCCACCACATATAGAAAACTTGTTCCGTTCGACAACTTTTTTTATTTAAAAAGTTCAATGCAATCAAACCAAAATAGTTCTATGTATTAATTAAGATAATTGAAAATACTCGAACACGTAAAGGGATCAAATTTCTGGACTCTCATCCACAATAACTCGTAAAGGGATCAAATTGGGTTTAGTTGGATTCGATTGAGTTTGTTGATTAATTGATTTTTGATTAATAATAATTTCAACCAATAAAGAGGTGTCACGTGTTAAATAAAAAATTTAATTATTTTTCTTAAATGGTCTATTAAGAAAAAGGACAAAATAGACCCCAAAGGTGGATGGAAAGGATATTTTAGAGCCCAAAGATAGATGAAAAGGGTATTTTAGAGCCTAAAGGTGGAATAGGGGTATATTTATACTATTTCTCATACTTGAAGAGTATATTAGACCCTTTTCCAATTTTTTTAAACGAAGAGAATAATAATTAATAGGGGTCCTAATTAATATGCTTCATTACATATTAGTGGCAGATCCCTTTGTCTGCAATCAGTATCTCTAGGTGAGGGGGTAGTACTGATGATATTACAACAAAACGTCATTTTATTTAAATTTGATTACTATTATTTTATGTAGTTATTTAACACTAAAAATAATATGAAAAAAGAGAATAAAACTCTTTTAATTAGTTAAAATGGACAAATTAAATGAAGCTAGCTAAGTCTCTTATCAGAATTGATATAAATTTTCTAGGAGAAGGCAAAACTAATAAAGTAAAAGAGCGTAAAAAATAATATGGATAACCTTCAGCCTAATAGACACAAATTAATTATGTCCATAATTTATATGAATAATAAAAAATGATAAAATTAGCCATGAATATATATGAGTCACACATTTTAAATTGTTAAATATTGAATTGATATGTAGTTCCAATTGACTCGTGAAAAATCTTTAAAAAAAAGAGAGACAAAATGAAGAGATACTAAAGAAAATTTAAAAGATATGGTCCCCTATAAAATGTTTTTATTCATGAGTCATTTTGTCATTTTATAAAACACAAAAAATGTGATCTACGATTATAGGTATTCGTTCCGTCTCAATTTATATGACATTTTTTGGATTTTGAGATTCAATCAAGTTTATCTTTGATCGTAATTTTTTCATATATCTTTTAAATATTTTGAACTGTCAGTTATTGTGACTTATAGTACTTTGTACGTAGTTTCCAAATATATATATTTTTTAAAAAAAATCATGAAGATTTCATGCCCAAATTCATAGTCAAACTTAAACTGTTTGATACTCGAAAAGTGAACTCATTAGTATGCCTTTCAATTTACTAAGTTGCGTTTGAATTAATCCAGCAATTTTCTACGAACCATGCATGCATTATATTTAGAAAAAATTACCTAATACCACACCTTACTTTACCTTAACTATTTAAAATCCCAGCCCTTTTTATTAATTACGAAAATCCCTGATTTACCTTTTTTCTTTCAAAAGCTCGGATACATCACTGTCTTCCTTAAAAATTCAGATAAATCCCATATCACACGGTTACTCCCCCATTCTCGGCACAAAATCCCCTCCTCTCTCTCTCCCTCTCTCCATAGCTCGCACTTCTTTCTCTGGAAACCATGAAATTAAGAAATCTTCAATTCTTGTTCTTGTTAACCCCATCATGTATTATTATTAGCTCACAAAGAAATTAAATCTGGAGAGAAACAACAACAAAAAGCTAAGTTCGCCATGGAAGAGGTAACTCAAATTCTGGAGATCAACTTGATCTCTGCTCAATCCCTCAAAACTCCTGTCACTAACTTGTGTCGTATGCAAACTTACGCCCTTCTCTGGATTGATCCTGCCGATACAAAAGGTGATAAAGGTGAAGATACATCACGGGACCCTCTCGAAAAGGTATTATCAGTATGTATCAGGGTAAAAAAACATGAAGATACATTAAAGAGGGGACGAAGCTACATTTCGCTTGTCAGATTTCTGAATCTGATACATTGAGTCTCCCACAAGACAAAGCTTCTGATGCCGCAAGGCGGATTGAGGAGGAGGCATTTGCTTCTGCTGGATCTATGGATAGCGGTAATGATGGCGGTATTGAGATACATAAGAATGACGTATCTCTATGATGTATCTGGTTGAAAATATGATAAAAAATTATATTTCGAATGCTTTTTTACATTACCGATGCATAAGATTTATGTATCGGAATGAGATATGTGTTATTGATACATAAGAATTATGTATCGGACTGAGTGTCTCTTGAAAATATATCAAAAATTATGTATCGAATCTGTGTTACTAATACATAAGAATTATATATTTGGTTGCAGTGATTTTTTGGTGGACTTGTGTCTGAATTTAGGTGGAAGGTGGTGTTTCACCGGTTGGCTGGTTGGAGCGACGGTGGTGGTGCGGTTATGTTTTTTTCGACTGAGAAGAGGAATTTAATTTTTTGGTATTGGATTCAGCCGGAACAGTGGTCAGCGATTGAGGGGTTTTCGGAGGCTGTTTTGGATCTATTGTGGTTGCTCCGGCAACGCAAGTTTGTCGGAGATGTACGATGCTTGTTGTTGCTTGAAGAATCACGATCTTTTTTTTGAATTTCAAATTTTGAACTGATTAAGAAATTTCGGGGATCCTCTGAAGAGATTTTAATGAGAGTCGCGTGATTTGCTCCATTAATTGAACAAATTTTTGTTAATTTCTCAAAAAGTGTATTGGAGGTTAGTTATGTATCCGAAAGTGGCAAAATAAGGGATTTTTTGTAATTTTAATAGGAGTAGGGATAGGGAGTAATTAGGGGTAAACTAGTTGGGATTTATGTAAGTTGCCCTTATATTTACTCTTTAGATCTAGATATCTACCTACTCCCTCGATCCCAATTTATGTTATAAATTTCACTTATCGAGAGCCAATTGTACTACTCTCTCGCTGACAAGAGGAATTTCTCAGATGGTAAGTATTTTCCACTTCCAATCCTGACGTTGTGAGTTCGAGTCACCAAGGAAGCAAAAAGGTAAGAGCTCCTAGGGAGGGGGTTAAAAAAAAAAATCAAACACGAATGTACTACTCCCTCGCCCCAAAATAATACTCCCTTTATTCACTTTTACTTGTCTACTTTACAATTTACACGACTCATAGGAAATCTAATTTTATTACATTATCCTTATGGAAAAGAAGTAATAAAACTCTCTTAATTCGCAAAGATCAATAAGTAAATTGAAATATCTATTTTTAATATAGGGGCTAACTAAAACGAAACGGAAGGAGTATTTTATAGTGATGGAAGGGAGGAAATATAAAAGAAAACAAAGGAAGAGATGATAACAAAAGTGAAAGAGCTATATATGGTCCCCTAATGAAATGTTTTTTAGTCACAAGTTGATTTTGTCAGTACATAGAACACATAAAAAATGTGTTATAAGTGTAAGTAGTTGATATATTCCTCCTAATTATTGTAAATCCAATTTTTTTCTACCAACTATGCATTTACTCTTTAGATACCTCTGATATATATATTATTAAGTAATTGACAATATTATTGTTTCTTCTTTTTGTATTGAAATAAGAGGAATTATTCAGACTTTTATAAACTAAAACGATTATATATCACATTCCCATTTTGAGATTTTTACTTACTAAATCAGTTAGTAAAAATATATATATACAAAAATAACACATCCTTAAGAAGTAGTAACAAATATAGCACACATTTTATAACAAGTATATCATATTAAAAAGAAAAAATAAATATAATAATAAACCATATTAAACATTTGTAACTCTCTTAGTTAATTAAGGAATCTATTTCTATCAATGCACTTTTATTGCACCCACTCTTTTCTCACTCTCCCTCAATGTTTTTTTTTTAGCTCCTCCAGCGTCTGCGTAAGGCATATTGGAAGCAGATGCTAGGGGAACTTATTTTGTTAGAAAAATTGCCATTTCGGACAATATTTCCCAGGGCCGGGATGTGGCCCAAACTATATTTTATTTTGACACCCCAACGCCTTTAGTCCATGGACAAGGTTTAGGGGCTAACTCTACTTAAGTTTTATTTAATATATCTTGTTTTACCCAAAAAAAATAAAAAAATTCAATTTATAACATGTTAATATAGTATTTGTAATATACACTTAAATTCTAAAAAGGAAATTAAAAAAATTGTGTTGATATAGAAAGAAATAAAATGAGAACACAAAAAAGAGATTCTGATAAAAAGAGAAAAGAAAAATAATATTTTAACAACTGTTTCTAGCACTAATGGTTTAATTTTTTTAAAAAAATATATTATTTTTTTCTGTTCATTAAGGGTTTATTTGGTTATTTGATAGGAGGGAGTTACATTTTTTATTTTGGTTATTTTTTATATACAGTATTACTTTTTGTGCTAAAAACATTTTTAGTCTTTTTAATATTGTATATTTACGTAAGTTCTCCATCATTTTTCGTTATATATACCAGGATTAAAATAGAGCAACTCTCGAACTTAATGACCATTTTGATTAAAAACATATATTTAGTCAAATTATCCCATTTAAAGTTTTCCATTCATAACTCTGTCATTAGTCAAATTATTTATAAAAAATATTCATTTAGTCGGTTAGGGAAAGCTGATGATGCATGGGGCCTTTGTTTTTTGGATAAATTACGTGGCGTAGAATACGTATTTACTATATTTATTATTTTTAAATACATTAGGACTGTGGGAGGGGATTCGGAGCACTTTCCCGGGGCCTCGTTCCTAAAAAGCCTTTCCGATTGCCTCCGCCCCTATCTCTTAAAGCTACGGCATCCCACCGATCCCCGCACGGAATGAATCGAGGAACTAAGGACGTTTCCAATAGGCCGGCTTTCGAGCCCAAGCCCCTTGTATAGGTTGGGCGCTTGAGCGCATCTTTCTCATATCGATCAATTCCAATAGACTTATTGGAGGGTCCCATTGGCGTGCATCCAGTAGGAATTGAACCTAAGGAAGGGGAGTATCCTTCCAATGGATCAGCTTCTACGACGATCGGCATAAAGGCATGATTAGTTCCACAAATCTCACTGCACTGACCATAGTAAACTCCTTCTCGTTGTACCGAAATAGAGGTCTGAAGACGATGGGGTTACACCAAGGATTTGTTGGATTTTTATTTAAATTAAATTAAGTAATAAAGTGTTTTAAATGAAAAGAGGTGTCTTTATGAAGAGGTGCCTTGATAGCCTCTTGTCATGTGTATTCGCTGGACAATTGAAGAAAAACAAAAAAAAGCCAAGTAAAGCAGCCATGTAGAGTGCCGCCAGTGAAAATCGGTGCTTCTAAAATTAAAGGTTTATGGCATAGCTTGTATTAATATAATTATGATGAGTATTGAAGCATTTGGAGAAGAGAAGATATTAATATTCTCTTCTGGTAACCATAGTAGAAGAGATGGGCATAGACAAAAATTTTGGATTTTGCTTTCTGTTTCTCAGACACCGTTTCATGCATTAGCCAAAGCATACTCAAATTGTTGCAAGAGAACAAACCAACGATGGACATAAAGAGATTGAGGGATATATGAAGGCTGTCCGTAGTATTTTTTGAGATGTCAAAGCAGCGAGACATGTTTTGAAGAAGTGTCAACAAAAATCGGGTTTTATTTTCTTAACCCTACTTGTTATTTATTTATGAATTTCTGCCCTTTGTGATTTGTCTGAATTTATTTTCATAAATATTAGGGTAGATGATATTCTTGTGATGGTCTTCAAATGCTTGATAAATTTAAGAATTATATTTTCTTGTGTGATTATTGTGATTCGTTTCTTGCATAAAGATCATATGTGAAGTTTATTGTCAAATTGTAGGATGATATAAAAAAAAAAAATTGTTTACAAGTACGTGAGTATACTTGAAAATTATTATAAATATGAGATCTAGAGAACATGAGTTAGTGAATTCAATTTTTTCTATATGTGATATGAAATGACTCTTGATATGTTTAAGGTGTGGGGGGTGTTTGGCATGTGATTAAAAGTCAATATTAGACTGAGAATTATTTAATATATATTTGAAGAGCATAACTTGAGATAATTAGTATGCCTTCCACTTACAATTCTTGATGGGTATGTGATATTATATGATAGCTTATCAATATATTGAGTGTAAGACTTGATACAAAAGTCATAATTGAAGCAATGAGGTTCTATTTTTCACATTTATAATGAAGGATCTTGGAAAATTGATACTATGTTGTGTATCAAGAATAAACAAAATAGTGGGGGTTATATGTTGAGTTAATCTCATTAGATTGAGAAAGTGCTAAATAATTTAGTCAATTAAATATAAAAGAGACCAATACCCTATCTGATCCGAGATCGAATTTACTAATAATGATGAAAGAATTGTGGCTTAACTTGTGTAAACAAGCAATATTGGAAGGGCCAGTAGCCGAGTTCTTGTTTTTCTTTAGAAAACTAGAGATTTGAGAAACTCTAAGTTTCATACTATTTTATAGGGATATATCGATACAGGTTGGTATCGAATATGTGAGAAAAATAAATTTAACACATGATGAATATTTACCTTGTGAGGAGGTACAATTTCTTGAAACCAAGAAAATTTTGCATTAGTAGAAGCAAGCAAATTAAAGGAGTTGAGTGGTTGAGGGATTATTAGAGAATCCATTGATTTTGCAAAATATGAGCTCAATTTGTAATAGCCAAGCCACTCTAACTCGAGCATATAAAGATTATTTAATGAGAGATCAAAACGCATAAGTTATTAACATGATTATGTGAGAAAGTTGATTCAAGATGGAATAACTTCTATCACATTGGTGGAGTCAAAAGAATTTGACTAATCTATTTACTAAACTTTTTAAAAGGAAGTTATTGAATAAAACTTCAAGTTTGATTATATTAAAACTCCTTAATTAGATCCACCAGTAATGGCAACCCTACCTAACACTATGAAATAAATAGTCATGGGTTCAAAGGGTATAACAAGTTATTGACATGTGGATGTTTCAGTACTTAAGTAAGAGATATACTAGTACTGGTTGTCTTAGATTGGAGGGTTGAGTTCTAATACTCTTAATGAGGTTCAGTTCAAGGAACAAGTGTCTCAAATATGACAAAGACACTGAAAGAACTTCACCTATATGAATATAGAAGTGGTGTCGTTTCGATTGAGAGTTGGAGTTGCTCTCATAAATGTTCATGAATTTTGGATAGCACATGGCCACAAAAGTGCTAAGCATGTTGAGTGAAAAGCAGGAATAAAATGTTTATGTGTGTAGTGTCACCGATGTTATCACAAGGAATAACACGTTCAAAGCTATTATACTACGTGGAATTTTGATTTCGTCTTGTGGCATTGCACTAAGGTACTGTTCAAATCGAAAGATACATTACTCTATGCGTGAACATAACTTGATCTTTGTGTCCTAATTTATATTAAAACAAGTGGGGGATTGTTGGATTTTTGTTTAAATTAAATTAACTAATAAAAGTGTTTTAAATGAAAAGAGGTGTCTTTATGAAGAGGCACTTTTTAGTGGAAGGTTGTGTCCTTTCATTATTTGGATTCCACCTATTCTATTTAAATCCTACTTCCTCCTACTTCTAATGCAATCTTTTACAGAATATTTTACAGAGTCTTTTCTTCTCCATAAAAAGATCAAGTTGTGATTTCTTGCTTTCTAGAAGAATTTCTTCACTATTTGCTTAGTGCAGAATTCAATAGGCTTGTCATATCCACTAAAACTATTTGTGTATAATCCTATAGCAATCTCGCAGAGGAGAGGGAGCAAATATCGTTTTTAGGAAAGCGTTTCATGCGTGTTTCAAGCCTTAAATCATATTGTCAAGCCTTCATCTTGTGTTCTTCTTCGTGTAAATTTTGTATGTGTTCATGGAACATATTTTCAAACAGGATCGACTCTTAGCCCATTTCTATTTGCCTTGGTGATGGATGTTTTGATGTGGCAAATTCAAGGTGAGGTGCCTTGGTGTTTGCTTTTTGCGAATAATGTAGTCTTGATTGATGAGACCCATGGTGGAGTTAATGCTACGTTGGAGGTTTGGAGGCAAACCCTAGAGTCTAAAGGGTTTAATTTGAGTAAGTCCAAGAAGGAATATTTGGAGTGTAAGTTCAGCGAGGTGTTGCATGAGTCTGATGTGATTGTAAAGCTTGATACTCATTCCATCCAAAAGAGAGATAGTTTAGTATCTGGGGTTTATGATTCAGGGGAATTGAGAGATTGACGAGGATGTCACTCATCGGATTGGGGTAGGATGGATGAAATGGAGGCTCGCTTCCGGTATCTTGTGTGACAAAAAGGTACCTCCTAAATTCAAAGACAAGTTCTACAAAATGGCGATTAGATCGGTTATGTTGTATGGGGCGGAGTGTTGGCCAGTCAAGAAATCTCACATTCAAAAAATGAAGGTGACGGAGATAAGAATGCTACTGTGGATGTGTGGGTGTACGAGGAAAGATAGGATTAGAAATGAGGTTATTCGAGATAAGGTGGGAGTGGCTTCGGTGGAAGCCAAGATGAAGGAAGCGAGGTTGAGATGGTTCGGACATATGATGAGGAGGAGCAGGAATGCCCCAGTGCTGAGGCGTGAGAGATTGGCTAGGGATGGATTCAGGCAAGGTAGACCGAAGAAATATTGGAGGGAGGTGATTAGACATGACATGGAGCAGCTTCAGCTTACCGAGGAATGCATGACCCTAGATAGGAAGGTGTGGAGGAGGCGGATTAGGGTAGAAGGATAGTAGGAACGAGTGCGTCAGTGCTAGTAGGTAGGAGGACTTTGTTATTCGTGTTAGTAGCTATGGTACTAGTATTATTTCAGACTGTTGTATCGTTTGCTGTAATTACTTGGTAAATCTTGTTTATGGTATTATTGGGTGTGGTAGTTTCTATTGTATCTTTTCATTTTACTATTCCTTTTCTAGATTGTTTTATCTTGAGCCGGAGGTCTATCGGAAACAGCCTCTCTATCTCACCTCTGAGGTAGTGGTATGGACTGCGTACACTTACCCTCCCCAGACCCCACTTGGTGGGAATATACTAGGTATGTTGTTGTTGTTGTTGATTTTCAAAAAATTATAATTTTTAGCTATATTTTGTATTTCATAGCATTTAATTTTCAGATATGAGGCTCACATTTTTTCTCACTCTCTAAAAAAACACTGAAGTCTCACGAAGACTACCCTTCGTCTTTCTCACAGATTTGATCAGTTTTTCTTATCCATGTATTTATTGATACATGTTTGATACACACCTGTACTTGTTGATATATGTTGTATTTTGAATGATATATGCATTCGAGGGCACGTCTGGCTGGATTTTTCCACCTTTATATTCGCTGATACATCTATGAATTAGAAGTACTTGCTCATTTGTAATCTATGTCTTCTTTTTCTTTTCTTTTTTTCAAATATTGGGGGTAGGGAAAGGGGAAATAGGGAGGGGACTACAATGTTTTCATAGAATCTTGTCTTCATTTATACATACAATCTGTATTCAGGTTTTTGTGTTTCTCGTATTCATTATAACACCAACAAATATTATAAAAAAAAAAAAAAAAAAAAACCTTTTGTATTCACAAAATCCTGCATGTCTGTATACCAAATTTTAGTATGTTTGTATCCACAAAATATCGCATTCAAACTGTATATATATATATATATATACATTATCTATGCGCAAATGCATATAGGTGATACAAGGTATATAACTACTAATATAAGCTATGATTTTTAAATTTGAAACTATAGTTACGCATAGTAAATAACATCCAAACTATAGTGTTTTATGAAATTTGCCCTTGTTCTTTATACAAAGCCCTAATCCAAAGGAGGAAGATGTTGGGGGTGAAGTTATGGGTGGCCAAAATTAATCAACTGAACATCCTTCATAGAAAAAATATATTATTTTATATGTCGTAAAATATATGTTACTTGTTATTAATAAAGAATAGACTTGGAACATCCTTGCATAGCCCAATTTGAACAGCCTATTGGAATTTTGACTTTTGGTCATGAGATTATTCAATTAAGACAAACGACTAACAAATACTTCTTCCGTTTCGTTTTATTTGGCACTTGTTTACTTGTACATCCCTCAAGAAAATTTTAATTGTTGATATATTTTTACTAAATTAACCTTATTAATGATGTTCAGGAACTCTAAACTTGATTATTATTATTGTATTTAGTTATTTAATATTAAAGGTAGAAAAAAAAAAATACTAACAAAATTCTCTTTATTTCATAAATTGAATAAGTAAATTAAAACAACTATTTTTAATATATGACCAAGTAAAATGAAATGAGGGAGTAATGCACAATATGTAAAAAGAATTAATTAAGGAGAGGATATTTAACTAAGTCACATATTTTTATTATATTATTTATTCCAAATACATATATTCCCTTCATTCCTTTTTCGTTGTTATGATAAGGTTATGCATAATCCTTAAAAAAAAATTAATTAGGTGTGTAATTTGACTAATATATTCCTTATTAATTCCTTAATCTTTGTTTATTTTCATGCCTCTTAATTTTTCAATAAGTAATACTAAGCCAAAGTTGGAAAAAAAAAATAATCAATTCTCTTATGAGTTTTTAAATTGATAAGTATTACAGTATTTTGGAACAACTATATTTAGAATATATGAGAACTAAAATGAAAATGTAGTAGTAGTAGAGTACATGGAGACATTGTAAACAACACGAATCCTAATAATTTTTCACATGTGGCTGCTACTTTTTAAAAAAAAATTCAAAGGTTCCCTCAAAAAGGATTTAATAGATAAGTCAAAGGAGCATAGAGGGAGCGAAATGCCGCATTAAAATACTTGAAGTGAGGGATATATCCTTATGTTAGAGTTTATGTCCTGATTTTCTTACCCGATAGTTTTGTGTACTCAATTTGACTTGTACAATAAAGGGATGACTAGTATTCACATCATTCCCCCAAAATTATTACTACTAAACAGAACGGGATAAATTTTGTGAATTAAGGTTCATGGTGATCACTACTATTTCTACCGTCAGTAAATTTCTTTCTTTAGTATTTAATTTAAATTTTACTTTTCTTAGAAGAAAAATAAAAGTAATACCATAATTACTTTTACTTTTCCTAAAAGAAAAATATAAAACTCTACCATATTTGATTTATTCTTGCTTAAAGGAAAAGTTTTGGACCTCTATAAACAGAAGACTACTCTTCTCATACCAATAATACTATAGCATCCATAATGTATTCCTCAAAACAGTCTGGTTTAGGGGGAAATTTCTCCCAATAGTTTTATGTTTTTTCAATATTAGTTTTTAATATGTAGGTCGTTTGATCCAATCATATTTCTTTTAGTATGTTTTCTTTATCGTCTGAATTATTGCCTCTATGAGTTGCAACTAATAGCTTCCACATGACGGCCTCTTGATTTCGAACCCAACACGTGGTATTAGAGCTAACGATCCTATCGGTCCGATGGTTCAGATTGAAGATATGTCAAGATCAAAGTTGCAACCAACTTGACGATAGTGAAGATTTTTTATGTCCAAAAAAAAAAAAGTTCAAACACTACAAGTGGAGATATCTTTCAACCATATTTTCAACAATCCTGCTGCTAGATATTTAAAAACAAAAATACTTTTAACCCTGCAAAATAGTTGAAAAACTGCTTTTTTTACACTCCAGAAGCACTTATTTTCTTTCATAAGCTTGGCCAAACACCTCAATTTTTTAAAATAAGCACTTTTGAGAAAAAATAAGCACTTTTGGGGAAAAATAAGCTTGGCCAAACAGGCTATTAGTTCCCCAATTTTTTTTTGATTGTAGCTTAAGGCCTTCGTTTGATTTTGTTTTTAGACCATCAATATGCTTAAGCCGTTTCTTATCAGAGGTATCAAAAGGTGCATGTACAATTCCTAGTTATTAAAAAATAAAATGTGTTTAGTCTATGTTTAGTTGACTTCAAAGTGAGCTCTGAGTAGTTACTCGTATTTATAGAAGTTAAATTCAAAAAGATAAACGGTCATACCTTCACAACCAAATTGGCGTAATGCTTCCACTTCAATTTCTTTTGTCATCGGAAGCTGTATGACTTCTGTTAGCCCATCACTTACTGTGATTATCGCATCTTGTGCAACGATAGGCTTGAAATCTATCAAATAATTATTTCAAAAAAGATTATATATATCAGTTTTCTTAATAACGTACTCTACGTGTCATTTTAAGAAAAATATTAGAAATAATAAACGCTATAAGAAGAAAAAAACAATATTTGTCAAAATTCATCATGTATGTATGTTAATAGTAAAATGTATTTTAGAAAGAGGGAAAGATGCTAACATGATGCAAGAAGCAAGAAAGCAACAACATGAGCTAACTTGACACAAGTCTTTATCTCCATTGCCCTTTCTTGTTGAAGAGAAAACAAATACTAAGAAAAATCAAAGTTGTGATGTGTATTGTTAGATTCAGTAGGGGGCTATATATAGGGAATTAATTTGAGCCTTCATTTAATTTATATCTACAAATATATCTATTTGTGGAGCCTTCATTTAATTTATATCTAAAATATATCTGCCTATGAAGCCTATATTTAATTTATATCTGCAAATATATCTGGATGTGAAGCCTCCATTTAATTCAGGGAAAAGGGTCAAAAATACCCCTCTACTTTGATAAATTAGCTAAATTTGCCCCTCGTTATACTATTGGGCCAAATATACCCCTGATGTTATACTATAGGGCCAAATATACCCCTGCCATTAGCAAAGTTATCAAAAATAATCCTCTTTTTAATATTTCTCCATCATGGCAAGGTGAGAGCCACGTGGTATAACATTTGGGTCAGGCGGATGCCACCTCATCATATAATTTTTTTTCCTTTTTCATTTTAAACTTTTTGCTTCAATTTTTATTAATTATTTACAAAAATTGATAAATTAAATACTCACATATTTTATTTATTTAAAATAAAATAACCTTCATTGTTAATAAACGTCGAACTTTCCTCACCAAATGGAAGAGAACCACCACCAAAAGCAGCGGAAGGAAAAGATATGCCACATGTCGAACTGTAAAGAGCAAAAGCGGCGAGTTTGGGAACTGAAAATGGTGGATTTTGAAAAGTCCAGCGAAGAGGTGCCGAAAAAATGGGGGTTTAAGGTTAGCGAAATGCATGAAAAAGTTGACACCGCCATGGATGTTTTACTACTAGTGATAGTGATTAGTAATTAGTCTTTTTTTGTGTGTCAAATACTCACATATTTTATTTATTTTAAAAAATTGATAAAATAAATAATTAAGTACTAAAATTTGAAGCAAAAAAATTAAAATGAAGAAGAAAAAAAATCTGATGATGAGGTGGCATGCCACGTGGCATCCATCTCACCCAAATGTCACGCCACGTGGCTCACATCTAGCCATGATGGAGAAATGTTAAAAAGAGGGGTATTTTTGATAACTTTGCTAATGACAGGGGTATAGTTGGCCCTATAGTATAACAGAAGGGGTATATTTAGCCCAATAGTATAACGAGGGGCAAATTTAGCCAATTTATCAAAGTAGAAGGGTATTTTTGACCCTTTTCCCTTTAATTTATATCTGTAAATATATCTACTTGTGGAGCCTCCATTTAATTTATATTGGAAATCTAATTTTTTTTTATAATTTTACATGTTTTGAAAACAACTTTAGATGTATGAGATTGGTAGTTGAAAATTTGCATCTAACTCGAGCATTAATTACATCTGTAGTGTGTCTTTGTGAAAGCCAAACATCTATCATTTTTTCTTGAATTTGATATGGCTTATCAAGGTTAACTTCAAATATTTTTAACTGTAAATTATGGACTTAACGAGGCAAATTTCAAACATTTTTTTACTTAAATTATGGAATTGGCAAGACTTTTGGTTAGTCATTATCAGTACTTTGATGTATTCTATAAATTTCAAGCTTTTAGATGATTTTATGCATTTATTTAAGTTGATTTAGTTAAATTCAATTAAGACAAAAGGGTCTAAAATATATTCAAACTTTGGCGAAAATTATTGTAACACGCCTGAACTTTGCGTGGGTCCTATCACTACAACAAAACAACTTTTAGCGGCAATAAATATGCACTTAAATAAGAGTGTTAAAATTTTTATCGGCATTAGTTAAATACCATTGGATCTAATCTCGATATAGGCTTTAGGGACATTTACAAAGAAAGCTACAATGTAATTGTTACTAGTAAATGCCACTAAAACACATATTTAGCTGCAATTAATCTATTGTCGTTAATTAATTGCCGCTAAAGATCATTTATGGTGTAGTATATGACCCCCTGTACTATTTATTAGTGGATTTTAATGATATTTATTTACACAGTTGGACCTAAACGTGAATACATATATATTGAACGTGTGACTGAGTTAGTGGTCCAACTAACTAAATAAAAGTCACAAAAATATACTACTTAATAATTCAGGGAGGTTCATAGGACCTCCGCAAAATTTAAGCATATTACAATAATTTTAGCCAAAATTTGGATATATTTCGTACTCTTTTTCGTTCAATTAACATTTGATGGTTCAGACATTACCTGGTACACTTTTGGCTAAACCTCAAACATATAACAGCCACATGTCACGTTGTACAATTTCGAAGATAAGGGACAATATGGTCTTTTCATTTAAAGCCAATAATTAGGGGGGGGAAATACTAAGTATGTTTTAATTATTATTTTTTTAACATACGGAAAGTGAATGGGGACAGCAAAAATTGAATGTAGGTGGGAGACACTCACTAATACCACGAGGAGGGCGTTTGGTACACCAAAGTAGGGATATTTCGTGAGTTAGGCTATTATTTCATCTCACTCTCTATATGAGGTGGTAATTCCATCTTTTTGGTATAAATAATGAGATAAAATAGTCCCGAGATTAGTTAGTACTTCATACCAGACATGAAACAAAGTAAATTCAAAACTTTAATTTATGGAGTCTCTATTTAATTTATATCTACAAATATATCTGTCAATGAAGCCTCCATTTAATTTATATCTGCAAATATATATGCTTGTGGAACCTCCATTTAATTTATATTTGAATGTTTTAAAAAAATTATAATTTTACATGTTTTGGAAACAACTTTAGACGTATGAGATTGGTAGTTGAAAATTCGCGTCTAACTCGAGCATTAATTACATTTGTAGTGTGTCTTTGTGAAAGCCAAACATCTATCATTTTTTCTTTGACTTTGATATGACTTATCAAGGTCAATTTCAAATATTTTTAACTCGAAATTGTGGATTTAACGAGGTCAAATTTCAAACATTTTTTTACTTAAATTATGACATTAACAAGACTTTTGGTTAGTCATTATCAGTACTTTGATGTATTCTATAAATTTCAAACTTTTAGATGATTTTATGCATTTATTTAAGTTGATTTAGTTCAATTCAATTAACATTAGATGGTTCAGACATTACCTCGTACACTGTTGGTTAAACTTCAAACATCTAACAACCACATGTCACGTTGTACAATTCGAAGATAAGAGACAATATGGTCTTTTCACTTAGAGCCAACAATTAGGAAAAAAATACTACTCTATTTTTTAATTATTGTTTTTACATACGGAAAGTGAATGGGGACAGTAAAAATTGAATTCACTTGTAGTAGGTGGGAGACACCCACTAATACCACGAGGACGTTTGATACACCAAAGTAGGGGCTATCTAGTGAGATTATTTTATATGAGATGATAATCCCATCTTTTCAATATAAATAATGAGATAAAACAGTCCTGAAATTAGTTAGTACTTCATATCAAATATGAAACAGAGTAAATTTAAAACTTTATCTCGAAATTAGTTTTCTTACCCGGTGACAAACGACCCCAAATCTTTAAATTATGAATTGGACAAGGATGAAATGGGAGATCTGATTTTATAATGGCTTACAAATATTTTCTAGCTATATGATTCTTTATATGGGAGAATTGGTTCGGGTTTTTTAAATATCAAATTAAATTATTTGTGTCAGATTTTTAAATCTATACACCAAATCAAATCAACAAAATTTAGGGGTTTTCGACTTCAGTTTTTTTTGAATTTTTTGGTTTTCTCAGATTTTTTCCGGTAAAGTCTTCATACAAACGTATCATTAACTTGTGCATCAAATATTTCGTTAGTCCTATCAAGATATAGTTATCTTAGGTGTTTCTCAAAAAACAACACTAAACATTAAATAGAAAAAAAAAATTAGGTTATGTATTTATGCAAAACTAAATAATAGATATCCAATATTATTGTCAATTCCTAGTGTTTAATTGAATATTTTTGTTAGCATTAGTATTGATTTGAGCTTTATTTGAGTTAATAATAGTTAGGACAAATAACATAATACTACACCTTAACTTACCATATTTAGTCTTTCGGGATGGCTCAGTTAGTTTGGAGAGTGGTCATCCACATAGATGGCCCGGGATCGATCCCCCCTCAATGCCTTCTGAGTCGAGCCTGTCGTACAGAGCTTGCCTAGTGAGGTTTACATCCCCTGTGTGGTTTGCAAACTATTACACAGTGGGGGGTTTACCCAGTGCGCACAAAGTGCTCACCCGAAGGACAGAGGTTGTGGCAGAGGTTGTAGTGGTTGCGGGTTATCCTGGGGTTCCAGAAAAAAACTTATCATATTTACTTAAAATCTCACCCCTATAAAGTAATTACAAAATTTCTTCTTTCACTTTCTCTCTCCAATATCCGGATACATCACATTACTCCTCCAAACTCGCGTAAATGACCTAAAAGTGAGCTAATTTCCCCAATTTGACGATTTTGAATTAAAGTCCTCTTCCTCTCCACTTCATTTTCATCATACAAGCTTCAACTGTCTTCCAATTTCCATTTAAATTTCTTCTTCAATTTCTAAGGAGGTTAGTTTGTTTTTCAATTCGGCCATTGTTCGTCACCTAAGAGAATCAGTGGTGGCAAAGCAAACAACCCATAATAGGATCCAAACTGTGATTTTCAAATCTGAAGATTACTATGGTATCATGGCCGATGAATGTAGATTGATGATTGTGGGAAGATTCTCTAAACCTAGGCCCCAAATTGAGAAAATTCTATCAAAATTCAAAGAGTTTTCCCTAATTAAAGGTCTATTTGGTGGCTCGCCGGTGAGAGATTACTAGCGATGGTGGCATGAGACAGAAACAAAGAGAGTTGAAGGTGGAGTATGGAGGGAGTTCGGAGATTCGTCAATGGCGGTTGAAGATGATGATGTTAATGGAGATACAAAAGAATGATGTATCTGTTAAGGTAGTTCGGAGATACGTAAGAATGATGTATCTAGTTGAAAAGAACATGAAGATACATCACGCGACCCTCCACCAAATGTACAAAGGCTATATATTTTATTGAATATTAAGTTACAGATACATAAGACTTATGTATCTTAATGTATTTCTGTGTTACTAATACATAAGATACATAAGAATGATGTATCTGGTTGAAAATATGACAAAAAATATGTATCAAATTTTTTTTTGTGTTACTAATTTAATACATAAGAATTTGATTGATTAGTTATGTATTGAAAAGTGTTGTATTCGGAAGTGATATAACGCGACCCTAAGTAATGTATCAACAGTTCAAAATTTGGGTTTTATGTAATTTTGAAAAGAGTGAGGATAAGGTGTAATTAGGTACTAAACTGTTGAGATTTATGAAAATTGCCCTAATATTTATTGGTTGTAAAACTTATTGGACCATTCAAAATTCTAAGTTTAAACTTGAAATAATATGTTGAGAGATAAAAACAATAAAAAAGTTTAAGAAATATTTATAAATTACATCATAGTAAATGTTTAATTTATTAAATATTTTTAAAAATTGTACAAATGTAATATCGAGTTGTTTCAGTTTGGTTTGACCTTTTTTTAGTTAAAACCAAACCAAATCAATTATAGTCGGAATCTTTTTTCCAACACCAAACCAAGTCAAACCAAGCCAATAATCGGGGGTTTTTTCGGTTTGACTCGATTTGCGGTTTGATGCGCTTTGCGGTTCGATTTTGTTCGCCCTTATGGGAGATTATTAAAAAATAACATAGAATATCTATGTATCTATATATATCTATATCTATATTAAGTAGTTTGAAATTCTAAAAGAGATTTTTTATTTTTGTCCGATTAAAAGAAAATAGAATTCGAACTGATTTACGAAGATAGTCGTGCTCCACCCCCAACCCCTCACCTTCACCCCCATCTCCAGCATCTTCTCCCGAACCTTCATAGTGTGGCTTAGCAGCTTGATACCCCTCTAATAGAAGCGGAATCAAAAAAATGAATTTCATTTTTTATATTTTTAATACTAAATTTATTGTACATTTGAAATTACAAATTCAATGTTAATATTTATTAGTAATTTTTAATGATTTCTTTTTGGTATAATATACCAATATTTTGTGTAAAAAATGTTGAATTCAATTTAAACACAGCTAATAAACTGCATTTGTCATTGGTCAATGGGTACATAGATCAAAAAGATATAATCCAGATGATGAATTTTCATGAGGACTTTGATCTAGTAGTAAAAGTGAGTCAAATATGTGAACTAGACGCACGTCACGGATAAAAACCCTGTCACAAATATTGGGTTAAAGCCTAAATGAAAGGAATAGGATCTATTCAGAAGACAATAAAAAACCTAATGCAGCAAAATTTAAGCTAATGCAACTTTAATAACATTCGTTTCCTTTGGCAACCAAAGATTCTTCTACTCCTTCCGTCCTCCGTCTCAATTTATATGATGATTTTTTGAATTCGGAAGTCAAATGAATTACTCTTTTACCATAATGTTTTCATATGTTTTTTTTTCCTGAATATTTGAATTATTAGTTATTATAACTTGGTTATACTTTTTAGTTTCAAATATGTAAATTTTATTTCGATAAACTAAAAGATTCTATATCCAAATATATAACGAAAAGTGTTACATAGATAAATCGAAATTGAGTTACCGTATGCATGTGAGGAGTCGACATTTTTGTTTCCTATACTGCCGACAGTGTATAATCGAATTTTATTTTATTTTTTAGAAAAAGTGAGATATAAATAGAATAATGAACTTTTTGCTCTTTACTCCCTCCGTTTATTTTTATTTATTCATTATATTAAAAATAAAAATTTAATAATATTTGTTCAATTTGAAAAATCAATGGATAATTTATCCTTTTCTACCCATTTTACCCTTGCTATTAAATATTATTCACCACTCAATGCATTACATTTAGGAATAATTATACAAAAGTACAACTAGCAAATGTACTTTACATTTAAGTAGTCAAAATTATATTTTACACTTTATAGCCCACAATCTGATTTGGTCATTCACTGTAAACTAACTTTTCTTTTTATTTATATAGGAAACAACACTTCTCATACCAAATTTTCAGCTTCTTCTTCACGATTTTCACTTCAATTCTTTTTCAATACTCTCACAAAACTTCAAACAAATTGGTGAAAAATTCAACATTGTTTTGAGTTTTTTTTTTAATTCAACATTGTTTCGAGTTTTTTTTTTACAATTCGAAATTTCAATATTTTCGTAAATAAGCTCTTTTTCGAGTGGGTATAGTTATAAAAGACCAGTTATTTATTGAGGAGCGTAAATCTGAAATTTTGAATGATTTGGTGTAGTTTTGAGGTGTTTTTGAATGACTTTGATGCTTGGATTCGAGGAAAAAAACGAAGTCTGTTTTTTGGTATAACAGTGTATATATTTATATATTATTGTATGTATTTGTACAATTATGTATATTATTGAATAATTATATATATACACATAATATACAACATTATGCAAAATTATAAGAGGTGTATAGTATACTCATATACAATATTATGTAAATATTATACGAAAAATTTGACTCTATCTTCTTCCTTTATTAAAAATAAAATAAAATAAACCTCACCAAACTCCCTCATCTTTGACAACTCATACTTTAAGGAACTTGTGTGTAGTTGTAGGATTTTTTCGGTGGTGATCTTTGATTAAAGTATGAATATTTTTAGCTATTCGAGCTTCTTCTTCGTATAATTGAATGGGTCCCACAATTTCGCCGGCTCAGGTACAAGGTTGGGTGGCTAAACATAGAGGACTACTACTACGCCATCAAATTTCAGTGACTTGAATGCTTTGTTTTTTAATGTTAAGATTTGAGAAAGAGCAATATTTTGCTGGGAATAAAACATGCCATAGAAACAAAATAAGTTCATAAAATTTTGTGGGTGCCCATTAATCTCAATTAAGACCTTCTTGAGCCATCTAGATTGGACAAAGACATTTTTAGACCCTACTAATTGACAATATGCCCAGAATCTGAATTGATAGGAACAGTCTTTTGTAATGTAACATTACTAGTTGTATTTTTTTGTAATTTTTCCATTAGTTAATGCATCGATCATCCACTTGTTCGTATAACCTAACACATTGAGCCTCCGTTTAATTTATATCTGCTTTTGGAGTTTTCATTTAATTTATATTCAAAATTGAAGAAAAATTTTGTTAGTTTTACCTGTTATGGGAATAACTTTAGATCTGCGGGATTGACAATTGAAAATTCACGTCTGACTTGAACATTAATTACATCTGAAATGTGTCTTTGTAAATGCCAAACATCGAGCATTTTTTCTTGAATTTGATATGACTTGTCAAGGTCGACCTCAAATATTTTTAACTAAAAATTGTAGACTTTTTTTTTTTTTTTTTTTGGTAACCATGTAAAGTACCATTAACCAACAAAAAACAAATACACCTAAAGAGCCCTCACCCTCTAACTACACCAAGTAGTACTGAAGGTGAGTCTCAGTGTCAACTAGTTACAAAGCCTCCATCTCCCTTGAAAGAAATAATGAACAATTAAATGCAAAGAATTCTTCTAATAAACTCCCTACTTCTGTGTGCCTTCTTTGAAGTATTCAACATCTCTATCCTATGTACTATCTCTTCCTTGATCTGTTTTGCTACTTCATGTGCCTGCAGTCTTCTGTGTTTAAACAACTGCCAGTTTCTTGCTCTCCATGTGTGATATATTGCAGCACCAAACAAGGCTGCTATTACTTCTTTCTTGAATTTTGTCCAATGCATCTTCTGGATATCTTGTAAGACCTGGCTCACCTTCCCATGCTGAATCTGAACATTAGTCCACAACCAAATGTCTTCACTGATCAACTTAAACCATGTACACTCTGCAAACAAGTGAATGTTGGTTTCCATGGTTTGTGCATCACATAAACAACAGAAATGATCAGGTACTTCCATTTTCAACCTTAGCATCCTCTCCTTAGTTAGTAGCCTTTCTTTCTCTGCTAACCACATGATCACCCTGTGCCTTGGCTGAGCTACTGCAGTCCATATGAGGCCTGCAGTATTCAACTTAGTGTGTGCCCCAATCAGTTGCAGATAACTACATGTAGTAGAATAAGTCCCATTTGCAGTTAACTTGTACACATTTCCATTATACCAATCCTTCATGATCACCTTTAGTGAGGTCAGCTTCCTCCAATACCAACTACTATCTTGGGGTGCCTTATGATCCCAAAAATTAGTTCCATGCTTCATATACACACCATGAACCCATCTCACCCATAAGGAAGTTTCATCAACCACTAATTGCCATAGAAGCTTCCCCACAGATGCAAGGTTCCAGGTTCTGCAGTCATGGATGTTTAGACCTCCTTGATTTTTAGGTACACAGACTTTCTCCCAAGCTACTAGGCATGTTTTCTTTTTCCCCTCAATGTTCCCCCATACATACTCTCTACATTTTCTATCAACTTCCTTTAAAACACTCTGAGGAAGGATAAAAATAGAACCCCAGAAACTGTGAATAGAGAATAACACTGCATTCAACACCTGTAATCTGCCTGCATAAGACAATTTCTTAGCATACCCTGTATTGATCCTACTAGTTATTTTTTCAATCAGTTGCTGGCATTCCAGTTTACACCATTTTTTTGAAGTCAATGGCAATCCCAAATATCTAATTGGGAAGTCACCAAGAACAAAGCCAGATCTAGCCAACAATCTTGACTTCACCTGATCAGTAACTCCAGCAATAAACAAGCTAGACTTCTCTAAATTTGCTTCCAAGCCTGTAGCTGCACTAAAATGATCTAGTGCTTCCTTTACTCTAGTCACAACTGACTCTTCACCCTTGCAGAACACCATTAAATCATCAGCAAAAATCAAATGTGTCAACTTAGTACTTTTACACATGGGATGGTACTTAAACTCAGGCAGCAAGCTCATACAATGAAAAGTTCTTGACAGATATTCCATCACTAGGACAAAGAGCAAGGGGGAAACAGGATCTCCTTGTCTTAGCCCTCTGTGACCCTGAAAAAACCCATGCCCCTCACCATTCAATTTGAGAGTATACATTGGAGTAGTAACACATAACATCAACAGCTTGATAAATCTCTCAGGGAAACCATAGCCATGCAGTACTTCCTTTAAGAACTCCCAACTCACCATGTCATATGCTTTTCTAAGGTCAATCTTCATTAAACACCTAGGTGTTGTCTTCCTTCCATAGTGCCTAAGTAGATCATGACATATAAGCACATTATGCACCATAGACCTGCCTTTTACAAAGGCTGACTGATTATCTGCAACTATGTGGGCTACTGCCTCCTTCAATCTACTACAAAGCATTTTTGAAATGCACTTGTACAAAACATTACAACATGATATGGGTCTATATTGGCTAGCATTCTCAGGACAATCCACTTTAGGAATAAGAGCAATGTTTGTGGCATTCAACTGCTTGAGAAGCTTGCCATTTCTGAAGAAATCTAGAACTGCTTCTGTTACGTCTCCCCCTGTTATCTCCCATGTATCTTTAAAGAATGCACTACCATATCCATCAGGTCCTGGACTTTTAGTACTAGCAAT
The DNA here is from genome assembly GCA_031232105.1 of Capsicum rhomboideum. Lineage (NCBI taxonomy): Eukaryota > Viridiplantae > Streptophyta > Magnoliopsida > Solanales > Solanaceae > Capsicum > Capsicum rhomboideum. Next base: position 8,867,998 of record CP124711.1, read on the forward strand.
GCCAAATAGTGCTTCTTTGACATCCTTTTGTGTAAACTTCTTTAGCAGGTTCAACTGTTGCTCAGTATTCAAGACATTTCCTTGCCGCATAATATGCATATCAGCCTTGATTCTGCTTACTTTTTTCTTCCCTAGTAACCCCTTATAGTAGTCCACAAAGATGGTAGCAATTTTAGCTGAATCATACTCTATTTCTCCTTGCCCATTCCTGATTTGAGTAACAATTTGTTTCAGCCTTTTATGCTTAATAACTGCATAGAAGTAGCTATTATTATCATCACCTAGTTTCACCCAATTCACCTTACTTCTTTGCTGCAAGTATATTTCTGCCAAATAGGAAGATTTCCTGAAAGCCAAGTACTTAGTCCTTTCCTCCATCTGCAGAGCTGCATTTAGAGAGTCTGCATGCAGTTTTTGTTGTGCCTCTTTCAAATTTGCTCTATCATCCTTGGCCTCCATCACTATATTTCTGAAATACCTTGAATTTAACCTCCTCAATGCTGGTTTAAGCTTCTTGAGTTTGTGCACTAGTTGATACATCCTGCAACCATTAACTATATCATCCCAACCGTCCTTGACAGTATTGTGGAAGAGTGGATGATGACCCCAGTTATTACAGTATTGGAAAGGTTTTGCCCCTCCCCTTCTCTCTTCAGTTACCACTACCTTAGCTGGGCAGTGGTCACTAATTCCTCCAACCAGGAAAATAGCCAAACTACTAGGCATATCATTCAACCAATTTTCATTAATAAAGACCCAATCAATCTTTGAGAAAATTCTGTGTTCCCCATGCTTATCATTCCAAGTATACCTACCACCTTGGCGTGGCAGCTCCACCATATCACATTCTTCCAAACAAGCAGCAAATTCATTAGTCTCAGCCCAAGTCACTGGGTTCCCTCCTATTCTATCTTCTGATCTTAGCACTGAATTAAAGTCCCCTAAGATCAACCAGGGCAAATGCTGAGTAGAGCTCAGATTTCTCATTTCATCCCATAAGACTTTTCTTTCCTCCCTTGTATTATGTGCATACACATAACTGATCACAAAATTCTTCCGTAAGGTTATATGAGTAACCTTACATGTGATCATTTGTGCAGATTTACTGATTATAGTAACTTTAAAGAAATCAGGTCTCCAAACTATCCATATCCTTCCATTTGGATGACATTCCAGGTTTGTAACATACATCCATCCATTAAAGAGTTTATTGGCTATGTCCTCAATCTTATTATTTTTAATCTTAGTCTCCAGCAGCCCTATTAGACCTACTTTTTCCTCATTGCAAAGGAGTTTTATCTCCTTTTGCTTATTAGGAGCATTAAGCCCCCTAACATTCCAACTAAGAATGCCCTCCATCCTCAAAACTGGGGTTGATCTGGCCTGTGTCTTTCCCTTCTTCATACCTTCTCTCAGGTTCATTGTCTGCATGATTAAGAGCCTGAAATTTGTTGACCAACCTTGTAGGATGCTGCACATGTCCATGACTAGCTCTAGCTGGAGTAATCTACAATTCCCCTTCTTGTGCACTCGGATGAGATACAATTGCTCTGCAGTATTGCTTTGCTCCTTACCCTTTGTTCCTCCCTCCTCTACTGATTTCTTCTGTATGTTGGGATCGTGCACCTGATCAGGTCTGCCTGTTTGATTTTGCACATTTGTTTCTACAACCTTTGCACCTTGTGCCACTTTCTTCTTTCTGCATTGTTCCTCTGAGTGACCATACTTCATACAGTGCTTGCACAAAATTGTAGACTTAACAAGGTAAAATTTCAAACATTTTTTTTTTACTTATATTGTGGCATTGGCAAGACTTTTGGTTTGTCATTTGATGTATTTTATAAATTTCAAAGTTTTTTTTATGGAGTTGTGGTTTTGAAAAAATTAAACTTTAGTCATTTTCGCGTGAGATCAGTACAATTGTTTGGTTAAATTTCAGGCATTTTTGTATGAAGTTCAAGTGATCAATTTTTTATCCGGAATCATGTGCTTGAAATTTCAATTATTAAACACATAATTCAATAGTTAAATTCACCTCAAATAAACTCAAAATTAAAACAGAAACTTCAAATGTATCATTAAGAATAAACGTCAATTATCAATTTGTTAAAATAACAATAATCTAACAAATTCATTTAAATAAAAGGGATAAGTACAGAAGTGGCCTCTTGGCCTAAACAAATAGCAAGCAGATGGCCGCAAAAATTTAATTGACAATATAGTATTCAATTTTTTTTAATTAAAATCACGATCTCCTAATTCGCCAACTTATCATGTATTGGTGCTACTATAGGGATTAGGGTTGCCCGTTTGATTTTTTCAAATTTTGGTTCGATACTTTGATTTTCAATTCTTCGTTAGTATGTACTTCTTCCGTCCCAATTTATGTGATGTATTTTGATTTGGTACGGAGTTTAAGAAATAAAGGAAGACTTTTGAAACTTATGGTCTAAAATGAGTTATAGATATTTGTGTGGTTGTAAATCATTTCATTAAGGATAAAGTGGGTATTTTAAAGTTAAATTATTACCAAATATAGAAATGTGTCATTCTTTTTGAGACTGACTAAAAAAGAAAGTGTGTCATATAAATTGGGACAGAGGGAGTACTGAATATCGAACCTTTGATACCTCGATTCCTTTAAGTTTGGTTCGATTCTAACCTTTGATACCTCGATTCCTTTAAGTTTGGTTCGATTCTTCGGTATGAATCTGGTTAATGGACTATTTTCTAATTATAAAATGAGTATTTTTTAAAATTCAAAATAAGTAACTTTATATTTTTTTCTTTAAGAGTAAAATATGTCTATACTTTCAATGTACACCGTGTTGTCTTGAAAGTACCAGAGGAGATAATTGACGAAGAGATTCCACAACATTTCAAGCCATTTAGACCACAAGAAATGGCTGGAAAAAGAATAAGCATCCCATCAAACTCTATTGTGTTGTTTGTGCCTTTAAATATTTATGATATTTCATATTAAGTTCTTATAATTTCATGTTGCTTTCTGATTTTTACTTTCAGATTTGTTGAACTATGTTGAAACATGGGCATAGTATATATGAGGAATATTTATGTACCACTACACCAAAAATGATTTTTAGTGGCAATTAATTAACCACAATAGCTCAATTGCCGCTAAATATATTTTTTAGCGGCATTTACCAATGACAATTACATTTTAGCTCTCTTTGTAAATGTCACTAAAGCCTATAGCGACATTGGATCTAATGACATTTAACTAATGCTAATAAAAATTTTAACACTCTTTATTAAAATGCATATTTATTACCGCTAAAGGTTGTTTTTGTTGTAGTGATACGTGCATGAAATTAAGTTTCTAAAATCGAGAATCAAATCGAATACTAGAGTTTCAGGAAAATAAGAACCGAATAAGTACAGTTTGGTCCGACTTTTCAATTTTTGGGTACTCATGGCCACCCCTATGTGTTGCCTTCCAATTTTATTTTTTTAAAAAGAAAAATAAATCCTTTCATGAATTATCTATCCTAAAGAAAATAGCACTCTACTATTATTTTTTAATGATTAATAGAGGCTAGGAAAGAAGCTAAGTTGGCGGTTACTGCTGCTAAAACAGCAACTTTCAAAAGCTTGAATGTGGCATTAGAGGATAAAAATAGAGATAAGAAGTTGTATAGGCTAGTTAAGGCTAGGGAGAGGAGGGCTCGGGACCTTGACTAAGTGAAGCTAGTTTTTTATTTTTAAACTTCATAAATTAGAATTTTATATATTTTATAGACAAGTACATAATGTAATATTTTTTTAAAAAAATCATATTATTAAAAAGCAAATAAAGACAAAGAATGTTAATTTAGAGTGTAAATAGGTAGTTATATTTTTAAATAAAATAAAGAAGAACATTTATTGTTCAAAATTGGAGATGTATTTAGTTTTTAAAGTCAAGTTGAAGAGTTAATATAATTTTTTCTCAAATAATATTACAAAATCAACAAAAATAATATTTAAAAATTTTAACATTTTTAAATTACACAATGATTATATGAAATCTCCTAACACATATACACATACCCAAATGTCATTATCCATATCCGTGGATGTTGTTATAGCACCCAAAAAAGGATACGTTTAGCGCTTGATGTCTTGCAATTAATCATCGTGCTAGGTTTAGCTCAAAATTACATCATAAAATAAAACTTTTAATTTCATAATGAAATAGGGGGGAAAAAAATGCACGACTTTGGAGAAAGTAATTTCCACGATACATTTGTTGTTCATTTATTAGAAACAGAACATTCATAATAACATACAACAACTTATCCAATGTTATAGTCCCACAAGTGTAGTTTAAGGTGCGGAGGATATTGTATACACAACCTTATCTCTACCTTATGAAAGTAGAAAGATTGCCTCCGATAAACTCACGACTCAATACTCATAACAACATTGGGTACAATTACAAACTAAAAAAAGTGGACAACCATTTATGGACTGAGGGAGTACAACATGTTGAAGAACAATTAAAAAGATGGATAACAACATTATTAATTAATTAATTAATTAGCCACTCAAATTAATGAGTTTTTAACTAATTAATAGATGGTAGGAACTTGTGCAACTTTGTTGTCATAGTCAACAAAAACAAAAACTCTGCCACAGTCCAAATTACGAGGGGTTGGAGAGCGAATAGGTAAAACTATAGCTTTGACATTTGTATTCTCTTTCTCTATGATTTCCTTTGCTACCTCTCCATCCACCCCTACAAGCTCTGGCCAAGTAGACTTTCCTGTATATACATATGAAAACATGTATGAACTACTAAAGAAATAGAGAACAACAATAAAACGATAACTATTGTTGTATGTAGGAGTACATTGAAGTGTTTGAAGCTTTAACAATGCTCAAATAACTCCAAAGAACCAAAAGAAACCATCTAGAAATCGTCGTAGAATTGCGTTACGAAACGACTCCGGAAAGGGCATAATGTTGTGACTTGCGCCACACCCCCTGAAACAGGGTAGTGGCGCAAGAAGCTGGCCTTCTCTGAAGTTTCTGCAGGCTGGTGGCTTGTGCCACACCCCTGAAACAGGGTAGTGGCGCAAGTTTCAGCAAAGTGCTGAAATTTTCGGCCACTTATCCAATGTTTACGTATCGTCCAATCCCTTATCAAAACACTACAAAATACTTACTTAGTGATCTTAACGATCAATTAAACATGACTTAAAGCCACCAAATGAGGTTAGAATGTATACGGGGTATCACCCAAATGCTCCACGAAATCACAAAACACCTCCTACGAAGGTCTAATCGCACATGTTAAGTCCGATATCAAATGTTTCACCAATGACACTATAAAACACATATGCATGGCATCTCAACACCTATGTAGATATGATCCCAAGGTATCAAGTGAGGTTATAAAGGACGGGGTGTTACATCGTCATTACTCGTATGTATAGAAGTTAAACTCAAAAAGACAAATGGTCATACCTTCACAAAAACTGAAACAAAATGCTTCCACTTCAATTTCTTTTGCCATCGGAAACTGTATGACTTCTGTTAGCCCAGCACTTACTGTGATTTCCATATCTTGTGTAGCGATAGGCTTGAAATCTATCAAATAATTATTTCAGGAAAGATTATATGCCAGTTTTCTTTATAACGTACTCTATGTATCGTTTTAAAATAAATATTAGAAATAATAAACACTTATAAGAAAGGAAACAATATTTGTCAAAAATCATCATGTATTCTTTTTCTTTTTAATAGTAAAATGTGTTTGAGAGAGAGGGGAAAGATGCTAGCATGATGCAAGAAGCAAGAAAGCAACAACATGAGCTAACTTGACACAATTCTTTATCTCCATTGCCTTGTAGAAGATAAAACATATAAGAAAAATAAAAGTTATGATGGATGTTGTTGGGTTCATTAGGGGGCTATATATTGGGAGTCAATTAGTGCCTCAATCATCCACTTGTTGAATAAACCTAACACATTCAGCCTCCATTTTATATATATCTGCAAATATATCTTCTTCTTTTTTTGAATTTGAAATGGTTTGTCAAGATCAACTTCAAACATGTTTCACTGAAAAATGTGGACTTAACGAGGTCAAATTTTAAGTACTTTTTACTTAAATTGTGGCATTGGCAAGACTTTTGGTCCGTCATTTTCAGTACTTTGATGTATTCTATAAATTTGAAAGTTTAGATGATTTTATGCATTTTTTTAAAGTTGATTTAGTTCAATTCAATTTCTTGCATAATCATGATTTTATGCATTTTTTTAAGGTTGATTTAGTTCAATTCAATTTCTTGCATAATCATTGGCCTCTAAACTTAAAAGCCCAACTACTATTATTGAGAGTTTGAACCATGAATACAACATTTTAACAGCCCATCTACCCAAAGTACAACCAGGAAATCAACCCTATTATCCCCTAAATTTTCGGTCTTGAACTTTTGTCCCCTCAAAGTGTGTGGTCTTGAATCTTTATCCCCGTTAAATAAGTTTTAACATTTGCCTGAAAGGAGAATTTGTGGTCAATTCACTGTTTTAAAATATCCAAAACGTTTGTCTTATGGGCAAAAGTTAGAACTTGTATCTAATAGGCAACAACCTTAAGTTCTAATTAAGTTTTGCCTATAAGGCATTACTTCTGGTCAATTGAGCAGGTTTACTATCTTAAAAATGACCAGAAGTTCTACCTTATGGGCAATATATCTAAGTTCTAACTTTAATCTATAAGGCAGAACTTCTGATTAATTGTGCAAGTTCACTATCTTGAAATGTCATGAACGTCTGTCTTATGGATAAAAGTTAAAACGTCTGTCTTATGGGTAAAAGTTAGAACCTCTGCCTTATGGACAAAATTTATTAAGTGGGGCCAAAAAATCAAAACCACCCTTTATAGAGGTTGTTTTTGTGAGACATTTTTATATGGGATAAAATATCAAGACCAGACCATTTTAAGACCATTTCTGAGCTTAACCCAAGTACAACATCTTAAAAATCCATCTACCAAAAGTACAACATCTTAGAAGCCCATCTACCAAAAGTACACAAGAAATTACGTCTAGTGTTTCTTAAAATGTCTGGTCTTGAATTATTGTCCCTCAAATGTATGGTCTTGAATTTTTGTCCCCAAAATGTGTGGTCTTGAATTTCCGTCATTGCTAAATAAGTTCTAATGTCTGCCTATAAGGCAGAACTTTTGATTAATTTTGTAAGTTCATTGTCTTGAAATGTCATGAACAGTAGGCAAGAGTTAGAACATCTACCTTATAGGCAAGAGTTAGAACATCTGCCTTATGGACAAGGGTTAGAGTATTTGTCATATGAGCAACATATTTAAGTTCTAACTCTTGCCCATAAGGCAGAATTTTTGGTCAATTGTACAAGTCCATTGTCTTGAAATGACATGAGCGTCTACCTTATGAGCAAGAGTTAGAACGTTCACCTTATAGGCAAAATTTATTAAGCAAAGCCAACAAATCAAGACCGCCCCTTATAAACGTGATTTTTGTAAGAACTTTTTTTTATGGGGAATAAAATATGAAGACCAGCCAATTTAGGGTCATTTGTGGAAACCCAAAAGTACAACATCTTCAAAGCCCAACTACCAAAAGTAACTGCTATCATGTATGAGGCAGCTATTCTTTTGTTATTTTGACTTTTAGGGCTCGTTTGGTTGAAAATCCGGGGATTAATTATTTCAAGATTAATCTTGAAATAAATTATCCTGTAATTTTATTCTAACCTAACATGACATAAACACATCTTAAAATTAATCCTGACATTAGTTATCCCTCATCCCTTGTGCCAAACGAGCCCTAAAAAAATCATTGGATGTCAATTTTTTATTTTTTTTCCGTGATGTCAAATTTTTTATACACTTGGAACTAGTCAAGAGACATGGCACCTGATGCTTGATGGTAAGAGTTAGATATACAATGCTCCAACAGAGATAGCAAAGGTAAAAAAATACACTTCAAATTCGAAGTAAATTTAAACTACCGCGAGGCTTTCACCCGAAAAGATCATCAATCTACACTTCTAATGTCAAACTCAAGTATATGACAATCATGCAAGAGTAGGCAGTGATACTATGAATAAAATCAATGGCGTTACAAATACAACCTCCATCAGCGTATTAAGAAACTTACACTCAGAATACAGGTACATACACGTAATGTTAGTTGATCAAAGCTGTTTAGTCCAGTCAAAAGGCTCCCAATCTCTGGCAAAACTTGCAACAGCTTCTCTTTGTGTGTCAACTGATTCACGCCTCTGACGCTGATGCATGTCTTCAGCTGGCAACTTCAGCATCCCTCTTATCACATTGAGGCCGAAACTGCTACTGAACTGTTTTTCATCATCAATTACATGAACGAACCCCTTGTTTAAGCCAAATTCAACGTGGAAGTAGGGAAAATCCTTTGGGATTGAAGCCCGTAAACCTTTTACACTTGTATCTATGAGCTTCTTAGCGTTGTGTTGACTCCACTCATCTTCAGCTTCATCAATAGCCTACAGCGGATATTTGTTACGAGCAAGTGCAGAAGAGAACATTGCTTCAAATAGACACAACAACAAATAGGAATAAAAGAGAGGGAAAAGAACAAGTATGAACACGCATGCCAGAACCACCTTTGAGTATTTCTAGAAGACAATGCCTATATTTATTTTTTGCTCCAAACAAATCCTAAGCGACTCGATTCTTAATATCTAACAGGTCTATCAAGAACCAAAAGACAAATCTATGTTTTCTTTCAGAGCAATACATAAGCAATTGTTCATAAGAAAAGATGCAACTGAAAGAACATTAGTTTCCACATACGCCTAGCACATCCTATGACCTTTTATGACCAAGAAATCCCCGAGGGTCAAAAGGTAGCAAGGTTCAAAATTTGGAGGATACTAGGCTTGCACCTCCACCCTTCTCCACCTGTATACAAGCCTTATGTAAACAGAGGGGTTCGACTTCGAACACTTAACACGCACCTCTCCCACACATCACCTGTTATGCTCATACCACTAGATCAAATCCCTGGGGCAATTAACATGCCTTGCACATCCTATGATTTGTTAATAGTAGAAGACCAAGAAACAAGAGTCACTACCCGCTATAACGACAGTTCATATTTCACAGTTCTAGACCAAATTCTAATCATATTTGACAAAAGTTCCACTGGTAACCTTTCAGATGCTTTATCAAGAATCCCTTCATATCACATTTACGAAAAACTATGCAACCTCATATTTTCTAAATTCCAACTCATTCTAAACTAGATTTGATACAGTGCTACAAAAATAAAACGGATAACACAAGATGATTTTGCCGGATAACACAAGATGATTTTGCAAACCTTCTTAAAGTACAAGGGTGCTTGCTTTGAGACGTCCTTGGGCAAAGGAATGCACTCTATCAAACAATGCCGCTTCTGCCGGGCCAAACTCATCACAGTCTCTAGAAAGACGAGATCCTTCTCTTGCTTTGCAAACATCATAATGAGGCATTTCTTGAAGTTCCTAAACTCCTCCCAGACATTATCATCCAAAGATCTTGTAGCTGATTCATGCTGTTCCAAGAGAAAGCAATGGTCATTATGACAAAAAACAGCAAAGTTAACACTATAACAAGATTTTTGGCAGCAATAACATCCTGAAGAATTTACCACAAAAGAGGACACTTTTTTCCCGATATTAAATGATATCGTCCTTTTTTATCGTTTGAAGTTAAATTAAGAAACTTCTGATATAAATGATCTCTTGAAACGCTGAAAAGCAGACAAATGCGGAACACGGAGCTCGGCATTGCTAATAAGCCACTGCTCATGGAGATCTACCACACTAAAGATAATTTCTTCGAAATTCAATTAATTGCTTAATCATACAGTTCACAAGAATATAACGTAAATATGACCAGAGAGCTGAAAGTCACCTGCATTGTCAAGATGCAGCAATGACCTGGGGCAATCGGCCGCCATACTGGCAGTGATAAGTAAGTGAAGTTTGCAATGGCAACCACCAGGTGCTTTGGTCTTGTTGGATTCTCAAAGCAGAATTGACATCTCTCCTGCTGAGTCAAAATGCGTCTTGCATGATTAGCAGTCTCAAGAGATTTATGATTCTCCCCACCTCCTTTCTTCCTGGACTTCTTCCTTGGCCCATCATCATAATCATACTCATCATCTGCCTGACCATACGTAGTATACTTTTTGTTTTGCACTATCTTCTGCGCGAGATGCACATCCGCATCCTCCGTTTTATTCTTTTGCCGGGCAGATAGGTCATGCATCAGATATCTAAACAAAGGATCAAAGCCAATACGCTTAGTCACTGTAGGTATTGAAACAAACAAATTCAAAAAAAGAATCATTTCCCAAGTCAAGCGAGCCCCAACTGACAATTCAAATCGAAAAGTACCTGCTTGTGCTCCCATCAATCCGTGGTCTACTCAACACATCATTAGCAGTTTGTTTAATTTTCATCTCCTCTGCTTCTTTCTGGAAAAAGAACATGACACATTGTAAGTTGATTACAACCATGGCAACCTAAGCAGTCAACTCAAGATTAAGTGTCATTGAGTCTTATAATAAAGCTCCCCACTTCACTTGCTTACAGAAACGGCAAGCTGCCAACATGGAGATGTTTTAACTTTGTCACTAGTTTTTTGAAGGGACAAAGGAAGCAAGAACTATAGAGTCTGATGATATTATCAATTAAAAAAATTACAATAGCTAGAAAATAGATCTAGGAGACTAGGATATATCAAAAAATTTGGCACCTACGACCAATAGATAAAAAAGATGATACGTTACAAACTATTGATATGTTTTAAAACGCCTGTAACATCAAATATCAGTGATGTCACTTGAAATACACATGGTCTTGACTAACCGTCATGTTGTTTTGAGTAATCTACAAAAGAGAGTAAATTTAATGCTCACCAGAAGTTTTTCCGCTTCATCATGCATCCCTTTCATTCGAAGCTGCATCACTTTTGCAGCTAATTGATTTGCAGTCAAGGCTGGTCTGATATTTGTTGCATCTTCACTTGCTTTCTCATGTACCGGTAAATCTGGTTTTGATTCCAAGACCCCTGACTTCGGATCAGGAGCATGGCTGGAATCACCACTCTTTTCATGCATAAATTCACGCATAAAATTTCCATCGTTGGAGAATTTATTTACACTAGAAATTGCAGTGGCAATAAGCCCTGCATCTGCATTGGATATGTTTTGGTTTTTCTCTTTGCGCCATGATAAAGAATCTTTAAGGCTGATGGGTATTCGCATCTTAGAACGACCAGGAGATGTCTCCTGCAAGCACATGTTTATAAAACGATTAACACCAATAAAACATAGATCAAGATTAGCCAAATTGTCATTTCCTCTTTAGTAAAGGAAATAGCACAGCTTCCTTCTGAATTTATAAGGAGCAAGATCAGATTCTTAGATATCAGACTACTACATTGTTAATAACAAAACTTGATATTCAAAAATCATTCCATCAAGCATTAAAATCACAAATATACAAACGTAAACTGTAAAGAATAACCAAAGCAATACAAGCAACTAGCGCCATCCTATAGTAAATTCACCAACTCTAACCGACATTACCTTTCTAGCATAACTCTGATTTCTTTTGTCCGCAACAACTTCCTTGTCATCCATTACCCCTTGCCTTCTATCGTTGATAGCACGAAGATGAGCACGGGTTGGTGCAGCTTTACCGGAAGACACAGAAACAGCAAGTTGACTAAGTGATCCCCAGCGCTCTGCTGCCACCTGTAAATGTGAAAGTTAGAAAGTGACTGCAGTGGAAGTGCAAGACAACCACTGAAATACCAACCTCATCAAGCTTCCGTCCTTCACGATCTGCTTGTTCTTGAGCTCGTCTCAAGGCTTTAAGCCTCCAACTTGCACCTCCATCGCCAACAACAGCAGTAGACAAAAGCTGGCCACCACCACTCTTTACTCCTTCTGAATCATCAGGATAACCAATTCCACCATCCTTCAAATATGGGTTCAGTTCTCTGGGATTTAATTTTGTCACCTAAAACAAGGAACATACAGATGCCAATCTGGTCCAGTAAGTACATGACAATATCAAGCAGTGCGAGATTGATATACTTCATTTCCCTTCAATGAATTGAACATGAGTAGCAGCACTAGGTATAATAAAGATTGAGGAGCTTCAGTCACTATGCATTCAAAATAAACCTTTTGATACATTGGAGTAAAGACATAAATACAATTAACAAACAAATGGAAGAATCCCCAAAGACTGGATGAAAAGAAACACATAACATGATGACTTTTCTATGTGAACAATATATGCTCAAACTTTTGCATTGTTAACATGAACAAACTGATTAAAGCAAATTAAATATGAAACAAAAGGCATAAGGCTTGATAAGCATGCCAGCAATATTGATCCACTATAAAGATATGATAAAATGGAAAGAGACGAGCATCCAAAGACGCACAAGGTTATGAATCAACCAGAAATATACCTCTTCAGCTGGAGTCTCCTCAGCTGAACAGTTAGAAACTGTTTCAGGAATCTTATCCACACTATCTTTTGGTCGCAGCATCCAATCCAACCCCATTTCTCTTCTCACAAGTTCATGATCATTACGCAACTTTGCTCCATCAAATTCATTATCTAAAAATTCCACAGAAAAATAACTAAACAAATTAATCCCTTCAGTTAATTTTGGGGAAGGGAAGATGTGCAATTAAGTGGAGAATAACTCAATCTATACTTACCAAGCAAGTTATCTTGCAGTTGATCACCCTCACTCCGACTTTGCCTGCCTTTCTTACTTTTCTTCCTTTTGTCACTTTCAGACTCAGATGAAGAACTCCGACTTCGTTCTTTACTTTTTCCATCCTTGCTTCTTCTCTTCTTACTTCTCTTCCTACTCCTGTTATTTCTCTCATAATCAGAATCACCCTCACTCCCACTTCCATCTGAATACGAGGACAAATCCTCATCTGAGGCATACCACTTCTTTTTCTTTGATCTCGCACTTATTTTATCAAGGTCTTCATCATCCGAACTAGTGGAACGAGACTTTTTCTTTTTATTTCTCTCCCTTTCCTTCTTATGACCAGATCTCCTCCTCTGTTTTCGAGAATCATCCAAGCTTCCATCCTTTGCCTAACACCAAATTGGCCACGAGCATCAGAGGCATAAGACTTTCTCATACACAACTAAAGAACCCAAAAAGATGAAGGTTAAAATTTTATCCACCCAAAAAAAGGAAGTTTTTTCCACAATTTCAAGAAAACATTTCGCAACAATCACACAAAAGAACAAAGTTTTTCTTAACACCAATACAGACTCATGCTACTTCATCACGATGGATATCTTAACAAAGTTTATCTTAACACCAATACGAACTCATGCCACTTCATCACAATGGATATCTTAACAAAGTTTATCTTAACACCAATACGGACTCATGCTACTTCATCACGATGGATATCTTAACAAAGTTTATCTACCGTATTGGTGTTGGAAGTTTTTTCCACAAATTTCAAGAAAACATTCGCAACAATCACACTAAGGAACAAAGTGTATATTAACACCAATAGGGATTCGTGCTACTTCATCAAGACGGATTTCTACTGTGTGATGAGAAAGTGTTAGTAAGCATACCTTTTCTGCGTGTTCGCGTGGTATAAACTTCAATCCTGAAAGTATACTCATGATTCTCTCTTAATACAAAGTCCTGTAGAAATTTACCTTTTCAAAAACTATCCTGGAAATCAAGATCAAACATAACAAATTAGAGTAGTTCCCTGATTGCAGCAACAAAAGATTATCACATAATAATCAAGAAATCTCCGAGGGCCAATGCCAAAGAGTTTGAAGCTCGATGGATAATAGACCTGCCTCTCTACCCTTCTTTACTTAAATATCAGGCTTTTTTCTGCGACACAGAATGGTTCGAACCCGTGACATGACCCTTATAAATGATTATCATCCATATTACCATGAATAAATTGAAATTCACTACCCAAGGGTGTGGCGTAGCGGTCAATAAAGCGGGTTGAGCACCATCAGGTCTTAGTTTCAAATCCCCGCAGGAGACAAAACACTAAGTGATTTCTTCTCATCTACTCTAGCCTTGGTGGACAAAGTTACCTAGTACTTTATTTACTACAGTCCATGAACAGAACAATCTTGTGTCATAAGAAAAGCTATTATCCAAATCAAATTTTTATTTATTTATTTTTGAACCAGGGGTCTATCGGAAACAGTCTCTCTATCTCACCTTTGAGGTAGTGGTATGGATTGCGTACACTTACCCTCCCAGACCCCACTTGTGCTTTGTGGGAATATACTGGGTATGTTGTTGTTGTTGTTGTTGTTGTTGATTACTAGCGGGGACAGTACATGTTGTTGGTGGGACTTGGGAGGTGATATGTATCTCGTGGAATTAGTGGAGGCGCACACAAACTAGCCCGAACACCACGATTATCAAAAAAATTGAACTTTACTGCCAAAACATGGTCATCAGCCATAATTATTAGCAGAATGTACTCAAATGGTTATTCAAATTCTAAAAATCGCCTAATATATTAGATATCTGAAAACAACATTTTCTTTTCATAAATTGTCTTTTAATTCAGTTCAACAATAAGAAGCGACATATCATAATTTAGGTAAATTACTTGAGATTTATAGCTTCTACTACAAGAACTGAAAACTCACAAAATACTATAATACATATACTGATAATTTTGTATTTGATAAATATAACCTTTTTTAATAACCGTGGTGCCCGGACCCACTTTCGCACACCTCAACTAAATCCCCAGGATACCTACCACCTCCCGCCAGAAACAGATATTAGCTAACTCTATCCGTCAAGGCTAGGACAGATGAGAAGAATCACATAGCAACTTTTGGAGCCAAATACACATGAAAAAAGTCAAATTTGAGGCTTAGCAAAAATAAAGCAATGCAATATAATTCCAATTACTAGGCAAACTTAATTAATTCCTAATTTTGTATTTGATAAATATAACATTTTTTTATAACCGTGGTGTCCGAGCCCACTTTCGCACACCTCGACTAAATCCACAGGATACATGTCACCTCCCACCAGCAACAAATACTACGTAACTTTGTCCGGCAAGGCTAGGACGTATGAGAAGAATCATCTAGTAACTTTTGGAGTCAAATACACATGAAAAAAAGTCAAATTTGAGGCTTAACAAAAACAAAGCAATGCAATATAATTCCAATTACTAGGTAAACTTAATAAATTCAATAAATTCCTAATTTTTCATTAGAATTTTGTAATTAGGGAACTTACGGTTGAATTCGCCGGAGAGAGGTTGAAGACGGTGGAGATCACGGTGGCGATTCGACTGACTTCGGTGAAGGACAAATCGGCGATTAATTGGTGCGCGATAGAATTGGGGATTGATTTTGTTGGGCCTAATGCAAGATTTTGCACCGACTTACTTGGTTCGGATTGTACTTGGATGGGCTGCTCTTTCGGCCCATTAAACTGGGCCTTTGCTATCAACATGGGTCATAATGCAATGGTGGGACTGCTTCACTTCTACCCAGAGGTCTCAGATTCGAGTTTTAGGTATAGAAAAAATCATATTGAGAGTGTCACCCCTTGAATAAGCCTTACAGTGCGCGATTTAGATTAGTCGGGCTCTAATACAGTCTTGGGTATAGACAATATTCTATTGTTGGGAGCGTCACCTCTAGAATAAGCCTTGCAATGCTCGGTTTCTAACTTTGGATTAGTCAGACTCCAATACAAGTATCATCCACCGAATGAGAATTTTTTTTTTTAAAAAAAATATGGACTTTGTTGTCTATAAAATAAATAAAATTTTAACTTTTATTCGTTCAAATAAAAAGTTGTTCAAATAAGTATTCCTTCCGTTTCAAAAAGAATGACTTATTTTCTTTTTTAATTTTTTTCAAAAAGAATGATTCCTTTCTTTTTTTGGCAATACTTTAATTTCAACTTTTCACGTGACATGTTTAAAACCATAAGATTAAAGGACATTTTGTTACATTTGATATAACTTTAATTTAGAATCACAAGATTCAAAAGTTTTTTTTATTTTGTCAAACTAAGTTTTTTTTTTTTTTGAAACAGAGAAGGTATATCTTTATATCTAAATAATTTAATCCTCACTATTAGTGCAATAATTAATCATGATACTATTTTGAAATAATCAAATAGTAAGTGAGATATGATATAAATTCTTCTAATATAATAACACATACAACAAACATAAATTTGCTCTACTTCAAATGAAGCAATTTCAGAAACCATGACAGCAACAATAATTTACTATGATCTCACAAGTGGGTTTTAGAAAAAAATAAGGAGTACGTCGATCTTACATCTATTTCGTAAAGGTCGAGAGGTTGTTTCCAACAGAACATTCAACTTAAATGATACTTGTCAACCAATTTGAGAAAAAGGGGATACATATACGAAAGTTAGCACAACAACAAATTAATTGAAATGAAAAGCATTACACAACAAACAGGAGAAAAAATAATAACGAAAACAAGATAATACAATAAACGGCGCATAAAACTCTAGTGAAAGTCAAATTAAAATCGAAGATCAAGGAACTAAAAGCATAGTGCTAATAATACTGGTAAGAAGGAAGGTCAAAAAATGATCATCAAACATATCTCGCAAAGAAGCGAGAAAACTCTCAACTACCAACTAACATTTTATCCTAATAACCAACCTCCAAACTCTTCTATCTAAGTTCATATCCTTGATAAGGTCAAGATGCACTAGGTCCTGTCTAATGACTTCCCCCTGATACTTCTTCGACTTGTTTCTTCCTCTCCTGACTCCCGCCATTGCCAACCGCCTCCATTTCCTCATTGGGTCATCTACACTCCTCTTCACATGCCCAAACCATCTCAACCTCGCTCCCCCTATCTTGTCCAACACGGAGACTACTCCAGCCTTGGCGCAAATATCTTCATTCTTAATCTTATTTGTCCTAGTATGTCCACACATCTACCTCAATATTTTTATTTCCACGACTTTCATCTTCTGAACACATGGGAGTTCTTAACAGACTAACATTTTGCCTCATACAACGTAATCGATCTAACTACCACTCCGTTGAACTTACTTTTCACTTTAGATGATACCTTCTTATCACATAAAACCCTAAAGGCCAACTTCCTTTTCTCCTATCCTACACCAATAAGATGTGTGAACTCCTCATTAAAACAACTTTTAAAATGAGACAGTGGGAGTAGTATCATTTGGTGGCTAATTACAAGCAGTGTTTTAAAAGGCGGGGACGTGAGGCGAGGTGTTTTACGTTGCATGGGGTGAAGCGTAAGCCCCGAGACATGGGGCATAAGTCTCATGTAACTTCATTTTTATAGTTTTATTACTAAAAAAGTAAAATTTTCAATGATTCTACGAATAATTCAAATAAAGCACCAATAATATAGAAAAATATATTACAATTATTATTTGAGAAAGGTAACAACACAAAAAATAATATAGCCGAGATAGTTTCTAAAATCAAAATTAACATTCATCTTCACATCTACTAGTCTTTCCTACTATCAACTAATATTGAACTTATTATTGTTTATATATTTCAAAGAAGGAGAATGACAAAAAGTGTAAGATCATTGACAAAAAATGAATAAAGTTACTTCAGAAACATAATGTTATGGATTCTCAGTCCTATCAATTTATTTTTGAAACTAGTAACTTAAAGAAACTATGTTTTATCGATTTTCATGCATAATTATCTAAAAAAAAAAAAAAATTATGGTTGTCATTGTTTTTGAAACTTGCTTCCTTTATTTATATATTTTAGAAAAAATACTACAATATGATAGCATAAGGTATAAATATCATTACATCAATAATAAAAAATATAATTATAATAAAAAAAACTTTTAAAATAATAAAAATCATATTTAACATCCGAACATACATTTTTATATCTGAGAATTATATTTTTACGTCCAAGGCTTACATTTTAAATTTAAAAACTTACACCCTGTAAATCTACGTTTTTTACTCACGCTCCAAAATATTTTTACTGCACCTCATCCCAGAACTCATTCAGAAAAAGACTGATTACAATTTACAAGTCGTCTACTCATAGAGGGTATCTTTGTGTTACACTTGCTCCAAGGCGTAGGATTGTGATCATGTGACAGATTCCTTGTCCTTTTTAACGTGGAAATCCACAATGATTCTCATCATTTACTTTGTTTATTACAATTTAATATATAAATTAAGAATAATAAATAATAAAAATAATTTTATTATTCTTTCTATTTCATTTTATTTGATCTTCTTTTTAAATATGTTTATTTTAAATTAATTATTTTTTTTTTTATAAATTAAGAATATTTTATTACTTCTTTTTCATATTATCATCTATATTAAATAACTAAAAAAAATAGTAATAATTAGATTTAGTGTTTCAAAATATAATTAATAAGGTTAATTTTGTAAAATACACTTCTAATTAATGTTTTCTTAATGGGTGTGCCAAGTTAAAAGAAGTCAAGTAAATTGAAACGGAGGGAGTATATCACTCTTTGAGTAATAAATTTATTTCTTTGGAAAATGCATCAAGTAATGAATAGTATTTAATAGCAAGAATAAAATGGATAGAAATAAGTAAATTATTTATTGATTTTTCAAACTAGATAAGTATTATTTATTACTAGTAATATGGATAAGTATTATTGAACAGAGGGAGTATTTAAGTAGAAGAATAGATAAAATATATCAAAATATTTTTTAATTTTATGATCTTAAATATCTTACATGAAAAGTTAAAATTAAAATTTTGCTAACAAAGAAAAGAAATACTTTTTTGCTATGGACAAAAAAGGTAAGATAAATAAATTGAAATAGAGGGAGTATTAAATAGAAAATAAATAAAAGGTTCTTAATTTGTACAACAATATAATGCCAAAAAAAAACAACTATTGTAACCACACGTGACCCCAAGAAGGTGGCTACTAACACAATCTACAAGCATATGTATCATAAAAGTTGTTAATACAATCAGTCCCAAGAACTCCAAAAAAAATTAAAATGATGGATTTGAGATTCTTTGTTTTCCTCTTCATATTTTCTCTATACTTTATTTGTGATTTTCCAGGCATATATGGTCAAAGAAATGATGAAGATATGACAATAAAAACTATGGAGGAATTTTCTGGATACCCAATTCATGAACCTAGCTATGACAATTCCTTATCTTCTTTATCTGTCAATTCTGATACTCTGCAAAAAAAGGTAGTAAATTTTAGTGTAATAGTAATCTTTTTTGTGCATTTTCTTGAATTTCTGATTAAAATTGAATCTTGATTAACAAAAGGCTATTGTCAACTCTGAAACAACTCTGTAGAAACAGGTAATTTAGCAAAATATAGTAATCTTTTTTGTGCATTTTCTTGTGTGTGTGTGTGTTGTTGAATTTGTTATAAAAATTGAATCTTGAGTGATAAAAGCCTATTAAGATGTTGTTCTTGTCAACTCTGAAACTATGCAGAAACTTGTAATTTTAGCAAAGTAGTAATCTTTTTGTGCATGTTCTTGTGTGTGTTTTCTTGAATTTTTCATAAAAAATGAATCTTGAGTAACAAAAGGCTGTGAAGATGTTCTTGTCAACTCTGAGACTCTGCAGAAACAGGTAACTTTTAGTAAAACAGTACTCTTTTGTGCATTTTCTAGTAGTGTGTTTTCTTGAATTTGTTATAAAAATTGAATCTTGAGTAACAAAAGGCTATGAAGATATAGTTGTTGTGAACTCTGAGTTGGATTTTCCCCTTTTTATTGAAAACAGACAAACAAAAAATATATATAATGAATATGCTAAATAGATAAAAGAAGGAAAGAAATTGTGTTTGGTTCCGGAAAATATGATGGGAGCTTTGGCTTTGCTGCCCTGTGACCAAACAGCCTCTTGTAGAAATGCAAGGTAAGACTTTATACCATAAACCGTTGTGGTTTGGCCCTTCCTTGGACCACGCGCATAGCAGTAATCCTTTATTGGTCTAGAAAATATACATAACCTCTATAGTATTACTCACTGCGTCCATTTTTGCTTATTCTGTATTGATTTGACACACCCTTGAGGAGCAATAAATAGAATGACAATTTTATCATATCACTCTTTGAATAATAAATCTAATACTTCGTGAAATGCATTGAGAAATGACTATAGTTAATAATAAGGGTAAATTTGGAACCAAGTGATAAATTATCTCTTAATTTTCTAAACTTGGTAAGTAAAAGTGGACATCTATTTTTAGTATAATGGACAAGTAAAAGTGGATGGAGGGTGTACTTTTTATTTGTATTTGCATAATATTGGCATGAGATGAATTGAATGGAGTAACGTGGTTAGTGTGGATTCATATAGCTGACCCCAACTTATTCGGGACCGAGGCATACTTTTGTTGCTGGAAACATTGGTAATGATTCTCATTTTACCAAGCATTAAGGAATTGTGCAAAGTTCACTTTTTTCATCAGCATACTTAAATGTGAATTGATTATTGGTGAAACATGGGAGGTCATTTCAACTGCTGTTGGAGGAATATTAATCTTTGTTCCTAAAAATCCAAGCAAATGCAGCTCAAAATGCACAAGAGTAGGGGAAAAACAACTTCTTTTCTATCCTTTTCAACCACTTTCGTTACAGTTGAATATCTTTTGTGATATACAATTTGTAGCGTTGAGTTTAAATTACGTTACTCGAAGTAGGATGCAATTTGTAGTGTTGAGTTTAAAGTATGATTTGTAGCTGTCTGACTTTTCAAGTACATGGAAAAGTGTCAGTTGACATCTCCTTTTTCTGTGATGTTATGTTTGAGAAAGACAGCAACTTAAATAAACTGGAACTTTTGGAAATATATTATGCATTTCGACTGTGTGTTTTATTCAGTAGGAATTGATGTAGCTTTATGTGCTATAACTTATTATTTCAACTGGTATCATAATAAGTGCAATGTTGTTTAAAATTTTATCTAATAATAGTTTGTTGCTTGTGTTTTTCTAGATCGATGAGCTAGCAACTTTCTCAGATTCGCCTGCGCCTTCAGTCACTAGGATCCTATACAGTGAGAAGGATGTATTAGCAAGGAGGTATATATATGCAGCTTATAAGAATATTTTGTGTATTTGACATTACATATAGCGTATATCAGTTGTGCTATTGTTATGGTTCAGAGTTGAGATACTCCACTTAGCGAAAACTTGAGCAAACGTGAGCGTGAATTTGGAGTAGCTGGCGTACTCAGTTCAGTACGTTCATTGAAAATAAATTGAACCGTCTTTGTCTCTCTTTCTCTAGTTTGAGTAATCACGAAAGAAGAACAGGTAATTAGGTGTATGACCTGGTACCATGCAAATGTACTTTTTGTACAGCACGGCCTCATTTCTTATAACTATATTCTGTGACAGGAAGAGCATGTTCTGCCAAAGAAGTTTGAAATGAAGCTACCATGGAAAACACTCCTTTTATCCTCAATAATTTGAGCTAGAGACACTGTTGTTTCAACGTTTGATTTTAAGTTATGAAATTGTGAAAATGGTATTTGCTTCTACTTGACTTTTCAGGACAAAAATTGGAATAATAGCTTTTAAGAAGTGTAAAATGTGGAAAAGAAAGAGGAATTTTATACAGTATATGGACCTCAAACTGAATCAAGAGGGGTGTATTTAAGGCAGTGTAGTTGGGTTCCAGTTTGGTAAAATTCTATAGGTTCCTTCTGCATGTTGATTGAAGTTCCGATTTGATGTGTGATCAATGTGTTTAGTTTCTGACTTACCTTGTTGGATTAGATCATTCTACGTCTTTTTGTACTATTATTCCCTTGTAAGAACGCTAGCTTGTAGCCCGTAGATCTGTATAAAGTGCATATTTTTATTCTTGAACCAATTTCATAGAAGTAACATTGGAAGCATTGTTGTTACTTCTGAATAAGTAATAAAATAAACACATCTGAATTACTTGTTTGCTTATTTTGTCATGCAGGTATATTAAGGATTTGATGAAACTTTCTGGTCTCTCTGTCAGAGAGGATGCCGTGGGGAACATTTTTGGTCGGTGGTAAGTATGTATCATGATACTTTTCTTCATCTATTGTAAAACAGAAGCTTCAAGGCTCCTGTTTCTAATACCTCCGTAATACTCAAATAAGCCAAATGTTTGACAATTTTCTGTTTCTTCGATTCGAACTGGGTGAACTTTCATTAATATCTTGAAATATATTCTATGTCCATTTGATATGATGAAATACATTTCATGAACTTTTTTGAATAGCGACATTTTAAGTTTTATAAAATGATTAATGTAGTTTGGTTTAGCTTCAAAAATTGGTATGTACCCTGAAAACAAAAAATGTCAAATACATGTGCACAGATTTTTACCGGTCTTGTTAGCATTGATTTAGATAATATGCCTTATGCGAAACTTTAAATTGTCTCCATTTATTTAGATGATAGTTTAATTTGAATATTTATTTGCACCCATCTACCATTCTACTTGCTTTCTACCTATCATCTTGAACATGACTGTCATCTTGTGGTTCACAGGAATGGCTATGAACCTGAGCTTGCCCCCGTTTCAACTGGATCTCACGTTGATGCTATACCATACTCCGGGAAATATGATGGTGTGGTCGGTGTTTTGGGTGCAATAGAGGCCATTAATGTGCTAAAGCGGTATGCATATATCCTGACTGTTCAAACGTAACATCTCATTCGCCATCAGACTCAGTTATGAAAATCCAAGAATCTAGCCTAGATTTATATGTCTCTAGTTAAACTAAATAATTTTTCATTTTGAAGATTTAAGTTTTTGAAACAGGTATCAGTCTTCGTTAAAGATGACTTTAATTTTCGTTTGCATTACAGTTCTGGAGTACTAGAAATTCTAAATTCTTCTTAATGAACCTGCCAATGCAACAACAACATACCCAGTATATTCCCACCACGTGGGGTCTGGGGAGGGTAAGTGTACGCAGTCCATACCACTAACTCAGAAGTGAGATAGAGAGGCTGTTTCCGAAAGACCCCCCGGCTCAAGAAACAATAGTGTAGAAAAGAAATAGTAAGGGACAAGATACGAAATGTGAAACCACACCCAATAGTAATATAAACAGGACCCACCAAGTAATCCAACAAATAATAACACACTATGAAGTAATACAAATAACAATAATGAACCTGCCAATGCAAAATGACAAAAATGGAAATTCTGTGCTAACTGAGTTGCTTTTGTTTATTACTTGGGGGGAGGGAGGGTTGTCGAATTCCTCCTTTATAACACTGCTTTACAACCAAGATTTTCATGTAATGCGGAGTAAGAGAGACTTAAGGAAGTATAAAATTGGATCATATTAACTGTCTTAAGATATGCGATACTGAACAAGAATGAAGGGAGGATGAAAAATCTTCTATTATTGAAAAAGAGTCTTATTAAAGTAGTGTTTGTATCAGCTTTTGTTATGTTTTGGCTTGTTTGTTCATTGAATACCTCACAAACATAGAATGCGCTTAATCAAGTTTAAGCTAGCTATGTATAAAGGAATTGGCTAAAGTTTACGGAATTGTGGCATTTTATACTGTAAAAACTCTTTTGCAATTGAAAGATGGTATTGTCCGGGTCATGGAACTCGGTAAGCTCAGTAATTTAGAAACACTTTGCATTTGGCTGCTACTTTGCGTGACTGCAGCGTTCTGTCTTTTGTTTGCTGATTTAAAATCCAAATTACCACAGGTCGGGCTTCAAGCCTAGGAGGTCACTGGAAGTGATTATGTTCACCTCAGAAGAGCCCACGAGGTTTGGGATCAGCTGTCTAGGAAGGTTAGGAACTTGATCACTTACTTTAGCACCTAAGAGCATAAGCAAATGCATTTGGTTTTTTACTGCTTATGTTGCAATATAGTAGTAACTAAACATGTCCCATATCCGGTTGGGGTTCTGATGGTCATGATATTTGCAGCCGTTTGCTGGCAGGAATTGTACAACTTGCAGAACTTCTGAAAAGTACAAAAGACAGCCATAATGTTTCCTTTTCTGATGCGGCCAAGTCTGCTGGTTACGCAAATGCTAAGGGGGATTTATCTGAAGTCTTTCTCAAAAAAGGAAGCTATTTTGCTTTCGTCGAGTTGCACATAGAGCAAGGTCCCATTCTAGAAAAAGAAGGTCAGCTGCTGTTAAATGGTTATCCTATTCTTGATCATCCGATGCAAGGACCGGTTTAGTTGTAGTCATATCAATAAATAAGTTGGTGTATCTGTCCATGCAGGTATTTCCATTGGTGTTGTGACTGCGATTGCCGCTCCAGCAAGCATCAAAGTAACATTTGAAGGCAATGGAGGTCATGCAGGAGCTGCACTGATGCCGGAAAGGTAACTCTTTTTGATGATCCAGAGTTGTTCCATGATTCCGCAGATGCAAGGGTGGCTTCCCTTTTTATTTGAAATTTTCTGTAAAAGCTATGCCGGCATACAACTTCTCTTTCACTAAATATGTCTTTCATATTTAAGTAGTACTAAGATGGTTTTCCTGCTACGTTGTGATAAACAGATAATTACCACCAGGACCATGTGTTGTGCTGTTGTTTTTGCTTGGAATTTATTTAAAAAGTTTAAAACTTTATACTGTAGGATTTTCCACTCCTGAAGAACCCACTCTGGCTATTAGTGTAGCGACTTTCAAAATTTGTGTGCTTGCCGCCTTCTTAATCTATGTGTTTCTCATTATTCTAAGCTTGAAAAATTAAGCAAATTATATAGTTGATTTCATGTCATATGCTTCTTGAAAACCATCTTCATTGTAGTAAGCTCCCTCTGTTCCCTGACTTGCATTGCAACTCTCAAGCCGTAAAGCATTTTATCTTCTATTGTTTTTCAACTACCATCTACATTATTTCCAAGATGTTGAGACTTGAGAGGCATTTATCTGATTCTATGTTGATTGCAACAGCAAATATTAGTCTTACGTATTCTCTCCTTGAGTAGTGTGCTGCTAATTATCTATTCCAATAAATGGCTCATTGTTCCCCGCAACTAATTTGGAACAGAAACGATGCTGGACTGGCTGCTGCTGAGTTGGCTCTAGCCGTGGAGAAACATGTACTAGATTCAGGATCCGTTGACACTGTTGGAACTGTTGGTAAGCTAATGTCTTTTGCCTCATACTAGAAGACACTGGTCTAGGTCAACTACCTTGTGCTCTGATGAATCATGAACTAATTAACGTGTGGAACAACTAATTATCATGAGAACCATTAGGTGATCCTTCAATAAGATCTAATGAATTTGTTTTTTCAAGGCATTCTGACGCTGCATCCTGGAGCAATCAACAGCATCCCGAGCATGGCACACCTTGAAATAGGTATACTTTCTGTCAGACAACGAATTTTGTCTCTACAAATCATTCCAGCAGATAGGACGATCATAGGACTAGTTCTTCTCTAGTTCATCATTTTTGAAGGGAAAGACTCGCATTTCATTATTTACGTATTTACATTATAGTATGCATTCTATCCAGAGTTTAGTGCACTGTCTGTTTTGCTGTATCTGATATCAAGGTCATGTTCTTTTTGGATGAGACAGATACACGAGACATTGATGAAAGCCGTCGAAATCTTGTAATTGAGAAAATCCACCAGTCAGCTTTGGACATTGCTAAAAAACGTAAAGTTATACTCTCAGAGTTTGAAATAGTGAATCAAGATCCACCAGCCCTTTCAGACGAGTCAATCACTAAGGCGACAGAGTTAGCATGTCAAGAGCTAAATTTGACTCACAAGAAAATGATTAGTCGAGCCTATCATGATTCCCTGTTTATGGCAAGGTAAGTGAAGTGGGGAGCATCTCCGCATTAATATTAAGGATGCATCTTATCTTCAATTCATAGGTCCCATATGAAACTCGAGGTTCTTGCAGCTTACATAGGACCCCAATGGAGTAGAAAGTAATATACTTATCTCTATGCTGTCTGACCAAAAAAAAATTGCTAAACTTGATGCTAAAATCCTTGCAGAGTATCCCCTATGGGCATGATATTCATTCCTTGTTACAAGGGTATGTCATCTTACTTTCTTTTGCTGCTAGTTGTTATTTTCCCTTTTTCTCCGTGTTCGTAATATCCCTTCATTATCCCTTTCCATCTTCTTATGTATAGTTGATGTTGGTCTTACTCTCTTCTAGCTACCTCACCTAATTTCCATTTTAGAACATAAGATATTTATGACACTAAGCCATGGCGGAGCTACCTTTGGTGAAGGGGATTCAATTGAATCCTCTCCACCGGAAAATTACATTGTGCAAAAAGGGTAAAAACGTAGGAGCACTTTTTTGTATATATATAAACTATTGAATCCCCTTGACGTAGGTTCATATCTTAGGTGTTACTCAAAATTCTTGGCTCCGCTACTGAATAGAAGAATTAAGTTACGCTAACCATTTCAGATGAATACATACTGGATGATTATAGCAAAGTTACATAATGAATCAACTATCCCAAGCTGGACATAGTGACAGAGACGAAGTATCTGCGCGCTCTAGCTCTAGCAGTCTTTTTATTGTCTGGATTGATATTTATGCTTGTGTTGGTTATTGATTTTGCAGGATATAGCCATAAACCTGAAGAATTTTCATCCGTTGAGGATATCGCGAATGGGGTAAAAGTTCTAGCATTAACTCTTGCGAAATTATCCCTTTCATAATTGCCTTAATGTAGTTTAAGCACTTCCTAATGCTTCAGGGCATCTGTAATTTTCACTTATACATGTAATCTGGATTTCCTCCTATGTCTCTACTGTAGTTGGTTTTATAACCAAATCATTTCAATTCATATGCAGCATATCCAATTGATTCTGTCTTTAGTAATTAAGCAACAGCAACAACATACGTAGTATAATCAAACATAGTGGAGTCTGGGGAAGGTAGTGTACGCAGACCTTATCTATGAGGTGCATAATTTAAAAGCAAACATTATATAGTGAACTTCATAATTTCTGGTGTATTATATTATATTATATAAGATAGGACATGACAAAATTGAGAGACATATGGCAAGAGGTTTCACATTTTATCGAAATATAGGTGTGTATACAGCGTATATGGTTGGTGTATTTTCTACTAGCGTGTATAATACGAAATTACAATACAATATTTACACCATGAATGAATGAAATCGATAAAATATTGATGGCATCAGTGTTTATGTCAACCCAATAAATACATGACACATATCTTGCGAGGAATTTATATTATTAAATCGTAGTAATTAATATACATTTTCACCATAATTTATATCTTCATTATAGTAAATCGATACATAAGTTTTTACCGGCTAAAAACCTCCACTTTATATCATACTACTTTCTCCGCCTCAAATCATTTGTCGTGATTCAAAAGTAGTTGTCTAAAATCATTTTTCATTTTAGAGGCTCATGATTAAATTATACTCTCTCCGTTTCGTTTTATTTGGCCCTTGTTGATTTGACACTCTCTTTAAGAAAAAATTTATTAGAAGCTTATTTTACTAAATTAGTCTTATTAATTATGTTTTGAAAATATAAATTTGAGTATACACTTTATATAATCATTTAATGATAGGGGTAGTATTGAAAGAACACGATAAAATTCTCTTAATTTCATAAATTGGACAACAACTATTTTTAGTAAGAGATTGGAATGGAGGGAGTATTTCTTTTCTATTTTCTCTTAGTAGTAATTGTTCTAAAAAATTAAATTTATGAGGTGATAACACATAAATAGAGTAAATTATATGATTATACCATAAGACATACATAAGGGTAATGTAATATTGTCAAAACTCTTTCTAATTAATATTTTAAAAAATGAACGTGTAAAAGAAGAACATGCAATAGATAATTCGAGGTGGATGAAATATTATAAAGGCCACTAGCATTGATTAAATTCAACATAAAATTCATGTTTTGATTGGATTGGAAAGGGCAAAAATCCTAACAAATTTGAGTTTTAATTTTCTATGGTGGAAAAGTCAAAGTATTATCATAGTTACTTTTACTTTGTATTATCATAGTTGCTTTTTCACTTTTTTTTGAAAGGAAAACATAATTCTCTTTCATATTTGGCTAACCTCTTTCTTGGAAGAAAAGTTTGGACCTCTATAAATTGAAGATTCCTCTTCTCATATCATAATATAATAGCATCCACAGTTTAGTTGTTTAAAAGAGTCTTGTTTAGGGAGAGAGATTTTCTCCCAACAAGTTTATACTTTTTCAATATTAGTCTTTCATAATATGTAGGTCAATTTGTCAAATCATATAATAATATTATGCATTTTAACATAATTTTTCGTCATCTGATTTATTAATATGATGGTTTGCAACTATTAACTTCCGCATGACGCTCTTTAGATTTCAAACCCAACAAGTGGTATCAGAGTTTATGGTTCAGTCGTGAGGTTGAAGACAGGGTCAATGAGATTTCAGTTATAGCTGCAAGCAATTTAATGATAATGAAATTTTTGTCCAACTACATGTGGAGAAGAAGTTTCAACCATATTTTCAACATTTCTGCTGCTGCATCTTTAAAAATAAAAATAAAATATTAATTTTTAACCCATTTTTAATCATGATATTTTAAACCTTATTTTTAATCATGGAAAATAACAGTGATAAAGATTATGTGAAAAACAAAGATCATGCATTTTGTCAAGAAAATCAAGCCAAAAGGGAGAAATTTGTTAGATTTTCACCCAAATTTTCTTACCAAATTTGAGTTTTAATTTTCTATTGAAGGAAAGTCAAAGTATTACCATAATTGATTTTACTTTTCCTGAAAGAAAAATATAATTCTCTTTCATATTTGGCTAACCTGTTTCTTGGAGGAAAAGTTTGAACCTCTATAAATTGAAGATCACTCTTCTTATATCATAACATGGTAGAATCCACAATGTAGTCTCTTAAAAGAGTTTTGTTTAGGGGCAGAGATTTCTCCCAACAAGTTTTATGTTTTTTCAATATTAGTTTTTCATTATATGCAGGTCTCTTGATCAAATCATACTATGAAAGGGAATTAGATTTTCATGAAAAAGCAATTATGGTAATACTTTGACTTTCCTTCAATAGAAAATTAAAACTCAAATTTGATAAGAAAATCAGGACAAAAGACATAACATAAAGACCACTAGCACTAGCACTAACTAAGCTAATCATAAAATTCATGCTTTGATTATATTGAATGTGAACCATTAGTCCAACTGTCCAAGGCTTTCCGGATAAATATATGTAAATTATTATACTGCAAATCATACAATATTCCATGATAATGTTTTTTTTTAATGTAACAATTCCTTACAGTATAAGGATATATATATATAAAAAAAAGTTTACAAATGCACCTACGAGCTCAGATTGTTACTTTTTTTTCCCCAAAGGAATTTATATATTCTATT
The DNA here is from genome assembly GCA_031232105.1 of Capsicum rhomboideum. Classification (NCBI taxonomy): domain Eukaryota; kingdom Viridiplantae; phylum Streptophyta; class Magnoliopsida; order Solanales; family Solanaceae; genus Capsicum; species Capsicum rhomboideum. The sequence continues at coordinate 8,897,459 of CP124711.1, forward strand.
ATTAGGTAGCTACCAATTTTGAAAATATTCCCCTTTTTCACTTATTAATTATTTTATATAAGAGGACATGCATCACTCAAACACCTAACCAAAATCATAGTTGCAAGCTTTATAATTAGTGCAAACTAATCCATTTTTTCCAAACAAATCTCTATAATTAGTGCTATTATCAGTCAGCAAACAATATTAATTATCATTACATCCCCCTCTCCTTAATGCTTAAAATCCTCCAAACACTTTTTGTAAAATAAATTAGACATACATATTAAAACTTGAAAACAAATTTATAAAGGGCTACAAACCAAATCTTTGTTGCTTCTTATAGCTATTTAATTCTCTCTTTTTAAAAAAAAAATTCACTTTATTAGTACTAATTTTCTCTGGACACCCACCCTTGATTGCAAAGGCAGGTCCAAGATTTGAATTTTATGAGGTCGAAATATTACCACAACTTATTTAATTTATTAGGCCCAAATTTGTTATTCATGCCTAATGTATTCGTTAATACAAATATTGGATGTGAACCAAAGCTACTTAGAGACGAAATTGACAAATAACAATGTTTTGGATCATTAATTAAGTTTTAGCAAGTGTCTCAAAACCATTCAGTGTTTAATTATCTTTTAAAACGAAAAATAAAATATTAACAAAAATATCCCTAGCTAAAACACAGAAATCTCGAGGAAACTTTTATTGTAGTTTGAACATTTATCAGTTTGGACTTCATGAATTGTTCCCGCCTCCTGAAATTTGAATTGATAAAGGTTTGAACTCTATGAATCATTCATGGAGTTTGAAACTCCAATAAATTTTCACACTTGATAGATTGTAGAAGTTTAAACACGATTAATCATTACTAGAGTTTCAATTGATAAAAGTTTGAACTCCATGAATCGTTCATCAAATTCAAAACTCCAACAAATTTCTAAACTCTTATACATTTAGTTGGAGTTCCACTTATCAAAACTTCAAATTAATCTAAGATTGTGTACTGAAGTTATTCCATATTTTAGCTAAAAATATTTAATTTCTATCCACATTTTATTTTCAAATTGACTATTTTTCAATTACATTTGAAACATCAACTAAATTTTAATGGGTGGCTCATGAAGTCACAAGGACATGACTTCTACACTATGTTTGCCCTTTTATGTCTGTATCATTGTATGCATACGTATATTTTTGTGTATTAGGTAGAAGTTTTTTGAAACTTATGCATTTGCATTGTATTGAACTACCATCATCTAATTATTTTTTTTCTATCAAGATTATATTCTCATTAATTTGTAAAAAATATTAATTAGATTATCGACCAAACTATCAATTCGTTTAGGTAGCTAGAATAATATAACTTTATTCTATTTTGTTTGAAGTTAGTTGACTCATGTCATTTAGTGAATAAGAATAAGATAATTCTATTATAATTTGTGTACACCTGTCATTCATTTGCTTTTAAGCCTAACCTTCCTATGATTGGGACACTAAAAGTTCACAAGCCACTATATTAAATAAAATATAATTCATGCCATATTTCAACCAACAAATCAACTTTTAATTTGCTTTTTCCCTCAAGGAATTTGGAATATTATTAAAATGAAATATTTAATTAGATGGCTTTGATTTTACGTAGCCCCTTTATCAAAATTTAGGTATCATATTCATCTTTAATTCAGAAACTTTATTAGTTGTCATGTTTTCTTCGCTATCGTTAATATATATATTTTTCATAATTGCTTCAATTTGCTGGATTTGAGCTGAAAGTCTTTTGAAAACAGTTTTTTTACCTCCACCAGGTAGGAGTAAGATTTGCATGTAATTTATCCTCTTCAAACCCCACTTGTGAGATTATACTGAGTATGTTCTTATTATATTCATCTTTAGAGGAAGGGTGAATGCTTTTGATAAACCACTTCACTTGGATTAAAGTGTTCTAAATATTTAATCTAAAGATTGTGATGTATTAGTTAGATGTTGGAATTTCATGGACCAGCTTTGCTTTGAGTGGAGAATTAGATTAGATGAACTAACCTCCAAGAAGCTTTAGGATTTTTGTTTTAATATTGTGTTTTTTAGGGTCCTTAGGGATAGATATGCAATGAAATTGATAATTACTTTCATGTATAGTAACACTATTATTATTTCAACATTTTATGTAAAGGAAAAAAGAAAAAGGAAATTAAAGAATATCATGTGGTACATATTTTTACCAACACGTAGTACATTTTGTCTCATAAATGCACAATCTTGTCTCTCTTACTTAGTGGGGGTAACTACTTATCAGTTAGAATATCTTTTATAGAGAAATTATATTTAGAATAATCATAATCATAATATAATATTGTGCATAGATAAAAAAGATACTTTATATATACTTAAACACCCTTGGCAAAATTTTTGATTTCACCTCATACTATTGAAATCTTTCATATATACACGAGTTCTCACAAAATTAACAAAAAAAAGGTGAAAATAAACAATTTTTCATGAATGAAATTATTGGTTAACAAGCATTGGGTTGAGACAAATTTTATGCACATAAAATTCGTCCTAAAGTTGATTAACACCCCCCCCCCCCAAACCCCCACCCCCACCACCAACAATTTTTTTTAGAGAGAAGTGTTCATAAGAAGATGCATGGAAAATACTTAACAAGTTAGGTAATGATTTTTATTCTTAAAAAAAAAAAATACCAACAACATTAGTGACAGTCTAAATGCTTGAAATAGGTTCAATAATGGGGCCCACGTTGAAAGATCCAAAAATTCTATACAAATTTTTATATTTTGGAGAATAATATTTAAATTTAAGAATAAATAATAGTACTTAATAAAAAGAAATGTGGTTGGAATTAAAATTTTAAAAAGGTTTAGGGGCTGTATCAAAAGAGTTGGCAAATAAGTACTAATCAAAGATGGGACCAAAGCAATAATTATTTGTACAACTATGTCTCCTAATCATTCTTTAGTTGAGACATAAACATCATCTTGATTGTTTAACTCTTTATGGTTAAAGCATCTTAATTAGGATTTTTTTTTCTCTAATCTACTTGAGTTTATCAAGATTATCTTCTTGATTAACTATACAACAAATGAAAAAAAAGATACAATGGGAAATCTGGGTTTAAATATCAGATGATTTCTTTAAATTTTTGAACTTTCGGTGAATAATATTATTCGAGACTTGCACTGTGAGAGATAATGAATATTAGTAAAATTAGAGGCAAAATTGAAATTTAAACTTTAGTGGATTCAATATGTAAACTTCGAATTTATTATATTATAAAAATATTAGGTTTAGTTATTTTTAAAAAATTTATGAAAGACGCAGTAACTCACTGAGGTTGTGTTTGGCATGAAGAAGCTTGTCCTTCAATTTTCTTATATTTGATCGGTCAAAGTGGTTTAAAACAAGAAAAATAATTTTTCTAATAAATATCGAAAAAATAAGTTATATAAGTGACGTTTCAAATCCGTTATCTCCTCTCTAATAAATATCGAAAAAATAAGTTATATAAGTGACGTTTCAAATCCGTTATCTCCTCTCTACCACCCACCAATGCTCCCAACTCGTTGACTGTCACATCACGCCTTCCTACGCTCACTCCCTATCCCATCCCACTTCTATAATAGTTTGCTCAATTACAATAAATATTTTTGCTTATTTATCAATCGCTAAAAAATAAAAAACTCATTTATTTTCTAAAAAATAATTTTCTTTAGTACCAAACATACCGTTAATTACTACATGACCGACATGGTAATATGTTGTCTATCTTCGAAAGTGGATAAAATGACAACAATAAATCAATAATGCATATATCTGCTGTCAGTTTATGTATATATGGTACTTTTACGACCAGATATTTTTTATTCAAAATAATAAACATACAAAATAATAAGTAGAGTATATATTTCTAAAAAAAGTACTTGGATATTTTAGTAATGAAATTACTTCATAACTTTAAAGTGAAGTCTTCAAACCATCATATATACATAGATTATATGACTCTTCTATTTTTAGAATTTATTTAAAAACGATATTACCCAAACAAATTAGCATTATTATTTAAGATGAATGGAGAAAGTCCTTGATTTTTTTATTTTATTTTTTATATATAGTAATATATTCATATCATGGTCAAAAGGTTCACATTTGAACCTTATATTATTTGGATTTATTTCTTGTTATATTTTTGGTTCATTCATAATATTTGCGTTATTAATAAGTTGCCTAGAGGTAAAAAAAACTTTCAAGTTTGCCCTTCAATCTTTAATTATAATACAAAATTATCCTTAAATTAAAACTTCATTAAGGTAAAGCGCAACTATTAAACATTTTCCTTATGCCTAAGATAATATTAGATCAAGAGTTTAATGAATCGTGATGTTGCTCAACTTTGATTAGCAAATGGATAAATTTAATTTTCCCCCGCTTTAATATAATTATAGGTTATCCTAAACAATCCAAAAAACTTTCCGCTTATTCTTCAAGTCACGTTAATCAAAATTTACTCATTCAATTAATTCATATTAGAATATTTTTTCTTGGAATTTACCAACAAATAGAGTGAAACAAATAAAGAGATTTATCTCATTTTTTATTTTTTTTTGTCTTATAATCATTGTTTTTACTGTTAGTATAATGTACTCTATTATTTTAGTGTGTCACCAAAGCATGTGTTACAACGGATGAGATTGTTTTTTCTCTTAATTAGAAATCTCAATTTTGAGTTTTGAGTATGAGACAATCTTTCGTATGGAGCACTTCCTCCGACTAGGCTTTATATGACATAAATTTAATTTAATCGGCTCCAATGCGGATATCGGATGCCAAATGAAAACAAAGAAGAAAGTATTATTTTATCTTTCCCTGTTTGTTCTCAATTAAATTATTTGGAGTTCAGTGTTCAACTGTTCATACAGAGGAACAAGCAGACATATAAATATATGAGTAACAGGAACTATATGTACATATAGAGACAGAGACACCCCTCCCATAACCTGCTGGATAAAGCCTAAAAACAGCAATTTCACACAAACAACAAATCAAACAAAGTGGACTCTTTCTCAAAGGTCAGTTACAAAAAAAATTCAAACATTTCACACACATTATACTTTTTACTTCTTGGGTTTGTGTTCTTTTGATACATTCTTGGTAAAGTTTTGATCTTTTTATTTGTTGTTATTGGTTCTTGCATTTGGGAATTTGGGTTTATGTTGGTTTGGTACATTCTTGGTAAAGTTTGGATCTTTTTATTTATTGTGATTGGTTCTTGCATTTGGGAATTTAGGTTTATGCTATTTTGGTACATTCTTGGTAAAGTTTTGAACTTTTTATTTGTTGTTATTGGCTCTTGCATTTGGGAATTTGGGTTTATGTTATTTTGGTACATTCTTGGTAAAGTTTTGAGGTTTTTTTTTTTTTTTTGTGATTGTTTCTTGCATTTGGGAATTTGGGTTTATATCTCTTTGATACATTCTTGGTAAAGTTTTGATCTTTTCTTGTGTTTCTAATATTTTTGTTCTTGCATTTGGGAATTTGGGTTTTAATGCAATGTGAATTCTTCGTTTAGATCTATAGTTATATAGGGCAGGGTCTCAACAATGTGTTCTTTGTAAAGAAATGTTTCTTTGGATAATTTTGGGAATGTGGTTTTAAAAGATGAATCTTTTGGGGGTCTAAATACTGTGGGTTTTAGCCTATGGTATATCGGAAAAAGCCAGGGTAAGGTCTACGTACACTTTATTCCCCTCAGAATCCACTTATGGAATCACATTGAGTTTGTTGTTGTTGTTAGTTATAGTTTTGGAAACAGTCTCTCTACCTTCTCAAAGTAGGTTGCGTACACTCTACCATCTCCAGACTCCACTTGTGGAATTACACTGGGTTTGTTGTTGTTGTTGTTTTTAGCTATAGTTTTGGAAACAGCCTCTCTACCTTTTCAAGGTAGTTGTAAGGACTGGATACACTCTACAGTCTACACTCCTTAGACTTTACTTGTGGGATCATACTGGGTTTGTTGTTGTTGTTAGCTATAGTTTTGGACTAAGTTGCTCGGACTCTCCAAAAATGTTGCCGCACCCTTGTCAGATCCTCCAAAAATGTGCTACTTTTTAAGGATCCGACACGCACCCCATGACATTTTGAAGAGTCCGAGCAACATAGGTTTTGGAAATAGTCTCCCCACCTTCTCAAAGTAGAAGTAAGGTCTGCATACACTTTACACTCCTCGGACTCCGCCTGTGAGATTACACTGGGTTTGTTGTTGTTGTTGTTAGCTATAGTTTTGGAAACGACATCTCTACCTTCTCCGGGTAGGGCAAGGATACTCTACCCTCCCCGACTCCACCTGTGGGATTACACTGAATTTGTTGTTGATATTGTTGTTATCGTTAGCTATAGTTTCGAAAACAAACTCTCTACCTTCTCAAGTTAGGAGTAAGGTCTGCGTACACTCTAACCTCTCTAGGCTCCACCTTTGGGATTACACTAGGTTTGTCGTTGTCTCTCTAACTTCTCAAGGTGGGGATAAGCTCTGTGTACACTCTTCCTTCCTCAGACAACACCTGGGGATTAAACTGGGTTTTTTGTTGTTGTTGTTAGCTATAGTTTTGGAAACAACCTCTCTACCTTCTCAAGGTTAGTACTAAGGTCTGCGTACACTCTACCCTCCCTAAACTCCATCTGTGTGATTACACTGGGTTTATTGTTGTTGTTGTTTTAGCTATAGTTTTGGTTGGTGTAAGCATTTGGAAGCAACAGTTAGATGTTATCTTGAGATGGGTTCTGAGCTGAAAATGTGATTTCTCAATTGACTCCACTATATTTCCATTGAAGAAATGTTTTGGAGTCTAGGAATGACTTCTTTCCATTAATTAGATAGGTTGATTCAAATTTTAGAGGTAACTATGTGAATTAATGGATTCTTGAAAATTCGGAATGTTTAGTTTTGCAGGACAATTATATGTAATTTTGATTTTGTACATTTAAGCTGCTACTCCCTTAGTACCATGTTGTTTGGCGCTTTTCACTTGTTGAAGATATAAATTTAACCAATTTTTTGAGGATGACTAGATTAATTCATATTTTTAAAATTCAACTTTAGATACTCAGAAACTATGATTTAGCATGAAAATTGCAAAAGACACACTTTTAAGAGTTACTGAACTTAGTGTGAAATATGAGAAATATTTGGGACTGTTAAGAGTCCCACATCGGAAAAGGGATGGGCAATTGGTCTCCTTATATGAACTTGGACAATCCTCCCCTCATGAGCTAGCTTTTGGGGTTGAGTTAGGCCCAAGATATATATATATATATATATATATTGCTTGTTGTACGGGTTTTTGTGGTTCTAACTTTCAAAATAGATAGCTGTTTGCATCGAAATGCATGTAAAAGATTCCATCTTTCCTCCAATCACCGTATCTGATCTCCTTTACAAACACAAGTTGCTGGGCTCTTTGGATTTCTTGGATCTCTTGCAAACTTATGTATGTTTCTGTCGCCATAGGTTTGCATATAGTTGTATATATGGATGTTTTCTGTTTATAAGTTGATCTAGATATTTGTATATGTAAATGGACTTTGTAGAGATATGTATACGTTAAGTGGCTTGATAACATAACGTGCGGAAATGTTCTGGTGTTATCATTTGAGGTTTCAACTTTCCTTTCTTCAGCAATAGTATTATATTTAGTATTGGTATCTTCACGTTTTTGCCTAAAGTGCGCTCTATCTTTAATTTTGGTATTACTAAGACGCCTTTATCAAAAAAAAATTGGTATTACTAAGACTCCTCTTTTACCACCCTATGTTCGTTAAAGAGCTGTACTTTAAATCATCTAATGTCAAATACATAATGATGTTGACGAGACGTTGGATGATCTTTTGTGAGATAGTGTGACTGGTGGGAAATATGGCTGTTATGACTTATGGTAAACATGCGTCAGACTCCAAGGCAGCTCAGTGGTACTGGAGAAAGATAAAAGCCTTTATAGATTCAGTGACTTTAAGATTGGAGTATTACTTCGTGGTAGTGTTGTTTCTGTTATTATTTGTTGTGTTATTACCTATTGTTCCTATACTATGTCTTTTATGGACTGTTTTTTGTCTTGAGCCTGGGGTCTATCAGAAACAACCTCTCTACCTCACCTCTGAGGTAGAAGTACGGTCTGCGTACATTTACCCTCCCCAGACCGCACTTTGTGGGAATATACTGGGTATGTTGTTGTTGTTGACTTTAAGATTGGGCTGTTTTTCCATTTAAAGAAATGAGCAAGTTTAAACTTTTCTCGGGATAACATAGTCCTTGGAGAAAATTCAGTTTGTTTTGATGAAATGTCTTTGTCCTGACTATAAAATTTACGGATGGAAGGACATTAACAACCAACTATCGCATAGATTAGGTCTGGTGGTTTTCTTTTTGATGTCATTCTTCGGTGATTTTGACAAAAAGCCTCATGTGCTTGTTATATAACATAATTCTTATTGAGAGATGCTATTGATCAAAATATTTATTTCTCCATCTCCAGAGATCCACCCAAACTTATATGGATCTAGATAAAAGTACTGGGGGAAGAAAATTGTTTCGGTAGACAAGCAACTAAATTACTTTAACCATAATATATGTTGGATCAAATAGACTTTCTTCCATGTTTAGTTCTACTTAATGCTTTCTTGTTTGTTTTACGCAATTTCAGAGATTATGGAGCTGGAAGTTACTGATATCTGTATGGACAAGGAGCAAAATGGTAGCACAAGTTACTGTGATGGTGCTTCTCCAGATTCAAGTTGCCTAATTGACAGTAATCAAGATGTTCAACCATCCAAGCTTATTATCGGGGAGCAAGAAACTGGTATGCTGAAAGAGAGTGTTGAAATGAAGGAATATGAAGTGAAGGAATGCACCGCTGAAGTATCAGTTGAGATATCTAAACGCGAAATTCAAAGTACCGAGGATCAATATACAAAGAGCTCAAAGTGTGAGACTGAATCTCCTAAAAAGGAAAACAACTCTGAAGTCCTAAAATTAAAAGATGATAACAAGAGATCAAGAACCTCAGTGAAATCGGCAACCAAATCTGCTGCTGGAAACTGCAAAACAAAGTGTACAGTTCCTCAACCATTTGCTTTGGCAACTGAGAAGCGTGCATCTCATGGAATTCGTCTTGTTGGGAATGACGCAGACAATGTCAATTATAGGACACCTGAAGCCAATAATTTACGAGTCCCAAGTACGAAACAAAACAAGGTTAGTTTCCTATCCACATTCTTACCTTATCTGCAAATCCTTATATCGGTAAGGGGAGAGGATCCATCAATAGCATTTGATCTTTGAAATGATATTGCCCTCGCATTCTCTCTGACTCTCTCTCTTTACTGATGGAAAACTTCCTCTTAAATGTGTTACTGTTTCGGAGAAGTTAATGCACAATTACACTAGTGTTCTATGGATCTGACTGCCTGTTAATAACTGATTCAGTGTCTGTTGTATTTGTGTCCAGATCTCCTCAGCAGTTGCAACTAGGAAGCCGCTACAACCTGATAACAAGAAGCATTCTGATGAAGAAGACTCATGCTCAGTTACTTCTTGGTATCTACTTCCTCCCCTGATTTAGCTTAATAATGTTTTGTGCTAATTTCTAATGTGTTCCCTTGTCTTATGATGCTCCGTTTCTGTTTGATAATTTATCCACAATGAGAAGTGCTACGATGCCAGCAAGAAAATCCAGGGCCACTGTTGCGTCAGCTCCTGTATTCCGATTATCTGAACGTATAGAGAAAAGGAAAGAGGTAGATATTGAGTTACTGGATTACTGAAACTCCTAATTTAGTTCTATGTCTGGTCAGATTTCTACCTTGTTATTTTTCTCATCTCGCTCCTTTTCAAATGACAGCAACAACAACAATGAAAGAGTAGCTTTCCTAGAATGTCTAAAATATATTGGTTAGTTCTTACATTGATTCTCTCTTTGCAGTTTTACTCGAAACTAGAGGAGAAACATCAAGCTTTGGAGGCTCAGAAAATTCAGTGGGAGGCAAGGACGAAGGTGCATCTTATTTGCTGCTACAGCTATCACTTGTTATGCTTAGTATAAGAGCATTATCCTACCAACAACCGAGTAATGAATATCTTAAAACTCAACTTCAAATGTATAACATAACTTGTCTTTTGTACCTTCAATTATTAGGAAGAGAGAGAAACAGCTATAAAGCAACTGAGAAAAAGTCTGATGTTTAAGGCAAACCCAATGCCGAGCTTCTACCATGAGGGACCTCCACCAAAGACTGAATTGAAGAAGGTAATACATCACGTCAGTGGTATCGAACTAACATAGATATTTAACTTTTAGCCGAGGTATTCACCAAATGTTTGATCTGCAGTATAACATTTACATAGTTGTAAGCAGCCTTAGAATGTCACAGCGCAGATAAGGTTTCGCCCAAATATTGATATCCCTAGCTGTGGATGGTATATCACCACCTTCTACTGTGAAATTCTTATTTGTTTGAACTGTAGGCACCGCCAACTCGTGCAAAATCACCGAGGTTGGGCAGAAGGAAGAGCTGCAATGACTCAGTTGGTTTAGACAAAGGGATGGGAGCTTATGATCGAGGAACTCGCCACAGTCTTGAAGTTAACAATGAAAATGATGCCTTTGGTTCCAGAAATAGGAAAGACCGTGTAAATATTCAGAACGGTACTGCCATTTACAAATTTAACAACGAAGCCAATCATGCAGGGGAGATAAACGAGTCATATATGACTAAGATGCGTGAAGAAATGAATGTGGACATTACTGTTCATTCTTGAACCTTTTGTGAGTTTTCTAATTTAATAAACTTAAGAACTTCTCTTTTCTTGGTTTTGCTTCTTGTTACGCTGTAAGAGTTGTGCATTTGACTGCGTTTAAAACTGCAAAAGCTTTTTTTGCAGTCGTCTGTGTAACGTTTATTTATGAAGTGTAAATTTCTGTAAGTTATTTCCAATGATTGTGTAAAGTGACTTCATTTTCTTGTAATCTATCTATGAAGAAACTGGCTACCGCACAATTCATATTTATTTGGAACCTCCACTTTGTAATTTGAATTATTAATTGTAATGTGTCTATTGCAGTTCTTCCTTTGCGATATTAGTATTCTGTCTCTTGAAATTATTGACATTCTGTCTTAGTGTAGTCAGCATTTCAGGTGATGAAGTTTCAAAAAGAAAAGTGTGTGTCATGTTTTATTAGCTGTAATGTGTAGTTTGCTAGACGTGTCCCTTGAGTGACAGGATTGTTTGAGTAGATTAGAGTCCCACATTTACTGGGGAATGGATAGGTAGTTTGCTTATATGGACTTAGGCATTCCTTACCCCTTGATTTAGCTTTTGTGGTTGAGTTAGGCCCAAGTACCACATTTTTACATGGTATTAGAGCCACGTCCATTCTCGTTTGGGCTCCCGGTCCATGCTCCAGTTGGGCCTGGACTAGTGGTTTGCTTATATAGACTTGAGCAATCCTTCCCTCACGAGCTAGCTTTTGAGGTTGAGTTAGGCCCAAGTGTCATATCAACCTTAATATTTTATCATGAACTCATTGTACTTTTGAAATTATTGGATGAAAATTTAAGATTTGTTGAATTGTTATTGTTTTTTCACGTATATATTTGTATTTTGTCCCGAAAATACGAGGTTCTGTTCAACCATTCTTCAAAAGCTCGATCCACCTCTGAGAGGACGGAAGCCGCGGGGAAACAAAGTGAGGAAATGCCCTTTAAGATGTTAGTGATACATAAACTGTTGTTTCTATCAATTGGGTAAAGAACAATTTTGAAAATTTTGAGAAGAGAAGGAAAGATGCAAATATAGTAGGCACATTCTGTTGAAGTGTTTCCGTGTATAATCTGCAAAGTATAACCTTTGAATTAGAAAAAAGTCTTTTGAGTCTTTTAATTATGTTTGCTTTTGAAATATTCTTCGACTCTAAACATTAGTTTATGGATTTATGTTCTTCAATTGGCTCTAAACTATGTTTCTTAAGGTCTTTGAGTTGAAATTAGATACCATTCCAACATGGTTTGTCAAGTTGGTACACTTTGCTCTAACTTTTACAGTTTCAACTCCTGAGTTTTCGGATGCTCGTGAGCCTCGTGGCTTGAGATATGCTTCTTAAAGTTTCAAAATCAGTGTTAATGTCAATGCTGAAAAATTAAATAAGCTGTACTAATACTTTTTTTATTATCTGGATGTGCAATTTTTTCCAGAAAACTAATCATTGTGATGAGTAGATTAGATTGTGCAATGTGAAGCTTGTGAAACATGTATGCTGTTAGTCAACTTGATATGCTTGTGGAAGCCAGTACTTGGTTGATTCTTGCTGTACTGAAAAGCAAACTGTAGATGGTCTCAATTTTGGATAAAGGAGGAGGATTATCGTAGGTTGACAGTCAACTTAAAACAGTCAAAACTATGATGATATGAAAGGTAACAAGGTATAGTTTTGCTTTGTAAATAGGTCTTGAGAGTAACTCATAAACGAAAAAGTTAGTTCCTGAGGCGAGAATAGTCCAAAGACTATATGAGGATACGACAATTCATTCTCTCAATCAATGTGGGCCCAGAATCGGACATCGGTTGAGCGAACAATATAACATGGAAACCTAATACTGAATAAACCAAAAGTAAGGAAGGGTAGTTTTGATACTATGTTAAGAAAATAGACTTGCGATCGAACTCAAATCTCATAAGCCTGCTAATAATACGAGAGGAAAGCACAGACGGGAAAGAAATACAGTTTCTATTCAAGTCATCGAGCGACACATAAAACATAGTTGACCATTGGGCTCATCCTCAGTACCATTTAGGGTTTTTCAGTTAAGTCAGTTGTTCACCACCTTTCTTTTTTATATCATGTTAAGAAAATAGATTTTGAGCCAACTCAAATACAAACTTTAATTCATGAGACAAGAATTACCTAAAATCAAGCAAGCAAACAACTGTTAATTCCCTTAATTAATGTGGGACACTTAACAATTACACCAACCATAGAAAAAAGAATTACTCATTGCTTAATGCTAGGTGTAGCTCCAATCATAGCTATTAGCTAGGTTTCTCTGAAATTATTGCTCAAAAGTTTTTCCGGAAGTGATCAATCAATAATTAAACTTCTAAAAAAGAAGCATGAACAGAAAAAATTAGGAAATTACTGTTAATGACAATCTTATAGTCAAGATTAGAGTCCCTAAGATACATGCTACTATGGACCACATTATTTACTTTTTACTTCAATTAACCTTGTTTGTGTTGACTTATTTGGGTGGGGGCAAGTTTAAATTATATTGTTCGGACTCTTCAAAAATATTGTTGGGTGTGTGTCGAATTCTTTAAAAATTATGTATTTTTGAAGAATTTGGTATGAGTGCGATAACATTTTCGTAGGATTCAAGCACCACATAATTTAAGTATTCAATATGACTAATTGGATACCAATTAGCACAATTACACTTTCAAAATTTAAAATGCGATAATATTTTCTATGAATATGAGCAATATAGGATATATGTATTGAATCTGACTCATCGAATATCAATTAGCACAATTTCATCTTCAAGATTTTGAAGTGCACTTGCATTTTTGGAGATCGAACATGAATATGATAGTATTTTTGAAGGATTCGAGCAATATAGAATTTAAGTATTGAATCCAACCCATTGAAAACCAATCAACACAATATCACTTTCAAGATTTTAAAGTGCACTTACATTTTTGGAGATCTAACAACGACAACATTTTAAAAGGATTCGAGCAATACAAAATTTAAATATTGAATCCGACACATTGAACACCAGTTAGCACAATGTCATTTTCAAGATTTTTAAGTGGACTTAAACTTTGAGAACAGTAAGTACCATCCCACACAGTTAACATCACATGATAACCAACCCTACCTATTCTCCTTTACTCTTTTGTTGGGCTTAGATCTGCAAAAGCTTTAATTAGGCAACTAGTTTTTGCCTTTTCATTTAAGCTTGGAATCATTCTATCTTGGGACAACAAAAGAAAAAATGGCAATTATTTTCTTGTCTCTAAGAATTTTGTACATTTCTTAAGAAAAACATATTATCCCTTCGTTTCATTTTACTTGTTCATTTCAGTAAATTAGGAGAATTTAATTTCTTTTTTCCTATATTACACTTAATATTAAATAATTACATAAAATAGTATGTAATAGTCAAATTTAGCGTTCAAAATATCATTAATAAGGTTAGTTTAGTAAAATATACATTTAATTAAAACTTTATTAAGGAGTGTAGCAGATGAACATGGGGCAAATAATGTGAAATGGAGGAAGTAATAGTCTTAGTTAAGAGTATTCATCTAAACTACCTTTTATTTCTCCTTAAACATCTCACTTAATTAATAATTCACAATTTAGATTAGTAAGAATAAATTTGGAAAAAAAAAATGACTACTTTTTTTTTTTTTTCTAAAATGCAAAGCATGTTAAAACAAATTTAGTTTGCAAAACTATACCTTAAGTGGTAGTTCAAATAATAGTTATAGTTACATTTTTTATGAGAAAATAATAAAAATGATCCCTTATAAGGTGGATTCAAAATAATCTCTTAAATATATTTTTGAGCAATTTTTATTCTTTAACTTTGCTAAAGTGGGCTTCTTTTTTTTTTTTTTTTTTTTTATCTCCACCAAATATTTAACAAATTTTACCAGTTAGATTTTTTATTTTTGGATAACCAATGTAAAATATACCATACCAACAAAACTTTCAAATTTACAAACTAAGAGCACCTGTTAGATTTAATCAGGGGATTGTAATTTATTTATTTTTTTATAGCAAAAACTCATATTTGGAGGTGTATTTTTATAGTGTTGCTAATTCTTGGTCTATTTTCTATAGTTCAATGGAACTTTTATAGATGCAACTTTTACTATTTTTGGTGTCCAGTGCTAGTATTTTATGTTGCGGTCTTTAGAATTTGGTGAAATTTTTCTGATATTTCCGATGAATTTTTCTTTCATAATTACCCTCAAATCTAATAGACATAATTTATTAAAATATTTGACAAAAATTAAAGCATCTTTTAATAACTTAAAGGATCAAAACTACTTAAAATACATTTAAGATACTTTTTTGAGCCTACACCCAAATATAACAAACCAATTTTTTCATTTTCTACACTTTTTACTTATAGTAGGATTGTTTGAAAATATTGGTATGTAGGGTGGGCAGGGTTGGTAGGGCTAAAGGCCTAGATTATCTAGACTTGTTGCTATATGTATGTCTTTGTTAAATAAAATAAAACAAATTTGGGGGAGGGAAGGAAAAACGGAGGAGGAGATCACAAGGTAAAGGATCGAACCCTCACTAATAAAGTGAAAGTTCAAATAGTCAACCAACTGAGCTACTAAGATTCCAATATACTTAGCAATATGCTCCCTCGGTCCAAAATAGTTGTCATATTTCACTTTTTAAGAGTCAATTTGACTAGTTTCCAAAGCTAAATTAAATTAGATTAGTTCAATATTTTAAAATTAAAATCTATATATTCAAAAACTATACGAAAAGTCTATGAAGTTGCAATTTTTCTCATATCAATATAACGCAAAAATACATCTTAAAATATTGATCAAAGTTCGTATTGTTTGACTCACAAAAAGGACACTATGACAAATAAAAAAAACGGAGGGAGTATAATATTAAATAACAATTTTCGATTCTTGACAATATGTTGTTATTAAGATTCATCTTAATTAATTGTGAAGGCAATTGATCTTTGACTCTCCCTTAATTACTAATAAACTTATATAGACCAATCATTGTAAAAAGCAAATAGTCATAACTTTCCCTAACTAAAACTTACCCAATCAAAATTATTCAAATAGTTTTTCTTTTCTTACTGTTCAAAATTAAAATGAATACTTAAAAATAGCAAAGAACTATAAAAGTATTATTAGCTAGAAAAGCAAAAGCGCAAAATAATCATTTTCCACGTATAATAAAGGGCCCTATAAATATGTCATGCATGGTCCCTTAACACTCAACCAAAATTCTCAACTTCAATAATATATATAGTCATATTACTGCTTCTTCTTCTTCTTCCTTACTCCAAAGTAAAATATTAGGGGAAAATTAAACCAAGATTTTGTTGAGGAGAGTGTTGTCTGGTTCGAAATCATTCTATAGAAAAGTCAGTGACAGATTCAACTATGGATTTCGTGATCGTTGAACCTTAAATATGTACGAAAAATAAGTACAATATATATTTTAGACCCTAGAGATGTCTAAAATATGAATTCGTCACAGATCAGATTGTTTGATCAATCAATTTGATGAATGATTTCGGACCAGGCTTCATTCCCCTCAACTCTAAGAGTTTTTCATCAAGATCGTGCCATCCAACTAAAGTCAAGAAATCTCTCTTTCTCAATCTCAACTTCAATATGATATATTCATACTTCTTTATCCTCCTCTTCCTCTTCTACACCCAAAGTGAAATGTTAGGGAAAAACTTAGATTTTGTTGAGGAGAATGTTGTCTGGTTCGCAATCATTCTATAGAAAAGTCAGTGGCGGATCCAGTCATGGGTTTCAGGTCGTTAATCCTATCCGCCACAGATTAAGATTGATCAATCAACTTAATGAGTGATTTCGGACCAGGCTTCATTCCCCCCAACTCTAAGAGTTCTTCATCAATATTGTGCCATCAAAACACTAGCTAGAATCACTCATGTTTTTGTCTCTAGTCTTATATATCCTTCATTTGCAATATTAATCATGTCATTTTTTTGTGTTTAACAGCTAAATCAGGACGATTCAAATCAAACGAAGAGATAGATGCCACCATGACATTTACTATACTATTTGTCATTCACTACTAGTACTACTACTAGATCATTCACTCAACTTTTCTTTTACTACTACTAGATCATTCACTCCACTATTCTTTTCTTAAAGAAAAAAAAAACTTCTAGTTTTTGGGGTATATTTATCCAGTGATCACATTATTGATACTTCTGTGCCATTATATTATGTTAATTAGAACATCAAGGACATTCAACATATATATGACACCATTATATTCGTGATTGCAGGTTGTTAATGCTCCAAGTTGAGAAGCCGTGGGTGGTCATGCATAATTTCAGGCAGGACAATGAAGTAATTAAAAAAATTATATAGAGCTAGAGGGAACACATTTTTGATAAAACCATTTCGAAAATTAAGTGTATGTACTATAATTAAGTCTATATATCTGTGGATTGTCATATATATTTTTTTATGACATAATAATACATAAACGTTCCCTTTAATTTGGCCTTAGCTGACATGTACAACCTTCAACTTTAGGTGTGCACAAATAGACACTTAAACTTGTATAAAGTTGAACAAGTAGACGCATGCGTCCTATGCAATTCGCATCCTACATGGTGTCCTACGTATATTATGCTACATAACGCGTGTGTCTACTTGTTTAGCTTTATATAAGTTTAAGTGTCTACTTGTGCACACCTAAAGTTGAAGAGCATAAATGTCAGTTGAGATCAAGTTAAAGGGCATGCATGTTTATTTATTATGCCTTTTTTTAATAATGAAAACTTTTGTCTCTATTTTTTTTTTATCTGTCTATGTTTTTCACCAAATTCATTGAAAAACAAGGATTGTGTGTAATGTGAAAACACGACATGATTGGGCGAAAGAGAAAGTTTGGAATGGAAACAAAAGTTGGGTTAGGTTTTCACCTTTATATACAGTTATGAAGAAGATTCTAATTACTTTTAATTATAATACACCTTTACTTGTAGAGAGTTGCAAAGAATATCATGTTTTCTATTAGGACTTTAATTATCTTTTTCAATATTTCATATCAGTCAATGATGGCTTATAGCTGCATGAGACTTGGAGATATTTGACTTTACTTTTTTCTTTTCTTTGTACGTTCGATTTGAAGTTCAAAGCTACCTGGACTAATTCGTATTCATGAATTGCTTAATAAAGGTTCACAAAAGGAGAAAAAAAAAATCTACGTACTAGAAGTTTCTTCATTCTTAATGTTCAAAGTTAGAACATAATTTGATTAAGGTTGAAAAAACCTCGTCCAACATATATCACCGTACTCATTGGTGAAAGATTTAGCTTTAAGACATTCATCATTGAGAGTGTGGTTGGTATGAAGGAAAATATTATTCAACAAATATATTTCACTTTTTTCATGTTTAGTTAATCAAATTTTTATAAAAGATTTTTTCTTTAGAAAATTACTTTAAAATAAGGAAAATGATTTTCTTAGTAAAAATAGAAATAAAAAAAGTTCAATCAGTAATATTCCATGCCAATCGATCTTCTCCTCCACCGCACCATAACACACCACAAATTAACCACACCCACTCCCAACCCTACGGGTAAAACTTACATACACCTGGTGTATACACCAAGTCAATACATTTACGTCATGTGTTCCAATTTAGAGTTCATGTTACTTAATCATGATTAACTAATATGTATTCATTTAATCACTTAATCATGATAAATTACACTAGTTCATGTAAGTTTTTACCCAACCCCACCATCACACACCTCACTCCCCACCCCTGCCAAACCCCTGATCCTTCGTCCCCCCTTGCTCCCACCCTGTACTTCATAGTATTCGCCTAGGTTATATGTAATATTTTTGAGACAATATTTGTTGTTTACTTATAAAACACACATAAGTTTTTTTTTTTTTAAAAAAAAGAGTAAGTATACTTCAGACGTACCAAACACACCCTAACACCTAGCTTCTTTTGTGAACTTTTTACTATAAAATTGTGGGGGCATGTTGTGTCACGTTTGCATGAAAATCTAGTACTAGCTAGACCATCATGTGACTTTAGCTCTAGACGTTAATTAATCTTGTCTTATCACCCACCTTTATGAGGTTTTCAATGAATCTTTCAGTTAGTCAAAGAGGACAACTAATCAATCCTCTAGGCTCTAGGGATGACTAGTGGGGTTAAACCTTGATTGTGAGACGACTTGATTGTGAATGAAGAAAAATCAGGGTAAAATATTTAGATGGGGAAGGGGGGTGGCGGGGGTGGGGGTAGGTAATTGGTTTTAAAATACAAGAAGTGTATTCAAACTTAAGTGACATTACAAAGAGGTGTTTAGTGTAATTAGTTCTGATTAAAAAGAACTTTCATTTAATTAATGATTTCACTTGAGCTTTGAAATTTGACGGGTTAGGTCCCTAGTCCATCATTTTGATGGGCCTTAGAATAGCCAGCCCAATCCATCACTATATTGATTGAACTGCTTTGTACTGTCTCCATTGCATTATTTTCCCCATGGTATTGGGAAAAGGATATGAACTGACCTTTTTAAAGGCAAAATTTCACCCATAGACAATTTAGACCCCTCCTAACTAACTCCTTGGTCTAAGTTTTATTAATTACAATTTATAGGCGGCAGTTAGTAAGAAACGTATAAATGTCTATATATACAAATCTATCTTCTTTTTTTTTCTTCTCATTATTCAATTACAAAAAAATGGAAGATAGCAATTTTAAAGGTGAGAGATATTAATTAACGCCCTTAATTATCTATAACTTCCCACAATATTCTCCTTCCATATATTATCGTTTAAACAAGGGAGAAGAAAATTAATATTCTCCTTCCATATTCTCTTTCGACAGAACACGCTGAAAAAATCAAGAAAAAGAGAAAAAGCAACATAACAAATTGATAGGATATATGCAATTACATGTATATAATAATGTTTGTTTTTCATAAAAATTATTATGTATATATATAATTACTAATAATTATATGTATATATAAATGACATTACTATAATATTATGTATATGTATTAGTTTATATACAACTATATATTGTATATATGGAATATAAATTAAACAATTGGAAAAGAATCTAGTATGAGAAACAAACAATAACTATATGTATATTTATAATTGTACATCAAGTATATGTATATGCAATTACATGTATATAATAACGTTTGTTTTTCATCAAAATTATTATTATTATTATTATTATTATTATTATTATTATTATTATTATTATTATATATATATATATATATATATATATATATATACAAAACAACATTAACTGAAATTAACCCAATATACAAACAAAATTATATATCTATTACTTTACAATGCTAATTAGTCGAAAAAACAGCCAACGGGTGAGAGAGTGCATTTTTTTCAACTTAAATTAACCCAATATATACACTACTTCAATTTGTATATAAGGCCCACATAGTTAACATCTTTTTTCAACTACTTTTAACCATGAAATGTAATTATTTTAAACATTAACTATGTTAAGTAATTATGTAGTTGTTTTATCTATGTTGTGTAATTTTTCCCTTTTTAAATTAATGGCCCACGTATGGGCCATTGAACACTCTATGGCCCGTCGGCCCAAAACATTCCACAAAATGTCCATTTCGCTAGTTGGGCCATTTTGAACCTTTATTCTGTTTTTTTTTTCGCCAGAATTTTTTTTTGGGGAAAAAATCTGCTTTTTATTATTATTTTTTTAAAATAATAATTAAATATAATTGTGTAAAAATGATATAATTATTATATAAAATATGTACCTATATAAAATATATCTATAGAAATTATATAGGATGTGTATAAAAACTGTATCATTATTGTATAAAAGATGTATCGGTATAAAATACGTAAAAAAACTGTACAAAATGTATATAGAAAATGTATAGCGTTGTATAAAATACATATATCAATAATTATTGCAACTAAAGATTGTATAAAATGCGTATATAAATTATATAATTGTTGTATAGAATGTGTATAGAAGCTGTATAATTTTTGTATCGAATGTGTATAGAAACTGTAAAATTGTTGTATCGAATGTGTGTAGGAACTGTATAATTATTGTATAGAATATGTTTTTTGTATATAATTTGTATAGAAATTGTATCATTGTTGTATAGAATATGTAAATGTATAGGATGTGCATAGAAATTGTATCAGTATTATATAAAAATGTATGTATCATTGGCTTCTTTTTATTTTTTTTTAAAAAAATTCTACTCTACAATTGTTCTTTTTTGTGTGTGTTGCTTTGTTTTTTTCTTAAAAAAATTTTGCAAATATGCGTTGATACATTTTTTTTAATATTTAATTTTTAAGAAAATAGCAACAATCATAAGAGTAGATTTTTAAAAAAAAATAAAGGAGCCGCAAAGAAAAAGCCAAAAAAAATAAAAATACAGCTAAAAGAAGTTGGAAGAAAAATAGCAGTTTAAACATAGCAACAAAAAATAAAAAAGAAAAGGTAGTAAATGTCTGTTAGTGATTGCTATTAAGTGAAATTAGTTTAACGGCTAATTAACAACAACAACAACATACCCAGTATATTCCCACCACGTGGGGTATTTAAATTTAGAGGCTATTTCAGTGGAGTTATTTTAGAATGAAGTGTTATTTTTGTCCTTTCCCCTTATGTTTTTGTATGATATGTCTATTACTTTGCCCCTTCTCCTTCTAAACTTGCTTGTCCCTTCGATTTTTTTTGGATAGTATCATGTTCTTGAGAGTTTTAACTGTTGTCTTGTTCCTCTTTCTTTTGAACCTTTGTTCTATTACTTTTCGATACCTTTCTTTCTTAGTTTTTGTTTCGCCTCTTATTGTTCATTTTTTTGGTTTGCACTAGGCTCTGCATTATTCTTTAGTGTATCATCTTCTTGCTTTTTCTCCTTTCCAGAGGTAGTGCCCTACATGAACATAGGCGAATCTCAGATTTCTAGAATATGGGTGCACCAAAGTGGGAATTGATCCCTAGTTCTCTACGTGAATACAAGTCAACATAACCAAATGCACCAGTTAGCCTTCTTGCAGCATTGGTTCCACCAGATAATACTATACCAATTTTAAAAATATAGAAAATCGCCCCTGCCTCCATAAGAGTAGATCTATCACCTCAGCCCCTTCAAGTTGAAGCTTCATTGACCTTGGTGTTCTTTGTAGCATTGTTGTTGATGTTGTCCTTTTCTATCCCTTTGTCCTCAACTTTTCCTTGGGTCTTTTCCTATTTTTCCTTTGCAAAAAAACTTTACATTGCGATATCGAATGTCCTAATATCTTGGGGTGTTTGTAATATTTTGGGACACTTTCGTATTCCAACTTTTGATAATAACCATTTAGCGGATTAGAAGCATCCTCTTGTCCCATCCATACTTGATTTAGCCATGGTTGGCCTCGATCGTTCATAAATGGCTATATCCATAGATAAAGAGATTCCTACAAGCTAAGACTAAGGATTTGTTTGACATAGAACCAAGAATGAGAGTGTAAAGGTAGCCCCAACACTAGTACCCAAACTGGTCCATTTTCCTAATTGACATATATAAATTGAATAACAATAACGTACCAACATGGATTGAGGTGGAACTTCTCCATCCTTAACAGAGGTCTCGGGTTCGAGCTCTGAATATAGAGAAAATCATGTTGTGATGAGTGTCACCCCCTAAATATTGGGACCTGCAGTGCGCGATATTGCTAGTTGAAGTCCCCATTAGAGGTCGCGTGAGCACATAATGTAGCTTAGTATACCGTTAATTATCATTGTAGAGAGAATTGGTATAGAGAGAATTTTTTGATATGTAGTTTTGATTTGACATAAATGAGCTTTACCCTTTTCAAAATGAAGAACTTGTGTATGCTATATTATGGGCCGGAAAAATTACATAACACCACAACTTATCTTTACTAAATTACATAAAATTCCTACCCTTTTTATTAATTACCTAAATCCCTCTTTTTTTTAAAAACAGTCAGATACATCCACAAACCCATAAATTTTCAGATACATAATTAATGTATCTTCCTTTGGTCTAGTTAATGTATTATGTATCTCGACCAAATAGTTTCAGAAATGGATGTATCTCAGTAATCAAAATTATGTATTTCAACTTCAAAATTATGTATGTGAATGCTAATTATGTATCCGAAAATTGTAAAATAAGAAATTATTTGTAATTTAGCAAAGAGTAGGGATAGGGAGTAATTAGGGGTAAATTTGTTGGGATTTATGTAAGTTTTACTTACCCTGTTTTGTATGTAGGGTTCAGGGGTTGTGTCCCGACCAACTTATTTATAACTCAATTATCTATACATGTATTGGATTATTCTATATAGAGACATATTCAGGATTTGATGGGTTTTTACAGCGATCTAAAGATTGTGATACGCAAGTCATGAGATAATTATTTTTAAAATTACCTTACTAACAACATGAAATAAAAATAAAAATGATAATACTAATAAATAACAAAATTATCGTGTATAACCAATCACAAATTTTGGTCTCAGCACTATTTTGTGTCGTATGTATCATAATTGGCTAGAAAAAATAAAAATCCAAAAACATCCTTAAAGTATATACACAACTTAAATTACATCCTTAAGATATCCTATAAATAATACTAATAATCACAAATAAATTTAAGTGAGAAATCTCACACTTTAGTCACGTGAAATTTTAAAGTTTCCCTTAAATATCATTCTTATTTAAGTCAACCAAAAATTATTAAATTTGTACTCTTTTTTTCATCATAAATAAAAAAAAAGATAATATTTTGGTGGTAAAAAGGATGGCACAGCTCAGATTAGTTAAATGTACTTTCAAAAATATGAATTTATTTGTGCAAAACACTTGCAATTTTCTCTAATTTTAATATTCAAAAACATGCCTCTGGAGAAAATTTTGGCACAAGAGAAAATTTTGGCATAAGTGGCAGAGTTGTAACAAATGAAAAGCAAGTGGCACTCCTCACGAAAGTTCTGTGCAATGATCACGAGGATCGATCGTGCTTTGAAGTATATAAAAATATATCTTGATCTGCAGAATAAAATCAAAATCTGATCTCCTGAAAAATGGCAATTGCATCCAAGAAATAATCAAAAACCAAAGCCTGTACAACTTGATTATCTCAATGAATATTTTTGGTACCTCATTATTATAGCTATTAAATAAGTCTACTCATGTGATTTAACATTGTTACATTTTATTTTTTCTTGTAATTCAATTAAATATGAGGATTTAAATGTATGGGTGTCTAAGATGAAAATGTATATAGCATCATCAACGGTTACAATTTATAAAATATCCTTTTAAATAGATTTTTTTTCAAGATTGTGCTAATCGAGTCATGAGATATTTATTTTTAAATTACCTTGATAACAATGTGAAATAAATAAATAACAGAATTATTGCATATATGAACCAATCACAAAGTTTCATGTCAATATTATTTTGTGTCATAATTGACCTGAATAACACAAGTTGAAAAAAATCTCTAAAGTATATATACACAACTTAATTACACCCTTTAGATATCTCTATAAATAATAAACATCACAAATATTTGTAGAACTAAATAACTTTGACGTGCAATTTAGTCATGTGACTTGCACGTGAAATGTCAAAGCTTCTCCGTGATATCACTCTTAAGTCAATCCAAACATATTAAATTTGACAGTAATTTTGTGCTACAACCTTTTCATCATCAGTAAAAGAGATTATATTTTGATTGTAAAAGGTGACATAACTTAGATAAGTTAAATATTTTTAAAAATATAAATCTCATCGTGCAAGTTATTTGTGATTTTCTATAATTTTAATATTAAGAAACATGCATATGGAGGAGTATTGGTGTAAGTGGAAAAGTTGTAACAGATGAAAAGGCAAGTGTCACTCCTCATGAAAGTTTCGTGAAAAGATCAAAAGGACCATTGCCTCATGCTTTAAAAATCACGAAGATCGTGCTTTATTCTATATTTCAAAGCATAATCCTTGTGATCCGTGTATGAAACTCTCGTGAGGAGTGCTACTTGCATCAACATTTTTTCTAGATGCGTGCATGTTTCATTTTCATTGTTTTTTATATATCGATCAGGTGTTGGCTATGTTAAATCAAGCAATTAAAGGCGAATTCAGGATTTGAAGGTTCTGGTGCCACGCTGTTTAAATAGGATAAACGGCTCGATTTCTTTAATTTTGGATTACGATTCATGCTATTTATCTTTTTCAATTTTTATAGGAAAGATCGAATATTCATATTTATAGTAATGTGCTCTTTTAGGTAAGATACTTAAGTATTTTAGTTTTTTTTTTTAAAAAAGTGGCCTTATTCTCTAAAACTTTGAGAAAAAAAATATTTCACATTAAAAATTCAAATTTATATAAACCATTTAATATCATAATATTTATTTTCCATTGCCTTTATGTGTTGCTGCAAATATATAGTTGAAAAAAATTAAGAAGTATAGCTTTAATCAATCATTATCACTTAGATTGAACATCAACTTTTTTAGCATAACAATATCTCCATCATTTTAAAACTTAAATAGTACCTTTTAAAAAAATTGCCATTTAAGTATATTTTTAAAAATATTAATGTGACATCTAAAATTTAGTGCTCATTGTCACGGAATATGCACACAATACTTGTATCAAAGATTAATACTTAGTGAAACAACAACAACAACATACTAAATGGAAGTAAAAAAGATCAAAAATTAATTAAAGTAAAAAAGAATCAATTTGAATAATAAAGAATAGAAGTAAAGAAGAATTAATGAATGATACAAAAGCTAATTAAATCGAAAAAGAATTAATTTAGGTTACGTATCAAAAGATTAATACTTAGTGAAAATGGGAGTAAAAAGGTCAAAAATTAATTAAAGTAAAAAAATCAATTTAAATAATAAAGAATAGAAGTAAAGAAGAATTAATGAATGATAAGGAAATTAATTAAAGCGACAAAGAATCAATTTGGATTAATAAAGAATAGAAGTAAAGAAGAATTTATGAAAAGGATTAAAAAAATGAAAAAGAAAGAGTTGAAGCCCTTCCCAGCAAACGAAAGAGCAATCAAAATTAATTATACATTGATCCGCCACTACAAGCAACACTTATTACTCCATGCTTTTGTCACCATCATCCCTCCTTCAATAATAATTCATTTTTTGTTATTTATCTGTCTTTCCTCTGTGTCCCTAAACATTTATCTGTACTTTAATTATTTTTTTTATCTAATGAAACTTTTGTTATGACAATTGTTATCAGTTTTTTCTTTACTTAGAATATCTCTTGTACCAATAATAGTGTGTATTGTGAGGAAATTGAGTGCATTGATTGTGAAGAAAGTTTCCTAACATGGGTTTGTTGATATAAAAATTCACCTTGCTTTTTTTTTTTGTGTTAAATATAGTGAGTAATTTTATTAGAATTAAATTGATCATGAAATTCATGTTAACTGACACTTTGATTTATGTTTTACTATGTGATTTTATTCGTCACAAAAAACTTATCTCTATCTTAGATTTAATTAATTATATTCAAATTGAAGCATCAACTGAGACATTTGCCTTAGGATTGTAGCAGTTGTTTTGAGGTATGATATGATAGCACGAATCACTTCAAAAATATCATCTGATTAAGGTGTTGGTACTTTGGGGCGAGTCTCTGGTGAAGAAGATAAACGCGAGAATATATTCAAGGCCACGGAGAAAAATGTGATCTCAGATGGGTATTCTTAGTCTTCAATAAAATTTATTAGGAAAAAATGAAAAAAAAACAAAAAAAAATGTGAGCCTGAATTGGATTTGTGCCTTAAAGCTCTTGCTGAAGATAAACCAATTAATAAGATTCTAACTCTTGATGAAATAATTAATTTTGAGTACACAACAACAAAAACAAGTGCATGTGATGTCTACATGTGATAGTGCCATATTTGTTGTTTTGTACTCAAAATTAATTGTTTCAACAAGGATTGAAACCTTATTAATTGGTTCATCTTCAATCAATAAATTTTGTTGAAGACTAAGAACAATCCATCTCCAGTTGAGGCCACCATCTATTCTGTGGCCTTGAATATAATATCACGTTTTCCTTTCTTACTAGAGACTTGCTCCAAAGTATCAACACCTTCATCATATGATATTTTGAAAGTGATTTGTGCCATTATTATATACCTCAAAACTATTTCTACAATTCTAAGGCAATTGACAAAGTTGATGCTTCAATTTGTATAGAAAATTAATTAAATCTAAGACAGAGTTAAGATTTTTGTGATAAGCAAAATCACATAGTAAAATATAGACCGAAATTTCAGTTAATATGAATTTCAAGGTCAATTTAGTTTTAATAAAATAACTCACTGTATTTAACACAAAGAAAAACAAGGTAAATCTTTATATCGAGAAACATATATTAGAAAATATTTTGTACAATGAATGCACTCAATTTCCTCATACTACACAAGTACCAGTATCAGAGCTATACCAAGAAAAGAAAAATTGATAGCAGATATCATAACAAAAATTTCATCAGATAAAGACGAGAAAGGTTAAACTATGAACAAATGTTAAGGGAGGCAGAGGAAAGACAATGGAGTCACTGAATATGGGTTATTATCGAAGGAAGCATGATGTGAGAAAGGCTTTCTTGCTAGGAGTAGTATGTGTTCGTTGATCCATCATACCTAACACCTGATCGGCATTTATAGAATAACGAAAATAAAGTGTGCAAGCATCTGGATGAAATGTTGATGCAAGTGGCACTCCTCACGAGCTCCATGCAAGGATCACGGGGATTGTGCTTTGACATATACAAACAAAAAATAAAATTGACCTGCAGAAAAAAGCATGATCCTCATGATCTTTAAAGTATGAGGTAATGATCCTCGTGATCTTTACACGAAACTTTTTTGAGGAGTGTCACTTACTTTTTCATCTATTAAACCTCTGCCACTTGCACCAACATTTCCTCCATATGCATATTTTTTAATATATATGGAAGAAAATTATAAGTGACTTATATGCTATGATTTATATTGTTGAAAATATATTTTATTGATCTAAGTTGTCACACCTTTTTACCATCAAAATACTGTCTTTTTCGTGACAAAAAAGGTAGTACAAATTTACTAGCAAATTTAATGACTTTTAATTAACTTAAAGAAGAATGATATTTAGGAGAAGATTTGAAATTTCATGCTTCATGTACAAGTCACATGACTAAAGTGTGAGAATCGTTCACTTCTATAATGATCACGTTGGATTATGCTTTTATCAAGTGACACTCCTCATGAGAGTTTCATGTAAGGATCAGGAGGATTGTGCTTTGAAATATATAAACAAATTAAAAAAATGTCTTGATGTGCAGAATAAAGCCAAAATCTATAATGCAATCACTAATGAATACTTTGTTCGTATTTTGAACTTTTTTTTAAAGCTGGTGAATATTACATCTTCAGTTTTTTTAATAAGGTAAAAAACTAGAGAATATTCATCTTCAATTGTTAGTTAGATCAATCTTTTTCACTTTCTCTTGCAAAACAAATATCATTGTGACTTGCATGATGAGATTCATATTTTTGAAAGTACATGTAACTGATCTGAGTTGTGCCATCTTTTTACCATCAAAATATTATCTTTTTTCGTGCCACCCTTTTACTAGCAAATTTAATAATTTTTGGTTGGATTAAAGAAGAGTGATATTTAGGAGAAGCTTTGAAATTCACATGCAAGTCACGTGACTAAGGTGTGAGAGTTGCTCACTTCTAAAACTTCTAGTTGCAGGAGTCCTATACTAACTACGGGCCCAAATTCAAAATATAAAACAATAAATTCAATTAAAGAAGAACAATTCGACTTCAAAAGATGTTAAGCAATTAATTATCGAAGATATTCGATTCACTTTAAACTTCTATCTAAAGTTATTCCACTCACAAAATTCATAGGAAAACAAGATCTAATATAAATTCTAAAACTGAAAAAGTGTATCCAAATGATTTACTTTTCCAAGTTTAGCATCCTTTCAGTGTCTAATGGAAAGGACAAAGGTTTGAGAACAGATAAACATAAATAAAACAGAGTTGGGTCACTATTTTATGGTGTCCGGTGTGTTTGATGTATGTCATGTTAGGATCTCACATCGGTTAATTGTATGGGTTTTAGGGTTATCTTGGACTATGTTCGTCAATTGATTTCACTTTTGAGATTGAATTAGGTTCAAAATCCATTTACTTAACATGATACTGAAGCAGGGTGTCTCCTCCATTAAGCCACTTAGGCAATCGCCTAGGTCCCCATAATTGTGGAGGCCTCATATTTTCATGTAAAAATAGTTATATATACTATATATATATATATATATAAATATATTAAAATCTTTTATTAGCATAAAAAAGAAAAAATAGCTCATATTTTTAGAAAGAAAAAAAATCTAAATAGAATTTTACCTGAAATTTTTCGTAGCATAAAAAAAAGGAACAATATATTATTACAATGATATTAGGACCGTTTGAGGCATGGGAAATAAAAGAATTAGCAGAGAAAAAAGTGGACACTGCAACTTTTTGGGGATCGTATATCAAAAATATAGCTACTACATTTATTCTTTTCTTTATATTTATCATTTTAGTTTTTTCTCAATACTCATTATTTACTACAGACGAAAAAATGACATTCTCATGTCAGTGTATAAATTATTTTTCTTTGATATTTTATGGAGCCTTGAAGTAACTGGCTTGTCTCGTATTTTCATGCTTGTCTCGTAGGTTTTGGCTTTATTCTGCAGATTAATGTTTTTTTAAAAAATTTCAAAGCACGATCCTTGCACGGAACTCTCGTGAGGAGTGCCACTTGTCTTTTCATCCGTTATAGCTTTGCTTCTTGCATCAACATTTCTTCCAGATGCATGTAACTCTCGTGAGTTGTGCCTGTCTTATATATTTTGGCTTTATTATGCAGATTGACGTTTTTTTTTATTTCCTCTGTCCCAATTTATATGACACACTTTTCTTTTTAGTAAATCTCAAAAAGAATGATACATTTCTATATTTGGTAACAATTTAACTTTAAAATACCCACTTTGCCCTTAATGAAATGATTTACAACTACACAAATATTTATGACTTATTTTAGACCACAAATTTCAAAAGTCTTCCTTTCTTTTTTAAATTCCGTGCCAAGTTAAAATACATCACATAAATTGGAACGGAGAGAGTATTTGTATATTTCAAAGCACGATCCTCGTGGTCCTTTCACGGAACTCTCATGAGGGGAGTTAGCCACTTGTCTTTTATCCGTTACAATTCTGCCATTTGCATCGACATTTCTTCCAGATACATACACACTTTACTTTTGTTTTTCTATATATATCGATCAGGTACTGGATATGTTGGATTAAGTAAAACTTATTACTTCAAGCAAGCATGCTGTTCTCACTATAATTTCTCCTTCTGTAATAACCCATTTTCAGTGATTCCACTACCTTCCCTTTGTCCCTAAACATCCACACTTTCCTCTTTTTTGTTTGACTTCTGCTATCAGTTTTCCTTTCCTTTCTTTATTCTGGTAGCACTGCTTGTGAGAAAATTGAGTGCATTGATCGTCCAGAAAGTTTCCTAATATGTTTTTGTCAATAAAAATTTATCTTATGCAAGTTTGGGTGATGTGTCTGTAGTTGAAGTATCACCTTGCTTTTCTTTGTGTTAAATGCAGCGAGTGATTTTATTGAAATTAAATTGATCCTGAAATTCATGTTAATTGACACTTTGGTCTATGTTCTTTCTATGTGACTTCGTTTATCACAAAAAGCTTATCTTTTTCCTAAATTTAATTAATTTTCTATTCAAATTGAAGCATCAACTTTGATAATTGCCTCCAAATTGTAGCATTAGTTTTGAGGTGTGCAATAATAGCACGAATCACTTCAAAAATATCATCTGATGAAGGTGTTGGTACTTTGGTGCTAGTCTCTGGTGAAGAAGGTAAACGTGAGACGATATCCAAGGTCACAGAGGACGTGGTGGCCTCAACTGGAGATGGGTGGTTAATCGACAATATGAGTTTTTAAATACAACGGTGATCCAACTATGTACCAAAGTTACTGGAAGCATATGGGTGACAGAACCACAGTTGTTATATCTAGTTGGCAATCTGTTAGTTATTCTTTGGATCCCAAGAACCTTTGCTGGTTTCTTGAACCAAGTTTTGCAAATCAAGCACGATCCTCGCGATTGAGTAACTCTAATCATGTGATTTACCTTCTAATTACATTTTGTTCTTTCTTGTAATTCAATAAAATATAAGGATTAGTGTATGTCTAGAGAGGAAAAATGGATATACCATCATCAACTGTTACGAATTATAAAATTATCTTTTTAAATAGATTTTTTAATATTATAATAACCGAGTCATGAGATATTTATTTTTTAATTACCTTGCTAACAACGTGAAATAAATAAATTACAAAATTATTGCATATATCAAACAATCACAAAGTTCATATATACACAACTTAAATTACACCCTTAAATATACCTATTAACAATAAACATCACATATATTTTTAGAAAGTGAACAATTTTCAAATTTTATCACGTTACTTGCACGCGAAATTTCAAAACATCTTCTAAATATCTTTCTTCTTTAAGTCAGCAAAAAATTGTTAGCTCTGCTAGTAAATTTGTACTCTTATTTATTTATTTTTTTGAATTGGAGAAAAACGATCATTCATCAAACATGTTTTTACTTCATTAGAATGTTGATCTAGTTTAAGAAAAAGCATCTAAAAGAGATATGGCAGACTAGCAAGATACAAATATTTGATCCAAGTCATTCAAACACCATTATCAGTCTTAACTAAAATAATAGTACAAAAGCCCATAAATTAGAAGCATAGAGGTATGTTTTCCAGCTCATGTGAATGAAAATGTTAATAACGTCTCTCATGACAGACTCCCATAAGCGATAAGCTTCTTTACTTTCATGAAATGAAAGTAACAACTTATAGCCATGCCACTGTAATGAATGCAAGCCAATGGATCTCTTTAGCTATGTCTACTACTTCTGCGCTCAAGAGCCTGACTGAGCTTCCACTTCTTTCCTATGCAGCCTCACCTCCTGCCTTGCGGACTTCTTCAATTTTTAGTTTCCCATCTACCATCTCAGCATCTTTATCTTAAGGCTTTATCACTTTTTGCTCTTCATCATTGCTATTGTTATAAACCAAATGGGAGAGCCCAATCCAAAAGACTAGTCTAATAGGTGGGAGAACCCATTTGGCTTATAAGCCCATTAGCATTTCTCTATTTTTCCAATGTGGGACAATTGGTTCATAACAATCGCCTCCGCTTGAGAACCAACGACCTCGTTGGTCACGGCTGAGCCCAGTTGGTCACGGCTGGCACCCCCTTGGGTCCAGGCCACCACTCCTGGCACACAGGCCACCACTCCGAGTCGCGGCTCCACGCGTGGATCGAACCTCGTTGGTCACGGCTGAGCCCAGTTGGTCACGGCTGGCACCCCCTTGGGTCCAGGCCACCACTCCTGGCACACAGGCCACCACTCCGAGTCGCGGCTCCTCGTTGGTCACGGCTGAGCCCAGTTGGTCACGGCTGGCACCCCCTTGGGTCCAGGCCACCACTCCTGGCGCACAGGCCATCACTCCGAGTCACGGCCCCACGCGTGGGACTCTCAATGAAAGCACCAATATAACAACCCCGAAATATGAACACTCACAATAATAGAAGAAGATAGATTGTTGAATTAATAACCGAAATACTAAAGTGAAATTACAGAATTATAGAAGAACATTAGAAGAAAGATGAGGAGCAGACCCAAGAAAATGGAGACGAGAGATACAGAGTTTGCCTTAGCATGATCATAATTCGCATAAACTCTTTTGCCTAACCCCAAGTCTCCTTTTAAACCAATTTAGATGCTAACTGGGCCAGGATCCCAACTAAAACTCTCCCACATTTTAATCGGCCCACTAGAGTTATCTTGGTTCACAACAGCTATCATCAAGGTCATCCCACATATCACCTCCCATTCCAGTCATATCACCTCTCATTCCACCCATTACGCCCATCTTTTCAGCCATATCACCTCTCATTCTACTCATCATTCAACTAATATCATCGAATTTTGAGAAATTCATTGAATTCATGTCCATATCTCTAGGATCAGCATCATCTTCATCCACCCACTTGTCTCAATCTACTTTCATATAGTATGGTGTTTTTCTGTCTCCACGCAATAATTTATCCATCATTTCAGCTCTGTTTTCTGCAAATTATAGTATATACTTCTCACACCAGTACTTATTTTGTTCTCCTCGACATTAACTTTATCCTGAACCTCAAGTTTCAACTCATAGAGACGGTCTACATCCCCAACAGTAGCAGAGGAGTTAAAAACTCCTTTGAGATTTAAGTTTACTTTTGGATCTTTATCATCTGGTAACATCCCAGTGAGATATACTACATCAAGCCTTTGTGCCCATTTGGCTTCTGGATTGAGGCTCATATTTTAAAAAAATTGTACTACCTTTTTCATCATTAACAAAAAAGATACTCCCTCCGTCTCAATTTATGTGATGTACTTTGACTTGACATGGAGTTTAAGAAAGAAAGGAAGACTTTTGAAACTTGTGGTCTAAAATAAGTCATAGATATTTGTGTGGTTGTAAATCATTTCATTAAGGATAAAGTGAGTATTTTAAAGTTAAATTATTACCAAATATAGAAATGTGTTATTCTTTTTGGAACTGACTAAAAAGGAAAGTGTGTCATATAAATTGGGACTAATATTTTGATAGTACAAATTTATTTACAGATTTAATAATTTTTTTATTGGCTTATAAAAGAATGATATTTAGAGGAAGCTTTGAAATGTCAAGTGCAAATCATGTGACTAAAGTGTGAAAATCATTCACTTCTAATACATATTTGTGATTTTTATTATTTATAGGGATATCATAAAGGTTTAATTAGTTGTGTATATACTTTAGGGATATTTTTCTATTTTTGTTATTCTAGCCAATCATGATACGTAAGGCACAAAATAGTGCTACGATGAAATTACTTTTTTTTGTTAATGTATACTTTGGTATGGACCTGATTAATAGGCTATTTTCTGATTGTAAAATAAGCTACTTTTTATATTAAAATAAGTTATTTTAAGTTTTGTGTTCAAAGTTTAATTCGAAATAAGAATATATATCTTTCTACCTATAGAAAGGTAAGCATGAAATCGGTCGTGTATGCAAAATTTTACTAAGCAGTATCGATATTTATATGAGAAAGGATAAAAAAATTAATTATTATATTTAAAATTATGATATATCTTTGACCCATTGGTATAGTCAAGATTTGAGCTGGAAAAGGTCTTGGGTTCACTACGACTTAACTACAATTTTATGAAAATTTTGCTAAAACAAACATAGAATAAGGTTCGAACCCCCAACATCATAGAAGCAAAGTGAGTACTAAACCATCAAACCAAAAGGGATGGTTTGTCAAGGTGAGGATCATTTTTTTCTATATCTCACATCTTGGTTGTTGCACTCCCTGCGAGTGACAGCAAGAGAGTGAATAACGAATAATCCTCCAAATTCAAAGAGTGATTGAGTCCATTTATAAATAGTATATATATATATATATATACACAAACATACAAAGTTTCAATAGAGGCATCTGGGTGTCGTGTCACCCCTAACCTAGTACATAGATCCCCCCTCCCCGCAAGCAACACTTGTTACTTCATGTTTACTTTAGTTTGCATTTTACTATGGAATTTTGTTTATCACGAAGAGCTCATTTTTGTCCTAGATTTAATTAATTTTCTATTGAAATTGAAGCATCAACTTACACAATTGCCTTAATGAGGATTGTTGCAACCGTTTTGAGGTATGCAACTTCAAAAATATCATCTGATTAAGGTGTTGATACTTTGGGGTGAGTCTCTGATGAGAAAGATAAAAGTGAAACTATATTCAAGACCACACAGAAGAAGGTGATCTCAATTGGTGATGGATTGTTCTTAGTCTTCAACAAAATTTGTTAAGGAAAAAATTGATGAAAAATGAAAAAGATATAAGCTTGAATTGGATTTGTGCCTCAAAACTCCAAGTGAAGATAAATCAATTAATAAGGCTTCCTTTTATGAAGTAATTGATTTTAAGTACAAAACAACAAATATAAATGCATATAGCATTTCCATGTGATAATTAGTCCTAGAATTGCCAGAAAAATTGATGACATATTTTTTTTGTATTGAATATGGAAGGACCCTTAAGGGGAGAGATCTGAGTCAAGTAAGAAATTCAATTCACAGGATGACTGATTTTGTTGAAGCGTGACTTTAGAGTTCAGGCTCTTCTTTTTTTCGTGGCATTTTTAAAAATGTCACGCTTCCAGAAAATCAGTCATGTTGAAAATGGAATCCCTTACTTAACTAAAATCTCTTCCTTTAAGGATTCTTCCATATCCAGTGCAAACAGAAAATGCCATCAATTTTTCTGACAATCCTACGGCTAATTATCATATGAAAACACCACATGCATTTTTTTTGTTGTTTTGCGTTCAAAATAAATTGTTTCATCAAGGATTGAAACCTTATTAATTAGTTCATCTTCACTTAAAGTTTGAAGGTACAAATCCAATTCAGGCTTATGTCTTTTTGTTTTTCATTCATTTTTCCCTCAAACTAAAAATAACTCATCTTTAGTTGAGGCCACCACCTCCTCAGTGGCCTTGAATATAACTTCACATTTGTATTCCTTATCAGAGACTTGCTCCAAAGTACTAACACTTTCATCAAATGATATATTTGAAGTGATTTGTGCCATCATTGCACACCTCAAAATTGTTGCTATAATCTTGAGGCAACTGTCAAAGTTGATGCTTCAATTTGAATAAAAGTTAATTAAATCTAAAATAGAGATAAGTTTTTTATGATAAACAAAATGACATAGTAAAACATAGACCAAAGTCTCAACTAACATGAATTTCAGGATCAATTTAGTTTTAATAAAATCACTCACTGCATCTAACACAAAGAAAAGGAAGGTAAATATTTATATCGACAAACACATATTAAGAAATTTTATGTACAATCAATGCACTCAATTTCCTCAACTTACAAAGAATTGCGAAGTTGGAATGCAAGGTTCTAACTCTCTATCGAGTTTCACATAAATTCATGGATCTCCACTGGATGGTACACCTGAAATGGTCAATGAGCGAGCAAGGTCAGAGGTCAGCAGAGAAGCAAAAAAGGAAAGAAAAGAAAAGACTTTTACCTTTGAAAGCTGAGCAATAAGCACCAGATCCTCTGACGATAAAGAAGGTTTATCACCCACAGCAGGAGTAGGCGGGAACCCGCGTTTGAAAGAAACAATGGACATATCCTCTGCGGCGGCAAGAAAGAGCTAGAGAAGATGAGGGGACTGAGGATCGGATTAGGAAACCCTATCTTCTAGGGTCATTTTTTAATATACCTGAACTCGGTCACTTTTGGGCCGGATTTAGTTGTAAATATTTTACGTTTTTTTTTTTTTTGTTCCTTGGATTCATTTGGAACCCATTAAGACTTTTAAATTAATAAATAAAAAGGACCCTTGGTCCATAATTTGCTTTTTAAAAAAAATTCCTCACTCCACTCACGAGCACTAGTACCAGAGATATACCAAGTAAAGAAAAACTGACAGAAGATGTCATAATGAAAATTTCACCAGATGAAAAAGAGAAAGGTTAGACTAGGAACAGTTGTTAAGGAACACAGAGATTAGGTAGTGGAATCACTGCAAATGGCTTCTTAATGAAGGAGATATGATGTTACAAAGACTTTCTTGCTAGGAGTAATAAGTATCATTGATCCATCATATCCAACACTTGATCGATATATATAGAGAGAGAATAATGAAAATGAAGTGTGCAAGCATCTGAAAAAAATACTAATGCAAGTTGCGCTCCTCACGAGTTCCATACAAGGATTACGAGGATTGTGCTTTGAAATGTACAAACAAAAAAATGATTTCATATGCAGAAAAAAGCACAATTCACGTGATCTTTAGAATATGAGGCAATGATTCTCGTGATTTTTGTATGGAACTTTCATGAGGAGTGCCACTTGTTTTTTCATCTATTACTACTCTGCTACTTGCACCAACATTTCTTCTATATATATATATATATGGAAGAAAATTACAATTAATTTGCATGTTGAAATTCATATTTTGAATATACATTTTACTGATCTGAGTTGTGTCACCTTTTTACCATCAAAATATTATCTTTTTGTGATGATAAAGATGGTATAAATTTACTAGCAGATTTAATGATTTTTGGTTGACTTAAAGAAGAATGATGTTTAGGAGAAGATTTGAAATTTCTAGTGCGAGTCACGTGACTAAAGTGTGAGAAT
Organism: Capsicum rhomboideum; assembly: GCA_031232105.1. Classification (NCBI taxonomy): domain Eukaryota; kingdom Viridiplantae; phylum Streptophyta; class Magnoliopsida; order Solanales; family Solanaceae; genus Capsicum; species Capsicum rhomboideum. The sequence continues at coordinate 8,934,718 of CP124711.1, forward strand.
TGTTCACTTTTAAAATGATCACGAGGATTATACTTTTATCAAGTGGCACTCCTCATGAGAGTTTCGTGCAAGGATCACAAGGATTTTTCTTTGAAATATACAAACAAAAAAAAACGTCTTAATCTGTAAATAAAACATGATCCTCGTGATCTTTAAAGTATAAGGTGGTGGTCCTTGTGATCTTTGCAAGGGGATCCGGTGAGGAGTTCCACTTGCTTTTTAATTTATTACAACTCTGTCATTTGCACCAACATTTCCTCCATATGTATGTTTTTGAATATTCATATTGAAGAAAATTACAAGTGCCTTACACGTTGAGATTCATATTTTCAAAAATATATTTAATTAATCCGAGTTGTGCCATCCTTTTACCACCACAATATTGTCTTTTTTGTTGTTGGTGAAAAAAATAGTACTAATTTACTAATAGATTCAATGATTTTGGTTGACTTAAAGAAGAATGATATTTAGATGAAGCTTTGAAATTTCACATACAAATCATGTGACTAAAGTGTAAGAATTGTTCATTTCTAAAATATATTTGTCACGTTTATTGTTTATAGGAATATCACAAAGGTGTAAATATTTAAGTTGTGTATATATTTTAGAGATATTTTTCTATTTTTGTTATTCTTGCCAATTATGACACGTAAAGCACAAAATAGTGTTGAGATGTAATTTTTAGATTGATTGATATTTCGGTATGGACCTAATTAATGGACTATTTTTCTGATTGTGAAATAGGCTATTTTTTAATTAAAATAAGCTATTATAAGTTTTGTGTTCCAAAGGAAAATTAATTCAAATAGCAACCCATTTAATTTTTAAACTTAAATTAGCCATATTAGGGTTTGATAACCTCATTATAATCAATTTTTGCATGTAATTTACTTTTGTTAGCCAAATTAATAATTTGAGTAAGTATAATTATTTTTTATTTTTAATGTATAATTATTAAATATTTAATATATAATTATTATTTAATTAATGTATTTTATAAATTTGATATGACCACACTATTTTATGGCTATTTTTTGTAATTCTAATTTTAGAGCTACAAAAAGTTATACACACTTTGGGTTTGGTTATATCTGGGGTTTTTTCCCAAGTTTAAATGGGGTGGAAAATATATATCTTTCTAGTGGCGGAAAGAACAAAAAACATGGAATAGATATAATCGGTGGAGCAAAACAAATCTTTCCAAAACAAAAGATTAGTTGCATTGTTGATGTAACCGTGAATAGATAAAACCCCATAACAGTGGAGTACGTTAATAGTAATTTTTTCAAAATTGTACCACGATTGAAAGTGGAGTCAGGATTTTGAATTTACCACCTCACTTATCGCTTGTGTTAGTTATTGGGTTTGCAAATTGCAATTAAATAATTGTGTAGATTTTAATAAATTTTCTATACAAATTTAAAATTTAAGCAAAAATTATTGAATTTATCCGTACTTAATATTTTCTTTTTTTGGGTCATGAACCCATGTTTAGTAGGCATTTGGCCATGAAAATTAAAATATTTTAGAGTTGAAGTTATGTTTAGCCATGAAAATAAATTAGAGTTTTTTTTACTTTTTGTGAAAAAAATATGAGTGAAAAAAAGTGATTTTATTTGTTTTCACTTTTCTAAAAAAAAAAAATTATGGCAAAACACCATTGGGGCAACTGTACAACTGTACAAAATTGGGGCAATCTCTAGTGAGTTGACTTGATGTGAAATAATAGTCCATTCATTACTTCTTTATGATAATGAGAATAGAACAATAAGGAGTATACTAATATTGTTTTGTTTTTTCCCTGGAAAAGTACATAGTTTGATCCTAAAATAATTTATGTGTGCGCATCCGCTACTATATGTCACTCAATTTTATTTTATCGCATCAAAATAATTTAACTACTTTTTATAATATAAAAGTATCTCAACTTTGCCCTAGTGTTGGTAGAGCATGATCAGAAATTGAATCGTGACAATTTTGATCAGATTTTACTTTTGCTTTAAAAGAATTATTTTTCAGTTAAATTTTGAATATTGACTAAATATCCACAGGTAGTTTTGAAACTGATTATTCCACCTAATTTTCCCCTCACAAACAAGGAAAGTCCTTTATGACGAAATTAACCTTCATTTTTTGGACCTTTTCTACAATATGCAACTCATGGTTTCAACTCTCCTCTTGTCTCGATAGATAAGATAAAGCTTGAAAAGACCACCCAACACCCATCTCCTTTTCTTTTCTACTAAGTGATTGCTTAGGGACCTTAACTTACGATCTGGACCAGAAAGAAAAAACAAATATCAAAGCTGGAAAAAAGAAAGATAATTTTGCTTCTTCCTTCAAAACTAAATAAAACTTACACTCGAGTCTTTTTTTGAAAAGGGTGGAAGATCTCATCTATCCTATTAAAGATATTGGGAGGAAGATTGCAAGAAAATGTCAGAGGAACTGTCTACCTCTTCCGCTTTCAGGCAAGGGTAGCACCTACACGCCTTCATCGACGTTGTTTTTTGACCATCGGACCTGAACCCATTGAAAGTGAGAAAAGAAGTGTCGAAGACTCCTTGATGGTAAGGGTGAATTTGGGGGAGCGCAAGAGGGTTCATTTGAATTCTCACTGTCAGAAAATATATTGTATACAGAAGGTGTATAGGTTTCTTTAGTTTTTTTGTATATTTATTTTCTTAATTATATTTTGAATATTGTTACTAAAACTCTTGTCAACTGATGGCTTACCTATAAATAGAAAGAAAAAAACAACATATATAGCACTATTTAAGAGGTAATATAACAACGTTACAAAACTTGAACAAGATGGAAAGCCCAAATCTCAACATATTGGGCCAAGAAGTCTTAAACATCTATGGATTCATTTAGTTAAATTTAGGCCCCACTTTTGGGTCCATAATTTTGGATTAGTATTGACTACTTGAGCTGCTGCTTTCAATTTTGTCAAGTAACCATCAATTCCTCCTTTAGTGCTGAAGGTCCCCCTCTTTAGCCCAAATTTGACTTCTTACCCTAATAAAAACAATCATCATGTCAATTTAAAGAGTAACATTAAGGCCTACTTGAATTTTTCCTAATTGTTTTTAAGTGATTTTAACCTTATCAAAATTAGCTCTTTTATATGAAAATGATATTGATATGATGTTCACATGATATGCAACTTTAGACCTTTCATTTTGATGTATAACAAGCTTCTTAAGATTTTGAAGTTTTCAAAAAATCAAGAACAATGAAAAACGTGTATACTTGTTAGAAAAAGTAAACAGTAAATCCAATCGACTATTTATTTAAAGATTCCTATTAAATGATGTAGTAAGTTATTGGAAATTTGACCAAAATATTTTGGACAACAAAAACAATTCATGGTTTGATATGAAAGATAATCAAAGATTCATTTAGTAAATAAATTTTTAATAAATATCTTTTTAATGGGTATGTCAATTAATATGAATCAAGTAAAATTAAATATTCGGATACAGTGTAGAAATACAATTGGAAGTATCGAGGTACGCGAAAGCTGACCCAAACACCACGGTTATATAAAAAATTACCCTTTAATTTGTAATCTTAAATATGTTATGTGAAAAGTTAAAATTAAAGAATTTACAAAAAGGAAAATAGACATTCTTTTTTATTATGACTAAAACTAAAAGTAAGACATCCAAAATGAAATGGAAGAAGTGAGTACTATTTATTGCATTAATTAGTCAATGGTTTCTACTTTCTAATTAATTTTCTTGCAATCATTTTTTGTTGAATATATTAGTAGTTTAAACTTTACAGTCATGCCCTACTCAACAAAAAGAGAATAAAAATAGAATTCTTCAATTCCATGTTGATCACCTTATCCAATGTGAAAAAGGCAAAGTTATATCCTCCACCATATATATATACACTATCCCATCAAACAAAGTACTACTAACTACTTGGAGTATTTTAAAAGGTGATATAATTGAATAATCCAAACCACTAATTATTTCCCAATGAAGCAATGCAATCTTTAAACTTTTTTTCTACTAGTACTATTTTCTTCCATTTTTGTACTTGAAGTGGTTAAAAAATTAATTCCACTTCCAAAAGTGGACATACTTTTTTTCCCATTTCGACTCAAGTTTTCAACTTACACATTCTAAAAATGGTAAATCTTTAATAATTTTGCTTTGATTGCAAATCCCAATTGCCCTTTTGTGGACAATATTCCTCTCACACAAGAAACTTGGAATTTGTAGCACACAAACACAATCACACTATCTTGCCAACTCCTTTTTTTAATCTCCCTTTGAACAGATAAATCATTTCTCTTTCGAGTGTTTAACTGGACATAAAATTTAATTTAAAAAATTAATATTTATACATTCAAATAGATTCTGACATTTTCATTAGAAAATTACCTCACTAAAATAAGATTTAAGTTATGTATATTAATAGCATATAATTTTTTCTACGTCGATGATAACAACAACAACATATTAGTATATTTTCATAAGTAATGTTTCGAGAGAAATGAGTATACACAGACTTTACTTTTACTTCGTGAAGATAAAGAGATCGTTTTCTAAAAACTCTAGACTCAAATACACATTAGATCATCTTCACATGTTAGAAAAAGTACGATGATTTCAAGACATTAAATCTCATATAAAAATATTTTAGTTGATTTGGTAATGTAAAAAAAAAATAAAAATTATGCTAACGATGTAAATAACATAAATTCATAAGAAAATAAAGTTAACTATTTTTACAATATGAAAAAAACGTCATTCATGATGATGATAAAATAAAAAAGAGACAAAAATACTTGTATTTCTTCATATTGAAGATTCACTGGCTTGGAACAATCCACGTAGCATTTTCTCAACCACCAGCCAATAAAGTTGCTGTACAGTGCCTTTGTGACTTTCCATTTTTCGAGAACTTTGGTATCTTCTATTGCTAAAAAACATGTTGTACATACCAAAGTTGTTATCATTTTTTGCAATTTGTTAAAGTGTTTCAATTTTCTTCCTTTGTTTCTTTTACATATCAAGAAAAATAAACATTTAGTATTTAATTTTTGGTTGACTATAGTTGTTACTTTACTAGTACAAGTTACCTGCAAAAAAATGGAGAAATGAAAGAATGATAAAGTTTTGATTTATTAGAGAGATAATAAAGAGCTTTTCATGGATTTTTGGAGAAAACGGTACGTGTGTATTTCTTAATTTACTTTGTTTATAAGAGTTATACTTAATTGTTATGTTCTCTTGATTAATTTTCCACAAATTAATGTTTTGTTGTGGTGAGAATAGTTAATTAATGTGATGGTTAGTTAATTCTGAATCTTGGGTGGGGTTGCTCAGATGGTAAGCTACTTTATCTCGAACCATACAATTATGGGTTCGAGTTATCAACGGACCAAAAAAAAAAAAAAGTGGGAGTTCTAGTGAAGGGTAAAAATAAAAATTGAATCTTTTTTTTTTTAGTTTTTTTTTTAGTTTTAGCATGTGCTTCTATGATAATTCTTGGTTTTGTTAGTAATATATTTGAGTTATGCTTTTCTAGAAGAAAGTTGATGAAGCATGTTCTTGAATTAGTTAAAAAAGGTTCTTGGATCAAGGGGTCTTTAAATTTATCTTTTGATGTATAAGACTCTAAAAGTTTTTTTTGTTTTTTTTGTAGTTTATAAGTTCTGAAACTTGTTGAAGGGCCAATCTTTTTTATTTTTGTTGAATGTTTGGTCTTATTTTTGCTGGTAGTAGGATCAGTATGCATGAGCTAGATCATTGGTTTTGTTTTGTTTGATGATATGTAATCAGAATTCAGAACTGATTAGCAGCTGAAATGTTTAGTAAATGATCTGAAAGCTAAATTGACATATCCTCAAATGATCTTTTTTCTATTTTTTTAGTTGAAAAAAAGTTAGTGTTTATCTATGTTGCTCGAACTCTTCAAAGATGTTAAGTAGGTGTGTGTCGGATTCTCCAAAAGTAATGTATTTTTGGAGAATCCGATACGGGTGCAAAATCGAAAGTGAAGAGTCCGTGCAACTTAGATTGTTTGTTGTTCCTTGGGTGGGGGTGGTGGAGGCGCGGAATTCATATTGTGTTTTTGTTTTTTTCCGATTTAACTATCCGGTAGTTGAGTTCATAGTTTTTTGTTTTGAGTTAACTATCCAGTATTTTAGGTATGAATGTTGTTGTTGTATGTATTTTAGGTCTATTGCCCGACTAATTTGAATTCGTGTTTTTTAGGCCAACTGAGTAGTTAAGCACTCCCTACCAAACACGAGACTACTGGTTAAAGGGCGTCGAATTTCAAACATCGCATCAGGGTAGTTAATAGAAGCCTTAGTTCATGAGACTTTGTAATTTAGTTGCACAAAATGAAAGTGTAGATAACAGGAATCTGAGTAGTACCAAGTTGTGCTGAATCTGAATCTATGATAAAAAAAGAGTGCACCACAAAAAGTAGCATACCCTTGGAAGCTTGGTATGTTTTTTTATTTGGTTTTTGTAATACTTTTCAATTATCTTTTTTGAAAAAGAATGCACCACAAAAGTAGCATATTCCTTATTTGTGGTGTGTGAAGATGGGGTCGTATTAAGAAGTCTGTAATTATTGTGGACTGTAGTGTAACATGGTTCCAACCGTGGACCCTGCAAACACGGGATGCTTTGTGCACCGGACTGCCTTTTTTGTAGTGTAACATGGTTAAAAAATAATTCCAAGTTGTAATCTTTTAGTGAACACTTTAATATTGCTGATGACAGCTATAAAAGGGAAAGTAGAGGTGCAGAATGAACTATTATTCAGAAAATGATAATTAGTGTTTCAAGAAACGTTTCCAACATGCTTTTATTCGTTGTATCTCCAAAAAGATTTTCATCTGATCTGGTAGTTGTCATTTGATACTTGTTTTGCATGGTCTTTGGCTATTTACTGAAATTTGTGAAGATATATATTTGTTTTATCAGGCTTCCTTACAAGCGGTAGTCTGCCTGGCTGATGACAAATTTCGACGACGATGATATTGATTTAGGACTTGCTCTAGGTTGCTCCACTCTTAATGTTCAGACGAAGCCAAAAGATGATTTAGGTGCAGGTGTAAATGCAAGCTCGATGGTGGATATGGCATTTGCAGCATCTGATCCCCTATCTGAATTAGTTTGGTCCCCTCATAAAGGTTTGAGCCTCAAATGTGCCGAGAGTGGTTTAGCTGACAAAAAACCTTTTCGTCTTTGGAATGTGGGACCAAGCACTTTGATTGCTGCACCATCACAAAGTGACAGATTTAAGGGGACTTATGATGAAAATGCCGTTTATGAGAAGATAATCGACTCTCAAGAAAAGTTTCAGGCCACCAATGAAATGGTATTAAAAAGTGGAAATGAAATTGGTAAGGCTTCATCTTAGTTACATGTCTTAGTAGCACCATATATGTGGTGTTGTTGCTCATGTTTATTCTCTTTATTATTAGACGCTGAATAAACAGTCATCTGACAGGCTGTAGCAGCAAAGTGGTGATAATGAACCCTGCTGATGGAGTTGATAGGGTAGACGCTAATCAAGATGAGGAGAATGTGAGGAATACTGAGAAGGGCTATTGCGTTACTCGAGATATCGCTCAGACAGTTGAAAGTTGTGAAAATCATGCTGGTATAGTTTACTATCCTAAACTCTCTCTATTCCCAATGGTGTCCGTTATGTTAAGGAAGGGGCTTATCATTCACCATCTTGATTTAGTCAGCGGACAAAAGGATGGCCTGCTAGATTTTTAAGGTATCCAATTTCATAACATGAGTCTTATTAAATCACTTGGTTTGATGCAGATCAAGGAGATTTTGGAACGGAAAGATTTCTGCTACATGGAGCCAGTTCCAAGGTTGATATGGAAACCATTGAATGTCTAGCAGGAAGAATTAATAAAGAAATTTCTACTAGTGATAAGAGTAGAAAAGGAGATGTTTCGAGTGGCAGTCCGGCTCTAATTCCTACTGTCAAAGACTCGGAAGCATGTCTGCTTACAAATTCACCAATTGAAATGGAAGCAGACAACACATTAGAATCTTCCAATCTGCCGGCATTGGATAAACTGGAGTGCACAGCTGAGAATGATGTACATCTTCCAGGGACTAACGAGACTTGTGATCAGAACGAGGAGCAACGTCTTAAGGACAGTTCTTTTCCACTTGAAACTTCTCCAACACATAGTAGGTCCTCATCATATAGAAGGAAAGGCAAAGGAAAAGCATTAACTGACGGGAATGTCAATAGCAAAATGTCAAATGATGAGGAAGATAGCCATGAGAGTGTAGAAAGCTGCAACAGTACAGGGTTAGTTCCAAAGGGTAAGAAACGTTGGCACTTTGAGCAGCAGTTTTCTGTTGGAAGTAAAAGAATCAGAACGGATTTGCACGGAAATCCTGCTACAGAATCGACAGTCGCACATAATAGCTCTTTCATGACTTGGATTTCAAACATGGTAAAGGGCTTATCAAAATCCAATCTTGAAGAGTCTCCTACTCTTGATCTCACCTTTACTCCTAATAATGAGGAAAATCATGGAAAGGAGACTAATCGTCAGGAAATTGTTAAGTATGAGAAAGATCATGATTCCAGTAGCAGGTCAATGGGGTTCCAATCTGTATTTCAGTCGCTATACTGCCCAACCTCGAAGGTGCCTGAAACAGAAATACCGAAGGAGGGTCATTCAATGGGAGAATCTAATAAGCTTCCATCAGCTGACAAAATCCTCATTGATGTTCCTCCAATATCCTGCCATGCGGGAGATGATATGTTAGATGCACACATGCCAATGTCTAATGACAAATTCAACCAATCTACAGTGGCTCGCAAGGAAGTGCCACTGGTGCAAACTCAGATTATGCCAGCAGTTGTTGCTTCTAGTGACATTGGATGTAGTAAAGCAAAAGATGGGCTGTGCCTGTCTGACTCAATGTCTAGACTTAGAACTAGTATTTGTGAGGACAAAAATACCTCTCATTCATATGAATATGACATGTCTAACAGAAGTCAGTCTCTTCGTAGCCTGTGGATTTCTAGATTCTCCAACAAAACTCCCGGAGCTGTTTTGAACATAGACGACAATTCCAAGCCAACTACACATGAAATAATAACATGTTCCACAGAGTGCAGAAGGCCTAATCCTCAAGCTCAAACAAGTGTGGAGTGTCGGATTGAACAGGCAAGCTCTGATGCAAAGGAGACTTCAGCCAGCTCGAAAGAGATCCATGACAATAATTATGAAAGGTCCATGAATAATCTGCATCCTATTATATCTTCTGCCAAGTTCAAGAAGTCGGAGGCACTGGCCTCTCTGTTTGCTAGGAGATTGGATGCCCTTAAACTCACAGTACCTTCTTCAACAAGAAGTGAGTGTAGCTACACAAGAACAACTTGTTTCTTCTGTGGAAGAAGTGGCCATGACTTACGCAACTGTTCGGAGGTGACAGAATCTGAATTGGAAGTTCTTATTAGAAGCATCGGCTCTTATGATGGCGCTGAAGAATCTTCTTGTTTGTGCATTAGATGTTTTCAACTTGATCACTGGGCTATTTCCTGCCCAACTTCATCTTCAAACAGGTCACAACAGTTAGAACACAACATTTCACTTGTTAATCAGAACCGGAATGATAATTTGCGGCTCTTCTCTGACAATGAATGTTCACCTAGCCTTCTTGAAATAAAGCAAGGGCATCCCATTGAACTTGCTAATCGTGTTCATCACAGTAGAGATAAATCATCTAGTGACTTAATGCACAACAGAAAGAAGTTTTGGTTTGCGATAACTTCTGGTTCCAATCAAGTTCAGAAGCAGATAACTTCTGATCCTACGGAGAGCAGTTCGAAAGAAAATATAAATCTTGTTACTAAGGAGATAGCTGATGTTCCAAAAGGAATTTTTGATGTCATCAGGGGTCTTCGGTTGTCTCGTGTGGATATTCTCAAGTAAGCAAAGCAAGTTATGCTAGCTAGTAATATCAATTTCATGTTTGTGACAGTAACAGTTCAAAAGAATTCCAAATTATGAAACTAGTATTAGATGCAGTGGCCTACAAAATATTTTGCACAAGCAGTGTTGATATTATCACAACACGGCTTATAAAGCTTTACTTCTTGCACCAAATTGATTTATTTGGCATTATTTTCGCCAGTTGTCACTCTGTATATGCATATTAATATAGATATGTTTTTTTCATTTTAATCACGCATTTTGGTTGCTTCAGATGGATGAACTCCAACACTTCGCTGTCACATTTGGATGGATTTTTCTTGCGTTTGAGACTAGGGAAGTGTGAAGCAGGACTAGGAGGTACCGGATACTATGTTGCATGCATAACTGGTGAGCTTTATAGTAATTAATTTTCTTCTACCGTTCAACGCAGAACAAATAGTTATTCTTTTATCTATTTACACTTGCCATATCTTCCTGTTACGGAATCCACAGGTCTAAACGGAGAAAAATTAGAGAGAGATTCCAATAACTGCATATATGTTGATGTCTGTGGAGTCAAATGCTTTGTGGGAAGCCAGTATGTCTCCAACCAAGACTTTTTGGAGGTAATGTACTTGTCATTACATATTATACATAGTTTTCGGAGATTCCTCCGTCTCTGAGCTAGTTATTTTCTAGTTTAATTCTCTTTCTTACCGATTTTTATGGACCTTGAGGTGATAGTTTTTTTTGGAAAGTGGGGGTAATATCATGTTAAGTACTCTCTCCGTTTCAATTTGTTTAATTTGTCTGGTTTTGACTTAGCATGGATTTTAAGAAAGTAAAAAAGACATTTGAATCTTGTGTTCTTAAAACAAATTGAAACGGAGGGAGTACTTTCTTTTTCTTTTCTTTAAGGAAGTAATCCTTGGTTGATTCATATTCTATGACTTAGGAGCATAATTATGCTAGCTTCATGTTGCATCTTGTCCTTGAGTTGTTTTTACTTGATTCTTTACGTGAGAGAATCTAGTTAACTACACATAATAAATCATGAATCCATTAACTTCAAATCTCAAATCCGTCTCTAATTCATTACAGGATGAACTAACCACTTGGTGGCGCAAAACATTGGAGAGTGGTGGTAACGTTCCTACAAGAGAAGATTTAAGGCTAAAACTTGACGAGCGGATGAAACTTGGGTTCTAAGAACTCTTATCACAACACACACTAGTCTCGAGTTTGGTTCGTCTGAAAGTTGTCGAAACCAGACAAAGAAATCAGCTTACTCCACCATGTTGTAACTAAGAATTTGGGTGTTATTTCACAAAATCTTTGTTTCTTTTTTATTATTTGGTGTTATAGATAGATGTATTTGTGATCATAAGGCTTTTGAAATGTTGGATAACATGAGAAATATTGTTTGAAAAAGGAAAGGTGGTTGTTGATAAAGAACATTTTTTTCCATTGTGAGGTATCTTTCTTTTTGTGTTTGGACCAGTAGTATATATTCCATGATAGTGAGATTTTATGTTGGAATCACTTTTGGTCTTTTGGATTCTCATTTTTGTGAGAATATACAGAGTAATTTTGTCCACAAATTTAAATTTCTTTTGCCTTTGACAATTGATTTTTGTTGTGGCTAAGATTATGCCAATCTTCTTTGATAGTTATGTGGTAGATTAATTGGAATTTTTTGGTCACTCTTTAACTTGATTATTTTGTGGTAGATTGTACGGAAGTTGCTCTATTTGCAAGAGCTGTCATTTGCTAAGCACATGTTTGGTCATAAAAATTATTCACTTTTTTGCAAAATATTTTTCTATTTTATTTAAAAATCAATGTGTGACCATGAAAATTTTAAATTCAACATGAATCTTTGTATCTCAAAATTTAAAAAACAACTTATAATATATTTTTTAACTTGTTTTCACTTTTGAAGTTGTACTAATCATATATTCAAGCATGAACATTATTTTGAATGTTCTTTGTAAAAAGTTTAATCAGATACAATATGGAAAAGGGATAAATATACCCCTAAATTATGATAAATAGTATGTATATATCCTCCGTCATATTTTGGATACACATATGCTCCTACCGTTAATGAAATAATATGTATATGTCTCTACCCAAAGTATGACGGAGGGTATATACGTACCATTTATCATATTTTGGGGTATATTTGTTCCTTTTTCGTTTTAATTTTTTATCCCAAATAATTAACCTAAATCCACTACCCGACCCAATAAACCCACTACCCGATCCGATTCAAATTAAAATTCTAGAGACGCCTATCTAACAGACGCATTTTTTTCACCCCTATAACGATATACACACACAATATACAGTAACACTCACTACTATCAATTTTTTTAAAAAAAAAAATCATTAACCCATAACACCCAAAAACAACACTAAATAAATTGAATCTCTCGCGTTTCAATTTACAGCGAAATTTCATTAGAAAAACACTACCCACCACTGGTCAACACCACATAGTCACTGTCTCCGTCGAATCGAAACACCCCACCAGCGAACCATCGCCGCAAACCTAGCTCCCGACACCTCCGTCCTAATCTCCACTCCCTCCAACTAGTAAACACCAACTAGCAGCAGTGACTACTCATTACAATTTAATTGGGGTTCAAGTTTAAGAGAAAAACAGAGGGAGTATCGAGTTTGGAACAAAAAATAGAGGTCGGATCGAGTTGATTTGAAATTGGGTTCGATGAGTCGAGTAGTCGGTTTGGGTTAATTATTCGGAATAAAAAAATTAAAACAGAAAAGGGACAAATATATCCCCGAACTATGATAAATGGTACGCATATACCCTCTGTCATACTTTGGGTACACATATGCCCCTATCGTTAGTGTGAGGGGCATATACATACCATTTCATTAATAGTAGGGGCATATGTGTACTCAAAATATGACGGAGGGTATATACATACCATTTATCATAATTCAGGAATATATTTATTCCTTTTTCGGATACAATATTATCTTCAACTTAACTCCATAGATTTCAAATAAGTGAAAAATATTTGAACTCTATAGCCAAATACCTAATGATAGGTGGGGAAACGAGACATAGAAAGCTGACAAAAGGAAATGATATAGTATGTCACCAATTTTTTAAAATCAACCTATTTTGAGAAGTATTTTTTAAAAAAAAAAAAATTTAGTGAGTAGCTCTTTGTGATTTTCAAGAAAATACTTTAGTGAAAAGTTATTTGTGTTTGACTATTCAACTTGTAAATTGTTAAATATTCTGTAAAGTGTAATTGACTAGTAAATTAACTTATTCTGTAAAGTGTTTTTAAATATTCTTTATTTGACCAAACTTTTAAAATTAATTTCTCAAAAATAACGTCTACTCCTACTTGGAAGCATATTTTTTTTTTCTTAAAAGCTTGACCAAATACCTCAAAAGAAAAAAAATTAAAGAGAGAGAGAGCACACTTTTACCTAGAAAAAAAAGCTTGGCCAAATAAACTAGTGGTTATGATTTGGATATGAAAACATTATTTGAAATATTATAAGAAACTCGGGAGCTAGAGTTTCGAATCTCGTATTGGCTCAAAATATTGGGTCAATAGCTATAGAAATTCGCGCCCTCGGAGTCAAGTATTAGGAGTTGGAAAGAGCCCAACACTTCTTAGTCTCCTTCTGTCACTTTTTCATCCAATGTTTTTCAGGCAAATTATCAGGAATAAAGAGGCCCAAGACAGTGTAAATAATAGTAGGCTCAAAAGAGAAAGACTGCCATTTTTTAGAAATGGGCTGTCACTCCAATTTTTGTTTCAAACTAATAATTGCAGAAATTCAAACCCACAGATTAGCCTATTTTAGAATGGGAAAATTTCAATTATATACAGAAAAATAAAATATTTAAAAAAAAAGTAGCCCACTTTTCATTTACAAAAAAAATAGTCAAAAGGGTCATGGGCTCAACAAAGCTCAATTTGGCCCAAGGCCATTAGACCATTTATGCCTCTCTTTTTTTTCTTTTTTTTTTTAAGCGTTAATTTTTTTAAAAAAATAAATTATTTTTGCTCTTTTTTTTTTCAAACATTTTCCGTGAATTTTTTTTTCATGTATCAATATTGTATACATGGTGTATAAACATGTATATATGATGAACAAATAATTATGTAGTGTATATATAATGTTTCGATATATTCAATATATATTTAATGTATCGATACTGTATAAAATAGTTATGTAATGTATCGATATTGTATCAATGTGTATCGATACTGTATAAAATAGTTACGTAATGTATCGATATTGTATAAATGGTGTATAAAACGTGTATCGATATTGTATAAATAATTATGTAATGTAATGATATTGTATAAATTGTGTATAAACGTGTATTGATATTGTATAAATGGTGTATAATCATGGATATATGATGTACAAATAGTAATGTAGTGTATATGTAATATATCGATATTGTATAAATGTGTATCGATATTGTATAAATAGTTATGTAATGTATCGACATTATATAAATGGTGTACAAGCGTGTATCAATATTATATAAATAGTATATAGACGTGTATCGATATTGTATAAATAGGTATGTAATGTATTGACATTGTATGAATGATGTATAATCGTGTATCGATATTATATAAATAATTATGTAATGTATCGATATCGATATTTAATAAATAAAAGTATAAACAAAAAATAATAAAACAACATAAATATTTATTTTTTCCACAAAAGAAGTGAAACAATTAGAAAAGAAAAAATATTTTTAAAAAAAAAATTAAACAATGATTTTTTTTATTTAATAGCACAGCAAAAAAAATAAAATAATTTAATTATTTTTTTTTTAATTTGAAAGAAAATGGGCCAAATGGCCAATGGCCCAATGGCCCAATGGCCAAATGACCGATGATGCCAGTGAAGGAATGAAATGGCAGGTTGCCATGCTGCTTGTAATTCATTTGGCCGAGTGGCCAATTTGGGTAAGAAATATGGCCGCTTGGCCATTTTCAGTAAAAAAAAAAAAGTGGGTTATTTTTTGTTTAAATAATTTATCCCAATGGACATTTTGCATAATTTTTCCTTTTAGAATAGTATGCTCTAAAAAATACCAAGTATGAGGTATATTTTACAAGCTTACTATTACATACTAATATATAAGTAAGTAGAGGAAATTATCTTGTATATACGTTTTAGATTGTTTATTGCAAGTTGTAGCAATACTTTTGTATAATTGCAAGTTGTAGCAGATTTTAAAAGATTTATTGAATTTTCATTTTTTAAATTTATTTAGTACATATATATTAATTAAAATCCCTCCTAATCTTTTGTATATATCTCTTTCCTCTCTCCTCATTAACCATGATATATTTATCCAATGCTTAAATTTAGGGATCTATACTTATCATTACTTAAATATCCGTTTCTTAGCTTTTGAGAAAAAATTACAATTCTTTACTTTCTCAAGTAATATACATTTGTATTTGAATTTATTAAAAATATTTTTTTATTTTTTATATGTATAAAATGGGTGTATATAAATTGTTTTCCTTAATTTTTTTTTCCATATCAGTTTAAAAACAAACGAGATTAGTGTATTGATTGTGTATGAGATATGATATCGTCTAACTAGTTTGTTATTCTTTTATTTTTGGGGTCTGAAATTTATATAAAAACGAGCGTATTTCATTATTTTTTTAATATAACGTGATACTTTGTATTTTGAGTTTCTTTTTATTATTTTCAATGATGATAAATATGTGTTAATTTATTGAACTTTCGTTACCTATAATGAAAAAATATTGTTGTATAAAATTTGTATGAATACTGTATGTGTAGTGAATGTTTGTAGATTAGTTCATCTTTCAAGAAAATTTATTAGATATTACTCACCTTAAACACACAAAAAGAAAGACATATCAAAAACGTAACCATACCAATTTATATACACAATTCATACATCTAAATCTCTTGACCAATCCATTAAACTTTGTATTTGAATCATACATAATCTCTTCAACATCAAAATCTTTAGGTCTTCCTGTTGAAATTATAAAGAATTATTGATTTACAATATTCAGAATTAAGTAATTGAAAGAAATATGAAGTTATGAATTAAGTTATCTAAAAATTGAAAAATAAACACTAGTATAAACTTAAAAAAAACAAAACGATTCTGATTGTTACATGAACAATTAGAAAATATATTCATTATGTATAAAAATAATTTGTATTATGTTTTATTCTCCTAATTTAAATATTTCAATTAATTGTATGTTTTCTTGTTTCATAAAAAAAACATAAAAGTATGTATTCATTGAAAATAAATAAAATACATGTTCATATTTTCACACAATTGAACTGGCGTTTTCAATTATTTCCCTTCGAATAACCACAAATTCAATTAAAATACAATAGTCAGTATTTTAATCAAATTCTCTGCCTTAATCACCACTCTTAATTGAGAGATTTTATGTTAAAATTAGTATATGTTGTTGATTTGTTGCTGAAGAAGAAGAAGAAGAAGAAGAAGAAGACGCAAACTTCTGGTTGAAAAAGGAAAAACCCTTTTTTGAGAGAAAAAATATTGAAATAAGGAAAAAAAACGTTTGAGAGATATTAGGTGGAATTGACATTCTTTAGTAACTGATATTTTTTTTAAAGGGTATATTTTTTTAACAAAAATAGAAAATTATTTTTTCCTTTATTTTTCTGTTTTAAATTTGCTTTTAATTCATTTTTTTCTTTTTTTTTTTTTAAATTAAAAATTGCTATTAGTTGCAATCTAAGAAGTATTGCTATGACTTGCAATATACTATCTAAGGATGTATATTTAGATTTTTTACCCTTCATATTTTATCACATGTATATACTAACAGTATACATTCAGTAGCGAATGTATAGGTTAATTTTCGGTTACGTGAACCCGTGGTCTTTTCGTAAAATTAGATATTTTATGTATATATTTTTTAAAAATTGCATGATATTATCTATTGATCCACATGATACAAGAAGGATAAGTGATGCACTTGGTTGAAAGTCTAGTTATTTACCTAGCAGACTAGGGATTGATTCTTACTTAATACATTTTTTCCTTTTTTTTTTAAAGTAGTCCATTCATATTCTAAAAAATCATATAATCACCTCTATAGACATCTATATATGTACTCATTTTAATCTACATATACATACTAACATACACACATATCTTACACATACACTAACATATACATTTCATACTTTATATACGTTGCTTTTATAATCACTATACGAACATTATTTATACATGATAAATACACACCCTTTGAGTTACTCAATGTATCCCCATAAATAAAGCTCTTGAGGATTATATTATATACACTTAAACACGTTTAGAAGAATAAGAAAGCTCTTCTCTCTTGTCTCTCTCTATTTCTATTTCTATTACTTTCATCTTTTTGTATTTTTTTCTTATTTGCTATTATTTTAAACAACAAAATCATAGTAATCCGTCATTAATTTTCATTTAGATAACAATAAAATTATTTTTCCTAATAAAATAGAAAATATTTTTATTTTTTATGCCAGCGTAGGATAGGATCGCTTCGCAAGTTCGGGCGACTCTTCTTATAGCCCAAAGAGTCTTAGTATGGATCCATAGTTCAAATAAGTTATATACCTCGACAATGTGTAGGACAACTCCCAAGTTCAAATAGATTCTATACCCCAATAATGTATAGGTAAACTCTCCCAACCAGACTAGAAGTTGGACATCACAAGCTCACATGGCATATGCCGGTTATAAAAAAACTCCCCGATCAGAAAACTCAATATTTTTGTTTTAGAATTTCATTTGCTCATGTTTAGTTCATGATTCAGACAGTCAGATATTTAGCGTTTTTACATGTTTTTAGAAATTTAAATATTCAGTTTACTACATTGTTTTAATCCTTTAGTTTATTGATAATTTAGATATTCAACATGTTACAGCTCAGTATTCACCTACTTCTACATTTTGTCTTAGATCATACTCATTCTTAGTCACTCATTTAATCAAATACTACATTGTTTCAATCCAAATTTATTACATACCATACATTTCATATACTGACGCCATTTAGCACTGCATCATTTTACGATGCAAATTCAAGTACTCAGGACGTCAACTAGATGTTCCGTTCGGGTCACTCTCAGCTTGTGATGAGTCCTCATCGCATTTAGAGGACTTAGTTATATTTAGTTCAGTTCAATAGCTTAGTAGTTCAGTTTGCTTGAATAAAGGTAGATCGGGGACCTTGTTCCGTAAAAATTATCTAGTTCAATTGTTTAGAGGCTTCACTAGACAATTAGTTAAATTATCAGTTCGGTTGTGTTCAGTCTTAGATAGCTTAAAGTTTCATATTTTAAAAGTATATTTTTCTTTATTTCAAAATCTTAGTTCATGCTTTATATTTCTGAGCTTCCGCATATCTTTTTGTTTATCTTTTAGCAACATGCCAGACCAATGGTACGCTTGAGTCACCAGTGGCTTCGGGGCTGGCCAAGCTAGGGTGTAAACTCAGGATGTGACAAAATTACAAAATATCTTTAAAATAGTATTGATGAAATTATCGTTGATTTTTTTTCTATTTTTGCTTTAAAATCAATGAATATGTTAACAAATGCTTATCCAACTTCAATTCGAAAAAGAGAAGAAATAAAAACATTTCATGTTTTATTCGATTTTTTAAAATTATTATCTAAATAAAAAATTAATGATGAGATTACTATGGTCTTATGTATATGGTTTATAATATCAGTTTAAAAAGTACATGACATTATTATATTTTAATTGATAAAATGAGATAAAGTAGAAAATAGATTATTTCCCACTATTTAATTTTAATTTCACTTTTTGGCATCTTTCATATTATAAATGTCTTGGTTTGTGTGGACGGTGAAATTAATAAGATGAAATATGTATTATATTTTAAAATTTATAAAATTAACCTTTTTATACATATTGAATAACACATTTTTCTCCTATATCTTGATTAAATTTACAAAACCAAAGGTTATTTCTTAAATTTATTAGTAATTTTTTATGACTATGTGAACT
Organism: Capsicum rhomboideum; assembly: GCA_031232105.1. NCBI lineage: Eukaryota > Viridiplantae > Streptophyta > Magnoliopsida > Solanales > Solanaceae > Capsicum > Capsicum rhomboideum. The sequence continues at coordinate 8,953,740 of CP124711.1, forward strand.
ACAATTAAATTTACTAGTTTGACAAATTGAACCAACTATAATTAAATTTCCCTAAATTTCAACCTCATTAAAAAACCAGAATCAATAATTCAAATAATTTAACCTCCATTTCCCCTCCAAAAACACACATTTTTAATTCTTATCCCAAAACCCCACTCTTTTTCGTGGGGTTAAAAAACTTAAATGTACCATTTTTGTCGATCCGCGTCATCTATCTTACAACTCTTGTCAGCCGTTGATAACTTTTAATCTAACGTCCAGTATTCAAACTCAAATCGATCCGCGTCACTCTCTTTTAACCAATCAGATTTCGTTATTCCCCTTTATATACCATTCACAGTTTTCTCAAATTCCCCACAATTCATCATTTCTCAAAATACAGTACAAATTTTGTGGTTCAATTTAGCTCTTTCTGCTGCAAAAATGGTGTCTGCTGCTACTGCTACTGCGAAGAAAACTTCTGCTGCTCCTAAGAAACCCAGATCTCATCCTCCTTATGCTGAGGTACTTCATGATTTTTTTTTATGTTTTTATAAATTGTAATGAAAAAAACAACTGAATTAGCTTTGATTTTTGCTCCAAAATTTGTATAATTGACCCTGATGCATTAAATTTTAAGGATTTGGGGTGTGACTTTTTGATGTATTGTGATAGCAGAACGAAAATACACTGAATTAGTTTCTATTTTGCTGCATAATTTGTAAAATTGACCCTTGATGCATGAGATAATTTATATGAATTGGGTTGTGAATTTGATTTGTGGGTAAATTGTAACTGAATTAGCTTTGATTTTGCTCCAAAATTGTAAGATTGACCTTTGAAGTAAGTAATTTAAAGCACGTATTTTTATGATTTGGGATGTGAATTTTGATGTTTGTGATGATGATGGGGTTTTTTCGCAGATGATAACAGAAGCGATAATGGCGTTGAAGGAGCGAACTGGTTCAAGCCAAGTAGCCATAGCCAAATTCATTGAGGAAAAGCATAAAGATCTGCCTACAAATTTCAGAAAACTCTTGCTTGTTCAACTGAAAAAGCTCGTCGCTTCTGGAAAACTCACTAAAATCAAAGGCTCTTTCAAAGTCTCCCCCGCCGTTAAACCCACCGCCGCCGCCGCCGCAGCAAAAGCAAAGAAGAAACCCACCACCGCCGCCACCACCACCACCACCGCCGGAAAGGCAAAAGCAGTTGCCCCAAAGAAGAAGAAGGTTGTAGTGAAGAAACCCAAAGCAGCTGCTGCGGCAACACCAGTGAAGAAGGCGGCGAAGAAACCGGTGACTGCTCCGGCGAAAGTGAAGAAAACTCCGGTGAAAGCTAAAACTCCGGTGAAGAAAGCTAAAGCTCCGGCGAAGAAAGTTGTGAAGAAGCCGAAGAGTATTAAGGCTACTCCGGCAGCTAAGAAAGCGAAGAAATGAAGAAATTACTAGTTGAATTTGGTGAAATTGGGTACTAGAATTTGTAAATTTGCTTTTATAATTTGCTAGTTATGGTGATAATCAAATCTACCCTTTTCTTCTCTAGGGATTTGGATTTTTCTTTTTCTTTTTCTACTTAAGTTTGCTGTTAGTTTCCATTGTTAGGGTTTGTTTGTTCTAGGAGTATGACTTGTGCTCTCTCTCATTGTTATTGAATAGTAGTAAAAGATTTGTATGAAATGAAGAACAGTTTTAGTAGTTTGTTTAATTATTAATTGTCTCTATTTGTGTTAATTACTTTGCTTAATTGGTGTCATTAACTTTAATTTACCTTGTTCTTATCCAATTTTAGTTGAATTTGGATAATTTGCTTTTATATTTCGCTAGTTATGATACTAAAATCTACCCTTTTCTACTCTAGGTTTTGCAGTTTTACTGTGTTAGTGTTGTTTTCTGCCATTGTTAGGAGTATGACTTGTGCTCTCTCATTGTTATTGAATAGTAGTAACAGATTTGTATGAAGAAATGAACAATAGTGTTAGTGGTTTTCTTTTAATAGAGTATTAATTTGCTTAGTTCATGCAATTATCTTTAAATTAGCTTGTTCAATTCCAATTTTCGCCATTAATGTCCCTAGTATTAGTGCAATTTGCATTGGTTGATATTGGATAATTCCAGGCAAACTAATGAATCTATCAATCCATTTCATTGTTACTTTATTCTGAATCTATTAGTAACAGTTTTGTATGAAGAAATGGAGAACAATGTTGGTAGTTTTTTTTAATCGAGTAATTGTGTCATTATCATTAATTTAGCTTGTTCTTATCCAATTTTTACCATTGGAAAAGTATTGCAATTTGCATTAGTGGATATTGGACAGTTCCAGGTGGACTAATGAATTATATTCATTTTTGATGACCAAACATATTGATGAAACATTCAGTGAAAAGAAGAAAACTGTTTATCTTTGCCCATTGGCTTCTTTATTGGTTACTTAATCAGTAGTGGTATGTATGATGCAACATTCAGGAACAAGGAGAATAATACACGATTAGGAAGTAGCCGCAATTTTTGCGCGTTGATCATGGACCAGTTACTTAGGCCCAGCCCATCACAATTCATTCAGCACAAAATGCTCAAAACACATTTCACAGTTTCCGAAAAAACCTAGTGGATATATATAGTTTAAAAAAGAGTCTAGTGGATATAGTTCTCAAAATACATTTGAAACTCACCCAAAAAATGTAGTGGATATAATTCTAAAAAAGAGTCTAGTTTCACGGGAGATAGAAATCACTTGTGAAGATATCTGAAAGCTTATGAGTTTGTTTGAAGAAGTTTAAATTACGCATATTCCTAGATCTTGGAATATGGTAGCGCACAATCTAGCCAAATTTTCTATTACATTGTTAGACAAGTTAGTTTGGGTTTTCTGTTTTCCTAGTTGGATTATCAAAAATGCTACTGCATCTTTTAACTTCCTAAATTCATTTTCGTATTAAAAAAGTAATGTTGCTGGTAGAAAAAAAAAAAACTACACTCCGATTTCCTCCCATCTCCTCCACCACATTCTTCAAATTTTTTCCTTACTTATTTATCTATTTTTGAATTTTTTTTATTTGAAAACTACATAAAAAGTATTATAAGTCACAATAATTGACAATGCAAAATATTTAAAACATATATGAAAAAATTACGATCAAAGATAGACATGTTTGAATCTCAAAATTCGAGAGGTGCCACGTAAATTGAAATGGAAGTAGTACATATTTAAATTTTGTTTGATTGACATTTCGGTTTCTATATTCTATTGCAAGTTAAATTAACAAGTGATGAAACTAGATAAAAAAATATTGTAAAATGCTACTTTTGCAACTAATAGTGTTTCATAAGTGTTTTGAGATAATAGTAGCTAAAAAATATATACGGATACAGAGCATTTCTATCTTTATTGTTTTTTATTTGATTGACATTTCAATTTCTATATTCTACTGCAAATTAAAGTAACATCTAATAGTCCATTAAAATTGTTTGAGATAATAGAGTAATAGATAAAAAGTGTATACGGAAACAGAGAGTATTTGTTTTTATGGATTTGAGCTATAAATGTATAAATAGTAGTTCTTCTCTAATATTTTGTCTTCCTATCAATATCAACCTTGGTAATTTACAAGATTTAAACAATAAAGAAACGGTGCCATACCGCATTTTATTATTCTAAACCCTTTATGCCTAGGGATATAAAGTGCAATCTTGTTGATACTTTGATGGTCTGAACAATTTCTGTGAACTAAAAGTTTCTGTTATTCCTATGGACTACTACCTCTTGCATTCCATCGATTCAAGTCCACTTCTTTGAGTCAATACCTCAACCAAGTCCTCAAAGGAACTAATATACAACCAGATTGCATTGTACATGTATTGGCATAAAAAGTATGAGAATTTTCTATTGTTTCATTTGTTTTTTTTATATTGCTATCTTGCTATCATATTTTCCTTACTATGAAAACTTCTCTTTTGAGCCGAGGGTATCGGAAACAGCCTCTCTACCACACAAATTTAGGGGATCAATTGAGTTATATACAGTGGTGGTACATGTAGCATAACTCAACATGCTTTTATCTGCTCAAGAAGTGTGAACTGTTTGCAACCTTACCAACCTTTAAATTTTAATGCTTTTACCATCTTGCTCTGAGATTTCAGACAGATTCTCAACAACAAAGCTTGTACTGCCAAGTAAGGTAGGATTATTTATGTTTTGCATTTGTGTTGCTCTAATGAACATCAATGGTTTCAAGTTCATATTTTATTGATGTTGTGTATATTAGAAGCGGAAAAGAACGTCCATGGCACGAACTAAATCAAAAAGTACGATAGCGTAGTTGATGGACCTATTATATCAATATGTTGTGTTATTGGCCACTCCCCTGAACTGGGATGATATTCTCGAGCATAGATATGGCTCCATTTGAGGCATTGTATGGGAGGTGGTGTAGATCCCTCATTGGCTAGTTTGATGCTTTCAAGGTGAGACCGTGGTACCGACCTTTTGAAGGAGTCGTTGGCTAAGGTAAAATTGATTCAAGTGAAGCTTTTGGCTGCTCAGAGTAGACTAAAGGAGTACGCCGTTCGAAAGGTGAGAGACATGTATTTCATGGAAGGGGAGCAAGCATTGCTCATGGTTTCATCCATGAAGGGTGTTATGAGATTTGGTAAACGGGGTAAGCACAGTCCAAGATATATCGGGCCGTTTGAAATTTTAAGTGTGTGAGGCCGGTAGCATATAGATCGGTGAATTAATGTTCTATGTTGGTTTCTTCTACGGAGTTTTTGTAGGACATAACGATCAAGCTTGTAAGCTAATTGCCAGCAGTAAAAGAGCCTTCTGTTCCATATATTCCAAGATATATCGTGCCGTTAAAAGACAGAATAAAAAACATACTTCATACCTGGATAAGAAAGCAGCTTGCAGGAAAACTTGCTCTGCGTTTCTTCCTCATCGAATCCCCTATCTGGAACAAAGCAACATGCGTGTGAGCTCAAACAGCTGACCCCCACGTAAATTCATTTATTTGCTCCACGTTCGTATTCTCCAACGTATGAAGATACTCTACTGCTACTTGACCTTTCTCAGGCGCAGGGCAAACTACACAGCCTATCATATAAAGGTAATAAGCCCTGATATATTTGTGATAATCAGAATCAGAACAATTAGGAGGGACATGAGAAAACTTTTCTCTCAACCACTTTAAAGATACATACGTTTTGCCATGCTCTGGGGGTTCTTTTAACAAGTTTTTGCAATAATCATCTTTGTTTTTCGCAACTACTGGACGAACATTAAGTGGCAGTCCAGTTAAAAAGTATACGTCATCCAATCCTAAACTTAATATTTTGCCATCTACATCAAATGCTTCCATATCCGCATCATATACATCAAGTAAGTCATTCACAAATCGAATGTCAATTGTAAGTCCATGTAAAGAAGAGGAAAACTTATAAAGATAACTATCCCTAACTCGATCCTCTATTCCCTTGTCAAGGGACCATTGTACGAGTGTCTCAAGCGCATCCATACTTGATTTCAACATTTTCACTGCAAGAAAGTGAGAGAAATATCCAGTTATGGCGGATGTTCAAGTATATGATATAATTAATTAATTAATTTTTTGAAAAACAAAACTAAATGCATTCAAGGAGGGGAATCTTAGTAGCTCAGTGTCCGGAGAAGGGCCCGACCACAAGGATTTATTGTTGTATTTCTGTCAGAGGTTGTTTTCAAGATTTGAACCCGTGACACCTTCCGGTCACAACAACTTTACCAGGTAAAAAAACATATATAGTAGTTTTTATTTTTTTGTTTTAAAAAAACAACCACCTGCACATAGGCTTCAACAAACATATAGCGGTATTTATTTTTTTGTTAAAAAGAAACATAAATGCATCCAAGGAGGGGGATCTTAGCAGCTCAGTCCCCTCCCAATTTCCCCTTACCCTACCGCCAATTTTTCTTCTTTTTTAACTCTTACTTTGTTCGTAAGGGTTCGATTCCCACATTGTAATCCCCTCCCAATTTCTCCTTCCCCTACCCACAATTTTTTTTTTAAAAGAAATGCATTCAAGGAGAAGCATTTTCTAGAAATGAGCAAAATTCCATTACACTTTACAAATCCCACCCGTGACTAGTCCTCTGTTCTTCACAAAACCCTGATTAGAAGGCAATACATTATGCTCCAATTTTTTTCTAGAAGTGTTCCTATTGAAGATGATTAAGGAGGACATTGAAGTACGTGGAAGACAATCACAAAAATTATAGGTCTGAAACTCTATCCATAAGTATCAAAGTTTCACACTATGAAAAAGTTCACATAAAGCAACCAAAATTGCAGTTGAGCAGAGAGAGTGAGAGAGGGGAAAGCGAGCAGGGAATGGAAGATGATACATCACCTTGGCTGATTAGAAGGGCTAGGAATATACTTGGGGAAAGAGGCAGGACCAAATTTCTAGAGAAAAATGAGCTCAAAGTCCCTTTCAAGTTTCCAATTAAAGATAAGTGGATCCCATAATATTATTAAGTTAAAAAGGATAAAGTCGCTCAAATAATTACAGACAGTTGATCGACAACTGTATTAAAAACTGAAAAAAATGTATCACTTTTATCTAATTTTAAAAACTTGAAGGACCCCTACTTAATTGACAAACTTGTTTGTCACTTTTAATTCAAAATCCCAAATTTTTATTTAAACCACCAGTGCGGTTAGGAAGGAATATGAATTTTCTAGGAAAGAGACAGGACCAAATTTCTGGAACAAAGCAACACGCGTGTGAGCTCAAACAGCTGACCCCCACGCAAATTCATTTATTTGTTCCACGTTCGTATTCTCCAACGTATGAAGATACTCTACTGCTACTTGACCTTTCTCAGGCCCAGGGCAAACTACACAGCCTATCATATAAAAGTAATAAGCCCTGATATATTTGTGATAATCAGAATCAGAACAATTAGGAGAGACATGAGAAAACTTTTCTCTCAACCACTTTAAAGATACATACGTTTTGCCATGCTCTGGGGGTTCTTTTAACAAGTTTTTGCAATAATCATCTTTGTTTTTCGCAACTACTGGACGAACATTAAGTGGCAGTCCAGTTAAAAAGTATACGTCATCCAATCCTAAACTTAATATTTTGCCATCTACATCAAATGCTTCCATATCCGCATCATATACATCAAGTAAGTCATTCACAAATCGAATGTCAATTGTAAGTCCATGTAAAGAAGAGGAAAACTTACAAAGATAACTATCCCTAACTCGATCCTCTATTCCGTTGTCAAGGGACCATTGTACGAGTGTCTCAAGCGCATCCATACTTGATTTCAACATTTTCACTGCAAGAAAGAGAGAGAAATATCCAGTTATGGCGGATGTTCAAGTATATGATATAATTAATTAATTAATTTTTTGAAAAACAAAACTAAATGCATTCAAGGAGGGGAATCTTAGTAGCTCAGTGTCCGGAGAAGGGCCCGACCACAAGGATTTATTGTTGTATTTCTGTCAGAGGTTGTTTTCAAGATTTGAACCCGTGACACCTTCCGGTCACAACAACTTTACCAGGTAAAAAAACATATATAGTAGTTTTTATTTTTTTGTTTTAAAAAAAACAACAACCTGCACATAGGCTTCAACAAACATATAGTGGTATTTATTTTTTTGTTAAAAAAAAACATAAATGCATCCAAGGAGGGGGATCTTAGCAGCTCAGTCCCCTCCCAATTTCCCCTTACCCTACCCCCAATTTTTCTTCTTTTTTAACTCTTACTTTGTTCGTAAGGGTTCGATTCCCACATTGTAATCCCCTCCCAATTTCTCCTTCCCCTACCCACAATTTTTTTTTAAAAGAAATGCATTCAAGGAGAAGCATTTTCTAGAAATGGGCAAAATTCCATTATACTTTTCAAATCCCACCCGTGACTAGTCCTCTGTTCTTCACAAAACCCTGATTAGAAGGCAATACATTATGCTCCAATTTTTTTCTAGAAGTGTTTCTATTGAAGATGATTAAGGAGGACATTGAAGTACGTGGAAGACAATCACAAAAATTATAGGTCTGAAGCTCTATCCAAAAGTATCAAAGTTTCACACTATGAAAAAGTTCACATAAAGCAACCAAAATTGCAGTTGAGCAGAGAGAGTGAGAGAGGGGAAAGCGAGCAGGGAATGGAAGATGATACATCACCTTAGAAGGGCTAGGAATATACTTGGGGAAAGAGGCAGGACCAAATTTCTAGAGAAAAATGAGCTCAAAGTCCCTTTCAAGTTTCCAATTAGAGATAAGTGGATCCCATAATATTATTAAGTTAAAAAGGATAAAGTCGCTCAAATAATTACAGACAGTTGATCGACAACTGTATTAAAAAACTGAAAAAAATGTCTCACTTTTATCTAATTTTAAAAACTTGAAGGACCCCTACTTAATTGGCAAACTTGTTTGTCACTTTTAATTTCAAAATTCCAAATTTCTATTTAAACCACCAGTGCGGTTAGGAAGGACTATGAATTTTTTAGGAAACAGACAGGACCAAATTTCTGGAACAAAGCAACACGCGTGTGAGCTCAAACAGCTGACCCCCACGCAAATTCATTTATTTGCTCCACGTTCGTATTCTCACCCGTATGAAGATACTCTACTGCTACTTGACCTTTCTCAGGCCCAGGGCAAACTACACAGCCTATCATATAAAGGTAATAAGCCCTGATATATTTGTGATAATCAGAAACAGAACAATTAGGAGAGACATGAGAAAACTTTTCACTCAACCAATATAAAGATACATACGTTTTGCCATGCTCTGGGGTTCTTTTAACAAGTTTTTGCAATAATCATCTTTGTTTTTCGCAACTACTGGACGAACATTAAGTGACAGTCCAGTTAAAAAGTATACGTCATCCAATCCTAAACTTAATATTTTGCCATCTACATCAAATGCTTCCATATCCGCATCATATACATCAAGTAAGTCATTCACAAATCGAATGTCAATTGTAAGTCCATGTAAAGAAGAGGAAAACTTACAAAGATAACTATCCCTAACTCGATCCTCTATTCCCTTGTCAAGGGACCATTGTACGAGTGTCTCAAGCGCATCCATACTTGATTTCAACATTTTCACTGCAAAAAAGAGAGAGAAATATCCAGTTATGGCGGATGTTCAAGTATATGATATAATTAATTAATTTTTTGAAAAACAAAACTAAATGCATTCAAGGAGGGGAATCTTAGTAGCTCAGTGTCCGGAGAAGGGCCCGACCACAAGGATTTATTGTTGTATTTCTGTCAGAGGTTGTTTTCAAGATTTGAACCCGTGACACCTTCCGGTCACAACAACTTTACCAGGTAAAAAAACATATATAGTAGTTTTTATTTTTTTGTTTTAAAAAAAACAACAACCTGCACATAGACTTCAACAAACATATAGTGGTATTTATTTTTTTGTTAAAAAAAAACCTAAATGCATCCAAGGAGGGGGATCTTAGCAGCTCAGTCCCCTCCCAATTTCCCCTTACCCTACCCCCAATTTTTCTTCTCTTTTAACTCTTACTTTGTTCGTAAGGGTTCGATTCCCACATTGTAATCCCCTCCCAATTTCTCCTTCCCCTACCCACAATTTTTTTTAAAAAAAAATGAATTCAAGGAGAAGCATTTTCTAGAAATGGGCAAAATTCCATTATACTTTTCAAATCCCACTCGTGACTAGTCCTCTGTTCTTCACAAAACCCTGATTAGAAGGCAATACATTATGCTCCAATTTTTTTCTAGAAGTGTTCCTATTGAAGATGATTAAGGAGGACATTGAAGTACGTGGAAGACAATCACAAAAATTATAGGTCTGAAGCTCTATCCAAAAGTATCAAAGTTTCACACTATGAAAAAGTTCACATAAAGCAACCAAAATTGCAGTTGAGCAGAGAGAGTGAGAGAGGGGAAAGCGAGCAGGGAATGGAAGATGATACATCACCTTAGAAGGGCTAGGAATATACTTGGGGAAAGAGGCAGGACCAAATTTCTAGAGAAAAATGAGCTCAAAGTCCCTTTCAAGTTTCCAATTAGAGATAAGTGGATCCCATAATATTATTAAGTTAAAAAGGATAAAGTCGCTCAAATAATTACAGACAGTTGATCGACAACTGTATTAAAAAATTGAAAAAAATGTATCACTTTTATCTAATTTTAAAAACTTGAAGGACCCCTACTTAATTGACAAACTTGTTTGTCACTTTTAATTCAAAATCCCAAATTTCTATTTAAACCACCAGTGCGGTTAGGAAGGACTATGAATTTTCTAGGAAAGAGACAGGACCAAATTTCTGGAACAAAGCAACACGCGTGTGAGCTCAAACAGCTGACCCCCACGCAAATTCATTTATTTGTTCCACGTTCGTATTCTCCAACGTATACTTGACCTTTCTCAGGCCCAGGGCAAACTACACAGCCTATCATATAAAGGTAATAAGCCCTGATATATTTGTGATAATTAGAATCAGAACAATTAGGAGAGACATGAGAAAACTTTTCTCTCAACCACTTTAAAGATACATACGTTTTGCCATGCTCTGGGGTTCTTTTAACAAGTTTTTGCAATAATCATCTTTGTTTTTCGCAACTACTGGACGAACATTAAGTGGCAGTCCAGTTAAAAAGTATACGTCATCCAATCCTAAACTTAATATTTTGCCATCTACATCAAATGCTTCCATATCCGCATCATATACATCAAGTAAGTCATTCACAAATCGAATGTCAATTGTAAGTCCATGTAAAGAAGAGGAAAACTTACAAAGATAACTATCCCTAACTCGATCCTCTATTCCGTTGTCAAGGGACCATTGTACGAGTGTCTCAAGCGCATCCATACTTGATTTCAACATTTTCACTGCAAGAAAGAGAGAGAAATATCCAGTTATGGCGGATGTTCAAGTATATGATATAATTAATTAATTAATTTTTTGAAAAACAAAACTAAATGCATTCAAGGAGGGGAATCTTAGTAGCTCAGTGTCTGGGAAAGGACCCGACCACAAGGATTTATTGTTGTATTTCTGTCAGAGATTGTTTTCAAGATTTGAACTCGTGACACCTTCCGGTCACAGCAACTTTACCAGGTAAAAAAACATATATAGTAGTTTTTATTTTTTTGTTTTAAAAAAACAACAACCTGCACATAGGCTTCAACAAACATATAGTGGTATTTAATTTTTTGTTAAAAAAAACCCTAAATGCATCCAAGGAGGGGGGGATCTTAGCAGCTCAGTCCCCTCCCAATTTCCCCTTACCTACCCCCAATTTTTCTTCTTTTTTAACTCTTACTTTGTTCGTAAGGGTTCGATTCCCACATTGTAATCCCCTCCCAATTTCTCCTTCCCCTACCCACAATTTTTTTTTAAAAGAAATGCATTCAAGGAGAAGCATTTTCTAGAAATGGGCAAAATTCCATTATACTTTTCAAATCCCACCCGTGACTAGTCCTCTGTTCTTCACAAAACCCTGATTAGAAGGCAATACATTATGCTCCAATTTTTTTCTAGAAGTGTTCCTATTGAAGATGATTAAGGAGGACATTGAAGTACGTGGAAGACAATCACAAAAATTATAGGTCTGAAGCTCTATCCAAAAGTATCAAAGTTTCACACTATGAAAAAGTTCACATAAAGCAACCAAAATTGCAGTTGAGCAGAGAGAGTGAGAGAGGGGAAAGCGAGCAGGGAATGGAAGATGATACATCACCTTGGCTGATTAGAAGGGCTAGGAATATACTTGGGGAAAGAGGCAGGATCAAATTTCTAGAGAAAAATGAGCTCAAAGTCCCTTTCAAGTTTCCAATTAGAGATAAGTGGATCCCATAATATTATTAAGTTAAAAAGGATAATGTCGCTCAAATAATTACAGACAGTTGATCGACAACTGTATTAAAAAATTGAAAAAAATGTATCACTTTTATCTAATTTTAAAAACTTGAAGGACCCCTACTTAATCGACAAACTTGTTTGTCACTTTTAATTCAAAATCCCAAATTTCTATTTAAACCACCAGTGCGGTTAGGAAGGACTATGAATTTTCTAGGAAAGAGACAGGACCAAATTTCTGGAACAAAGCAACACGCGTGTGAGCTCAAACAGCTGACCCCCACGCAAATTCATTTATTTGCTCCACGTTCGTATTCTCCAACGTATGAAGATACTCTACTGCTACTTGACCTTTCTCAGGCCCAGGGCAAACTACACAGCCTATCATATAAAGGTAATAAGCCCTGATATATTTGTGATAATCAGAATCAGAACAATTAGGAGAGACATGAGAAAACTTTTCTCTCAACCACTTTAAAGATACATACGTTTTGCCATGCTCTGGGGGTTCTTTTAACAAGTTTTTGCAATAATCATCTTTGTTTTTCGCAACTACTGGACGAACATTAAGTGGCAGTCCAGTTAAAAAGTATACGTCATCCAATCCTAAACTTAATATTTTGCCATCTACATCAAATGCTTCCATATCCGCATCATATACATCAAGTAAGTCATTCACAAATCGAATGTCAATTGTAAGTCCATGTAAAGAAGAGGAAAACTTACAAAGATAACTATCCCTAACTCGATCCTCTATTCCGTTGTCAAGGGACCATTGTACGAGTGTCTCAAGCGCATCCATACTTGATTTCAACATTTTCACTGCAAGAAAGAGAGAGAAATATCCAGTTATGGCGGATGTTCAAGTATATGATATAATTAATTAATTAATTTTTTGAAAAACAAAACTAAATGCATTCAAGGAGGGGAATCTTAGTAGCTCAGTGTCCGGAGAAGGGCCCGACCACAAGGATTTATTGTTGTATTTCTGTCAGAGGTTGTTTTCAAGATTTGAACCCGTGACACCTTCCGGTCACAACAACTTTACCAGGTAAAAAAACATATATAGTAGTTTTTATTTTTTTGTTTTAAAAAAAACAACAACCTGCACATAGGCTTCAACAAACATATAGTGGTATTTATTTTTTTGTTAAAAAAAAACATAAATGCATCCAAGGAGGGGGATCTTAGCAGCTCAGTCCCCTCCCAATTTCCCCTTACCCTACCCCCAATTTTTCTTCTTTTTTAACTCTTACTTTGTTCGTAAGGGTTCGATTCCCACATTGTAATCCCCTCCCAATTTCTCCTTCCCCTACCCACAATTTTTTTTTAAAAGAAATGCATTCAAGGAGAAGCATTTTCTAGAAATGGGCAAAATTCCATTATACTTTTCAAATCCCACCCGTGACTAGTCCTCTGTTCTTCACAAAACCCTGATTAGAAGGCAATACATTATGCTCCAATTTTTTTCTAGAAGTGTTCCTATTGAAGATGATTAAGGAGGACATTGAAGTACGTGAAAGACAATCACAAAAGTTATAGGTCTGAAGCTCTATCCAAAAGTATCAAAGTTTCACACTATGAAAAAGTTCACATAAAGCAACCAAAATTGCAGTTGAGCAGAGAGAGTGAGAGAGGGGAAAGCGAGCAGGGAATGGAAGATGATACATCACCTTAGAAGGGCTAGGAATATACTTGGGGAAAGAGGCAGGACCAAATTTCTAGAGAAAAATGAGCTCAAAGTCCCTTTCAAGTTTCCAATTAGAGATAAGTGGATCCCATAATATTATTAAGTTAAAAAGGATAAAGTCGCTCAAATAATTACAGACAGTTGATCGACAACTGTATTAAAAAATTGAAAAAAATGTCTCACTTTTATCTAATTTTAAAAACTTGAAGGACCCCTACTTAATTGGCAAACTTGTTTGTCACTTTTAATTCAAAATTCCAAATTTCTATTTAAACCACCAGTGCAGTTAGGAAGGACTATGAATTTTCTAGGAAAGAGACGGGACCAAATTTCTATTTAAATCACCGGTGTGGTATGACATTGTTAAATATAAACAACGTTATAATGTGTTGTATTATTGTCAAAATGTTACCCCGACCCCCACGCCCTTCCACTTCCAGCCACCCTCCTACTAAAAAGCAACTTGGACTTACAAGAAAATAAATAACAAATATCATATCTAGCGGATCATGTATCTGCGTGTACTACTCACTTTTAAGTTTTAAAAGTAGGCACTGAAGAATAAAGTTGCAACTAATTGTTACTACCAGATAGGTACATAACCAAACTATTACAAAAATACTTAAATGTCATTTACAGATTAATCTAATTTTAATATCACGAAAATCAAATGTCAACCAAAATAAAATACATGGGGTTGAAAAAACAAGTCACTATCATGCAAAACATATAAGTTGCTTGACATTTCCAACTGAATCTAACATAAATATGAAAGATTTGAGTTGGAGCAAAAAGGAATACAGAAGAAGATAAATACATGACATTTAAATCAGTGTATATAAAAAATTAAGAGAAGACAAGACTAAGAAGCTGGAAACAAAAAAAGACGAAGAAAATGAATGCAAAGGTTACATGTCTGGATTCTTACCATTTTTTGTCACTTTATGTGTTGTTGTAGAATACTGCTGGGCAAAAGAAAAGAAATATTATTAGTAAGAGAGGGCATATGGCAAATTTGTTATACAAAAAAATATGTACAGATTCTCATACTAAAGCTGACTAGCACTAAAAATTGGTTAAATTTAGCACATGAACTACCTCCCTCTGGAAATAATTCATTTTTTTATATATTCCCTGCATTTCCAGATTCCATGATACATTCAAACCTTCATGATTAGCTATTGCATAGAAGTTTATCACCTTTCCAGCTTCCCTGATATCCTTAAATGATTGACCCTTCTCCAATTCTTATGTTCTCCAACTTATAAGTAAAACCCTCCTCAGTTTTTTGCTAAAAGCTTCAAGTACTTCAAAGTTATAACCACATGAATTTGAATCATCAAAGTCACATTCACCAATACTTCTCACAGGTGGCAAGTGAGAAAAAATCTTTTGGAAACAGCCTCACTAGTCCCTGCCTCCCATGGTAGAGGTAAGATCTCGTACACACTACCTTTTCCAAACCCCACTAGTTGGACCAAAAGAGTGTCAATTTTGCGAAGCATGATGATAATGGACAGATGCAAGAAATATCACCTACTTAAGTTTTTTTTTTTTAAAAAAACAACCAACTACTTATGTTCATGTGAGTAATAAACTTTTGAAACTTCAAAAACAGAAAAAGCAATGGTGTTAGGGTGCAGTAAATCTCTCAACAATTTAAAAATAAAGAAGACCATTCTACACTTAAAAGTTATAACTTGAACAACCCACTTACTGCAGTCCTCATCACTCTTTTAAACATAAACAACAACAACAACAACAGCATACTCAGTTATTCCCACCAAATGGGGTCTGGGGAGGGTAGAATGTACCAGTCCATACCACTAAATTTTAAATGTTTGAGTACTCAATGAGAAAATTAAACTCATTAACGAAACAATTACAGTGAGTGATACTTTATCTATATGTTACCACTAGGAGGAAGATAATGTCATGGAACATAATAAATCTCATGGTGCATTGTTGTATCTATCATGGAAAGCAGTTTATAATATTCTTCGAGGCCTACGATGTTCCACCAACAAAAGGGTAAAATATGTAAACACTCATGTAAAGTTATATAGTAAAAAGAATTACACATAAGAAGAACTCGAAGAATCAATCAGTAGTATTAGGATGTCAAGATAGCATTCTTCCTAATTTTTGCAGGTATATAATATTGAATTTCTGAGTACGCGGATTTTACTGGGTATGTGTTGTTGTGTGTTAGGGGGAACACCCTCCCCACCTTCTAAATCCGCCCCAGACATACCATCATTTATTACCTAGTAATATATTCCAGAAGGTCCAGTTACTAAAGGTTGTTTCAGTTTGGTAAGCTCGAAGTTCTTTGCAAAACAACAGAATATCCAACAAAACCAGATACACAATCAGGCAAAACAAGCAGCAGATTCTGATTATATACAAGTTTAGGTGAAATTACCTAGTTACCCATATAGTGAGTAGTCTACTTTATTACTCTTATTGATTTAATGTATGTCTGAAGGTAAAATCATTACTCATTAGAACCTCATTTCAATACCAAACTTTTGCAGATTCCACAATAAACTGAAGATATTAGACAACCACTTTACTGAAAAAATGGAAGCAGTTTCATAGAAATACTTGTTTTAGTACTCTAACAGTATATCTCTCTCTCTCTCTTGCAGATAATGGTGAAATCGTCTGCAAACAAATTTTCATTGCTCAAGAAATGGATCCTTGATGCAAGAGTCAAGGATGAAGTTTCCTCAAGTTGTTTATACAAGTATGTCTCACTGTTACCAAATGTTACGACAAATATAAGGCTAACAACTTTGATGCTGGATCTATATGACACGAAGAAACAGTGTTTTACAATTAATAATAAAAAAATAAAGATCGATCTAGATGATGTATATTTTTTAACAGGACTACCACTTAAAGGTATACCTATAGTCGGTAGCGCAAATGACGTTAAAATTACATGCACAAAGTTGTTAGAAAAAGAACCACCTATCAAAGGTCAAAGCGGCAAAATAGAGTTAAAATGGTTGAGGGATAATTTCTCGAACGTCCCTGCTTCATGCTATAAATCAAACCTCCAATGTTACATCAGGGCATACTATTTGTACATCTTAGGATGTGTAGTCTTTCCCTCAACCGTAAAGAACAGTGTACCTATGGATCTCTTGTGTTTACTAGAGGATACATCAAAAATTAATGAGTTTGCATGGGGTTCAGCCGTTTGGGCCCACACCAAATTTGCATTGAACAAAGGGGGAAAACATTGCCTCTGTGCAAGCTCTTTCCTGATTGAGGTAAGAAATTTGTTTTCTTGCATACCTTAAAGGGCTAAAACTCTTGTCATTTCATTTTTATTTGTCTTTTAAACCTTTTTGGGAATTTTCTTGCAGCTCTTTGTGTTGGAGCATCTGCCTAAAATGGCTGAAAGATATTTTGGTGATCTACAGCTTCCAACATCTATCCCGCTTGCTAGGGAATGGACAGAAATGTTGATACCTTACTGCTCAAATCCCAACAAGGTTTTTACAATTAAAAAGAGCGATTAGGTAATGCTAAACTTCTTTTTACTATCCTATCTATTAGGATCCGAAACCCGATTACTGTGAAATTTAGCCAAACAATATTATATTGATAATGACAAAGACAGTAACAAGATCTAGATCGTAATTTACTGCATGCATTGTCATATGTAGTAATTTCATCATTTTATAATTACTGCTTGCTATTATAGCTCATTGAATTTGTCAGGATCTAGATTGTAATTTACTGCATTTATTGTCATGTGTAGTAATTTCATCATTTTATAGTTACTGCTATTATAGCTCATTGAATTTCAGGATCCAAATCGTAATTTGCATTTAATGTCATGTGTTGTAATTTCATCATTTTCATACTTGCGAACCATTGAAACCCGGGAAAGACTGCCTAGTCACCTCATTTTTTGATGGATGATATCTTCCCCATATTGTTTTTGCCAACATAAAAAGAGCCTTTGGGTGAGTGTCTCTCGACATAATTCCTTGCAATCCACTTTTCTTTTCAGAAAGTCCGCCTTTGCTAAAAGAATCCTAAAAGTCCATTTTTTAGTTTTAGTTGTTTCAACTTTTCTTATCATTGCAGCATGAGTATTCAATTTCATAGGAGAATAAGATGTGTCTCAAACTATGATCAACTTATTTGCGTAGTTAGACCCTAGGGTAAAACCATGTGAATAATTGAATGGCCCCTTGTTGAAGCTTTATGTCTCGTCTTTACTACTATTGTGTTGCTAATTATATTTCCTTATCTTTAGATTTCGTTTTTCAAGAATGAGATCATAGCTCAATTTTTATTAAACATGTGTTTGTTTCACATAAGGGGTATATGCCTACCATTTTTGAAAGTTCGGGGGTACATACAGACCGAAAGTATAACGGTAAGGGCATGGACAATCTTAAAGTATAACGGAGGGTATATGCATACCATTTTTGAAAGTTCGAGGGTATATTTGGCCTTTTCCCGTTGATTTTATGGTCTCAATCTTGAAAAGAAAGATCTAAAGATAAGGAAATGAAATTAGCAACACAATAGTAGTAAAGACGTGACATAAAACTTAAACAAGGGGCATTCAATTATTTGCATACTTTGACTGTAGTATCCAATATGTAAATAAGTTAATCCTATATAAATGTTCTATCCTAAGGTTGAAATAAGTGAGGCTGCTGTACCCGCCATCTTCTTTTGCTATCTATCTGAAAAGGTAGTTTTCTACTTTTTTTATTTTCCTGTCAAAGTTTTATTCAATCCTAGGGTGTAACCGGCTTTAAATTCATAGAAGTATCTAAATGGTATAGAGAAAGATAGAAAGCTGGAAAATATTCAACTGCATTTCATTTTTCATTGAGTTTGAAGGCTAACTACTTCAAAATATATATAGAGTTGAGTCTAGCTACAACTGTCATTCTACAAACCTAACAAACTAATCACCTCTCCCTTAACCACCAACTAACTACCTGAGTCACTTTTAACTACATGTAGTCACCGTCAGCTTTCCCTTTACATCTCATAGCTCAACTGGATGCTTGAACTATCCACTCAGCTTGTTGATCCCACATTTTTTTTTTTTGAGTTTTTTTTTTTGATTGAATAGTCTACTTTATTAATCTTATTGATTTAATGTATGTCTGATGGTAAAATCATTACTCATTAGAACCTTATTTCAATACCAAACTTTGCAGATTCCACAATAAACTGAAGCAATTAGACAACTACTATGTTGAAAAAATAGAAGCAGTTTCATAGAAATACTTGTTTTAGTACTCTCTCTCTCTCTTGCAAATAATGGAGAAAGAGAAGGGCACACAATACACTATCTTTAGTTTTAACATTAATGAAAAAACATTATGATCTCTTTGCAGGTAGAATATACTCCGTATTCTCGCATTATTACACAAGGAGGGCTTCAACAGTCATATCCAGAAGCTAGGGCGAATCTGGAACGTTGTGGTGGAAAATATTATGTATTGGCTTTGAACCGATGCATATATTACAACTGCGACAGGTATATGCATCATCTGGGTTATACAAGAAATGGTAGACCTTCACGTGCTCCACTTAAAAGTGAGTATTGTAGAGGAAAGTAGAGGTTTGGACTGGCATGCTAGAAGAACTGGAAGGCATATTATGGGAAGCTTATAACTTTATGGGATGAGCCTCAGGATTTCATTGACATCCCCTATATCTCTAATTTGAACACTCCGGGTCCATCTGAATGTTCCCCAGAGGTGGCTAGTCATGGGGCTGCAGAATGTTTTTCTCCGAGCGACCACATTGCTCTCATTCTAGATGTCCTGGAGGTCGTCAGGAAAAGTTCTCATGAGCCCTGTGATCAGTCCAGTGCCTCGGAGGAACATACACATGAATAAGATTATGGTGTTGCCTCCTCCTCTCATCAAGCTGATGCCTTGGATGCTCATGTCCTGGAGGTCGCCAGGGAAACTTCTCATGAGCCCTGTGATCAGTCCAGTGGCTCGGAGGAACATACACATGAACATGATTCTGGTGTTGCCTCCTCTCATCAAGCTGATGCCTTTGGATGCTCATGTCCTGGAAGTCGCCAGGGAAACTTCTCATGAGCCCTGTGATCAGTCCAGTGCCTCGGAGGAACATACACATGAACATGATTCTGGTGTTGCCTATTCCTCCTGCTCTCATCAAGCTGATGCCTTGGATGCTCATAGACAACCTGCTGAACCTGTTGGCGATTCCTTGGAAATTGCTGTTGATTCTGAAAATCAGCGTGATGCTGCTGAACTCGGCAGTCAATCTGATACCCCAGAGGAATAGCCTAATCCCCAATATGAGGATCGAAAAAAGAGGGGTTACAATCTAAGGACTCATCCACAAAAGAAAGAGGACCCACATTATGAATATCAGGTCTACAAAAAACGTCAAGTTGATGAATTGGGATCCCAACCTAATTAGGAAGTATCAATATTAATAAAACAATTGGCGGTCACATGCCTGCTTCTGCACAAGAGAATTTTTTGTAATTTGTGAAATTTTTCATTTTAATTTGTCAATCTCACCTTTCTTTTTAATCTTTTATATCTTTGAAAATTACGTAAAAATTACTAATTCTCATACTTTTTATGCCAATACATGTACAATGCAATCTGGTTGTATATTAGTTCCTTTGAGGACTTGGTTGAGGTTTTGACTCAAAGAAGTGGACTTGAATCGATAGGGTTTTAATTGTTTTTAATTGATTCTATGCAATAACATAAAAATTGAGTTACATTCCATCGATTCAAGTCTACTTCTTTGAGTCAAAACCATAACCAAGTCCTCAAAGGAACTAATATACAACCAGATTGCATTGTACATGTATTGGCATAAAAAGTATGAGAATTAGTAAATTTTACGTAATTTTCAAAGATATAAAAGATTAAAAAGAAAGGTGAGATTGACAAATTAAAATGAAAAATTTTACAAATTACAAAAAATTCTCTTGTGTAGAAGCAACATGTGACCGCCAATTGTTTTATTAATATTGATGCTTCCTAATTGGGTTGGGATCCCAATTCATCAACTCGACGTCTTTTGTAGACTTGATATTCATAATGTGGGTCCTCTTTCTTTTGTGGATGAGTCCTTAGATTGTAACCCCTCTTTTTTCGATCCTCACATTGGGGATTAGGCTGTTCCTCTGGGGCATATATCCCCCCGTCGTCCCTCCCTCTTAGGTCACCTAGAAATAAGTATTCAAGAAATGCAACAATATGTTGTCCCATATTTGATTGATGGAATTGCATCAGCACCAGCACCAATGAATAAAACTACTTAATTCTCAAGTGGTCCATTGATTAAAAAAAAGTTCTTGTTGAGGACAATAAAGAAAAAAGAACTACTACTACTAAAGTGATCTAATTTGTTAGACATGAAGATTAGTAGAATGATTATTAATGTAATAAAGACAGGGTTTACTTAATTAACAAGTTGATTGTTTCCTTTAATTTGGTATTGCGATGTCATGGATAACAGAAACTTTCAGTTCACAGAAACTACACAGGAGCCTTCCCCTTCCGAGAGGCCTCTGACTGCTGTCAAGCTACCAAAATAATAAACTACATGTCAAAACCTGACTATTGATACCCATATTGCATTAGTTCGAAAAATGTCCAAACGGTCCACGTGGGGCCCGCTTGCGGAATCGAAAAATTGAAACAGTCAAAGCGTCCCAAATCACCCCGTGACCAATAGTCACAACTAGCACCGCTCAATTTGAGCTCAAAATATAGCTCAAACATCAACACCAATACCAACAATACCACCGTAACTAAAACTACCATAAAAATAAGAAAACGTACCGTAGAAACGACGAGAATGCAACCACGGATCCAAATTTACCAACCCCTAACCTTGAATCTCACTAGAAATGCTCAAAGTTGAGCTTAAATTGATCAAAGATGGTGGAATATAGAAAGAGAAGTGTTGAGAATGTTTTAGAAGAAAAAGTGAGGTTATATATATGTATAAATTGATATAATGCAAGTAGCTTCAGCCAACCTTGACCAAATATATCTACATATATATTACTTAAATAATATGCTATGTGTCAAAATAATAAGTCTAATTCATAAAATAATAAACTTTTAACATAACTAGGCTTACTATCATCGCTAAAATAATAATAAACTATAGAACTTTTATAAATATCAAAAATATTTTAGAAAGGTAATTAACTATATTTTTTTTCCAAGTTCTAAATGCCGAGAACGCGCGAAAATGAGGAAAATGACAGGGAGGGTCATTACACATATATGAAAAATTATGGTCAAAGATAGACATGTTTGAATCTCAAAATTCGAGAGGTGCCGAGTAAATTGAAACGGAAGGAGTACATGTTTAATTTTTGTTTGATTAATACTTTGATTTGTATATTCTATTGCAAGTTAAATCAACAAGTGATGAAACTAGATAAAAAAGTATTGTAAAATGCTACTTTTGCAACTAATAGTCTTTCATAAATGTTTTGAGATAATAGTAGCTAAGAAATGTATACGGATACAGAGCATTTCTATCTGTATTTTTTTTATTTGATTGACATTTCGATTTCTATATTCTACTGCAAATTAAAGTAACATCTAATAGTCCATTAAAAGTGTTTGAGATAATAGAGTAATAGCTAAAAAGTGTATACGGAAACAAAGAGTATTTGTTTTTATGGATTCTCGCTATAAATGTATAAATAGTAGTTCTTCTCTAATATCTTGTCTTCCATTTTTTTCTACAAATGTAACAATTTAGGGACTAGATAAAAGTGCTACAAAGTGCTTTTCTTCTTTACAATGTCTTTCACAAATGTTCTAAAAATCGTAGTTGCCTCATACGGTAAACAATACTTATATTGTCAGTATGTTTAACTTATATCCATGTATTTCCGAGACTTAAGATTATGTTAATTATACATTTATATGTTGATGCCAAGCATAGCCCTGTTGGACCTCAGAGAGGTTTGAAGAGGAAAGCCGATGGCGCTGATCAAGAAGCTGAGGAAGGTGGTATGATGCATATGAATATTTTTGCTCTCCTATATTCCTTGTGATGCGTATCACTTCTGTAACATTTGCTATATGAATTACTAATTCAGAATTAGTACTTTATGAAGTTAGTCTATTTGGTTACACTCTATAAACAAAGGGACAACAGTCAAAACTCAAAACACAATTCGTACTTTAGTTGATCTGTCAGAGGTTTCATATATTTCATGTTTTTGAATGACACTGCAAATGAACATCACATGCTTAGAAGAAATGGTAGTCTATATATTATGAGATGATTCATGCATATCGTGTTTTGGAGTCCTTGTTTCGATCTTGCATGTTTACATGTTAACATTGACTTCTATCAACGTTGATATTCATCCAAAAGGCCCCCTGCAGTACCAAGTTTGAGTTGTGTACTTGAAATAACAATTTGTCATTTTGATCTTTTAAGTCATGTTATCAGAAATGTTTAACTTAGAGTGAAACCTTATATTGTTGAATTTGTAATACACAAGTTGATTTAGAATATACATCTCCATCAGCTTTAATTGACTAAATCTTAAAATCGTTCCAAATTCACTTCCTTCTAATCCCATGTGTACAATTGCGGATCCAGGATTTTCACGGGCTCGAAAAATAAAGATGTAGTGCTTGAGATTTGAACTTGGAAGCTCAGAGTGAATTCTGAACCCCCAATACCACTGAGTCAATCTCTAGTCTTGTGTTCAGGGGATTCAAAATCTATATATATACGCTAAAAATAAAATTAAAAAAAATACCTTATATGTACCGTTTATGTTTTTACCAAGGATGTTCGGGTGAACACCCTAGCCTTCCTCCTAGATCTGCCCTGCATGTGTAAGTTATAAAGATGTAGGTGATGGAGGGGGTGTAATATTAAATTCTATTCGGCAATTTTATTAGTGAAAAGGGTAATTTAGCTTTATTGACATAATTTTTGTTAATTGGATGGAGCACAACATACCATACGCTACTTTGTGGAAGTACACTGTGTATGTTGAGCATAGTATACTAGCATTAATAGTACCCAACATATGTTTTGGATCTAAAACCTGACCTATATTTGTTAGTGTATATGATTGATTACTCATGTAGACAAAGATTGGTTTACAAACACTACTAGTAAGATTTCATGGTTGAAATATTCTGTACTGATGATAAGTGGACTTGAAGTAACGATGATTACATTTTTCTCAACACATGAACAAGGTGTAGTAGTATTTCTGTGGATGTACAGGGTGATAGTTTGGTTTTAGAGTATTCTGTGTCTATTATGCTACTCCAAGTTACTTGAAATGTATAGTTTCTTGGTTTATTGAGTTACTTTTCTTGTCGATATGCCTCCCTATCTTCCAGTGTTTGTTTTCTCCCAGTCGATATTCGTATTGACTATTATTCTTTTTCACCTGCACCCTAAGTTGCTCGGACTCTTAAAAAATGTTGCCGCACCCGTGTTGGATCCTTCAAAAATGCACTATTTTTGAGGATCCGACACGCACCAGATGACATTTTTGAAGAGTCCGAGCAACATAGCCTGCACCTACTTATAGGAGCTTTTTAATGCAGAAACGCGAGGCTCCACCAGGTGAAAAGCCAGAGCCTGTCAAGACCAGCTTCCTTCTTTTTGCAGTTATTTTCCACTGTTAGGGTTTGTTTTAGGAGCATGACTTGTGCTCTTTCATTGTTATTGAATGGTGCAATCAGTGGCGGACCCAAGATTTAGGGATCGTGGGTGCTCAGGAGGTTCAAACACATATATTGATGCCCAAAGCCTTTAAGGTTTCGCCTGAAAATTAAAGCACTCAACTATCTTATTGGTTTACTGGGTGCTTTTCTAAATCTCATACCAATTTTTATACATTTTTTTATATAATTATACCTAGTCTACGTTGAATTTAAAGTGTGCCGGAGCACCACATATTTGGCCATAGGGCCGCCCCTGGGTGCAATAGATTTGTATGAAGAACAGTGTTAGTAGTAGTACTTTTTACCGAGTAATAGCTCTATTTGTGTTAATTTATTTGCTTAATTTAGCTTGTTCTTAACCAATTTTCGCCATTAACGACCCAGAAAATTAGTGCATTTGCATTAGTGTATATTGTTTCATTTGTTTTCATGGCAAGTTCTTTGTATACTAGTGAAGTAGAAAGGTGCAAGTTTGCCCTTTATTTAGCTTGTTCTTGTCCTATTTGCGCCATTTGTTTCATTCAACAACTCAAGGTGAGGTAGCGAGGCTGTTTACGATAGTCCCCCGGGAACAACATATTACTCTATATTTCTTTCTGTTGGGAACATTAAATTGGTCCTGATTTGACGACCAAGCAAATTGGAACATTAATGTAAAATAGCATGAAAAAAGAGAAAACTGGTTTACCTTTAGGGATGGCAATGGGCGGTGCGGGTGCGGGGCGGTGCAGGTTTTAGGCTATGCGGGGCGGTGCGGGTTTTAGACTATGCGGGTACGGGGCGGGTGCGGGGCCGGTTGAAATAAGTTTTTCCTAAATAATGCGGGGCGGGGAGGGTTGCAGGTTTATGCGGGTTTAAATAAAAAAATAAAAAAAAAGTTAGTATTATTCTCGTGAATTTACCTAAAATTATATGTATTCTTCACTTAAAATTATATGATACTTAAAAGGGAAAAAGCTCAAATATGCCATCGAACTATTGAAAATGGCTCATTTATGCCATCCGTTAAAAGTTTGGCTCATTTATGCCATCGCCGTTACAAAAAAGGCTCATTCATGCCATTTTTTTTTAACGGTGGTTTTCTAAAAAAGGAAAAAGGCTCAAATATGCCATCGAACTATTGGAAATGGCTCATTTATGCCATCCGTTAAAAGTTTGACTCATTTATGCCATCGCCGTTACAAAAAATTCATCGATTATAGAATTTTTCTGATTTTTACTTCAAGTACAATTTCTTAAGAATTTAAAAAATTATGTTTCGGTAACTAATTGATTCGTTGTTTGAAATAGTTGATGTCTTTTTCGGGCTTGAATAGGTCTTGAGATTTGCAGAATTGTGTTCGGCGATTCCGAAGAAATTGAAAATGGATGAACTCTTTACAGTGCCTATAAAGGAGTTACAAAATGCATACAAATATTTTGGCCGGAGAAATCGATATTTTCTTATTAGGAATTTTAAAATTTCTTTGGTTAATTTAATTAATGATGTGGAAGAATTATTGTTGGCCACGTGTACAAAATGATTTTGCAAAAAAAACCCCAAATTGGACTGTTAAAAAAAATGGCATGAATGAGCCAAACTTTTAAGGGATGACATAGATGAGCCTTTTTTCAAAATTCGATGGCATATTTGGGTCTTTTTCCTTTAATTAATGATGTGGACGAATTATTGTTGGCCACGTGTACAAAATGATTTTGCAAAAAACCATCAAACCGGACTGTTAAAAAAAATAGTATGAATGAGCCTTTTTTGTAACGGTGATGGCATAAATGAGTCATTTCCAATAGTTCGATGGCATATTTGAGCCTTTTCCCTTTTTAAAAAACCACCGTTAAAAAAAATGGCATAAATGAGCCTTTTTTGTAACGGTGATGGCATAAATAAGCCAAACTTTTAACGGATGGCATAAATGAGCCATTTCCAATAGTTCGATGGCATATTTGAGCCTTTTCCCTACTTAAAATGACATGTATAACACTATAAATTAACAATTTTATAACTCAAAAATATCAAAACAAAAGTTAAAAGGTTTTTCTTTCAATTAAACAAGCTACGTACAACAAAGTGATTTAATATCTGTAGCAAGGACTTAAACAATCATTTGGTTTGTGTAAGATGAAATATATACTATAGCCTTACTAGCGTTATAAATTTTAGTGGAGTTACAAATTTTCAAAAAAAACAAACAACGTGGTGCGGTGCGGTGCGAGTATGTGCGGGTATGGTGTGGGGCGGGTTTATGTGGGTTTAAAAATCATGCGGGGCGGGGCGGGGCGGTTTTTAAATTTGCGGGTTTAGAAAAAACCCGCACCGCATCGCCCCATTGCCACCCCTATTTACCTTAAGTCACAAGAAAATACCCCGTATAATTACGTTATTTGTATTTTAAAAAGGTGTTCTCTTTTAAATCTTCTTTAAAAATAGAGAAAAGTTTCAATTGTTTCAAAAACAACATACCCATTATAATTTCATGAGTGGGGATTGGAGAGGACAAAATATAAGCTTCTTTTTCTTTATCTCGTAGAGATAAAAAGACTATTTTCAATAGATGTTCGACTCAATTCTTACCCAAAAAATAAAGAAACCCAAGGAAGTAGGGATGTGCACTAATCGGATTAAACCGAAAAAACAAATCAAATCAAATTTTAATTTGGATTGATTTTTCAGAATAGTGCTTGAGTTTACCACTTTGCTAGAGTTAATTGCATTGGAACTTTCATTATAATTTAGTTTATATTTTATGTTTGGACATCTTTTAGTATATTTTTAAATATTGTGTTTTAAAGTTTTACTCGTGACATATTAGAAAGTATATTTAAGAGATTCAATATTATTACTTCTCTTTGTATATGATTTTTATTTTTTTTCAAGCATGCAAATATAATTTTGATTATATTATTAATTATTGACATAATCGAATAACCAAATCGAAAAGAGAAAAAATCGAACCAAAATAAATTTATTTTGAGTTGGATTAGGTTGCACTTTTACAAAACCGAATGCGCAACCATACAAGGAAGTAACAATCTTTATAGGAAATTATGCCTAGTGTCCCCAAAATATACGATCTTGAATTTTATCCCCCAAATGTCCGACCTTGAATTTTTATCCCCGTAACTAAGTTTTAATATTTGCCTATGAGGTAGAACTTGTGATCAATTGAACAGATATGCCTTATGGGAAAGAGTTAGAACGTCTGTCTTATAAGCAACCTATCTAAGTTTTAGTTTTTTGCCTATTAGGCAGAACTTCTAGTGAATTGTGCATGTTTATTGTATTGAAATGTCATGAACGTCTGTCTTATAGAAAAATTTATCAAGCGATGCCAAAAAATCAAAACCACCCTTACAAAGACTATTTTTATTAAACTTTTTTTTATTTTTGACAAAATATCAAGACCAGCCCTTTTTCGGATATATCTGAACTTAACCTTGGACCAGTTACTTAGGCCCAGCCCATTCAACAACAAAACCCTATCCTATCTCAAAACAAACTTTCATAGTCCCAAAATAACCCTAACCCCTACATACCCCAATTCCCTCCGCCGCCGAAGTCGCCGATTTCCATTTCCACAACCATGGTAACCATCTCCACCACCACATTCATCAATTTTTTATTTTTTTACTTAGAAGGGAACCTTGACATCACTGGTAAAGTTGTCATCATGTGATTAGGAGGTCATATGTAAATCGTCTCCTGCAGAAATGCAGGATAAGACTACGTATAATAGATCTTTATGGTCCAATCTTTTCCTGGACTGCGCACATAGCTAGAGTTTTAGTACACCGAGGTTGCCATTTTCCCCCTCTCTTTTAATGAGTATATAACTGGTTCAAGTTTGTGTAAATAGTCTTTTGCATAAATGTATCATAAGACTGCATACAATAGACCTTTGTGGTCCGACCTTCCCTAGACCCCGTCCGCACATAGCAGAAGCTTTAGTGTTCCGTATAAAATTATTTTTCCTTTCAATTTTTGTGTGTGTATTGAAAACAGGCGGATGTTGAAGCTGATGTGACGAGTGGACAACCAAAGAAGAGAACGTTTAAGAAGTTTAGCTACCGAGGCGTTGATCTCGATGCGCTTCTCGATATGTCCACCGATGAGCTCGTCAAGCTATTCAATGCTCGTCCTCGTAGAAGGTTTTTTTGTTTTAGCCAATTTCATTTTAAATTTATTCTTTCATTCTTGCAATAGTAGGCTGAAGAAATATTGGAGGGAGTTGATTAGGCATGACATGGAGCAGTTACAGCTTACGGAGGACATGATCCTTGATAGGAAGGTGTGGAGGAGGCGGATTAGGGTAGAGGGTTAGTGGGTAGAAAGGTGTCCGTATTAGTAGGAACGAGTGTTTGTTTGTATCTGTGTTTGTTGTTTTTTTGGCAGATTCTTGTTCGTGTTGTTTTGGTGATGTTTGTGGTTTCGAATAAATAGTCTATAGTATTACTCTTTGGGTGTCTTGCTTCTTTTATTATCTAGCGATATGTTATCTCTTTTTTGTTGTTTGTTTTTATAATTTTTTTTTTTTTTTTGTTATTTGTTCTGAGTCGGGGTTCTATCGGATGAGGTAGTGGTATGGACTGCGTACACTTTACCCTCCCCAGACCCCACTTGGTGGGAATACACTGGGTATGTCGTTGTTGTTGTTGTTGTATAGTGTTTGTAGTATGGTTATTCGTATCTAATTTTCGGTTTATCTGTAAATTGTATGTACATGTTTAGTTTTTGTCTGATTGACACTTCAATTTCTATATTCGCATGCAAATTAAGGTAATGAGTTATGAAACTCGATAGAAGTAATGTAAAATGCTACTTTTACAGCTAATAGTCTTTCAAAAATGTTAGTAGCTAAGAAATGTATGCGGAAACTGAGCATTTGTATCCCTATTTTTGTTTGATTAACACTTCGATTTCTATATTCTATTGCAAATTAAAGTAACAAGTTTCAAAACTCAATAAAATTACTGTAAAATGCTATTTTCTCAATTAATAATCCTTAATAAGTGTTTGAGAAAGTATGTATTCGGAGACAGAGCATTTGTTTTATGGATTTGAGCTACATTAGACATTGTAAGTACTTATCATAAAAAAAAATTATAGTATTACTCAAAAGATTATACTTCTCTAATATTTTGTTTCCCATTTTTCCTAACAAATGTAACAATTTAAGAAGCTAGATAAAAGTTCTACGAAATGCTTCTCTTCCTTACAACTAAAAGTCTTTCATAAATGTTCTAAAAATTGTAGTTAAAGGAATAATTATTTGAATCTCAGAATATTTATTTGTTATAGAATGGAGAGAGAGAGAGAGAGAGTATTTGTTTTATGGTACTACAGCAAATTACTTGGACTTGGTTAATAGTGAGTGTAGACTTGTAGTTGCCTCATACCGTACAAAAATCCTTATATTGTCCGTATATATAACTTATATCCATGTATATCTGAGACTTATGATTATGTTTACCATCCATTTATATATTAATGCCAAGCATAGCCCTGTTGGATCTGTTTTAGTTTTTGTTGTCAGGACTTCTGATCTTATTAGCTAGATTTGATTTGTTGCAGGTTTCAGAGGGGTTTGAAGAGGAAGCCGATGGCACTGATCAAGAAGCTGCGGAAGGCGGTATGCATATGAATATTTGTGCTCTTAGTTCTTTGAGTTGTTACCATTATTGGTGCGTCCCCTCCACCCCCAGCTCCACCTCCTAAATTTTTTTAAAAAAGAACAGTATCCATTTATGGTATGGATATATCAGCCTGTAACTATCTTCTATCAGCCTGTTACACATTTGCTATATGATGAAGTATTATATGAGGAGGCATCTTTCGTAAGGCTGAAGTAAGTCTCTTTGGTTACACTTCTATCAACAATGGGACAACAGTTAAAACTCAAAGCGCATTTCTTACTTTAGTTAATCTGTCAGAGGCTTCATATATTTTGTGTTTTTGAATGATACTGCAAGTGAACATCACATGTTGAGAAGAAATGATAGTCTATAGTCTATACATTATGAGATGATTCGTGCATATCGTGTTTTTGAGTTCTTCTTTCGATCTACGTATTTACATGTTAATGTCAACTTCTATCAACTTGTATTCATCCCCGTACTTTGTGGGACTACATTGGGTATGTTGTTGTTGGGTTTAGCATAACATACTAGAATCAATCGTACCCAACAGATCTTTTGGATCTAAAACCTGACCTATGATTGATTACTCTTGTAGACAAAGATTGGTCTAGAAACACTACTAGTAAGGTTTCATGGTTAAAATAGTCTGCACTGATGATAAGTGGACTTGAAGTAAAGATGATGACATTTTTCTATGGATGTACAGGGTGATGGTTGGTTTTATAGTATTCTGTGTCTATTATGCTACTCCAAGTTACTTGAAATGTATAGTTTCTTGGTTTATTGAGTTGCTCTTTTGGTCGATTATGCCTCCATATCTTGTCTGTGTTTGTTTTCTCCCAGCAGATATTCATATTGCCTATTATTCTTTTTCACCTTCACCTACTCATAGTTGCATTTTTATGCAGAAACGCGAGGCTCCACCAGGTGAAAAGCCAGAACCTGTCAAGACTCACTTGAGGAACATGATCATCGTTCCTGAAATGATTGGAAGTATTATCGGAATTTACAATGGGAAAACTTTCAATCAGATTGAAGTCAAGCCTGAGATGATCGGCCACTATCTGGCCGAGTTCTCAATCTCATATAAGCCGGTCAAGCACGGTAGACCTGGTATTGGTGCTACTCACTCGTCAAGGTTTATTCCGCTCAAGTGATTTGGCCACCCATGTCTACTTTTTCTTCTGTTCTAGCCTTGTCTGGCTGAGTTCTCGATCTCATATTATCAAGCATGGTAGACCTGGTATTGGTGCTACTCACTCATCAAGGTTCATACCACTCAAGTGATTGCCCACCGATGTCTACTTTTTCTCATGTTCTAGCATTGTCCCGAGTCCTTTTGCTTTAAAACAATTTTGATGCGAGATATGGATGCTGTAGAACTCTTGTGCTTTGCTGAAAACTGATTTGTTCATGAATATCTTTTTTTGACTTGCAATCTCATTTGTTTGATTGACCATAATGTTGCGACAAGTTGTATAGTCTACGTCATTGAGTACGTGTCTAGACCCCACTTGTGGGATTACACGGGGTCGTTTGGTTTAGAAGGAAGATATGCATGAATTAGTAAACTAAGATTTATTTAAATGAAGTGACATAGACACTGTGGACTTGCATAGCTAATTTTGTTTAGGATTGAGGATATTAATTATTATTGTATATTTTAGTTGTTGGAGAGGATATTTGGCTAAGCTTACAGGGTTATCTAGGTATTTTGTAAGCACTGTTTTACTACTGATGTGGCAGTTTTTTTGACGATTTTAGTTCTCTTTTATTATCTCCGGAACACTCTTCTAATTCTCTATTCTATTTTCGTTACTACTGCTTATATTAAAACTTTTTTAGGTCCGCCTCATGGAATTCTGGATGTACTATTAAACCTAAATCATCTGCTAAAAACTACGGTGTCTTTGCGGTAGACTTGATTTTAACAAAGATGATGATACCGATTGGAAAATGATAACGAAATACATAAGTTGTTAGAAGGAGTTCTAAAATACATATACATATGTATTTGTCTTTTTTATTTATTTATGTAAAATACGTTATAGTTATATTTTGATAAATAACTTAGAGGGCATTTAAATAATGTACCATAGAATAAGTGTTTATCAACACCTTTTTATTAAAACATGCTAACGACACTTACTATAAATATACAAATAACACTCATTTCAATCAATCAAAAGTTAAATATCCTTAGACATACATATCATAAAGACAGTAGAAATTTACCAATAATTAACAAACCAAAATTATTATTATTCCTTTATTTATATAAAAAATCAATGAATCGAGGTCCTTAAAAGACAATAAAAAGATACATAGAGGGGCAGTCTGATGCACTAAAGCTTATGTTACGCGCGGTAGCAAAAAGACAGATAAAAATAAAAATAGGAGGAAGAAGAGGGGAAAGTACTTTTGGTCAAAATCAGACGCCAAAATTGCTTGGAGAGCACAAGTGCAACATTCTGTGTGGCTAAAAATTACCCAAAGTCATTTGGCTAATGATACCAATGGGCACGAAAGTTCCTTTCAGCTTCAAATAGAGTATTTTGCACTGCTTTTTCTATCTCTCCTGCTCCACTCTACCACAAAAATTGACCATATATTAGTCTATGATAGAGACAACTTGGCAAACATTAAGAAAAACAAAGGAAGTAAGTAAGAAAGGAACAAGCAAGCTATGACATTTGGACGGTATTTGACTCAACACGAAGTTTTAAAAAAATGAACGCTAGGCTACGAGATTGATTCTCTGATGATAGCTTCTGAGAGAGATCCTTTACCACTTCTAACTAAATGAAAGTAAGTAAGAGAGAGAGAGAGAGTGGCCGCCTATTCTTAAATAAAAATAAAGGACTTAGCTACCACTTTTACAGGTTCATCACTCATTGTTCCGCCATCCGTTAATCATCACAAAGTTTGACTTTTGAAACTTATAATCTAAAATAAGTTATGAACATTTTTACGTGACTATAGATCTTCTCATTATAAGTATAACGGAAAATTTAAGATTAAATAATTACTAAAGATTCTTTTTAGGATATAATTAAAAAGGAAAATGTGTATAAGTCCTCAAAAGAGGATGAGGTGTTCTTTACTAAAAGTTGTCTATTTTGTCAAATTATTGTGGAAAATATTTTACAAGAATAAAACATTATACTTCTGGCATACATAAGATATCTTTACATTAAACTCTCACTCAAATTAATAGTCTTAACACATAACCGGCTTTTAGCAATAGAGACAAATTTCACGAATTCTTAATTCTAAGAAAAGTGTCAATAATTGAGTTCTGAATTTCATTTTTGCACATATTCAATGAATTGTTTTATTACATATACAGGGTCTGAATTAAAATTATTTGGTTCTGTCGGACCCCTATATTCAAGCTTATATCAGCCCCAGTGTAGCAAGAAGAAGAGAGCACTAAGTTTCCGTTTGATCATACATTTTAGGATTAGATTTCAAATAGAATTTGAAAACATGGTTTGTTCATGAAATTTGACCTGTTTATGAAAATTTATCTTCAAAAAAATTTTAAGTTCCAAATACTGGCCCGAACTAGTTACGGGATGAAATTTCACTTCCACTCATAAAACTTGAAAATTTTTCAAGTAAAATATATATCCAAACACAAATTCAAGTTCCAATACTATTATCAACATAACTTCAGAAACTCATTTTTTCTTTTTGAAGTTTAACTAAAGCTGTGGTCAAACACTAGCTTACCTTAGTTTCTATTTCAATCATGGTGGAGAATTCTTGGAGAGAGAAACTTGATTGTATGGAATTTACTTTTGTTCCACAATTCTTCAAGCACTTGAGAACCTCTAGCATTGAATCTACACCAGAAATTGGATAATTAACTTTTGCTTTGATTTTTGCCTTCCCAAATTCCTCCTCCTTTTTACTATCACTTTCTGCTAAAATCATCATCTCAAGTTCATCATTTCTCTTCTCTAAATTTTCCTTGTGTTTTTGTAGCTCTTCAATTCTCCTTGTTGCTGTTTGGACTATAGCATTCTTCTCACTCTGCAATTAATCAAAGGCTCATCGACAACAACAACATATTCCATATAATCACAAGCTCATCATCAACAACAACATATTCAGTATAATCACAGTCTCATCGACAACAACAACACATTCAGTGTAATCATAGACTCATCGACAACAACATATTTAGTATAATCACATCCTCATCATTTTTTAAAATAATATACTTTGCCATTTTATGAAAGAAACATATCACGACTTAAAATTTTAATTCCTTAAAAAAAAATAATCTAGTGTAATGTAACATTGAGAACTTGTCAAACTTGAACCTCAAACAAAAATGCTCAACACATTGCAATGAAAAGAATGGTCAAAACGTATGGCTCCTTTTTTTTTTTTTCTCCGGGGAAATTACTTATACAAAGGTCTCACGTTTGAGCATTGAGACTGAAATCTTCTTTAGTATGAACTGTTAAAACTCTTATATTGAGTTTTCTACGACATGAATTAGGACAAAATGAGATCGTGATTTTTGTTTCAGATATCGGATGATTAATTTATTTTTTTTTAAAAAAGCAAAACATCGGGACTAATATGTAATGTATATCACAAGACCTAGAAATTTGATTCAAGAAAATGTTGAACACTACTACAAAACAAGAATTTTCGATGAAAAATCTATCAAAAACATTTCCAACGAGCCAAGTGCGATGAATTTCATCAGAAATTTGCATGTTTTTAGTACCAAGACTTATAGTGCACTAACCTTAGTTCCCATGGGAAGCAATTTATGCAAGGCCAAATAACTTTGCTTTTGCTTTTCTCTTCTAATCCTCTCTTTAATCATATGTTTATGACCTTTCTCTCTTTCCATTGTCACTTGTCCATTTTTGGAAATCCAATTCTTCTGCAAAAACTCCATCATCCTCTTGTTCATGTTCCGATGATTCATCGATACATTTCCATAACCATAAACTCCAAATCCTTCAATTGGTTTGCTCCCAAAACTCACAAAAGCACTTTGGTTCACCACAATATTATTAGCTTCATCATCATCACAAAACCAAGAAATTTGAAAGAACTCTTCCATCACAAAACCAAGAAACCACAAAAGCACTTTGGTATTTTTTTTTAAAAAAAGTTGGTTATTCTAACGGCTATATATATATATATATGTGTGTGTGTATGGTTTGATAGGTGAGTGAGTGAGGAGGAAATTTAATTTAGCATATGGTTTGATGAAATTCATATTTAACATGTGGTCAAATGTTGTGACTTAGTCATTTTATTTGTCTTGGAGAGTTCCTTATAATTCAATAATTGGTCAAAGTCTTCTACTTGTTGGGAAAATTTTTAGTATTTTATATTGTACTAAAATCCACATCTTTACTTACTCAAATAGTATATAGTACTTCCAAGAAGTGTTGAATTTAAACTCAATACTGATTAACTTGACTTTTGGATTTTCTTTGATTGTCTTTTAGAGATAATTATACACATGCTTAAATTTAAGGATTTTAGTGAACATATTTTTCTTATGGTTTTGGATATTATTATGACATACATATTCCCCTATAAAATTTATGATGAAGAAAACAAATAAGTTATAAAATAAATAGGAAAAGAAAAAACATGTGGTCCGTCTAGACTTTTCTTTTCCAGTTTATTTATTTCTGTAGTAATGCTTTATTTTGTTAGTGAAGTTAGTTGAAAGTTATGAATGAATTGCATAATAGCAAAATAGTGAGGAAGTAGCAAATTTCCCTAAGGATATTTAAGGTTAATTTAATTTTTGTGTAAAAAGTAATTTTTTATTTACACATATCTTATAATTTTCTCTATATATACATTATATAATTTTTTTTGATGAAGGTTGCTCAACTAACCGTGTATTACAATATGGCTACATCGCTAAGTAGAACATACAATATATTTGTAATACTTGCTCAAATAATTTAATCATAGAAGTAGGAAGAAGGGATTATTTAATATTATTGATTAAATTGGACCAAGTATGCTACAAGTCAATACTAGTACAAGTACATAATACTTCATCCGTTTCAAAATAGTTGACCCTTGTTAACTTGACACTTTCCTTAAGAAAATATTTATTAGGAGTTTATTTTACCAAATTAGCCTTATTAATTATGCTTTGAAAATATAAATTTGAGTATATATACTTTATTTAGTCATTTAATGATAGAGGTAAGATTGAAAAATATAATAAAATTATCTTGATTTCATAAAAGTGACAACTAAATTAAAATAAATATATTTAGAAAAAGAACCAATTATTTTAAAACAGAGGGAGTAAGTAAGTACAGTAGTTATTTTGAAGCTTCCCAAAGTGGACTCTCTTTTATTATTCCCCCAAATCCAATGTGCGTTAATTACAAGTGGTATAAATGTATCTTATCCATAGAATGCATGTGAAAGATTTATACTATTTCGTTATTTATATTTGTTGATTAAGGTACAGTATACTTGTTCTTTTCCAAAAAGACTGCACATCTTACGTGTAGTGTAAAATTTTGACATATCATATTACTTTTATTTGTTGTAGGCTTGTAGCACCTTAATTTTTAACATCACTATCACCAATTTTATTTTATTTTTTCAAGTTCCAGCATATGACAATAATAACATATATAGTATAATTTCACAAGTGGATTTGAGGAAGATGAAATATATACATACGTTATTTCTACTTTGTGGGGGACAGAGAGACTGTTTTTAATAGACCTTTGATTTAAAAGAAGTGAAATCAAAGCTGGCATGATTGAACGAAAATAACAATGACAAAATAACAAGATGAACAAAGCAAATAAAATAACAAAGTTGTAAGGAATTGAAGAATCGAAAACTATGTGAATATTGACTAATACTCCCAAATAACTGAGGAGGAGATGAGAAGAGGAGACCACCCTGCTTCTCCCACGTAAAAGTACTACAACACTCGACTACTTACTGCCATTTTATCCTAATATTCATCGACTTTCATAACTTTCTATCTAGGGTCACGTCCTCAACTAAGCTAAAAATGTGTCTTGTCCTATCTAATCACCCTTCCACTCTTCTTCGATCTACCTCTATCTCTCCTAAAATATGTAATAGCCAGCCTCTCACACATCATCCTCTTCACATATTCGAACCATCTCGATCTTACTTTCCTCTTCTTCCATCACAAATCCCACTCCCACCTAATTATGGAAAATTACCTAATCTTATATTATGAGTGACTTGATAATGTAAATTCTTTTACATTAATTGTACATATTCCAAGTTGAACTCCATATCTTTTAGCTGGACTTATACATTATAATCTGCATGTAACTGTATATCTTTCTCATAAAAAAATTTCACCCAACCCTTGAAGCTGCAGAAATACATATTCAATAAAATAAACTAGTTTTTAGTTGATTATTTCTACTTAATGGAAGAAGTAATTTAGAGAACTCTAACTATATATTATAGAAAAAGTAATTAAGAGATCATGAAACTTAAGGAACAAGGTACTCTAAATGTAACTCAATATTATAAACTAGGGCAATATATATAGCATGGCATGTGGATACATTTTCTGCTTCAACGTGAAGGAATTTCTTAAACCAAATATATAAACACTAATTCCAAACTCACTGACTCTAAATTCAAATCGAGCTCTTTAATTATGATCATATAAATCTTCCATGAAAAAAAAAAAGTTATTCAATCAGTATTATTCTCCTTGGTGTGTACTCCTTTAGTCTTGTCCCCACCATTCATCCACCTGCACACAAATATATTATAAGTTCTCAATTTATTTATTTATTTATCTATTTCAACATTTTGTAAGCAATCAAATTAATTTTTATGTGTTAAATTAACTGCAACTTACATGTTAAACTTTTGATGAGCCCTTCCTATGGTTTTATCATAAGCCTTTCTCATACTGTAATCGCAACAAAACAAAGTAATTAACCAATTAATTAATAACTAGGAATTACAAACACTAATTTCTTAATATGTAACAAACATATATATTGGCCCAGATTCACGACGCGTAAGATTTATTAAAGGAAAAATGTTTTCTTCATTATTTACGAGGCTCTAATCTGAGACATCTAAAAATAAAAGAAATTCTATCTATCTATCCTACCATACTCTTTGATGATGGGTTTACATTATTCGTTCCTAACCGAAACCAAACAGAACCAAATATCTCACTTATTTTTATTAGGATTTGCTTTTTACGTTAAAAAGATTAAAACTATCTATCAAATCCTTCTGATATTTGAAATTTTTTTTTTTAATTCTTTTTAAAATATATTATTTAAATGTTGTATGCTTTTTTCGGATTGGCAAAGAATTTAATAGGCTAATTGATAAATTTAAGCAAACTTATGATTTGAAGTAATTAATTAATTAAAAATCCAAAAGGGGCTCAAATTATTTTGTTTAAAAAAATCCAAAAGAAGAAATAAAAAAGTCGAAGTGAGTTATTTAAATTGTTCTTGGATTGATATCCTTATCTACAAAATAAAATAAAATAAAATAAATTGAACAAACCTAGCTGAATTACTACTTAGGTGGTATTTAGATATCTTCAGTTCTTCACCTACAATTAAAGGTTTCGCGTTCTAACCCGAGAATAAAAAAATACAAGTAAAACGTTTTTCCCTTTAATGAAGCTTACGCAACTTGAATTCGTATTAGTAAGTAGGCCTCAGAACCAATATCGAAATACCAAGTAATAATAAACATATAAAATTGAATTAATCTACAACCAACTAAAATAGATCAAACATACTCTACCTATTCATTGAAGTAATTATAATTACCAAAAGTTTTTTTTTTTAAAAAAAATACTCACTCAAAATTGTTTATGAAACCAGCAGCACCAATGAACAAAACACCTGCAACTGATACCAAAAAAAAATAAAAAATCAAATCAAAATACCATTAAGCACAATCAAATTTTTATTTTTAAAAAAAAGTAACACAAAGAGGCTTTAATTAATTTACCTGCTAATTCTTCAATAATTTTATACATAATTGCTTCACTTCTTTAATTTCTTCCTTGAAAATATAAAAACCCTAGCTTTGCAAGGTTGATAACTCACAATTTTTTATTTTTTATTTTTACGTAGGTACTTTTATAGCGTAAATAAATTAATTGCTGTAACTTGGAAAGGAAGAAATGTTTTCAAAAATATTATACCTTCGCATCAAAGTGTTAAATAGATGAATTGGGCTTTAAAATCCTAATCAGTTTAGTCCACTACACAAATCTCGTAAGCCCAAAACGTAATCCAAAACCCGGGCCCATAACCCATAAACACATTATTGGTTCTAATTACAGTTCTATAACTCTCTCCGTTTAAAAAAGAATGACTTATTTTTCTTTTTAGTTCGTTTCAAAAAAAATGGCCCCATTTTCTTTTTAGCAACACTTTAATTTTAACTTTCCAAGTGGCATAACTTTGATATATTTGACATAACTTTAATTTCGAACCATAAAATTTAAAAATTTAATTTATTTTTTAAAATTCCATGTCAAGTCAAAATAGTTAATTTTTTTTTAAATAGAGGGAGTATATTATTTTGACTTGCTCTTTTTTTCCCCCTAGAACTCATTTAAACTGCTCCAATGCAAATCAAAATACTATGCTTAAACGTGTTATGATCCTGAGATGTGGATAGAAATGTCGAAGGTTGGGTTAGAAATTGAACACGCGATCGGTAGCTACTTATGGAACACCTATCAATTTAGTTTTCCTTATTGTTTTTACTTTAGCATTTGTAATAGTTTGTGATCCATTTTCATATATAAAATTCTCGAAAATTGTTCCAAAAAAGTGTTTGAGCTAAATTTGTCGTGAAATTGAATTAGATCTAATCTCAGGTCATAACAATTGGTATCAGAGCCTTGATTCTGCGACCTGTGCGTGAAGATTAATGATAGAGGATGGCACTAGATTGAGAACAATGGACGATCGACTCAACAGACGAAGCGAAATTCTAGAAGAATTGACCACTAGCTGTAGAAAAGTGAATGAAATAGAGGCATACCAGATCTCAGCCGTGATGAAATTAGATGTTGTGCACGCAACATCGATTGTGAGTGCTTCATTTGTATGAAAGTGATACTATATGTCGAGGAAGCACAAAATGTTGTGCATGTAGCATCGATTGCCAGTGTGACATTTGTATTGGAAGTGGTTCATATGCAGGAGGTGAAGTTCTGAAATGCGATGAATCAGTAATGGATCAACCTTCCGACTTTCACGTACTTGACGATCAACAGGTAGAACTCGATCCTCTTGTCCTAGGGTCAGGGTGTACTCGAGAGCTTGACTGGTCTAGTGTGTGCTTTAGTAAATTATTTGAATGTGTGGAAATTAAAATAGTTAGAGTTTATTGAATAACTGAGTCACAGAAGAATGCTATGCTGTCATGCCTAGCTGGCAAGCTGTTGCTTCTGTTATTTGTAGTTGGAAGTTTGTTACAGGACATGTGATAATCACGTGAGTTTGTTAGGATAAAGTCGGTGTCAAAACTCTATAAATAGAGGCGGTTGTAGAATGCAGAAGGTGAAGTTAATTGTGTAAAAATCTGGAGATTGAGAATGTAGGCTTGATGCTTGTTCAATAAAATTTTCAATTGTGTTTACTTTTAATCAGTAGTTCAAAACTTAATATGGTATCAAAGCTTTCGATCGAGTGTTAGTAGTTAGTCGAAATCACCATTGATAAAGTCATTGAAGCTTCAACAATGGTGAACAATCAAGGAGCAGAAGCAGAAGTTGATCCGCAAACAGATCACAATCATCCTCTTCATCTACAAGCATCAGATACTCCTGGTGTGGCTTTGATTCCCATGAAGCTCACAGGTCCAGAGAATTATGGAGTGTGGAGCAGATCGATGCGTTTGGCGTTATTAGTCAAAAACAAACTAGGATTTGTTGACGGCACATGTGTTAAGAGCTCGTATAAGGGAGATTTAGCAATTAGATGGGAGAGATGTGATGCGGTTGTGTTATCGTGGATTAGTGCTACAGTAGCACCTAAATTAATGACGAGCATTGTCTATGCATCAAGCTCAAAGAAGATCTGGAATGATTTCAAGGAGAGGTTCGATAAATCGAACTTGACCAGAATTTTTCATCTATGGAAGGAGATTAGTGTGTTGAATCAAGGAACAGACACTGTAACAGCTTACTACTCTAAGATGAGAGATTTATGGGATGAGATGGATGTCATGGTTCCTTCTCCTTCATGTGATTGTGCGGAGTCGAGCTCTCATGTCGAACATGTTAAACAACAGAGGTTGTTGCAATTTCTGGTAGGGTTGAATGAAAGCTATGCACAGGTGAGGAGCTCCGTCTTACTTAGCTCAACAGTCCCTAGTGTGAATCAAGCCTATGCTATGGCAATTCAAGAGGAAAGTCAGAGGAAATTAGGGATGGTCGAAGGAGGAAAGAAGCCTTTAACAATGCTAGCAGGAAGGAATACGGGACACAATAATCAAACACATCAGACACATAATTTCCAAGCTAGAAAGGTACAGGGCTCAACTTCACAAGGGAAGAAGCTAGGTCTGGTTTGTGAACACTGTGGTTACAAAGGTCATACAAAGGAAAATTGCTACAGGATTGTAGGTTTTCCTGCTGATTTCAAAAGCAAGAAGAAGATGCTTACAGATGAAGGTAATATGCCTCATGCTAATGTCTCAACAGTTGAATCATCAAATTCAAGAAGGATTGAAGGAACAGGATCTGAATTTTACTTCCCAGGAGGTTACTTCACAAAAGATCAATATGATAAAGTGCTTAAGATGATGACTCCACCACCCACAGGAAGTTGTAAGGTTAATTCTGCTGCAGGTATGCATGCTCTAACTAATAGTGTTAGTGGTGATGAAGTTAAGTGGATTATTGATTCTGGAGCAACACATAACATAACATATTGTGAGAAAATTCTGAATGAATGTAGAAAGTTGTCAGAATCACATTATAATAAAGTGCAAGTGCCAACAGGGAATAAAATTCATGTAGAACATATTGGTAATGCAGTGATACTGGGAAATTGTGAGTTGAAAAATGTACTTCATGTACCAGATTTCAGATTCAATTTATTGTCAGTTTCCAAACTGACCAAGGATCTGAACTGTATGGTGTCCTTCTATCCTGATTTATGTGTAATGCAGGCTCTCTTTACTGGGGAGGTGATTGGGATTGGTAAGCAAGAAGAAGGTCTTTACATTCTAAAGCATGAAGTACCAGTAGTTGGAGCTGTTGTCAAAAATAAGAAGTCACCGGAACAAAGATTATGGCATCTTAGATTGGGACATCCTTCTGTGAAAGTGATGAAGCAGATTTCTGTAATGCAACATAATGTTGATGAAACAGTGAATGAAGATTGTATAATTTGCCCTTTGGCTAAGCAATGTAGACTTAAATTTCCTTCTAGTACCACTAGAGCTAATAAGATGTTTCAGCTTGTGCACTTAGATGTTTGGGGACCTCACCAGCATCCCACTTATGATAGAAAGCACTATTTCCTGACTATAGTAGATGACTATAGTAGGTTTACATGGATTACCTTGTTACAGTCGAAAAGAGAAGTTGTAGTTGTGTTGAGAAGTTTTATATCCATGATTTGTAATCAGTTTGGTTGTGCAATAAAGATCTTGAGATCAGACAATGGTACTGAATTTTTCAATAGCCAAATGAATGATTTCCTGTCATCTTTAGGCATTGTACATCAAAGCAGTTGCCCTTATACACCACAACAGAATGGTGTTGTTGAAAGAAAGCATAGGCATATTCTGGAAGTAGGTAGAGCATTGAAATTGCAATCTCAGGTTCCAAGTAGATTTTGGGGTGATTGTGTACAAACTGCAGTATATCTGATAAACAGATTGCCTACTGCAGTATTAGATGGGAATTCTCCTTATGAATTGTTGTTTGACAAGTCTCCCAGACTAGATCACATTAAGGTTTTTGGTTGCTTATGTTTTGCTAGTACATTACCTAGAGGTGACAAGTTTGAGGCAAGAGCAAAGAGAGCCATTTTACTGGGTTTTTCTAGCACACAAAAGGGCTATAAACTATATGATTTGGACAGCAGAAGTGTATTCATCAGCAGAGATGTCATCTTTAGGGAGGAGGTGTTTCCTTTCAAGGACATGCAGTCTCATGAAGGTCATTTTCCTCTCCTCTCACCTTTTGTGGATTCTACAGGTGTACAAGAACAAGAACTACCTAATATGCAAGCTTCATCACAACCAGCTGCGATACATCCTGCAGACACTACAGAGCTTACTGCATCTGGAGAATCTACTTCACATGTTGCAGGTTCAAGCTCTGATCATGCAGAAGAATTGCCTCAAGAAGAGGAGGTAGCACCGGTGATGCATAATGATCAAGTCCATGATGATCTAGTACATCCTAATGAATTACAACTGGAGGATGTTGGTCCCAGAAA
The DNA here is from genome assembly GCA_031232105.1 of Capsicum rhomboideum. Classification (NCBI taxonomy): domain Eukaryota; kingdom Viridiplantae; phylum Streptophyta; class Magnoliopsida; order Solanales; family Solanaceae; genus Capsicum; species Capsicum rhomboideum. The sequence continues at coordinate 8,997,069 of CP124711.1, forward strand.
AACTTGCAGAACCAGCAAACCTCCAGTGTGGATAAAAGATTATGTTGTTCCTAAGAAACCTAGCCCCCACTCCATCACTAATCATGTATGTTATGATCATGTCAGTACAGGTTATTAAGCTTATTTGCAAGTTTTTTCAGCAACAGTGGAGCCTCAATCTTTCCATGAAGCATCCCAAGACAAGCAATGGATGACTGCTATGCAGCAGGAAATCAAGGCTCTAGAAGACAACAACACCTGGACAGTTGTAGATTTGCCTCCTGGTGAGAAAGCAATTGGCTCAAAATGGGTGTACAAAATTAAATATAAGTCCAATGGTGAGGTAGAGAGATACAAAGCTAGGTTGGTTGCCAAAGGCTACACTCAAAGAGAAGGTCTTGATTATCATGAGACCTTCTCTCCAGTTGCAAAGATGGTCACAATTAGAACTATTCTCAGCTTAGCAGCTTCACATGGATGGGATCTTAATCAAATGGATGTAAATAATGCCTTCTTGCAAGGTGACCTTCATGAAGACATTTACATGGATCTTCCTCTTGGCTTCCAACAACAAGGGAAATCTAAGGTGTGTAAGCTGAGGAAGTCATTGTATGGACTCAAGCAGGCATCTAGGCAATGGAATATAAAGTTCACTGAAGCCTTACTTGCAGCAGGCTATTCTCAGAGTGCTCATGATCATTCCTTGTTCATTAGAAAGGAAGGAAATGCACTAACTGTGATTTTGGTTTATGTAGATGATCTCTTGATCACTGGAAATAATTCTTTTATGATTCAAGAGGCCAAAGATACACTGCATAAGAACTTCAAGATGAAGGATTTGGGAAGTCTCAGATATTTCTTGGGAATTGAAGTTTTAAAATCAACGGAAGGGATTTTGCTTAATCAAAGAAAGTATGCATTGCAACTACTTTCTGAAGCTGGTCTGAGTGGAGCTAAAGCAGTAAGTACTCCTTTAGAGTTCAATCACAAGCTAACTAGTGTGGAGTTTGACCAACACATTGGAAAATCTGATGATCCAGAATTAGAAGACATTACAGTATATCAAAGATTAGTTGGAAAATTGTTATATTTGACAATCACTAGACCTGACATTTGTTTTAGTGTGCAAGTTTTGAGTCAATTTATGCAACATCCGAAGGTTTCACATTGGGAAGCTGCACTTAGGATTGTGAGGTATATCAAGAAGTCTCCAGGACTTGGGATACTACTCAAGAGAGGTGCAGGTTCTACATCTACAGAGCTCACTGGTTATTGCGACTCAGATTGGGCATCATGTCCTAATACACGACGATCAGTCACTGGGTACATGGTAAAACTTGGAGATTCCTTGATTTCCTGGAAGTCAAAGAAACAACAAACTATTAGCAGGAGTTCTGCTGAGGCAGAGTATAGAAGTCTGGCAGCTCTTGTTGCAGAGTTGGTTTGGCTAGCAGGGTTGCTTAAAGAGTTGAATTTTTCAGTTACCAAGCCAATCTTGGTATTTACAGATAGTAAATCAGCTATCCAAATAGCTGAAAATCCAGTTTTTCATGAACGTACAAAACACATTGAGATTGATTGTCATTTTATCCGAGAAAAGGTGAAGTCCAAGTTCATTAGTCCTCAGTACATTAGTTCAGCTGATCAACCAGCTGATATCCTCACTAAGGGTCTAGGTGTTAATCAACATCATTTACTTTTGACCAAACTTAGTGTGTTAGACATCTTCCACCCTACAGTTTGAGGGGGTGTATTGAATAACTGAGTCACAGAAGAATGCTATGCTGTCATGCCTAGCTGGCAAGCTGTTGCTTCTGTTATTTGTAGTTGGAAGTTTGTTACAGGACATGTGATAATCATGTGAGTTTGTTAGGATAAAGTCGGTGTCAAAACTCTATAAATAGAGGCGGTTGTAGAATGCAGAAGGTGAAGTTAATTGTGTAAAAATTTGGAGATTGAGAATGTAGGCTTGATGCTTGTTCAATAAAATTTTCAATTGTGTTTACTTTTAATCAGTAGTTCAAAACTTAATAGAGTTGCTCCCTACTTGTTTGATAAAATGTCTGAAAAGGATCATGACCAAGCTCTACATGTATTCATGGTAATTTAGAGCAAGTTCTCTCTTGTATTAGTTGGAAAGAGACTGGTTGTTCCCATATGGGATCCAGGGATAAGTTTGAGGATCCTGAAACTAGTTGGTCACATAATTAATATTCCAGAATTTTTGATGGATATGACTAGCATGTTTTGTTTGCATAGATTTTCTGATAACATCAATCAAGTGTGTGATACTGGATGGCAGTGATTTATGCATTTCCTTGTTGTACATATTAATTCTATTTGTTCAGTTGCTACCATTCCAACATTTAACCATGGTTTGGGGCTCAATTTTGCAACTAACCTTGCATGATGACTCTAAAAAATTACCCACAATTGATTTGTGTGTACACAATTGGTCAGTTGACGGGTGTAAAATTCGAAAAGCTTCTCAAAGAAGGGGTTCAGCCATGTTTAGAAGCTTGTCTACTGCTAGAGCAAAGGGTTCCTTGGAAGAATTACATGTTTGTAGACTATGTCAGTTTTGGTTATTTGATTTTGTCCTTCTTGTTGCAATGTATTCTGGTGCTTTTAACTTCTGTAGGAGACTTGAAAATGGCAAAACTACATGGTTACAGATTACTCGAGGAGAGTTGCTAGTGAATTGGTCAACCAAAACTGAAGTTAAATTAGGGACGTTCAATCTAGATACATTTTGGAAGGTTGAATTTGCAAGGACTTTGATTACAACATCTAGAATTGAGGTGGTTGGACTACATATCTTATTATCAAACACCAAAAGTTCTGGTAGTTTAAGGAATGGGGCTGCAACAGTAAGAATGACGGTGTATGGTTTGTGTTTCACTTTTGACCCCGGTGGTACAGTGATTAGCCTGGAGAATGAAGTTGTTGGGTTGTATTTCAAAAAAATGCAATATTCCAATATTTTACACCAGCACACATGCATCTTCACTGGATCCTTTTTGAAGAAGTGTTGTTACTTGAGGGATTCTAGTGCAACTTTGATATTTCTACATCAGATAGTTATAGAGTTGAGCTGGAATGTACTCAATCAAGCTACCTTGTGGGGAAAGCAAGTTCATGAACTTGTAATGAAAGATAGAGGCAACGTTAAATTTCAAAAAATTTGTTGGGAAGGTGATGGATGCTTTATGTGGAGCTTCTAAGATGTGCATTCCTACTCTAATTTTGTTGCATAATTGCACTTGTTTCCCTCTTGTTGTCTCTGAATCCAATGGTTGAGCTGAAGGAGAGGATCTAGTACACGAGCAAGCTACCAATATCCTTGGTGTTCTAAATTTCGAGCCCATGTATAGGTCTGAAGAGAGATATAATGAAATCAACTTAAAAACGAAGTAGTTCTTAAGATCATCTAGCTACAATAAGGAGGAGGATGCTCAGCTCCTTTCTACTTTTAATTACATGGCCTCAAATGTTACTGAGTATGTTGTCCAGTGCGTAACCAAAAGCTTTGAGGCAATGCTAATTTTAAGCGTGGTTGACAAGGCTGTATTGTATAACCAGATTGCTAAACTGATGCTACAGAGTGTTCCAAAGACAAGGAGAATTCTTATGATGCATAATTTCTCAACATTGCCATTTGATCCTGGTGGGACTATTCTAAACTATCATGCTATTTTGGAAAGGGTTGCTTTTCAACTTGTCTGCAAATTATGTAAACTGTGTGATTGTATCTTTTGCAAGGCAAAGTGTTCTAGTTATCCTAACTTTTATGGTAGACTTGAAAATGGCCAAGTTATATGGTTCGAAGAAACTCTAAGAGAGTTGTTAGGGAACTGGCCCACCAAAAGTCGAGTCACAATAGGGCTATTCAGTCGGGGAACATTTGAAATAGTATTTACAAGGAGTTTGTTTTCAGTACTTCGAGTTGCAATTGGGCTACATATTTTGCTGTCGAACATTAAAAGTTCTATTGATCCAGGTGGTGTATTGGTTGTCCTGAAGAAAAGGATCAACTTCATGAAGAAGTTTTGTTGCTTGAATGATTCTAGAGAACCTTTAATATTGCTACACCAAGTGATTATAGAGTTGAATAGAGAGGTACATTCATGTCAACAAAAGACGGACTTTCCTGCTGAGATAACCATTACGGAATGGAGAAAAGCTTTTATCTGGGACACATATAGTCGATCCTCCTTGCCACAAGATACATTCAGAGATAATCAAATTGTTTGTGCTCATCTCGGAGAAAGATGTTTGAAATTTCCTTTTGATCCTGGTCGCTTCAGTTCTGCATTTTGAAATGGCTTCAAAATTTCCAGGTCTGATTCTGATTCTTGAAGTCAAGAACCATTTGGAGGGTAGGGGTATGTTATGATCCTGAGACGTGGATAGAAATGTCGAAGGTTGGGTTCGAAATTGAACACGCGAGAATAACAAATATTTGAAACTAAGGGCCGAGATTAAAAGTTGATTAATGAAGGGCGGGAGCCACGATTAAGCCACGCCACCTGGTGGTTATATATTCACGACCACATGATAGAGAAGGGCATTGGAAAATTTGATGATTCACTACTTCCTCATTTTCCCTTCTTCTTTATCTCTTCTTTTCCCTCCTAAATTCTGAATTCTCTTCTCATCTCTTTGTCTGAAGATCGGTAGCTACTTATGGAACATCTATCAATTTAGTTTTATTTATTGTTTTTACCTTAGCATTTGTAATAGTTTGTGATCCATTTTCATATATAAAATTTCCGGAATTGTCCCAAAAAAGTGTTTGAGCTAAATTTGTCGTGTAATTGAATTAGATCTGATCTAAGATCATAACAAAACGAAATCTCATAATTTGTTTGGCTAACCTTCTAAAATCGATTTATCTTGAAAAATATTTTTAGAGTCCAATTCTTCTCTCCTCTCCCATCACTACTCCTTTTGCAATATTACTTTTTAGAGTCCGATTGGATTGACTTATTTTAAGTATTTTTAAGGCAAAAATAACTTTTAAGTATTTTTGAAGTATTTGGATAAATTTAAAAAATGTTTATAATTTTTGGTTAAAATGCTTAAAATAAGTCAAAAGTGACTTTTGGCTTAAAATACTAAAAATAAGCCAAAATTCATAAGTTAGGATTAGGATTTCTAACTTATTGACTTTTGGTTTTTCCAAACGGGCACCTAGTGCCTTCTGCCTTTGCTGTGAGTTTTTTTTTTTTTTTTTTTTGATATTTGGTGTTTCTTTAAGTTATTCTGGTATTTGTGTTGTAATTGTATGTGTTCGGTAATCGGTATGAAAGGGAAGTGTTTTCCACTGGGAGTGTTTTGTAGGAAAATAAGTGAATTTCTTATTTTTCTTTATTTAGGTATGTAAATAAAAAATATTATCCTAAAAGCATTTATGTATGAATCGGAGATGGGGTTAGGGACTTAGGGTGGTGGAGATGTGCTATGGGGTGGGGGTGAAAATGAGGTTTCTTGGAGGGTGGATAGGATATAATCAATGTAGAATGCCACTTGTTTTCTATTATGATCTGGCTAATTGCTAATTGCTTCCTGCTATGGAAGCGGGGTCCAGGGAAGGGCTGAACAACAAGGGTTTATTATACGCAGCCTTATCCTGTATTTTTACTGAGGTTGTTTCAATGGTTTGAACCGGTGGCTAATTGCTAAATGAAATTAACGGACTCAAAGTTTTTGGGACATTTACTCGGTTTATATTAATAGACCCGTGGCTTATTGATTACTGAGATCTGTAGTATAGAAGAAAAAGATAGATTCAGCATAAGAAGAAGAGAAGAAGAAGAGAGAACAGAAAGAAGATAAACGTGGGAATAATACCAATTCAATTCGTTTGTGTTGCTCTCTCGTCTGATGGGTACTTATAATCGCTATGCCATTTAAACTAGAGTGATCTTGGCCTTTATTCTCAATTTCGCGTGTTTCTGTTTCCTTTCTATACCCGATTTCGAATCCAAGCAGCTACATTTGATAGACTATTATTGAGATCATTTCCCTACTTCTAGTAGGGAAGTTATTTGCTTCATTTTTTAAGGAACTTGTTTTCTTAAAAAAAATGTTTTTCAAAATTTTTGACTAACCCAACATGGGAAAATCAGAAAACATTTTCTGTTTTCCTCTGTACCGAACACACCCCAAATGTTGCTTAATTTGAGATTTTTATGCTTTTTTATATTGTTCATGTTCTTTGATTATCGCTTATGTTGATTGCTGGGTGAATAATATAATGCCAAAAAGGAAGAATTCTCTAATGACTCCTTAATGTTGTTACCGTTTCCATAACCCTGAAGTTTGATCAATGGATTTTGTTCCCGTAGGTTTTTGAGAGATTATTAGAAGTGCTTGAGACATTGATATGATGAAGCTAATGTGGATGAGAAGGGGAGGTCATTTTGATAAAATATGGGTGTTGCCAATGTATTGAATGCTATGTGTTACTCTATTTAGTGCGGGATGTCTTCTAATTGGTTATTTCGTCACTTCAGAATGTGACACAGTTAAATATTGGATAATTCTTCCGAACGATTCTCCCGAGCTAGGCGACTTGATTTCAGATCCTTCACCTGAAGGAAAGCCAAAGGTAAAGAATATAGAGTTACTAGTCAATTTGTTCACCTCCATGAATTTCTGTACATGATCAAGTAAAGAGCCATAGAATTTGAAGTGCTTTAGGTTATCCTTCTTTGCGTAAAATTTAAGGTATTGTTGGTAGAGATATACAACGGTATTCTGTGAAGTTTACTTCTTTGATGCTCCAGATCCCAGTAAACAGTACATGGATAATCTTTTAAGTTTTGAACTATAGGTGATTTCCCCGAGACTGCGGAGAAGCTTTATTGTCTATTTTCTTCTTTTTTTTTTTGTTGTTGTCTTTTGATTTGTAAACCAGTTCCTTAGCTTAATCTAAAGGCTAAAAGTGGCCATATAAAGTTAGTAAACTTTTAGAAAAAGTTTTTTTTCTCCCGACAATTGTAAAACGACAACAAAGGATTTCTATGATTTTTGAGGTAGCCTATACAAATTTATGATTTTACGTTCATATTACGGTCACACACTGTTTCTAAATGATTTGAATAGCCTTTTATGCATTTCAATTTAGAGTTGGTTGAGTTTTTTTTTTTTTCCTCTTTCGGCTATACTTTTTAAATAAAATGAGCTCTAGGATCTGAATTCTTAGATATTGTGTGGATGTATGAGTCAAAAATAGGTTGCTCTGCTTACTACTTGTTGTTTAATGAATTGAAGAGATACATGCTAAATTATAGCTTAATTTTATTGCAATTTCTGTGAGATTCCAATGTGGCAAAAGAAATTAAAAGCATCATAAACAAGTAAAAGAATTCCAAAAATAGAAATACCATATTGGAAATCCTACATAAATGTCTAAACAAAAGATTAATCCCCAAAAAAGTAAATGCACTGGAAAGAGAATATGGGCATTGAAGAACCAACATTTCAGATTGTTTTTTATATTTCTTTTACCATAATTGACATTTCTCTATAATCATACACCTCTATGTCTTTGATGTTTTTGTTTTCATGGACGTCTAGTTTGTTGCTCAGTGAATTAACTTGAAAGGCACAAGTTAGTTTAGCTTAACAATCATCTACTTCCATTATGTATTATTAGTGCTTGTCCTCTATTTTCATTTGGCAAGCACTTTCAAGAAAGAATCATTCTCTGCCTTCTATCATTTAGTATTACCTGAATCTGCTTGGTTGTTCCTTAATACTGGTACCACTTCTGCGGTAGACAGGCTTTTGAATTTAAGTTGCGTAACATCTTAAGCCTACTCATTTGTAGTATGAAATATAACTGGCCTCTTTTCCTGCCAATATAGAAGAGAAGGGTAGCAAATGGCTTTAACCAGACCAACTGAAAAGCACTAGACCCTATTATGATCCTCTAAAACTCTATCGGGTTGCTTTCCCAAATTTCGCCGATGTTCCTGTAGGTCGTGATGTGCCTTGAGAGGGATGTTTCCTGTCTCAACACTAGGATTTTCAAATCTTAAGTACTAGAACTCCTCGGCCTGAGCCGAGTGGGGTGGGGTTTGATCTTTTGCTACTCTCGTTGACCATTGAGCCAGAGGAATACTAGAGAAATCGCTGAACAATGATTCGACATTTATGTATATAAGCTCAAATTCAGTTCCTGCACATTGTTTACTTCCTATTTATTTCATTTTGTTTATTGGTGTTCTTCTGTGTGTAATCTCTTGATTTTTTCTCAACAATTACCACTAAAGTGACCTATATGTTTTCTTACCGGTATTGTTATTATTATACTAGCATTATCTTATTCTTCAATTTTATTGCTACTGTTGTTTCTTTTACTTGGTTGTTGTTTCTTGCACTTTGGTTATCTCTACTACTTTACTGTCAGTACGTATATTTCTTCAATATTTTCATCATGGCGTTTCACTCTTTCTACTTCTTTCAAACTTGGCCTGAAAAATTATTTTCTCGAGTTGAGGATCTATTAGAAACCTCCTCTCTACCCTGCAGGGATAGGGTTAAGGTCTGCGTACATCTCACTCCACAAAAACGTTGCACAAAAGTATCTTTTTAGTTAATGTTACAACTGGGAATGTGTTCCCTGTGATATAACCATTTGAATTGAGATTGTCTTGTAGATTTGTTGTCAAAAGCTACTTTAGATGAGAAAAATTCTGCAGATCATTTAAGCTCATCTTATATTATTTTTCCCTAAATAATTACAACAACATACCCAGTGTATTTCCACAAAGTGGGGGTCTAGGGAGGGCAGTGTTATCAAAAGCGAAAAGCGCAAAAAAGCTCTAAGGTCTGTTGGGGCTTAAAGCGCAAAGCGCAAATAAAAGCGTGGGCTTTAATGACAAAAGGTGCAAAGGGAGAAAAAGTACAAATAGTAATATTTAGTCCAAAACTAGTAATTATAAGCATGAATGACAAATCTATGAACAAAGAAATTGAAAAACAATTACGATAAAGTGAAATATCAATTATTTAGTGTCGCCTCTTCAGAATAGACTCATTGGCAAGGAAAAGTATTCCTTAGAAACTTGATTACGACAGTGAAGCGCACATAAAGCGAGGCGAAGCGCTCAACACATTTTGAGCCTCGCTTTAGGGCTTAAGCGCGCCTTTGATAACACTGGGAGGGTAGAGTTTACGCAGTTCTTACCTCTACTTCAAGGGTGAGGTAGAGAGGTTGTTTCCGATAGACCCCCGACTCAAGACAAAAACAATCTAGAAAGAGACGTAATATAAGTACAAGAGACAATAGGGAGTAACAGAACAACAAATAGTAACACAACAATACTACTAGAAAATAATACTACAATCGATCTACCTGAAATAATAGATATCAACAAAAATCCAAGAACAAAAAACTACCCGCATAGCACTACGACTACTAGTAAGGACAACACTCCTACCTACTAGCATGAGCACACTCCTACCTACTAACCTTCTACCCTAATTCGCATCCTCTGCCCCTTTCTATCTAAGGTCATGTCCTCGGTAAGCTGCAACTGCATCATGTCTTGTCTAATCACCTCTCTCTAATATTTCTTCGGTCTACCTCTCCCTCTCCCGAATTCATTCATAACAAACCTCTCACACCTCCGCACTAGGGCTTCCGTGCATCTCTTCATTACATGTCCGAACCATCTCAACCTCGCTTTCCTCATCTTGTCTTCCACCAAAGTCACTCCCACCTTTTCTCGAATATTTCTAATCATATCTCTCCTTGTATATCCACACATCCATCGCAACATCCTCATCTCCACCACTTTCATCCTCTGGATGTGAAAGTTCTTGATTGGCCAAAACTCTGCCACATACAACATAGCTGGTCTAACCACCACTTTGTCTAACTCACCCTTAAGTTTAAGAGTAACCTTCTTATCACATAAGACTTTGAAGTGAGCCTCCATTTTATCCACCCTGCACCAATACGGTGAGTGACATCCTCGTTAATCTCTCTATTATCCTGGATAATAGACCCAAGATTCTTGGATCTGAGACGCTTTTGGATGGCATGTGTATCAAGCCCCACTTCTGCGTCTGCCTCATGCATCACCTCACTGAACTTGCACTCCGAATATTCAGTTTTTGTCCTGCTCAACCTAAACCCTTTAGACTCCTGGCCGGGTCTGCCTCCAAACCTCCAACTTAGCATTAATTCCTTTGCAAGTCTCGTCAATCAAAACTAAGTCATCCACAATTAACATACACCATGGCATCTCACCTTGAATATGTCGCATCAATACATCCATCACCAAGGCAAATAAAAATGAACTAAGAGTTAATCCCTAGTGCAACCCCATCAACACAGAAAAGTGCGCGGAGTCTCATCCCATCGACGATAATGTCAAACATCTCATTGATGCGGCATGAATAAAGTGGAGGCTTGCCTTCGGAGTCTTGTGTGATCAAAAGGTACCACCTAAACTTAAAGGTAAGTTCTATAGAGTGGTAGTTAGGCCGCCTTTGTTGTAAATGATGGAGTGATGGCCAGTCAAGAACTGCCATGTTCAGAATATGCAAGTTGTTAAGATAAAGATGTTGAGATGGATGTGCGGGCATACTAGGAGCAATAAGATAAGAAATGAGGATATTCGGGACAAGGTGGCAGTGCCTTCGTGGTAGACAAGACAAGAGAAGCGAGATTGAGATGATTTGGGTATGTGAAGAGGAGATGCACAGACGCCCCAATGAGGAGGTGTGAGAGGTTGGATATAGGGGGTACGAGGAGAGGTAGAGGTAGAGGCAAACCGAAAAAGTATTGGGAAGAGGTGATTAGACAGGACATGATGCAACTTTGTATTACCATGGACATGACTATAGATATGATACAAGCCGAATCGGCGTCAACCTCCTAATGCTTATACCCCAAGGTCAACACAAGGGAGTCCAAGCCATGACCACCTCAAGGACGCCAAGACGTGTTTGGAGTACCCTTTTAGAGCTCCCACTAGAACAATGTCATGTGTGGATGATAACTTAGAGCGCGGGAGGAGCTATATTTGATGATATCATCCAAGGGAGTATTGAGCAACATCGCATTTGGATAATAGCTTGGGACACGAGAGAGCATATGCGCCAACATATGGCCATTTGGCATTAAGGGTCACTTTTGGTTCCATTTTGTAATAAATAGCCCATGGCTATAAATAGCTAGATTTCCTCTTTTTTTGGATAGTTGATGAATGATGATGAGAGATACACTTGCGAATGTTTTTGAGCTTGTTGGGAGCTTGTTGAGAAACGTAGGTTGCGAGTGGATTAATTTCACTTGGGTTTTCGTAAGAGATAGGTGTTTGTGGGAAAGGAAGGTCTTCGGATTTAATATATCTTTGGGTTGTCCTTTCTTTATCATCTTGTGTCTATCTATCTATCTATCTTTTATCCCTTTTCCCTTATTATCTTTCAATTTTCGTATTTGTGTTTCATTTTCGTATTTTGATTCGTATCATTTCTTGTGGCTCTGCACTACTTTCCTTATTAATTGCTATGCTTTCTTCATTGTGTTCATCTTCTTTTACTTGAATTTGTTGCTCTTGAGCCGAAGGTCTTTCAAAAACAGCCTCTCTACCTCCACATGGTAGTGGTAAGGTTTGTGTACACTCTACCCACCCCAAACCCCACTTGTGGGATTTCACTGGGTATGTTGTTATTGTAGTTGTTGTGATCTTCCGGCGATTTGTGTTTCAGTTTTTTCTTCTCTCCAACCACTGATCTTCTACCCTTTTTTTGGTAGAGTTTTAAAGATTAAACCTGGCTTGATTTCATTTCTGCCATCTTTTTGTCTGTACTCCAGCTGCTGGTCTCTCTGCTTAGGACCCCTTGTTATCCTCTAACAAATTCTTCTTTTTCAGGTTTCTCATTCTTGAAAGTGATAGTTGCTCAAGGGAAAAAAAGGAACGCAGTTTCACCATAAGAGGTACTTTCTATACTATGTTTTCACATTATTAAACTTTGAATGGTTTCCCATGCCGTCACTATGTGTTTCTTAGAGTAGTATTCATCATACATTGTTTGGTAGCTTTAAGAGCACTGTGATCCTACAAGACTACAGCATTGAGAGGCTAGAAAGGAAATAGCAACTTTACATCTCTTCTTACTTGAAACTTGTCAGCAATAAATACATTATGCCATTACAGAATGGATATAGAAGTCCGAAACACTCAGCCATATCTGTGAAGCCTATCAGCTATCGATAGCCTGTTGAATTAAGTCGAAGTTTCTAGATTGTTTGTGAACTCTAGCTTTATTCTTCCTCAATGTCAAAAGCTTATGGGCAAACATTGGCACAGTTTTTGCAGCCATTGAAGGAGAGATTTATTTTAAATCATCACTTTTCAAGGTGTGGCTGCAGAATTTTTTTTTGTATTTCAGTGAATCGACAAGCATCCTTAACATACTTCAACATTTTTAGAAATTAAAAATCAAAATTGATAGAATGCTTCACAATCACATCCCTACAAAAAGGAGGAAACAATAAGATCAAACTATTGTAGTATAGGTTACCGAGGTTGTGCAACTGAGATTTAGTGATTTTTCAAGTAAATGCTAGGCTTCTTGGTATATAAATACCTGCATGACTCTTTTAGGTTGCCTGCATGACTCCTGCTACCTTTGTTATTATAGCCAATGCAAACAATAAATCCTTCATTCTTTCAAGAGGCTTTTCATATGATCTGATCAAGCAGGTGCTTGGATGTCATAAATGTGAGTGAACTTGAAACCATGAGCATCTACACTAATAGTGCACCAAACTTGAACTCTTAAATTATATATGTGGTCATTGTTCGTTCTTCCATCTTTTTTTTATGATAACCGTGGTGTCCGGGCCATCTTGCGCGCACCTAACTAATTCCACGGGATACCTGTCATCTCCCACCAGCAATAGGTATCCTTACTCTGTCCACCAAGGCTAGACATGGGAAGAAATCACCTAGTGTTTGTCTCTGTTGGGAATTGAACCTGAGACCTCATGGTGCTCAACCCGCTTCACTGAACCACTAGGCCACACCCTTGGGAGCTCTTCCATCTTTGCTTATATTAATAGACTTTCTTATAGTGCTATAAGGGGAAGATGAAACGATGGACAGGAAAATCGTGTGAATGAAGAAATTAAACCTCACCTAAATTAAAAGCCAAGACTTATTCTTTTCTTGATAGCGGAACTTGATTAACTGACACTAAGAATTGATTCGGTGAAAGAAAATTCACTAATTATGTTTCGATTATGACCTTTACCTTTAAACTTAGTGCGACAAAACTATAATATAAACTCAATGAATTTGTTGTTTCCTCCTCTTTGGTTTATACAGATAGACATTAGCTAGAAAGGATCGGATAAACTTAAATATGAATACCAAGATAACTAAAATTTAACTTAGTTACCATAAGAGAGTATATCTCATCAGAGTAAAGTGTCTGTTTTCATTTAATAAAAATTAGTAAGACAATCTGCAACTAATTATTCGTCTTCTTCTTGAGTAACTCCCCACTATGTGTAAACACATTGTTTTAATTAGTGTTTTGTGCAATCATTTTATATTGATTTGCCTCAAAACTAATATAGAAATTTTTTCAATATGAGTCGAGTGACATGTTGGTGAGTATCAAATAATAACAAAACCAAATTCAAGGAGGATTTAAATTTTAATATATGAAAGCAACATAAAATTTCTATCGAATATGTTTTTTTTCCAAAATTGGAGAAAATTATAATGTGCTTCTATAAGCACTGCAACAACTATAATCATACACATATCACCATTTAAAATTTAATAAATATTTTTATCTTTCAAAAAAAAAATAACCATTAAATTGATCTTTTTGTGCATATTCGAATATTATCGAATAGATGTATCAAAAATTCTTAGTCAACATTTAAAATGTTCGCTTGCTCATTCTTTAATTTTGTATTCATTGCACTAAAACAATAATTTTATACATACATAAATTAAAATATACAATCTTTTTAACTCTCTTGATGACTGAAATGAGTAAGCAAACACATTTGTTATTACTCGATGACCATCTTTTGTAGATACTACTTACTTAGAGTTAAATCACACAAAGTTATTCTAGTAATATGAAAAGTTTGACTAAAAATATTGGTCAAGTCAAGACCAAAATCATAAACTATATATATTTCAAGATGGTAACATCTAACTTGGTATCTAAATGTACGCTCATTTAGTTTCATGGCAAATAGTTACTACTGACAACTAAGAATTCTCTAATTCAAACTATTCAAAAATTTACAAAATCTAATTTTCCCCTACAAATAGGAGCCAATCCTAGGCAAAGAAACGCACAACAACAAAGTCATTTGATCCCCATTCAAACAAATCCATTTCTCCTCCTCTATTGACCCCTGTTGGTCGTCCAGCATCGATGGCTCCTCTAGTGGATCCATCGACGATTCCTGGTGGGACCAACTTTGAGGGGCTAAGAGCTCCTCTTTTGGTCCCTGATGTGGCTCCAGTATGGGTGGTTCCTACGATGGCTCCATCAATAGTTCCTTCATCAACTCTTACTGAGGTGCAACAATTGTCTCATATGGCGGCTCATTTGAGGACTCCTCCTCAAATGGTTCCTCTTGTGGATTCCTTGTGGGTTCCTACTTTTTCACCATTATCTTCACAAATGTTTCCAGAAACGTATTCTTCAAAACCTCAACAAATGGTTTCTCCAATGCCTTCATTAATGATGGCTTCCCCAGTTTCTGCTCCATCTTTTCCTCCAACACCAAAAATGGAACCTTCAACGAATGACATTGATAGTTATTCAATGTCAATGAATAACTATCAAAGCCAACAGGGTCCAGCATTGTCTGAAGTGATAGACTGGAATAATAATAATGTAATGGCATTATTTGATGATTCATATTTACTTCTAACAACGATTTCTCCATTGCCTTCAGTAATCTCTTCTTCAATGTCTCCTCTAGTGTTTCCGCCAGTGACACCACAAGTGGACCATTTAATGAATATGGGTGCATCAATGCCGATGAATAATCATCTAAACTGCTCCATTGGCTTTCCACAAGATCCAACATTGTCTGAGCTTATAGACTGGAATGATGATGATATAATTGCCTTATTTGATGATTCATATTTCGACATTATTGTTCAAGATCCAAACCACAACAATAATTTCTAAGGATCTAGGACCAATGTCTCTCTCTTTTAATTAGTAATGTTTTGTATGTCCATGTTGTCCCATGTATTTTCTCTGTTTTTTTACTGTTTTGCATGTCTAAGTTGTGTCATAGGACTTTCCGCATCTTTTTCCCTTCGCCCTCATTTTAAGTGTCCATCTGTCGTGTTTCGCTTTTTTTTTCTCCAAAGTTTCGTGTTTCATTCACTTTTTGACTCTATGCTTAGTTTTTATTTTATTGTTAACTACATACTCTTATATTTATTTGTGCCTTCATTACTGTTGTTATTCATATTGTTATTGAAAATGTTGTTGTTGTTAGTATGGTTTTTGAAAATGACATCTTACACTTCAAAAACCTAACAAATCAGTTAGGGATGGCAATGCGGCGGGGTGGGCGCGGAGCGGGTTGAAATAATTTTTTTAAAACTAATGTGGGGCGGGGCGGGTTGTGGGTCTAAGTGGGTTTAAACTTAATTTAAACTTTTTACATGTTATAAGATTGATAGAATACCCCTCGCGGGTAAGAATACTCAAATATCATGACGAATTTATTATTTTTAATTCAAATTAGTATCAGTTGAAAGTTTCTTCAAAAATATATATATTTATATGATAACATATTTTAGTATATATAGTTGAATCAATTTCTGGAAAAAAGTATTTCTAAATAAGAGTGATACCAATCAAGTTCTTGTCTTTTGGAAATGGCCAGTGCTATTGATTCGAAGTTGTTAGACTTGAACCAAAACTAATATAGTAGTAATTTCAATATAGCTTACTAAAATCTACTGCAGTTTCTTTGTTACCAATTATCAAAAAAAATCTACTGCAGTTTCTTTGTTACCAATTATCAAAAAAAAATCTACTGCAGTTTCTTACATGTGTAGCAGTTGACCTTTAAAAAAATTAAATGCAAGTCACTATCTATTAAATTAGTACAACTTGTACTAATAGCGATAAAATGAAAAAAAAATAAAAATTGAATTTTTTATTTATTTATTTAACCCAATTAAAAAAGACAAATATATAAAAAATTATGACGGGGCGGGTTGAAATTTTTGCGGGTTAAGCTCAACCCGCCCCGCCCCATTGCCATCCTTAAAATCAATATTTAAGGGGAGGGGTATAAACTCAGTGTTGGACTCCTTAGCCACATATGTGATGTCACTGTCCTATTCCTGCCAGTGTGGTGAATAAACTAAGAAGGGATTTCTGTGGAAAGGTAACCGGGGGGGAGGAGGGGGGGGGGGAGGGGGAATTCAACCTGGTTAAATGAGAGGTGATTCATTCAAGTAAAGGACAAGGAGGTCTGGAATCAGAAATCTGAAGATTCGAAACAGTTGCTTTTTGATGAAGTGGCTTTGGAGATTCTGTGAAGAAGATACTTCTCTTAGAAGGAAGTAATTGTTCACAAGTTTGGTCAAAACAGTTCTTGATGCTGTAAAGAAGTGAATTGTACTTATGGGATGGGTGTATAGAGGGCAATCAGAGGTTTATGGTCAAAGCTACAGGAAAATTCTAGAATCAGGGTGGGTAATAGTAGCAATACTAGGTTTCGGAAGAAAAACTGGATAGGGGAGGTACCACTTGAGGATAAATTTCCAGATCTCATGTTACTGTCTAGTAATCCTGAGGTAACTGCGTCTGAGTGTTGGTCTCCTAGGGATGGGACCTCAATTTTAGAAGGCATTTAAATGATTGGGAAGTGGAAGGAGTGGCTAGCTTGCTAAAAGAAGTGGAAACCTTTGCTGGGACAACAATGGAGCCTGACAGACTTAGATGGAGGCACAATACAGAAGGAAGTCTCACAGTAAAAGCTAAAGCTATACAAGAGGGAGAATAGTTTTACGCAGGAGGAAGAATTGAGGATATGCAGAAACGTTTGGAAGAATATAGCCCCTACCAAAGTGAAATATTTCACTTGGTTGGTGGTAAAAAAGGCATGTCTTACACATGAAGTATTACAAAAGAATGGAGATTGAGGCGACTAGATGTTTTTTGTGCAATGAGACTGGGGAGACAAATAACCTCCTGTTCCTACACAGTAAATTCACTGCTCAATTGTGGGATCTGTTCTTCAATCTCACAAAGGCAGTGTATCCCTCAGCACACAGCTGATTTGATGGCTGTTGGATGATAAGAGGGGGAAGTAAAAGTCAGAAAGAATGCTGGAGGATAATACTATGTTGCATATGGTGATCAGTCTGGAGAGAGAGAGAAATGGAAGGTGTTTTGAAGACAGGATCAGATCAGTCCATGATGTGAAATGGAACTGTCTGGTAACATTATTTTTTTGGTGTAAGCAGAACTGTATAGAGGAAGTAGAGGAGTTAGTAGATTTTCTAGGAGCTATGTAAAGCTAGAGAAATTCCTTTCTTTTATTTGTTTTTTGTTCTTAATTATTTTTCCATGGATGAATTTTAGTCACTGTAGCAGAGGCTCTTATCTAATTGGTTATATTCCTTTATTAAGTGATGTATGCACCTATCCTCAGTACTGTTTCACACGCCAAGCTATTTTTTCTCTCACTGCTCATAGAAGTTCTGATGAATCTTTCTTCACTCTTCTATATATTACTGAAATACAGGCCAACTTTTGCGCACCTCGACTAAATCCACGGGATACCTGCTACCTCCCACCGGCAACAGATATTAGGTAACTCTGTCCACCAAGGCTAGGACAGATGGGAAGAATCACCTAGTGTTTTTTGAACTCACTTCGTTGACCACTAGGCCACACTCTTGGGTGCAATACTACTGAAATTCTTTTGGTTGATTTTCTTGGATTATGTATATCATTAGTTTATGCATGTTTGGAACCTGCATAAATGTACATGCTCTCGGCATATTAAATTTGACTATAACATAAATAGTAAAAAAGAAGAAAAAATTGATGCAGCGAAGTTGTTTGACAATGTCTTAAACAAGTCAAATCTGGTATTCATGGGGATTTAACATCGACGTCTTTGGCAAACTATTTATGCGCTTCATTATGTAATATGACTCGTCCTTTCTCTCTTTTGCCCTTTGATGTGTTTGTTGCTTAGCTTATTACAAAAAAATTCTCTGATTTTTGTTGCTTTCATCGCGTTTCCCTTCTTCCATTGAGAGCAAGATTTTTTAAAAAAAATTGTTAAACTTCTTTTGGTTGAAATCTCTCATGCATGTGCTTCAATTTGATCAGATGTTCTCTTTAGCTAATTTGTGAGAATTTAGGTTAAAGAAAGATAAGAAATGTGGCAATTTAGCATTTCATTTTCCCATATATTTTTAATGTGATATTCATTTCTTTTTTTCCGTTGCTTGCTATGAATATGAAACAGTTGCTGGAAGAAGCAGAGGCGGGCTTGTACAAAATTATCTTCTTTTTTTTAATGTGATTTGACTGTGGTTGAAGTTCAAATGGACCTTCAAAGCAATTTGCAATGTTTCAGACTTGAACGGTGAGTAACTTGGGACAATGAATTAAGGGTGACACAAAAGTTTTAAAATAAAATTGTGGTGACTCAAGTTTTAATTATTGAGTATAAGTGACAAATATTAGATTAAGAATTAAGAAAGTTTGACTCATGTGTGGTGTTGCACTCAAGTTTTTATTTTACACTTTGAACCAACTTATAAAACCCTAAACTAAAAATGGAGGGAAAATAATTGCCTCTTCTTCTCTATTTTCTCTCTCCTTTCTTCTCCTGCGCGTTTTTTTTGTCCATCGTTTTTGTTGTTGCTGCTTCTTTCTTCTTCTTCTACTACTTCTCTTCTTTTCTTCTTCTTTTTCTTGATGTTGTTCTTTCTTTTCTTCTCGCCATTGTTGTGGTTGTTGCTACTGCTACTGCTTCTTCTTCTTCTTCGCCATTGTTGTTGTTGTTGTGGCTGCTACTACATCTTCTTCTTGCTTGAAATTTTGGATCAAATTTTGTTCGTATATCACTGGGCATTACTTCATTGGTGATTTTGGTAAGTAAAAATAATGATTTTTAGTTCAATTTCTCATCGGGGTATATCTGCTGTTTTTTCAATAATTTTCTGTAGCGTATCCAACAGCTGTTGTATTCATTTACAACAGCTGTTGGATTGTTTACACTACTGTTAAAGTAGTTCCAACAGATTAGTCATCTGTTGCAACAGATGAGTGATCTGTTGCAGCAGATGACTAACCTGTTGGATTGAGCTGCAGAACCAGTAGCTCAATCCAACAGGTAAGTCATCCGCTGCAACAAATTAAAATAGTCTTACTACTGGGTTAATTTCTTCCAACAGATGTTTAATCTGTTGCAACAGATCTGTTGGAAACATCATAAAAATCATTTCAACAGATGAGTCATCTGTTGCAACAGATGGGTCACCTGTTGTATTTCTGTGAAGCAGATGTCTTATCTGTTGCAAATTATAGGTTGATTTTAATATATCTACATTTATTTATAGGTTGTGCATCCCTGGATTGTCCCTACTGAGCAAGAGTTGGAGATGCCTCTTTAGGGATTGTTCAAACAAAACCAGACCCTAAGGTGGATTTGATAAAAAAAAGAATTGACTGGAGCAACAACCATCAAAAGGGAAGCACCTAAGGAAGGTCAGATTGTTCTTGCTGAGCCTGCTATTGAGGTTTTTGGTGATGCTGCAACAGATTTGGGTGTTGGTGTTAATGTTGTTGGTGGTAGTAGTGATGGTGATGCTGGTGTCAGAGATGATGGTGATGAGCATGTTGATGATGCTCATTTAAATTTTTATTAAAAAAAGAGTTGACCATGATGATGGTCATACTGTTGGTGGATATGGTGAGCATACCACCTCTTTTGGCCCCTCTTCAAGCTCATGTTCTGCAGGCAAATGCCAAGAATGTAAGGACAGACATGACAACTTGATTGGTTCTATTGATGCTCTGACTGTTGCTGTTAAGGAATTGACATCTAAGAGGGGTGTCATTCCATCAAGGAAGATTACAGAGCCATTCACTCCATTGGAAGTTAAGAGGAGGAAAAGAGCAATTTTCAAGGTACTATCAGATATTAAATCAAGAAAAATTGCAACTCCTCTTCCTTGCACTGTTGAGCAACTTTCAAGGGCCATAGGAGAACAAGGAGAGCTGAAGAAGGTGAATGTTTACAAGTTGGTGAAAGCCACAAGAAAGGCTAAGCTGAATACCCTGATGAAATCAAAAAAGGCCCCAGAAGAGTACTCCATGCATCAATTTAGTGCAAAAGACTTTCATAACATGAAGGTGTGGTACGAGAACTAGGTAAGTTACTTTTTCTAACCTTTTATTTATTTAAATTTCATTAGTATGTTCATTTAGATGATCCATCTGTTGCAACACATTACCCATCTGTTTCAGAGAACTTATGCAACAGATTACCCATCCGTTGCATTACATTGCAGTAGATACGTAATCTGTCAACAGGTTTAGAGAACTTATGCAACATATGACTCATCTGTTGCATTAGTTTGCAGTAGATGAGTAATCTGTTAACAGGTTTAGAGAACTTATGCAACAGATTACCCATCTGTTGCATTAGTTTGCAGTAGATAGAAAATCTCTCAACAGGTTCAGCGAACTTATGCAACAGATTATCCATCTGTTGCATTAGATGGGTAATCTGTTAACAGGTTCAGAGAACTAATGCAATAGATGACTCATCTGTTGCAACAGATTACCCATTTGTTGTATCTTTTTAATTATTATTGTATGTTACTAATTTATTTAAATTGTATTCTTATATCAGTATGTTGATGAAATTCTTTACCTCATGCGGGAGAGGCACCTCAAATTCACTGGGTACTATGATCTTGGGGATAGGATCATGGACCTCAACTTCTACAGTTACTTTTTAAGTAGTTACAACAAACTCAGCGAAGAAGCGACAACTCCTGGTGGCAGAAAAATTGAGGAGTTACTTACTGAGTTTGAATGGGATGAGGACATGATGGATTACTGTAGAGGGAAGAGGCCATATCCAGGTGCCATGGATTGGACGGAGGCAAGAGGATTCTCGCAGTCCTGAACATGGAAAAAAAACATTTTGTGACTGTTGAGATCATCATGAATGTTTACGACTGCAACATACCAGTTATTGAAGATTGACAATTTTGGATTTGCATAGAGCCTTTGTTGGAGTTGTTCCCAAAATTGTTGAAGCAAAGTGGCATAATGAATCACTTTCTAGAAAAGTTACTCAACGAACGATGGGTTTTTGATGGTCGAAAACAGAACATTCCCAAGTATGAGACTGTTCCCTCTTGTGGGTCTTACTCGCTTGCATTTATTGAGCTTTTGATAACCGGCACTTGTATTAAAACTCTCAAGACACTATTGAACGATAACGCAGTTTCAAGGATGTAAGAGGTTTGGGCTGCTGGGGTGGAATATAAGAGTTTGGAGCCCTGATGTGGGTTGTAATTTCTATCATATCAGTGTAATTTCGAGACAACATAACAATTTTTTATTTTTAGTAGCTTTAGTTAATTATATTATGTAATTGGTGATAACAATATTTGTAATAGATTAGAGTCATACTATTAATTGGTATCTTTAGTTTGTATATAACAAATTAGAGTCATACTTTTAATTGGTGTTGCAACAGATCAGTCATCTGTTGGAAATAATCAAACAGATATGCTCATCTGTTGCAACAGATGAGGCACCTATTGAAAATAATCAAACATATAATTCATCTGTTGCAACAAATGATACATCTGTTGGAAATAATCAAACAGATATGTTCATCTGTTGCAACAGGTTTGTCATATGTTGCAGCAGATGTCTAATATGTGTGATTATTTCCTACAGATGTTTAATATGCTCATCTATATGATGATTGTAGGAAATAATCAAACAAATGGACATATATGTTGCAACAGATGAGCACATCTGTTTGATTATTTCCAACAGATGCTTCATCTGTTGCAACATATGCGATGACTGTAGGAAATAATCAAACATATTAGACATCTGCTGCAACAGATGAGCATATCTGTTTGATTATTTCCAACAGATTCTTCATCTGTTGCAACAGATGAAGAATCTGTTGCCACATATGTGATGACTGTAGGAAATAATCAAATATATTAGACATCTGCTGCAACATATGACAAATCTGTTGCAACAGATGAGCATATCTGTTTGATTATTTCCAACAGATGTATCATTTGTTGCAACAGATGAATTATATGTTTGATTATTTTCAATAGGTGCCTCATCTATTGCAACATATGACAAACCTGTTGCAACAGATGAGCATATCTGTTTGATTATTTCCAACAGATGACTGATCTGTTGCAACACCAATTAAAAGTATGACTCTAATTTGTTATATACAAACTAAAGATACCAATTAATAGTATGGCTCTAATCTATTACAAATATTGTTATCACCAATTACATAATATAATTAACTAAAGCTACTAAAAATAAAAAATTGTTATGTTGTCTCGAAATTACACTGATATGATAGAAATTACAACCCACATCAGGGCTCCAAACTCTTATATTCCACCCCAGCAGCCCAAACCTCTTACATCCTTGAAACTGCGTTATCGTTCAATAGTGTCTTGAGAGTTTTAATACAAGTGCCGGTTATCAAAAGCTCAATAAATGCAAGCGAGTAAGACCCACAAGAGGGAACAGTCTCATACTTGGGAATGTTCTGTTTTCGACCATCAAAAACCCATCGTTCGTTGAGTAACTTTTCTAGAAAGTGATTCATTATGCCACTTTGCTTCAACAATTTTGGGAACAACTCCAACAAAGGCTCTATGCAAATCCAAAATTGTCAATCTTCAATAACTGGTATGTTGCAGTCGTAAACATTCATGATGATCTCAACAGTCACAAAATGTTTTTTTTCCATGTTCAGGACTGCGAGAATCCTCTTGCCTCCGTCCAATCCATGGCACCTGGATATGGCCTCTTCCCTCTACAGTAATCCATCATGTCCTCATCCCATTCAAACTCAGTAAGTAACTCCTCAATTTTTCTGCCACCAGGAGTTGTCGCTTCTTCGCTGAGTTTGTTGTAACTACTTAAAAAGTAACTGTAGAAGTTGAGGTCCATGATCCTATCCCCAAGATCATAGTACCCAGTGAATTTGAGGTGCCTCTCCCGCATGAGGTAAAGAATTTCATCAACATACTGATATAAGAATACAATTTAAATAAATTAGTAACATACAATAATAATTAAAAAGATACAACAAATGGGTAATCTGTTGCAACAGATGAGTCATCTATTGCATTAGTTCTCTGAACCTGTTAACAGATTACCCATCTAATGCAATAGATGGGTAATCTGTTGCATAAGTTCGCTGAACCTGTTGAGAGATTTTCTATCTACTGCAAACTAATGCAACAGATGGGTAATCTGTTGCATAAGTTCTGTAAGCCTGTTAACAGATTACTCATCTACTGCAAACTAATGCAACAGATGAGTCATATGTTGCATAAGTTCTCTAAACCTGTTGACAGATTACGTATCTACTGCAATGTAATGCAACGGATGGGTAATCTGTTGCATAAGTTCTCTGAAACAGATGGGTAATGTGTTGCAACAGATGGATCATATTAATGAAATTTAAATAAATAAAAGGTTAGAAAAAATAACTTACCTAGTTCTCGTACCACACCTTCATGTTATGGAAGTCTTTTGCACTAAATTGATGCATGGAGTACTCTTTTGGGACCTTTTTTGATTTCATCAGGGTATTCAGCTTAGCCTTTCTTGTGGCTTTCACCAACTTGTAAATATTCACCTTCTTCAGCTCTCCTTGTTCTCCTATAGCCCTTGAAAGTTGCTCAACAGTGCAAGGAAGAGAAGTTGCAATTTTTCTTGATTTAATATCTGATAGTACCTTGAAAATTGCTCTTTTCCTCCTCTTAACTTCCAATGGAGTGAATGGCTCTGTAATCTTCCTTGATGGAATGACACCCCTCTTAGATGTCAATTCCTTAACAGCAACAGTCAGAGCATCAATAGAACCAATCAAGTTGTCATGTCTGTCCTTACATTCTTGGCATTTTCCTGCAGAACATGAGCTTGAAGAGGGGTCAAAAGAGGTGGTATGCTCACCATATCCACCACCAGTATGACATCATCATGGTCAACTCTTTTTTCAAAAAATATTTAAATGAGCATCATCAACATGCTCATCACCATCATCTCTAACACCACCATCACCACTACCACCAACAACATTAACACCAACACCCAAATCTGTTGCAGCATCACCTAAAACCTCAACAGCAGACTCAGCAAGAACAATCTGACCTTCCTTAGGTGCTTCCCTTTTGATGGTTGTTGCTCCAGCCAATTCTTTTTTTATCAAATCCACCTTAGGATCTGGTTTTGTTTGAACAATCCTTAAAGTAAGAAAGGCAGACATCTCCAACTCTTGCTCAGTAGGGACAATCCAATCCAGGGATGCACAACCTATAAATAAACGTAGATATATTAAAATCAACCTATAATTTGCAACAGATGGGTAACCTGTTGCAACAGATAAGACATCTGCTTCACAAAAATACAACAAGTGACCCATCTGTTGCAACAGATGAGTCATCTGTTGGAATAATATTTATGATGTTTCCAACAGATGACTAATCTGTTGCAATAGATTAAACATCTGTTGGAAGAAATTAACCCAGTAGCAAGACTATTTTAATTTCTTCCAACAGATGAACCATTTGTTGCAACAGATGAGTCATCTGTTGGAATAATTTTTATGTTGTTTTCAACAGATGACTCGTCTGTTACAACAGATTAAACATCTGTTGGAAGAAATTAACCCAGTAGCAAGACTATTTTAATTTCTTCCAACAGATGAACCATTTGTTGCAACAGATGAGTCATCTGTTGGAATAATTTTTATGTTGTTTTCAACAGATGACTCGTTTGTTACAACAGATTAAACATCTGTTGGAAGAAATTAACCCAGTAACAAGACTATTTTGATTTCTTCCAACAGATGACCCATTTGTTGCAACAGATGAGTTATCTGTTGGAATAATTTTTATGATGTTTCCAACAAATGACTCATTTGTTGCAACAGATTAAACATCTGTTGGAAGAAATTAATCCAGTAGCAAGACTATTTTGATTTCTTCCAACAAATGACCCATTTGTTGCAACAAATGAGTCATTTGTTGGAATTATTTTTATGTTGTTTCCAACAGATGAATCATCTGTTGCAACAGATGAGTTATCTATTGCAATGCTTGTTAACATGAGTAAAATTATTCTATTTAAAAGAATACTTCCTGCATCATCAGGACGGTTGAAGAGATCAAGGGGATTCATCCTTGAGTTGTTCTTAGCAGACAACCACCTAATGATCCTTGGATGAAAAACCTCTTCCGAATAGTCCTTAACTTGTTGTCGAAGGTGAGGAATGACTTCAAATGTCCAAGCCTAAAAATGTAAACATGATCCAAATACAAAATCAAAATAATTATTCTATAATATAACTAAATGAAACACTAAGGAACTAGGAGTGAAGTTTACCATGAAAGCCCAAGGAAAGCCGTATAAATTGACCGTCTTTGAAGATAACTTTGTCAACAAATATTTGACAGTCAAGAAATAGCTTTCATATCCCCATGGATAATTATTGAATGCCTCTAAATCCTGAGCAAGCACCAACAGTTCAGGTTCTATGACTTTGTTGGTGTCTCTGGCCCATAAAATGGAATGCACAAACCAAACTAAGCACAATGGCTCCTTGTGCTTCTTCAAAAACTTTTTGTTTTGGAGATCAACTTTCAATTGCTTGGTTTTATAGCTAGGTCCAACAATGGCCAACAACTCATTTATTTTGTCTTTGCCTTTGTTAGTTTTGGTGGGCGTCTTGGTAGGTGTCTTTCCTTTCTTTCCTGTCTTGGCTGATTTAGATGGCTTGCTTGCCTTTGGCTTTTTTAAGGGTGTAACTGTGGGAAGAGGTTCAGATGGAGCATGGCATCTCAGTCCAGTCACTATGGCAAATTCTTTCATGCCAAAACAAACCGGCATGCCACAATAGTTTATCCAAATCTCATCCATCTTCTTGTCCTCATCCTTCAAAGTTGTATCATCACCCATATACTTGATCCTGTGCTTGAGAAGACCACACGCCATGGTCATTTGAAAACGTGCATTGTTATCCTCCGGCAGATCAAGAAAGTGTACTAAACAGCTGGACTTAAAATAATCCTCCAATTTTTCATCCCTCAATATCTTCCTAAATTCATCAAAACCTTTACTCATGACAGATTTAACTTCAAAATCACCAGTCAAATCTGTAGGGTTATCTATAGGCATCTCAACTTTGAACTTGTCAATACTAAAAGTTTTGACAAGATCATGCTGAGCTTTCGATCTATGTTCACGAGAGATCAACGATAGCTCGGCATCATCATCAACATTATCATCAACTCTTTCCTATTCATCCTTTCTTTCATTTTCCTCACTTTTCTTTCAATCTTCTTCCTCATCTCCATTCGCTCTTTCTTTTTCCTCTTCATCATCACCTTCATCCTTACCTTCCAGCTTATCTCCTTTATCACTTTCTTTTTCTTCATCATCTCTATTCCCACCATCTCCATCTTCTTCTTCATTTTTATTTTCATCTTCCTCCACTATAACTTCTTCCTCCCCTTTCTTTTCTACATTAGCTCTAGAACTTTCAACTTATTCTCCTTCAATATCTTCTTCATTATTTCTTTCCACATCTTCATTCTCTTTCTGTACATCTTCATTTGTTTGTGAAAGGGCATGTTCAGCAAGTTCTTCTAATGGTGTTTGTAATCTAGCTTTTTTACTTGCTTTGTCAGAAGTTGATCCACTCTCTTTTCTTTTGGGAGCCATTTTATCTACAAACAAGATAAAAACAGAAAAGATTACAATTGATTTGTGCATCATTAAAATAAAGGGTAACAGTAAATTTAATAAATATAACACAGTACAAAATATTTCCAACAGATGGCCCATCTGTTACAACAGATGACATATCTGTTGTAACAGATGACTCATCTATTGCAACTGATGGGTCATCTGTTGGAAGAAATCAAAACAATCCATCTGTTGAAAGAAATAAAACCAGTAGCAAGATTGTTTTGATTTCTTCCAACAGATGACCCATCTGTTGCAACAGATGAGTCATCTGTTGGAATAACTGTTTTGATTTCATCCAACAGATGACCCATCGGTTGCAACAGATGAGTCATCTATTGGAATAATTATTATGCTTTTTCCAACAGATGACTCATCAGTTGTAACAGATGGGTCATCTGTTGCAATATATGAGTCATCTGTTGGAAAAAATCAAACCAGTAGCAACATTTTTACCACATAATACATATATCAACAAGAACACCAACATTTATCAATACATCAACACCAACATTTACCAATACACTAACAAAATCAACATTTACCAACAGTTACAAATACAACAATTCAAATAAAACCAACAACACCAACATTTATCAAATCAATACACCAACAACATGAGCATTTACAAATACAGCACCTGTTAGCATGATATTCTTGATATGGTGAATATGTAGAGATATTCTAGATACTACATTTAGTGTAGAATATTGTGTAGCATTAGTTGTAGATATATGAAGAAATAATCTAGATACTACATTTAGTGAAGAATATTGTGTAACATTAGTTGTAGAATATTATGCATATTAATTTGTAGGATTTGCATTAAGTGTAGGATATTTCTTTTGTGTATAAATACCGATGTATTCTTAGGTAGTTGGAAGAACGAAATTGAGATAATCATTCTTCAGTTTCTCTTGAGTTTTCTCTATTATTGACATGGTATCAGAGCCTTCTCTTTTTGATTCATAGAGTCCTTAATCTGCGGTTACTTTCAATTTTTTTTGAAAGTTTTGTTTTCTTGGTTGCTAGTCAACAGTTAGTCCTAAATATTTAGGACTCTTGGTCTTGGTTATTCTAGCTATTTTTTTCGAATCATTGTGTTTTCGATTCTTGCCATTCAAAAACATGACTTCTTATCAGTTTGAGGCCTTCGGTGTTCGTTTTACTAGAAAAAATTATTCTTCTTGGGAATTTCAGTTTCAACTATTCGTCACTGGAAAAGAATTATGGGGTCATATAGATGGAACTGATCCTGCTCCTATTGATCCTACTAAGTTAGGTCAGTGGAGTGTCAAAGATGCTCGGGTGATGACATGGATTTTAGGGTCAATTGACCCTCTTATTGTCCTTAATCTCAGGCCATATAAGACTGCAAAGGCTATGTGGGATTATTTACAAAAGGTTTACAACCAAGACAATAGTGCAAGACGCTTTCAGCTAGAGCATGAAATTGCTAATTACTTACAAGGAGGTCTCTCTGTTCAGGATTATTTTTCTGGATTTTTGAACTTATGGGCTGATTTCACTGATATTGTTTATGCTAAAATACCTGCTGAATCTCTCTCTATAATTCAAGCAGTTCATGAGCAAAGCAAGCGAGACCAATTTTTAATGAAGTTACGATCTAATTTTGAGAGTGTTCGCTCTAACTTGATGAATCGTGACCCATCTCCCTCCTTGGATGTTTGCTTTAGGGAATTACTTCCTGAAGAGCAACGTCTTCTCACACAAAATTCTTTCAAGAAAGACAATGTTCTTGTTGCATTTGCTGCTCAAGGAAAAGGAAAGGGTAGAGATATGAGCAAAACTCAATGCTACAGTTGCAAGGAATATGGTCATATTGCTAGCAATTGTGGTAAGAAGTTCTGCAATTATTGTAAACAACATGGGCATATTATCAAAGGGTGTCCCACTCGTCCTCAAAACCGCAAGATCAATGCATTTCAAGTTGGGGTAAATAGTTCCACTTCTGGCAACTCATCTTCAGTTGGAGCAGCAGGACAAGTTCTTACCCCTGCAATGGTAAAACAAATGATCGTGTCAGCTTTTTCAGCTTTGGGGATACAAGGTAACGATATTACATCTAATTTTTGGCTTGTTGATTCTGGAGCTTCCAATCATATGACCAACCCAGCAAGTATGCTAAAAAATGTTAGTGACTATCGTGGTCCTTCACAAATTTAGGTTGCCAATGGTAGTAATTTACCCATTACCAAGGTTGGGGCTATTACTAAAACTTTCAAGAATGTTTTTGTATCACTAAAGCTCTCCACTAGTCTTATTTCAGTTGGACAATTGGTAGATAACAATTGTGATGTGAATTTTTCTCGTAATGGTTGTCTTGTGCAGGATCAGGTGTCGGGGACGACAATCGCGAAGGGGCCTAAAGTTGGAAGATTGTTTCCTATACGCTTTTCCATTCCTCCTATTCTATCTTTTGCTTGTACTTCTACAACTAGTAAGACTGAGGTATGGCATAAGCGTCTTGGACATCCGAATTCTATTGTGTTGTCTCATTTATCAAATTCTGATTTATTGGGAAATAAAAATCAATTTTCAGCTACTTCCTTTGATTGTTCTACTTGTAAATTAGGCAAAAGTAAAATTCTTCCCTTTCCTAATTCTGGTAGTCGTGCCACAAAGTGTTTTGATGTCATTCATAGTGATGTTTGGGGCATTTCACCAGTTATTTCTCATGCTCATTTCAAGTATTTTGTGACATTCATAGATTATTATAGTCGGTTTACATGGGTGTATTTTCTTCGTTCCAAATCCGAGGTATTTTCCATATTCAAGATATTTTTGGCTTACATTGAGACTCAATTTTCTACCTGTATCAAAATTTTAAGATCTGATTATGGGGGAGAATATATGTCTCATGAATTCAATAGTTTCTTGCATCATAAAGGAATTGTCTCACAACGCTCTTGCCCATATACGCCGCAACAAAATGGGGTTGCTGAGCGTAAAAATCGTCATCTTTTGGATGTCACTCGTACTTTGTTGATTGAGTCTTGTGTCCCATCTAAATACTGGGTTGAAGCTTTGTCTACTCCTGTCTTTTTAATTAATAGGCTGCCATCTAAAGTTTTAAATCTTGACTCTCCATATTATCGTCTTTATCACCAAAATCCTAGCTATGACAATTTTCACACATTTGGTTGTGTTTGTTTTGTGCATCTTCCTCCCTCTCAACGCAATAAACTTTCTGCGCAGTCTACTAAATGTGCTTTTATGGGTTATAGTATTTCGCAGAAAGGTTTTATTTGCTATGATCCAAGTTCTAACAAATTTTGTGTTTCTAGAAATGTTGTTTTTTTTGAAAATCAATATTTCTTCCCTACTCATGTTGAGTCATCTTCTATTTCTCCTTTTCTTCCTACTTTTGAGGATTTGTCATCTTCTTTTGAGCGGTTTAAACCTAGATTTGTGTATGAAAGACGTCGACCAACTTTACCCAATCCAGAAACAGATCCGCCACCTGAGACTGCTCCACCAAAATCTGAGATTTCTTCAAGGCCTGCTCTTCTTGAGCCTCTTAGGCGATCTACCAGAGTATCTCGTACTCCTAATTGGTATGGTTTTTCTTCTACTTTATCCAGCATCTCTATTCCAACAAGTTACTCACAAGCCTCCAAGCTTGAATGTTGGCAGAAAGCAATGAAGGAAGAACTTTTGGCTCTTAAAGAAAATAACACATGGGACATTGTTCCTTGTCCTTCAGATGTCCGTCCAATTGGATGTAAATGGGTTTATTCAATTAAACTTCATTCTGATGGAACTCTTGATCGATACAAAGCTAGATTGGTGGTCCTTGGTAACAAACAAGAGTATGGTGTGGACTATGAGGAGACTTTTGCACCGGTAGCAAAAATGACTACTGTGCGAACTATTATTGCCATTGCCGCGTCACAAAATTGGCCTCTTCATCAAATGGATGTAAAAAATGCTTTTCTCCATGGTGATCTCAAAGAAGATATTTATATGAAACCTCAACCTGGTTTGTTTTTATCACCTACATCAGATGTCTGCAAATTGAAACGGTCTTTATATGGCTTAAAACAAGCTCCCAGAGCTTGGTTTGACAAGTTCCGATCTACTTTGCTTCACTTCTCTTTTAAACAGATTAAATATGACTCATCATTATTTCTTCGGAAAACATACTAGTTGTGTTTTTCTTTTGGTATATGTGGATGATATTATTATCACAGAAACTGATTCTTCATTAATCTCTAGCCTCCAGCAGCAGCTTGGATTCTTTTCATTTGAAAGATCTTGGTACACTTACATATTTTTTGGGTTTGGAAGTTCATTATGATTCTTTAGGTGTGTTCTTAAACCAACACAAATATACTCAGGATTTGATTTCTTTGGCTGGTCTTCAAGAATCCTCCTCTGTAGATACTCCATTGGAATTGAATTTAAAGTATCGTCGTCACGAAGGAGATCTTCTTCCTGATCCAACTTTGTTTAGGCAATTAGTTGGGAGCCTAAATTATCTTACTATTACTCGGCCTGATATCTCTTTTGCAGTTCAACAAATCAGTCAATTTATGCAGGCTCCCCGTCATCTACATTTGGTGGCCGTTCGTCGCATCATTCGATACCTCTTAGGAACATCTACTCGTGGATTATTCTTTCCTAGTGGTTCTCCTATCCGGCTTAATGCGTTTAGTGATTCTGATTGGGCTGGCTGTCCAGATACTCGCCGCTCCGTCACGGGTTGGATGTTTCTCGGAGATTCCTTGATATCTTGGAAGAGCAAGAAGCAAGCTCGTGTTTCAAAATCTTCAACAGAGTCTGAATATCGAGCAATGTCTACAGCTTGCTCCGAGATTATTTGGCTTCGTGGTTTACTAGCAGAAATTGGATTTCCTCAATCCAATCCTACTCCACTTCATGTTGACAACACAAGTGCCATTCATATTGCTACCAATCCAGTTTTTCATGAAAGAACCAAACATATTGAAGTGGATTGTCATTCCATAAGAGAAGCTGTAGATGAAAGAGTTATTACTCTTCCACATGTATCTACTGATCTTCAAATAGCGGATATTTTTACAAAATCAATGGCACGGCAACGTCACCAGTTTCTAGTTGGCAAATTGATGCTTTTTGATCCACTGGCATCAATTTGAGGGGGGATGTTAGCATGATATTCTTGATATGGTGAATATGTAGAGATATTCTAGATACTACATTTAGTGTAGAATATTGTGTAGCATTAGTTGTAGATATATGAAGAAATAATCTAGATACTACATTTAGTGAAGAATATTGTGTAGCATTAGTTGTAGAATATTATGCACATTAATTTGTAGGATTTGCATTAAGTGTAGGATATTTCTTATGTGTATAAATACCAATGTATTCTTAGGTAGTTGGAGGAACGAAATTGAGATAATCATTCTTCAGTTTCTCTTGAGTTTTCTCTATTATTGACAGCATCAACACCAACACACACCCTAACAATAACAACAAACAAACTCCAAGAATAAACAGAAACAGAACAAACACCAACAAAACCAACAGTTGTTGAGTAAGTGTTCACTTAAACCAACAAAATCAACAATTGTTGGATTTGGTCACAACAGATAAACTCCAAAAAAAATTCAAAATTCAAGTTTCACTATTTTTACAACAATGTTCGAGAAAAAGAACTACAACAACAAAGAATCATATTTCACTCAGAAAAGATACCATTTACATCAACCACCACAGTAAGAGAAGAAATACCATTTGTTGTGTTCCCATTTCGTTTTTAAGCATCAAATACTAAAATTGTTAACCCATACTAAGAAGAGAAGTTAACTCAAGTTCTTCTTTTTCTTCATAACTAAAAAGCCCTAATTTTTTTTGAAAACAAAAAAACAAAGAAGCCTTTACTGTGAATAGAGAGAATTTGACTGTTGAAAGTTAAAAAAAAAAAACGATGAAGAACTCGATGTCGTTGCCGGAGGTTGAAAGTCGCCGGAGGCTGCTGTTCTGTTGTCGATGAGTTCCAACAGTTGTTGGGTTTGAGAGAGAGAGAGAGGGGTGAGACGTTTGAGAGGAGAGAGAAGGGAGTTGTGAGATATTAAAATTTGATTTTGTATTTTTGCTTTTTATTTAAAATGATTGTGGATTGTTTTGTATTTTTTAAAAGATTAAGAAGTTTTAAAAATGTTAATTGGGTCCCCAATTAACTTAATTTGATTTTTTTAAATTACTTTGACCCTTACACTTGGTCCAGGGTCCCAAAAG
This sequence comes from Capsicum rhomboideum, assembly GCA_031232105.1. Taxonomy (NCBI): domain Eukaryota; kingdom Viridiplantae; phylum Streptophyta; class Magnoliopsida; order Solanales; family Solanaceae; genus Capsicum; species Capsicum rhomboideum. The sequence continues at coordinate 9,030,342 of CP124711.1, forward strand.
TTAAAACAAGACTTTTGGGATCTCGATTAACTTAATCTCTTGCATGCTGACCAGAATAGAATCAGTAGAAATCAGGTGTTGTTGTATTGGGTGCAAGGAAGTTTTGAAAGAATCAATCAGCATCCAGTTACGTTTGTGGTTTAGATTCTGTCTCTGCATGATTATCTTTTGCTTGTGCTTGTAATTTACAAGTGTCTGCAGAACGCAAAGTCCTGAATACAAATCTCTTGAATAGAACTGTAAGCAGATGATATAGTGTGTGTATTGAAGGTCAGTCACGTTATTTGATATTACTGCTTTGTCCTTGTGCTTCTCTTTGGCATAGATTTTCATCTATTTTCCTCTTTATTGGATGAACGTGAGCAGATGTGATTGCTGATTTTTATCTCCTCCAGATCGAGCCTGCAATAACAAGACCAATACATGAATGCCCTTCACCATCCTAAGTTGATACAGGACCAATTCCTTCCTGTTTCTTTGTCATCTTTTAAATATATTGTAGTCCAGAAAAAGTAATGTTGAGTTTATGCTTTTTGATATTTTTCCCTTATGAAATAAATTTATGCAGAATTTGATGATCAGTCATTTGAGAACATATTTGAAATATTTCAACTATAATATTTAAAGTTCCATGCATTTTTGCATCCTTTAATCCTTTTGCTAACAATCCTCGAATGATCTTGAGAAATTAATCGTTGTAGGCCATTCTCCCTGGCGTATCTGTTAATGGATATATAACAATGCTACAATGATCGCTTCAACAATTTATTGGTTAATGCTTATAGAGTGAAATGCTTGGTTGATGCTGGTTACTTGTCCCTGCGTATGCTATTTAAATGTTTTGCAATTCAGTTATAAGCAAGTGGTTCTATATGTTTAAAATTGTTAGCTAACTTTGAGATTCTTTCTTTCTAATAGAAAGAAGTCTTATGCTGGCATGTGAGTTTGAGCCACTTTTTAGAGATGTTATTACTTAACATGTTATTATTCTTTTTGGATGAAGTATTTCATTGGTAAGCATCTAAAAAAGGGCCGAGACTTTAGTTGCAGGGATCTGCCCGTGTGTTGTCAAAATCATGCACTTCAAAAATGAGATCAGAATTGATAGAAACTGCTCCCTGGAGTCAATTGTGTTTAAAGTGTCTTTTTCCTGAACATATCTCTTCTTTTTCACACTCATGCCACCATTGTTGTTTTTTTTCCAAGTTCTATTTTGATTTCTTGCTGATAAAATAACAGATCATTTTTCATGAAGCTTCTCTAATTATTTTGCTCCTTGTTTATTCACTTTGATCTTTCTTCGTATGCTTTTCGTCGAGGCTGTAGTTTTTCTTTTTCTTTTTGGGTTAGATAAATTGAATAGTTCTAAATTTTCATGAGCTCTTTTAGCTTTTCTTTTTTACTGTTGATGCGCCTCCTTTTAAAGGGAAAAGAAAGGAAAGTTCAGATGTTACACATTTTAAAGAAGAAAAAACACAGCTTAGTACAATTACTATACTTATACTCGTAATCGTCACCATTTGAGGGAGAAGCAGTGTATATGCTAGGTGCATCATTTTTATTATTGTGAATATCTGTCTTATGCATGATCTGTAATAGGTCGTAGTTATAGATTTTTGCCGTATCCTAACTATAGGAGGAGAACTAAGATAATATAATAATATGCAAGGATAGCAGTTCAACCCTCACTACCCTTTCAAGGGGATCCTACAAATTAAGAAATATTAGGCCTATGACTAGAATCAATGCTCCTTGAATGGGCTTAGATGGAAATCTTAGTGCTGAGGTGATAGGAAAAAGCAGTGAGGATGTTTCCACCCAGAACTGGCTTTCTTGCCCATTCAAATTCTTAACTCGGGAAGAACCCTATAATGTGGTTAGTGTCTTGCTATTGAATGAAATTTTATGTTTGCGTTATCACTTCTCCCAACTGAAACTAGCCCTTAGTGGACTAAAGTATTAAGCATCTTCGAGGTTAAAAAAATTCTAGACGGGCAAGGATCACCTTTGTTGCTCTTCTTTAAAGGGAGTGTAGTAGTAGTGACACATTACTTTTAATTTGTTCTTTCAGTCTCTCTATAAGATTCTTTGTTTACTCGTAAAGATGGAATGCTTGAAAAATGTTGTCTATATAAACTACATTACCCATAGAAATGTGCCCAATATTCCAAAATGTCTGTAAAATAACATGAAATAGGATAGGAGGGGGTAGTTAGTTAATCAAATCAATAAGCACAAGATATGTGGCATATTTTCACTAGAAGAATCATAGCAGAAATGTGACTACTATCATAAACTTTATAGTATATGACTACCAACTTGAATTTGGAGTACAATTATTTACCCATGCATGTAAAATTAAGTCGTACTTAAATACTTGTACCCTTATAACTGGACATCGAAAGGCTAATGTATAGACTTCTTCTATGCTTCTACTTAATATTGTAAGTGCAGAAACATGGTGTTCTTTCATTTAAATAAGTGTTCGTTTTTGAACTATTCGTGTAATACATATCACGTAATGGCTCTTCTTCTGTCTTCGCATGATCACGAAATCTTATCACCTCTGAGGAACTTACTGAAAGAATGTTAGTTGTCGTGGTGATTCTTTCCTTCCAAGAGAAATTTCATTCTTGAGATTTTTGATACGATGATATTTCATTCTTTTGACATTATGCAGGTTATTGTAAGATATACGGAGTCTGCTTCCAGAGTTGCCTCTTAACCTTCTCGACTTCCCTTGGTGCCAAAGACCATGACTAGTTAATCAGGAAGACAACTATTCTTCTGGATGAGAAGGGCGAGTCTTAGTCCGGGGTGAGAAGCCAATAGGAAGCTTGCTATAGGGACGGACTGAGGAAGGGCAGGTGGATAAGTTATAAGCCAATGCATCTTCTTGCTACCATGTGCACAGACAACTATCAGTTATCTGCTTACGTCTAAACTCATGGAATAGCCTACGTACTTGAACCTATCTTTTTTCTGGTGGCCTCTATTCCAAGTGAGAAGACTTCCATGGGTTGCTTTCCGCATGAAAGACAGAGTCCCCTTCGTCTAACAGTTTCACTGGATTGCAGGCAAGCCAAGAGGGCTTTTGAAGATGCTCGATCAATAGGGAAGAAAATAGTAATAGTGCATGTATATTAGTTTAATTTGTTCCCATCCAAAGCCTAGAGATCCCTAGGGACTTTAATCACCTTTTTGTGTATTGCTCAATCTTTCTTGTCTATTATAGATGACAAATTGCTATCCATGCTCATATTCAGATGATTCAGTACTTCAGAAAATATACCTTGCTCAAAAACATTCAATTGTTGGAAGACTAAAAACCAAATGAAGTAACTTTGAATCTAGTAGTAGTTATTTTATTCTTTTCTGAGTTTTCGCTTATACACCTACGGAATTTTTGGGGCAAATTTTAACCCCTCGAGAGCTGTTGATCTTTTCAGAAATCAGGAAGAAAATCTTTTTTTTCAAAGCTAATAGCATTAGCAAGAAGTAAAAAACTAATACTAGCATAATTGTCTATTATCAAAAAGAAGAATTGGGAAAATGTATACAATGCTATATTTCCTTGACAAAAATATGTACAGAGGTGCTCAATGAATTCTCTCCCAATTGGTGGGATCGTAGATGCGGTTACCCCCTCCCTCCTTCCCTTTGGAGCTTAAAGCCTTAAATTTACAGCATGTCATGTAAACTATGAGGCATTACATGGAACCTGCCAAATGATCTTCTCAAGTTCTGATATTTTGCTATTCATGTTCTGCTGCCTCCGTAGCCCGGTTCTGCATCCTAGTTTCTTCTTCCTCAGTTGTACAAACAAACCAGAACCTGCCTCGCGGAGCGTCAACATTCAAGAACAGTATTACTCAAACAAGCTCTCTTTCTGATTCATTTTGATGAACATACTGGAACTCTCTTTCTGGATGTGGTGTGTCATCTGAATCATTACTACGATTGACAACATCGTTATCACAGTCATAAACCTCTATGTATGCCTCATCCCCTTCCTCCTGTTAATGAACCGAGTTAGGTGATTTCACAATAATAACAAAGGGTTAAAATCAAGAAAGGGTGCATCTTTATTATGCACATTGTGAAGTAGGAAGTTGAACTGTCCGGACATTTTCATGGTGTTTTTGCATTGTGTTGATATGCAATTAAAATCGTCAATGGACAAGAAAATCTGCATCTATTCGTAGACAAAGGTGTCCTTTTGTACAAGTTTCTCCTGATACCGGACAGGCTCTATTGATGATACATTATCAAAGACAGTAGCATGTCACTTCCTAGCATTGTCAGGATCGGGGATTCTACAAACTTTGTTTGAAAGTACTTGCAATTTATAATGATGTATAGTATTGCTTTATATGTACTGCCACTAAATGGAATTACATTTTGGAAACTAGATTCTAAAAGTTCTGAGTGATTTACAACTTGAATTTTACTATAATTTATGCTTAACGAGATACATGTGCCTATACAAAAGATCAAAGCTCAAAGAAGATAGAATGCACCTCCACATCACTCAGTTTTCATGCAATTTCAAGTCTCTTTTTCTCTTTCTTTTTTTTTTTGTGCACAGTTTCTACATCTAGTTTAACTATCACATCTTTCTTCTTTGATTTTTGATAAGGCCTTCACTAATTAGCTTTATCAATTTTGCAACTTACATTTTGGAATTCATCTATATGGATAGAGAGGACTTATTTAATGGGCCCCATTAGATCCCCATTAGATCCAACAAGGCCAAACATTCCTTAATGCTTTGATTAAGCCAGGGTGGCACCAACTTAACGGCTAACACATTGTTTTGGCCTATTCATAATGGCCAGTTGCCAATTAACTGCTCCTTGACAAAGAGAAACAGTAATGATACTCAGTGTTACTGATACTCCGTGTGCAATCTAAAGAAAAAAGAAACGGAATAATCACATGAACCTAAAATACCAGATGGAGATACTAACCTCACTATCCTCATCTTCAGAAGAGTAAGCAGAATCTAGCTTATCATATAGTTCATCATTTCCCGAGTCTTTCACACTAGCCAGTTGTTCCTAGCACCATAAACATATGGGAGAAAAGGTTCAACTCAAATCCAAATGAGACGAGAAATGACCAACTAACATAAGAATCTATTTAAGTTGACAAAGAAAGTTAGATATGTATGTAGAGTAGCAAAGAGATCATACAATTTCAGCTGTAAGCTGTTGAACGCTTGTTTGTACTGTTGAAATATGTTTCAGAAGAGCCTGTTTAAGAAATAACAGCAAAGCCTTGACATCAGCACAAATCTCTTCAAAGCTTAAAACTTATATGCACATAGCAACTCTTACAGAAGCAGATTCAAGCAACATAAACCGATTACGCTGATGATTGCTTTTCTATCATAGGAAAATGAAGTCTATTTGGCACAAGAAAGAGAAAACATTTTCTCAGACTAAGGAATTAGGTTAAAGAAGGTACCTCACGTCTCTGAAGCTCTATTGAACGTGCCAGAGCCTTTCTTTTGGTTAAAAGATTTTTGGGCCTAAGAGTCGGTGGTCGACTGTAGTCCTTACCACGGAATACAATTATAGCATATCCCTTGGACACTTTGTCCACTGAAACCAAGACACCCCCACTCTCTGCTTCAAGGGCTAATGCAATTTTTGATACTTGCTCAAAATTCTTGGCCTTTACCATGATTTTGACCAATTCGCGGTACTTCCAATGCAAGTGCATATTCTCCACTGTACCATCAAAAATTCCACGCCTACCTGAAAAAGAGCTTTTCATGTCATTTTCTGGTTGTTAAGCACAAAAAATTGAGTCAGAGAAAGAATATTACCCAAAAGTAGGAAAGCTTTCATCCTTAGTCCAAGCTTCCGAAACATAAATCTCTCCTCATCTGTTAAGCTGTCAGGCTCTGCACGCCTATCCAACGGATTTAAAGTTTCCTCCACCTTTGACAAAACACGCTCAGCTCTCATCAACTTCCTTTCAGCCTGAAAAGTACATTTGCTTTAATGACACACTGAACTCTTGAATCTCCAAGATATTACACACTGAAGACGTTACTGACACTATTCATATCTGAAATGAGCTATTCTAACAATATTACAAATAGAAAACTGGAACACCTAAAATCATGAAAATGCTTAGGCTTTTAATAAAAGTAACCCCGACTTTTGCAGAACTTACAAATGCCAGCTTCTTTTCAAGCTTCCTGACCAGGTTAGCATGCCTTAATATTTCTGCTTCTCGCATCACATTTTCCTTGTCCTTATCATCCAGCTTTTTCCCCCATCTAGCATCAGCATCCAAAGTTTCTCCTAGTGTGCCAGCAGTCCTTGAAGAATTAATTGTTGCAACCCCTGCTGTGAGTGAGACTGATGCCCGTAGCCTAGCGTTCTCTTCTTCATCTTGCAAGGCCTTTGCCAATCTGTCCTTCTCCAACAAGGCTTCTGCAACCTCTGGTGACAAAAAATCTTTCCCTCTGTAGAATACCAAGAAGTCCTTGTTTCTAGAGAGTAGCATACCCCCTGTTAATTTCTGAACCAAAACCAAATAATACATAGATATTGTTAAGCTACATTACAATGCTATCAACATTCAGTTAATACAAAAAATATTGGTCTGTGACAGAAAATATTTGACTCTTAATTAGATCGCAGAAAACACCACACTCAGTATGAATAAAACATTCTGATAATAGTGGGATGGTTTCAATGTGAAATGAAACTTGTGAAGACCTTTCCATGTGTAATATATATTTCCAGTCAACCCTGTGTTACTTTTTTCTTCCAGCAACCATGGTCCACTACAGAGTTGACAAAGAACTAAATCCTAGTCATTACACAAGTCTACCAAAAGCAGAAATGTCATTTAGAAAACTTGCATTCAGTACACTCCAGTGGGATTTGAAAAAACTATAATCTCCATATCATCTTCCAGGTTTGCTTGTAAAAAACTCATTTTTTTTGTTGGACAAACACACAATACCATAGCAATATGTTCTTCTGAGGCAATATTATTGCAATATGTACTTTTGAGACATTGAGATTTTGTTAAATTGCATAATTCATTCATTCTATGTGCATTTCAAGCTTCTTTATTTACTTATAATTGTTTGCCTATTCTTTTGGAATGAAATTCTGTCTTGTCTGTTTGATTCAGCAATTGTCCGTTGACCTAAATTGGACCAAACATAGTGCAACTTGAAAGTAAATAACTGGTATATGAAAGTAGAATACCAACTAGAAGGCATGGCATTGACACCACCTTTTTGTGAATAACACATAGAATTACACCAAAACACTCTTTTATTACCTTAATATCTTCAGCCATTCTCTCACTTGTAGTAAGTTGAACGCCACGTTTTATAGCAACCTTTGCAATTGAACTTCTTTGCCACAGCTTAACCATGGCTGATGCCAAACCTTGGTGCTGCCTGCTTCTACCTGAATACTTGAACTACATAATATTTAGAGTAAATTTTGAGACAGCCAAACGACATAAATAAGTCCAGCGATGCCTACCTAAAGCAAAATGTGGAGGTAGAACTCTGGCAAGCCTTCTTAAAGCAGTTGCTTCTTTTGTCCCAAGAGTAGATCTCACTCCATATGGAAGAATTCTGAAAGGAGGTTGATATCCAGCGACTATACCTGGAAGTAAATCTGCATCTACAGGAAGTGGATCGGATCCTGGCCAATCTGTATACCTAGGCCCCAAGCCATCTAACAGTTTGTCTACTTCATCTTCATAGTTCACTTCTTGTTGTCTAACGATATTTTTGTTCTCTTCAGAAGTATCTGCAGAGTCTGATTGGATGGAATCCAAATCATTGCAAGGACTGCTTTCTGAAGGACTTTGATTATTTTCGTCATCAACTATTCGAGAGTTCTTATGACGAATCTCATCTCTTCTCATGATCCTCTTCTTAATTCGCTCAGATGAAGTCTCATAACTGACACCTCTGTAAAGCGCCACAGAAGTGCCAGATCTCCAAATCACCAATCCACCAGTTTTCCTCTGAATAGTGGGAAAAATGAATCAGCGGAGGCTAAAAGCTAACAAAGACAATATTCATTGTGAATTATATAAAACCATAATGCTTCAAAATCTGAACTCTTTGCTCATCAAGAGACCGCTAATATTGTCAATATATACAGGAGTTTTAATCTCTAAGATGCTGCAAAATTAAAGAGAGCCATCCATAAAGGCTCTAACAAGAATGCTTCCACACATGTTGCTCCGAGGAAAATCAATACAAGATAAAAAACTATGATTAAGCAAAGTGGATAGAAGATAAATCAAATAACTAAACATGGCTATCTAGTATGCTTAGTATGGTATAGCCTTTGAACTGTATAGCAAAAACTTAAAATACACTTGAAATATTTCCTTTTCCCCTTTACTAAAACCAAAAAGCATCCTCAATTTGCTCAGTACCAGGAGAAAAGGGTGGAATTTTGTGCCCGTGGTTTACACTTCATTTGAGACAGGAAAATATGAGCTAAATGCTCCAAAAAGAACAGACTAGCAAAACATCACAGACAAACTGAAGCAAATAACACTTATAACAAGAAGTATATAAGAAAAGTTTAATAAAAAGCTCTGTGGGTTACCTCTAGAATCTCGTGCATTCTCTTCATATTTAGTGCAGGAGCACCTTCCACTTTCAACCTGACAACCTCGGATGTATTCCACTTCTCACGAATGGTTTCTACAACTTGCTGTGTAACACCAGCACCGGTAATTCTAGTCTTATTCTTTATCCTAAGAGCCAAATTTGTCAACCTTCTGAGCTCAGAAGCAGGAAGTGTCAGCTCAGCTAAATGAGTCCTACTCCTACTACTCATTGAACTACTTTCTTCTTTCTTCACCAATGGCTTTTCCCATGGAAATTTAACCACCCCATCTTTGGCAATCACATTCTCATCCCCAAATGGAAATTCTTCAGAAAACCCACCTCTTACATTTGGCAATATTCCTTCTTCAACAAAAAATATATCCTCAATAGACCCTTTCTCAACATCTCTTTTTACCTTCCTCTCGTTCTCTGTAGCCTCATCAGAATATCCAAATTTCTTCAACTTCTCGACAATTCTATCCATTGTACTGCCACTAGTACTTTCTTCACAATCAGAACCAGATGTATCCCCATTACTATTCCTATAATTCAACACAATTTGGGGCTTTTTCAGCTTAACTTCGTCACGGGTTTCATTCCATTTACCTAACCAAGAACTACTAAGCACACTAGTACCACTATCTTTGGACTTCAAATTGCGTGATATTGTAGCCAAATACCATCTTTTACTACAATTTTTCACCACAAAATTTGATCTTTTTGGTGGGGTTTTCATAAAAATACAATCTTGATTGACAACATCATGTGAAGTTCCATTCCATTTACCTAACCAAGAACTACTCAATACACTAGTACCACTATCTTTGGCCAAATTCCATCTTTTGCTACTATTTTTCACCAAAAAAATTGATCTTTTTGGTGAATTTTTCTTAAAAATACAGTCTTGATTGAAAACATCAAGTGGGGTAACCACAAAATTTGATCTTTTTTGTGGGTTTTTCATAAAAATGCAATCTTGATTGAAAACACCATGTGGGGTATGAAAAAAAATTGGTTTCTTGAAGGGAGTGGATGAAGTGTACCTGAGGAATGATAGCCTTGTGGTTCTTGGGTATAGTTGGTGGCTTGGAACAAGTGCCATGCTCAAATTATATGCATGTGCATACATATAGATACACCAAAATGCATATGTATATGTTAAAGAGGAGCAGAATGGAAGGGGGGAAATTGAGAAACAAAGAAAATGGAAGTGAATATAGCAGGAGAGTGTGAGGGTTTTGTGTGGGGTTTGTTTTCTCCTTCAAAACATCATCTAAAAGGAGACTGATTGTGACAAACAAGATTTTTATACTTATTGGGTGTGTTTTCTAGGAAGGAAAATGTTTTTGTAGGAAAATATAAGTGGTTTCGGAGAATTTCAATAGCTTAATTGGTCGGATATATAAATTTTTAATTTATTGATGATGATTTTAATTTTCGACCTTATAATTCTTTCTCTCAATTTTCTTTCCCCTACTTCTAATTTGAAAAAGAAAAGGGTGACTAAATGATTCTTACTGGTTTTAGTATATTTAATACATAATTAAAAAGTATTAGTATTTAAAAATATTTATATATAATCTAGGCATACAATATGTTATATGAGAGGTAAGAATTGGGTGGGGATGAGGGTAGCCGGTAGGGATAGGGGCTATGGAGTGAGAATGAAGATGAGATGTGCTAGAGAATTGAAAGAGATAATCATAAATATTTTGCCTAGAAAAAAATTAGAAAACATTGGTTAAAGCCTTGGGCAGAATGCCACAAGGTCCCTGGATCGATTCCCAGGGCCACTGCTGTATTACCCGGTCGTGCGGCAGGGCCCCGTGGAATAATAGTCGGGTCCGCAAAGCGGGCACCGGATATCACGGTTATCAAAAAAAAAAAAATTAGAAAACATTTTTCATGTTTTTCCTTACTGAACACACCCATTGTGTTATTTTTTTATTTTTTTTTTGATAACTAACTGTATTTATTAATCACAAATGAGAGAATTACATCGTCATTCTAATTTCTACACAATCTACTAGCTAGGAAGAAACACTAAAACATCAACAAATCTAAATTAGTAACTAAAACATAGTTTATTGAAGCTTGTCTCAGATGGGCAACGGTGCCCTCATATTGCACATAAAGGCAATATCTTTAGCTAGTTATTTTCAGTTTTTGCTTCTTTTTTTTTTCCTCAAAAGTTCTTTGATTCCTCTTAAGCCATAGCACATGAGTACACTCAACATAACATTTTGAACAATCTAGCTTTATGAGAGTTGCCTTTAGAGTTTATGATTGCTCAATTCAGATGTTGTCTTCATGTAGTTGATAACTTGATATAGAATCTGACTAATTCAGTCAAAAAAGAAGTTTTCTCCATGAGGCTCTAGTGAGTTCACATTGAACAAAAGTATGGTCTCTTGATTCCAATCTTGATTGTCAGAATTTGCAGGCTGGAGCCATTGTCAATCCCCACTTAAATAATTTATTTGTGATCAAAAGTCTGTCTTGAACTTGCATCCATAATGTAAAAAATTGTTTTTGGTCTAGCTGTATTGTCACATATCATGCATTTTCAGTCAATTCGGGGTCTGTTTCCAACTAACTTCAAGTATAATTGCTTAATAGAGATTATTTACTCATCACTTACCTAAGCTTGTTCTAAGGTGACTTTTGTTGTTATAACTCTTCACCATTTGAGAAATTTGTCGTGGGAAAGGTGCCATGACAGGATGTTGATTTTTTAAAATAAAAGGCATGAATCCACCGAATTTCACAATTTGTCAGTCTTGTGAGCAACGTCCCAATATACTTTGACAATGACTGCCTTGTTCATTGTGTTATTTTCTTATTATTATTTTTTGGCCTTTTTCTTCGTAAGTCAAGTGATACAAATTGTAAACACATACACAAAAAAAGAAGATAAATATTTACCCATACTATAGTTAAGTGAATTAATGAGGTAATAACATTTATTAATTAATTATAATTAAATGATAATTATATATATTGAAATACATTTTATGTGTTTATTAATTTTGTGTAAATACTACCAGGACAAGTATTTATCAACTAGATAGATTATAACAAAGTGACCTTGACTTTTAATTATGTGTTCTTAAATAAATTTGGCAATAATAAAAATCATTCGCACTAACAAATTCATTTTTTATCTAATAATTATTTTACCTGCTTTGAACGTTAAGATAAAGTTTAGGTAATCTTTTGTAAATTCCATTCAAAGTTATACTTTTTCCTTTTCAAGCTACACGTACAAGAGCAATTGAGGTTGAAAAATTAATCATATCAAGTCAAAATTCTTCATATAGTCAATAGTTTATTATATTACCTCAAATATAGAATGTTAGTGGATTTTTTTACATAATACATAATAATTGAATGGCTAACAATTAATAATTTATCAGATGTGATTAACAATAAGAGGAATTAAGAATGCACATGTGAATTATTAAAAGTTAAATATGCGTAGCTGAAAAACATAATAATTGAAATCAAAATTTATTGACATTTAGGAGTAAAAATGATAACTCCCCTACAATATCAATATCAAAAAGAAAAAAATATTTAGATCAAAACCTTTTACTTGTAATTTAATTTAGTTGTTGGTATTTAAATTTTAATATATCTAACTACAAATATTCCTCATATATTTCAAAAGTAAACACATAATAATCAAATAAAATGAAAATATTATTTAAATTACTCCCTCTGTTTAAAAAAGAATGACCTTTTTTGACTTGACACGAAGTTTAAGAAAATAAATAAAACTTTTGGATCTGGTGGTCTTAAATTAAAATTATGTCAAATATAACACGAAAAGTTGAAATTAAAGTGTTGCAAAAAAAGTAAAGAATAATTTTTTTAAAATGGACTAAAAAGATTAACCATTCTTTAAGAAATGGAGGGAGTAATATTTATACAATTTCTTTTATAGTATAAGAGATGTAAATGTTTCTTTTCTAAAACAAAGAGAATGTATTTGTAACCAAGTCCATATTGCAGGGGTGTTTAATGCAATTTATCCTAAAACTTGGCAGTATTCTACTTATATTTGAAAAACAAGAGAGGTTACAGAGTTTGCAAATGGCAGATATGGACAGTAGTACTCACTAATCAGATCCTTGTAATACCCCCCCACCCCCCCAAATCCTCAAGTTGCTATATAACCCACTTTTCATCTCTATAACTCCTTTTCACTTCCCCAATAGTTTACATAAACTCCTCCACACAAAAAAGCTAGTGCAAAGGTTTCATCTTTACAGGTAAGAATTTTATACCAATCTTTATTTATTAATGAAATTATATTCTGTTGCTTTCTGTTGATTATTGATGGATTTTGGATGACGGGTTTTTGTTTTTAGTCCATTTGAATGGATGTGTTTTTGGAATTCTGTGTTTTGCTGCTTCCATTTGAGAGGTTTAATGGTTGATTCTTGAATTTCAGACTAATCTTTGGTTATCAATGAAACTTTATTCTGTTGATTTTTTTGTAGTTTTTGGATGGTGGGTTTTTGGAATTCTGTGTTTTGCTGCTTCCATTTGAGAGGTTGAATGGTTGAGTCTTGAATTTTATACTAATCTTGGGTTATTCATGAAATTATATTCTGTAGTTTTCTGTTGATTTTTTGTAGTTTTTGAATGATGGGTTTTTGTTTTTAATCCATTTATATATCTCCCCTCTTAGTGCAAAGTTTTCTTCTTTCCAGGAAAGAATTTTATGCTTATCTTTTTTTATCAATGAAATTATGTTCTGTTGATTTTGGATGGATTTTGGATGATGGGTTTATGTTTTTAGTCCATTCGAAATGATGTGCTTTTGGAATTTTGTGTTTTGCTGCTTCCCTTTGAAATGTTTAATGGCTGAGTCTTGAATTACCCTGGATTAAGGTAGCTGCTGTTCTGTAGCTTTTTGTTGATTTTTTGTAGTTTATGAACGATGGATTTCTGTTTTTAAACCATTTGAAAAGATGTGATTTTGGAATTCTGAGTTTTGCTTCTTCCCTTTGAAAGGTTTAATAGTTGATTCTTGAATTACCTGGATTAATGTAGCTGTTATACTCTTTTCGTCATTGGAATTTCTTATGGATGTATTCCTCATGGGGTTTGATTCAATGGAAAATGTAGTACAACACAGGATATGTCATAGACACTAGAGGTAGATCCAGGATTTAAAGTTTATGGGTTCACATATTAAGTGAATTTTTTATATATAGGGTATGTACAAATGCTATTGGGTTAGTTAAGACACATGTCATGAGTTTGATTCTTGTAGGTGAACCAAATATGATATTTAGTTAGAGAAGGATGGAGGGGTGTCCCTATTATCCATGGAGCATCCAAACTGAAAACACTGGATTTATCGGCTATAAAAAATAATCTGTGGATGACTGGTGCAATTTCCATGATATTCCATCAACCCAAGGTTAGGAATAAACGAAGAGATCTCCGAATTAATGTCGTGTGTTCTAATTTACTAAAGTAGTTTCTTAAATAATTCCAATTCCAATTCCAATTATCATGTCTGATGGGATTGTCAAATTACGTCGAATTGGTTGGCGAAAAAATGAAACGTAGAAACTAAGTTGGGATGGAGAATCATTCGGATGCAAGGCTAAGTGGTCCTTAGTTAAATTTCTGTTTAAAGTTTTAGGACGTCGTTTTACTTGATAAAGTTTAATATGAATATGTAGTCTGTGACTGTAGGAGTGTTACTAATGTGTTGTAACTCTGCATTTATGTGTTCTGCTTCTGTCATCGAAGTATTTAAAGGGAGCAAAGTATACAAAAGAAAATGACAGGTTTATTACGCAGAAGATGTTGTCTCTCCAATTTTACCAGAGAACAATAAGGATATGTAAATTACATCCTTCAAACAAGGTACTGATCAAAATACCAAATAAAAAAAAAAAAGAAAAAAAGAAATCTAATAGGCGATATTACATTCAGTGATGAAACACATGATGTTGTCATGGAAGTGAGGCTTGATACACAGGTCATCCAAAAGAGATGGAGTTTCAAGTATATTGGGTCCATCAACCAAGGAAATGGGGATTGACGATGATGTCACATACCGTATTGATGCAGGGCGGACGAAATGGAGGCTTGCATCCAGGGTCTTGTATGATAACAAAGTGCTACTAAAACTTAAAGACAAGTTCTACATGGTGGTGGTTAGACCAACTACAGGGTGAAGTGTTGGCCAGTCAAGAACTCTCACATTTGGAAGATGAAAGTTGTTGAAATGAGGATGCTGCGATGGATGTAAGGGCATGCTAAAAAGGATAGAATTAGAAATGAAGATATTTGAGGCATGTTTGGAGTGACTTCGGTGGCGAACAAGATGCGGGAAACAAGACTGAGATGGTTTGGACACGTGAAGAAGAGATGCACGGATGTCCCAGTGTAGAGGTGTGAGAGGTTGGCAATGGATGGTTTCAGAAGAGGTAGAGATGGGCTGAAGAAGTATTGAGGAGTAGTGAGATCTCGAAGTTATCTCCAATTTCTTACATCTTCCATTTGAAGATTTTTTTTGTGTTTTTTTTGATTATTTTTGTCTCAAAGTATCCATACCCTCTCCATAGTAGTAGGGTACTCTGGAGAAATAGGTTTACTCATTTCTTTCCTTAACCACTATTTTCTTTCTCTTTTCATCATCATATTCATTATCTTTCATCATCCATTCGTAGATTGGTTATCTTTCTTAACCGGCAGAAAAATGGTAGAAATTCATTATGTTAAATATGGGTCTTGTTGAGCAACAATTATAGCTTTAACCTACATAATTTATGGTGGGCTTAATTAAGCAGGTTTGGTGAGGAAAATATGTATGTCACACCCCAAATCCACGTGACTGGCATCCGACACACTACCCGACCCGAGCGAACCAAAGCCATATGATACCCCCCGAACATATGCATTAAAACCAACCGGGGGAGTCATTTGAAAATTTTATTCATTTTTAAAACAATCATGAAACATTTTCTACTTCAAAAATCATACATTAATCGTTTCATAAAAATAAAAGGGCAGCTCGGGGCACTAATGCTCCCGCTATGAGCGGGGTCCGGGGAAGGGCTTGACCACAAGGTTTTATTGTACTCATCCACACCTTACATTTCTGCAAGGGATTGTTATCAGGGGTTGAACCCGTGACCTCCTGATCATATGACAACAACTTTACCAACTACTCCAAGGCTATAATAAACTCAAAATAAAAGAAATGTGTTTCCATGTACGTCATGTACACTCCCATTATTACAATCCACGACTCGTGAACCTTACCGTAATTCCTGACCCAAAAGTGTACCTTTGCGGATCATGTTCCACGAGTAACCGAACGATCCGTGCTTTAGTTCATGGATCATGAAGTTGCTCGTGGAAACCTGGAACAAAAAGGCCAAAAGATCATTTATCCACGAGCCATGGTACGAATAATGATTCTTATTCACAATTCGTGGCTTGCTTGTCGTGGATCCCAGGTAAGTTCTCAAAATTCCCACTTGTAAAATGCTATCACGACTTGTGGTCTCAAACCACTAGTCGTAAAGTCGTGGTCTGCTGGAGTAGAATTTTAATAAAAAGTTCCGACTTGACCCGGTTTTCTTTTCCAGTTTCCTACTACCCGATAGAGTCTAAGTAAAATAAAACATGTTGTTCACTCCCTCTGTTACTTTCAAACTTCAAATCCACTATAACCCAACACAACCATTTTGTGGAGCCTCTACTATATAACAAAATAGAATTTACTTGGACAATTCCCAACTAAAGAAAAGAAGAAGAACATACTAGCTACCACAAAATAAAAGTGGTGTCTCAATAAACCTTAGGAAGAAAGTCACAATAGCCCTATCCACTAATCACGTACCACACCTCTTCCTGAAATATGTAAAATATAGAGGGTTCAAAGAGGGTTGAGTACGTGGTCTCACGCTATCATGACCATCTCAAAATTCCCACTCATAAAAAGCTATCACGACTCGTGGTCTCAAACCACTAGTCGTAGAACGAGTCGTGGTCGGCTTGATCAAAAT
The DNA here is from genome assembly GCA_031232105.1 of Capsicum rhomboideum. NCBI lineage: Eukaryota > Viridiplantae > Streptophyta > Magnoliopsida > Solanales > Solanaceae > Capsicum > Capsicum rhomboideum. The sequence goes on from CP124711.1 coordinate 9,047,001, forward strand.
TTTAATAAAAAGTTCCGTTTGACCTGGTTTTCTTTTCCCCTTTTGCCCGATAACCCTAACCTAATACCCAATGGAGTCTAAGTAAAATAAAACATATTGTTCCCTCCCACCATCACTTTCAAACTTCAAATCCACTATAACCCAACATAACTATTTATGGAACCTTTGTATAACAAATAAAATTTAACTCTTTGGATGATTCCCAACTAAAGAAAAGGAGAAGAACGTACTAGCTACCACGAAATAAAAGTGGTGTCTCAATAAACCTTAGGAAGAAAGTCACACAAGCCTTATCTGCTAATCACGTGCCACACCTCTTCCTAAATATGGAAAATAGAGGGGTTCAAAGAGGGTTGAGTACACAATCGCATTACTCAATAAGCATCATTGACTCTCTCTCGCTCAAAGTTAGGAAAAGACTTTATTAGGAAATCAATGCTAGTATCACTTAATGGAAAACATAATGCATAATATTAAATCACAATTTAAACTTTGAATTTAAAAGTCGAGTGTAACTCCATTTCAAAATCTTATGAACCTTCAATAATAAATGCACAACTCATGCTCAAACATGATTTAAATAAAATCAAAAATTTTCATTTCAATTGAATTGACTCTTTGAAATCACTTTTGGCTCCTTAGGGCTAATTGTATTCAAATCCTTTATTTACATTTCACCGGGAGTACTATACCGACACTGACATAAATAGAAACAACACTTGGTGATCAACCTAGTCACAAGTATTTGACCCTTACTTGTTCGAACGGCTTCCCGTAGTGTCGTACTAGTCGACTTAACCTCATTACATCAAGTAATGATCATTTGCCCTCTCAAAGGGAGATGTTAATCCCAGAAACCTTGGCCTAGCCTTGGAATGTGTCCCTACATCGTCACGTGTAGTTCCAGGGTAAGGAATATAACGTTCGAACCAATCTCGGTGGTTTCCACTAGTAACTCCCAAATCATTTGACATTTCCTAAAAAATAGATTCATAGCCTAAAAACCTCAAAGAAATCTATTTTTATCAGATCACAGTGTCCATAGCCAATACAAGCCATTTGGAAAAAAAAAATATAAAACCTTTTCTCAAATATATTGCAATATTCATCAAAAGAGAATTTAAGACTTGAAGTATTCAATAAGTGTTATTTCAAACCATTTAGCTCTTAAAGCATAAATACAAATGAGTAAAAATCACTTGAACCAAATAGCACTTTAATGTAATACCTTATCAAAACAAATTTCAAAATCTGTATTTAAATTCCTTTTTCGTGCCTCTAGCATCGATGCAAGTTTTCTTTTATAAACTTATAACATTGTATTTCAAGTACCCTTTCTATAATTAGCTTCAAGGACAATTCATTTATGCAATGGTACTACATATGCAATTCAATTATAAAACATGGAGATACCTGTATTCATTTTAATTCAAGAAATTACCTTATTGAAGAAAACCCTATAAATCCTCTTCTTGAAGTTCTTGGTTGAATCCTTGAAATAAAAGCTAAGGTGATTCACATATCCTTGCGGTTGTGCATTTTAATTTGCAAGAGAACTTCAATTGGTCAAAACTTCCATTCGACATTGCATAAGAGATACACACCCTGTTTCTATGTTGTTCTCAAAGCAAAATGACCGAGCAAAGGTTGATTTCTCTTTCCATGGATAAACATTTAGGATCCTTGAGATTGGTTGCAAAATCTCTGATATATTCCCCACAATTTACACCCCACACAACTTTAGTAGGAAGGAGAAGAAAGTTGCTCATTGTAATTCATCTAAAATAACCAAGAATGATTGGTCTTTTAAGTGTAAAGTCTTATCTTTGACCCTTTAAGGCTCAGATATAAATGCTTGGCTCTTTTTCTATGGAAATCACGTGCCAAGCTCTTGTGTACTTAGTTATCTCTATTTTTTTTTTTTTTTATCAATATTACACTTTTTAAAGTGTTTAATACGCTTCCAAAATACGCTTCCAAACCTTGATTTTGTACATCATACCATTTTCCAATTAATTCACCAACTTAACTTAGCCTTAGGCTCTCCTTAGACCCTAAATCATTTGTAGTACATCTCCTATACTTATCATCATGTCCACACTCCACATGATATCCTTCATAACGTTTGCCCTTGTTCACATGCAAGTTAAGGTAGTTAGCATGCGTAGAACTTCTTAATAGCCTTTAGACATATCAAAATTTTCCAAGGTGCTACAATGTGAAACTATAGAGAGTTGGAATTCTATCAGGCTAGAGTTCTTCTTCTTCTTCTTCTCCTTAGACCCTAAATCATTTGTAGTACAACTCCTATACTTATCATCATGTCCACATGATATCCTTCATATCGTTTGCCCTTGTTCACATGCAAGTTAAGGTAGTTAGCACACGTAGAATTTCTTAATGGTCTTTAGACATCTCAAAATTTTCCGGGGTGCTACAATGTAAAACTATAGAGAGTTGGAATTCTATTAGGCTAGAGTTCTTCTTCTTCTTCTTCTTCTTCTCCTTAGACCCTAAATCATTTGTAGTACATCTCCTATACTTATCATCAAGTCCACATGATATCCTTCATATCGTTTGCCCTTGTTCACAGGCAAGTTAAGGTAGTTGGCACGCGTAGAACTTCTTAATGGCCTTTAGACATCTCAAAATTTTCTGGGGTGCTTCAATGTATAACTATAGTGAGTTGGAATTCTATCAGGCTAGAGTTCTTCTTCTTCTTCTTGGACAGAAGATAATACCTGCCGTGTAGCACCAAGGATTGACAAATTCTTGTCTGCCAAGTGGGGTAATCTCTTTGGTGTAATGAAACAATTTATTCTCCTACGCATTGTCTTGGATCACAGTCCACTATTTCTTGAGTGTGGGCATTGGACTACTACTATCTCCTATTTTAAGTTCGAAAATATGTGGTACGAACATTCTGAGTATGGGGGAATGGATAGCAACTGGTGGAGTTCTTTCAAATACTTGGCAGCCCTGATTTTATTTTTGGAAAGAAACTTAAGTTATAAGAATGGAACAAATCCTCTTTTTGGACGTTTGCAGAATAGAAAATTGTCTATTCTGAATAGGATTCTGGAAACTGACCAGTATGCTGAGGAAACACCGCCCTTTGATGACCTACTTCTTTCCAAAGCAAGCTTACAAATGGAGTTTGAGAAGATTTTTATAAATTGGAAGAAATTTCACGGAGACAGAAGTCTAGATGCCTCTGGTTGAGGCAAGGAGATAACAACACTGTGTTTTCCACAAAATGGCCGATTCTCACAGGAGATTCAATCAAATTGCCAAGCTAGAAGTTGGGGGTATTATCATTGATAACATGGATATCATTTCTAATGAGATTCGTAGTTTTTATGAATCATTATACAAAGAGAATGAGACTTGAAGGCCAGAATGGGATTACACAAATGTTCCCTGCATAACGAGTGAGGAAAAATAAGGGCTACATCGTCCATTTCATAAAGAGAAAATTCTTGAGGTAATAAAAAGTTGTGAAAGCGACAGAGCTCGCGGTCCGGATGGGTTCTCCATGGGTTTCTAGAAAAAGTGTTTTGGAGTATTAAAAGTGGATCTGCTGAATGCTTTTAAAACTTCAATGCTTCTCATATTGCTTCTTATCCCCTAGATGATTGGTGCGAAGGAGCTTAAAGATTACAGACCTATCAGTTTGATTGATAGTTTCTATAAGATTCTCTCCAAAGATTTGGCAGGTAACTTTAAAAAGTGCTTCGCAGTCTAGTTAGTGCTTCTTAAACAAGTTTTCTTAGCGACAGAAACATCACAAATGCGGCATTGATTGCTAATGAATGTTTGGATTCGAGAATGAAGTTTGGAAAGTCGGGAATCCTTTGCAAGTTAGAGTGTTAGACATTGAAAAAGCATTTGATCCTGTCAATTGGGGATTCTTACTGAACCTATTAAGGCAGATGGGTTTCAGCCGCAAATGGATTAATTGGATCAAATTTTGTCTCTCTTTAGTAAAATTCTCAGCTCTCATCAATGGTAGCCCCTAAGGTTTCTTCTATTCACAAGAGGACTTAAACAAGGAGATCCTCTTTCTAAGGGGATCCTCTTTCTCCTTTTCTCTCTATTCTTGTCATGGAGGGCCTCAACAAGATGCTATAAACAAATTGGATCTCAGGTTTTCATGCGGACCACAGAGGCATCGACAATCTCAAAGTCATCCATATTTTATATGCAGATGACACTTTGATCATGTGTGATGCTAAGGAACATCAGGTTTTAATTTGAGGATGATCCTAACCTTTTTTGAAGTTGTCTCGGAGTTACACATCTACTTCATCAAAAGTTCTCTCTTTCCGGTTAATGATGTGCCAAATATAAGTTAGCCTACCAATATTTTGCAGCGCAACATTGGAAGGCTTCCTACTAAGTATTTGTGCTTACCTCTGGGAGACAAATATAAATCAGTGACAATTTGGAATGAGGTAACTGAGAAGATGGAAAAGAAGTTGGCAAACTGGAAGAGACAATATCTTTCATTAGGGGAGAGTCGCTTTGATCAACAGTGAGCTCAGTGCACTTCCTACTTACACCATGCCTCTTTTTCCGGCTCCTTCCTCATTTCTGGAAAAGATTGGACGGACTGAGATTTGAGACGAAACTTTCTTTGGCAAAGAAATAAACAATCTAATCCTTTCCGCCTTGTGAATTGGAAAGCAGTCACCCAGGACAAAGGAAAGGCCGTCTTGGTATTAAAAACTTAAAGAGTCATAACAATAGCATGTTGATGAAATGACATTGGCGATTCAACAAGGAGGTAGATGCACTTTGGAGGAGGGTTTTGGTGGAAAATTCACACTTGAGAGTCCCTGGATTAAGGTACTGGATTATGGAAGCATATCCTTGGCTATTGGAACAAATTCAAGTCAAATATGGGCTTTATTCTTGATAATGGGAGGAAATCAGATTTTGGGAAGACGCATGGTTGGGTCATGCTCCCCTAAAAGACCAATTCATGGATATCTTCAACTTATCTTCTCAACAAAATGGAGAAATTGCAGTATTCTGGTCTACACAAGGATAAAATCTTTTTCTTAGAAGGAATATTAATGATTGTTAAGTGGAAAGACTATGCCTATTGCTCCAGAGGTTGAGCAACATAACATTGGACCACAAGAAAACAGACTCCATTTTTCTAAGGAGGCTTGTCTCACACAATCGAATCTACAAAAGAGGGTGATTCGATTGTGCAGAAGATGTCCACTATGTGAAGAGCATTCGGAAGAAGTTCACCTCTTCCTGCATTGTAGGTCATTAGCCAGCTACGGGACACGTTTTTTGTAATTCTAGGCATAAGTTGAACTGTGGCTAATTCCATGATTGAGTTCTTGGTAGTCTGGAACTGAGAGGGGCTTAGTAAGAAATCCCTAAAAACTTGGAACACCATATCTCAGGTCATTAGGTGGACCATCGACTCAAAAGAAACAATATAATTTTTGAAGGCAAAAAGAGTAACGTTCACAACCTTAAACGAGGATGCCTCTTTGGTTGTCTTTTGGTGCAATCTGGTTATTGTATATGGGATAGATGGAATGATAAACACAATATAGTGATTGCACAACCTGTAATTAAGCCTATTGCACTGGCTTAGTGCACAGATTTATAAAAACTGTAATTACTTATCAAAAGAAAGAACTGAGAAGGGATAGGTCACAAAGACCATTGGTGGCCACTTTATATGTTGGTGAGGCTGAGGCATGAAAACAGTGGCAGCTTTTTCTAGTTCAGCTGTGAGGTCCAAAAGACCTAGAATCTGGTAATAGTAACACTAAGGAACTCTTATTTTAGAAGCGCCAAAAGATCTCTCAGCAATTGACGTTAAGCAGAATTTTCTGCTCCACTCCAGTGAGCTATGTTTACCCGGCCGTCTGCTGCTTTATTTGCTTGTATCTAACCATGCTGTATTTTGCATTCCCAATCTCTATTGAGCAGAGTCCCATTGTCTTCAAGACTTCCCTTTTATTGGTAAATTAAGTATTATTGAATAAGAAGCAGCATAAAGAAAATGCTGTTACAGATGACATCCAAAAAGGAGTAAGGACTTTACAAAAGGTGTAGTGAACTAATGAAATCAATCATGGAAATCAATAAGGCTTCAAGTAAAGCTTCTGTTTGAAGCCTCTTTTGAGCACGCTGGTTGGGTGATTGGTGTCTCATTCATGCAAGATTCTTATTCAACAGTTAGATTAGTTCCTATATCTTATTTATGTCTCTATACTGCAATCTGCAGTTCTATATATTTTAAGGAGTTGTTTGGTTCAGAGACAAGTTATGCATGGATTGGTAATGTGTGGATTGTAATATAGATATTAGTAAGACATGGATTAGTGCTCATCGTATTTTCATCAGTCGAATCGTTTTAATAATAGTTGTGCCCATTGTATTAGTTAACTATTTTCATCGTGTGATCACCAGTAGAGTCGTTTTAATAATAGTTGTGCCCATACTATTAGTTAACTACAGTGTTATCTTAGGTAATTGTTGGATCAAATACATGATTAAGGCATTGGGTTATGCACTAGGCAACTCTATCTGTTGGTCTTGGATTTCCCTTCTGTGCTATTAGGTATTGATCTGCATTTTATCTTTTTAATCTTTTCCAGTTTTCATGGACATGGTGCGTTTATTGATTCAAGCTAACAAATATGTATAATTTACTTATCTCAGAGAGAGCCTGGGGCTCGATTTATTCTACAGATAATCTCTTCCCTGAGCAACTGTCCATTCACATCATTTTAGATATGATTCTGTTTGGTGCGCCCATACCTGGGGATGCAGGAGCACAAAATTGTTTAAAGCAGAGTAAAAAGGGAAAACATGAGGATGTGGTTGATTTATTGTAGCATTGACTCTGTCCAAGTTATCTTATTTTATTTTGAAATGTAGGGACTCAATGCTGTGCGACGCTGGAGCTTGCTTATATGTGTGTGTTCCCGTGGAAGAAATAAAAGAAAGTGGTGAACGCCCTGGAAGTATTGTCATCAGGCATTTTTTTAACCAGCTCACATTTATTTGCGCTACCGAAGATTATGGATACTTTCTCAAAGTAACAAAAGTGAAGAGCGTAGGCAAAGGAAAGTTGTCAAAATCATCGACATACCTCATCTTCCCTGTAACTTTCTTCTGTCGTACCTTCTTACCTAAAACCGGGGAAGTCTTGGTTGGTATTGTCATCAAGGTTTGCATGCAAGGAGTCTTTCTGAAATGTGGACCTATGAACTCTATCTATCTCGGTCTTCGCAAGATGCCAAATTACAACTATGTTTCAGGTGAAAACCCTTTCTTCTTATCCGATGATCAGTCGAGGATTGAGAACAACGTGGCTGTCCGATTTGTTGTGTTCGCTGTGAGATGGAGTACAACCGATGTTAGGAAATTCGACCTTCTTGCAAGCATAGATGGTGATTCCCTTGGGCCAGTTTCACTGAATGGATTTGATGGACTGGAGCTGTAAAATTCTTAGTAGGAAAGGAAAAGAAAAGTGCATTGTTAGAGTATAATTTCTCTTACCAAATCAAAAAATAGGAAAAGAAAGAGTATATGTTGGTTTACGTATATAGGCTGTGAAATGAGTTATCTGTGAAATTATTACTGTAAATGGTTGTGTTACAGCTTTTGCGGGATAATGTGTTTGGAGAAGTGAAAATGGCTGAATACAAATTTAGAACTTTACAATTGGTGCTGGAGTTGAAACAGTGAAATCTGAACCTTTGAACAGTTTTTCATGTTCTTCAGTGTTTCTATCAGAAGCTTTGTAGAAACAATTTATGTTTTGTCTAGATTTCCTTTTTTTGGGTTTGCTTGTGACTCCGAAGGGGAGCCTTGGAGTAACCGGTAAAGTTGTTTCCATGTGACCTAGAGTTTACGGATTCAAGTCGTGGAAACAACCTCTTGCAGAAATGCAAGGTAAGACTGCGTGCAATAAAATCTTGCGGTTTGGCTCTTCCCCGGACCCCGCGCATAGCGGAAGTTGTGGTGCACCGGACTGTCCTTTTTGTGATGTGTTTGTGATCCGGCCTTTCCTTGAACCCCATGCATAGTGGGAGCTTTAGTGCACCGGTCTGCTCTTTTAAAAACATTGGTTTTAAATTATTATTTTTTAAAAAAGTTTTCTGGGATGGATTATGAGTTTGTTTTTAGAGAAGCGTCTTGTCTTCTTAGCCAAACAGATATGGTAAATGCAAATATTGTCTTTAAATTTGAAGATGGGTTAATGAAAATTGTTTTGTCATTTTCAATGTGTTAAATGTGTGTAATTTATCAAAATTTAAATATAGTACTCCCGTAGTAATTAAATATTATGTCCACAAAGTGCTTGATAAATTTTAATTTACATGATGTATATTTAATGAAACACACTTTAAGAGAATATAGGTGGAGGTGGTTGGTAATGATGGTTGGTGTATGATTGTGATGTGTTGGCGATTAGTTATACATGGGCGATGGTGATTGTGGAGGAATTTTGATGATCATGCGTTGTTCACGGTGCGGTGATTGTATGATGGGTTTGACATTGATAGTTGCATAGTGATGGTTGATAATAGTGATTGTATGGTGATAATAAAGTATAAACAAAGTGGTGGTAAAATATCACATACAAATGAAGATTATCTACTATATCGTTATGGATTAGAGAATTTTGGCTTAAGTCATTCACGACCTCTTAAAGTTGTTTGAAAAATTCATTGACACCTTAACTAGGACTAGTACCTATTGAACACTTTGACCAGTTAGAAAATTGTTCCTATTAGACATTTTTTGATAATCAGCAACAAATATGAAGTGTGTGAGATACACTTGCGGTGACATGGCAAAAATGGCTAATTAAAAGGTGACACATGGCATTGGGGCCCAAAATAATTATTAAAAAATAAAGCAAAAACTGAAAACTAAATTGTTCCACCAAACCCCCCCCCCCCCCCCCTCTTCATCTTCTTCCTCATTTTTGTTTAAGAGCTTAAATCTTCTCCATTTTTAAAATATTTTTTGGATCTGTTTTGTTCTTAGTTTTGAATTTTATTTATGTTTGGGTTTGATTTCGTAGTAGAAACGGAGAAGGGAGAGAGGTGATAGCGACGAGCCGACAATTTCATTATTTTCGACGAACAAGCTAAGGCCACAGATAAAAAATTGTGATTTGGAGTAAGGTGGTGACAGTGTAAAACTCCATATTTTTCGATGAATAAGGTGGTAATGGTTGTTAGATTTAAAGAAAATGAAGGACAAAAATGGTGGATTTGTTGTGGGGGATGGATGGTAGGGGTGGGTTCTGGAATGAAGAAGAAGGGGGAAAGGTTTTCCATTTTCTTTTTTTTCTTTTAGCAAAAAGGATAAATAAGAAAGAAAAAGAAAGGAATATTCTGAAGAAGTTGTTATAAAATTGATTTCACGCACTCAACAACAAGTGTATTTCACTTGCTCTGCCACGTCTACATGAGGTGTTTAATAGGTACATATTTTTTAAGATGAAGTGTCTAATAGTTACAAGGCTAGGTTAAGGTGTATAAGTGAATTTTGTGACAAATTTAAGGGGCTGCCTATGACTTAAGCCGAGAATTTTCTACACAATCCGGTCATTCACATAATATGTATAAGTTGGCCTTTTAAGTGAGATTTATCTTTTTTTTTTTTTTTTTTGTTAATAAACGATTTTATTTAACCAAGTGAACGGTTACAGCATCAGGAAGCTGGTCACCAGCCTCCGCTTTGAAAGAAACATCAAACAACAACTGTGACAAACTGTCTATCCTAAGCATTACAATGGATAATAATTGAGAGAGTGCAACTTAGGTGCTACTCTTGGTTTCGTCTGGCCTCTAAAAAAATCTCTTCCACAATGATTCTGCTTATAGTTTGAACAGTCCTGCTCTTATGCTGAAATATCCGCCAATTCCTCTCTTGCCATGCATGGTAAACACAACATGCCATGGTCATCCGATATATGTGTGCAGTAGCTCTAGTGTCTTTGATATTCTAGTTAGCCCATTCCAACTCTGTCCTCCATGATAAAGCCTGCCGATATATCCCTTGCCAGTTTAACAACTTATGCCACAATTCTATAGAGTATGGACACTCAAAGACTAGGTGTGGCAGGACTCGGTTCCATCAGAACACAACCCGCAATTGTGACTAACATCAATTCCCAATCGTGCTAGCCTATCTTTGGTACTTAAATGTTTAAGTGTGGCTAGCCACAAAATAAAAATCCACTTCTCAGCCCCATAATTATTACACACCAGCCTTCGCCACTAGACTCCTTCAACTTGTTCAACCTGCTTGAGTAGTGATAGATAGATAGTCTTAATACAATACGTACTCATAGCTTGAAATTGATGCACATCCATACCAGCTTCTCCAATATACTTCTTCATTTTGAATACTTTCCTAATGACCCATGATGCTTGTTTAGGCTCCACTTCCCAGATTGTACCACCATTTCCCAAATTTATCTTTAAAACTAGATATTGGTGCCTATGCCAATACGGGCACAATATATGTTACTTTTTGATTCCAATTTATATGATATAGACGAAATTTGGACAGTCAACTAATTTTTATATGATTTTTAAAATCTTAAGTTTTTAATTATTGTAATTAATAGTACTTTTTACATAATTTTCAAATAATATATGTTCCTCTCTATGTCCCAATTTTTATAGCACTGATTGAATTTGGAGAGTCAACCAAATTTGTTATATAATTTTTAGATATTTTAAGTTATTTATTATTATGATTCGTAAAAAGTACTATAATTCACAATAATAAATATCTTAAAATATTTGAAAAACTTATTAAAAATTTGTTTGACTTTTCAAATTCTATCAATGACATATAAATTGGGATAGAGGGAGTAACATATATTATGTGAAAATTACGTAGAAAGTCGAATAAATCTTAATAGTAATTAACAACTTAAAACATCTAAAAACTATATAATAAATTTGATTGACTTTCTCAAATTTTCTACCAGTGCCACCTAAATTTGGACAAATAGAATAATATATAATATCTGAAAATTATGTAAAAATAGTATAAATTAATAATTAACAAGTCAAAATATTTAAAAATCATACAAAAAAATTAATTGACTCTCCGAATTTCATCCGTGTCATGTAAATTGGGACAAATTTGATTGATTCTTCAAATTTTATTTATGCCATATAAATTAAGACAAAAAAGTAACATATATTAGACCCCTGCTTATTTTTTCGTAATATGCTGATATTTTTTCTTCTTCTTTACTATGTTAACATACTAATATAAGAAATTGAATGTTCTTTTCGTTCCAATTTATGTGACAGATTTTTTAATTTTTTTTTAGTAGATAACAGATTTTTTTATTGTTAGTAGATAAAACTCTCTTGTTATTCTTAATGAAATAATTTATCACGACATAAATAGTTATGAGTAACTTAGACCAATTCTAACTTTGTACCAAGTCAAGCGATATCACATAAATTAGGACGAAGAGAATATCATTTATGGATAAAAATATTGGGAAAATAATAATTAAATATATTATTACTTAATTAACATAATAAAGTATAATAAAAAATTTCAACAATAAATTGAAATTTAGCAATTTTTGTAATAAAATTGTACTAATGAACAATGTAATACCATGAAGGTGTGATTTTCTCTGCCATGAATGACTTAAAAAAAAATAAGGCCCTTGGGCAAGCCAATTATATATCCAAAAACAATAGGAAATAAAATATGAAAAAATTACATAAACATACACCTTAACTTACCATATTTACACAAATTTCCATCCTTACAACCTAATTACAAAAATCTCAATTAATTATGTATCTTTATTGGATGTATCGGGAGCTAATTATGTATCTCGACAAACTCAAAATCGGAAAAAATATATCGGGAGCTAATTATGTATCTTTACAAAGGAAAAAATGTATCTTCATTGAATGTATTATATATCTCGAAAGACCCAAAATCAGAAAAAATATATCGGGAGCTAATTATATATCTTTATAAAGGAAAAATGTATCTTCATTGGATGTATCGAGAGCTAATTATGTATCTCGACAGATCCAAAATCAAAATTTTCAGTAATTATGTAAAATATTAAAAATTTTTATAATTAAGCTCCAAACTGTCGGAATTTATGTTGTTTATCCATAAAATATCAGCATCTACACTTCTAGAGCACGGTGGGTGAAATTTTTGTGCAATATTATATGGCTCAATTTCTTTGTTATACAGATGGGTTAGCTGCCGTATAACCAAAAAGGGGAAATTGGTTAGTAAAAGCTCATCTGCAAATGCAATAGGATATGTATGGTGATGTATGATGACATAACCAAAGGATAATTTAGTCATCACACCCAAATTTTTCTATAGTAGCTACAGTAAGATTCTTTTTAGACTAATCATGTTTTCCTATTGTAACTCAAATGACCAAACTACCCTTGAAATGCTGAAGTAGGCATGTTAACCTGCTGCCTGCTTCAACTGCTACAACTCCCTCTTATAAGATAGTAAAATAAAGATGAATTACCTTTTACAATATGTAAATATGACATAATGATGTAAAAATCTTTACATGATGTTAGTATATATATATAACATGACACATTTGGAATTAGCAATTGGAAGTTATATAGTACTAAGGAAAAAAAATCCATGTTTGAGTATTAACCATTGATTACAACAAGTTTTATTAGTTGTTTGGACCATTAAAAATCAAACTAAGTTAAGTAATATGAAATCAAGGAGCATACTCAATGATGTGGACAAAAGATATCTTTGAAGCATTTCTCTTATGTGCATGAGTAGGCCATCCATTATTCTTAAAAGGAAAAAATTAATAATTTTAAGAGCAAATAATTTAGAGTGACCTACCAATTACCAAAAGGACGTGGTGCGGTAAATGAGACTGTTTCTTTCTTAATTAGAAATCTTAATTTCGAATTTTAGGTATGAAAAAAATTATTGACAGAGAGTGTTTCTTCTAAATGGGCTTTATGTGGCACAAATACACATTAGTCGGGCTTCAATAAAAATACTGGACACAAGATAAAAAATAAAAAAACTAACCTTAACCCCCTCCCCCCCCCTCCTAGATATTTAATGAATTAATATTTTGGAAAAAGGCCTAAATTATGATTCATGGGAAGGTTACAATTATAATCTCCTTTCATATTTGGGCTCTAAAATGCCATTATCATCCAGCTATAGGGCTCTATTTTGACCTTTTTCCTTAACAAATCCTTTAGAAAAAATGATTGCTCCTTTTGTCCCATTTTACGTGATACACTTTTCTTTATAGTTCATGCTAAAAGAAATGTCACCTTACTATAATTAGAAAAAAACTTTAAAATTTCAAAATTTTACCCTTAATGAATGATTTACAATCACACAAATATTCAAGGATTATTTTAGACCACAAATTTCAAAAATAACTTTTTATTGATTAAGATTTTAATTAATCAAAAATCAATTAACCCACCAATCAAACTCGAATCCCACTTAAAATCTACCCGACCCAGCTTAAAACTCAACCCAAATCCTAAGGGATCGTTTGGTAGGAGGTATAAGGCGGGATATCCTATGGATAAAATTTATACCGTGTTTAATTAATAGTATAAATTTATTTCGTAATTAATTTATACCATCAACCAACTATAATATAAAATTAATACCAAATTCAGTGTATCTTATCCCATCAATCATTAAACTATTTTATATCACCCCTCATATGGTATAAAATAGTCGAGATAATTTAGTCACCAAACGACCCCTAATGACTAGGGGAAAACCTCCTAAACACCCACACCCACTTAACCCCGAATTAACAATCATCTTCTTCGAGCTATATAGCTCCTTGATTAACAAATTCCATCCAAATTCCTACTGATTGCATCAGTTGATTTTTGTTGTTGTGTTTTTTATAAAATAAAATAGGATATTTATGGCTGAAATTACTGGGCAGAGACAGGTATTATCTCTTTAATTTCACCTCTCTACACAATATTTTCAATTTTTTTAAAAATATTTATTTATTTATTTAAAAGAATTTAAGTTTGTTTGTTTTGGAGATTTTTTTTAATGGTTGAGGTAGACCCTTTGCATAAAAGAGTATTTTGTTGCTAATTTTTTATTGGAATTGTAAAAAGTGTTGCTTTTGATAATCAAGATTCAATTTTTTTGCTATGTTTGAGTTGTTTTGGAGTTTTTTTTTGATGGTTGAGGAAGACCCTTTGCATTAAAGAGTATTTTGTTGCTATTTTTTGATTGGAATTGTAAAAAAAGTTGCTTTTGATAATCAAGATTCAATCTTTTTTGCTATGTTTGAGTGTTTTTCTACTTGTTTTGATTAGGGTTCATGGATTCTTGAAATTTTTAGCTGGTTTTCTTGGGTGGGTTCCATAAAGGTTTGAACTTTCAGTTGTACTTTTTTTTTATTTTATAATTGTGGTGTCCGGTCTAGCTTTCACGCACCTCGACCAATTACACGTGATACCTGCCAGCCCACGAGCAACAAGTGTAAGATAACTATGTCTACCAAGGCTAGACAAGTGGGAAGAAATCACCTAGTGTTTTTGTCTCGGCTGAGATTAAAGCCACTTGACTGTAAGGAGAGTACGACCTCTTGTTCCTGCTCCTCTTTCTTCGCTTCGGGGACGGAGGTCCTACGGTAGGTAACAATGGGCACGAGCAAGTTGACTGAAGGGGACAGCGCTTTTACTCCTCCACCGAGGAGCCGTTCCTGCGAGAAAAAAAGGGATGTTGTGAACGGTGGGAGGTCACAGAGAATTCGAGTCGTCTTCACTTCTTCAATCCTGCTGCTCTTCTCCCTCTATCTATCACGGGTAGCTTGCTTCCAAGCCCTGGGAGCTCATGATTCTCAACTCACTTCATTGAGCCACAACAGCTTTCAGTTGTCATTAGATGCCAATGCACCATCTTTGTATTGAATGTGCAGTGCTTTAACAGAGCTGCATTTTCAAAGACAAGAGGGAGTTGTTCAGATGGTAAGCATTCCTCACTTCCAATCCCAAGGTTGTGAGTTCGAGCCATCGAGGGAGCAAAAAGGGTGGGAACTCTTGGGGAGGGGTAAAAAAAAGTTGCATTTTCAGATGGTGTAACTGAAATTATGTTGTGTCTTTGTTTCCTTGAGCCTCGTATATATCCTTAATTTATGTATTGTTCGTGGTAAATCCCATGAATTTGTTTGAATTTGGCCATTTTTAACTACTTTAGATTCTATTTATTTATGTTTTAAAATTTTCTAGGTGGTTTTAAGTATTCATGCATTAGTAGTGGAGTGAGGATTTGATACTGAAGCTATGCAAATGGATAGTAATTCTGGTGTCCCTGGAACACCTTCGCCATGATTACGTCGCCGCAAAGGATCAAATGAGGTGACTTCCATTTTCTTTCAGTGTTTTTAGTGTCTGACACCATTTTCTGCTTTGTTATCCCTGGTTGCTCCTTGTGGGTTTTAATCACGTTAGTTTGAAAATGAAAGGGTACACAGGGAACTGAACGGCATATAGAGTTTATGTGCCTTTTACCAAAAGTAGTGTATTACTTCCTCTGTTCCATTTTATATTATGGTGTTGACTGAATACTTAAGATGCTGAATTACAGCAACAACATACCCGGTGTATTCCCACAAAGTGGGGTCTGGGGAGGGTCAAGTGTACGGAGTCCATACCTCTACCTCAGAGGTGAAGTAGAGAGGCTTTTTTTGATAGATCGCCGGTTCAAGACAAGACCAGTCTTAATATAAGAACAAGAAGCAATAGATAGTACCACAACAACATATAGTAACCAAAACAAGACTACCATAGAATAATACTATCCCCGATCTACCCGAAACAACAAACATCATCAAAACTCCAAGAACAAGAAATTACAAGTGTAGCACTACGACTACTAGTACGGACAACAAAACAAAGCACACCTTCCTACTAACCAACAAAAACAACATACCCAGGATATTATTCCTACAAAGTGGGGTCTGGAGAGGGTAAAACGTACGCAGTCCTTACCACTACCTCAAAAGTGAGGTAGAGAGGTTGTTTCCAATAGACCACTGACTCAAAACAAAACAGTCTAGAAAAAGACATTATATAAGAACAAGAAACAATAGGTAGTAACATAAACAAGACTACTACAAAATAATACTACAATCGATCTACCCGAAACAACAAACATCACCAAAACTTCAAGAACAAGACACTACAATCGTAGCACTACGACTACTAGCATGGGCAACAAAACAAAGCACTCCCACATACTAGCATGGACACACTCCTTCCTACTAAACTTCTACCCTGATTCTCGTCTTCCACACCTTCCTATTTAGGGTCATGTCCTCGGTGAGCTGTAATTGATCCATATCTAATCACCTCCCTCCAATATACGTCTTCTTACTACCCTTCTATCCTAATTTGCGTCCTCCACACCTTCCTATCTAGGGTCATGCCCTCGGTAGGATGAAACTGCTCCATCTCCTCGTTTAAGTATTAGTGGTAGTGGAGAAAAAAACACAGTGAAGTCGTGGTACAAAATTTGTTCGATAGAGAGAATATTTCATTAACCTTTAAAATAGTTAAATATTTTTCAATTATTTAAAGTTGTGAAAGTGGTATAGAGGGTGTTAAACGCATTTGAATGTCTCAAAACGAAAATAGTGTTATGTAAAATTGGAATAAAAAATTCTAGGTTTTGGTTCAGAATCCTGTCGATGCTATGGGGTCTGAATTTGATCTTTTTGGTGGGTTTTTCTTAAAAATACAATCTTGATTGAAAACATCATGTGGGGTATGAAAATTGGGTGATATTGTAGCTAATTAACATCTTTTGTTATTGTTTTCACCAAAAAAATTGATCTTTTTGGTGGGTTTTTCATAAAAATGCAATCTTGATTGAAAACATCATGTGGGGTATGAAAAAAAATTGGTTTCTTGAAGGGAGTGGATGAAGTGTACCTGAGGAATGATAGTGTTGTGGTTCCTGGGTATAGTTGGTGGTTAGGAACAATAACTATGCTCAAATTATATGCATAGAGATGCACCAAAATGCATATGTATATGTAGAAAAAGTGAGCAGTATCAAAGGGAAAAAAATTTGAAAAACAGATAGAATGGAAGTGAATATAGCAGGAGAGTGTTGAGCGTTTTGGGTGGGGTTTGTTGTGTTCTTCAAATTATCATCTAAGGCGGGACTGATTGTGATAAACTAGATTTTTATACTTATTGGGTGTGTTTTGTAGGAAAGAAAATGTTTTTGTGGGAAAATATTTTCAGGGAAAAACTTTACTACTCCCTCCATCCAACAATACTTGTCTATTATTGATTTGGCATACATATTTTAAAATAATAAATAATAGGGATAATTTTACTATATCACCCTTTAAATATAATAAATGTAATGCTTTGGGAAATACATTGAGTGATGAATAGTAGTATTTAATAGCAAGAGTAAAGAAGGTTAAAAAGTCAACTATTCATTGATTTTCCAAACTGGACAAGTATTATTGGATATCTATTTTTAGTATAGTAGACAAGTAAAGATGGATGGATGGAGTAATTCAATTAGTTGGGTATATGAACTTTCACCCTTGTTGATGAGGTTTGATTGCCGACCTTATAATTTCTTTTCTCATTTTTCTTTCCCTTATTTCCAGTTTGAAGAAAAAGAGGGAGTAAATTAAGATTTCTTGGCTACTTACAAATTGAATAGAAGAAATTGCCTTTTCATATCTTTTATGTGCAAAATTGAAGATCCATTATTAAAAGACCGTAAAATCTTTTTTTCTTTTTAAAAAAATTGTAAGGGGGCCTACAAAATCAATTTTCCCTTTGTACTACCACAACTTGAACTGAGGTGGCACGATTCCGGAGCAATTCACTATTAAAAAAATATTAGAATTAGCTATGATCTTCGTTGCTAAATTGCTTATATATAGTTTAACAATATATTAATAAATAATTAAAAAATATTATTTTAATATTTATATATAATCTAGACACATAATATGAGAGTGAAGGTCGCGTGAAGTGGTAGGGATAGGGGCTACGGAGTGAGGATGAAGATGAGATGTGTTAGGATATTGAAAGAGATACTCATATGAAATGTACTTGTGAAAATTGTTTTACCTATTTCTATCAGGGGTTGTTTTTTTTATTTTTAAGAAATTTATTTTCTTTAAAATTTTTTTTTGCCTAGGAAAGAATTAGAAAACATTTCCATGTTCTTCCTTGCCACACACACCTATTGTGTTATTTTCTTCTTCTTATTTTAGGCCTTTTTCTCCGTAACTCAAGTGATACAAACTTTAAACACATACAAAGAAAGAGATGAATATTTACCCATACTATAGTTAAGTGAATTAATGAAGTAATAACATATATTAATTAATTATAATTAAATATATTGAAATCCATATTATGTGTTCATTAATTTTGTGTAAACACTACCAAGAGAAGTATTTATCAACTAGATAGATTATAGCAAAGTGACCTTGACTTTTAATTATGTGCTCTTAAATATATTTGGCAATAATGAAAATCATTCGCACTAACAAATTCATTTTTTATCTAATAATTATTTTGCCAGCTTTGGACATTAAGATAAAGTTTACAACGAAGGTAATTTTTGCAAATTCCATTCAAACAAATCAATAGTTATACTTTTTCCTTTTCAAGCTACTTGTACAAGAGTAATTGAGGTTGAAAATTAATCATATCAAGTCAAAATTCTTCATATAGTCAATACTTTATTATATTACCTTCAAATATAGAATAATAGTAAATTTTTTTGTTTACATAAATGATTAACAATTAATAATTTATCAAATGTGATTTACATATGAATAATTAAAAGTTAAATATACATAACTGAAAAACATAACAAGCGAAAACAATATTTATTGACATTTAGGAGGAAAAATTATAACTCCCCTACAATATCAATATGTATATATATATTTTAAATTAAAAATGTATATAAAAGTTTCCAACAACAAAAAAAAGAAAAAATCTTTAGATCAAAACCTTTTACTAGTAATTTAATTTAGTTGTTGGTATTTAAATTTTAATATATTTAGCTGCAAAGATTCCTCATATATTTCAAAAGTAAACACATAATACTCATTTACCAAAAAACACACACATAATACTCAGATAAAATGAAAATATTATTTAAACTAATATTTACACAATTTTTTAGTAGTACTCCTCTGTCAATCTTTACTTGTCCATGTTACAAAAAAACAGATGTCCAATAATACTTGTTCAGCTTGGAAAATCAATGGATAATTTATCCATTTGTGCCCCGTTTTACCCTTGATATTAAATATTATTCATTACCTAATGCATTTCCCAAAGTACTAAATTTATTATATTCAAAGGGTAATATAGTAAAAGTACATGTATTATTTATTTTTTCTTAAAGTGTGTTCCAACTTCCAAGTTAGTGGACAAGTCAAGTATTGGTGGATGGAGGGAGTATAAGAGATCCAAATTGTTTGTTTTTAAAATAAAGTGGATGTATATGTAACCAAGCCAATATTACAAGGATGTCTAATGCAATTTATCCAAAAAATTGTCAGTATTCTACTTATTTGAAAAACAAGAAAGAGGTTACAGAGTTTGCAAATGGCAGAAATGGACAGTAGTACCCACTAATAGGATCCTTGTCCCCCCCCCCCCCCCCCCCTCTCCCTTTTCCTTCTCAAATTGCTATATAACCCATTTTTCATCTCTATAACTCCTTTTCAGTTCCTCTATAGTTTTCACAAATCGCCTCCCACAAAAAAGCTAGTGCAAAGTTTTCATCTTTACAGGTAACAATTTTATACCAAACTTTTTTTATCAATGAAAGTATATTCTGTTGCTTTCTGTTGATTTTTGATGTATTTTGAATGAGGGGTTTTTGTTTTTAATCCATTTGAAATGATGTGTTTTTGGAATTTTGATTTTTGCTGCTTCACTTTGAAAGGCTTAATGGTTGATTCTTGAATTACCCTGGATTAATGTAGCTATTTGAAATTGAATTCAAGTTGCTATATAGCCCATTTTTCATCTCTATAACTCCTTTTCAGTTCCCATATAGTTTTCATAATTCTCCCACACAAAAAAACTAGTGTAAAGGTTTCATCTTTACAGGTTAGAATTTTATACTAATTTTTTTATTAATGAAATTATATTCTGTTGTTTTCTGTTGATTTTTGATGGATTTTGAATGATGGTTTTTTGCTTTTTCTTCCATTTGAAATGGTGTGCTTTTGGAATTTTATGTTTTGCTTCTTCCCTTTGAGAGGTTTAATGGTTGAGTCTTGAATTTCATACTAATCATTGGTTATTGATGAAACTTTGTTCTGTTGTTTTCTGTTGATTTTTGATGGATTTTGGGTGATGGGTTTTTGCTTTCAGTCCGTTTGAAATGATGTGCTTTTAGAATTCTATGTTTTGTTGCTTCCCTTTGAAAGGCTTAATGGTTGATTCTTGAATAACCCTGGATTAATGTAGCTATTTGAAATTGTATTCAAGTAGCTATATAACCCCTTTTTTATCTCTATAACTCCATTTCAGTTCCTCTATAGTTTACATAAATAGTCCCACACAAAAAAGCTAGTGCAAAGTTTTCATCTTTACAGGTAACAATTTTATACCAATCTTTTCTTATTAATGAAATTGCATTCTGTTGGATTTTTTGGAGTTTTTGAATGATGGGTTTTTGTTTTTAGTCCATTTGAAATGATGTGCCTTTGGAATTTTATGTTTTGCTTCTTCCCTTTGAGAGGTTTAATGGTTGAGTCTTGAATTTTATACTAATCTTTGGCTATCAATGAAATTATGTTGTGTTGTTTTCTGTTGATTTTTTGTAGTTTTTGAATGATGGGTTTTTGGAATTCTATGTTTTGCTGCTTCCCTTTGAAAGATTTTAATGGTTGAGTCTTGGATTTCGTACTAATCTTTGGTTATCAATGAAACTTTGGTCTGTTGCTTTCTCCTGATCTTTTGTAGTTTTTGAATGATGGGTTTCTGTTTTTAATCCATTTATAAATTGCCGCCCAAAAAAAGTTAGTGCAAAATTTAAATCTCTCAAGTTAAGAATTTATACTGAATCTTTATTTATCAATTTGAAATGATGTGTTTTAGAATTTTGATATTTGCTGCTTCCCTTTGATTGAGTCTTGAATTTCATACTAATCTTTGGTTATCAATGAAATTGTATTCTGTTGATTTTTTGTAGTCTTTGAATGATGGGCTGTTTTTAGTTCATTTGAAATGATGGGTTTTGGAATTTTGATTTTTGCTGCTTCCCTTTGAAAGGGTTAATGGTTGAGCCTTGAATTACCTGGATTAATGGAGATGTTGTTCTGTTGCTTTTTGTTGCTTTTGGTAGTTTTTGAATGATGGATTTCTGTCTTTAACCCATTTGAAAAGATGGGTTTTTGGAGTTTTGTGTTTTGCTGCTTCCTTTTGAAAGGTGTTTAATGTTTGAGTCGTGAATGTTATACTAATCTTTGGTTATCAATGAGACTTTATTCTGTTGGTTTCTGTTTTTAATCCATTTGATATGATGTGCTTTTGGAATTTTGATTTTGCTGTTTCCCTTTGAAAGTTTAATGGTTAATTCTTGAATTACCTAGACTAATGTAGCTGTTGTACTCTTTTCGTTAAGGGAATGTTTTATGGATGTATTCCTCATGGGGTTAGATTCAATAGCAAATGCAGTGCAACACAGGATATGTCGTAGACACTAGAGGCAGATCCAGAATTTAAAGTTTTTGGGTTCACAGTCCAATGATTTATAGATAGTAAGTGCATTTTTTATATATAGGGTATGGACAAAAGCTATTGTGTTAGTTAAGACACATGTCATGAGTTTGAGTCTTGTAGGTTAACCAAATATGATATTTAGGTAGAGAAGGATGGAGGTGTGTTCCTATTATCCATGGAGCATCCAAACTGAAAACACTGGATTTACCGGCTATAAAAAAATAATCTGTGGATGATTGGTGCAATTTCCATGATATTCCATCAACCCAAGGTTAGAAATAAATGAAGAGATCTCCGAATTAATGTCTTGTGTTCTAATTTACTAAAGTAGTTTCTTAAATAATTCCAATTCCAGTTATCATGTCTAATGGGATTTAGAGCCGTCAATATGGGCCAGGCCAGGCCCAGCCTGTAATTTGATAGGGTTGGGCTTCAGTTTTTGCAGCCTATTTAAGAACAAGGCTTTAGCCCAGCCCGGATAAGCCCGTGGCCCGTGGGGCTTGAGCAATGTGGGTTGGGCCGGCCCGTGAGTCAAATAAAAAATAATTTAAAAATAAAATAGAGTACTAAAAATAATAAAAAAGTCCAAAGTCAACACTCAAAATCTATTTAAATTATTATAAATATTTAAATTTAATTATATTTATAAAATATGTAAATAACCACAATAGAAAATTAAGTAGTACTAGGTTTAAACAATTATACATTAAAATATTAGTTATATTGTTACTCATTAACTATTTAGATTGCTTATTAATATTTTTATTTGGTTCGAAGGGTATTATGTCAAAAGTTATTTAGTTTTGCTATTAAGATTAGTTTTTTTGGTGTATTGGAGACTTAATTATCAAGTAGTAACAATATGTAATATTGTCTTGTAAATATTTATGTTTATTAACATTCTAAAATTAAATTATAAAAATAATATTTTTTAAAAAGTGGGTTGACCCGTGAGGCCCGCAGCCCACAGAGTGATGGTGTGGGCTTGGTGTTTTATGATGATGGGCCAGCCCCGCCTGGCCCATCAAACTCCAAAGCCCGTGTGGGCTGGGCCGGGCTAGCGTGGCCCATATTGACAACTCTAATGGGATCATCAAATTATGTCGAATTGGTTGGCAAAAAAATGAAACATAGAAACTAAGTTGGGATGGAGAATCATTTGGATGCAAGGCTAAGTGGTCCTTAGTTAAATTTCTGTTTAAAGTTTTAGGACATCTTTTTACTCGATAAAGTTTAATATGACTATGTAGTCTGTGACTGTAGGAGTGTTACTAATGTGTTGTAACTCTGCATTTATGTGTTCTGCTTCTGTCATCGAAATATTTTAAAGGGAGCAAAGTATACAAAAGAAAATGGCAGGTTTATTATGCAGAAGATCTTGTCTCTCCCCAATTTTACCAAAGAACAATAAAAATACATAAATTCCATCCTGCAAACAAGTTACTGATCAAAATACCCCCCCCCCCCTCCCCCCCCCCAAAAAAAAAAAAAGAAATCTACAGATGATATTACATTTAGTGATGAATCGCATGAGACTGTCGTGGAAGTGAGGCTTGATACACAGGTCATCCAAAAGAGAGGGAGTTTCAAGTATATTGGGTCTATCAACCAAGGAAATGGAGATTGACGATGATGTCACACACTGTATTGATGCAGTGCGGACGAAATGGAGGCTTGCATCTGTGTCTTGTGTGATAAGAAAGTGCTACTAAAACTTAAAAACAAGTTCTACATGGTGGTGGTTAGACCAACTATGGGGTGAAGTGTTGGCCAGTCAAGAACTCTCACATTTAGAAGATGAAAGTTGTGGAAATGAGGATGCTGCGATGGATGTAAGGGCATACTAGAAAGGTAGGAATTAGAAATGAAGATATCCAGGGCATGTTGGGAGTGACTTTGGTGGAGAACAAGATGCGGGAAACAAGACTGAGATAGTTTGGACACGTGAAGAAGAAATGCACGGATGTCTCAGTGTGGAGGTCTGGGCGGTTGGCTATGGATGGTTTCAGGAGAGTTAGAGGTATGCCGAAGAAGTATTGAGGAGAAATGAGATCTCGAATTTATCTCCAATTTCTTACATCTTCCATTTGAAGATTTTTTTTTTTTTTAATTGATTATTTTTGTCTCAGAGTATCCATACCCTCTCCATAGTAGTAGGGTACTTCGGAGAAATAGGTTTACTCATTTCTTTCCTTAACCACTATTTTCTTTCTCTTTTCATCATCATATTCATTATCTTTCATCATCCATTCGAAGATTGGTTATCTTTCTTAACTGGCAGTAAAATGGTAGAAATTCATTATGTTGAATGTGGGTCTCGTTGAACAACAATTATAGCTTTAATATACATAATTTATGGTGGGATTAATTAAGCATGTTTGGTAAGGAAAACATGTATGTCACACCCCAAATCCACATGACTGGCATCTGGCACACTACCCGACCCGAGCGAACCAAAGCCATATGATGTCCGCCGACCATATGCATTAAAACCAACCGCGGAAGCCATTTGAAAACTTTATTCATTTTTAAATCAATTATGAAACATTTTCAACTTCAAAAACCATACATGAATCGTTTCATAAAAATAAAAGGTCGCTCGGGGCAGTAAAGCTCCCGCTATGCGCGGACCACAAGGGTCTATTGTACGCATCCCCATCTTACATTTCTGCAAGGGATTGTTACCAGGGTTGAATCTGTGACCTCCTAGTCACATGGAAACAACTTTACAGTTACTCCAAGGCTATAATAAACTCAAATTAAAATAAATGTGTTTCTATGTATGTCATGTACACTCCCATTATTACAATACATGACTCGTGAACTTTATCGTAATTCCTGACCCAAAAGTGTACCTTTGTGGACCATGTTCCACGGGTAACAAAACGATCCGTGCTTTAGTTTCATGGACGTGAAGTTGCTCATGGAAACCTGGAACTGAAAGGCCAAAAGATCATTTATCCACGAGCCATGATACGAATAATGATTCTCATTCACGATTCATGGCTTGCTTATCGTGGATCCTAGGTAAGTTCTCAAAATTCCCACTCGTGAAACGCTATCACGACTCGTGGTCTCAAACCACTAGTCGTAGAACGAGTCGTGGTCGGCTGGATCAAAATTTTATTAAAAAGTTCCGTTTGACCTGGTTTTCTTTTCCCCTTTTGCCCGATAACCCTAACCTACTACCCAATGGAGTCTAAGTAAAATAAAACATATTGTTCCCTCCCTCCATTACTTTCAAACTTCAACCCAACACAACTATTTATGGAGCCTCTGTGTAATAAATAAAATTTAACTCTTTGTATGATTCCCAACCAAAGAAAAGAAGAACACACTAGCTACCTCAAAATAAAAGTGGTGTCTCAATAAACCTTAGGAAGAAAGTCACACAAGTCCTATACGCTAATCACGTGCCACACCTCTTCCTGAATATGGAAAATAGAGGGGGTTCAAAGGGGGTTGAGTACATAGTCGCATTACTCAATAAGTATCATTGACGCTCTCTCTCGCTCAAAGTTAGGAAAAGACTTTATTAGGAAATCAATGCTAGTATCACTTGATGTATAACATAATGCATAATATTAAATCACAATTTAAACTTTGAACTTAAAAGTCGAGTGTAACTCCATTTCAAAATCTTATGAACCTTCAATAATAAATGCACAAGTCATGTTCAAACATGATTTAAATAAAATCAAAAATTTTCATTTCAATTGAATTGACTCTTTGAAATCACTTTCGGCTCCTTAGGGCTAATTGTATTCAAATCCTTTATTTACATTTCATCGGGAGTACTATACCGACACCGACATAAATAGAAACAACAGTTGGTGATCAACCTAGTCACAACTATTTGACCCTTGTTCGAACGGCTTCCCATAGTGTCGTACTAGTCGACTTAACCTCGTTACATTAAGTAATGATCATTTGCCCTCTCAAAGGGAGATGTTAATCCCACAAACCTTGGCCTAGCCTTGGAATGTGTCCCTACACCGGCACGTGTAGTTCCAGGATAAGGAATATAACGTTCAAACCAATCTCGGTGGTTTCCACTAGTAACTCCCAAATCATTTGACATTTCCTAAAAAATAGATTCATAGCCTGAAAACCTCAAAGAAATCTATTTTTATCAGATCACAGTGTTCATAGCCAATACAAGCCATTTGGAAAAAAAAAAATATAAAACCTTTTCTCAAATATATTGCAATATTCATCAAAAGAGAATTTAAGACTTGAAGTATTCAATAAGTGTTATTTCAAACCATTTAGCTCTTAAAGCATAAATACAAATGAGTAAAAATCACTTGAACCAAATAGCACTTTAATGTAATACCTTATCAAAACAAATTTCAAAATTTTATTTAAATTCCTTTCTCGTGCCTCTAGCATCGATGCAAGTTTTTCTTTTATAAACTTATAACATTGTATTTCAAGTACCCTTTCTATAATTAGCTTCAAGGACAATTCATTTATGCAATGGTACTACATATGCAATTCAATTATAAAACATGGAGATACCTGCACTCACTTTAATTCAAGAAATTACCTTATTGAAGAAAGCCTTATAAATCCTCTTCTTGAAGTTCTTGCTTGAATCCTTGAAATAAAAGCTAAGGTGATTCACATATCCTTGCGGTTGTGCATTTTAATTTGCAAGAGAACTTCATTTGGTCAAAGCTTCCCTTCCATATTGCATAAGAGATACACACCCTGTTTCTATGCTGTTCTCAAACCAAAATGACCGAGCAAAGATTGATTTCTCTTTCCATGGATAAACATTTAAGATCCTTGAGATTGGTTGCAAAATCTCTAATACATTCCCCACAATTTACACCCCACGCAGCTTTAGTAGGAAGTAGAAGAAAATTGCTCATTGTAATTCATCTAAAGTGGCCAAGAATGATTGGTCTTTAAGTGTAAAGTCTTATCTTTGACCATTTAAGGCTCAGATGTAAATGCTTGGCTCTTTTTCTATGGAAATCACGTGCCAAGCTCGTGTACTCAGTTATCTCTGTTTTTTTTTGTTTATCAATATTACACTTTTCAAAAGTGTTTAATACGCTTACCTTGCTTTTGTACATCATACCATTTTCCAATTAATTCACCAACTTAACTTAGCCTTAGGCTCTCCTTAGACCTTAAATCATTTGTAGTACGTCTCCTGTACTTATCATCATGCCCACATGATATCCCTCATATCGTTTTCCCTTGTTCACATGCAAGTTAAGGTAGTTAGCATGCCTAGAACTTCTTAATGGCCTTTAGACATCTCAAAATTTTCCGGGGTGCTACAATGTAAAACTATAGAGAGTTGGAATTCTATCAGGCTAGAGTTCTAGTTCTTCTTCTTCTTCTCCTTAGACCCTATAATATTTGTAGTACATCTCCTATACTTATCATCATGTTCACATGATATCCTTCATATCATTTGCCCTTGTTCACATGCAAGTTAAGGTAGTTAGCACGCGTAGAATTTCTTAATGGCCTTTGGACATCTCAAAATTTTCCAGTGTGCTTCAGTGTAAAACTATAGAGAGTTGGAATTCTATCAGGCTAGAGTTCTTCTTCTTCTTCTTGGACAGAAGATAATTCCTGCAGTGTAGCATCTAGGATCGACAAATTCTTGACTACCAAGTTGGGTGATCTCTTTGGTGTAATGAAACAATCTATTCTCCTACATATTGTCTTGGATCACAGTCCACTATTTCTTCAGTGTGGGCGTTGGACTAATAATATCTCCTATTTTAAGTTCGAAAAGTTCGAACATTCTGAGTATGGGGGAATGGATAGCAACTGGTGGAGTTCTTTCAAATACTTGGCAGCCCGGATTCTATTTTTGGAAAGACACTTAAGTTGAAAGAATGGAACAAATCCTCTTTTTGGACATTTGGAGAATAGAAAATTGTCTATTCTGAATAGGATTCTGGAAATTGACCAGTATGCCTTTAGAAACACCGCCCTTTGATGACCTACTTCTTTCCAAAGCAAGCTTGCAAATGGAGCTTGAGGAGATCCTTATAAATTGGAAGAAATTTCACGGGGACAGAAGTCTAGATGCCTCTGGTTGAAGCAAGGAGATAACAAAACGGTGTCTTCCATAAAATGGCTGATTCTGCCAAGCTAGAAGTTGGGGGTATTATCATTGATAACATGGATATCATTTCTAATGAGATTCTTAGCTTTTATGAATCATTATACAAAGAGAATGAGATTTGAAGGCCAGAATGGGATTACACTAATGTTCCCTGCATAACGAGTGAGGAAAAATAAGGGCTACACCGTTCATTTCATAAAGAGAAAATTCTTGCGGTAATAAAAAGTTGTGAAAGCGACAAAGCTCGGGGTCCGGATGGGTTCTCCATGGGTTTCTAGAACAAGTGTTTTGGAGTATTAAAAGTGGATCTGCTGAATGCTTTTAATCACTTTCACAATCTCGAATTTTTTGAGTGAACTTCAAATGCTTCTCATATTGCTCTTATCCCCTAGATGATTGGTGCGAAGGAGCTTAAAGATTACAGACCTATCAGTTTGATTGGTAGTTTCTATAAGATTCTCTCCAAAGATTTGGCCGGTAACTTTAAAAAGTGCTTCGCAGTCTAGTTCGTGCTTCTCAAACAATTTTTCTTAGCGACAGAAACATCACAAATGCGGCATTGATTGCTAATGAATGTTTGGATTCGAGAATGAAGTTTGGAAAGCCGGGAAACCTTTGCAAGTTAAAGTGTTAGACATTGAAGTATTTGATCCCGTCAATTGGGGATTCTTACTGAACCTATTAAGGCAGATGGGTTTCAGCCGCAAATAGATTAATCGGATCAAATTTTGTATCTCCTTGGTAAAATTCTCAGCTCTCACCAATGGTAGCCCCTAAGGTTTCTTTTCTTCTCAGGAGGACTTAAACAAGGAGATCCTCTTTCTCCTTTTCTCTCCATTCTTGTCATGGAGGGCCTCAGCAAGATGCTATATAGTGCAACACAAACAAATTGGGTCTCACGTTTTCATGCGGACCTCTGAGGCATCAACAATCTCAAAGTCATCCATATTTTATATGCAGATGACACTTTGATCATGTGTGATGCTAAGGAACATCAGGTTTTGATTTGAGGATGATCCTAACCTTTTCTGAAGTTTTCTCGGGATTACGCATCTACTTCACCAAAAGTTCTCTCTTTCCGGTTAATGATGTGCCAAATATAAGTTGGCCTGCCAATATTTTGCAGTGCAACATTGGAACGGTTCGTACTAAGTATTTGTGCTTACCTCCGGGAGACAAATATAAATCAGTGACAATTTGGAATAAGGTAATTGAGAAGATGGAAAAGAAAATGGTACTCTGGAAGAGATAATATCTTTCATTAGGGGAGAGTCGCTTTGATCAACAGTGAGCTCAGTGCGCTTCCTACTTACACCATGCCTCTTTTTCCGGCTCCCTCCTCGGTTCTGGAAAAGATTGGACGGACTGAAATTTAAGACGAAACTTTCTTTGGCAATGAAATAAACAATCTAATCCTTTCCGCCTTGAGAATTGGAAAGCAGTCACCCAGGACAAAAGGAAAGGCCTGCTTGGTATTAAGAACTTAAAGAGTCATAACAATAGCATGTTGATGAAATGACATTGGCGATTCAACAAGGAGGTAGATGCACTTTGGAGGAGGGTTTTGGTGGAAAATCCACACTTGAGAGTCCCTTGATTGAGGTACTGGATTATGGAAGCGTATCTGAGGCTATTGGAACAAATTCAAGTCAAATATGGGCTTTATTCTTGATAATGGGAGGAAATCAGATTTTGGGGAGACTCATGGTTGGAGTATGCTCCCCTGAAAGACCAATTCATGGATATCTTCAACTCAGCTTCTCAATAAAATGGAGAAATTGCAGTATTCTGGTCAACACAAGGATGAAATCTTTTTTTTAAGAAGGAATATTAATGATTGGAAAGTGGAAAGACTGCCTATTGCTTCAGAGGTTGAGCAACACAACATTGGACCACAATAAAACAGACTCCATTTTTCTACGGAGGCTTGTCTCACACAATCGAACCTACAAAAGAGGGTGATCCAATAGTGCAGCAGATGTCCACTATGTGAAGAGCATTCGGAAGAAGTTCACCTCTTCCTGCATTGTAGGGTCATTAGCCAGCTATGGGCGTGTTTTTTGGTAATTCTAGGCATAAGTTGGACTCTGCCTAATTCCATGATTGAGTTCTTGGTAGTCTGGAACTGAGAGGGGCTTACTAAGAAATCCCTAAGAACTTGGAACACCATATCTCTGGTCATTTGGTGGACCATCGACTCAGAAGAAATAATATCATTTTTGAAGGCAAGAAGAGTAACATTCACAACCTTAAACAAGGATGTCTTTTGGTGCAATCTGGTTATTGTATATGTTGTAGATGGAATATAAACACAATAGAGTGATTGCATAACCTGTAATTATGCCTATTTCACTGGCTTAGTGCACAGATTTATAGAGCCTTTAATTACTTACCAAAAGAAAGAACTGAGAAGGGATAGGTCACAAAGACCATTGGTGGCCACTTTATATGTTGGTGAGGCTGAGGCACGAAAACAGTGGTAGCATTTTTCTATTTCAGCTGTGAGGTCCAAAAGACCTAGAATCTGGTTATAGTTACACTAAGGGATTCTTAATTTAGAAGCGCCAAAAGATTTCTCAGTAATTGATGTTAAGCAGAATTTTCTGCTCAACTCTCGTGAGCTATGTTTGCCCGGCCGTCTGTTGCTCTATTTGCTTGTATCTAACCATGCTGTATTGCATTCCCAGTCTCTATTGAGCATAGTCCCACTGTCTTCACGACTTCCCTTTTATTGGTAAATTAAGTATTATTGATGTAAGAAGCAGCATAAAGAAAATGTTGTTACAGATGACATCCAAAAAGGAGTAAGGACTTTGCAGAAAGTGTAGTGAGCTAATGAAATCAATCATAGAAATCAATAAGGCTTCAAGTAAAGCTTCCGTTTGAAGCCCCTTTTGAGCATGCTGGTTAGGTGCTTGGTGTCTCAATTCAACAGTTAAGATTAGTTCCTGTATCTTATTTATGTCTCTATACTGCAATCTGCAGTTCTATATATTTTAAGGAGTTGTTTGTTTCAGAGACAAGTTATGCATGGATTAGTAATGTGTGGATTGTAATATTAGTATTAGTAATACATGGATTAGTGCTCATCGTATTCTCACCAGTAGAGTCGTTTAAATAATAGTTGTGCCCATTGTATTAACTATGTTCATCGTATGTTCACCAGTAGAGTCGTTTTAATAATAGTTGTGCCCATAGTATTAGTTAACTACAGTGTTATCTTAGGTAATTGTTGGATCAAATACACGATTAAGGCATTGGGTTATGCATTAGGCGACTCTGTCTGTTGGTCTTGGATTTCCCTTCTGTGCTATTAGCTATTGATCTGCATTTTGTCTTTTTTAATCTTTTCCAGTTTTCATAGACATGTGTGGTGCATTTATTGACTCAAGCTGACAAATATGGATAAATTTTACTTATCTCAGACATAGCCTGGGGCTCGATTTGTTCTAGAGATAATCTCTTCCCTGAGCCACTATCCATTCACATCATTTTAGATATGATTCTGTTTGGTGCGCTCATACCTGGGGATGGGGGAGCACAAAATTGTTTAAAGCAGGATAAAAAGGGAAAACATGAGGATGTGGTTGATTTATTGTAGCATTGTCTCTGTCCAAGTAATCTTATTTCGTGTTTGAAATGTAGGGACTCAATGCTGTGCGACGTTGAAGCTTGCTTATTTGTGTGGGTTCCCGTGGAAGAAATAAAAGAAAGTGGAGAACGCCCTGGAAGTATTGTCATCAAGCATTTTATTAACGAGCTCACATTTGTTTGCGCTACCGAAGATTATGGATACTTTCTCAAAGTAATGAAAGTGAAGAGCGTAGGCAATGGAAAGTTGTCAAAATCATCAACACACCTCATGTTCCCTGTAACTTTCTTCAGTCGTACCTTCTTACCTAAAACCGGGGAAATCTTGGTTGGTATTGTCATCAAGGTTTGCATGCAAGGAGTCTTTCTGAAATGTGGACCTATGAACTCTATCTATCTCGGTCTCCGCAAGATGCCAAATTACAACTATGTTTCAGGTGAAAACCCTTTCTTCTTATCTGATGATCAGTCGAGGATTGAGAACGAAGTGGCTGTCCGATTTGTTGTGTTCGCTGTGAGATGGAGTACAACCGATGTTAGGAAATTCGACCTTCTTGCAAGTATAGATGGTGATTCCCTTGGGCCAGTTTCACTGAATGGATTTGATGGACTAGAGCTGTAAAGTTCTTAATGGGAAAGGAAAAGTGCATTGTTAGAGTATAGTTTCTCTTACCAAATCAAAAATAGGAAAAGAAAGAGTATATGTTGGTTTACTTATAGGATGTGAAATGTGTTATCAGTGAAATTATGACTGTAAATGGTTGTGTTACAGCTTTTGCTGATAATGTGTTTGGAGAAGTGAAAATGGCTGAGATACAAATTTAGAACTTTGCAGTTGGTGCTGGAGTTGAAATACTGAAAAATCTGAACCTTCGAACAGTTTTTCGTTTTCTTTAGGTTGTGGTTTTATCAGAACCTTTATAAAAACAATCTATGTTTGTCTAGATTTCCTTCTTTTTTGTTTGCTTGTGATGTATTTGTGGTCCGGCTTTGCTCGGATGCCGAGCATAGTGGGAGCTTTAGTGCATCGGGCTGTCTTTTTAAAAGGATTGGTTTTCAATTTTTTTTTTCAAAAAAGTTTTCTGGGGTAGATTATGAGTTGGTGTTTAGAGAAAAATTTGTCTTCTTAGCCTAACTGGCTGGGTGAATGCAAATATTGTCTTTAAATTTGGAAACGGGCTGATGAAAATTGTTTGTCTTTTTCAGTGTTCTAAAATGTGTATAATTTATCAAAATTAAATAATATATTAATTGAACTCATGTCCACGACATAATTGATACATTTTTATATACATGATATTGTAAAAACCGTGTGTTTAATGATAAACGTTTTAAAAGAATATAGGCAGTGGTGGTCGGTAGTGATGATTGATATATGATTGTGATGTATTGGCGGTTGGTTATATGTGTGCGCTGATGATGATTGGTAGAGATGGGCTGACAATGGTGATTGTGGAGGAATTTTGATGATTATGAGTTGTTGACAACAACAATGATTGTATGATAGGTTTGACATTGATAGTAGTACAGTGATGGCTGATAGTGGTGATTGTATGGTAGTAATAAATAGAGAAGTGGCAAAATATCACATTCACATGAATCGTTAAGTAAATAATATTTTAGTAATTTTAACAGGCAGTATAAGATCTGCATCAACCATACACATTTCAAGCGAATACGTGTTGTAAACTGTATTTAATAAATTGAGATATAAATGATTTAAAGTCAAGACATATTAAAGTAAAAAAAATGGAGCCTATGTACACCATCATGAATTAGAGAATTTTCTACTCTATCAGCCATCAAGTCGCTCAAATAATATATACAAATAAACCCTTTTAAATTTGAGATTTGCAATCTTAAAAATAAAATAAATTATTTGTTAAAACAAATAGATATGACTAGATAATATGAAAATCTTTAGATGATTGTATGTATAACTTAAACTCTTTTGGATTTAGCAATTGGAAGTTATACTCGAGGAAAAGAAATCCATATGTTTGAATACTAACAAGTTTTATTAGTGTTGTGAACCATTAAAAGTCAAATTAAGTTAATTACAATCAAATCAAGGAGCATAATCAATGATGTGGACAAAGGATATCTTTGAAGCATTAGGCCATCCATTATTCTTAAAGGAAAAAATTAATAATTTTAAGAGAATATAATTAGAGCATACCATCAAAAGAATGTAGTACAACGGATGGAATTGCTCATCCGTTAATTAGAAGTCTTGAATTTAAATTTTAGATATGGGAAATCATTGTCAGGGAGCCTTTTCTCCGAACGAGCCTCATGCGACACGAATTTAGATTAATTGAGCTTTAATACGTGTACCGAATACTAAATGAAAAGCAAAAAGACTTACCTTAAAAAAAAGTAATCAGATATTATTCTTAGATATTGTTTTCTTTTTTCTTTTTTTGCTGCACTTCAATGAGTTGGTAATTTTTTTTTCATGTGAAGTCCACTCCAACATCTTCTCTTTTCTTCTCATTTACAAGATTCTAAACTTGTGTTTATGGCAGATCAGATTCTTTTAAAGTGCATAAAGGAATAATTGACAATGTGACATTTTTAAAAATTAATAATATTATCAGGTGAAATATCTTTTAAAACATGGTCATTTGGTAGGAGGTATGAGGTGGGATGTCTCATGGATAAGTTTGAGATATCCCATGAATAAAATTTATATCATGTTTGGTTGATGGTATAAATTTATCCCGACACTAATTTATACCATTAATCAAACATGGTACAACCTAATAGTCCAGGAATTATAATTACAGGATTATAATTTCGGGATAATTTAGTCTATGTACCAAATGACCCAGTACTAGTACAATAACTTAATACAATGATACTGAACTTTCTCTCTTTTCTTACTGAGAAAATATGGAGAAATTTTATCCTTGCTATTTAAGTCATATTAAGTGGACTACTATAGCCATGAAACTTATGCTTTGCTTTAATAAATATGGAGAAAAGAATTTAAAAGCCTCCTCTAAAAGAAAATAACTGTAATGGCATTTGTCCTTTAACTCACTAAAAAGAAAGGAGCCAAAAAAAGGAAGGGAAAAAGAATAGAGAAAGAAATGAATAAAAATAAGAAGGAAATGGAAAGAGAGGAAGGACAAAAAAAAAACACTCAGAATGCCAAAAAATAAAAAACATATTCAAATTTAAGGTGTTCGGTAGGGAGAAAACAAATTGTTTCTTACTTATTTGATAAAATTCATTGACGGTCCTTTAAAGTTGACATCAATTTTCACTTAAACACCTCAATTAGGCCGTGTTCATTTTAAACACCTCACGTAGGGTGATTTTCAATTCCAGCTCATTTCTCTCTATTATTGGTTGAATTTTGTTTGTTTTAAAATGGGTAAGGTTTAGCCGGAAATTGTAACACCCAAAAGCTCCTAAACTGACAAGTGGCTAATCATTAATTATTTTTTTTCTGTAGCTAATCATTAATTCATATAAATTCATATAGTTGTAAAGTGTTTGACATGTTGTCCCATGGTTGTCCTATTATCAATTTTAGCATATTAAACTAATGACTTAATTATACTTAATCACATTTTTTTTTTCCAGTTAACTTATACATATTTATCCAAAACAATCTCTCTATTCACAAATCAATAAACTCTGCCTACACATAATCTATTCCTGACCTCATTTGTGTGATTAAAATATATTATTATTATTATAACTTAGATATGTTCTTAGTTCTCATTTGATCATAGATTTTGAAGTTGAAATTTGAAATTTGAAAATTCTAGTTTTGAAGTAGCGCTTTTTGAAGTTTGAAGTTAGACATATATTTTACTTAATTTTTTTTTTTAAAATTTTGTTACTGGAGGTCATAATATTCAAAAACTGATTTGAGCCCGTCTTTTGAAAAATTGAAAATATTTATATTAAATTTTATGATTAAATAAATATTTATAGATAAATTTTCAAAATCGCTAAACGCTAGCTTATTTTAGAGTTGCTTGACCAAATTTTTTTTGGCAATATAGAGTGCAATATAATACTACAACTTTTTTGATATTCTTTGTTTTTGTTGTTATCGAAAGCATGAGAATAAAGACAGCGATGTCACTACTTTTGGAATTTATATTTTTGGTACTTATCAATTCTCTTGTTATAATGTTGTAATAATCCCAAAAAATTCAATTTATCCTCCAAATGTAACCAAAAAAACAAAATAAAAAAAATAAAACCTTTCATTCCCAAAACTCAGAAACCTCCACCAGGGTGTAGGAGTTCATATTTTGTTATCACACATACATAGGTTCGATCTCTTCACTTTTTTCTCTCTATACAGTATTTTTAAATTATAATTGGCTGTTCTATTTTGTTTTTTTGTTGTATAATTGGCTGTTCTATTCTGCCACTGTTTTTTTTAAAAGAATTATTTATTTTAAAGAATTTAAGTTTGTTTGTTTTGGAGGTTGTTTTTTGATGGTTGAGGAAGACCCTTTGCATAAAAGAGTATTTTGTAGCTATTTGTTGATTGAAACTGTCTAAAATTGTTGTTTTTGCTAATCAAGATTCAATTCTTTTGCTATGTTTGAGTTGTTTTGGAGGTCTTTTTTATGGTTTTTTTATAACCGTGGTGTCCGGGTCACCTTATGTGCACCTCGACTAATTTCATGTGATACCTGCCACCTCTCAGATACCAGATAACTCTATCCACTAAGGCCAGAACAGATGAAAGAAATCACCTAGTGTATGTCTCCTTTGGGAATCGAACTGAGACCTTATGGTGCTCAACCCACTTCATTGAACCACTAGGCCACACCCTTGGGTGCCCTTTTGATGGTTGAGGAAGACCCTTTGTACAAAACAGTATTTTGTAGCTATTTGTTGATTGAAACTGTTTAAATTGTTGCTTTTTCTAATCAAGATTCAATGTTTTTTGCTATGTTTGAGTTGTTTTGGAGGTGTATTTTATGGTTGAGGAAGACCCTTTGCATAAAAGAGTATTTGTAGCTATTTGTTGATTGAAACTGTCTAAAATTGTTGTTTTTGCTCATCAAGATTAAATTTTTTTGCTGTGTTTTGAGTTGTTTAAGAGGTTTTTTTTTATGGTTGAGGAAGACCCTTTGCATAAAAGAGTAGTTGTTTGCTATTTTCCTGATTGAAAACTGTTTTAATTGTAGGTTTTGATAATCAAGATTCACTTTTTTTTTGTTATGTTTGAGTTGTTTTGGGAGGTTTTTTTTGATGGTTGAGGAAGACCTTTGCACAAAATAGTATTTTGTAGCTATTCTTGATTGAACCTGTCTAAATTATTGCTTTTGCTAATCAAGATTAATTTTTTTGCTAGGTTTGAGTTGTTTTGGAGGTTTTTTTGATGGTTGAAGAAGAACCTTTGCACAAAACAGTATTTTGTTGCTATTTCTTGATTGAAACTGTCTAAATTGGTTAACAACAACAACAACAACAACATACCCAATGTATTCCCACAAAGTGGGGTCGGGGGGGGGGGGGTTAAAGTGTACGCAGTCCATACCACTACCTCATACGAAGTAGCAAGGCTGTTTCCGTCAGACCCCCGGCAAATTGTCTAAATTGGTTGTTTCTGCTAATCAAGATTCAATTTTTTTTCTATGTTTTGAGTTGTTTTGGAGGGTCTTTTGATGGTTGAGGAAGACCCTTTGCATAAAATAGAATTTTGTTGCTCTTCGTTGATTGAAACTGTTTAAATTGTTACTTTTGATTATCAAGATTCAATTTTTTTGCTATATTTGAGTTGTTTTAAAGGTTTTTTGATGGTAGAGAAAGACCCTTTGCATAAAAGAGTATTTTGTAGTTATTTGTTGATTGAAGCTGTCAAAAATTGTTGCTTTTGATAATCAAGATTCAATTTTTTTTGCTATGTTTGAGTGTTTTTCTACTTTCTTTGATTGGGGTTCAAGAATTCTTGAAACTTCTAGCTGATTTTCTTGTGTGGGGTTCATAAAGGTTTGAACTTTCAGTTATCATTTTATTTTTGATAACCATGGTGTCTGGACCAACTTTTGCGCGCCTCGACTAATCCACGCGATACCTGCCAACTATGTCTACCGAGGTTAGGACTGATAGAAAGAAATCACTAGTGTTTTTTTGTGTGTCTGTTGGGATTTGATCCTGAGAGCTCATTGTTCTCAACCTACTTCATTCATTGATCACTGGGCCAATGCACCTTCTTTGCATTTAATGCGTAGTTCTTTAACAGAGCTGCATTTTCAAATGGTGTAACTGAAATTATGTTGTGTATTTGTATCGTTGAGTCTGGTGTATGTCCTTAATTATATATTGTTCTCGTATATCCCATGAATTTGTTTGAATTTTGGCCATTTATAACTACTTTAGCTTCTATTTATATTTTTTTTAAATTTTCTAGGTGGTTTTAAGTATTCATGTATTCATAGCGGAGTAAGGATTTGATACTGAAGCTATGCAAAAGGATAATAATACTGGTGTTCCGGGAACAGCTTCACCACGATTACGTCGTCGCAAAGGATCAAATGAGGTGACTTCATTTTCTTTCAGTGTCTTTTAGTGACGGACTCCATTTTCTGCTTCGTTTTACCTGGTTGCTCCTAGTGGGTTTTAATCACTTTAATTTGAAAGTGAAAGAGTACAGAGGAAACGGAACGACATAGAGAGTTAATGTGTCTTTTGCCAAAAGTAGCGTATTACTTCCTCTGTTCCATTTTATATTATGGTATTGACTAAATAATGTGTTTAAGATATGAACTTGATTTTTGTATTGTAGTAGTAGTGAAAAAGAATAATGAAGTCGTGGTCCAAAATTGTTTGATAGAGTAAGCATCTCATTAACCTTTATAATTTGAATAGTTAAATATATTTCAAATCTTTAAAATTGTGAAACTGGTATTGACTATAAAATAAAATTATCTGGTGTCAAACATAAACATCTTAAAATGTCTCAAAACGGAAAGAGTGTCATATAAATTGGAATAAAAACTACTAGGTTGTGGTTCGGAATCTTGTAGATGCTATGGGTCTGAATTTTTTCTGAAGTTCTTGTTCTCCCTCTTCCTGAAATTTCAGGTTCCCGGAGAGGTTGTCAAAGCAAATGGAGCCCATTTGCTTGTTGACGATAGGAACAAGTATAAGTCAATGTTGATCCGTCTATATTCAACTCTCTGGATGATAGGTGGTTTTGCTTTCATCATTTACATGGGACATCTTTATATTTGGGCCATGGTTGTAGTTATACAAATCTTTATGGTAAAGGAGTTGTTCAATCTACTTAGGAGAGCGCAAGAAGACAAGCAACTTCCTGGTTTCAGGATATTAAATTGGTGAGCAGAATCATACTTGTATTTACCTTATCAAAAAATCATTCTTGTATTTGCTATCCTGCCAAATTCCTTTTGACATTGGACTTCTTCGAAGGGCCATATATTTTGTTCCATATATAAGATTTTTGGCATTTAACACTGTAAGAACTACTATCATTTGAGACCTCAGGTAATAGGTACTGTAGGTCGGGAAAAAAATGTTGCCTTTACTAATATGGTAAATCTAAAAATGCAGTTGACTAATATATGAAACTTGAATATCAGGTCTATAGAGGTTGTGCTTTCACTAAATAAAGGATACTATCATAGGTTGTATAGCGTCAGCATATACCCTAATTATTTGTACTATGACTTGTTTTATTTATCAAAAACTTTGATAACTGTTGCTACATTGTAAGGTAGACATGTCAATTTAACTTTTGTATAGTCTGGATGAACTAACTCATTTGTTGGAACTCGATTACTAACACATTCTTGCTTTTAATGAAATTTGTGTTTGGCTTTTTGTTCAGTTTTTCCTTTTTCATTTTTTTTCTTTCACGTACTTCTGGATTTAAAGGAACCTTATGTATGTTTATATATACACACATACAACACATTTATAACATTTATAATGTATGTATTACAATAAAATGAACATCTGTTCTTATGCTAAAGTGCTTTTTCTCTATGGAATCAAATACGCTAGGGTTAAATAAACATCCGTCTGTATGCTAAAGTTCCGTCTGTATGCTAAAGTGTTATTCTTGGTGGAATCCAATAAGTTTTACTTGGAATCTGGATGAATTACAATCATTCTGATGCTAGGTGAAATAATGTTGAAATGCTAATAAAGATCTCTAACAAGAGGTAGGAAATGGAGTGATAACCTTTGATACATATCTTGAAATATTAAATTGAAGGGGTTCATGTGAAGGTGCCTGCAAGCTTAACATTTAGTGAGAGAAGCTTTAGTGTGTCCACTACAACCAAGAACACAGTAAAAGTGTGATCTCCAACGTCCGTCTGACCACAGTCTTGGTATCAACTTCTGAAACTTTTTGGTAAGGACGTCTATTGAAGGAGGATCAACACTAAGCTAGAGCATCAAAACATAGTCACACCATGTGACTCACATGCAATTCATTGATTGTACCTAAAATGGCATTTACGTCCTGTTAGAAAAAACCCAGGTTGCACCAAAAATTAAGCGGAGAAAAAGCTCTGAACTTAAGCGTAAAAACATTATTTTTGTTGCCTTCAAAAAAATGCTACTATTCCTTTCTGTCTAGACTATAACAACAACATACCCAATATAGTATAGTCCCACAGGTGGGTCCCGAGAGGGTGAGTTGTACACAAACCTTACCCCTACCCTTGAGGGGTTATAGAGGTTGTTTCCGATAAACCCTCGACTTGAGAATAGGTTTGAAAGAAGAGCAAGATTAAAAAGCAATGATGAAAATAATGAAGTAAGAAAAGTACTGACAATAAAATAGTGTAGATAGCCAAAATAAATGACCGTAGTAATAAAATTGAAGGATAAGATAATGCTAGCATAAAAATAATAATATTGGTAAGGAAATAGATAGATGCTCCAAACAAGAACCCTGCTCTATCACTAGGAAGGGAGAAAATGTTCGACTATCCAATAACTGTCTACCTTAATCCTTGCCCTCCATGCTCTTCTATCCAGGGTCATGTCCTATCTAATCACTTCTCCCAAATTCATCCTCGGTATACCTCTATCTGTCCTCAAGATTATCACCACCAGCCTCTCGCACCTCCGTACTGGAGCATCCGTACTCCACCTCTTCACATGCTCGAACCATCTCAGCCTCGCTTTCCGCATTTTGTCTATCACGGAGGCTACTCCCACCTTGCCCTGTATATCCTCGTTATTAATTTGTCACTCCTAGTATGCCCACTCATCCATCTAACTTCTAAGCATCCTCATCTTTGGCTCTGCTACCTCCATACACTCCACCCCGTGCAACATAGCTGGTTTAACCACCATGCTAAAGACCTTTGTGTCTAGACTGCGTACCAAATAACTTGTGGTATGGTGTTCCAAATTTTAAGGGGCTTTTTGTTGAGTCCCTCTCTGTGCCAACATGAACGAAGCTCTCAAGTTTGTATTATCCAGCGTATGCGAAGTGCAGCAATAAATACGCCCCAGAGCTGAAAACTGACCTCGTAGTGAAGAAAAAAGTTTATGGCATCTCCTGAGTGATTTTGACATAGATGACATCAACTGCAAACCTGAAAGTTTCTCTTGTGGAGGTTGTTCTGGGGGAGGCATACCTCCCTAGAGGCTGAGATTAAGAGTATGTGTCTAGATTTTTTTTTTTTTTTTTTTTAAAACTAGTTACTTTGTATATTTCATCAATCAGTACTTGAGGAGTACTCAAATCCTATTTACAAGGGAGCTTCAAAAATAACATGATCCTATGTCTATAGTGAGTCTAAAACATCAATAATAGATACATGATCATTAGAATATATCTGATTACACCAAAGCAGAGAGTCAAGAGACAGTTCAGCTTGACCTGTTGCATATTATTCTGTATATTCTCAAAACACCTAGAGTTTCTTTCCTTCTAAATTTGTCCACCAGATGCAAGCAGGGATAATTCTCCACCTGCTTCTAGTCTTAGCCAACAACTCCACTTCTTCCCAACTTTGTAGTGCTTCTGTAATCTTCTCAGGCATCGACCAGGAGATACCTTTGAGGCTTAAGAATA
This sequence comes from Capsicum rhomboideum, assembly GCA_031232105.1. Taxonomy (NCBI): domain Eukaryota; kingdom Viridiplantae; phylum Streptophyta; class Magnoliopsida; order Solanales; family Solanaceae; genus Capsicum; species Capsicum rhomboideum. Next base: position 9,088,522 of record CP124711.1, read on the forward strand.
ATCTCCATAGTTATCCTGTAATTCTGCAGTGTATGAAGAGATGATTGACTGTTTCAGCTTTTTCCCCGCAGAAGTAACACCCTGGGACTAGTGTTATCCTCTCTTCATCAAGTTTTCCTGTGTTAAAACTGCCTCCCTTGCTAGCAACCACACGAAGCATGATACTTTGTGGAGTATTTTACCTTTCCAGATGTGTTTCCAAGGCCACCTCCCTTGCTGCTGGTTGTGTTGATTCAACCTTTTATAGACCTTGTTTACCTTGAAATTTCCTGTGTCACTACCTTGCTATCTCAATTCATCCTCTGCATCTTGTAACCCACTGAACTAATCTATATGTGTCTAGATTTCTCTCGAAATGAAGTAAGCTAATTTTTGTTGATCTTAAGCGAAGTTGCTGAGCAATGTTAACAAATTACTGTCTTTTATACTTTCTAACCATTTAAATTCCTTCTGAGGAAGAGATCCAGTCTAGTTAAAAAAAAAAAAGGGCAGCCCGGTGCACTAAAGCTCCCGCTATGCGCAGGGTTCGGGGAAGGGCCTCACCACAAGGGTGTATTGTACGCAGCCTTACCTTGCATTTCTGCCAGAAGGCATGAACCCGTGACCTCCTAGTCACATGACAGCAACTTTACCAGTTACTCCAAGGCTCCCCTTCAAGAGATCCAGTCTAGTGAAGTGGAAAAACTATCACGACATTGTAAAGAGAAGAAGTACTAGAGATATCATGAAAATGATCTTTGACACATGAGAAACCCAACCAAGTATCCTTCCAAAATCTAATTTTCTAGCCATTGCCAAGTAGAAAATCATTATTTTCAGTGAATTTGCCTCCATAAGAATGAATGTGCTTCCAAACACCCGCGCCATGATGTGTTATTGACTCTTTGGTGCCGAGGATTGCACAAATTGAACTTTTCATTCAATTATCTTCTCAACATGTTCTCCTTGTTGAATTTCCAATGCCATTTCAAAAGAAAACAATCATTATGGCACTTCAAGTTCTTAATCCCAAGACTCCTGTTCTTGATAGCATTGTCCCACATGACGAGACATAAAGAGCTACTGTATTTGTTTCCGTTCCATAGGAAATCTCTTCTCTACTTGTCAACACGCTTTAAGATTGACACAAGTGAAGGAAAGAGGAACATGGTGTAGGTGTGAACTGTGAAGAGCATCAAGAACACTGATTAAGAGTCTCTCTCTTCGCCCCCCCCCCCCGCCCCCCCCACCCCCCCACCCCCCCACCCCGAGGATTAGTACTGCCATTTCCAGTTTTCCTGCAACCTGATTAACCAAAAAGAGAACTTTCTGAGACGTTGATATGAAGCCCGGCAAAGGCCGTGAAAGGTTCTGTTTCAACTTAATCATCCTATGATTTAAACTAGTATATAGTGACGTCAAAGGTGACTGATGTGAAACTAAACACAAAATTCAGAATGGAGAAAGGAACTTATTTGTATCTAGGAGGGAATATGAATTGATTGAGAGGTATATAGGCAAAGTCTGTCAATTTGCTTAGAATATAGTATAGACAGGTCTGTTGGTTGATGGAAAGGGAAGAAAGATTTGTCAACAGATTATAGCTAAGACAGCATATGCTTCTGTGAGTTTGTCAACTTGAGGGCACCAGAGAGTTATGCAGAAAATGGAAGAAATAAGACCATCTATACAAGTGCTACCTACTCTAAAGCTTCAATAAATTTGGTAGATCCGTTCGGATATTTACAATTTAAGGAAAGTGAGAAGTGCGATTATCATCCCTAACTGTCCTGCGTGCAGCTTTCTTGAATTTGGATGTACAAGACTTCATGAAGAATATACGCCGGACTGGCCATCCTTCCAACAAAATCCAGCTATCCTAAAGTGGTTTCCTCTGTTGAGTGCCTTCACGAGTGATATATATATGTACACTGTAGTTTGAGAAGCTTGGGAATTTATTTTACTAGATATATACAATATCTCGGTGTTTACAGGTTCTCGTTTCTGTTTTTGCTGATTCTGCTATTGTCTCCAGGCACTTTTTTTTTACAGCAATGCTGTTTGTATATGGACGCATCCTAAGCCAGAGGCTTGTCAACACAGTTACTTCAGACAAATTTTTATACAAGCTTGTCAGCAGATTTATCAAGTATCACATGGTCACGTGTTATTTCTTGTATATTGCAGGTTTGTACTTTTATCGTGCTCTTCGATTTAATGTTGCAAAGTCGACTAACACTATTCCATTTTACAATACCCAAGACATATAAAATCACATATTTTGTTCAGTGTAGTTTTGTCCTGCTTTCTTTTTTCATTAGATTGCATGATTATGATACTGACTGCTGGGGGAATCTTAGTAGCTCAGTTGGTGGCTACCTGAATTCCCACCTTGTTGGTGAGGGTTCGATTCCCCACATTGTAATCCCCTCCCCATTTTCCCTTCCCCTACCCCCAATTTTTTTTTTTTAAATGATACTGACTGCTGGGTTACTACCTTTTTTGCTGGTGGAGTTTTACTGTTTTCTCTCTCATTTGAAATTAGGTTTCATGTGGTTCATTCTGACTCTGAAGAAGAGGAGGTATAAATATCAATTTGGCCAGTTCGCTTGGACCCATATGATTCTGATTGTGGTGTTTACTCAGTCGTCTTTCACAGTAGCCAATATTTTCGAGGGAATTTTCTGGTAAGACAGCTTAAACCTATTTCTTCGATTGTGGAGTTTTCTTTCCTTAACATGCATATCTTGTCGAAAGATAGAGGGCTTCTTTTATCTTTTTGGGAACTGACACACAATACCACAATGGTTTTGATGACATGCTCAGCACAATACCACATCTTTTTTGGCCATTTTCATAAGTTTGTCTTCCATTATTTCGTCCTAATTCTTTTCTTCGCTGAAGCTTGCAATTTTTTTTTAACAGGGACGTGGAACCCTCTTCCACTTCTTTTTCCACCTTTTTGGGTTGTTAAATTAAAATAATGCAACAAAATTTGACATGGATATAGAATTTCAAATGAAGGGTTACTTTAATGCAGGTTCCTTCTCCCAGCATCGCTCATTGTCATCAATGATATAGCTGCTTATATATTTGGATTCTTCTTTGGAAAAACTCCTTTGATCAAGTTGTCTCCAAAGAAAACTTGGGAGGGCTTTATTGGGGGATCAGTAACAACCATTATCTCCGCATTTCTGGTGAGTGGCTGTGTATTTTGCAAAAAAATCTAAGGGATTTGTCTCTAGTTTGGAATTGATGACAGTGCACATTGGTCATATTCATATGTTATGCCGGCTTGTCAATATAAACTCTATCAATATATCCGTTACTTACCTGATCACAAAAAAAAAAGTATCTACTAATACAACATGCTCTCATGCTCAAATTTGTTCTGGTTTCTGCATAAACTGTTAGAATGTCAGGTTGTTTTAATGTAGTTAGTGCTAACTGCTACTTATTATTGTTAAGTTTGTTTCATCAGTCAAAGAAAAATAGGTTAATTATATGAATTTCAAACTGAAATTTGGATGAATAATGCTTATTTTTAGTTTTATCCTTCCCCCCCTTAGAAGAAAAAAGAACAGGCATCTCTACTAGTGTTGTGATTATATTTATTATCAGACGTGAGAGTACCTCACCCCCATAAAAGGGTGTCTTCCGTCTATTGTCTCTACGTATTTCTCCCTCCTTTTAATTTACCACATGATATCAGGAGCCTATACAATGTTGGCAGACATAAGTAGCTTTCGCGTATCAGCAAATGGCATTATACTGTCCGTAGAGTCAGCTTTTGTCTTCTCCACTATAAGTTAATAATCTTGCTTCTTTTCAATGACTTAGCACCACCATTATTTGCGGTAATTGTTCCTGTGGCACTGCGTCCCTTTTTGGTAACAGTTTTGGCAACACAGCCTCGATATAGCACTTTCGGATATTGTTGTGACAACTTTTCCACAGAGATTCTGATGACCAAACTTCCCGAAGTTCACCTGCAACCAACCGTTCAAACAACTAGTTGCTTTTTCTGTTTCGAATAAGCTTAACTCAAAGTTGGTTTTCACCTTTATTTTGAGGGTCATGTTAGTGTGAATGAATTAGAATGTTAGAGACAGTGTTACGCGTTAGTATTTAGTTAGGCTCTCTTAAGAAAGCTTATGAATTGTATGTCTTGTATTATGTTGTCATCAAATTATCTGTGTACTCTCTCCCTTTCACTTGTTTTCCCCGCACTTAGTAAAGGTTTGTTTCAACAGTGATCTGAGAGGGGTGTATGCTTTTCTCATATTCTGCTAATTACTTTCTGCTATGTGCTAATGTGCAGCTTGCTAATATATTTGGTCGTTTCAGATGGCTAACATGCCCTAGGAAGGTAATATTTTAGGGTAATCTCTCTCCCGATTGGCTTGTGGATTTTCTCCTCGGTTTTGGTAAGCATAAATTCCATATTGGTTAATGCAGGATTTATCAGTTGGGTGGCTTGATTGTGATCCTGGTCCACTGTTTAAACCAGATTATTTTACTGTACCAGAGTGGTTTCCTTCATGGGTAAGTGAATTTCCGTCAAACCTGGACTTTTGAAGTTTTTCTCTTTTGCTTTGTCATTACTTGAATATTTTACTATTCTAGTGACTTTGGTAAACCCTCTTTTCAAGTGATGAGCTATGTCCATCCCCCTTCCAACTATATATTGTTGGTTCTCAAGCTCTTCCCTTACCTATTGAAGGATGGAGTGTCAGTTTTGGCAATGTTCTCTTTCTCAAAGTATGTTGATTGTTGACGCTAGTGTGAAATAACTATTTCTGTGCCATTTTGCATCCTACTTTGATGGTTGTAGACTAGAATTGATGGTTTTTATTTAATGGAAAGTGGGTTTAAATTTGGTGAATGCTTTACTTTCTGAAAAGTGTTAACCAATTTTTTCATAATCTGTGGTGTCTGGGTCACAGATTGCGCATATCTCGACTAATCATTGGCAGTCTTCCAGTCTACTAGGAGTCTAGGACATATTACCAAGATAATTTTGCTCACCAAGGTTGATCAGATGGGCGCATGCCAAGTTTTGTAGTTGAGATACTCAACTGAGAATTGAGATCTCCATATGGTTACAGCAGCGCCCTGAGCCATCATGCCATTACTTTGGACACCTGAAAAGCGTGTATCTCTCGTAAAATCGATCTAGTGATTTCATTTAAATTATAAAACATTATAAAAGTATTGAAGAGAATAAGGATATTGGATTTACTTTTTAACTGGTTACTACTTAACTATCTGGAAGACCATAAAACTAATAAAAAGGTCAGTCCGGTGCATAAAGCATCCCGCGTTACCTGTGTGAACCAAACCATAAAATTGAATGATAATTTCCCCAATTAGCCATAAAAATTATTTTACTATTTCAACTTCAACTTGGAATATTATTTTTCAAATCAATGTTTGTTTTACGATTTGGTATATTATCTCAACTTCAACTTGAAATAGATAATTTGAAGTTGGAAAACTGTTTTGAGAAGAGTATTTCAAGCGATATAATGGTTTTCACTCACTAAACTTCAAAACTTTTAACTTTTTCCCAATTCATGTCCTAACACAAATACTCTTTTTCAACTTCAGACAATATTTGTCTGAACCCAAAATTTCTTAAAAGTATCGAGTCTTGAAATAGTAGTGTTTTTTCTTGGTGATGTGTTGAATATACGGGTTCATGAGATACAACTGCAAGTGGTTCTTTTTGATTGTCCCAAACTCGACATTATATTATCCAGTGATTCATACTATAGAAAAAAAAAAAGAAATCAAGTCATTTTCACCTTCTTCTTTATGCTTGCGTTATTACTCAGCTTTCTGAAGTTTATTCAAATAGTTTTGAACCAGCATTGGCTCTATAATCTTCGGTCCTTCACTAATTCTTATTACTGCAGTTACCTTGGAGAGAGATCTCTGTTTTGCCTGTGCAATGGCATGCTATGTGGCTTGGCCTGTTTGCATCAATCATAGCGCCTTTTGGAGGCTTTTTTGCGAGTGGCTTTAAGAGGGCCTTCAAGATCAAGGTTCAATGTTTTTCTGGTTTTGTCTTAAAGGTGCCTTAGTGGAATCATGACCACTGTTGTATTTATAAAGTTCTTTTTTTTTTTTCTCCGTGCTGTAGGATTTTGGTGATAGTATACCTGGACATGGTGGCATGACTGATAGAATGGATTGTCAGGTGAGTGAAATGAAATATGTCTCTATATATACACATATTGTCGGACACAATTTATGGACTGCAACCCCCATGGGAGATATGAAGTATCATTGTCTTCCAAGTTTCTTTCACTTCACGGCTTCATGAAATTGGGCATATAAGTTAATTCAAGAACATATTGTTGCGGTGTGTGTGTTTTGTTTGTGTGTGTGTGTGGGTGGGGGGTTGACTGAACCTTGTTATACGATTAGTGTTTCCTCAAACTGATCGATTTCTCCTTCTCCTATTCCGGCCAGTTAGTAGTGCTTTCTACTAGTTATCTGAACAATCAGTTTGTGATATCTTCTTATGCATATTTTCACGCAGATGGTGATGGCTGTTTTCGCATATATCTACCATCAGTCTTTTGTGGCGTCTCAGAACTTGTCAGTTGAGATGATCTTGGATCAGGTATGCTTCTCAAGTTACATGAAGTCCAGTAAATTCCTCATTGAAGTATACCGTTATAGCTGATACACTTGCTCTATACGATGTAGATAATAATGAACCTGACTTTCGAGGAGCAGCAAGTTCTGTACTCGAATCTCGGGCAGATCATCGGGGACAAGATATTTGGTGAATCTTGAGGACATCAAATAAGCTTGTATGATTATTGTAGCTTTTAGATAAGCATATCTTGTAAATGTTTTCTTTCTTGGTTAGCATAGCTGCTCTCGGCTTTTCGCGCATTGTACAGTCTGTCGCCCTTCCATCTCTTTGTTTTATATTCTTGGTTATTATATTCTTTAGTAGTTCAGTGCATCCCTACTGTAATTTCAAAATTATAGGCATGGTGAGTTTAATCATGTATGAAACTGCATAAGGCTAGATACTGCTGTGAAATATACTTGAGACTTGTAACTGGTTGATGATTAAAAAGATGCATAAAGTTCATAAATTTTGCTTATTTTAGCTTATGAGATTGGTTCATTTATTTACTATCCATCTTTTTGCCAGAATTCTGCACTTATTTGCCCAAATTTAAGGGGTCACATATGTATGTAAAAATGGAATATATAAGGAATCAACATTTCAATTTTGGACACCTAAAATATAAAGTTGTTTTATGTATACTCTAGTTAAGCAATTTAATAAATCACAAATCCGTTATTAGCAATCTCAATGTTAAGGGTGGGTTGGAGTCCCACATTAGTTGGAAAATGGATTGATAGTTTACTTATATGGACTTGAGAAGTTCTTTCATGAGCTAGCTTTTGGCGTTGAGTTAGATTTCGATGTCATATCTTTACACTCATCAAGTGAATTAATAAATATATCCGTACGTGCATCGCCTACATTACCTCTACGTTACCCTCCTTGTATGAGAATACCAAAAAACAATCTCTTCCTCAAGTAACCTTTTCAGTCCCAACACCATCGACCTTCCTCAATAGGCAGTTGAAGTTTGGACGATCTGTCCGTTTTGGTGAATTCCAAAATTGAGCTGCCTATTTGGAATTTTTGCTTCAAATTTTGGCCTTTTAGACTTCGGACTTGTCTAAAATAGGGATGAAGTTTGTTGCCCGTTTAGCCAGCAAAAGTTTTTGAGGCCTTCTATTTAAAGGTGGATCTCAAGTAACTGCATGTCAAACTTTGAAGAATCATCTACTGTAAATAATTTCACTTTCATTAGCTCTTACTTGGACCTGCATAAACGTGAGATTGAATAGCGCAAAATTGAATCCAGTAAAAGGAACAAACCGTACCATGACATGCGTGCCGTACTTCTTTTCCTTTATAAGACCATATTCTAGTATTGAAATACAACCTTAGCGTTTTAGCATAGAGGGAATAAGCTTCATCAGTCTTAACCTACTTGCCTTTAATCCCTTTTTATGAATTTTATTGTTGACCAAAACAATGATTTTTTTGGTAAACATTATGCATGGGACTGTTTTTTTAATTCTTTTTAATTTTTTAGTATTTGTTAATCAACTGACCATCGATATACATAAATGACTGTTATTTTCCTCGAGAATTACATTTTTTCGTGATGAACTTTGGGTTTTGTCAAAGAGAACATCTTATGTTATGAGGAGGGGGCTCCACACCTTAGTAAATATTGTGGATTGCTAGTGCTCAAGATGAAAGAACACGGGTGATTTTAGTCTTAATCCCAAAGCTAGTGGACTTATTTCGACCTTTTCTCGAACATTTGGGCCCAAATCGACATTAAGCAATATATTTGGGGTACAACTGAAAGTAGAAAAACCACAAATCCTAGTTCCAACTTCATTTTTCCTCATTTACCGAATCAGCTCCGAATTTCCGACCCGAAAAAAAATTCAAACTTTCCGATGTCTTCTCCGCCGCCGGACGCCGTAACAACCTCCACCACCACCGTCAAACCGTGGCCATTATTCCTCGACACCGCCGCCCTCAGCCTCCCTATCTCAATCTCCGACGCCACTTACCGGATCAACAAAAACCTCCGTTACTTCGCCGGTAATTACGCGCTAATCACCCTATCCATCCTCTTAATCTCCTTAATTATCCGTCCAATTTTACTCGTATTGTTCCTAATCATCGTTGTCGGTTGGATTTACCTCTACTTCTCTCGTAATAATGAGCCGTTGGAGCTATTCGGTTTCGATATCGATGATAAGTTCGTGTTAGGGTTTTTGACTTTGGTAACGATTGTAGCGTTGTTCGTTGCGAAGATTTGGATGAATGTTTTCGTTTCGATTGGGTTTGGAATTGTGATTCTATGTGTTCATGGTGGACTTAGGGCTCCGGAAGATCAGGAGGATTCGCCGTATGGTGCGTTGTTATCGGACAGTCCGAGAGGGAGTTATACTATTGTTTGAGATGATTGATTGATGTAGGTAATTTTTTTTTTCGTATCGGAATGTGGTTGAATTTTAGTGTAACTAGTATTGTTGAATTGTGATGAAATTGGTTTTGGTGAAGTTTCCGAAATGCAGAGAGTTGAATATATGAAAAAGTTTGCGGATTTTTTCTTGTTTGATGTAGTTGTGGTAATGTTTTGTATTTTTTGCTGTGTTTTAGAGATGAACTGTGAAATTTAGTTTAGATTGGAAGTGATAGCCGCATTGCGAATAATGATTTGAGATGGTGAATTACTAGGCCTAGAGGGAATCATACTATTGTGTTTTTTTTGAGCGAATTACCCAATGGTTAATATCATCAATATAAATAAAAAACAAACAGACAACAACAACATACCCACTACCCAGTGTATTCCCACAGTGGGGAGGGTAAAGTGTACGTAGCACTACCTCAGAGGTGAGGTAGAGAGGCTGTTTCAGATAGACCCTCGGCTCAAGACAAAACACAGTCTTGAAAAAGATGTAATAGAGGTACAAAAGACAATAAGGAATAACACAACAACAGATAGCAGAATACTACTACTACAAAATAATGCTACAAATGATCTACCTGAAACAACATATATCAACAAGAATCCAAAACAAGAAACTACAAGCATAGCACTATGACTACTAAGTAAATATTGAGGCTTTTCATCTTTCATTGATAACCAAATATTGAGGACTACTATGTAAATAAACAGTCTTACAAAAAAAGAAAAGAAACAGAAAGAAATAGATAACTAAAGCTAAGTAAACTAAAATGTTAAGAAAATCAAATCAGCTAGTGTAGAATGTCTCTATAGTAGATTAGCAGCATTCAGTTGCCTCCGGTTGTGACCATATAGAAACACACCTCCAAGCTCTCACCCGGTACCATGACTATCCAACCAATCTGAGCACATCTCAAGGCCAAAAGAATGTTATACTACTATTGTTTAAATCTCAAGGTTGATTTAGTTTTTTCTTATAGGGATATGGTTGAGTTTAGCGAAAATTTGAGTTGGTTAGTGTAATTAGTATCATTTAACTGATGAAAATTGGTAGTTGATACTTTCGAATGCGGGGACAGTTGAATTGATGAAAAGATTGAGGCTTTTCATCTTTCATTGATGTAGTTGGATTCTCTATTTAAAATGATAATGTTTCTCATATTGTGGATAAGTATTGTTTTGTGCAAGAGACTGTTGCAGAGCTGCTACAATAAATAAATGACGATGACCTACTCGTAACTAGATGAGATAGTTCAATCAATTAAACATTCAGGGTGAAATGTTTCCATGTGCTTGGTCCAAGAAAAAATTGTGTGTGCGCATGTGAGGAGGTCTATTGCAGTCCAAAATAAATAAGTAAAACTGTCTTCTCTCTAAGAGTTTAAGCTTTAGCTTGGGTAGGTAACATAATTTAACAATATCAGCTGTGAGAAATTAGTTTGGATTGGACGCAATAGTCCCATTGCCAGTGAAAAGAAGCAAAAACTGCTTCTGTTGTTTTTCTGGAGCATGACATGGATACGAACTATGATTTAGTCGTCAAAGCTTGGTCTACTCTCAGTTTTAGAGGTGGTTGATTTGGAGTAAGATGGAGTTGTGGGGTTTGTATCCAGTTCTAGGTAACTCTGATTATCACATTGGTTCTATAAGCTTTACTCTGCTGCTTGTACTTTTTTCTTGCCTATTGTTGATAGTGTGTTATTTATAGGTGGATCTTCGTTTCTACTGAAAAACTCAAAAAAAAATAAGAGGATATTTTCTTTCAATATGAAAAACCAAATATCATCTTATTTTTGTTTATCAGTAGAAATAGAGGATACATATTTCAATGTCATGCTAGTTCGCGATTCTTCTTTTTCACATTTCCCAAATTGTGTTAAAGAAATACTCCTAGTAGGTATCCAGACTATCTTGTGTTTAGAGGGACTGCAAGAACGAAAGATGAAGCTCTGGAATTCTAATTTTGTTTTTCTCTTGTTTGGAAAGCAGTACACATGCGATGTGATTCTGCTTGGGTCCATTGCCTGTTCTTTTTAGCAGCTCTATTATCATAGTGCCAACGTGTGTGCTGTTTTAAGTATGTATGAGAACCTCTAGACTAGAGCTTTAGCATGAGTTGGAACAGATTCTTGGTTCATATTATATTTTCATCCTGTCTGCACTTATTTCCAGCCTGGTTGGTGGGAGCCTCGAACAATGTAGACTAAGCATGAGTTGATTGCCTTCTAGGTTCAAATTCTCATTGATTATCTCCCCCCCCCCCCCCCCCCCCACAACACACACATATCCCACCACCCCCATATCTGTGAAGGAGTTATAGTTAATTGGTGACTTGCTGGAAGCAATTCTTGATTTGGAGATGGACGGAGGCTACATTTGTTTATTGAGTTTAATCAGGCACATATAGTGCACCTTCAAAGGGGCTGCCCCCTGGGTGAGGCAATTGAAAACTCACCACAAGGAGTTCCACCTTCAAAGGTGCACTCCAGGTGTTCTGATTTGAGGTGCACCTTGTCCTCAAGCTTATTCCTAGAAAACCCCTAGAGTTCCACCTCAAATCAGAACACCTGGAGCCCAAATATCCCTCTCTTTGTCGACCCATCTTTACTTACTCTGTTGGGTAAGGTGTTTCTTTTCTTATACAATATTGGCTATACCATTGCCCTATTCTTTATTTCTTGCATCCTCAATCTTGCAGAAGGTTGCCTTCTTTGGTGCCTGCTGATACTCTCTATTCATAGTTTGTTCTCGTGTTAAAAACTTAAAGTCAATTCAATATGAACGGTTCGTCCTTGGATTGGTTATTTCAATTGCTTATTCTCATCTTTTTTTACATCTCAACTTGATCCTACTTTGTTAGTCTAAAGTGCTAGCTGTTATATTTGTTGCTTAAAATGGGTAAAGACAAATATAAAACCTCGGCAACTGAAGTAAATCTTCTTGTGTCCTGCTAGTAGAAAATAGAAATCGAAACATTCGCTAGAATCTGCATCATAACCTTAGAAGAAGACCTTGGATGATTGATTTGTACAGGATGGTCATTTGAAATATCTAATAAATGAGGAGAATCCTTAAGACTGATCAGCAAAAGATTAGTGAAGGGGAATGAGAATTTATCTTCTTTCATCGCATCCAAAAATACAATTAATGAAGCATAAAATGCTGTTGCAGTGTTCTTGCAATTTTTTCTCAGAATCAAGAAATGGCTTTAGTGTGCATCTTGGATTCTTGGTGATTCTGTCAAGCCGTTGTAAATTTGGAGAGGTTATGACAGTAAAGTAATATAATAAGAGTTTGATAGCGTTATATGAAGAAAAAAAATCGTATTTGGCAGGTCATTCAAATAATAATAATGTATTCATTTCATGCTTGAGGTCATTTAAATAATAATAACGTATTCATTTCATGCTTGGTAGTTGGAACTACGGACGAAACTTGAGAGATTAAAAAGTTTAATTCGAACGCCTTGTCTGAAAATTTTGCTACATATATAAAGGTATACGTTGATTTTTATGTATATAGTAGATGTTGTGCTCTTTTCGTGAAAATTTTGCTCCAACGTCGGTTGGAACACCATTAGAAAAATGTATATCTTATTCTTATGACTTAAATAGCTCAATCTAGTATGGATTACACACAAAGGCGCAACGTATTATACACTACACCTCTTTATTGAAATGATTCGATTAGGATGAAAAAGCTAAAAGTAATTTTACAAGCACTGATGTGCACTTATTGGAGTTTTTTGCGAAAATATCCTTCAAATGTACACTACTTAAATTACATTTTAAAGATATATCTATGATCACAAGTAGTTGCAAAAACACTAAATTATATGGCCGAAGCACGTCTGTGCCACCCTTTTACCACCATATTATAGTTCGTTTCACTGGTGGCAGAACACTACTGTCTTGGAAGACAAGTTTTGATTGATTTAAAAAGCAATAACGTTTAAAAGGAAACCTTCAAATTTCACGTGCAAGTCCCGTGATTTTTAACATATATATGGCATTTGTTTTGTAATGGCAATTAACTTAAGTATGAGAATTGTTCACTTAGAAAATATTAAGGAGGATTATGTTCACTTAGAAAATCTCAAATATGTTTTGACAATATTTGTCGTTCTTGTCAACTACCACGGGTATGACGCAAAATAGTATTGAAATAGGTGTGATTGATTGATATATCTAGTAAATACTGTTACTAATTCAAATATTTCATGTTCTTAGTAATGTAATACAAAATCAATATCTCATGATCCTCGATTAATACAATCCCGTTTTGATTCATAAAGAACAATGCATATGAATTTTGATACACGTCCTTGTTACCCAGTATCTGTTGCTGGTAGGAGGTGACAGGTATTCCGTGAATTTAAAAAAAAATACACGTCTTTGTTATGATTCGGGTACAACGGAAAAAAAAAAGAGAAAAAAAAAATTATGTACAAGAAACGGTATGTATATATATGGAAAATTTTGTTACTAGCTAGCCAATGGAAGTGCTAATGACACGAATCATTGACATGTCAATTCTTGATTGGTTCATCATACACAATAAAATGTGTTATTAATTTGTTTCTTTCATGCTCAATATTAATTATAAATTCATAACATAAATATTTCATGACTCGATTACATAAGAATTCATAATCACTATTCTTATTAACTCTCCACTCGTTCAAGATAAAGAAGCATTAATATTTTGTGAGAGATATATGTACATGTGTTCTGTGCCTAAATCCTTGTCCTGAATTAAAGGGAAAGAGAACATAATACTTATAAGAAGTGTAAATTACGTGGGTAGTGTTATGTGCTGACGAGAAATAATAATTAAGCATTTGATAAAATAGTCGAATTACATGAGGATTGAATGAGATCTCACCATTATAAAAAAAGAAATTATGGTTAAAGGAAAATCCTAAAAATGGTGAAGGTAAAAACCAAAAAGGTAGATGAAGATCAAAGTGAAAACAAATTTGCTACTAGTTCAAGGAGAAAACAAGTTTTATTGTACCATTTTTCTGAGGAGCAAATCTAAACTAAAATCAAAGAGCCACATAACTTGCAGAATAAAACTCATGTTTATTTGGACGAAATATTTCACTGATTAATAATGTATATGATCATGCCACTTCTTCACCATCAGAATGTGATCGATTTTGTTATTGATTTAAAAAAGAATGATATTTAAATGGAGCTTTAAAATTTCACGTGCAAATCTCGTGATTTGAAAAAAAAAAATGATGTCATTTTTGACGGTGATTAATTGAAGCATGAGAATGGTATATATATATACTTTTAGATATAGTAGGATGATTATTGTTGTCGAAGTGCACCAAAATTGAATACGATATTGTTGAAAAAATTAGTTCTTTAAGGATAAGAGAATTTAGTTTGAGGTGTGTCAAGTACATTGTTCTTAATAATATTTTGCTCACATGATGAATAAAATAATAAGACATATCTCTGAAGATTCAACAAAATCATTGAGTTATAAACTAGGAATAAAAATAAAAATTCAAGAAGGAAAATCCAGTGTATAAAAAGAGATGGGGAAAAAAAAAAAATAACTTCGAAGAATTCTAAGTTCAAGTCTCAATAGTAGTGTCTTGCATATATAGGTGTTACACCAATGGATAGTTAACGCTAGCTAACGGCTAGTTTGAGCTTATCAAATGTAAGATAAAATAAATTACTAAATATTAAGAATTAAAAATAAAATTTGAAAAGAATATTTTTTCGAATCAATGATGGACTTTATCTTTTGATACAACATTAAATTTTCAAACCTCTATCACTATTATATAAAAAGAAAAAAGAAAAAAAAAAAGAAGAAGAAATAAGGGGAAAAAACTCCAGAAAAGACAAACGCAAAACACGTGATTTGCACAATAAGAGTCATATCTGTAAGTGTTTGAGTAACTCTCTGTACTCTATCTATAAAGAAAAATAAAAAGAACTTGCAGTAATTAAAAGGATATTTTATAAATCGTAATGAATTAAACATTTACTTCTTTTTTTTTTACCTTAAAGAACGCGTTGTGTAATCTTTTTCTTTAATTAAACCACAACAAAACAAAATATAATAATAAGGTAAACAATACAATTAGTGTTACATACTCTATACAATAGTTGAAGTACGCAAAAACAAAACTAGACATATTGTTATAAAAAAAAGAATTAATTGAAAAAACTCCAAAAAGGTAAAGGAAATACACGTGACTTGCACAATGAAATTCATATTCATTAATTGTAATGGATTAGGTATGTACTTTTTCACTTTAAAGCACGTGTTGTGAACCTAATACTCGTCTGTAATTAAACCATATGAGAACAAAATAGATAGTGTTATACAATTGATAGAAAAGTCTAACTAAACAAAAAACTACATCAAACATCATTGTTATAAAATGAATAACTAAAAAAGTATCTGGTTGAACATTCATAAAATGGGGTCATCTTGGAACTTTGTTCTATTGTTTGCCTCTAAAGCAAGTGCACCTACATTAGCAACATCTTGTGTGAAAATGCATAAATCAAAAGATGGACAATTGTCATTAAATAGTTTATTATAATGTATACCATGAGTGACCCTTTTGGTATACTACATTCCGTCATTGAAGAGGAACTGAGTAAACTTGACAAAAATCCTAAAAGAAATCGAAGAAATTGAGCTTAAAAAATAAAAATCAAGAAATGAAATTTATGATGCACTTATCCGTAATGTGGTAAATCAAGATTTTTACATGATTTATATAATCACAATAGCACGATTTTAGAAAGATTTCTATCAAAACTTGAAGACTCCAAAACGAAAGAAAAAACGTGAGACTTTGGTGGCGGAGATAATTAAGGAAGGTTGAGGTGAAAGGGAGGAAATAAGGAGAGTGAATGTGAGTGGGGAAATGTTATGAACCAATTGTCCCACATTGGAAAAATAGAGAAATACTAATGGGCTTATAAGCCAAATGGGTTCTCCCACCTATTAGACTAGTCTTTTGGGTTGGGCTCTCCCGTTTGGTTTATAACAGGAAAGGTGTCGGATACAACTTTGATTTTAGCGTTAAATTAGAGAGTGGATAAAATTGAAGGAAATTGCTATATAATTAAAAGTAGCTCTATGTAGTGAAATCATGTTAAAGTATATCTGAGTAAAGTAATTAAAGCGTGAAAATGCATAAATCAAAAGTTAAGAAATCGTTATTAGATAGTTGATTAGAGGGTATACCATGAGTGGCCCTTTTTGGTGTACTACAGTCATTGAAGAGGAACCGAGTAAACTTGACAAAAATCTTAAGGGTCTGTTTGGAAAACCACCTGGTAATTGGAATTGATGTAATTACTAGGGTAGTAATTACCAGCCTAGTAATTACATAGCCTAGTAATTACGCCAACCTGTTTGTTTGCGACAGTGTAATTACAAGTGTACTGTTTGGTTGCACAAATGTAATTACATGGTTATATTCAATTTTTAAAATAAAACTTAATTATCAAGAACTAAAAAATTATATTAGACAAATAAGTGCCTTTTATATATATTGTCTTTTGAAATATATTAATTAATAAATATATGTTCTTATAAAAAAATAATGGATTTATATTTTTCAAACTTGTATATTTTAATTAAAGTACATGATTTTTAAGAACATCATGAAATGCATGTTTGACAAAAGGATTAATATTATAAATATAGCATCATAAAATTATTAAAACATTTGACAAAAAGACAATCTATCAATTCTAACTAAAAAATGAGTGGCTTGCAATGTGAAATATCATGTCAATTCTAATAAAACAAATAATTTGAAAGTGAAAATATAACATAAGTTTAAAATTCAAAATAAATAGCTAATACTCTTATGTCAAATTTCAACATAATGTAAATATGATTCAAAAGAAAAGAAAAACCTAAGTCTATAATTCAATAATGAATTCTACTTAATTTAAAAATTCGAATACTAACTAAATTATGCTAAATGAAAAAAATAAACATAAAATAAATTTTAAAAAAAAATAACAAGAAAAATTGCATAGAATCACAAGAAGTAAAGGTTGGGAAATGAAATATATAAATAATCTAAAATAAAAAATATTTAAAAAAAAATATTAGAATAATAAAAATAAAAAGAATTTAAAATAAATTAAAACAAACAAACAAAAAAAAAATAGAAATAAAAGAAAGAAATTAAAAAGTAATCAGCTTGTAATTACACCATGTAATTAACAACAATTCACAGCTCACCCATGTGAATTGGAGAGTGTAATTACCCCTGTCAATTACACCCAATTACCTGCTGGCTAACCAAACATGTCAAATAGTGTAATTACAGTCAGTTACACTAAATCCAATTACCAGGGTGGTTTTCTAAAGAGGCCCTAAAGGAAATGGAAGAAATTGAGCTTAGAAAAATAGGAATCAAGCGACATGTGACTTGCACACAATGAGGTTCATGTTCATAAATTGTAACATATCATATATATAATTTTTCACCTCAAAGCTTGTGTTGTGAATCCTAGTCTCTAATTGAATTGCAAGAGAACAAAATAAGCAGTGTTATACAATTGATAGAAAAGTCTTAACTGTTTAAAATACTACATCAAACATCTTTGCTATCAAATGAATAACTTAAAAAAAATATCAAAAGGCAAAGGGAAACACATAGCTTGACCGTATTAAACGTAAGATAAAATAATTTACTAAATAATAAGTAAAAATAAAAAATAAAATCTTAAAAGAATATTTTTCAAATCAATGATGGACATTCTTTTTTGAGATAACACTAATTTTTCAATAGATATAACTGTTGATAACTGAAATATTTCCTTTTGAAAGTCATATTTGATTGATCTAACAGTAGAATCGTGCTACCCAACCTTTACCATCAAATATTTCCAATTTTGCCAGTGGTGAGAAGGAGAAATTTGAGGTTAATTTAAGGAAAATGTATATTTAGAGGGGAAATTCTAAAATTTCACGTGCGCAAGTTTCGTGATTTTTAAAGTTAATACTTTCTCTGTCCATCTTTACTTATCGACTTTTGACTTAGCACATACCTTAAGAAACAATAAATAGAGAGGTGATTTTACTATATCACCCTTTGAATATAATAAATTTTTTGCTTTGAAAAATGCAATGATGAATGAATAATATTTAATATCAAGGGTAAAATGAAAAAAAAAGGTAAATTATGTATTGATTTTCCAAACTGGACAAGTATTGTTGGACATCCCAAAATAGAAAAGTGAACAAGTAAATATGAATGGAGGGAGTATGACGTTAATTTTGTTATTGTTAGAAAAATATCCTTTGAGCTTAGTACACTCACACAGACCTAGCTAAATGAGTCGATCTATTAGTTAATTTAGCAATCCAAAACATTTAAACTTCTTCAAAATTTATTGTTATTACTTCTTCCCTTCCCCTTTTTCCTATAGATCCCTCTTGACTCTTTCTTTCTTCTATACACACACAACACAACACAACACAAAATTAAGAATCAAGAGAACAAGGTACCTACTCAATTTTTTTAATTTTTTTGTCCATACAATGAATAAAATAATTAGACGTAATAAATATAAAATAAAATAATTTACTAAATAATAAGTAAGAATAAAAAATAAAATTTTAAAAGAATATTTTTCTAATCAGTGATGGACATTCTTTTTTAGATAACACTAATTTTTTCAATAGGTATCACTGTCATAAAAAAGGAATAACTGGAAAATAAACTCTAGAAAAGGCAAAGGTGAAACACACGTGATATGCACAGTGAGATTCATGTTCATCTGTTATTTGACCGATCTATAAATAGTAGATACCATCAAATATTGCCAATTTTGCCTTTGGTGAAAGGGTGACATGATTCTATTGTTATGTGGAGAAATTTGAAGTTGATTTAAAGAACATAATGATATTTAATGGGGAAGTTCTAAAACTTCACGTGCAAGTCTCGTGATTTTTAAAGTTAATATGACATTAGTTTTTTTGTTGTAAAACAAATATCTTTTGGGTCTAATACACCCATAAGGCGGAAGTGCTAGCTAAATGACTTGGCCCATTAGTTAATCTAATCCTAAGCGCTAACTCAGTCTATATAAATACCTTCATCTGTGTTGGAAGAACAACTCTATATCGTCTAGAGAACGGCTAGAGCTAGTTATCTCTACATCACTAAAAGATTTTTAAGTTGTGAAACTTGGGAATATATTTATCCCATCAAGTGATCGAGGATTCCCAACGACTAGTGATTCGAGTCGTGATTGCTATAGATGATCCGCTTCCACCGTGGAGAGTACTTGTAAGTCTCTAAACTAGCATTTAATCGTTATGTTACAAGTTTACAACTGTTAACTGAAGTATGAGAGACGCAGTTTAAAATATTTTGAGGTAGTATAAAGGAAAAAGAAAAAAAAGTTTTGAGTATTTAAAATTATATTTTATAAATCTTACCATATAAAGATAATGTGGATTTTCACCATTAACTAAAACATGCGTCCTGAGCCTAAATCCTCGTCTTTAATTAAATCATAAGAGAACAAAATATAAAAGGGGTAAAAAAAAAAATGAATTAAACTTTATAAAAGGAACAAGTGAAGTGTAGCTTAGTTGGTGAGCTGCCCACACCTTCATCTTGAAAATGAAGGTTTAAACCCCACCATAAAAGGTAATATTGATAAAAGAAGCTAACTTCATAAAAGGCAAAATCAAAAGTGGAGAGTCTATTACCTACTAAGGGAGAAATGAGAAGTCAATATTTCCTTAATAAGTACTTACTAAGTAGGAGTACTAGATTTAAAGCTTCAATTCATGATGTTGATTTCGAAATTTTAATACTGATCCTCGTTTTAAAAAAGAAAGTTTGTCCATATACTTCAAAATCAAAATCCTCCTCTAATGTTATTTAAATAATCCAAAATCATCCTTAATATTTTTTAAAAGTGAGTAACCGTCCTACCATTATATTCATAATTGCTTAAGTAAAAAATCATGTGATTTGTATGATGAAATTTGCAGAATAAAAAAATTATGTGATTTGCACGATGAGATTCACTTTTTTAAAGTACATTTAACTGATCCGAGTTATGCCACCCTTTTATTATCAAAATATAATTTCTCTCACCTTAAAAAGATAGCTACATATATTTACTGTTAGATTTAGTAATTTTAAATTGATTTGAAAAAAAAGAATATCTAGCGGAAGCTTTGAAATATCACATGACTAAAGTGTGAGAGTTCACTTCTAAAGATATTTGTGATATCTATTGTTTATAAGATATCATAAGAGTGTATTTAAGCCGTCTATATATTTTAGGGATGTTTTATTAATTTGTATTATTCTAGCCAATTATATAAAAATTGAAAAGGAAGAAGATGGATTTGGGAAATTTTTCTGTGTATTTCTCAGGTCTTGTGAAGCAAGACTTATAGCAATTACAAAAGGACTAAAATACAGTAAACCAAACTTGTTAACATCCTACTGTACAATTGATTTTCTACACCTAAACTTCTTCTCCAAGAAAGAATATTATGTAGAAATACTATCTATATGTGATGTATGTACATGTACAGAGTTTTTTTCTGGTGGTTTGGGCCTATATGCAGACTTGTTTTCTTGACCTAATGTTGAGAGAATTTCTTTACTTGTACCAGCTCATCTTGTAGGCCTAATTTGATCAGCAAACTTTGAAGTCTCATTTTGACTGAGACTTTCTCTTCGATGAAGTCGAGGTCTCAGATCCTTTTTGTTTCTTTCTTCTTTTGATACGAAATCGTGATAATGGAACAAAGACGATGATAATGGTGAATGTGAATATGTAAACCTAATAAATTATGACACGTATGACGCACAATAGTGTTAACATGAAAATTCAAGCTTGGTTTATATACGCAATAAGTCTATATTTATTTCTTTATTTCACATTGTTAGAAAGGTAATTTTTTTTAAAAATAAATATCTCATGATTTAATCATCTCAATCTTGAAAATATGCTTACAGTGATAATGTATAAATTGTATCGATCGATGATGGTGTATGCATTTTTATCTTTAAACACACATAAATCCTCATATTCAATTGAACAAAATGTAAGAAGGGTAAATCACATGATAAGAGTTATTGATACATATAATAATGAGAGGCATAAAAAAATGTTCATTGAAATAGTCAAGTTACAAGATTTTAACACAAATAAAATTAGAGAAAATATATAAAATTTCTCTTGAACTTGTTTACTAAATTTTCTTTAACATTGTAACATTATGTGTGTTTATTTACCTCTATTTTTATTTGAAGAAAAATAAATACCACTACAAATACTGATGTGGCAAAAAATAATAATTTCAAGCCCTTTTTTCTTCTTCAAACCCTCCACCTCCTTTCTCTTTCTTCAACCCCCCACCCCCGACCCACACACTTCATTTTTCCTCCTTCGAACCCCATACCACACACAAAGTATACTTATCTATTAGTTTCTCATAAAATACAAACACACAAATAAAAAGTCACAAAAAACTCCCTCAACACCCACATAATTTTCTTTACTTTGTACTTTCAAGATTGGATTTTTGTTCAAAAATTTTGAATTATCTTGGAAATAAGTACTTTGTGAAATGGACTTTGCCAGAGGATCTCCAGTGTAACAGAATCAAGGGTTGACAATAGCGGTGTAAGCAACGGGTAGTGGAAGAAAATTCTTTTTGTGAAATTCATTGCAAATGACCTCTATTTTTCTTGAATTAATTAGGAATTAGAAATTAATTAGTGTATATAAAAACATAAGAATGAGTTACACAGGCAACCGACAATGATGGTGCAAGCAACGTGTAGTGGAAGGGAAAAGCTTTGTGAAATTTATTGCGAATGACCTCTGTTTTTCTTGAATTAATTAGGAATTAGAAATTAATTAGTGTATAAAAATATAAGGAAAAGGAAAATTTGTGAATAAACAAAAAGAAACGAAAATAAAAAATAAAAAATAAAAAATTTGATAACTTTTGACGTGCGGCTGACGTGACAATGACGTGATGCATGTGTAATGCACTTCACATTGTAAGAGTGGTATTATAGTTTTTAGGAGGTATCTATTCTTCTTCATGTTAGATTTACGGATTCACATTCACCATCATTATCATCTTCGTTCCATTATCACGATTTGGTATCAAAGGAAGAAAGAAACAAAAAGGATCCGAGACCTCGACTTCATCGAAGAGATAAAGTCTTAGTCAAAATAAGATTCTGAAGTCTGCTGATCAAATTGGGCATACAAGATGGGCTGGTACAAGTAAAGGAATTCTCTCAACATTGGGTCAAGTAAAAGAGATTCATGTTCATCTGAAAGCATATTTGATCGATCTAATAGTAGAATCGTGCTACCCGGGCCCTTACCATCAAATATTTTCAATTTCTCCAGTGGTGAAAGGGTGGCATGATCCTACTGTTATGTGGAGAAATTTAAGATTGATTTAAAGAAGAATATAATGATATTTAGAGGGAAAGTTCTAAAATTTCACGTGCAAGTCTCGTGAGTTTTAAAGTTATATCACATTAGTTTTGTTCGTGTAAAACAAATATCTTTTGGGCCTAATACACCCATAAGGAGTGCTAGCTAAATGAGTCGGTCTATTAATTAATCTAACCCTAAGTCCTAACTCGGTCTATATAAACACCATTATCGGCATTGGAAGAACAACTCCAAATCATCTAGCTAAAGACTAGAGTTGGTTATCTCTACATCACTAAAAGGTTTTTAGGTTGTGAAACTAGGGAATACATCCTGTCAAGTGAGGATTTTCGACGACTAGTGATTTGAGTCGTGATTGCTTCAGATAATCCGCTTCCACTAAGAAGAACTTTTGTAAGTTTTCAAACTAGCATTTAATCGTTATGCTACAAGTTTACAACCATTAATTGAAGTATGAGAGACAAAGTTTAAAATATTCTAAGGTAGTATAAAGGAAAAAGAAAAAAAAATTTGGAATATCTAAAATTATATTTTATAAATCATAAGGAATAAAGATTTGCCCCCAAAAATCACGTGATTTGCACAATGAGATTTGCGTTTTTGAAAGTATATTTAACTGATCTGAGTTGTAGCACTCTTTTACTATCAAAATTTAATTTATTTGTCCGACAATAAAGAGGTAGCTATCACATATTTATTGCCTTTAGTAATTTTGGATTGACTTAAAGAAGAAGAATATTTAGCGGAACCTTTGAAATGTCACATGACTGAAGTGTGAGAGTTCACTTCTAAAGATATTTGTGATAGTTATTGTTTATAGAGATGTCTTAAGAGTGTAATTTAAGTCATCTATAGATGTTTTATCAATTTGATTCTAGCCAATTTTGATGCGTATGACACATAATATTACTGATATGGAAATTCATGATGGGCTGATATACATAAAAGTTCTATTATTTATTTATTTTATTTCACATTTTTAGTAAGGTAATCTAAAAAATATTTATCTCATGACTCGATTATCTCATTCTTGAAAAAAATCTACGTAAAGGATATTTTATCAATTGTAATGGTCGATGATGGTGTATGCATTTTCATCCTTAAACACACATAAATCCTTGTACTAAATTGAATTACTAGAGAGAACAAAATGTAAGAAGGTAAATCACATGAGAAGACTTATTTGATACATATAATAATGAGAGATAGCAAAAAATATTCATTGAAATAGTCAATTTACAAGCAAGTTTAACAAAAATAGAGGTAGGAAAAATTTATAAAATCTCCTTTGAACTTATCCACAACTTACTTTAATATTGCAACCTTGCGTGCGATTATTTACCCCTATTTTTATTTGAAGAAGAAAAAATATCACCTCAAAATACAGATGTGACAAAAAAAGAAAAAAGAAATGAAGGCGATTTTTGAAAGAGGTGGGCCTATTGATATGTGTATTATACCTCTCCCCCCCCCCCCCCCCCACACCCCATTTCTCCTTCTCCAAACCCCACACTATACATAAAGTATACTTATCTATCAATTTCTTATCAAATACAAATACACAATGTAGGAAAATGAGGCTCTGCCGGACGATCTCCGATATAATAAAATTGATGGCCAACAATGGGCGGTGCAAGCGGCGAGTGGTGAAAGGGAAAAACTTTGTGAAATAACTTTATGAAATTCGTTAAAAATGACCTCAATTTTTCTTCAATTGATTGGGAATTAGGAATTAATTAGTGTATAAAAATATAAGGATGAGTTACACCGCCAACCAACAATGCTGGTGCAAAGGGTGAGTAGTGGAAGGAAAAAAGCTTTGTGAAATTCATTGCAAATGACTTCTATTTTACTTGAATTAATCAGGAATTAGGAATTAATTAGTGTATAAAATATAAGAAAAAAGAAAAATCGTGAATAAAAAAAATAAAATAGTAAATTAAAATTTAGATAATTGTCAATGTTGCTCTGATGTGGTGCTAATGTGGTGTTGACGTGACAATGGCATAATGCATGTGTAATGCATTTCACATTGTGAGACTGTTATTATAGGATCTTAAGATGGTATTTCTTCTTCTTCAAACAAAAATAGGGGGTAAATAAACACTCATAAAGTTATAATCTTAAAGTAAATTTAATTAGTGGACAAGTTCAGAGAAAAAATTATGTACTTTCTCACAGAATTTTAACCTTAAAAGATCCCATAGATCCCATAGGTTTTTCTAAAGGTGCTAATAACACTACTTTTGTCCATATTATTATTCTAAACCAAAACCCTCTTGATCACACATATATTTGAATAATTCAAATTATCCTTAAAAGTTTTAAAAGTGAGCAAGATTCATCCTTCTATTATTCATATTTCCAAAACCAATAACCACATGACTTGTATTATGAGATTTGCAAAACTAGAAAATTACAATGAGATTCCTATTTTGGTGGTATATTTATTAATTGATCCGAGTTATGCACTCTTTAAATAACAAGATATATTATCCTTTTTATTGGTGATGAAAAAAGTAATACAAATTTACTAGCAGATTTAATAAATTTTTGGTTGACTTAAAAAGAATAATACTTAGGGAAGCTTTGAAATTTCACGTGCAAGTCAAGTGTAAGAACTGTTCACTCCTAAAAGTATTTGTGATGTTTATTATTTGTGCATTCAAGGGTATAATTTAAGTTGTGTATATATTTCAGGAATGTTTTTCAATTTTATTATTCTAGTCAATTACAATACGTACAACAAAAAATAATGCTGAGATGAAAATTTGTGATTGGTTAATACACATAATAATTCTTTTATTTTTATTTATTTACTTCACGTTGTTAGAAAGGTAATTTTAAAAGTAATTATCTCGTGACTGGCTTTTTAGAATCTAGAGATCTCTAAGAATCCATTAACTTCAAATTTTGAATCCGCCTATACATAGAGTTACCCGGTACATGTACAAAATAATTGAGTTGTAGGTAAGTTGGTCCAAACACAACCCTAAAGAAAAAGCTAAAACAAACAAAAAATAAGAAGCCCATAGTATAATAAACATAGGTTCTTCACTAATTTTGAAAGTTGGAAGAACACGTTGGTATCATTCATGGTGTTAAAGCCATGAAAGAAATAGTTGAATTTCACTATAATTACTATCATCATTTACTCAAAACCAATTTTGTCCATATTATTTTTTGTATTAATCCCCAAACCCTCTTCACACATATAATTCTAACAATCCAAAAAATACAAACTTCTTCAATATTAATTGTTGTTACTTCTTCCAAAATCTGCCGCTTCCCCTTTTCCTTCCTATATATCCCTCTTTCTTTCTTCCTTCTATACACACACACACAAAAAAAAAAAAATTCAAGAAATCAAGAAAACACAAGGTACCTACTTATTTTTTTTTTTAAATTTTTTTATATGATTTTTTTTTTTTGGTATATGGTTTACATGCAAGAATGGAATGTATATATTTATAAGGAAAAAAAAAGATTTTATTTGGTTTAATTTCCTTTTTTGTTAATTTTTTATTTACATTTTTTTTTGCAGTGTATGAAGGAAGATGGATGATTTTAGTAGAAGGCAAGCAAGTATCAAAAGTGTTTTGACATGCGGAATTTGTAACAAGCTATGTAAAGATGTCACCATTATTGAAGAATGTTGTCACAGATGTGAGAATTTTTTTAAAATTTAATTTATATTTTTTTTTGGGGGGGGGGGGGGGGTTATTTTTGTATTTGAGTGATGTTGATATATCATTTGTACCTGTGATTTCATGATCTTGAACTTTTTTCGGCACTCGCTTCCTTCGTTTCAAGTAAAGTTCAGTTTACTTTTTCGATTCTGAATTCTTAGTCGAGCTGATCAATGTTTTTGTTCGATAGATTAATTTATTTATTTTTTTGTTACTTTTTTTCTGATGTTCATTAAGAAATTAATTTTTTGGGTTTCTTTTTTGACGTAATTGATGTTGATAAATTATTTGTACTTGTGATTTCATGATCTTGAAATTTTGATTCATTTTACCCTTTTCCGATATTTTTCTTAAAAAAATTAATTTATTATTATTATTTTTTTGGGAGGGAGGGGGCGTTTCTTTTTTGATTTCAGTGATGTTGGTCAATCATCTGTAGTTGTGATTTCAAGATCTTGAATTTTTGAATTTCTTTTTACGTTCTTTCCTTTTTTAAAAAAAATGATTTGTTAAAATGAAGCGTTACTGGATTGGAATCGATGACTTAAGCCTTTTTCTTAAGGGCCTTTCATTTCGATATGACCTAGGAACTTACAGAATACCGAACTTGGATAATCGGTAGAAGAATGATTGCTAGATCATTTGCACTTTTTTTCTTTTATTTATTTCAGTGATTTTGATAAATCATTTATTCTTGTGATTTAATGATCTTGGTTTATTTATTTTTTGCGTTCATTCCAATGTTTTTCTTTCTGAAAAAAAGTTTAATTTAGATGTTTTATTTTTATTCCAGTGATGTTGATTAGTCATTTGTACATGTGATTTCATAATCTTGAGTTTTTTAAAATTATTTTTTTACAGAAGAGTTTGTGTCATTTTCAAGGTTTATGTGATCTAGGTTTTTGCATGGATTTCTAATCCTTTGCACATCATGTTTCTTGATTAAACTGTTTTTTTATTTTTTATTTTTATTTTTTTGACATTCTTGTATTATCAATTTGTTACATTTGGCCCTAGTCGAGAAACATCACTTCATTAGATTATTTTTATGCCTTACTTTTGGATTTTATTTCTTGTAGCTATCAAAAGAGGTGAAGTTTTGCATGGTTCAACAATTTTTCTTTTTTCTTTCTTGTCCCTTTTTTGCTCTAAATTTCAAATCTATATTCAAAAACCCCAATTTTCAACTTGAAAATTTTTCATGTTATTCAAGAATTAAAAGGGTTACTTCTCACTAAAAGAAATTTGTTATCTGTCAAAGTTCTTTTGTTTTACATCAACAACAACCCAGTGTAATTCCACAAGTGTAGTCTGAGTAGGGTAGAGCGTACGTAGACCTTTTTCTACCTTGGAAGGCAGAGAGTTGTTTCGGATAGAACAGTTCTCTTTTTTCTTTTTGTGGGGGAAAATGTAGATAATTTTGTGAATTTTAATGGGGGATTTGGTGTTTTTTCTTTCTGAAATCTGATTAATTCATGTTTAATATTTTCTACAGTTTGCAAAAAGTGCATAACAAGGAAGATAACAGGAGAGAAATTGAAATTTTGTCCAGAATGCAATTTGGATCTAGGTGCTGCTCCCTTGCAGAAAATCAGGTATATTCTCCGCTTTATGTGATATAGTTACTATTCGATTTGCAAAAAAAAAAAAAAGTTACTTCCATTTTATGTGAAGGTGTTACTTTTTTGGGAGTCAAACAATTTTTTCTTTTGACTATAATTTTTTTAAAAATATTTTGAATCATTCGCTATTTTGACTACTTGGTTCTGTCGAACCAGTAAGCAGAACTGTAATTCCATCCTAGTATTGACAGATTTAGCATGGGTTACAGAACCATATATATGTGTGTTTATATAACCTTATAATTGTTGCCCAAACCCAACAATAATTGCTTAATTTACAGGCCTGATCATCGTGTGCAAGGGATCAGAGACATATTATCAACTAAAAGAAGAGAATTAATTGAGAGTGGACTCATCAAAAATAAATCAAAAAAAGCCGAACCCAAAAAGTTAGCTCATGCGGATATTGATATTAATAGTAGTCCCAACATGCTCATTGATGATCCACCAATGCCGCCTCCTCCTCCCCCTCCTCCTCCAGCTGCTGTTGCTACAAGTTCAAGGAGAAGGGAGAAATCAATTTCTTCCATAGTAAATACTACACCACCCGTTGTTGATGATCATGATCATGTTTTGAATAAGCACGTCGTTGTTGGAAGAAGAGGAAGAAGAAGAGGCAGTTCGCGAAATAATAATAATGCTAATGCTGCTGCTCTATTTCAAGATTCATCCAAATTTAACATTGTTGATCTGAATAAGGGAGATCCGCAGGCAGGAAGTTCAACCAGTCCTCTTCTTTCGGGCAAAGCTACTCAACATAAACAACAGGTATGTGCTTGATGAAATCTACTTTACGTTTTAGTCATGAGGATTCATATAGTCAACTCCACCTTATTTGGGATTGAGGGCAACGTAGTAGTAGTAGTTGTAGTTGTATGGCAAAAGTTCATTCTTTTTGCGACAAACTAAAATGAAAAATGCAATTATAATTGATATAATCCAGATAAAGGGAGATCAGCCAGGAAGTTCAAGCAGTACTCCACTTTTTTCAGGCAAAGCTACTCAACATAAACAACAGGTACAATTGATATCTACTTTATGTTTTAGTCACAAGGATTCATATAGCCGAGCCTAACTTATTTGGGATAGCGGCGCATGTTGTAGTAGTAGTTGTTGTATGGAAAAAAAAGTCATTCTTTTTGCGACAAGCTAAAATGAAAAATGCAATTATAATTGATATAATCAGATAAAGGGAGATCAGCCAGGAAGTTCAAGCAGTACTCCTCTTCTTTCATGCAAAGCTACTCAACATAGACAACAGGTATAATTGAAATCCACTTTATGTTTTAATTCGTCATATGTTAGTAGTAGGTAATTTCTTGTCTAGTCCTTCATTATTTTGATTGATCCCTTAATAGTACTTTTAATTTTCAACTGTTAATGTTCAACATGTGGCTGAGAAGTGCACCTTTTGCTAGTAATAAGTCAAGGAGAAAGTAATTGACATGATTGGAATCCGAGCTGAATATATCCAGTCTGGATTCTGTGAGTTCAACTGAAACCATTACTTTTAACTCGAACTACGTATATATGTATATCACGCTCATTCTCAACCTACAAATTCATCCGGATCTTGAATTTGTCGCAAATTGGAACTTGGCATGGTAGACAATAAGTTCTAAATATTTTGTTGACCGTTGGACTAAGATCAAAAGCGAGTCAATTGACAACTCTTAGCGAAAAGTTACACTATATGTAGATAGATAAGCCTTTTATATATACACTATATGTTGAATTTCTTGACTTCTTCGTGTATTTTATTCTAAATAATTTGAATTCCTTTAGTGAATAAGTGTACTAACTCTTGTCATCACTTGTTGAAGATTGAGAGTTCTGCTTATGCTACTGAGCCCTCAAAGAATGATAGAATCTCAAAGAAAAACAAAAGTATTAAACCATTGGATGGGATGAATGACCTATGGGAACCATTGCACAAATTGGTAACAAAAGGTGTCACTTTAGACTTGAATTCCAACAAATCCAAGTCCAAAGAGCCTGTTCCAAAATTCACTCCAATACCAATCAATCTTGACGCTGATGATGATGAGGACTATGATGATGATGAAGAAGACGAGGAGTATGTGCCTTCTCGCAAAATTAAGGAACACAAAGTTGGCAAACAAAATGTTGTTCAAAAATCAAATGTTGTTGTTCCACCACCAGAAGCAACACCACCACCACCACCACCACCACCACCACCAGCACCAGCACCATCAAGTAGTACTAATGATAAAGGGAAAGGGAAAAAAGGACGACGTGGCAGAAAGAAAAAAGAAATAAATAATCCTCCTCCTCCTCCGCCTCCGTCTCCTTCTCTTTCTCCTGCTGCTGCTGATGGATCAAATATTAATGTGGCACAAGTTCAAGTTACTAACGAGGCAGCAGCAGCTACAAGCAGTGGTAATACTAGAGTACTGAATGAAAGAATCCATCCCATTTGGTTCACTTTGGTTGCATCTGATAAGCAGTGAGTTTAATTCTATGCCTTTCAATTTTATGTATTACTCTTATGTATATTTCAGTTTATGTGACCGTGTTTGACTAGATATGGAATTTTTTTAAAAAGGTTTTTTTTTTCTTCTTGTGATTGTTGTTTCAGGAAATGTCCTTCACCCTTACCACAGATTCCTACCCGCTACATAAAGATCAAGTAAGTCTTTTTATTACATTTGAATATTTACAAAAATATCATGTGCTGCCTATATATTCTTGAACATATCTTACCACTAGGGTCTATTGTACGTAGTCTTACTAGACATTTCTGCAAGAAGTTGTTTCCATAGCTGGAACCTGTGATCTCCTAGTTCTCTCTCAAAGGAAGGGGAGGGAGCCTTGGCGTAGCTGGTAAAGTTGCTGCCATGTGACTAGGAGATCACAGGTTTGAGCTGTAGAAAGAGCCTCTTTCAGAAATGTCTTGTAAGGCTTCGTACAGTAGACCCTAATGGTCCAGCTCTTCTGTTAACCTCGCGCGTAACGGGAGCTTAAAAATAGGAGGATTCTTTTTATATTATAAAACCTCTCTTACTTTCCAAGTCTCTTAACTTCAACGAACATGTTATACATCTTTTCTGGTTAAACAGGAATGTGAACATGCCGTCTTCCTACATAATGAAGTACCTTGCACAAAAACTGAATCTCCAGAGCGAGGATGAGGTATCTAAATACTTATAGTCATTCAAAATTTTGCCCCGTTACTTTCTCCATGACATTTGATTATTTCGATCCTAATAATTTGACCTGCAGGTTGAAGTTCGCATATTAGGAATGCCGATTCGTCCTAATTTGCCTCTGCATCATCTAGCAAACCTGTGGTTACGTGCACCACCTACTACTGAAAGAACAGTAAAAGTTGGAGCTTCTGCAGAAGAATTTGTGATGGTTTTGAAATATGGTCGTAGCCAAACTAATCAGGCATCAGTCTAATTGACCTTTTTTAAGAATTAATGTACTATAATTCAGTTTCTCCCTTTGCTTAAATATTCATATTGGCAAGGAGAAAGATTCTTGTTGCATGTTGTTACATTTGTATGCTTTTTGTAAACTTGGATGCTTTTGAGTTACTTGTTTTGTACCCTATATGTTGTTTTTCAAGAATTGTGTGATTTGCCCATAAGGGCATGGTTGAGTGGTTGGGAGGTAGATTTCACATTGGGAAACCAGAGATCGAATCCAACCTCCGTCTGCTGCTAAATCATGAGCTCCTCGCATGAGGCTTGCCTAGTGCGGTTTACATTTTCTGTGTGGTTTGCGAGCTATTGTACAATGCTCACCACAGAGTGCTCACCCAAAGGGCAGAGACTGTGGCAGAGGTTGTGTGTTTCCCTAGGATTCCAAAAAAAAAAAAAAAGAACTGTGCTTTTATTTTATATATATAAACCAAAACTTAGTATACAAAATGTATTTTTTTCACTTTCTCCTAAGATTTGTTAAGTTGCATTTTTTTTTTAGATATTTTCACAGCAACTGCCAGGAACAGATCTACATCATCAGTTACGTGTTTAACAAAATTCAATAATTTTGGCCAGACTTCTTATATTCATGCTAAAAAGTTCACTTGAAAGAGTATATATATATAGGAGATTTTCAGAAAATAGCCTATGTTTAACCAAATAAAGGGCACTACAACAACATTTGACAAAATTGCCATCCATAGCCTATGTATCAACTGTATGCAACTGACTGTATTTGATATAAAATATACTCCCTTCGTTTTAAAAAGAATGACCTAGTTGGACTTGGCACTGAGTTTAAGAAAATAAAGAAGATTTTTGAATCTTGTGGTCCTAAATTAAAGTTATGACAAATGTACCAAAATGTCCTTTAATCTTGTGGTCTTAAACATGCCATGTGGAAAGTTGGAATTAAAGTGTTGCCAAAAAAGGAAAGGATCATTCTTTTTTAAATGGACTAAGAAGGAAAGTAGCTCATTCTTTTTGAAACGGAGGGAGTAAATACAGTAAAATTCAACTGGTTGTATTGT
This sequence comes from Capsicum rhomboideum, assembly GCA_031232105.1. NCBI lineage: Eukaryota > Viridiplantae > Streptophyta > Magnoliopsida > Solanales > Solanaceae > Capsicum > Capsicum rhomboideum. The sequence continues at coordinate 9,120,796 of CP124711.1, forward strand.
CACGACCCAAACTAACGGACCGTACGGGCACCTTCGCTATCCTAAGTAGCTAGAAGAACCCTTATTACCCAACCAAAAATATGCAGAAGACTTCTGTTTTTAAGAGAATACTGAATTAAATATAACAAAGTAAATTAAATACCAATAAATAAACTTTTCAAAAACTTCTTACAACTGTCCTTCACTATCCCAAGACTTGGTCAGACACGTACAAGAGCTACCTATTACAGAATAGATTGACAATAAAATAAATAACACAAAGACTCTTAACATATGCCAGGAAGGAAGTGCAGAAGTTAGTGCTGAATATCGCCATTGATCTAGTAACTGCAAACTAACCTACATCTAGTCTACACCCCAAGAAGGGATGTAGAAGAGTAGGGTCAGTACAAACACATGTACTGGTAGGCATCATCGGCCGACCAGTGTTAGTCCACATAATCATAAAATAGAATCAAAGAAAAGAAATCATGACATCTAAAATAAAGTTTAATTCAACTAAGACTGTAATATCATTATAACACTTTGCCTATATAATTTATAATTCTCCAACTCTATTAACGAGATTATATTCACCACTAGCATAGTTTAACCTCATTAATTCATACCATCCACCACAATCCAACACTAAACCATCACTATCACCCCTTTATTTGCATTGCCGTTGTCATTACCCACATCTATAGGATCAACCCAGTAATCATAGACAACTCACACTAAACTCTCAGGCTAACAACCAAACACTCTCTTATAATATTAAAGAATAATAACTAGTCAATTGGATAAGCCACGATTACACCAAGTATAAATAAAATAAGTCGACCAACATATAGCAAGTAAACACAGAGTTTCACTTTTTCAAGTACATGTCACACAATCAATCTCAAGGATACAATCAAATAGGGAATACAAATCAACTCACATCTTAGTAAAACACACAAGAGAACTCAAGTTTCATTAGCAAACCTTATAGATACTCTTGGAGAAGGATTAATTCAATTATTGAAATTTTGGGATCGTTTCTTTGAGATTATTCATTGGATTCATCACTTTAGATCATCATTATCAATTTCTTTATTATTAATATTACCATGCCGGGTCGTGGAACCTGATCCAATCACGTCTTACAGCAATACCAAAATTTAACGTCTGTCGCATTGCTTGAGAAATCAATAAGGTAGCAATACCGAAATCAACGTCGGCCACATTACTACTAACAATCTTTCCACTTTTCTGTTCTTAATAAATATTTATCATTCACTTTTCAACCTGTATGAAGATATATCACAAGCCTTCTTTACTCAAGGCATTCTTTTCAATCACATTATCATTATGAATCAAGATTTTTCATTTATCAATAAGGGACTTATTTCTGCCCAACTAGTCATGACCTGCAGGGGACAATCTAAGTCCATATACCGTACCGGCGTGGTACCCGATCCTCCATAAATAAGTAATATCAACATCCATATCCGTACCGGCATAGTACCCGATCCTCCATAGCCATATTATGTATAGTTTATCACCTTCATACTATCTCTCAGGATACAACATGACGTACTAACTTTACAAGTACACTTATAATCATAAGGTAATTCGATCAAGTTTGATTTTTCATAATTATTCATGCAAGTATCAAAAATCCAAATATCATCAAATTCAAGTATGTCCGAAGACCAATCAACAAGCATCCAATTTAGGAGCATACACACAATTAAATTGAGTCTAAACTCCCATTAAACCATAACCTACTCAAATACCACAACTTGGGTTCTAACATCACCACCCATAACTAGCACATTCAACCCTATCATTATTCTCTACCTCTCTCCACATAATATAATGCACACACAAGTCATCTATCCCTTAGGCCTCACCATTATCATGGCACAATATGCAACTTATACCTTTATAACTCAATTAGGTTCATCACTAGAACAACTAAGAAACATCATGTCCACATACTTCATTCACAATAATCCCCTTTCAGGCACATAACACATAATATCATAAATATCACATAATCAATCAATAATATAGTTTTCGGGATTAAAGTAAAGTTCTTATGTATTTATCTACCTCAACTCCATGCCTGCAGGCCTAGACATGCTTTCTCCCATTAATTATAAATTATGAAAATATGAAATAACACAGTCTTCTACTTATTAACCTAGCCTACCTGGACGCCAAGCTTTTTGAAGCAACAAGTCATATCAAGGATGCTCCTTCCCTTTCTTCATGTTTCGGAATGATCAATCATCTAAATATCAAACAATCATAAGAGTAATTAATCAATTACTCTTTAAATAAATATCTTTGGAAATTCAAAACCCACTAATTCTACCCTAATTCAAGGTCTATATCATTCTCCAAGGTCAATTAACTATTAACTAGTTCTTTCAAGCTTAACCCATCTCCATTAATGGAGTTTTTATGCTAAAGGTCTCATCTTTATGGAATTCAAGATTTCCAACCAACAAAATACATAATCTAGTTTACCAAGTTCATGCTAGAAATCATTAATTTATAATCTAGAATTAGTTCTAGATGATATTAAGAGCACCCATAAGTTTTTTCCAAAAATCCACTATTGAAGGTTCTAACCCAAAATTTCACCATTGAAGGTCTTTCTAATAATTCTAGAATGTTAAAGGATTAAAAGACGAAGAAGATGATGAAAAAACTTACCTCCACGAAGGACTTTCACGCTAAACCTTGGAAAATCACCTCTCTAGGGTTGGGGAATGAAGTTTTGGAGTTTTGGACTTGAAAATTGGCTAAAACTGATTTAAATACCACCAGAATTCTCGCTACAGCGAAATTCCCGTCTTAGCCCGGATAGTGTTTGGTAAAACGGTCATAACTTTTTATTCCAAACTCGAATTGACGAACAGTTTATTGCGTTGGAAAGAAGACTCATAGATCTTTGATTTGGTGGGTATTAGGCCCCCTAACTTCTTATATTCTAGGATATATGATCGTTTGAATTTGGTCCTAATAGAAACCTATGTCGAAACTCTATCGGTTAAAAATATTTTCAACTTAACTTTGTGCTAGGGATATTGTACGACCTTAATTCATATCTAAAGAACTTCCAAATTAAAGGATTGATATTAGCACTCATGAATAATTAAATTCATCCGGCTTGAGTCTATTTAGACACATCGAAAGGCTAAAATCTTCGCCGAAAAGCTTGAGGTGACACAATGAATAAAATGATGGCTATTTTGGACTCAAGTTAATATTGAGGAATGGATAATTTAGTAACGACAAAATGGGTCGTAACATGTATTCGATTAAACTGAATGTATATGCAACTGTCTTTGGATATGATACATTTATATTTGTATCATTTGATAAAAATACAAATATATAATATACAAATACATTGTCAGTACCGAGTACCGATAATAGATATATACATATACATTTATACAAATATCAATAACACATACAGTACCAATAAAGTATAGAGAAATACAAACATATATACAAAAACAAATACAAATACAAAATACAAAATATAGGCCCCTAATACAAAAAGAGAGGAAAAAAAAAAGAACTGAGAGACAGCGAGGGAGAGAGAGATGGAGAGAGGGAGGCAACTGACAAAATCATTTGTATTCGGATAGTTCAAGTTGTATCAACAAATACAATTTGTATCAACGAATACAATTGTATCATCGAATACAAAATATAAGTATAAAAGAGACTTGATTTCTTGATATACAACTAAGTATTTGTATCAACAAATACAATCCGTATCATGTCATTAACCCAATTCCACCACCGACGCCGGAATTCGCCATAGGTGGCACAACATAAGCTCAAATTCGACAAGATCTAGCCATGGAAAATTAGGAGTTTTTGTATGGTTGGATTCGTCTCATTGTGGCGCTTGAGATGACATTGGTCTTGGTCGAAGAAAGTGGTTGGAACTCTGGCAACAATAGTAAGCCGTCAGCAGTCCCACCATCCAAATTGACTGTAATTTCTTGGGGAGATATCCAATGAAGAGAGATACAAACCCCAGGGGTTGTGCCACCTTGATTCTGACCGAAAAACGATTTAACTTGGCCGCAATTTTCAGGTAATTCACCGGAAAAGAAAAAGAGAAAGAGGGAGAGGGAGAGAGGCAGCGTGTGTGCAAATATGCTTCAAAGTGTGGCTCTTAGGCTGCATATGCATAAAAGTGTAGCTCTTAGGCTACAGGAGGCAATTAAAGCAAACGTATGCCGGGAGGGATAATTAATGGCTAATGTTTGCCGACCTCCGTAGTTATCCCATATATAAATAACCTATGCATTGACAAATCTTTTTCAACCACTCAGTAAATTTTAATTAATTTTATCTAGGGGAATCTTAGCAGCTCAGTTGGTTGGCTACATGACGGTGAGGATTTGATTCCTCGTGTTGTAATCCCCTGCCCTTCCCCTAACCCCAATTAAAAAAAATAATAATTAATTTTCTCTTGATTTTGTACATTAATTAGTAATTCAGTAGTCGATTATCGCTAATCTATAGTCGACTATGATCCGCTTACCAAGCAACCAAAAGCTTTCAATCCTTTATCAGTCCCGCAGCTGAATTGTTTCGACATATGCTGAGCTCTCTCCCTTGGTCACGATTGTAAAGGTCTTTCATTTTATCAAATGTACCTGAAGAAAAAGAGATGAAAAATAAACTTATATAGGAAGATGAAGGTCTTTCTTTATTTTTTTTTTTTTTTTTTTTTGTTATTATAAATGCTTTTGACTTTCTTGAAGCTCAGCCAAAGAGGCTAAAAAGGGTTGCCCAGTGCATTAAAGCTTTCGCTATGAGCAAGGTCCGGGGAAGAGTCCGACCACAAGGGTCTATTATACGCAAGAGGTTGAACCCGTGACCTCAGCCAAAGAGGCTAGTGTCCGAAAATACATTGCTTGTTTTAATGGAACAAGAAGTAATAACAATTGTCATGTAGTTTAGTACCCTTGGTAGGAGCGAGGTACCAAGTACCTCGTGAAAGTGATTTCTTTCCATTGGTCCTGGGTTTTTTTGGACAATTAATTAGTCCAAATGCTCGCAAGCTGCCTCGAACACCACTAACAGTTATGATGATTGGTGCTCATTTTAAACTTTCTATACTTAGTATCCCACTTGCCCAACGTGATATACTTCTCGAGTTCAGTTAATTTGTTCTCCAAATATATGTCCCTTCGATTTCGATGTGAAAAATCCTTTTCCTTTTCCATGAAACCTGCTCATATACGGTGGCAAGCCAAAATTTCAGTAAGGAGTTCAAAATATGAAGAGGTAAACACTGAAAAGTCAAAGGGATCCCACATCTGCTATATATACATAAAAAGTAATTTTAACCATGTATAAACAGTGTAATTTTCGTCAAACCCCTTAGCCTACCTGACTCTGCCCCTGCTCATATGAACATATATATTGTAGTTAATGTTGAGACAGAAGGAGGGATTTTTTTAGTTTATGAGTTCTGGATTACAATTTCTTTTGTCTACTGTGTTATGAAATATTACTTAAATACAAAGTTTGAGCAAAAACTACTTTCTACCGAATGAGTAGCTTAGTTGGTTGCTATCTGATAGTTATTCCCCATCTTGTAATCCTCTCCGTCCCTGCTTCTATAGAAATGAGAAGAGAATTGTACTAACCAGTTGAGTAAATCCAGGTGAACCTCCAAATCATGGATATATGTAAGATTATGCGTTTCTTTTGAAGAAGGGGATATCATGTGATCCAAAATGAGCTCCTCACCAACATGCCAATAACACCAAGGAGAGAAAAAATCTCCAAATTTTTGAACTAATCTTGTTTGAACCTTCTCATGTTTGTTTACTACTCTTAGCACTTTCACACCTAATTCTTCAAGCCTTTGCTTGAATCTAATATTCCCAACTCTTGGCCCTGAGAATGAAAAGACACAAAGGAGGATAACACGTCCATCTTCGTGTACATCTAGTCCAATTTGTGCAATATCATAAGCATTTATAATAGCTAAACCACTTCCCAAGCTGTGTCCTGTAATAGTTATGCTTATTTCCTCATCCGAATATAGATCAATCAGTCTTTTCACTTCAGTAAACACTTGTTCCCTAGCAGAGAATTTGCACACATTACATTGATCGTGTTTCCTCGTGTAGTTAACGATCCAGCTTCGATTTTGACTGTTGGATCGCGACTAGGCATGTTGTAATCTCTAGCTGGTCTTTGGAAGTCCATGAGATCTGTTATCTTCTCAACATCTTTCGTTGTTTTATGCCAAGCAATCGTTATGTCACGGGGTCCTAAATGTGCTGAATACTCGTCATTTGATACTGCAACATAGCCAATCCAATTTGCTTGGTGACTCCAATCTCTAGTCCAAATTGAATGAGTGAGGCACTTTGAATAAATGTAGCTGGTAACATCATAGCCATGATTTCCGTGGCCAGTAATTTTGAAAAATACACTAGGATCGATGTTACAGCTACGATCCAAACTGTAGGCATCGTAACATGCTTGTAACATATCTCCGTAACGTATTACCTCTGCTCGTAACAGGGAATCTATAAGCTCAAGCATGTCTTCCCAATCGTTTAGACCATGAATATCTCTCTATTTGCTTGCCACTGCCATCTCATCGTCATCGTGAACCTCTGAAATCGGATACGGGAAGTCATTTTTGGAGATAACCTTGCATTTGAAAGTGTTTCTATTAGTACTGCCTCTCTTTACGTGCCCAGGGGAAAAGAATCTTGTACTGGTTGGAATAGCATTCTTGTTTGGGTTTTGTCCATTTGAGAAAAGAGTTGGAGATTGGGATAACAAGAATTGCACTTACGTTTGTTGGGAAAAATGTGCTTCTTGGCCTGCTGAATTTGTGACTTTATATATTCTATTACTTGACTCCGTTCCAATTTATGTAACACCTTTCAGATTTTGAAAGTTGGATAAGTTTTTCTTTAGCTGCGATTTTTTCATATACCTTTTAAATATTTTGAATAGATAATGGATTTGTTCCTCTATCTCTTTTCACTTAAACTTAGACTTTTGTATGTAATAAATCGAAATATGTGACGTGCGCCTAACTGACACATTACAAAGTTATGCTCTAACAACTGTAATATGATTCTTCTATGTTTTTGTTTACAAGAGCAATGGTCAAGCTACCTTAGAAATTAATTAGGATGCTAGTGGGCACTAAAGTAACATTAGTTTGAGCACATTAGTGTTCCTTGAATAATTTTTAGAAAAGGGTAGGTAATAATCAACAACTATTAGAGATTATTAAAAGGGTACCAGCGGAAAATGTTGAAAGTGCTTAGAGAATCGATTTGAAAATACTTAGAGAATCGATTTGAAAATATTATAGTGGAGTGAAGAAGTTTTAGGTTTGGGGTGATTGTACACTTGCAATTATATTCTTTCTGTTCCTATTTTGTTTTAGTTTCAATTGGTCGCAACTAGCAATGACTTAAAATAGTAGTATATCGGGATAAACAGTTCGAAATTGTATATATGCCCTCCAACTTTGAGTGTGTAGAAGTAGACATTTAAACTTGTATGAAACTGAACAAATAGACATACACGTCCTACATGGCAATTCAAGATGCCATGTAGGACGCACGTAGGATACGTGCGTATGTTTATTTGTTCAACTTTATAATAGTTTAAGGGTGTGTTTGGTATGAAGGAAAATGTTTTCATGGAAAACAAGTTGGTTTCTTACTTATTTTCTCATGTTTGGTTGGTGAGTGGAAAATATTTTTTCGAAAAATATTTTCTAGTGTTTGGTTGGTGAATGAAAAATATTTTCCAGAAAATATCTTTTAGTATTTGACTAGGGAGTAGAAAATAGTTTTTAAGAAAATAGTTTCTAACCCGGGAACCAACCCCGATGACCGTTCGGGGACCTGACCCCGATACCTGAACTAGGACCCAACCCCGGCTCTCGACCTGGGACCCAACCCCAAAACCCTACCCAGGACCCTATCCCGACTCCCGACCTCGACACCCATGACTCTCGACCCGGATCCAACCACGACTCCCTACTCCCGACTCGAGCACCGCCTCGATTTCGACCCCGACTCTCAACCTGGACTCGACCCCGACAACCGATTCGACAACTGACCCAGACAATCGACCGAAGACCTAACCCCGACTACTGACTGACACTTGACTCGGGACCCCACCTCGACTCCTAACTCGGGACCCCACCCTGACTCCTAACTCGAGACCCGACCCCTACTCCCAATCCAGGACCCGACTCCCGACACCGATACCTGAGACCCAACCCCGACACCCAATCTCGACTCTCAACCAGGGACCCGACCCCTACACTAGAACCGAGACTTGACCGACCCCGAACCGAAACCCGACCCCAAAACCTCATATCGGACCCAACCACGACTCCCGACCCCCGACCCCGACACCCGACCCTGACCCTGACCCTGACTCCTGAATAGGGATTTCGACCCCAGTACGTACACCCAATCTCGACACTCGACTAACACTCATCCCTAACTCCCAACTCGGAACTCGACCCTGACTTCTGACCCCAGATCCGACACCTGACTGAGACCCTACCCTGACACCTGACCCAAGACCCGACCTCTACTTTTGACCCGAGACCCTACCCCGACACCCGAGTTAGGACCTGACTGAACCCGACCCCGACACCCAAATCTAGACCCGACACTGGCATCCGAATTGAGACCCGACCCCGACTCCCGAATCCAACATCCGAACTGGGACATAACACCCGACAATGAAACCCAACACCCGACTGCGACACCTGACCTTAGATCCGACCGACACCCATCCTCGACTCCCATTATGAGACCCGACCCGGACAACCGATCTAAGACCCGACCCAGACTTTCGACTCGAGAATCAACTGCGACACTCGAACTGGGACACGATACCAAAACTCGACCCAACACTTGGCCTCGACTCCCGATCCGGTACCCAACCCTGCCTCCCGACCCAGGACTTGACCCTGACTCCAGATCCGCGATCCGACCCTTACTCTCTATCCGATAACTGTCCTCGACTTCCAACCCGGAACCCAACCCCAACTCTTGACTCCTAACTCGGGATCCGACCCTGACTCCTAACCCAGGACCTGACCTGACTCCAGATCAGAGATCTTACCTTTACTCGCGATCCGATAACCAATCCTCGACTTCCTACCCGGAACCCAACCCCAACTCTTGACTCCTAACTCAGGATCCAACTCTGACTCTTGATCGGGGATCTGACCGCGACACCCACCCTGGACCTGACCCCGACTCCCAATTCCAGTCTCGGTACCTAACCTCGACTTTTGAACCAGTACTTGAGTTAGGGTTGGGACCGAGAGGCAGGTCCGAGTTGGTGTCGGAGTCAATGGTTGGGAGTTGGGTCAAGATCAGACCCTGATTCCCATCTCGATGTTGGATACCAAGTTGGTGTCTATAGTTGTTCTCGGATCGAGCTCATGGTCGGGTCAACCCTTGGGTTTTGAGTCGAGGTCCAAGTCAGGTTTTGGAGTCGGGTCTCGAGTCGAGGTCGGAACCCAGGTCATGTGTCTTGAATCAGGGTTGAGAGTCGGGTCTCAGGTCGGGAGTCGGGAGTCGGGAGTCGGGTCTCGAGTCGTGAATCGAGAGTCAGGATCGGGAGTCGGATCCTGGGTCAGTGTCGGAAATTGGTAACCGAGACTTGAGTTAGTATGGAAAGTTTAGATGTGAGGTTGAAAGAGAGTTTAGGAAAATGTTTTCCTTACTTTTTGAAGGGAAGTCATTTTCCTTAAATTTGAGGAAAATAAGTTCATTTGGAATACATTTTCCAAAACATTTAAGCCAACCAAACATGAGAAAATTGAAAAATATTTTTCAGAAAACGTTTTTCTTTATACCAAACATACTCTAAGCCTCTGCTTGTGCACGCCCAAAGTTGAGCGATATAAATAAAAGTTGAGATCAAGTTAAAGGGCACATGTATGTAATATGTATTACGCCTAAAATTAAGTAGGAATTGAGTACAACCTGTGGCATCATCCATACTGAAAGAATGTCTGGATGGATGGTAGATAGACACCTTTTTCCTATTCCTGGTGGTATCAAAATGCCGGTATGTCGGGATATCTTAAATTATTCAAACAAGGTGGTGGGAATTCTATTTGTTCACCACAGGGTTATAAACACTAAAAAGACAAATCCCATCTTGGTTAATAAACATTATTAGCACAACTGAATTGATCTCTATTATAATAAAAAAATCTTAAATAATCCATGCCTTTTCCCTAACCACATTATATAATTAAATTTACGACAAAGGATATTCTTTTATTGAAAATTATTTTAATTTGTAATTATCAAAATTAATAGGTGAAACTTGGAATACTTCTGGACTGCCCATTTATTTTTCTCTAAAGAACTTGGATTCAACATAATCTTATCTGATTGATTTGAATTTTCCAAGCTACCCAATTTAAAATTTGTAAATTTGTCGACTGTAATGGCTCAGCGGAATTGAAAAGTCAAGGGATCTTGAGCTACAAGAAATAGCGTCACTACCAAAAAAGTAACTATTTTCCCACCGAAATTCTTCAATGGCTATTTCTAAAGATATTTTGATTGAATGCTCAATGAAAAAAGAAAAAAAACAGTAGTATTAAAATTAGGAAGTATCTGAGTGTTTCAGTAAGAATATGTTTCTCATCATGCGTTTTTCTAGAGAATTGTTTCATTGCACAAATTTCTTATTAAATACTTTTGGAAAAACCTCTATTTTTAGTAGTACGTAAACGGGCACCTACTACTCATTTTTTTATATTTAAATTTTAAATTATCCTGAAACTCAATGTTTTCATACAGTTGAATTGACTAATCTAATAGAATACAACACAAAGTCTTGACATAAAGTTTAATAGAGATCTTGAGCCACAAGAAATGGCATAAACAATGTACACCATAGGGACATTATTTAAAGGACTTGGTAGAAGACAATAACACAGAGCAAAATGGCTGAGGAAAATAAAGTAGTTCTTCACACAACATGGGCAAGCAGTTATGCTATGAGAGTAGAGTTGGCTCTCAAAATCAAAGGCATACAGTTTGAATGTGTTGATGAAGATTTGAGAAACAAGAGTCCTCAGTTGCTCATGTACAATCCTGTTCACAAGAAGGTCCCTGTGCTTGTCCACAATGGTAAACCGGTTTGCGAATCGCTTGTTATTCTTGAATACATCGATGAAACCTGGAAGACAGGACCTCTAATCTTGCCTGAGGATCCTTATGAGAGAGCCAGAGTTCGTTTCTGGGCCAATTTCATTGATCAGGTAACTAATTAGTGTTCAACTGTACATGTGACCAACCATATTACTGTCACTACAACGAATAAAGGATTTCGCGGCAATAGTATAATATGGGAATTTATAAACAGCACTCTGTATACAAATGATCTGGTACTTAATTAGCGTTGAACTGTACATGTGACCTGGAATTTTTATTTACTTATTGTCAGGTCTAAGATTTTAAGGCATTCACTACTAGAAATAGTGGGTTTTTCCATCGTGAATCAGTGAGAAATTTGTGGTATAAAACATAAATTTTCCATCGAACTAGCTCACTCGGAAAATGCATGATGGAAAACATATTCTCATTGAAACAGTGAGAAGCTTCCTAATTTTTCTATATGGAAACACTACTTTTTTTTTTGTTTTCCCATTCAATCAAAATATCGGTAGGAATAACCAGTGAATATTTTTCAGTGAGAAATTTAGTGGGAAAATAGTGATTTTTTAGTAGTGATTCAATTTGTTTGGATCAATCCTGTTTTACAGATAGTTTTAACATTACATTTTCTCAAATACAGCATCTCATACCAAGCTCAGCTAAGGTCTGGTCAACAACTGGGGAGGAACAAGAGAAGGCTCAAGAGGAAATTTTGAAAAAATTGGGAATTCTGGAAGAGGGGTTGAAGACCACAAATCATGAAACTTATTCAAATGATAATTTGGGACTCCTACAAATCTTGCTGGTTACTCTATTTGGTTCTTATAAAGCATATGAAGAGATCCTTGGTATGAAGATTTTGGTTCAGGAAAAAACACCACTACTTTATTCATGTGTGACAAGTTTAAACAAGTTGCCAATGGTGAAGGAAATTTGTCCTCCTTATGATAAGCTGGTTCCGTTACTCAAAATCTACAGACAAAATGCTTTAAAATCTACCACCAACTGAACTTCTGCTTTTGTGAGATGCGAATATGTCGAGTTAATATCTCAAAAGGTCACTCAACTTTGGGAATTTATTCAGTAAAGTCATTGAACTTTGTTTTGTATCAATAAAATCACTTAACTTAGGCCATTGTATCAATGTGTCCCTCCACCAGTGTTTTTTTCTTTCAGTGTCTATTACATGTTGATTCTGCTTGTAATAAGATGAATGTCCACGTTTGAGATCTAATAATATCGTTTGTGAAACATCATATAAATTTCTGCAATGTATATTTCTGAGGTAGTGGTATGGACTGCGTACACTTATCCCCCCCCCCCCCCCCTCAGACCCCACGTGGTGGAAATATACTGGGTATGTTGTTGTTGTTGTTGTTGTTGTTGTTATGATTTACATCTTCTTCAGGGAAATGATTCTTGGGACATCCTTGTTGATGATCAATCATCCCGTCTTTCATAGTTTTCAATAAGCTTTCTACATTCTGTTTCCCACCAGTTTGGTGGAATCAAGAAATCATCCTTTAAGAAGTCTGTTGTTTTGTTCACCAAAGCTTTGTTCCTACCACTCCCAAGCCAAATCTTCTTCCTTTCCCATGAAATCTGCAGCTCATATATAATGAACATTTAGTAGTTAGTAATAGGCCTTTGACATGTCCAATTCAGATTCTTGGAAGACAATTATATAGAGGCCCTCAATGAAGCATAACATTGATGTGATGGGTGCACATTACATCTTAGGCGAATTCCATATTGGAATGGGAGAAGAAAGTTAGGGAACTTATAAGAATGAGTTCACAATCAACTATTGAGGTGCCTTTTGGATTTAACCCAAAGGACAATTCATGCAGGCTTAGACCAGAATGGACAATACTTTAACAGTTAAATCATGGTCGTTATAAATGATATCAGAGCAGGATTCTCCCTTGGTACAATGGTGGGACAAACTTCAGCGAGGATGCTGAGTTCCAAGGGGGGTGTATGTGACACCCATGTCGATGGAGCGCAAGTCTCTGAAGAAGGGTACACATTACCCCTTAGGCAAATCACACCTTGAAATGAGAGAAAAAAGTTAGGGACTTTATAAGAATGAACTATCGAGGCGCCTTTTGGTTTTGAAACACAAGGGACAAATTGAAATTGTTTTACACATTCAAATAGTGGGCCCAATTTTGTAACAATAACTTGGTGCACCTCTACTTTGGGCCAATTTGAGCTAGGCTGCCCCGCTTCTGCTTAAATCACTTGATTGTTGAGCCAAAAGCCCAAACAGTATCCACTATTAACTTGGGCTTCAAGATTGAAACTAACAAACAGTCCATAAGCTAATCAAAACTAACTGAAAATTTGCACTTTTAGTGCCTTGATTTTAGAGGTACATGTATTATTCTTCTGTCAATCTTGTGATGAACGTCATTATCCACACATACTCTACGTACATAAAAACTTTTTTTTTTATGCGTATATAATAAATATTGAGCACTTTTTATGAAAATTATATCTTTAACACTATATACTTATGCTCGATCAAACATCTTCACAAAAAATTTAACATAGAGTAATAAAGTGTGCTTTTCATAATTGCATGGAGGGTAACCAAGATGAAAAGACATCTAAATCAATTGATCAGCTTGAAATAATGCATGATGTAACAACCTGAATTTCTCAACAATACTAATGTATATTACAATCCAAATTACAGTCGAGAATTCGAGCAACAAAGTACTAGCTAACGATACTAATGTGAAATCTTAGAATTACATAGGAAGAAAGGAACTAGAAGGGAAAAGGGGATGAGATACTAGATCATAGAAGGGAGACGAGAGAATAATAGACAAGCCAAAAGCTTCAACTTATTTTTCATGCCCTTTTACAGCGCCAACTTCTCTTTTAATAGCTTGGTTGCTCTCCCTTGCCCCGAATCCCACACAAAGTTTTCCAATATTTCAAACACGCCCTTTACCTTAGTCTTTTGGCTAATCGAGTTCATAACACATGACCATTTTGGCTCCCTTTTCTTGGACAAGAATACAAGATAAGATAAAATTGAACATAAATTGGTGGTACTTTATAAATCACATATTGAGGGGGAAAAAGACTTTTTTGTTGTTGTTGTTGTGGGAGGGGTTTGTTAATCCTTGTGCAAGAAAAGCAAAAGTTATTCTAGTATTTCTTTTGGGTAGGAAGAAAAATATCTTCTATTTTTATTCTCCATAAAATGAAAATTTATAAAATTACGAAATAAAAAAAATTAAAAAATGTCCACTTTCTCCTGATAACAAGGATGTGCATGTGTAAGAGATCCTAGGTTGCTTCTCACCCATAATCTTCTCAACTTGTCTAGAATAAACTACTTTCTCCATCCAACAATATTTGTACATTATTAACTTAATATATATATTAAAAAATAATAATTAATAGGAATAATTTTATTATATCACTCTTTAAATATAATAAATTTATGTCTTAGAAAATATATTGAGTGATGAATAATATTTAATAGCAAGAATTAAATGAGTAGAAAAGGGTAAATTGCCCATCGATTTCTCAAACTGAACAAATATTATGTGACATCTATTTTTAGAGCCTGTTTGGGATTGCTTTTTTCTCAAAAAAAAGGTACTTTTTTTGAGAAAAAAACACTTTTTTTGAAAAGAAGGGTGTTTGGTAAACTTGCAAAAGTGCTTTTAAAAAAAAAAAAAAAACAGAAGCAGAAGATTATTTTTTTCATAACAAAAATATCCCTATCATTCTCTCTCTTTCACACACACACACATCAAAATATCCCTTATTACTTAATTAGCATATCTTATAAGTTTGATTTTAAAATTTTATACTTATATTTACATCATAATTCTTTATTTCATTGTATTATTTATATATTATTATTTTATTTTTTACTCATTTTTTTAAAAATAAAATCGAAAATATCATTGATGATGATGATTGAAGAGTATACAATTCTTTATTTTTTACTATTAATGATAATAAATGACAGACGAATCACGTTGCAAGATCAAATGGTATTTTGACAGCATTTGTAAATAATTTTTTTGAATATTTAATTTTAAATAAATAATTCATGAAAAGTGACATATTTGTTATCACGTAGTGTACATATATGATTGTTTGTTCTTAGTAAATTTTGACACAATAAAAATGTATCAAAAAAAAAGGTAACAAATAACAAATAGAAATACAAGACAAATCTTCTACTAGTATGGAGACATTGCATGATAAAATTAGGGATGAAATCATTGAAAATTTTTGTGATGTATGAAGGACTTCTTATTTTTGTGGTGAATTTTTTCATATGTATTGATTTAATTTATGGAATAATTTTTAAATTCATTTTTGTTTGATGTTTTTAAGTAATATTTAAATTATCTTAGTAATATTATATTATTATTTAATATTTTTTAATGTATCTATGTATTATGATTGCAAATTTTATGGTACGTACTTTTTAATTAAATAAAAATAAAATTTTAATTTAAAATATTATAATAGATATTTAAAATAAATTTTCTCTATAAAATAATTTTAGTAGTAAAAGTTTATTCATACATGTCCTTTTTGGTCATTTGTCTCTCAAAAGCATTTTTTGAAAAAGATTATCCAAACACAATCTGTTTATCAAAAGCACTTTTCAAATGAATTTACCAAACACGAATTGCTTTTTTTCAAAAGCATTTTTCTGAAAAGCTATTTTAAAAAAAAAAATACTTCTCAAATAAGCAGTTTTCTACCAGCAATCTCAAACGGGCCCTTAGTATAGTGGACATATATTATTGGACGGAGGGAGTAATTTTTATTTAGCACCAAACACAATAACTCTCCTCCATTGTATGATCCAAGAATAAATATATTTATATTATATTCCCATAAGGACTCCAATGGAATGGGATCGAGCTTCTGGAAATAAAAAAATTTCATTGAAAGTATCACTTTTAAAAATGATTATACAATACGCGAATTAAATAGTTTGTAGTTTCAATACAAATATCGAATACTGACTGAGAAAGAAACTATTTAAAGAGAGACGGGGAGACAGTGCTACAAATTCTTGAACTCTTCTAAATACTCTAGTAAGTAATAGCTGCTGTTAGACTAATTTAGAGTAATTAATTTCTGACAGATTCTTCAATTTCCTTTGACTAATTCTAATATTACTTAATCTGTAAGGAATTAACATTAAAATGTCACTGAATTTTTCGTAGTCAATTTCTTAAAATGGAAAGGCTTCAAATACCATTGACCTGGTTATTATTATTAGTGAAAAAAATAATTATACTATAGTGATACCAAGGATCTCGTGATACCATGAATATTGAACTATTACCCATAAAGGTTGGGTGGTAGGCAGTGGCGGACCCAGGATTTAGGGGTTGTGGGTGCTGGGAGGTTCGAAACTTTAAGGTTCCGCCTAAAACACCTAGCTATCTTCTTGATTTACAGGGAGTTTTTCTAGATTTATATCTATTTTTATACATTTTTTATATAATTATATCTAGTTTGCGTCGGATTTAATGGGTGCTGGAGCACCAACAAATTGGCTATAGGTCCGGCCCTGGTGGTAGGTACTCCTTCATAGCTTCGTCCTTGACTTGAGGTTTCGGGTTTGAATCCCCCTAGATATGAAACCGCCTTTGTTATGCAGCGCTTTTCCTTAATGTGGATTTTCAGGCACAAATCCGAATACTGGACACCGAATGGAACCCAAACAAAAAAGAATATTGAACTATTATAACAGTTTCATATTAATTATCTCTAAATTTTAAGATTTTTTTTACATATTTTATGAAGACATTTAACAGCCTCATATGACAATGTTTGTCCATAATATACTTTATTTCTCTCTTAAATATTTTACTTAATTAACACTTTATTTATCAGAACTATCAGGATGCAATTGAAACTAAACGTTAAATATTTTAAAATATATTCATCACAATTAAATAAATTTAATTTATCAAAATAATTAATATTTGAGACTGCAGAGAGTAATAAATATAGTGACCCCATTATATTTAAAGTATGGAGCAGCAAGTGTCTTTAGTACAAGGCACGTAGCTCTTCCCCATTGTCTGATCCAAGAACAAATATTGTACTACATTTTTACACCAAGATCATGTTAGGATCTAAATAATCAGGTGTCATGCGGAAGCTAGTAAATCAAACCTTGAAAGACGCCAAATAAAAGAATATGCGAGAAATACACCAAAAAAGACACAATAATTTAACGTGGTTCGGTCAATCGACCTACGTCCATAAAAGGAGATGAGCAATCCACTATATAAACGAGAGTACAAAATGTTAAGAGAGACAACCTCACAGAATTCGCTCAGAATAAAAAGAGGTTCACACAAGTGGAAGCATGACACTTGTGTCTCACAAATTCTCCCCTCAAACAATACTCTCAAACCCCTAGGACTACATTGTGGATGTTACCAAGCTAGAAGAAAGGAGCATCTATTTATAGAGTCTATAACATTTTCCTACAAGAATAAGGATTAGCCAAATATGGAGAATTCATGTTTTCCTTTTTCTAAAGGAAAAATCTAATTATGATAAGAAAATCAAGGCAAATACCAACAAATCAGAATCTGATGAGTTGAATATGGGTGGGTTGTAGGTTCTTGAACTCTTCTAAATTCTATAGGTAATTTTAATTTCTTGATATAGTAAGATTGAAAGGAGGACAAAGGGGTAATTTGAGAGAGGATGAGGATCTGGTCGTTTGGATCTGAAAGAATCAAAGATTGAATAAGCGTGTATTTGCACATATTGTTTTAACTTCTTTTTTTTTACCAGGTAAAGGGATAAAAAATACGATAAAAATAAGTTCAGAAGGATATCATAAGATTTTTGTTTAGTTTAAATGTGTAATTAACAATTTCGTCATAGTCTAGATGGGTTTCGGTGCCTAGTTATGATATTATAAGAGATTAAATTATAATATTGATAATGTAAAAAGTTTATTATGCTAGTATTAGTTTATATATAGAGCTTGAAATGCCATTGAATTTTCATGGTCAAAGTTCTTTAAGTAGAAAACATCAAATTCATTGCTTGGTTATTATTACAATATTACTATATACTATAATACAAGATATGATGAATAATGTAGTGATCCCATGAATATTAAAAGTAGTACACCATACAGCAAACAATTATACAATTCCAGCCCATTAAAGGGCCATTCATTCAATCACAGACAGACACAAACTATTTGATTATTATGGCAATGTACTAAATGGCCAAAAAACAAATAAATTATTAGGGCTATGAATGCAAAAAAAAAAACATCAACAATGCACATGGCTTTGTTCCCTTAGGGGACATAGACTTTGTCATAAATAATAATTCAATGAAATAAATGATTCATAAAACATACAAATGGATCAATAAACAAATAAAAAATTGAAATACACGATACATAGAATCTTGTTAATTAAATAAAAAACACAAGAACAATAACAACAAAGAAGGGATAATTATTAATCAAACCATTAAGTAATAAACAAGCCAGACACAATAGAGGGTTTTAAGTTTATTGCTTCATGTCCATTACAAATTGTCCAAATTAAAGATCACTTCTTTAATTAACTATATACTAATTAAAATTAAAATACAAACACATGAAAACAACAATATATTAATCTCACAAAACCTTCAACTTCAAGCATTATCTATGGATTTTTTGCACTTGGAAAGACATCTTAGATCCTGCTCTTGCATTTCTCCATAGCTCTTGGTGCTGAAATTTAAGAGAAAAACAAATTAATTACATGTTACTCACAATGAAGAAATTAAAATTGACTTGTTTGAAACTCAAATAGAAATTAAAAAAGAGACAATTACCAAGTCCAATAGCTTCTGATCCTTTCATTATGCGTAAACGCTTGCATGAATCAACGAACATCCTGAAAGAGATTCAAAAAATAAAGAAGTTAGTCCTATCGTATTTCGGGATGAACAAATGTATGAACATAAGTCATTTTTCTTATAACTATATTAACTTTTAATTTCATAATACTTGCTTTAACTAACTCTTAGACATTATCATTTTTCTTTATGATACTCGAAAGGAAATTATCAGAACACTCTCTGATTCGCTAACATTATTATTATCATCTTCCATACATATTTTTTCGAGAAATAATTTTCACTCGCCGATCAAACACTAAAAATACTAATTTTTTCAAGAAAATATTTTTTATATAAATTCTATTATAAACAACTCTTGTAGATCATCTTTTGTTGTTTAAATCTCCGCTCTCTTTTTTTAAAATTAATTAATTTGGTTTTTAATTGATTGGTGAAGAAAATATTGATAATTATAAAACTTACTCCCAAGGTACATCTCCAACAAGCATCCAATCTCCATCTTTATCCTCATAGGTTGGTACATATTCAGAACTATTGAGGAGATCCATCAATTTGCTCTCATTCATAAAATCTATCATTCCTTGGGACCCATAATTTCCTGTACCAATATTAAATAAATCATAAATAAAAGTTGAAATTAATTAATACATAGGTTTATAGAATAATCGCACACTAACATTTATACAATATGTAATGTAAAGCTAGGCTGTATCAAGCACTAATGAACATGATTCTAAGATTTAACTGTTTTTCTTGGCATGTTTTCAAGATTTTATTCTCATAAAAAAATATTAATTTAACTTATAGAGTCTAGCAAGTGGACATCAACAAAAGAATATAATCTGCCCGTTCTTGTCTTCTTTCTCTATTATACTGTAATCCTACAAAAAAAACATCACAACATTACTTATCTTAATATCTCATTATATCTCTATACACATGCTATTAGTTGTAGAATAAAGTTGTTTTCGGCTAATAATTCCAAGTTTGATTATTTTTTAAGGAGTATAACTTCTCTCACGAACAATATACAAGTTGTTACCCATAAGAAAAAGTTGATTTCTCAGATAGTCACTCAACTAATAGTTATTATCTCAGAAAGTCAGTTTCTTTATTGAAGAAAATTAGAATCAAGAAAAAAAATGACTTTCTGAGAAAATAACTATCAGCTGAATAACCATCTAAGAAATCAATCATGTTTAACCATTTACAATAATCTTATTTTGGTAAATTACAACTGATGAGTGACGGAATCAGAATTGTTACTAAGAAAATTCAATAAAATAAAAAAATAACTACATGAATAAGCCAACTGCCACAATATAATTAGTTTTCTGACGAAAGAGTGTCAATTGACTTCCCTTCGACAAACATGGCTACCTCCACCACAGATAAAAGTGGAGTAAATAACCGATTCAAATACACTACATTTTTTACACTGTCAGCGTATATTAAAGCATGGTACTTACCATTAGTGAAGGAGCTAAACATCTTAGCCAAAGCATCAGAAAGTTCTTGGTAACTTTTGTACATTTTCAAATCGACCTTACGTAGGTAAGGTGCACCATCCATGCAAACTTTGACAAATGCAGCAGCAGCAGTAGCACTTGTCTTTTCAGTTTCTTCAGTGTTGCTCTTTTGAGCCATTACATTCTTCCTGAATGATCTCACTGGTGGCCAACCCACTACTTGTGCCCTGCAAAAGAATAAATTTCCAAAAAAAAATAATAATTATAACATCAAATTTTTATATGTTTTTAGTCAAGAACCTAAGTTGTGCTGAATCTTCACTTTTGATGCCGCATTCGTGTCGGATTCTCCAAACATAAACATGCACTATTTCTAGAGAATCCTACATGCACCCGCTAACATTTTTTAAGAGTCCGAGCAACATGGTCAAGAACTAGTCGTAGTAGCATGACAAAATTAAACACAACTGTATAAAGTCATAATGGTCAAACAATTTTCTTTTTCTTTAAGAAAGAATGATTTTTCTATATATGGACACCATAAAATATGGAGAGAAAAAAAAAAAAGAATAACTAAATCTTTAGTATATTTCTTTTGTGTATATTAAATTATCTCTGGTCAAGCTTTATGACGATAATATTACAATACTGGAGCCAAAGGCTTATAGTTGAGCAATTGTTAGTACTGAAAATCTCTGTCACTCGGACTTGGTGTGTGTCGAATACTTCAAAAACTATGTAATTTTGGAGAATTTGACACACGCACAACAAAAATTTGGGAAAGTCCAAATGATAAAAGTGAAAATTAAAGCGCGAAACCAAAATATCTATCTGGAAATCCCTCAATGGTCCAACTATTCATGAAAGAACTAAAATCACCTTTTTCTGAACGAAACCAAAAACAACCTCTCAATCTTCACAACATAGTGGCAAGTTTGCGTACACACCATTCTCTCCGGACCCACATGTGGGATTACACTAGGTATGTTACGTTATTGTGGTTGGAAACCAAAGAGATGAAGGAGAAGAACTTGACAAAGCCTCATATTATTTAAGTAGAGAATAAGAGCAAAGAGGCATGTCAATTGTTCATCAAATTTTAAACCGTGCACCACTGACTATCAGAGATTTCTCGATTATCAAAAAAAAAAAAAAAAAAAAAAAAAAAAAAGAGAGTGAGTGAGAGACTTACTTGGCAGGTGGCTTGATTGTATCCTTGTTACAACCAATTTCTTTGGTAGTAGTAGTAGTAATACTCTTCATCTTATTCTTCTCCATATCATCATTAGATTGATGAAAATTGAGTTTCAAATCAACAGTCTCAGAAAAACCTCTTTTCCCATTAATCTTATTATTATCTCTAATTAATTCACCTCCTCCGCCACCGCCACCACCAGGTAGCCCCAAACACAACTCAGTTTCTTTCAGATCCATCAAAAATCAAACTCTTTTTTTCTTCAATAACTTTCTTCTCTTTAACAATATGCAAATATGAGAGAGAAATAGCAAGAGAGAGAGAGAGAGAGGGAAAAATTATTGTGAGAGAAAATGCAATAATATAAAGTATAGTAACAATAAGTTTTAAGGGGGAACAAAGTATATGGCTTCATGTGCATATATACCCAATGGTTTCAATTTGGCTATCAACTTCCGATGGATCGCTAGTTGACACGTGGACATACATGGTATGTTGATCACCGAGGGATCAAAAGGCATGTTACTAAAATAATTTAATCTTTTTTTGAAAAAAAAAATGGTTTTGTAGGGATATGTAAAATATTATATTATGATACCCTAATGATTTGTCAATATCATTCACTCTCTCCATTTCAATTTGTTTATCTGGTTTTGACTTAATAGAAGTTTAAGAAAGTAACGAATATTTTTGAATCTTATAGTCTTAAACGCGCCGTGTGAAAAGTTAGAATAAAGAGTTGTCAAAAAAAAATAAAGAATACAGACTAAAAATGAAAGTAATACAAACAAGTAGAAATTAAAATACTAGGTGATTCTTTCCATCTGTCCTAACCTTAGTGGACAGAGTTACCTGGTATTTGTTGCTAGTAGGAGGTGGCAGATGTCCCGTGAATTTAGTCAAAGTGCGCGAAAGCTGACCCAGACACCACAATTATAAAAAATAATTGAAATGAAGGGGTATATATTTATTTTTTTATTTTTTTTTGGGGGGGGGGGGGGGGGAAGGGGGTAAGTTATTACAAGTGGGTGGTGTTTTTTAAATCTTTTATTTATTTATATTTTTGGGAGGGAAAAAAAATATATGGATGGGGAATGCCATGATTAAGGTAACAAACGGAATTGAAGAGTGGTCCAATAAAGAGCCATGATCGATCATCTTTCTCTATATATACAAACTAATAATAATATTGCAAAGATAGATTATAATTGTAATGTATTTTCTATATCAAATATATTGATAGTTCCATAAATTCATGTAAACTTGACTTATTGTGTATTGTCACTTGCAATGACTCTATCCATGTGTTTTCATGTGTGTTCGTTTTCTTTTTATTTAATTTTGTTTAATTGCAATCATTAATAATGTCCTTGAATTTAGATAAGTTTTAATTAGTTAATTTCCTTCTCAATGATATCTTTAATAAACAACAATCTCGAATGATTGATGGCTACGGAAAGCCTCCCACCATATATTTAATTTTTTGTCCAAAAAGGTTTTGCTTATATAAATTAACGGTGTTATATTTAGGAAAAACGTACTAATTATTCAATGACAAATGGGATTGATAATAATTGAATAGTGGTCCTATAAAGAGCCATGATCGATCAACTTATCGATATATAATATAGTCACCAAGCTATATTGCGAGATAGATTGTATTTTATATTTCAAGTATAATGATAGTTTAACTAATTCAGGTAAGAATTGACTTATTACATATTTGTATAGGTCAAAATACGAATTTAACAGTTGGACGTATCAAAAAATGATGTGTGACCATCGAAGTCTACGTGTAGATTCAGTTAAGCAAGAATGATACCTAGCATGGCATGCATCAGATTACATACATCCGGAGAGCAATTCTTATTCACTCAATATCCGGTACTCTGATGCAAGTTAGTCGAGCTTCGGAATGATGACACCGGAAATACATTAGCAACCGGTCAAGATAAGCTTATCCGGTAACTGTTTCTGAAGAATTCGAGATTCATGATAGTTTGGTCTTGTCATGCGTCGACCTATAGATACACTGTTTCATAGATGTGATACTACATTAAGTGAAGGAGTTAAAAGGGAATGAGGTAGACCTAAAATCAACTAGAAAAATTGTGTCAAAAGACCTTCAGTTTCTTAAAATCAATGCAAACTTAGCTAAAAATAGGATATAATGGAAGAAAAAGGTTTATGCATACATGTGAGATCTACAATATAATACCTTGTGGTCTGATCTTCCTCACACTTTGCGCATAGCAAGAGCCTTAGTGCACCGATCCGAACTGTTTTTTTTAAAAAAAAGTTGGAAGTACTTTTTAGTCTTGATAGTACAATGAATTCGAACCTATCACCTTTTTAGGAGTATTTTGAGAATTGAGTACGTTATCATAGATTTGTATATATGCGTGGTAATTAAAATATAGAGAATTTTTAATATTATTAATATTACTACTAAGGATTCATATAGCCATTGTAACTTGTTTGGATGAATGAGGCATGGTTATTATTATTGTTTCTTATATAAGTTAAGCCTTACTATATACTAGGTGTATTATGTGATCAAATTGTCACGATCCATCTCATGACAATACTAAGTGAAATTAAATAAGAACCACATCTATACATATTATATGACACTATACAATGATTAATTTTGTATATTTCCAATTTAACCCAAGCAGAAAAAAACAGAAAGAATCATTGCCTGGCAATTTGTTTTCCACTACATTTTTTTAAATCAGAAACAAAGTGCACGTTACTCACTAGACAATAGTGAGACATTATCAGAGAGGTAAAAATACATATAGATATTTGATGGGGAAATTAAAATGTCAACTCCAAAAAAATACATTAAATTAAAATAGTGAAGAAAAGAAAAAGATTTCCCTATCTTAGAGACAGATGTGGCATTCTGTCCACCTCTTTCTCTCTCTTAGTTTATCTCCATTAATGGGGTCGGTTAGTTGTTGTAGGAAACATTATACTGCAACTTGTTGTACCATGAATTTGCCCTAAATACTGGGAATCTCAATAACTCAGTTAGTTAGCTACCTGAATTTTCATCTTGATGTTTTTTACTTCACGTAATTGTTTATTTAAAAAATAAGCAAAAAATAAAAAAAATTGTCCTCAACTTCGCTTCCCGCATCTTGTTTTCCACCGAAATCACTCTCACCTTGTCATGGATATCCTTATTCTTAATTCTGTCTCTCCTAGTAAATCCATACATCCGTTGTCCGCCACTTTCATTTCTTGAATGTGAGAGTTCTTGACTAACAAAACTCCAGTTCATACAACATATCTGGTCTAACCACTACTCTATTGAACTTGCCTTTAAGTTTTGGTGGCACCTTCTTATCACACAAGACTCTGCGTGCGAACCTCCATGAACCAATATGGTGAGTAACAGCCTCGTCATCAATCTCCTCATTTCCTTGAATAATAGACCTAAGATACTTAAAACTATCTCTCCACTAGTTGAAGGTCTGATCTATTGAAAACGACTTCTCTACTTCTAAAAGTAGAGTCAAAATCTGCATACACTCTACCCTTCTCTAATTCCAATTTGTGGACTATATAATTATTTGATACTATCATGTGAATTTTAGTTCTCTATGTGTGTGTTTTATTTTTATTTTGGCTGGGGTGGGGGGGTGGGGGTAATTCTTCTAGGAAGCTGCCGCCCTTCTTCTCTTACACATGAATGAATTATTCTTGCATTGCACGGATTTATTTTATAAAATGAAAAATTCAATCAAGTACCATATTATATCTTTATAATTGATCTTGCAGCTAGCAAAAAATCCATCTCTTTAATTTCTCTCTCACACACATACACACACCACCGCATATGTGCATGATTGCATATGCTGTTCGTTCCTTGAATAATGAATAAAAAGCCATACCCCCCATTTAATTTCTTTTCACATTGTGAATTTAAAGATATATTCTTATATTTGGAAGAAATTTTTTTCAGTGGAAAATAAAGTAGTACAAGTTATTTAAAAAACCTGAAACTTGAAACTGATCAGAGCAGACTTTCTTTATAAATAGCTTTTGACTTCTATTGTGTTACGTGGTCAGAGAGAGTGGAAAAAGTTATTGGAATTAATATGAAAAAGTGTCCGAAGCTACGATGCATATTGTCAATTTCATACGATCAGATGGAGTGGCACAAGATTTAATCGATCTTCAAATTGTTCATTTGAAAAAAAATAGAAACCCTTCTTACTAAATGCACTACAACAAAAACAACATTTAGCGGCAATAAATATGTATTTTAACAAGAGTGTTAAAAATTTTACCTGCATTAGTTAAATGTCATTGGATCCAATGTCGTTATAGTTTTTAGGGGCATTTTCAAAGAAAGCTATAATGTAATTGTCGCTAGTAAATGTCACTAAAACACATATTTAGCGACAATTAAGTTGTTGTCATTAATTAATTACCGCTAAAGATCATTTTTGGTGTAGTGATGATCGATTATGAAATTTTCAACAAGTCGAAATTTTTGATCAATTGAGAAACCATATCACTAGTGTTGTTCAACAAGATGCCAAATTAAAGTGGATGACTGACCATTCCATACATGAAATAATCTCATGAAATTCTTCGATAACCAACCTTTCGAACTGTTGTTGAATTCATGCTATATAACTTCGTCAGTTATCTCTTGCTTGCCCATGAAATTAGAAGATAGAGGAAAAGAAAGTAAAAATGATTTTCGTAATAGCGGCGAGTGAAATGAGAGTAGCCTAAACAGTAAAAACAAAATTGTACAAGAGCAATACGAGCATTGTGTTGCTAGGGTGAAGAGGAATGAATTTACTAGTTATATCATCCGCAATTGCTTGAACCTTGAAATGTTCTTCGAACCAATCAAATGCTTTATTAAGATAAACAGAATTTCCCCTATAAGAACGTTAACCTTGCAAAACTCAAGCAAACCACTCAAATACTAGTTGCAATGGATATGGAATAGAAAAATGGATTGATGATTTTCACTTTTTGTGTTATATAAATCTATCTCGATCATCAACATGAGTTGTGATGGGATGGTTCAGGATCCCTTCACCTTTAATCTGAGATTTTGTGTTCGAGACTCTGGGAAAGAAAAAAAAAATTCTATTGGGAGCGCGCCCCGAGAAATGGATACTGCAATATGCAAGTTCAGATTTAGTCGTACCCCGTTGCAGATATCGGGATGGAAAAAAATCTGTCTTGATCTTTCCCTAGTCCTTTTTCATTTAATTGCACAATAAGTCCATCAAATGATCCAGTCTTTAATTTTTATTCGTAGTAATTGAACTTATGCTTAGGGGGACATAAATTTTTTAATGGCGCAGAACATAACTTATGAGACATTATGATGCGGAGATATAAACTTATGCTCCAAAGAAATTTGCAAATGGCCCCTCCTTTTTCCTTTCCTATGTCATGCTCTAATTCTTTACATTATGATAGAATGCTATGTGACACTCACTATAGGCCATTGAACTCACTTTTTAAAGGTCACTTTTCTTCGTTTGATCAAATCTCCCTTTTTCACTAGTATGAAAATATAGAGTAAGGAAATATCTACTTAGACCTCATACTAGTATAGATTTAATTTAATTAAGTGAAGTAATTATGACAAATACACATTAATAATTTCATTACATTAATTAAGCAAAACCATCATGTCAATTGTGACTCTTATAAGCATTGAATTAAGTCAAATCACCTTGTTATCCAACTTTGTTGTTTGATCATGACAAAACAGGTCACTTTAAACTAAACAACAATCATGTTAAAGTAGCTATCACCCTAATACACATTTTTTTTTTTGGGGTTCTCACCCGATGTTCGTTATCTATAAATTAAAATTTGATTAATCAGGATTTGCATATTGAAAGGTCTATCTCTAGGGGCACAACTCCCAATGAGATCTTTTTCATACTCGGGACTCAAATCTGAAACTTCTAAGTTCTAACTAAGAATGGAAGGATCCCGATCATTCCATCGCAATCCACGTTGTTCCATATGCACAAAGTTAATTATACATGCATGAATGAAATTGGATTTTCTTCTAAAGACTCTTAATAATTACCTCTCTTATCTTTTAGATCCTTTTGTCGGGAATACAACTAGACAAGCAAAATAATTCTTAGTACTCCCTATGACCCATTTTTATGTGAATGTTTGACTTGCAATGTAGTTCAAAATTATTTTTTTTTAGAAAAATAATTGTGATGCAAGTCAAATATATTCAAAGTATCAAATCACCCTTTTAAATGATGCTGGTGAGATTTATATGTATCTTTTCATTTTCTCTCCCATCATAGAAGAATGAATTTTTATATCAAACAAATTTCGATACATCACATCATTAAGGGTAAAAGGAAGCTATTAAAAATGGGATGAAAGAGTAATAATTGTATTGGTATGAGTTTTTTGGAGAGATATATAGGGACATTAAGGTTGAAAACATGATTTAAACAACTAATTATTTCAGAAAAATTGTAGCAGTAACAGATGCAACATCTGCCAGGTATATGACTAAGTGAAAACTATTCTAATTAAGTGTTGAATTATTGTAGCATGTTCCCTAGTTTTAAAAAGAGATTGAACATTTGGGCAAACACAATTAGAGAGGACTTGAAAGTTTGTTTAACATATTGTGTCAAAATTCCCCCCTAGGAAAAGAAATGAATATGAATTAATATCAACATTCAACAATCAACATCATTCATTCTTAGCTTTTTTAGGGCATGGTGGTGACTTAGAGACAGGTCACATCTCTAAGAGAAGGAAACATCCCAAACCCTAGTTGTGCCCTTGCTAAGTCACATCCCTTTCTCTTCCCAACCCCATTCTCTTTTGTTTTTTTTAACCTAACCTAATACTCCCGTTATCTCATTTTATATGATAGTATTTGATCTGATACGAAATTTAAGAGACGAATGGAAGAATTTTGATGCATAATGTAAGTATATATGCAACATACCAAAATTGTCTTTACTATATCAACAATTAAATGAGTGGTGGTAAAGCACATGTCGTGGCAGATGTAGAGTATCAACACCAAATTCATCTGAGCCGCCCAAAGTTTTCTTACTCGAAATATCACTAAATTTAATAAATATTACACTCTGAATCCATAATTTTAAAAGTATAATATTTTTAATAGTAAAAACTTAAAAGATGCTAGACCTATCGTATTAAAATCCTAGATCAACCTCCGATAAAATAAGAGTTATACATATCCTCTCATATATATATATTTCTCTTTTCATAAAAGGTCAAAATTTGTATAAATTTCAAGTAAATCAGTCATTAAAAGTAAAATAAAATTACACGATTGAATAGTTTCTAACTATAAAAATATGTAAAAAAAATTTGATGCACATTAAAAAGAAAAGTAACTCACATTCATTTGTGAGATCATGATATGAATCCTTGCCAAATGCCAACCACAATTTCATCCAAACACACAAAACCCCTAATGAGATATAAACACCTTCTTTTTTTTTACCTTTCAATCTTTTTTGACTTAAAATGCATTTTTTTTAGTGTCAATGTCACACTAGACTACAAGAAATTGTTTTTTGGGGATGTATAAAATGCCAATATATACAATGCCCTTTTTAAAAAATCCATAACTTATAATTAATCCTAGCTTCCTACAGATCCCTCCTTATCTTGAAAGATGACTATAAGAAATACATAGATATCAAGAAAGTGACTACCACTTAGTTAACTTTTGGAATTTTTATCCTTTTTTTCACAATAAGCCTAAATAGGATATTTGGTTGGTGGGTGGTCCTAATTATACCCACTATATAATATTGATACTATATTTAATTTCATATATGTTGTCCAAATCAACATAAATAACTGACTTAGGATCACTATGACCTTATTGTTTGAATTTTTTTGATACATCTTATTGTTTGCATATGCAGCAAGATAAATATTAAACAACCTCCCTTTCTGAAAAAATTAAACAGATAAATAAAGCTTACCCAATTGCATTTTGCTTCTAAGATGTATATTATATCCCTGGCTTGCAATATTGTTGTTTAATTTGCAAATGAAATCACATATTTGTAACTGGAAATAAAAAGAAGTTATTTATAAAGTATAGTGATACTTTTAATTGGTGTGAGACTTTTTGAAAAAATAAGTGGGGTTGATTCCAAACTAATGTATCACATATGTTAAAAGTATTTTTGGTCTGGCTTAGTCCAATAACTAGTACCAAAATCTATGATTTGGAGGGACGAGTATGAAAATGACGGAATAATGTGTGATACTCGATTTACTACCTTAGCTTGTTGGAGCTACGCATACACAAAAAAGATACTAGCTTGTGAACTTCGGTGGCTATAAATACTCGAATGATATGTGGTGACCACAGTTAATCTTATCAGACTTAATTAGGATTAGGATAAATTATTGAGATAATGACTCTTATCAGACTTCATTATTAGGATTCGGATTAGCTATATATGAAACTTAATTCGAGGGGAAGATTATTGAATATGCGAATAACATCACATATTGATAATCGAAAAGAAAACATAGTGACATATACACTATGTAGAGATATTCTTGAATGGTGTAAGGCCTCTTGAAAAAATTGTACGAGCTTGCCTCAAATAGGATAATATTATACCATTTTAATAGTATTTTTTTTGACTTACTTAGTAGGCGTTTGGTCATGAATATTATTCACAATATTTCGGAATACGTTTTCACTTTATTTCAAAATACATGTTTGGCCATAAATATTTTGGAATACATTTTCACAATATTTGGATTTTTTGAGGTGTTTTCACTATTTTTGGGTTCACTTTTTGCACTTTTCAATTTATTTTTTTCAAAAAAAAATTTAAATTTTTTATTTTCATAAAATAACTCATTTTCATAAAACTCTAAAAAAAAATTAGATTTATTTTCACTTTTTATATTTTTTTTAACTTCAAAAATACTATGACTAAACACAACTCCAATTCTATTTTCAACTTCCAAAATGCCAAATAAAGTGAATATGTTTTTTATTTTCATGGCCAAATGGATTCTTAACATTTTTACTTTTTTTTTGTTGGGGGGGGGGGGGGGAGGGAGGGTGGTGAATAGCTGAATATTCATCTGTCTTATGGCAGTTATTTGTGAAAGTGTTTCATAATTGTGCTCACAAAAGAGATTTTGCTTTTATTAGTACTTTTTTTTTCTCTACTTATTTTATGAACTATACTATAGGATAATTTTGGTCAGACCATATTTCTGACATTTATTACTTTCTCAGGTTATGACACTATTTTTTTGGATAGAATTTTGAGAAAAATTTTATTATTGCTAATATATCACTTGTCAAAGCTTTTTACTTCTTCATTTAACTAACCATTAATCCATTTGGTACAAAAAAAAAATTCAAATTATATAGTTTGAGTATTAAACAGCTATTGGAATACATGAGAAAATCTTAGCATATTTATCAAAATAATTTATTTAATTTTCAGATTTATGAGTTCTCACATTCCTTATTGAGTACCTAAAAACTAAAGTTACAAGCAGTAGTAAAATAATTTAATAATTTAATTATTGAGGTTGACTTTTATAGACATATCAACTTAAAATGTATTTTCCTTATAATTCCATTTTATTTTATTTTTGGACTAATAAAAAAAGCACAAAGAAACAAGGTGAACCCCATAGACAAATATCAATCTTGACTAATTGGTCCTTAAAGAAAAAGAAAGCTTATCTGTTTCTTACAACAAAATAAATAAATAGTTCAATAATGCTTTTCTAATGTAAATTTTTATCGCTTAAACAAGTTAAGTGGTATACATATATTTACTTCAATTTTTAATTCTTACTTTTAAATTGCTTAATTTGATATAATTATCACGAACAAATTAATATTTTCCGGTATGGTCTAGCAATACCATCCTTGTGATATAGATGGTCACTCGTCCATTTTTAATTAGAGGTCTCAAATTTGAGCCCTGAAAATAGAGTCGTCTTTAGAATGAAGCGATCTATCCCCTAAATTGAAACTTTCCGGTATAAATCAGGTTAGTCAGACCCCAAAAGTCAAAGAAGATACCAAGCATCAGAGTGAAAAACCAAAAGAAAATACCACTTTGCTCAACCTCTCCTCCCCCAACCCCACCCCCTCTCAAAAAAAAAAACGAACAACAAAAATTGGAGGGGATTTGGGGTTACTACAAAAAGAACTGAAATTCTCTGTTAATATGTTGTTAAAATGGGAAGAGGGTCAAATTTACCCCTCTACTTTGGAAAATTGGCTAAATATATCCTTCGTCATAGTTTGGAGCCAAATTTACCCTTGTTGTCATACTTTGGGGCCAAATTTACCCCTCTACTTTGGAAAATTGGTTAAATATATACTTCGTCATAATTTACGGTCAAATTTACTCTCGATGTCATACTTTGGGGTCAAATCAACCCTCGTTGTTAAGAAACTTTTCACATGTACCCTTCCTTTAATAGAAAAGCCCAAATCAACGTTAACTGTCTCATTTTTAAAAAATAAAACACACTCTAATCTAACCCGCCCGACACGACTCGGGCCACAAAAAAGATACAAACAAATATACTCCCCTCAGTTCTATTGGTCAAATATTCCTAACGAGATTAAGCCACTGGATATTCATCAATGCATAGCTCATGAAAAATGAATCTACATCAGTGCAAACACAAACAAATATACCCCTCCCTCAGTTCATGGATCTGTATCAGTTCCAATCGTGACATCTCTTCATTCTTATGTTGTTATAAACAATTTGGATCTACACAAATTGTTCATCAAGTCATTTGCTCAGAAAACTTATCCACTAATTCTAGAATCTAGATGCACATAGAATTGCATACCAAATTTTGGAATTTAAACATAATTGGAACAGGAGCAGAGTTTGTAATAGACATTTTCTCTAGTTCTATGCTTCTGCGTTATCTCATTCCATTTTACTTTTTGTTCATTTGTAAACAACCTACTAGCGCTGCACGTTGAAAAGAGAAGTATATTTGTTCGTTGGAAAAATTCAACCAACAAAACTGAGGGAGAGGTATATTTGTTTGTGTATTTTTTGTGGGTCGGATCGGGCGGGTTAGATTAGGGTGTATTTTATTTTTAAAAAATGGGTCATTTAGCTTTGATTTGGGCTTTTCTGTTAAAGGAAGGGTACAAGTGAAAAGTTTCTTAACAACGAGGGTAAATTTGGCCCCAAAGTATGAAATCGAGGGTAAATTTGACAGCAAAGTATGACGAAGGAATATTTAGCTAATTATTCAAAGTAGAGGGGTAAATTTGGCCCCAAAGTATGACAATGAGGATAAATTTGACCCCAAAGTATGACAAAGGGTATATTTAGCCAATTTTTTAAAGTAGAGGGGTAAATT
Organism: Capsicum rhomboideum; assembly: GCA_031232105.1. NCBI lineage: Eukaryota > Viridiplantae > Streptophyta > Magnoliopsida > Solanales > Solanaceae > Capsicum > Capsicum rhomboideum. Next base: position 9,153,957 of record CP124711.1, read on the forward strand.
TGACCCTTTTCCCTTGTTAAATTGCTCGTAATTAACAAATTTGTTTTGACAATCCATTACTATTCTATCAATTTTACTGTTTAGCTATAAAATTTGTCCATCACTAATTTCTATTTTTTAAGTAGTTGGTGTGGTTCTAACTTCTAAAAATTATCAGTCAGATCTTAGTTGATTTCACAATTAATTTAGTAATGACCATGTTGAGGAGACATGTTACATCATCCACACATATATAGCTATTAATTAAAGGATGTGTTTATCACTAATCTTGTTTAATGTGGGATTGCAATATATATAGGGAATCTTCAACACAATAGTATTATTCTAAATGTTGGTTGAACCATAGACAATGGATCCCAAGGTGGGGGCTGATTATAACACTCATTGCTTGGAATGTCTACCATCAACATTTAATTTTTTTTGTCCTTCTGCAGCTAGCCTACCCAACATCCTACTTATTGTTTTACCCCAGCTAGTAAATTTTTAAGGTTTTTGGCACACTTACTGTGATGTCTTTAACTAAGGGCAAGTCTCTGAAGAAAAAGAGTGTACATTGAGTATATCATAAGCCAGATGTTTGGATTTTTCAAAATTCTATGGATATGCAAAAGAGAAATGATATTGGAACGGGAGAAAAAAGATAGAGACCTTATAAGAATGAATTCAAAATCAATTGTTGAGACGCCTTTTAGGTTAAAATTCAATAGATAAATCCATGCGACCCTATGTACAAAGCGGACAATACCTTAAGGGGTCGTTAGGTAGCTGGTTAGAGTCATGCATGTAGGGATTAGTAATACATAAGTTAGCTATGAGGGAATCTAAGTATTATTTTATGCAGGGATTAGTTATGCAAGTTTTAGTTATTCATGTACAACTTATTCCACCTTCTATCCTGCATAAAATAATACATAGATTCACTCATAACTTATACATGTGTTAGTTATACGAATTTTTAATCTGTAAACTAAACATGGTATTAATTTTATACATGAATAACCTATTTCATATCCATCTACCAAACGTTGTATCAATTATACATTTTAATAAATTAATAACTTGTTTCATATCTAGCTACCAAATAATCCCTAACAGTTTAGACCAGAGTCGTTACACTTAGAGGCAGATCTACAAATTTTTTAGTTTATGAATTTCAAATCACACTTTTTTTGCTTTCTGGTCTAGATTTTATTTTATATATTAAAAAATTTTCTTAACACAAATGCAAAGTCTAAGCTAAAATTTACTAAGTTCGACTCCGTAACTTTAACAACGTGGCTTCGCCCCTGAACACACCCGTTAAAAAAAAACTACTTTTAATAAAATTAATTAACAGAGTTATTTGACTAAATTGCCCTAGTCTACTTATGAAAAAATTTAAAAAGTATTGAAAGACTTTTAGAAGTTTGTTTAAATTATACACTTGACAAGGGTAAATATTTTTTAAAAGAATTTATGGATTATATTTTTATTTTGTATTTTTTTTAAAATCTTTTATTTTGAACCAGATTTGAGAGGCTGGACAATCACTAATAATTGTGAACAGGAGGGAATAATAATTTAATGTTTAGTCTAATAGTAATAAGAAAAGAAGTGCTAAAAGTCAACTAATTCTCTTCTTTTTAGTCATGAATTACCTAACCTACAAAAATATCAAATCTTGGTTTTGATGATATGAGAGAATTGTGATTCAAGATTTACCACTTTTTTTGTGACTAAAAAGATCATATTGATATGTACAAGCTGGCAAAGAAGATCGATCAACTTGGTACTTTAATGAGCTAAGGTGAATCAATTTTTCTAATAGGGTGTGTGGCGGAGTTAGAATTTTAATTTTATGCTTTCTGAATTTTAGAACGGCTATTTCTAGTGGTAATAATTGAATTCTAAATTTTAATAAAAAGAAATTTAGTTGAGCATGATGGTTTATCAAAAAACAGACAATCTACGTTCACAAGAAAGAGGTAAGTTAAAATCTACATACACGTCACATTCTTTAGACTTTACTTGTGAAATTACATTGGATATGTTATTATTGTTTGTTTTTAATAAATTTCTTGTCATAATTCCACCGTTTAAACAACAACAAAAAATTGATTTTAGTCAAATTCGTATCTGGACTTCTACCTTCACCTCTAATCCAAATTAGGTTTAGTTTATCACACTCCCCGTCCAACAATACTTGTCCACGATAGATTTGATATACACCTTAAGAAATAATAAGTAATAGAGGTAATTTTAATATATCACCCTCTGAATATAATAAATTTAATAATTTGAAAATGTATTACATAATGAATAATATTTAATATCAAGGGATAAAATGAGCACAAATGGGTAAATTATCCATTAATTTTTTAAACTATATAAGTATTATTGGACATAAATTTTTAATAATATGGATAAGTAAAGAAGTACGGAATGAGTAATTATATGTATGACATGGTTGAAGCTGTCAATTTCAAGGTTCTTGGGTACGTTAAAAGATAAAGTAAATCTGTTTATTGATATGATAAGATATCAGATCCCTTATAATCCCATATCAATCCTCCATATCAATCCTTGATTTTGTCACCACTAATCTTAATTTGTCCTACTTTAATTAGTCTCGTAGTAGAATATCATTGATATTAAATTCACATTGGAGCTAGCAATAGGGGCAAGTAGGTCACATTGAAAGCTTTTATTAAGTAAAATAAAGGGATTTTTTTTTTTATTTTTTTTTTTTGGTATAGCCATTTGGATATTCAAAATTCATTGATCCACTTATTTAAATTTGCATTCCATATTCAGGATCCGCTCTCGAGTCGATGTTTTTTCGAAAACAGCCTCTCTACCTTTCATAGTAGAGGTAAGATCTGCTTAAACTTTACCCTTTTCAGACCATATTAATGTTGTTGTTGTATTCAGAATCCGAACTCTATCACTAAATAAAATGAAAAAAAAAATTATAAATATTTTCGTCGAAACATCATTAAAAGTATGAGATTTCCAAAGGAAAGTCCGTTCAAAAATATGTTTGACGATCCGGTGAATTTCTGAAATTCACATCTTTTAATCGTGATTCCAAATGAAGATATCTAATTCATCCGATGATAGCTAAATGTTGGTATATATGTATAAGATTGCAAAAAATTCTTCTAGTAAACAATCCTCCAAACTCTTTTTTTGTAGTTGAGATATTTGTACAGCCTAGCCATTCCATGTAATAGTTGGCTCTTCTACCCCTACTTTTAACTAAGATCATACATAAAAAATAAAAGGGTAAATTCTTTAATCTTTCTTATTTCCAATTACGTGGCCGAAAAGTGGTCTGTGAACATTATTTCTATTTTTTTCAAACCATTGGGTTCTAGAAAATATTGGCTAGATTAATTCGCGTTTGTTTGAGTAGAAAGCTTATTATGGGAGATTTCAGTAATCCTAATCAAAAGAAATTTCATTCTCAAGACTCGAATCGAAGACTTCATTTTGGATAAGAAAACCTTTATCATTCTAGCGCACCCTTCGATAATTATTAAATTACTTTAAAGTAGTAATCCATTTATTTCAATTTGTTTGACCTATTTTGACTTGACATGGAGTTTAAGAAAATAAAATAAAAAATCTTAATTTTGTGGTCTTAAATTAAAGATATGTCAAATTTACCAAAATACCTTTTAATCTTGTAATTTTAAACATGTCATGTGGAAAGTTGAAATTAAAGAGTTACTAAAAAAGAAAAGAATTATTCTTTTTTAAATGAATTAAAAAGAAAAATAGGTCAAACAAATTAAAACGTAGGGAGTAAGAAATTTTAATCATTGCTTTTCCAGAAAGATATGCAAAGACTTTTATGAATTATCCAATTCAATCTGTCAACACTTAATCTTGAACTCAAAAAAAAAAAAAAAAATGAAAGGAGAAAGATTTGACACTTCCTAATATATCATTTCATTTGAGTGTGTCACTATTTTTATAAATTTAAGTCTGTCACTTTCTTCTGAAGAATAGACAATTCATTTTGTTTAAAGAACCTCAAATCCACCACACAAAATTCAACAAATATTTCAAGATTGTAAAAATATCAATAAGAGCATTTATGCAAGAAAAATACCTACATCTCCAGCTATTTGGAAATTGAAATGCATTTAAATTTCCAAACCTAACAAGTAATAATTGTAGAAAGCAATAGTCTGAGACTCACATTTGGCTTTCGTCTCGATAGGTCTATTATTATACATTTTCACAAAAGAATTTAATTTTACATTGTAGACGTAGTCCTTTGTAGGTACTGTGTCCAAATCAAGTCATTAAGTCAAGAAAAGTATAGTATTTTGTTTGAATTAATTAAATCCAATTATTGGGAATATTGAAATTGATGGTGAAAAAGAAATTGAGGGAATTAAAATGATTTTTATTTTTTTTGAAAAAAAAAAACTATTGGTCTTGGCTTGTTTCTCCAATCACATTCAATTGTTGCCCAAAATTTAATCCTTTGAAATTTATTAAATGCTGAAAAACATTCTCCAACTGATCACTACAATGGCTTGATTTCTAGTCATTCCTAGCATTCATTGCAAATACCTAGCTAGCTATTATACACCACTTATTCTACAAACATCAAGGATAGAATAATCTTTCTTTTTGACTTCATGTTTTTTTTTTTTTTTTGGATTTTGCTTGGTTGACAAGGGGTGGGAGATGGAGGATCAAGAAAGGCAGATTCAGAATTTAAATGCATGATTGTTGATTGTCGTTTACTATTGTTTTCTACGTCTTTTGGCTAAGATCAAGTTCCACCTGTGACTCCTTTATGACAATGAGCGCGTACTATGGGGATAAAAGTAATGAATGCACTTACAACCACTATTGTAGGCTATGTTCGCCATAGAGAGTTCGTAGCTGATTGGAGAAAGTAACTATCCTTTAATTTTAATATATATATATATATATATATTTCAAATTGTGAAAACAACTCCTAGAAAAATACAAGATTGTATATATTAGAGTTAATATGAATCGGTCCATCCCTAGACCTCGCAAATGACAAAAATTAGTGCATTAAGTTGTCATTTGCCCTCTATGAAAAAACAAATCAGCTTAACAAAACACATTATAATTCTGTATGTTGTATACATTCAAAGTATACAATTCACATAATTGTATACCTCAAAGGTTTACAACAATTTAAATCACATTATCGTGTACTATTAAGGTATATAAAATGCCGAAGGTATAAATCGTTCATACTTGATGGATATTTTATAAATATTTTCTATAAGTATGTATAAATTGTAGTAATATTTTTTCAAATGAGTATTCTTTGTTAATTACCCTTCTTTATTTTGGAGTAGGTGATATATAAGTTTATTCTTAGTGGTCCATGTTCTAGAGTTTAGGCCCATTTTTTATTTCAGAGCCATGTGAAAACCCACATCCATATGGTGTGAATAGCCCATTTGGGAACAAATGTCCAAGATTTTGTTTGAAGAAAATATAGTACTAACTTTGAAGAAATAGTACAATTGAATATCTGTCCAAAGTTTTTTCTACATAAAATGTTTTTCTGAACATTGGTCCCTAAGGAAACTTTGACTAAAGAGTAAGGGGTACCTTCCCTTTTAATTGAGAGGATTCAGAATTGACTCCCCTCAATTTGATGCACCTTCATCTACATTGTTTTTTGACCGAAAGGCCGTTTCAATGTACACAAAAGTAATTGAAGTTGTTTTAACTACAGAATTATATCTTTCTTTCATTCAAAAAAGTATATCATTAATGAGGGCCTCTGGTTTAGCAATAGAAACGATTAACCATATATTTTTTAGTTGCCCGAAAGCTCAATTAGTGTGGAAGTTTGCTCCTATCAATTGGCCTAAAAAAGATCATTAACTTAACCTACGACATAAAATCTCCTCGCTTTTCATTTTATAAATGAGATTATAATTTCAATATAATTCTAAAACGCGAAATCTAAATGTATCCTTCCAAACTAAACGCATGATAGGTCAAATGATACAACACGATAGCGAAATAGATTTCAACAAACATGAATTTTAAAATAATTATGATAGACGATATAATAACCATAAGTGTAGACATTTAATGAGAATATCAATAGACAATACTTAATGTGCCCCTTGTAGAACAAATTTTAGGGCTAAAAAAGCTTATTCAACATCACACAGTCTTTCTTTCCGACTTCAACTCAAATATTAACCAAAATCCTTTAGGATCTGTCGTAAAAACTTGTTTCCAAACATTGACTAAGTTTAGAGGCAAAGTCAGTGTGTTGGTTACGAATTCGGTCGAGATCAGTAACTTTGGTGTAAACTCTGAATTTGTCTTAAGAAATTCAATAAATATGCATAAATTATTGATTTAGAATTCAGTAACTTAAAGAACTTGAATTCCGAATTCATAAACATTAAATTTTGGCTCCATCCCGACCTAAGTTGGTAAGAAGTAAAATTAAAAATTAAAACTAACAAAATTTGGGTGAGAGGTCACAATCCAACAATAAAAGCCTGATTAGAATGAAAGGGCTCCAGATTATGTCAGAGATATGGGCCTTAGCCCAGTACACTCCACAAATGGTGTTGGGTGGCTTCACCAACAACTTATTTCCTTTATAAAATTTAACTCACGTTTTGTACATGGATAATGTAAAATCTATTTACACAAAAGAAAATTTAGTAAATAGTGCTATTAGTAGCAAAATTTTGTTCTATTTCAAGATATAGCAACATATTTTCAAACCTGGCAGAATATACATATCTAAACGCATACAATACATCATCCTAACTAAACATCATGCGGATAAAACATCTAATTAAACTGTATACGTATGTATGCGTGACTGATTGTATATGTATGTATTTTCAAAGCAAATTTGAATGCATGTCTGGCCAACTGTAGGTTTATGTATGTATGGACAGTGATGATTAGGTTTTTTAGATTACACAAATGCATGTATGAGTTTATATATGCTATAAAATACATAATCTCATCGTGTTATGTAATTTTTTCTAAAGTATCACTATATAATAAAGTAATATGTGAATCGAGTTCGTTAGTTCAGATTATTTTTTTCTAAAATATTTATGTAGTAATATATGCGTTTAAGGGTTTGATGACAACATAAACCAGGCAAGATATTGGAGTTGGGCCCAAATTTAGCCAAATCCAAACAAAGGACAGTGCATTTGGACCCATTCACAGAAAATTACAGCAAAGGGGGAAGGCAAACACTCGTGTGCATTGACCCAAATTTTGTTTTATGTGGAAGTGTGTGATGAAAAACCTATCACAAGAATTTATTTTCAGTTGCAAACCATTTTAAATTACTCATATTTATCTGAAAGATGTGGTGGAATGATTGAGACATCTTCCTTCCTTATCAGAAATTTTGCGTTCGAGTCTTGAAACGAGAAACTTTTAGTATTAAGCGTCTAACTTCCTTAGTGGATTTACATGATTAAAAAAAAAAAAGATTAGTTTACTAATCTTAGAGCTGATAATATTTGTGAGAACTAGACTGATTACATAAAACATGGTTGTAACTTACAAGTGTATTCAGAAAAATGATAACAATTAATACTGGCATCCGATGTCACCCTTGATAGAGCGAACCAACAGAAACTAGACCAAACAATATCGGTGGGCCGTCAAGGTCAAGCCAAACTAAATGAAAAGCAGCAGAACAAACTTGAATATAACAAAAGCATATTATAGGGTCAATCAGGCCACAACTGACTATCAGATCTACAACAGACGTCTACAAGCCTCTAAGATGAAAAATCGCTAACCACGAGTCGGGACAGGGGCCCGATCTTACAAGTGTAGTAAAAAAAATGACACAATTTATTGATTTTTTTCATGAATAAATGGCATTGGGTTGTGCTTGAATTTAGCCAGCTACCAAATAGTAGTACATAAGAAGAGGGGCCTCAATTATGAAATATAGACACATTGAGCACCACATTTTTTGTACCATTAGCACATGGGGGGTGGGGTTAGTTGGGATATATATATCCTTTCCTATTGAATAGCATATTAGAATTGGTCCATAGTATAATATAAGATATATCTGAAGATATGGAATGTGAGGAATGTAACAAAATTGGTGGACCAATTTGTAGATAATAAAGTATTAGTGGTCCTTGTTATTTTGGCTGGTCATGAACTAGTCTTTCACTACTGAATGCCCACGGAATTTAATGCAAGAAAGGTGACTCAGCCCCTATCTATGAATGAGCCACGTATGTTCAGTGACGGAGATAAAATTTTGAGTTTACGAATTTCAAATTGTAGAAACGGCAGCTTATTGAATTATGCCAAACCTGTAAGTGAAATTGTAGCTTTATCCGTGTGCATGTGCCCTTCCACCCTCTAGTAACTTATAAGTGTATTCGAAATTCATTTATTCGATTTATTTAGATTTGCAATATGTAGGAGCCCGTTAAAGAAGAGTATGTTCTACTAAGTACTTCTTTATTCTCTGGACTTGAATTCGAAATCTCTAAATACGATGGAGAGATATCATTTATTCAATTATTTTTGCATATTTTATAAATAATATACTAATTGTTTAAAATCGACATTCTCTAACACTTGGTAATAGGAACAATACCAACTGAAACACAAAGTTGAATATAGAGCAAGCTGCCTATGTATGGTGGACTAAGTTATTTAATATTTTGGTTGTCGCAAGATAACACATATTCGATTAGATAATCGAAAAACATACAAATTGATCAGAATACACCATCATCAAAATAAGAAGTAGAATACAAATCCATCGTTTGATGAAATTGAAACATGAAATTTCTAGTTTCAATCGATAATTTTACTTGTTTTAGCTGTCAGATGTGAATTTAAGATTTAAAATCAGTAAGTGCCACTACTATTGCTATGTTTATTATAACTTCCCATGAATGTTGGACAAATAAACTTTATTTTAATATTTAAAAAAAAGCTCAATTATATGTTACTACATTCCTCCCTGCTTCTCCCCTTTACAATGCCCAACATCCCAAGTTCTTTAAAGTGGTGTATTTTTGACATCCTTTAGGCATTGATGAGTGATGTTTCAACTTTGGGGGCCACTTGGAATAATACAGGCTTATGTAGTATGCACATTACATGACATGCCCCATACTCATCAAAATTGTATTTGTCATTTTTGTCTAAATGATAGAGGACACTTCTTACATGCCAGCATTAATCTTAACATAAATTCTCCCCACCACACTCACCTCTCTCTTCACTCTACATTGGCTCATTCCTATTGGATATAAGTTACATATTATGACAATGTAAAAAGTATTTATATTGTCAGTGAGTTTTAACTAGTAATAACAGTTTAGTTATTATTTTTATCATATTGCCAATTAATATCTATCAAGAAATTTCTAAAACAAAGCCATTCAAAAATTGTTATGATTGCAATTTTTCATCCACTGATAGATAAAATGCTCCCATTTTCTATTCTCATATGAGGTTAAAAAAAAAAAGAAGAAGAGTAGATTGACAATAGATCACGACAAGAAGTGATTTATCACGCTCATGCATGAGTAGGTCACTCGTTAGAAATGGTTTATAGATCGTCATATTCCCACAAGTGAAATAAAAAGTGGATCTTTATATAAAACAAAATTTGATTTCATAGCTTGTGTCCCGTGTCCTCTTTGGGGCCTGACTAATTTAAAATGTTTCCTACCAAAGATGACTCCATACATAGGCGTAAACTTGAAATCTTTGATTAATGATGAATGAGTACTAACAAACTCATATCTTCTTTTTTCCTTCTTTTCTTGCTATTATCCTTAATTATCACTTAAATATAATAAACACAGTTTTTTTAGGTTAATTTTGTATACTAAAAAAGATAGTAGCACCGACTAGGGGAAAAGAAGGAATAATGATTAAAGTTGTTTTGGGCCTATTGTCTTGTTTTGAACAGGGCCTCTACAGCCTGCACTTGGTGTCTATGCTAACTTTATGATATCAAACAAAGACAATTTTGTCTGAAACTATTCTCTTACTTTTCTAAAATATATATATATATATATAAAAAAAAAATATTTTACTTTTCTTAGAAAACAAGTAGACATACAGAAGCAGATGGGAAATTGCTTCAGTAGGTACTTTTCTTTTTGGCACAGAAATATAATTAGGATTCTATTAAAGTAGAGATGTTTCATCATTCGTTTTCACATGGACTCGTGGGCGTTTGTTTTTTCTTTTACTTTTTTCCTCCTAAGGTAAAAAAAAAAATAAAAAAAAAATAATGACGTATCCAGTATAATTTCATAAATGATCTCTGAAAGAATGATGTATAGACACCTTATCTCTACCGGCCTTATGCAGGTAAAGAGACTGTTTAGATCTTACACTCAATTCTTAAAGCATAACGAAATCAAGATGAAGAAGCATATCATCCTGCGATATTCTACCAACAAGGCAACAACACTATTGTTCCTCCCTAACAAAAATGGAATTATGTATGAACTTAGTCGTTAAATTGTTTGTAGCTAATATAAAATTTTTAATTATCTATTGCTAATCCATTGCTAAATAGGATTAGCCAGGAATTTGCCGTTTAGCTACAAAACTTATCCATAGCTACTATCTATTTTTTTTACTAGTGATGTTTTTATCTTTTCCTTAATATAAGTACTTTTGTCGAGATTTGTTGAAGGTCTGAATCATATTAAATCTTTTGCTCACAGACTTCCCTTATATCATAAGAGTCATTTTAACGACTTGAATCCAATCGATTATCTCCTAATCCCACGATGTGTGACTTTTGCTTTTACATCAAAATTATCCTCTAATTTCAATACTTTGTCATAGAGGGTAATTTTAAATAATTCAACGTGACCATCACAAAAATTAATTTGATACTCCACCAACAAGCCAAGTTCTATAAGAAGAGGTACATTGCCAGTTATACATTCCCAAAATCTTGCCTACAACTTTGCCAATGCCAAACTATACCTAGCTGTTTTTTAAAATTCTAATTATCTCTTTTGATGAGTCATATCACTTCAAATATCCAAAAGGAAAAAAAAAAAAAAAAAAAAAAAAAAACTGTTCCAATATTCTGTGGTCTCAATAAAATATAAAATAGACAGGAAAAAACATGTTTTTTTGTTTTATATCACTATCTTCTTGCTAAGTTTATTATAGCTAATTCCAACATAGCTTAGATACACTTACTTCACAATTACCCCATTACTTTGCTACATAATATATGCTCTCATGAAAGAAAGTCTTTTTCCCAAGAGTTAAAGTCTCTATACTAAGTATTCTTCTAAAGTTGTCTTCAAATTCTGATTCGAGTGAGACGCCAAACGGATGAGGCGAGAAGATCTTGATCGGATGTTTCACAATTTTAAATAGTGAGAAAAACTTTTTGAAATTCGATCAAATCGATGAGCTAGATTGATTAAGTTTCATGAATGTAGCTATTGATACAACATTTTAATGTAATGTAAGTAGACAGTTCATCATAATTTGACTAGTTATTTTACGTCAGCTATCAACTTACGGCAATTCTTTTCTTTTATTCAAATTTGGGATCGATAATATGAGCAAGCTTAACTAGTTTTCTAAACTAGATGGATTTATTAAATATCAGGAGATGTATGTTTGGACAATAATTATTATATATGATGAGAAAATGACAGCTTAACCAAGTATATGATAGTTGAAGAAAATGGATAATTAAGACAGCAAAACTTGTCCAATTTTTTGTACTGAAATTTGTTTTCATCCTTTGGGAGCAAGTCCTATGAAGCTTCAAGATGAAAGAAAAAAAAATCTTGTTTTTGATGTCTACTTTTTAACTACACAAAGACAAGATGAAATGTCATGAAACTCAAAACCTATCACGAAGACAAGGAGGATCCAAGAAGAGGTACCAAGAATATGATGGGATGGATGAGATTTTTTTATCAGATTGAGTTCGAGTTTTAAGAATGAAAAAACTCTTAATAGAAAACGAATTTTTGAATCAAAAGTAATTGCCTTTCAACGAATTTTCAAACACTAGCTATTATCAAAAATCGATCAGAAAAGTCGTTAGCGCATATTATTTTTTCGATTATTTTGGTCTTGATGGGTGAATTAGTTCAAAATACTAATGTTAAGTTTGTGATGTAACTCAATGTATGAGGGTGGATAGCTCTAAATATATGATGCAGATATAAAATATTTTTTATATAAAGAGATCTTATCACACATTTAATTTAATTGATTAAAAATCAAACTTTCTTAATACATACAATAAAAATCAAACTTAAAATTTACTATAATAAAGAGATTAAAAATGCTACTCTATTATTATACCTATTTAAATACTACTTGAAAAGAATCTGTAATATGTCAATAACTGTAATTCAGCTCGAATGAAATGAGAAAAGTTGAGGACTTAGATTTTTTTTATTTTTTATTTTTATCTTTAGGAGATTTCTTTCATATTAAGAATGTGTTGGGAAAGTCACAAAAGATGAATTGGACCGAGAGGTGATGCTTATACCTCATCTTTATTCAATTTATGACAACATATTCTCAAACACCAAGAGCCATATTTCTTTGAAAATGCCCCTTCAACGAAATATTCTTCATCATCTTTTTATTTTTTTCTTTTCACCTTAACAATGATGAGTACTTGAAAGACCAGACAAAGAATCCTATCAAAATATGCTCCTTTTAATAAATCACATCATATATTTCTTAATCTACTCAAGCAAAGCAAGAAAAAAATTACAATAAAGTTTGAAGAAAATAATAGTAATAAGAAAAAGAATAAAATTGGAACCGCCAGACAAAATCATTGCACGTTCCACTTTTAATTATTCTTCGTGTCTTACGCGTCTTTCTTTTTCAATTTTTTTTTTTTTTCGAATTTTACCAAGAAAATGAAAAATAGGATGAAATAAAATAAAATAAATTATGTTTCTAAAATAAGCTATGATGATGAAAGCGTTGAAACAAGTCTAGGTGACATAAGGATTATGTCGCAACTACCACGAAAGGATGTGGTACAGTGGATGAAGCTGCTCCTCCGTTAATCAAATATCTCAAGTTCGAGTCTTGAGAATAATTTTTTTTTTTTGTAGGAAGCGCTTCTCCCGAATGGCCCTTACACGATACGAATTCAGATTAATCAGGCTTCAATAAGGGTAACAGACACCAAATAAGAAACAAAAAGAAAAAAGAATTATAGATAAGACAAGAAGCAAAGGCGCAGTAGCTGCACGAAAGTCGTTGCTTCTTAGCGCATCCCTATTCTTGCTCGTTAGCGCTTGACTAATAAAATATAAAGAGTCTTTCTTGCTTATTTAGTAAAGTCTCGCTTTTTGATAGGAGCAGGTGCTTGCTAGGGCAGGACACTTTTCATTCTTCATTCGAAACTAATAAATGTCTGGTCGGGGATTTCGGCCTTGTAATCAAAAAGGGAGTTGAGTAAAGTAAACTCTCTCCTTGGAGGAACACGGGCTTAGTCAAGTTCTAACTAGTACTCTTTTATTCTTGATTAAAAATTTTATGTTTGAATCTCGAAAATTAAATTACTTTTGAATTTTAATGGGAGTATATATCTTATACTATCAAAGTGAAACACCCTAATGCAAATTAACATTAATCGAATTTAAAAGCGAATATCAAAAATCAAATAAAAGAAACAAGCTAAAGCCACTTTTAATTGTATAGGAATCCTTTAATTCATTTTCTAAAAAAAAATAAATTATTTCATGTAATAACCATCCTACAAACTACTTGAGGAGTTGTATTAAATTACATATCATTAATTGTTCAAGAAACAAATTAGTGAGTTTGAGATATCTTGGGACAATTTTGCATTCACACATATAATATTTCAAAATTGTAATTCTTAATCCCTAGCTATTAGATGATAATGAGGAGTTTATAAATTGAATATAACTATCATTTTTAACATTTAAAAGATATTTGTAATTTGTTCATGATTACTAGCTCCCTTGCTAATTTTATTGTTAAATTTTCTAAGTATATTAAAGGAGTTCGATAAAAGGAACTATTTTATATATAAGTCAAGATGTTACTTTTTTCAAATACATTATAAAAAGATTCACATTAAAATAAATAAATTTCACATTAAGGATAATCCCTACTTTCCTAGTGTTTCTTCCTTTATACCAATACGCGCAATCTATGATTATTCTTGTTGAATGGAAATTTCCTTCATACTTCTACTAATTAGGCTACTAAGGTTCCTTGTAATCATTTTTTTTTTTAATTAATTTATTTTTTTCTACAAAGTTTGGTTGATTAGAAAGAAAACAAAATGGGTGGGTAGATAACAAATCTAGCCACTTAACTTTGCCCAAACAATTGCTACTTGATCGAGTATACGGTGGTCAGTCCGGTACACAAAATATTTCGCATTGATACAAAGTCCGGGAAAAAACCGCACTCAAGGAGTGTGATCAGTGACGGAGCCACATGTAATTGATCGACACCCCTTCGTCGAAAAATTATACTATGTAGCTAGGTAAGAATATATTTCTTTATGTATATAGATTACGTACTGACACTATTTGGCTTCTTTGTAAATTTACTTCTTTATATTCTGACACCTCTTAGTGAAAATTATAACTCCGCCACTGAGTGTGATGTAGACAACTCATTCTAATTTTACGGCTCAAACTTATAATCTATAGATCACACAAAGATAATTTTACCGCTGCTTCAAAGCTCTGTTCAATAACTTGAGTACACACGCACAATATAATGGACCATATTATGTTCATAATAAAAAAGGTTGGAGAATCCCATGGTCTAATTTGACTTAAAACAGATGAACAAATGTGGGACTTTCCTTACCATAAGCACATCATCTTAATCATTTGTATTCTTTAGTTCCCCATTACTCTGTTTTATTTTTCTTAGAATAGTAAGTAATAGGAGTATGGTGATATTATTTGCTTTATTTTTGTTAAAAAGAGAGGATTTTTTTTCTGAAGTAATTATTATCGACGAAATTCGTTTTGCTCTTATACACTATTAAAAACATGCAAATTTCTAACGGGCACATCCATCAGAGTGCCATCAAAAATATAAAATTTTCCGTCAGAAATATTTTCGACAATTCAAATTCTGACAAATTTCATAGCGAAATAAGCGATAATTCAGTAGTGCTATATAATTGGCGTCCTGTGGCCAATCGTGCATTGAAATGGTTCACTTACTTGTTGATATTATCGGTGGCAAAACTAGTAATTTTATGAATAATTTTTGAAATCTAATATATATATATATATATGTATAGAAATTAAATAAAAATATACTATATGGGTTTGTATTTCACTCTTCTTTTTGGGCTGTATCAACAAGTATATGATAATTGAGTTGATAATTTGTTGTTGGAAGGGTGTATGTTTTTGCTTATGTTTTTGATAATTTGTTCTTAATTTGTGAGTCTGGGAAAAAAAAAAAATATTCTAACACTCTTTAATAACCGTTTGATATTCTGAACTTACTAACTCGATTAATTTAACTTTGCATCGTATGGAATTTGAAAGGAAATGTTCTATTATTAGAGTTTCTCATCCATTGTTACAAAAGAAGCATGAATTAGCGACATGATTTTGTCTCTGAACAATAAATTAAAAGTTTCTATCTCTAATTTTATTTAATGATAGATAAATGGCGAATTGTAAAAAATTATTATGTTACTCATAGGCTATTCAACAACTAATTTCATAATTAATTCATGTTCAACTAAATAAAGATAAACAAATTGAAGCGGAGGGAGTAGTAACATTAACCCTCTAAACTCCAATCATTGTTTATTAAAATATAAAAGTAATTTATATTTTTACAAAATAAGTCTTATTTAAGAAACTACAAGAGATGTTAAAAAAGATGCCAAAATGAATCTTTAGTCTCTTGATTTAAAAGAATCTGCATTATCTTGAAACCATGAAAGTAATTTAAAACAAAAAGGAGTAAATAATGGTTCGAAAACATTGTACTCACATTTATTCTCTTAAAAAAAGTATGCTAATTTGGCAACTTAAATTGACATTAAGTAGAAAAACAACCAATTAAGGTGACACAAATTGAAAAGGTGCAGCACTTTTTATAAGCTAACATTTCCATGTCTTGTCTTTATTTCATTATTTTCAACAATATCTCATTTGGAGTTTTTCCTGTTAGTCAAGTTTTAACCAAATTAAGCCAAACACAGAAAAAAAATTTAATAAAAAACCCCTCACGAAAGGGTCCAATCAAATACTTACAAAACACACACACATTATATATGTAAAATAGGATGGCTTTCAAATGTAAACCAAAGTTTCTAGTCTAGTGTTATTAGTGAAAAAACAATTTACATAATAAGTGTTAAATTTGATTCTTTCTAAAAATAATTTGATTATAGTAATACGTAGAAACTTAAACTAAACACAAAATAATACCTTTGTGTTAATGTATTGCTGTGAATAGTTGGAGATCACTTCGCCCTTAATTAGAGATTTCGAGTTCGAGCCATTGAAAATGAAAAAAATCATGTTAAAAGTGTCATCCCTAGAAAATGGACTTTACCATACGTGATTCTGAATTTACTCAGGCCTCAACGCATGAAAAAGGATTCTATTGGAAAAGTCATTCCTAAAAATAGAACCTATACATTATGCGATTCTAAATTTAATGAAACTCTAATATGAATATCGAATATCGAGCAGATAATCATAAAAACAAAAACATATCAGACATGAACTCAACCAGAAATTCAAAGTCTGCCAAAAATCTGAGTTGCCCTAAAAGCTATACCATGCCTTGCCCATACATAACCAACACTCCCCCAACACCCATGTGGACCTTTTTTTTTTTTTTTTTTTCCATATCACATGGTTGGCTTTTTTTCTTTCCTCATTTATTATTTGCTATTCAAAATTTATTAGTATATTTAATTAGGTTCGTATGAGTTATTTTTTCATTTCCTAAGTTCGAATTCATATTTTTAATTAAGAATAAATTTTTTAAAACTATTTTACCATCTTTTTGTTCGCGTAAATTTTTCTTTTTCTGCTTTTCCTGCATTATTGAGAAATTTTACTTTGTCGGTGAATTTTTTTTATTTATAAATGAGTGAAACTGGTTTATATTCTCAGAAGGCGAGTTATAGAAGTTGATTTTTTTTCCGGATGTTGAAAATACACAAATGGGACACCTAGATTAAAAAAAAAAAAGCTTCACAATTTGATCTAGCCAGAAATATGATCGATAAAGTAAAAAAAAAAAAAGAAGTTGATTCTCTCTTGACATGTGATTTCATATCACATTCATATCTGTGATCTGAAATGATGACATGAAATCAGCGTTTGGTCATGCGATTTCATGTCATGACATGAAATCTCAAATTCTCCAAAAAAACATGATTTGGAAACTTCAAATCATAATTTGAGATTTTTTAAATACAAAATTTAACCAACAAGTTTATATTTTATAAAAAAAATACCCCATCATTTATAACTAACAATCATTTATTTATATGTAAATAAATTTTACAGTTCATAATATTACTCTTTAAATTATTTATATCTCATATAACTATTACTCTCATCAACAAAAAATTTATTATTACTTCAAATCAACTGCTACTTTACCATTAAAAAATATAATTTTTCCAAATTTATTCATTAAAAAATTATAGCTTGTGCAGTGTTACATAATTTTTTGCTAGAATACTAAAGGAGTGATGAAATATTCACAGTACATGAACATGGAGATATAGTTACTAATGATATTGACTAACAAATAACTCAAAGTAACAATGTTGGTTCGTCTTCTCGGTTATCTGATCG
Source organism: Capsicum rhomboideum (assembly GCA_031232105.1). Taxonomy (NCBI): domain Eukaryota; kingdom Viridiplantae; phylum Streptophyta; class Magnoliopsida; order Solanales; family Solanaceae; genus Capsicum; species Capsicum rhomboideum. The sequence continues at coordinate 9,171,794 of CP124711.1, forward strand.
AGAAATGCAAGTTCAAAGTGAGGAAATTATCTGTACTATGTGGGAGAATTATATTAATTATATTAAAGAGTAGTACACTATAACTCATGTTCAATTTTACTTTTTTATTAAACTAAATTTAATTAATAAATATTATATTTTTTTATAATAACTTTATGATAGTGCATTATACTTTGTTATAAATTTTTACTTATTTGATAAGATTATATAAATAATTAGGATAATTTTGACACTTTTCACAATTTATAAAATTTTTATATTCATGAAAAAATACACAACATAAAACAGTCTAAATTATATATCCAAATAAAACTTTAACTTTATCTCATAATTTTATAACTTTATCTCGCATAATTAAATGGGGCTTAAGAAACCAAACAAAAAAGGCTCACACGATTAATATCATTTGTGACACACAAAATAAAGATTTGTACCTTATCAATAACACCCACCCACCCCACACCCCACCACTCACACCCCAAGAAATCCAATCCAATCCAACGTACCTCATTTTCCTCCACAACCTCCCAAAACTCATCTTGACCATCCATCTTTTTCCATTGAATCCTCAAAAGTCTTTTGTCCATATGGGCGGCTGTAGTTGTCCCACTCTTGTCCCCTAAAGGTTGGATCGCTTGTCTTAAAGCTGCTCCTCTTACTACCGACAACTTTACCTTGCCTTTGTCCTAAATTTATGCTACTTTGAAAATATTAAAAAAAATACTTCCTTCGTTTCATTTTATATAACCTACTTTGATCGGATATGAAATTTAAAAAAATAAGGAAAGATTTAATAATATTTATCAAATTATCCTTTATTAAAAATATAATATTACTATCTTTATTTAAATAAAATTTTATAAGTGATACCAATAAAGATAAAAAAGTAATTGTGCTTTTAAGAAGTTACTAAATAAAAAAAATATGATATTTCTTTGAGACGGACTAAAAAAAAAGTAAGCCACATAAAATAGGACGGAGAAAGTATATATATGCTTTTGATTCTTCAATACTCCCATTGAGGTCGTTTGGTATATAGATTAAATCATCTTAGAATTATAATTTTTTTAAACTAATTTATATTATATAGAAAGTGATATAAAATTCTCTCTACTTTATTTGAGGTAGTTGGATTGCACACACTTTACCTTCTCCAGACTTCATTTTATGAAAATACACTATATATATTGTTGTTGTTGTTGTTGTTTTAGAAAGTGAAATAAGATAATTTCATGTTGGATAAGAAAAGATGTGATATTTCAAAATTAAATTTGATATTTTATGTATTTCATGTTTGATTGATGGTACAAATTTATACCATCAAGTATAGATAATATAACTTTAATACCAAGCTTAAGCATGAGATATCTTACCTTATCCCAGATATCAAATGACCCCTACCTCCTTGGAGAAGCGTCAGATAGAGCCGAAGGGTCATCTAAATTCTTTTCGTTAGAAAATTATATTATTTATATGTTATTAAAATTATTTTTATATATATATATAATAGCTATTGAAGTCCTTTTAACGTTTTCTATGTTTACTTTTTTATATTTTAAATTTTTTTAATAAAAATTCTGGTTCCCCTGCCCCACCCCCACGCCTACCTCACCTAAAGTTCCTTTGTCTACAAATTTCCTTTTACCCTTTCTCTTTATATAACAACCACCCACAACTTGCAAAGACCTCAACTTTTTCTTGAATACAAATACAAGTTACATTTCACAACTTTGTTTGCCAAATCTTGAAGGATAAGGAGCAATCTTGATCAAGAAAGTGTTTGGAAATTTTGTGGGATTTTTGTGTTTGAGGTTAATTTGGTTCATTCTACAAAGGGTTATAGTTTGGTTTTGGTATTTCAAGAATCATGGAAAGTATAGTGGCACATCAAAAAGATCTGAATTTCAAAGCAACTGAGCTGAGATTAGGTTTGCCTGGTTCAGAAGATCAAGAATCTGAACAAGAAATCTTGTCATCAAATTCCAAGAATAATAACAAAAGGACTTTGCCTCAATCAGCTCATGATGAAGAAGATTGTGAATCTAAGTCTAGTTCTGATCATGTCAAAACCCCACCTGTTGCCAAGTAAGTTTCTTGAAATTTGACTTATTAAAGTTGTCTTGACGTATAGGTCATGGACTTAATAAGTTGTCTTCGTGTGATATAGAGGTCATGAATTTGAGTCATGAAAGTAGTCATTAATATTTGTATTAGAATAGACTGTTTTTTTTTTTTTTTAATCGGTAGACTGCCCTTGGAGTCATTGTAAAGTTGTCTCTGTGTGGCATATAAGTCATGTATTTGAGTGTATTACGATAGATAGGTATATATCACACCCTTAATTGGGGTGCGGCCCTTTTTTAGACCTTGCTAACATGGGATGCTTTGTGCACCGGACTGGCCTTTAAACATCTCAATTTTTTACCCCTTTTGACTCATATTGAAGAAATGAGGACTAAAAATTTGTTGTTGATTAAATGGTTGCAGGGCACAAATAGTGGGGTGGCCACCAGTGAGATCTAACAGGAAGAACAACATCCAAACAAAGAAAACAGAATCTGAATCTGGAATGTATGTCAAAGTTAGCATGGATGGTGCCCCTTATCTTAGAAAAATTGATCTGAAAATGTACAAGTGTTATCCAGAACTGTTAAAAGCCTTAGAAAACATGTTCAAACTCACCATAGGTGAATACTCAGAAAGAGAAGGCTACAAAGGGTCTGAATTTGCCCCTGCTTATGAAGATAAAGATGGTGACTTGATGCTTGTTGGTGATGTTCCTTGGGAGTAAGTTCTTGAATCTTGGAACTTTAGCTCTTAATCTTGTTACTGTGTAAAATATGTATAATTCATGTATAATATGTGTATGATTGTGAATGGGGAGTCTGGAGTAACCGGTAAAGTTGCCACAATGTGAGCAGGAGGTCACGGGTTCAAGCCGTGTATACAGCCTCTAGCAGAAATGCGAGGCAAGGCTGCGTACAATAGACCCTTGTGATTCGAGCTTTCCCGAACTTCCCGTATAGCGGGAGCTTTAGTACATCAGACTTTTTTTTCCTAATGTGTATGGTTGTATATAATCAGTGTATAATCTATGTATATCGATTAGAAAAAGTAAACAATAAATCTGCGCAACTATTTGTGTAAAGACTCCTTTCTTAAATGGATAATTCTAATGGGGTTTTTGAATTTTTGCAGAATGTTTATGTCTTCTTGTAAGAAGCTGAGAATAATGAAAGGATCAGAAGCAAGAGGCTTGGGATGTGGAGTATAACCCAAAAAATTGCAAAAATTCCCAATAGAAAGTTTGTACCTTTTTCTATGACAGGACTAAAAGAAGAAGATTATATTATATGATATGATGAAGATGATGAAGTTTTTTTTTTTTTCTCTCTTGGCAGTAAAAAGAGAGTCTTTTGGGGTTCTTGAGTTAAAATGAACCTTAATATTGATTTATTTTTTTTCTTTTTTTGGGTAATCCTTTTGTAATCAAAATAGTTTTTTCTCTGGACAGAAAAAACCTTAGTAATTTTACAGTTTATTAAATTTTGTTGTTTCTTTTTGTTGGAGTCATATGATATACATATGTTGATGTATAGCAGGAAAGACAAACCATGGGTGGTTTAAAGATCCTGCAAGTATTTTATTTTCTGTTCTGTTTTGGAATAATCCCATCAAACATACAAAGTAATTATATACTTTTTTTTGGTTGCTAAGAAAGCAATTGTATAAATTCAAAGTAATTACTGTTTTTGATTCTCAAATATCTTGCAAATATGTTCTTTTTCCACTTTGTTTCATATTTAAACAGACTTATATTGTTCTGAAATATGACTTTAGCAAATAAGCCAAGAAAAAAAGGGTGTGTTTTGTTACCAAGAACATTCATTAAGTAAGAGTACTTGATTGTTGAACTTGTCATATAACTTAAAAGGCCAAAAAAAAATCAAACAAATAAGAGTTGAAGTGAGGAATATCACACCCTTCCTTCCTCTCTTCTTCCTACAATACGATATTCTGGATTCACTAAAGAGATAAATAACAAATTTTATACAGAAGAAATCTTTCATTTCCATAGCTCGAACCGGAGCTCCATTTCATACTTATATTCATGTTGGATAGATTCATAAAGAGAGAAATAACAAATTTTATACAGAAGAAATCTTTCATTCCCATAGTTCGAACCAGAGCTCCATTTCATACTTATACAGAAAAAATCTTTCATTCCTATAGCTCGAACCGGAGATCCATTTCATACTTACAACAAGAAATAAGAGGATATGGAGAATTCTTCCTACAATATTCTGAATTTGTGCTAGATAGATCCACTACGAGATAATATGTTCATTTTCATAACTCGAACCCAATACGAGATAATATGTTCATGCTAAATTCGTGCTAGATAGATCCACTACAATATTCTGAATTCGTACTAGATAGATCTACTAAGAGATAATATGTTCATTTTCATAACTCGAACCCAACCTCCACTTCATACCTACAACAAGAAATAAGAGGATATGAAGAATCCTTCCTATTAGTATTCTAAATTCGTGTTGGACAGATTCTTTGAGTAACAAATTTTCTACAGAACAATTCTCCATCCTCATTGCTCGAACCCGACCTCGAGCTAGAAGTCGTGGTATAGGTTAGACCGAATCCATAGTTTTTGTTCAAACAATGTGTTTGTGTTAAAAAATTGTATTATTTATGTATAATTATTAAGTTTAGAACAGTCATTAACACTTAAAGTGGTTGTTTCAGAATTCAAAATTCATAAAATTGAAATCCTGGCTCCACCTTTGCTTCCATTTTGATTTTCCATCCGGTGTCTGATACTCGCATTGAAGCCGATTAATCTGTATCGTGCAGCAAGGTACGTTTGGAAGGTGACGCTACCAATAAAATTTTCTTCATACCCACTATCTATCAAAAAGTGAACTTAGCATGGACTCAATAACAGTAAATTGTTCCTTCAATCAAAATATAACCTCAAACCAAAAGAAGACAATCTTAAATTCCAATAAAAACTAAATAGTTAATTGATGCAAATTTCATCCAATAAATTTCACTTGATTCTATATGCTCAACAAGATAAGAAGGAATCTATTAAAACTTTTATGGATAAAAAGAGAAAAAAGTTGCAAACTTTTCCTTTGGACTCTTTCATACTCATTCGTGTGGTACACAACAAAGTTCCTTTTTTAGTTTATTACTTTGAAGTTTTTCAAAAACTTTACTAAAAATGAATTTGACAATAAAGATTTTGGGTTTCCAAAATGAAACCAAAATGTTCTACCGAGGTAATTCCCAAATTAACCACATTTTTTCAATGAACTTTCATTCTTCACTTGATGTTTGGTATTCGTTTTGCAATTCAACTAATTTTAATTTGCTAAAAGTCTCATTTTAGAGGTAAAATATTTCCTACCAAAGACGACTTCATCCCCAAGTCTCACAACTCCAGAAGTCGAGACTTCTAATTGAGGATGAAGAGATACTTACCATCCTACCACAATACTTAACAAAAACAGTTCAAACAACATTTTTTTCCACTTAGAAGCTCAATTTTCAAAAACTTAGCACTCTCTCCATCCATCAATAGTTGTCCACTATTAATTTGACACACAGATTAAGAAATAGTAAAGAATAGAGGTAATTTTACTATATTACCCTTTGAATATAATAAATTTAATATTTTGAGAAATGCATTGACTGATTAATTGTATATTTAATGCTAAGGTTAAAATGGATAAATTATCCATTGGTTTTTTAAACTAGACAAGTATTGTTGGATATCTATTTTAGTGTAGTGAATAAGTAAAGATGGACGGAGGAAGTAGGCTTTTAGACATGCGAGTTCTGATCATGATTCCAAATCAGTGTTTGCACATATAATTTGGGATCATAATTTCAAATTTCAAATTTCAAATCATGCTTTTCGGAGAATTTAAAATTTCAAATTATGGGTCAAGTTTTATTACTTTAAAAAAAAAATGAAATCACGATTTAAAATTTCAAATCATGTCCAAACATTGATTTGAAATCATGACTCTAAATCGCATGCCCAAACGCCTACTTGAAAACAAATTGCAACCATCATCTCAACGTTATTTTTCTATATTTTTTTTATAACGAAAGCAAAATGTTATTCCCTCCATCTATCTTTACTTGTTCACTATACTAAAATAGATGTCCAATAATATTTGTCCAGTTTAGTAAATCAATGAATATATAATTTACCATTTTCTATCCATTTTACCCTTGCTATTAAATATTATTTATCAATCAATGCATTTCTTAAGGCATTACATTTATTACATTCAAAGGGTGATATAATAAAATTACACTTATTATTAATTGTTTCTTAACCTATATGTCAAGTTAATAGTGGATAAATATTATTTTACGGAGGGAAGTAAGTTCATTGGATTCTAACTTGAGGTCAGGGTACATTAATTAACAAGTTGGCTAGAAGTTTTAATTGCTTCATCAGAACAATCATTATACACTGCACACCTAAATGTTCTTGCATCAAGGAAAAGGCAAAGTGCAATTATATGAAATAATTAAAGAACAAAATTTTAAATTATAAAATGCCACATGAAGCTAAAGACAGACATGGTCAAAGTTCAGAACAAGTGAAAGTACAGATGCAGGGAATGCATTAAAATTAAAAGTCCCAAATTTGGAAAATACACAATTAATGAACATGCCTATATTCTTGCAGAATTGCCCTATTTCACACACAGAGAAAGAAGATTAGTTAGGAAGAAAAAAAGATTCCAATTTCAAATGATTCATGAGATTAGGTTTTAGTTTTGTTTATCTACTTTATTGTTGTCTTTATGGTATCTTTAAATTTTATACACCTATAGTAAGAAGTCAAAATTTTAAAATTTTAAATATAAAAAATAGACATAAGAAGAAGAAATTTAACATTTACTATATATATAAAGAAAATTCAGATGAACTTCTTGAGCCCCTACTCGGGCCATGTTGGCTTACATGAGGTGCTATAAGGAAGTTGTTTAGAGGCCGATTGAAGTTATAAACATGATAAGTTTAATCCTAATATTTCAACTTTTGCAAATATAGGTTCAAAATTTTGTATTTCATACGTCTCAATTTATGTTTTAATTTATCCTAATAAGAATGTTATTCTTCTATATTTTTACTTTATACTTCTCATTTTGTCCCTAACGAAATAATTTATAACCACACAAATATTTTAATTTGTTTTAGACTACATATTTCATGTTAGAACTTTTAGTAAAAAACCATACATAAGAATTTAAGAAGTATCCTCCTTTACATCACGTCTTTTGGATACAACTCTTTTTCATATCCTATGTGAATATAGGATACTTTGTACATCAAGTTGCTCCTATCCTGCCCTCCTTTACATGAACATGGAATTGGAGGAAAGAAAAATATTATTCGCACCATGTTTATACCAATTTTTCAATCACTTAATCAGGGTTAATAGGTAATTATTAATTTAATTTAATTTAATTTTTTTTTTGGGTGGGGGTGGGGGTGGGGGTGGGGGTGGTTTGCTTTTGACATAAGAATCCAAAGTCTTTGTTAAGGATCATGTTTGCTAGTTAGTGGACAGAAGACATTAATCGAATAATTAAAACTTTTTTAATAAGAATCTTATCGAGCAATCAAGAAAATATTTCTTGTGCTCTGCTACTTATTTTAATTTTTAATGTTTGTAAACGAATTTTAAGGCATAAAAGAAATAAGTTATTTTGGAGCCCTGTGCCTCCTACATAAAGCAAACATAAGTTAACTGAAAATAACTAAATTAATTTTACTCCCTCAGCTCATCTTTATTTGTTCGCTATTAACTTAACTCACTTTAAGAAACAATAAAAATAGGGATAATTTTAATATATCATCATTTGAATATAATAAATTTAGATATTTTGAGAAATACATTGAGTAGTTAATAATATTTAATAGCAAGGGCAAAATGGACACAAATAGATAAATTATCTATTGATCTTCCAAACTGGACAAGTATTGTTGGACATCTAAATTTAGTAATATGGATTGTTATTCAAAATATGTATTCAAAACGATATGAACAGCAAAGCAAAATTCTTCTCTTGTTGTTTTTTCGAAAAAAATATCTATTCATTTTGCATTCACATCTTTTAAAAACCTAACGTGGATAGGTAAAGATGGACGGAAGGAGTAACAACTTGATTACTTCTTAATCAATATCTCAAATCTTATTCCTCACTCACTGTCTAGATACTTTTAATTAATTAACACATGCTAGGGTTGAGAATTACGAGGTAATAGTTTGCAATTGTTCACATTTCAGCAAACAATTAGACAGTAATTTAAGTAAAGTAACCTTTTTTAACTGATCTTTTTTCCTTATTATTATAGCAAATCTTATTTTTTTTTTTAGAAAATCTCTACTTATTTGAATGCTTTTAAGAAAAGATATGAAATGATTCACTAAAATTCAGTTAGCCTGCAATTATTAACAAGTTTAGTATTTAGAATACATTTTTCATGTTGTATTCAAGAAAGGTTTAAATTCTATATGCTGTCGTTATAACAAATATTTATATTATTAGATCATTTAAAAAATTAATAGTACTTAATAATTTTGGTTAATAAGTATTCATTAATAACATATATAGTAAAATGACAAATAATCTATTACTCAGATAAATAACATTAAAAAGACAGTTCAGTGCACTAAAGCTCCCGCTATGTATGACATTTAGAAAAAGACCGAATCACAAAAATTTATTATATACAATCTTAACTTGCATTTTTGTCGAAAGTTGTTTTCACGACTTGGTAATATAATATGGTTGTCAGCACCGTGCACATAGAATGTAATTTCCCCATTATAATAAGTGTAAGAACTTGACAGAGCAAAAGCACCTTTTTAATTAAACCTTCATTACTTCTAATTATGAGTCAGAGTTGCAGTAATATTTTTTTTGGTAGGGTGGGGGTGATTTAATTATATATTGTTTATTAACCAAAGATAATAATCAAAAGAACTTGGAATCCAATGTAGCATTAACTGGATCCTTTGGCGATCCAGAAATTGAACATAAAGTTGTTTTAAATAAAAGGTGCAAGCAACACAAAAAATAAGTTAAAAGGGTGTTTTTTTTCTAAATAGTTTAATTTATTACAAGTATATCGTATCGTAGATGTTTATTGCATAATTTTTTGGATAAACTTGAAATCAAACAGGTAGCTTGCAAGTAACTTAAGTAAATAAGTTGCAAGCAACTTCTAAAAAACATTGCAGCTATTTCCTGAAAAGCCTCGCAACAACTTTTTTTCTTCCATAAATAAGAAGCCCATATCATTTGTATATCAGTTTGAAGTTGAATAATATATTAATCTCTCTCTATATTTGTCTCGGATGTATTTGCTCTATAACTTTTATTTTATAACACATTATCAGCACGAGACTTTATCATCTCGAACAAATACTTTGAAAGCATTGAAATTACAAACTTTCTTTTCTTAGTTAATGAGAAATTTTCTAAACTTCAATTTATGACCCTAGATATATCAGGCAAAGGCTACATGTCTTGAGTGTCTAATGTTAAAATTTGTCTTGATGCGATGGGTATGACAGACACTATTAAAGATAAAAATCAGGTATCAAATCAAGATCGTGCACAAGAAAATGATATTCCACCGTCATCATTTTGATGAGGGGTTGTAATTGGAATATCTCATTGTTAAAGATCCTCTTATACTGTGGAACAATTTAAAAGATAGCTATGACTACTAAAGATGGTCATTCTTTTATAAACATGTTTTGATTGAACTATTTAGGATTACAAAATTTTAAATCTATCCGTGAGTATAATTCTACAATATTTGGAGCTATTTTACTGTTAAAATTATGTGGTGTAAATATCACTTATCATGATATGATATGTTGAAGAAAACTTTTACCATTTTCATGTTTCGACTGTGCTCCTGCAATCATAATATTGAGAGATATAATAATTTTTTTTTACTTCTTTGATCTAATAACCTCTTCTCAATACTTCTTTGGACTATTCTTATCTCTCCTAAATTCATCCATGATCGACCTCTTATACCTCTGCACTGGGGCATTTATGTATCTCCTCATCACATGCTCGAACTATCTCAATCTCGATTCCTGCATCTTGTCTTCCACCGAAATCACTCCAATCTTGTTTCAGATATCCTCATTTTTAATCGTATCTCTCTTAGTATACACACACATCCATCGCAATATTCTCATCTACGCCACTTTCATCTTCTGAATGTGAGAGTTATTGACTAACCAACACTCCACCCGATGCAACATAATCGATCTAACTACCACTCTGTAAAACTTGTCTTTAAGTTTAGGTGACACCTTGTCACACAATACTCCGAAAGCGAGTCTCCATTTCCTCCACTCTACACTAGTACGGTGAGTGACATCCTCATCAATCTCTTCATTTTCCTATATAATAGATCCAAGATACTTGAAACTACTTCTCTTTTGAATTACATGTGTATCAAGCCTTACTTCTACATCACTCAACTTACACTCTAAGTATTCAATCTTGGTCTTGCTCAAACCCTTTTGACTCTAGGATCTATCTCCAAAGCTTATCGTTAACTCCGACGCAAATCTTATCAATCAAAACTACGTCATCCCCAAATAACAAGCACGTCATTTGTTTTAGACTAAAACCAAAAAATGATACATAAAATGAGGCAAAGAAATACAAGAAAAATCACAATGATTAAGAAGAATTTTGATAAAATCAATAAGAATTTTTCTTATTCCAGTCTCCAACAAGAAACTGACATTGTCAAAATTAATAATTCACACACGTGTCTCTTACCTTGAGGAATTATAAACCGTGAAGAATATGTACGTGTGCGCTTTATCACTTTAATTAGTGATGACTCTAAATACCCATTTTTATTACTTGTGAGAAATAAAACTGATGTATTTGGAAATTGTGGTGCCTCAACAATACATAAAATATTCCTTTGACCCCCCTTTAGAGAAAGCTGGGAGAGGCACTGCTGTAACTTTGTAAGAGGATAGAGATTAAAACAGTGATTACAATAGTAAAATGAAGATAATATCAAACAGATGTTAAATCAAACATATGAAGCCTCAACAACTTGCTATCTAATTCTTGTCTTGAAATATAAGAGACATTCCAATTGTCCTCAGAACTCTGGTACAACAATGTATTTTGGAGCTATCGGAACTTGATTCAAGCCTGAGAAAATTGTAAACAAGGAACCAATTAGTTACGAATATAAACCGAAACATAAGTCAAAGGAGTGTTTATATATAACCTAAGGATTCTGTATTTTATAACCGGGGGTGGGGGTGGGGGGGTTTGAAGTTGTGTACAGCAGTGTTCAAGATTCAAGAATTTGGCTAATATACAACAAAGACGACATACCCACTGCAATTCCACAAGTGGGATCTGAGGAGGGTAGGATGTACGCTAACCTTACCACTACCTTTATGGGGTAAAGAGGCAGTTTCCAATAGACTCTAGGCTCGACAGAAAAGAATAGAATTCGAAGCATGAAAGCAAGAAAATATGACAGCAAAATAGCATGATACAAAGCAAATGAAGCAACAGATAAACTTGGCTAAGATGCACTTAATAAATTTCTATATATCTATCTTACACTAGTATGTAGAGCTAACTCCAGAGAAGAGTACCACAAATAGGCAACACATTTTAAACCAGCCTACCTATATTATCATCTGGTATTTCAACAATGACAAGTTGCATTCACACGTGAATGGCAAAAGACAAGAAAAGAAGATACATTAGACAGATTCTTCCATTGTATTTCTTTAAAGAGTAAAACCACAGACAGCACTTCCCGCTAACAGAGAAGAACAGCACAACAGGAAATAAGTCATTCCTCAATAAACGGACGCATTCATGTACAGAATGACAAAAACACCAAGGCGTAGGAGCAGCATTATGGGCACCAACACAGAAAGATGTAGACCTTCACAACAGCATGAGGCAAAATATATTTCATACTAGGTAGTACATATTCCAGTTCTTCCCACTCCATGCCCAAACAACCGACTTTGTTTATGCGCTCATGTTTTAGAAACCCACATAGTTGAACAAGACTATTCTCAAATTCATATCAACTTGAATACTTCAACTTATTGTATTGTCTTTTTTTAGCCTCAAGCCGAGGTTTATGGGAAACAAACCTCTCTATCCTCATAAGGTAGGGGAAAGGTTGCGTACACACCGCCCTCCCTAGACCCCACTATGGGATTTCACTGGGTATGTTGTATTTAAGCTTATGGGACATATTCAGTGTGTCAAGTGCCCAAAAGACCATAGTAAGACGTAGTTAATTAAGGAGTAGGGCAGTAGGCCAAGTGTGCCTGAAACTGAGTATGCATAATGATGATCAGGAAGGAAAAGATGCACTGCTTTCAAAAGTAACAACCTGTTGTTTTTTCTTCTTAGGCCTCCTCTTTCTTCGGGGTTTTCGAGCATCAGAGTTAGAGCTGATATTGCCACTGTTGCCTGTGAGTGAATCTGCAGGTCTTCCTTTTCTGAAGGTAGATCTATTAATGCTATCTGATGTGTTGCTGGAGGTTGACATATCACGGAAAGCTGATTTCTTACTTGTAGATGCTCCAAACCGTGATTTTTTATTTGCTGAATGACTAAAAGACTTGCTCGAAGGACGGGGTGGCGGCATTAGAGCCCGGGCAGATATTTGTCTCTGCATACACCATTTCAAATGTTAAGAGACTATGTTAGTATTTAATACCAAAGTCAATTTTCAGCAGCAAAAGTAGAAAATTCCAATTGAGAGAGACCTGATTCTTTTCATCGCTGGACATGCTAGAAGCTGCTTTCCCAGATGCACTAGAAGCTTGTTCTCTGGAATAAAAAGTATTTGAGTTCTCCTTATAACGATCAACAAGAAAAGGGCTCACAAAAAGAAATTCCGCACTGAAGGCTTCATGCAGATCGATCATAGGCGAGCATTAATCACCTTCTAAGACCTCAGAGGGAACTCCAATTCTTTTTAAGAAGTGGGAGGTGGATGCTAACAAGTCGGGGGCGAGGCATAAGGGGAGATTGGTTTTTGTGCCCCTATTTCATTCCATTGAGTTTTACAACAGGGTGGATACACCAGCTTCCAGTTGCAAATTAGCAAGTACTACTTCACTCCCAAGCTCATACTATGTTCTAAAATCTAACACTAATACATTAAACAACATCACGAGAAATTATTGGCCCTTGATATAATGTTGTAATTCCCATTGCACAAGTTATAGGCATCAGTCCATCTCCCCAAAGGATACTTTTACTCAACCCAAAACATTACTAAGTCCTTCAACATGAAATCAATAGCAATTACTCTCCATTTCAATTTATGTGTCTTAATTTGACTAGGCACGGAGTTAAAGAAATTAAGGAAGACTTTTGAATTTTGCAGTCTTAAACTAAAGAGGTTTATAATGCACCAGAATACCCTTTGAATCTAGTGGTCTTAAATATTCCATCAGGGATATTGGATTTAAAGAGCTACTAAATCTAGAAAATGACATTCCGAGAAAGTAAGACACATGTTGAAACAGAGGGATTAGTTTTTAAGGACACATCAATACCTTGCACTTTTATCAGTCCACTCGTCATCAGCCTCATCACTTGAGCTTCCACTTTCAAAGAAATCATCATCGCTTAAATCAAGAAGCCCATCATCTTCGCTCCCTGTTTCTGTTAGGAAAGGCCCCAGTAGAGGAGTCAGTTCTGGTCGATGCAAACAATGTTGCCAATACCAAATTTGAAATTCACAAGCGCACAATTGAGAAGAGCAACTGAAATTCCATCTAAAAATCCATCTACTAAAGCTGACTGAAGGTCACAACGTTGCAGCTTCCAACACAAAGTCCATCTCCCGCTCTCAGATCTGCTAAATCTTAACAGCTTCTTAAAACTAAGTTACTAATCTAAGGCAATAAGGTTTCCACATGTTGCTCCAAAATTATGCTTCCATATTTCTCTGAAGCTATAACCAAGATCTTGTTCACAATTCATCATTCAGAAGCATGGACGAAAATATCTAATTTGAATACCTATAACAAACTAACATTACATAACCATAAACCAAAGCGCAATTTGTTCTATAAAAAGAATTTGTTTTCCCCTATACAAGTAATTTAAGGCTCTTGCTCACATGTTTCATATAACTGATAGTCTTGCAGATATTAAAATGCTTGAGAAACTGGAAAGATTCGTTTAGTCTTTTTTATCTGAAAAAGAAGATTCATTTAGTTATGTCGAGGATATGAGGATTGATCACTTAGTAGCTAAGATAAGATAAAATCAACTTAGACAGATATTCTGTAATGTAGTGCTTTTTGGTTACAGATTTTGACCGTAGCAGGTGTTGCAACAAGCATCTTCAAAATGAAAGGAACTCTATGAGGAGCTAGTCAAAACTAATGTGAACTACAGATTGAACAACAGCATAATACCTTCCAAATCTTTCCCACTTGCGGCAGCAGCAACTATATTAGCTTTGATTTGCTCCCGTAATTTACATCTTTTGTCAACAATATCTTGCTCGTCACCTCCCGAAAACAAGGATACATATTTCTCATTCTTGGGGAAGAACTGCGATCAAAATAATCTGAGTGAGAAGATAAAAAATGACCAATTATGTTTACACTTACACTAGCAAAGACATCATAAGTTCTATTGTACTATATGAGAAACCATTTAGAAAGGTAGATTTCTGAGCTAGCCATTACAGCAGGTGATCTCTGCCTTGGCAAATTCTTAAAGGAATAAAAAATGACCCCAAATCTAGGCTAACTATTGCATCTTCATCAATATGAAAGTGCCGTTTTGAGATAATAAGAGGACCTAATGCTCGCACTAGCAAAAAAACAAATGGCATCAACATTTACATTCAAAAGAAAACAATTGATTTTATCTATCTCATTAAAAAAAAATCTTGGCAAAGAAGATGGACTAAACTCTAAATCTCAGACAGAAAAAGTTGAAAACAGCTTCAGTGAAAAGATCAATACTGTGAGAAATAGAGTCGAACTCAACCGGAAATGGAAACCAAAGAACATAAGAAACAGGTAAACTAATCAGAAGCTCACCCGAACATATTCAAGGTCCTCTTTCAATTTAGCCAGTTGTTCAGCAGCTTCTGTTTCTTGGGCCTTACAAGATGAAGTGCGCTGCTGTTTCTCCAAACGTCTTACTCTTCTCTCGATTTTTCTTCTATCTGCCCATAAATTGAAGCTCAATGAATCAATGCTGACACTAGAATGTAACATGTGGAAGCATATCAAATCTATAAATCGGAGAAGAAGTTACTAACCAAAAAACTTAACCTTCCTGTTGCGAAGAAATATTTTGCGTTCTACTGCCAGACGATTCTGAAGCTCTTGCTGCTTTTTGAGTTCCTCCAACTTCTGTTTTTGAACTTCTCTAACTTCAGGAGGCAGATCCTGGAAAAATTATCCTGTTACTGTGATTTTCAATAACTTCGCACTCAAATCTTATACCACCTCAGGGCTTACACACTAAAAATGCTACAAGAACATGTTAGCTTCCTACATTAGCTGTATGTCACTTGAGAGAGCTCGAAATTAGAGATGACTGATACCAAGCACAGAACTATGCTTCAAATCTATTTCATGCAAACCCACATTTGAGTCTCAATTCAGGACGCTTGTCTAGGAGTCAAAACTCAGATGACAATTTACAGGTAGATAGTTATGAATACAAAGTGGACCACCGACCCTGCAGCATGATGTTTTTCATGCTATACAGTTAGTGGGAATACCATAATCATTAAATTGACGTTACACTTGCTTTAACTAAAACCCATATACAACTACATGTCAATCAATTATTTAATTATGTCTCGATCTCAAATCAGTTGCAGCATACGAATCTACTACATCCATTTTGTTGTCTTATCTAACTATTGTCTAACGTGTCTGATCTTATAATATTGCTTGGTCAAAAGAACAAAGATATATCAAAAACACTAGTTTGTTGCTTATGTCCGATAGAAGTCATTATCAGAAATGACCATCAGTTATTGGGTGTGAACTAGTTATCGCTACACTTGGTAGATAGTTCCAGTAATCCATGGCTAATAGAAACTCCTTCCCAAAAGATGCTAGGAAAACAATAAAACTAAGCATCCTATTACTCCTATAAGTTAAGAGTTTCTTCAAACCTGTAACTTTTTGTTTCGTATTTACATTCCATCCTTTACGATCAACATCTATTTCCAAACACTTACCACAATAGGCAGGGAGCTAGTCTCCTCTTCTCATCTTCGCCTTATTTAGTAGTCTGACCTAGTATTCACTCAGTAACATATTCTTCAATTTTACTACTACATGTTACTTCATTTCTTTGCTTATCTTGCTATTTTTTGTCATTGTTTCCTTCCTATACTGCTTTGATTACGTTTCTTTTGAGCCAAGGGTCTTTAGGAACCAACCTCTCTACCTCACGAAGGGAGTGTTAAAGTCTGCGCACATCCTACCCTCCCCAAACTCCACTTGAGGGATTACAATGGGTACATTGTTGTTGCACTTACCACAATAGCTTATTCACAATTCAAACTAAAAATCAAAAAGTATGACAGATAAACAACATCAAAGTTGAGCAAAGACAACAACTTTAAACCACTCCATGGTGTGCAACTACTAGTTCAGCTAAGAGACACAAACATCATCTAGAATATATCAACTCTGCAACCAACTCTAATCAAACTTAAAAATTACATTTTGCATCACAACACAATTTCTGCAATCGCACACACAGAAACTTCGACTGTCCTATTATTCTGCTGTAGTTACTGTCCTGTTACTACCTGCTGTTTTTGTTACTATCTCCTATTTCCTTTTCGCGTCTATCGGAAACAGCCTCGAGGTACGGTCTGCATACACTCTACCGTCCCCAGACCCCGCCGTGGTGGGATTTTACTAGGTATGTTGTTGTTTTTAAATTGACAAGTATGTAATTTGGGATAAGCATTTTTTAGTAAAGTGGACAAGTAAAAGACGGATCCTTTTATATGAATGTAAAATTGGAACCTTTGATTTTTGTTTCTGTATAATAATTTGAACAACAACAAAATAAAAAAAAAAGAAAAGAAAAGTTAGAGATACAAAAGGGTACTTTTCTGAGCATGCGTTCGACGGAGCGGATTTGATTTTTGACAGAGACAGCTTTAGGTTTTGATTTCTTGTCAACAGCTAATGATGATTTGGGTCGGCGGTTTCTGTTATTAGCTTCTCCCACTCTACGTTTCCCATAACCTCCATGCGCCATTCTCATACAATCCACAAAAAACACTGGAAACTCAAAGGGAATAGCTAGGTCTTGGTGTGGGGGGGTTTTGTTTTATTTTTTCATTTGGGGTGGGGGGATGGAAGTTTTCTACTCCCTCCCTTCGATTTTACTTGTCAAGCTTCGCGAGGTTAATCAGCATAAAATTTGATCAATATTTTCATCTATTTTTACTTGTTCATTTTATTATTTTGAATGTCCAACAATATTTATTCAGTTTGGAAAATCAATACATAATTTATCTTTTTTTCTTATTTTACCTTGATCTTAAATACTATTCATCCCTCGTTATATTTTTCAAAGCAAAAAAATTATTATATTCAAAGAGTGATATAGTAAAAATCTACTGTTTGAAATAGAGTAAAACAACCCAAAATCCCAAGAGCTAATCCAAAATCACCTACTCGATTGACAAGCATAGCTTTTATAGCTGCTTTATCTAAATCACCCCTTTATTTATTGTGGACAACTAAAGATGAACGAGAGAGTAATTTAATACTCACTCTAATTCAAAATAAGTGAATTTTTGCCTCAATGCACACCTATTAAGGAAAAGAAAGTAGGACATAAATTGTACTTTACTTTCTATTTTTACTCTTGTAGATATTATCAAGCTGCTCTTGAAATTTCAGTCACATTAAAATAAAGTCAATTAAGTCTCTTGGAACTCATACCCTAGAAAGCGTAAATGAAGGGTAAAATTGAAAGAAATTTTCAACATGTTTCTTGAGGAATGAACAATTTACTTATTTTGAATATTAAAAAATAGCTCAAAAATTCACTTATTTTGGATTGGAGGGAGTATTTAAAATTTAGATCGTTGGAAACTATATGAAAAATGCTATAAATTGCAAATCTTCTTATATTAATATGATGAAAAAATACATCTTAAAATATTGGTCAAAGTTGATGCAAGTTGACCTTGAGAAGTGAAATATTGGCAAGTAAAAGTGAAAGAGATTAATAAAGAAATTTCAAATAAATATTTTTTGAAATTTTTTGTTAAGCTAAAAATAAAATTTTCGAAGTAATTTTAATTGTGCATTAGGTATAAGTTCAAGTTTAATACGGGCATAAGTTAATTTTGTTTATTAGGTAAGAATTCGGAATAGTTTAGGAAGATATAAAATGTGAAGATATTGTGAGGTGTATTGCCTATTGAGTAGGAATTTTAATTGTGTTGATTTATGAATTTATTGACGTAATATTTATTCCTAGTAGTCAGGCGGATCATTCTGAAGAATGCAAAGATGTGAGGATATAACAAGTAACACTTAAAGCAAATACATATAATTTTTATTTAGGAGGTTGAATTTGAGGTCAGTCAAACAAATTTAATTTATTGAAAGACCTTCTGCCTTGTACGCAAACTATTTTATGCCCATAATGAACGTCTCAAGGCAAAATAGGTCATCTTTTAAGAATTTTATTAAGTGTGAGTCAAAATTTAAGACTCACCCTTTGTAAAAGTTTTACAAGTCACCTGTTTATCGATGCAAATTCTCGATAATTCAGTAACTTAGGCATGAAAATCCATTAAATATGTAAAAGTCATTTGTTGGGCCTCTTGGTTCAGCAGCAGAAATGAAACTTGCTTAAACTTAATTTTGATTCCCCCGAAGCACTTATAATAAAGTGTTTATTTATTTATTTTTAAAAATAAACTTTTCCATTTCATTTTTTCTGTAATGTAATAAAATCAAACTAAAAAGTAATAATATCAAGATGAAAGCAAGAAATACACAGAGATGAGAGTGTAGAGTTTCCTTAGTTCTTCCAAGTATTTCTCAAGTGTATACCATATCATATTTCATGCCTCTATTTATACTAATACATAGAGGGTTACAAAATGATTATCTTAAACATGATATTAATCACTAAAATTATAAAGTAAGATTATGGTGGTGTGGGATTTACAACTATTATGGTTAGTAGTAGTGGGGTGTTATCTGCCTAATGAAGAAGAGCAGTGGGTGATACTCCTTTTTAGAGTTTCGGACATCCACCATAATCTAATATTTTAGCAACATATAGTAACTTATTAGACATTGTGGGAAATTATCGACATACATAGCAAGTTATCAAGAATCTTCTGTTGTACAATGAACAAATATATTATCTCTCTGAATCAAATACTAGTAAGATGAAGTAACTACACCAGCTATTTTCATCATCCCTTCACAAAAATGAAATCACATTTGGCTTTGAACTGTTTCTAAAACCTCTTATAACCCGGAGGTGGAAGAAAAAGGAAAAACACTATAGTTCAATCCAACTATGATTTTTTTTTTTTCTTTCATTAATCTTTAAACTTTGATGTATTTCTTGTATCTCCTATTATCTGCAACGTTCATGAACACTCCGCGTCATGCTTGATCCTTGTTTCTCATTCTTCCTCAGTAGAAAGAAGCCAAGAACTGATGATCCAGCAGAAAAAACTATCCGACTTGGCATTCATTTTAGTTGGGAGTGATAAGAAGTAAGGTGCTACCTGTGCTATTTTGCTTGAACTGTGATCACGGGTTGTTCTCTTTCAAGTTCTGATATTACTATCAGCAAATCACCTGGTTCAAGAGAAAGGGGTTCTGATTTTGGGATTGGGTTGATAACCTACAATGGACGAGGCGTTAAGTTAAGCTGCAATGTCCGTTCTATTTACAGAAGCAAATCGAGATTCTATACCTTCTTGTTGTTCTTCACATATCCGATAGCAACTTCTCTTCGCAAATGTGCTCTTTCGGAAAGTTCCGCAAATGAAGGTTTCTCACCTTCCTTCATGTAAAGGCCAATGTCCTGTAAGTGGAGGACGAAAAGAAAGTCACAACCAAGTAAAGAGCTCAAATAGTTTTTTGTTTCATTTCACCATATGAAAGATGAGACTGCCGGATGGTCCATCTAGTGAGAACTGAGAAGTTTAAATCTGTGAGAAACTCACGCTGTGGGGAACCGAGGAAATTTAAAAAAAGAAAACAAAGTCTCTCTTTCTATGATCACCTGTAGCGTCCTAAGAAAGTCCTAAAAGGAGAATAATTCTCAAATAAATTCTTGCCAGCACCATTAGGAAGATGAAGGAAAGGGGGTAAGAAGTCAAACGTACTATTTCCGACATCTAAGGTAGTAGAGTTTGAGAGGATTGACTAACACATTATTCAATGCATATAGCATACATAATATACCTCAACATGAATATTATTAAGTATCTCAACCATAACTAGGGTAAACAAGTACACTCTCAATGCAAATCCCTGGCATAAACCAACGATTATTGGAAACTCCTTTATACTTCCGACTACTGTTCTCACACTCGTCACAACTTGTTCATACATTGATATTTTAACCATTCACACCTTTTGGTAAATGTAGCATACAGCAATTATATAACCAACAAGCATGCCTGTTAAGTGCACCATTGACACAGACACTTATTTGGTATACATGCATCATTACAGGAAAGTGGAAACACATGCCAATTCTTTCGTGAACTAGATCAGACACAGAGAGGTGAAGCTTATCTAAAGATTTAATACATGAGGTTAAAAAAATTGACATTAATCTTATTTTTGGAAGCTACTTTCTTTGGCCATTTTCACACCTGCAATATTTAAAGAAGCAAATTATTACCTTAACGTATATTTCATCTCCATCGACATTCAAAATATCTTTCCAAACCTCATTCAATTCGCTATTTTCTGCAACTGTGCCAAAAACAAAGAAAACACAGTTTAGGAATCACTTCAAACCTCACTAAGAAGAATCCAGTTGATGGAAATATTTGAAACCTTGAGCAGTCACGAGACTCATTACTTCCTCTGAAGCAATGTAAGTGAGGGAGGGCTTGATTCTTGTAATCTGGAAAGCAAAATATCACACATGCCATCAGAACTCCACAACTCGAGAAAAACAAAGCCATGAGTTATACATTCATTTAAATTAACCAAGAACAGCATTTGTTCGAAACAAATTACCTGTTTACCCAATTTGGAATCAACAATCTCTGCAACAAGATTTTGCACCTGCAATTTGATCATTGATTAGCACAGCAGAATATCGAACCAATTAGTAGTGTTTTGACAGTTTCCCATGGAAACAAAAATACAGGAATAGTGATGAAATAAGAATGTTTTCTTCGAACATCAGGATATTTATGATCAGAAGATTTGAGCAGCCCTCAAACAATTACATGGTAGCGTTCAAGTTTTTATGTGCTTTCTCAGGTCATATATGCCAGCACAGGCAACAGCAGCAATATTGCAAAGCCTATATAAGAGATTGTTATTTTATCACTTCAGCCCAAATTAAATAGTTTAATTATTTTCTGCAGCTTTTTGACTAGTAACAACAACCAACATACCTAGTGTAATACCACAAAGTGGGGTTTGGGGAGGGTAGAGTGTAAGCGGACCTTACCCCTACCTTGGAGGTAGAGAGGTTGTTTCCGATAGAGCATTGAGAATTTAAATATATAAATACCCTAAGAAATAGGAAACAGAAACAGGCACCTATGCAAGTAAATGGAATTGTTTTCTTTTGGTTTCAAGATACCACCGACCAAGTTTTAAGGGGGAAAAAAAAAAAAACTCCAAGCAAATCTTCTAGAGAGTGCACCCTTCTCATTTAGGATAAAACTGGATATACAAAAAGTATAGATTGACAAAGAAGATAGTATCTAAATTAGTCTCTATTCTTATTTTCAAAGAAATAAGGGAGCCTTGGCAATGGTAAATATGTCTCCACGTGACCTGGTGGTTTGAACAGTGGAATCAACCACTGATGTTTGCATCAAGATAGGTTGCCTACATCACACTCCCTTGAGGTGTGCAGATTCTACGTGAACGTGGGATGCTTCGTGCACCGGATTGCCTTTTTTTCTTATTTTCAAAGAACGCGTAGTTCTACATAGCTAATTGTTTGTGAGTGTACTATGGGATACAAAAATTTAATACACGGTAAGAAAAGGAATTAACCCATGGTTGGAATCCCCCACCCCCGTAACACACTAATAAAGTTCTAATGATGAAGTAAACAAAAAACCAGCACATATATATTGCCAAAACTGCAAATATATCAAGTTTTCGTATTCCTAAAACCTCGTTGTCCATGCATGTCCAAAATCTCCCATCAACCTCTCTGCATACTTAGTTGCACTTGGAACTTATCTCGGATTTGTAAAAGGCATAGAGGGGGCCATCTTACACACTGAGAGCTTTATAAAGAATACTGACTCAGGAAATTAGTTTTGTGAAGACATATTTTGATCAAATACCTTCACGCCAAGCTTGTTGCAGATGTTTTCAGCAAGGAGGAGAGAATATACAGATTGCTTGTCTGCCTTCGATGCATCTGGAGAAATGAAATACAAATTTAAACATGTATCTATATCACATATAAGATAACACCATTTTTTTTACCTCCAAGTAACCATTCTCTATCAGATATTACGACAATGGAGAACGGAAATTCTTCGCCTTGTTTAAATGATTTTTGAATGTTTGCAATGGTGTCCGTCAGCATGTCATAGTCCATTGGGTTTCCAATCTGTAAAATATAATGAACATAACAGATTAAGGAGGACACTTCCAAATTTAGTCCAGGTAATCAACATAAAGTAATGAGTCAGAAATACCCTGTGAGAGACTCGAACATTTTTTAGCTTTCCCTGACCAGCAAGTCTGCTAGCCGTATGTCTGTCATCCATAGGGACATCTGATAACACCTCCTACAAGTTTATGGGACGCAAAATAAAAGGATACGAAAGAAGACTTAGTCTAGTAGTAAACAAATCTACAGTCACCCAGTCATAAAATCTAACGATATGGTGATAATTCATTTGCTAATCTATAACTGCTGTGTTTTAGAAGACGATTTTTGAGACTGGTAACATTTTAGTATATATAAAAAGCACTAAGGCAGTTCAAAGCCATATTTACAAAGAATTCAGAAGCCCTGCTATGCACAAAATAAAATTTACAGAGAACCTATCATAGCTATCAGGGAATCAATCTTTCTCCTCTACTCTACTTTCTTTACACCAAAAGAGAAACATTAAGATACAGTTTCTACAGTTTATCTTAAGTTTCTGTGTTGAAGTTTGCTTGTCGTAAAAAATTCTTGCATTCCTCTTTTTCCAGACTGACCACATATGCAAGTTGGCACCACTCTCCACCACCCCTTCTGCTTCACTATTCCCTCCTTATAGTTCCATGAGTGTAACACCTCAGCAGTATTTGCTGGCATCACCCAGTTAAAACCCACCATGCTAATAAACAGCTGCCACAGTTTAGTAATTGGACGATGAAGAAACAAATAGCTATTAGAATTTTCTTGGGTTAGGCAAGCTTGTCTTGCCTCTAACCATGTGAAGCAAATCACTTTGAAAGGAGCCTTAGCTTTCCATATTGACCTCCATGGCCAGTTCCTGCCTCCTAGCCATGGCCAGAATTAGAGAGGGAGAAGTAAGCTGATTTGACCGTGAACTCTCCACTGACGTTTCTGCACCAGTTGAGTGGGTCCTCAACCTCCTCGAACCCCCCTGAAAGATTCCATGCACTTGAAGAAATCAACAACTCTTTGAAGTTCCTAGTCATTCAGTAATCTTCTGAACACAACATTCCACCCTTGTTCACCCCACAATTCTTCTAGATTTGCTTCAGGGAATAAAGCTATGCTAAAAAATTCAGGCTTTCAGGGAAGATGTCCTTAAGAGAGTCATGTCCCAGTCAATTATCACTACAAATTAGTCTTTATTCCATTTCCTACCCTTATTGAAGAGTTGGCATGCAGACTGCTCCAGTGGCTTCAGATAGCTTTCCATGTCTATAGAGCTGCTGACAGATTTCGGACACCAATGTCCTACCTGTCCATATGTGTCATAAATGGCCCTTCTCCTCAAAGCATTGACCTCCTTGTTATACCTCCAACCGCCTCTCCCTTCACTGACATATATTTGCATAATCTTCACTCTTTGGCGTCTATCCACAACATTCCTTTCCTCTGTCCTTTTTCCCTAGCAATCATCAGTTTTCTTCAATCATGGTGGAAGAAGACGTCACCACTCATCAGCACTATAGCCAAGGCCAAAACTTCCCACTTCAATACTCCGACCAAGATGAAGTAAAGTCTATTTCGATGAGAGGCCAAATCAACTTTTCAATCGCCAGCTAACATCCTGATCAATCTGCCGCGGTGTGCTTGATGGGAAATACCCATTCATCCTAAACACAACTATAGAGGATTCGACAGGATATCCAAAATAAATGCAGATGGCGGGTTCCTATGCTGCAAAGAAGGTGCTAACAGAATTAAGTGTGGCGGAAGCTGTCCATTTTCCAGGGAAAACTTGGCCAGTGGAACTAATAGTTGGATATAGATTTCAAGGATGGCAGATTGTTGGAGTGTTTAGAGAGAGGGATCTATGGGGTCTATGAGGTGTTGGGTCTCTGTTTTTGTATTTGTTTCTAGATAAGTGAGAGGAGAAGAAAGCTGGTGGCAGCAAGGTCATTTGTGGTCTGTAATGGTGGTGGTGAGGTGTTGGTTTTTGTTTATGTCATGGAAGAAGGGGTGGCTATAGTGGTTTTTCTGGTGGAGATTTAAGACGAAAAATGATGGAAGATGGGTCTTGTTTTGTTGAGAGAAATGAGAGATGAGAAAATAATTAGATGAGGAGGGAAAAAATCCATGGCAGCTCATTTTCAATGCATTCACATGCTTAATGTATGTGATAGCCATGCTATGTGCCACATCAGCCACATGCATCTAATAGGCACAGTTTGATCATAGATCAAGTGTTTGATAAGTTATAAGCTTAGTTCAGGTGACTAGGTGAAAAAATCGGACAAATTAAGTGTCGATGTATGTATTCAGGCTTCATAATGATTCTCTTGACTGTATTTAACCGTCAAGAATATTATACATTTACTGATTCTCTTGATTTTGAAGAGACATTTCACTATCACCCAAAGATCCAATGAATAAATTAATAGCATCTTTTCAGTAAACCACAACAACATACCCAGTGTAGTCCCACAAAGTGGGGTCTAGGGAGGATAGAGTGTACGCAGACCTTACCACACCACAAAGGTAGAGAGGCTACTAGCATCTTTTCATCAGGAGAAAATTAAATCAAGTATTTTTTAATGAACTAGAAACTGTTGGGGCCAATATTTCGTACTTCAAATCAATTGGAAGGTGGCATAATCTATTAACATTAGATAACCTTAAACGAAAGAGATCTCCTCTGGATTATCTTCCTGAAATGTGATCCATAAATCACCTCTCTTCATGCCAAGGCAATGTTGTCAAGTAATTCATGGAAAAAGCGATATGGTGTAGAAGGGCTGATAGAATCATGTTAAATTTTGTGTCAATCCCTTGTGTCTACTTGAAAAAATAAAAAAAATTTAATCCGAATCAACCCCACAACTTTAGACCAAGTGTCTCGGTCGCATTTACATTGTACCTCTTTTGAGGTTGACAATTTGATTTTTCCTGGTCATTAATCCCAGAAATACTGACAGATGTCATGCTGAATCAAGAAAAGTGTGTTACCCAATAACAAATTGAGAAGTTAATCATCCAATTATGTGATTATCACCGCCTAAAATGTAGAGGTTAGAAATGGAGGTCTTCCAGAAGAGCATGACTTACTAGTGTGCTGCCAGGTCCTATGTAATTATCATATTCTTCAATCATTTCCACAATATCAGCCCGCCATCCCAGCATTAATATGCATTCTTTAGGTCCCGGACACCAATCAGATGCCTGAATTTAGATACTTACAGAGTTAGCTAAAAGCCTCAGCAATGAAGGTGGCAGGTGCAATGGTCATTCCTAATGTCTTATACCTTAGACCCTGATTTTGTTCGTTTCACTATATTCTCAAGGCGTGCTTTTGTTATCTCCAAAGCATTAGTTCGGTATTGTCCATTTTTTCCCAAACTGTGAGAATCCGTTACGGCATTGTCACTTTCATCAGAAATATTTGAGTATGTCAGTTGCGGCCTTTTCTTTCCATGAACAGGTCCAATAAACAAAACCTGTATGATTCAAAGTGAGAGTATCAGCGTGCAAGTAAACTAAATTAGGGGACTATAGCAAAAAAATATTTGAACTCTGTACATTTTTCAGAACATTCTGATGAGAACATACACAACATTGTATGATCGAGTCAATTATGAAATGAACTGAACAGTACATAAAATTTCTGCTCTCGGCATTACAATAGTGACACTGCAACTACTATCATATGCTCAGTGCCTGATCTCCACATCAAAACAGCAAGATACTAGTAATCATTGGAGCCAGAAAGGAGCACTGGATGTCCCATGGAATGATTTAATTCTGTAAACACTTTTTACCCTTATAAATGTTTTTGATCCTTTTCCTAAAACTGATGATTCCATAAAGACTGAAATAACGAGTACAACTAGCAGCTGATTATTATTATCCTCTCTCATTCATACATGATCTAGGATAGATGGGGAGGTCCACAGAACTGATGCAGAATAATTAGATCAGTATAAAAGCAGTGTCCTGCGAATATCACTGTACTTTCACAAACTAGGTCCCCCAAAGGAAGCTAGTGAATAAATTTTTGTTTCTCCACAGTGATAGTCCAAGTTAATTTAACATCAACAGTTGGACTATTCATATGGATAACACAACTGCAATATTTAATGTTGAGAAACATACTTTATCAGTTTCTTCCAGAACTTCTTCATCCCTTGGATGGAAATTTATCTTCCCTTGTCGATAGAGACCACAAACAACAGCCTGAAAGAAAAGCAGAATTGAAGATTACTTCAAGATCTACAAACTTATGAAATCTCTAATTAAAACCATTCTAGTCAAATAGACTACCTCTTGGAAGCCACGTCTTAATTGCTTATATTTTAATCCCACCAGGTGAGGGAAACTGCAAAGATTGAATACATTCTCTGCCAGATGAAACCGTGCTCTTCTTAGAAAAAAGTGTCCAATCATGAAACAAATCCATGTATATTGTTATGACACTGTCAGGATATTGCAAGATATATGACATGATTTAATGCAAAAAAGCAACATAATAACAAAAACCTCAACCAGATACCCCAGACCTGAAATGCTATCCCACAATTAAGGACAGAGCAGAGCTCCAGTTTGCAGAGAAATTTGAGAAACTTAAGAAGACATTAGTGCTTTGAATAAAGCACGGGATGTCCAAAGTTCAAGGTTGTGGACCACAGAATTCATAATGTCTTAAGGAACTTAGCTTTTTACCAAACAGAACAAGAGACACCATAAAACGGAAGTTGATTTTGTTACAAATGGCTACAGGCAGATGAAGTAAGTAAAAGAACCTAACTAGCCATCATAACCTAACAAGCTGCATGATATTTTACTCAAGTTCACTACTCCACCAGTGGATGATCCATTTATCGACAAAAATTAAATGCATTTGATCAGAAAGCACTTAAAAACAGTGGAAGACGATAAGACACCTGCCAAATCTTCCTTTTCAGATTATGCATTCAATAAAAATAATTCATGAAAAAAGATGATTTAACCGAGAAACAGTACATTACTTCGATAATTGAGCAAATGTTTGTATATTTTAATGAGTCCCTTTTGGCGTGAACATTGCACAAACAACTTTGATGCGACATTCTGAACAGGTTCCACTCTCAATCCTGAAATTGACTTTAAGAGTTCGCATGTGTTGGAGCTCGAAACCTGAAAGAAATCTGGGAAGGAGTCACTAACATATCAATCATTATTCAAAACATTTGAAGTACTCTACCAGAGCAACATACCTCAACTATGGTGGGCACAGAGATCATTTCTGGAAGGGGTTGAAGGGCTAACACTGAGAGAAATGCATCTGTGTCGACCTCATACCTAATTCATAAGGTCTAGACTTAAGCACTGTAGTTGCAGATAACAGATTGAGTTTCTATGGCATGGTTAAGTGTGTTTTATTATTTCCACATATTCTGTCAATGGCTTACAAGGACATTCTTTCAGAGATCATTTTCAGAATCGTATTGCATACTGATTCAATCACTATAGAACATAACTGAGAGAACAACAAACCACACTGAAACTTTAAGCTGTAAGTTTTACTTTTCAGAAAACACAGGAATTATTTAACTTACATACAGCAAATGCTTCATTAACCTTAAAACCCAATTGTAACATATAATTTAGGATAAAGGAATACAGATTGACCTCTTTCAAGTGAATCGCTCTTCATTATTTACGTACCTATTTCCCTTTGCTGGAAGTATAACAATTGCACGTGCCTTATTGGCTGCAGCTCTTTCAAATGATTTTGTCATACTTAAACTGCAACTGTTAGAGGAAATGTATGAAATGTTAGATTGCAGGTAACTGAAATTATAGCAACTTGAATTTAATCATAGAATAGCTCAGGAAACATGGACAGACTGAGGCCTCGTAACCCGAGGCCCAAGTCGACCTATGAGATCCTGCACAGCACAACAAAACCTAGTTGGAAAGCCAAACTACGATCACTTGATGTTTTGACCATTAGCAATCTATGCAAATTAGAAGAATTTTAACCGGCTCCCCCTCTTCAAAGTGAGAGAGATAGATGCACGACACCATGCTCTGGAGTAAGACTGGACCAGCATCTGCTACGGAAATTGTATCTCAACCACCCATATCAAGTCTGAGGCTTGAATTTCATAATAACCAGGACTAGAGTAATAAAAACCTGATATTGTTTAATGCTAATTCATGAAATCAACTTTTGGAAGTATTGACTGCTTTTATGAAAAAGTCAATCTTATTCATTGGAAGTGGGAAAAACCCAGTTAAGCTTTTGGATGACATGTAGGTTAATATACAATAAGGTTTCAAAGTAGACAAAGATCCTCAAATTCAGTAGCCACCCATAATCCAATACAGTGATTTGCTTAGCTCATGGGAAAAGAACCCAAAGAGAGAATAACTTGAAAATCTGACAAGATTAAAAAAACAAGTAGTGACCTCTCTAGACTGTATAAGCTTTAAGAGGATGCAGATAAACATTATATAAATCAAAAACAAAAGGGCGCATTTTACAAAGAGGGCATCTGGCAAAAACATTGTTCTACACCTAAGTAGTTCAACGAATTGGAGATCTGGAACAGCAAATGAAGCACTTCAAAAAAAAAAGGGGTTGGTGGGGTGGTGGGGGTGGGGGTGCATTAAAGCTCCCCGCTACGTGCGGGTAAATGAAGCACTTCAATTCCTTAAAAAGTAAGGATTTACAGCTGTGAGAAACATAAGAGAAGAATATTATTGAATTGTTGTAACTACATTATTACACTGAGACCCTATTTATAGACACTACATTCCAATCCTTTTTCAAGTAGGATTTTGTATACTATTCCTTCTCCTTCTCATATTCTAACACTTCCCCTCAAAATGGTGCGTACTAGTCGTATGTACCGAGCTTGTTATAGATGTTATTGATACGAGGATTAGTGAGGGACTTGGTGAAGATATCTGCAAGAAAATTGGTAAGGACTGCTCGGGACATCTGAGCGACTTCAGTTGAAAGGGAACAAACTGAAAAAGTTGTCAGAAAAGTAGTAAACGTCGCTAGAAAGTCAATCTGTCGCTGGAAAATTTTCAGAAACTGGTATAAAATATATGGGTCATCCCGAAATCAAGAGATGAGTAGATCTTGTACAAGAAAATCACCGAAAAACTGGCTGGAACATGCTCATGCACCGGATTATT
Source organism: Capsicum rhomboideum (assembly GCA_031232105.1). Taxonomy (NCBI): domain Eukaryota; kingdom Viridiplantae; phylum Streptophyta; class Magnoliopsida; order Solanales; family Solanaceae; genus Capsicum; species Capsicum rhomboideum. Next base: position 9,201,895 of record CP124711.1, read on the forward strand.
AGATATGACTGCTGAAAAATGGTTAAAATATGAGAAAAATTATATGGGTAGGATCGAAATGATGGGCCGACCCTACTGGAAAAGAAAAATTATATGGATAGGGTCGGAATGATGGCACGATCCTACGCAAAAAGGGAAATTACATGGGTAGGGTCAGAATGATGGCACGACCCTACGCAAATCAAATCTGAGGAGTCCCTGGAAAAACGCACGGAGCCACACAAATCATATATGAGAAAGTCGTCCGGAAAGATGCACGGTATTACGCAAATTAAATATGAGAAAGTAGTCCGGAAAGATACACGGTGCTACGCATATCAGATATGAGAAAGTAGTCACCGAAAAGATGCACAGTGCTACGCAAATTAGATATGAAAAAATAGTCACCGGAAAGATAAACGGTGACCCAACTTTTGCTAACATAATCATTGGCCAGGCGGGCGGCATATATGGGTAATAGCTGCCCGCCGGCAGCGGAAGCTCTTTGATTATCTACCAAGATCGTAGAGGCTCTGATACCATGTGAGAAACATAAGAAAAGAATATTATTGAATTGTTGTAACTACATTATTACACTGAGACCCTATTTATAGACACTACATTCCAATCCTTTTTCAAGAAGGATTTTGTATACTATTCCTTCTACTCATATTCTAACAACAGCTGAAGAGCATACAGCTTTGTTCAAGGAAGTGTCTTCGATGATATTCCCCTTATTCTCTTTTCCTGCCTGGAGCTGATTGTTCTCTTCTTATTATAGAGAACATACGCACAGGTGATCTATAAAAATTAATGAAGTAGCTTCATTAGTCACAGGTGATCTATATAACTAATGGAGTAGCTTTACTAGGACTTGTTTGATCTTCTATAGCGATTTCCAGACCTCTGCAACCTAACTTTTTTTTTTTCTTTATGAAGTGAGACTGACCTTTTTGTAAGGACATCAATATGATTGAGATCTTTGGTGATGTTGTCGGATATTTTGTCCATTTGCTTTCTTGGAAGATCTGATAGCAGAAGAATTCTCTGCCGCCTGCAAACAGGTAACTCCACTTGTAATATTTGCAGCACCATGCATAGTTTGTATGCTGAACTGTAAGCAACGTGATTACCTAGCAGTGGCAGTACCTAAGCGAACAGCAAATTCGTGGTACTTATTCAGCTGCTTTAGTATAAAGTTCAGATGACTGTTAACTCCACAAATTATAATATGATCAGTCTCCAACACTTGCATTTGTGCCCCTTCTCTGAGTCTCTGCATATTATTCTGTCGAAGAGCTAGTCAGGGGACTGCCTACTGATACTAAGCTCGAATGTAGCATTTTTCAAGAACTTACCCTAAATTGTTCAGTCATGGTGCTCAATAGGCGAGAATAAAACAGTATGCCCCATATGGCAAGGATGAATCCTATTACACGTTCAACTCTTGTTCTTTGCTGCAGTCAAATGCAAGTCCTTTTAGTAATGATAATTGTTATGATCTAAATATTGCTAATCAGTAAGAAGATTACATTTTATCAACAAAATCAAATGTGATAAAGATAAACCACACTTTCAGGTGAGTAGATGATGAACAGAGGCATGCCCAGGCTTCCCAAAAGCAGTCCTCCAAAGAGTAAGTACTACCCCTGCGTTTTCTGCATAATGAAAATATCCATATCAGCAAACAAACATGCGGATAGGGAAACAGCTGGGAAGAAGATAGAAATATGGATAACTTCTCATGTAAAGCTTCAACAAAATTCACTATCAGAAACAATATGAAACACGATAATATAGTGAAGCACACAATGAAAGTAAGTGATAAAGCTACTCCATGGATAAGATAATATCCATAAATGTTACTCTACTCTGAAAGCAACTACACCACCAAATTCTGCCAAATTTCATACAAGGGAAAGTTAAAAAATGAAGAAGATTCCTAATACACGGTGCTTTCAGCAATAGGAAAAAATAAAGGGAAAGAAAAGAAAGGAGGGAAAGCAAGGTAAATAAGATCACAAGAAAAATAACATGACTGACTGGAGCATGACACAAGTGAAGCCAAATAAACATGCAGGTTGCTTTATCATGGGTTAAACCCACGTCGGAACTTGAAGTAAATTTAAGCATGACTTTGTACCTCCACAATAACATACCCAATGTGATCCCACAAGTGGTACGCAGACCTTACCCCTACCTTGTGTGAGGTAATGGCTTTCTACCTTTGGTGCAATTAAGTATCCAGACAGCGTTTATTTTATTCAACATCCTAAAGAACTTTCAGCTTGCTTAAAGTGGTCACTATTAGTTGATAGTGGCTAATTGGGAGCATACTAGATATTTTTCACCATTAGCTCATAGAATATATGTCTTGTCTTGTCACATATGCAAGTGTTTATACCAAATAGCATCAAGTCTTATGTGATTCTTCATGTTGAAGTGTGTGACAATCTCATCTAAAAGCTTAAGCTATTAGAGAGAGCACACTTTTACTTAATTATATTATGTCTCAATACGCCCCCTCACATGTGGGCCTGATTCTTTTTCATGGCCCAAAGCACATGGAAATCTTTTTTTGATAACTTGTGGCAGCAAGACTCGACTAGGACTTCTATCTGGTTCTGATACCATGTTGAATGTGATCATCTCATCTAGAAGTTTAAGTTGTTAGAGAGAGCACACTTTTATAGTTTTATTTACATAATTATATTATTTCTTAACACTATAAATTGAAAATGGTGGCAGCCAGCTCTTCATCTTGATTTTGCAGACCTAGAACTAATAAACAGAAGTGTCTGCTCAGTAGCAGTTAAATGTTTAGCTAATGCGCTTCATCCAATTCAACATGGTACTAAAGCTAGAAGAGGTCATGGTTCAATTTCATTTCCATCCACCAACAAAAATATTCTCACATGCTTGCCCAAGGAATAATGTCTACATGTAAGGGGCATGCTGCAAGACATGAAATAAATAAATAAAATATACTGTAACTACTATCTCAAACTTTTAGATGAGGTGGTTACTCGATTCAATACTGATAACTAGTTCTTCAGAAACTTCCAAAACACTAATGACCACTATAATAAGAATTACAGTAACAAAGGCAGGAGAAATGGACAAAATGCTTCTGCTAAAGAAGGTGCTTTAACACAAAGATCTTTGGCAATTAATAGAAGAGAGGATTACTCGGCATATGTAAACAAGAAACTTAATGTACTTGTGGTGTTTCATAAATTTGTAGGCAACATGAGCACAATAAGCATGCTGAATTCATGTCTGGAAGAGTTCACCTGAATTTAAAGAACAGAAAACCTCCAATCATCACAAATGAGAAGCATGATACCAAAAGCACAATAAAAAACCTGCACAAGATGGAATATAGATGATTCAGCTATATCAAGAACAATCCGAATAAGATCTTGTCTATTACGCAATCACCACTGTATTTGTTTGAACGCGCTACAAACAACTACCATCTGCATATACTTTTTTCCTATCCCTTTACGCATTATAATCTCAAACTAGCTAAAAGATGGTAAGCCTATACAAAGATTACAATTAGTCCATTATTGCAACTGGAATGAGAGAAAAATAATAAGTTCAGATGTCCTAAAACCCTACCAGTAAAAGTTCATGAATACTTAAATTTATAAGTATTATGATTCAGGCGCCGAAAAAATTAAAGAGGTAAGAAATATGAGTTTCATCATCCAAGCCACCGAAATTTATTTTAAGAAAGAAAACTTTTAATCTTTGTCTAGCACATACCATGATGTCATTTCTGCATCCATCACCTAGCTAAACCATTGAGAAACATAAATAGAAAAGCTACATACAACAAAGGAGGTATAATTGGCTTTACTTACATGGCAACGTTTTTCTCTAGTTGTATGTTGAATAAATATATTAACCGTGCTAAACTCCATTTGATGTCTTTCAGTGAAGGAAAGGACACATCCAACTGAAGTGGTATTGGTTTATTCACGGAGTTAGAAAGACAAGCAAAGGTTAAACTTTGAGCCCCTGATGTTTGAGTCACAAAGAAGAATAACTCTCGGATCATCCCCATCTTCTTACCAATTAGATTTAGATGCTTCAATTTAATCAGGAAATAAGATGCCAATGAAGCTATTACAATTTTAGCTGGGAAGTCCTGCACATTTAGACATTCTCATTAGTAAATATTTGCATGATATAATCAATCCACCTTTGAGAGTTTCCATTTAAAATTTCTATACTGTGGAAACCAGTTTAGAGAAGAACTTGACAAGTCGGTGACAACATCACATCTCAACAAGAAACAGAATGAAAAAGTTCCCCAGAATAATGGAAGTGGGATCAGTTGAAACATTGGAAGATTGTGTACCCCAATGGCTCCAATACGGAGAAGAAGTTTACATCACCAAGAACCAACCTCACAACTTGATATGCAGCTTTTCCTCTTTTGACTTTTGAATATTAAACAACAACAACTAAGCCTCAGTCCCAAACAAGTCGGTGTCGGCTAATATATTATATTAAACAACTGGAGAATTTGTAACCTAACTCAGTTTTTTCAGGACAAAAATGGAACTATCTAGAAGTTAAGATTTTCCACTATATTGGGTGCAGTGTCATATTTGCAGAACTAACATGACATAGCAACCAAATGTTTACTTCATTAAAAAAAATATGGAATTTTCTCTGTAAACTCAAAATTAGAAAATTCTCTGTACTACGATAGAAGTATTTTTAAATATCCATACAGATACTAGTTTCCTGTAGATTTCTGAAGGTGGTCAACTTCAGATTCAAGGTGAAAACTGAATCAGACGCAGATCATGAAATTCTAAGAAGGGTCCACGGAGAAGTACGACTAAGTTTTTTATGGACCGCTATCAAATTTAGTTGATTATCTCTTGATTATGGATAAGACCAACTTCCGTAGTGTTGAGAGATGTTATTTTGCCTTTAGAAAATAATTCAGCGGCAGAACCAAAAGCAACAATTGAAAGAAATCTGACAACTAATGACCCTGCACGAACCACTGAATTCTTTTTTCTTGATAAGTAGAGGAACCATTAAACTATATATCATCCATGGCCAAAAGTATAACGCCTCAGTCAATAAATCTAAAGAGTCAAATATTACTTAGTCTATAATCCTTAAAATATTCTGTTCTTAAGCTGAACCTAATGTACAGTTAGTAACAAGAGGCATTGGGACCTGAAAACTATTCTTCAAATAAATCTTCAGTGTCTGATGATTCAGATTTTCCCAGATATTCATGCTTCCTGTGGAACTTCGCTGTCTGCATGTCTTCAGTTGAATGCTTGGCAGGTTTCCTGGTTGAAAAGAGTAAGAAGCATTACTATGATGCAGTTTCGAAAAGGCGGAGGAGGATAGGAGCTTAATGGAACACCAGTACATCAAGGTTCTTAAAGACGTAAATGAATTCTCACCTTTCATGAGCTTCAGCTGTATTGGAGCTTATTTTTGGCGTAAGTACTCATACATCATTGAAAATTAACTATCTAGTTACTCACCTTTACTTTTATCATTGAAAATTAACTATCTAGTTACTCACCTTTACTTTTGGCCAACCAGTCATTCATGCAAAAAGCAGAAGCATGGTTTCTCCGACAGGGACAAGCCAATGACTTCCTGGAAATTGAAACAGCTTTAGTCAAAACAATGTGCAAAAAGGATAGGTTCTATATCAACAACAACAATAAACCTTTGAGAAGGTAGAGAGGTTGTTTAAGAAAGACTCTCGGCTGACCAAACAGTGAAAAAGATGCAATAGCAACAAACAGAAACAACAACAAGATAATAAGATACCGAGGCAAAACAACAAGTTGTGATACAGATCTAAAAATAAGGGAAAGAAGAATAATACTAAACTCTGAAAGGAAACGAAAATACGCCGGACTACTGACTAACCTTCTACCCTAATCCTCGACCTCCACACCCTTCTATCAAGAACCATGTCTTCGGTGAGCTGAAGTTGAGACATATCCTGCCTAATCACCTCACCCCATTACTTCTTAGGCCTATCTCTACACTTCCTCAAGCCTACTACGACCAACCTTTCACACCGGGGCATCTGCAACTCTCTTCTTCACATGCCCGAACCATCTTAGTCTCACTTCCCTTATCTTCCACGGGAGCCACTCCTACCTTGTCCCGAATATCTTCATTCTTAATCTTATCTCTCATGGTATGTCCACACATCCGCCTCAGCATCCTCATCTCCGCCAACCTTATTTTAGGGTGTAGTTGCAAAGCCTAGCAACTTAAGCACAAATATCTGAGCTTATGCATTCACTAGCGTACCCTAATTCAGCACAACCAACCAAATTTCTGACTGAAAATGTATATCCAGTCCATAATCAACATACTATCCCTTAGAGATTTTCAACCATTGTTTAACTTTACCCATTCAGAACTGTCACTTTAGAGGATCCATTATAAAATTGTATATCTAGCGTATCTTCAAGTTTGTTATTAAATCAGAAAGATGCAACATTTTGGTGGAAAAGAGGCTGGTACAGCACTACATCAGACCAAGATCCAGTATTTTTAGACACCCGTTGTCTGAATTATAACAGAGATTGATTGGGACACTCTAGACAACGAAAACAAAGAACATCATAGTTCAATTTTCAATACACAGAATATTGGGAATAAAGAGACTTCCAACAGTCAACCTTTACCCCAAAACAAATCAACTGTAACTGTTTCTTCCACCTTAGGACAACAACAACAACATACCCAGTGAATTCCCACAAGTGGGGTTTGGGGAGGGTAGAGTGTAGGCAGACCTTACCACTACCTCGTGGAGGTAGAGAGGTTGTTTCCAATAGACCCTCGGGCCAAGTGTAACAAATCCAAGTACATGAAGAAAAAAAAAAGTGAAGAAAGCATAGCAGCTAATAAGGAACGCAGTGCAGAGCCTACACGAAAGAAACAATAATAGCAGCTAAATAATGTGGTAATCGAAACTCAATTAACTTCTTCCACCTTAGGACACTATTCATATATTCAAGGAATATAGTCGCGGTCTATGTCTTGATACTCGGAAGTGTTATTATATTTTAGTGACGCTAGATATGCAACTAACTGAAATAGAGGATTCTCCAACGTTAACTGTTCTGTTTACCGGATTTGGTATTAAGGCAAATTGCAATATGCATTGGCTATCTGTGAAGATGAACGAAACTACAGAGCCAAAATGGTTAAGTGATGCAAGATATTTGAAGGATTGCTAGATAATCCCATACCACTACTCCTAAAATTATAACTTTCTTATTCTAGGACTGGAAGATCCTCTGTCTATAAGCATACCCGTACCGGCAGTGTAGACTAGCACTCTCTCCCCAATCAATCGCAGTAACTAGCAGTAAGAGAGATGGCTTAGATTGATCATATCCAAATGATGATTAATTACTCCTACTTAGTAGAACAATCAATTCAATAATAAAATTTCAAACCACATATTTGCGTGAAATCCATGTTATTTTCATTCAATCTATGTAGTTCTTCTTTTTTTTTTAATAATCATGGTGGCTGGGTCAGCTTGACTAATTCTGTGTACCTGCTACCTCCCACCAACAACATGTACTAAGTAACTTTATCTACCAAGGCTAGAACAGATGGGAAAACATCACCTAATGTTTTCTTGTCTCCGCCTTAAGACCTCATGGCGCTCAACCCACTTCATTGACCACTAGGCCACACCCCTCGGATGTCATCATAAGAATATAGTGCATAGGACTATAATGTCCTCAATTAAAGTAGTCAAATTCAGCATAAATTGTGCATTTTTAAAAAAAAAAATTTACAATAATATGCAATTAGAACTATAGAAAATACACAAATAGATGCAATAAATTCAAATCAGAACAGACTAACAGAACTATAATGTTTTTTTCTAATAATAATAGTGTCCAGGACAGCTTGCGCATAGCTAAACTAATTCCACGTGATACCCACCAGCAACATACTAGGTAACTCTATCTATCAAGGCTAGAACAGATGGGAAAAAAAATCAACTAGTGTTTTTTTCCACTGGGATTTACTCAACACATTAATAATCATACTAACCACATCATATACAAAACATATTCATGACATTCATATCATATACATATAAAAACAAACCTGTTAGAAGGAGAAATGTGATAGAATCTTGGATTGAGTATTGGAATTGATGGGCAATAATGCAATTTAAGCATTTTTCTATAACCCCTTTTATCCCCTCACCAATTATGTTATAACCCTTTCAAGAATTGCAGAGAATGAAGAGATTAAACCCATGGTTTTCAAGATTTTATTAATATTAGAAATTAGAAATGCGTGCTATGATAAAATTAAGGAATGTATGAAAAAAAAAAAAATAGAATGGCAATTTTGGTAAGTACTTAATATTTTTCGATTAGTTTGAGAAATGGGTTGAATTAAATATATAAATTACACCGATGCATTAATAGTCTTGGAATTTAGCAGTTGCTCCTATTCGATATTATTTGGCCTTCGAACTATTTTTTTTTTTAAAAAATAAAAATAAATAAATTATGAGTATCAGGGAAAAGTTTTTTAAAAAAAAATTAAAATTAAATAAATTATGAGTATCAGGGAAAAGAGGAAAATGGAATATTGTATGGTTCTTTTAATTTTCATTTTTCTGGAAAATATCAAAAAGTTTTTTTATTTATTTTATTTTTTTGCAACATAAAAGGGATTCTAAAAGTCTATTCCTTAAGCTAGAGTTTGACCATAAATTTTTTAATCAGATTTCGAAAATTTGATCCTCAAATATTTTCAAGTTCGTTTTAGGGGACTTTCACTTGTAAAATTTTTTAAGTTAAAACTAATGTCCAAATATAGTTTCAAATTTTAAAAATCAAAAATTCAAAATTTTGAATTTTAACTTTAAAATCTATGACCAAATGGCAGTTGAATTACACATTTGTCATGATTTTCTAAAGTATCTCGAGTATAAAAGTTGGGTAATTTATTATTCAACTTTTTATTTATTGTACTAAAAATCATAAAATTAATTATTAGAGGAGAAAAAATAACTAAAAGCGTTTGCACATCACAAAAAAATATCAAATTTTGTCTAAAAAACACAAGTATACTATCTAATATATAAAATTATCACGTAATTATAATCACGTCAGCAACTCACTTTACATAATATGTCAATGATACTTCACAACGCTTAACATGGCAAAAGAAAAACTCATTTTTTGACGCAACCTAATATCCGATGTCTTTCAGAACCCAAACTCGTTTTACATAATATTATATAACTGAGTTGCTGAAATGGCCAGCCATTTGTGTCTTTTTTGATTGAATCACCCTTTTTTGTTGTTTTTATTTTCTATTTATTTATAAGCATAATTGAGTTATTTTCCGTTTGAAAATTCAATTAATGATTGTGATGCAATCAATCGAAATATGAATCACCATTTGTGAAATTAACCCAGAAAAATTGTCATTGTCTAGATAATGACTTTTTTATTGACCTGGTACACTTGTTAGTGTATTTATCACACAACAATTTTTTTTGGCATGCATATATATTATTCTTTTGAATGGTGTGCTATTATAATTAGTAGATTTTTTCAGAACTTTTATTGTAACTTGTAGTTTTATGTTCACTTCTTGGAGCAAATTAAGCTAGTTGCCTCATGTAATTTCATGGCTCATTTTAATCTCAAACTTAAGAAACAATAAGCATGCTACAGATTATTAATAGCAGTATTACAATTCTTATATTATAATTTCGAGATAACTTTATCTACCCAATCAAACGAATCCTTAACAATCAAATGCAATTAACGTTTAAATATAAACGAACGTACTGTCACTTTCCGCCAAATGGATGTCAAAACTTGATCTAATGTTCATTATCAAAATGCCAACATAATTAATGTTCATAATTGTCAAAATGCCAAAATGAATTTAGTTAAAAGAGATCATTATTTGATATTTTGTCTTGAGCCGGAGTCTATCCAAAATGGCCTCTCCACCTCACTTTCGAGGTAGAGGTTCGAACTATGCGTACACTCTACTTTCTCCAGACCTCACTTTGTGAAATTACATAGAGTATGTTGTTGTAGATCATTATTTGATAAAAGTAACATGGCTTTGGCCTACATGCAACAACCAACCTTTCATTTGTTGGACCCTTCTTAAAAAAACAAAATAAAATTGGGACAGTTGAAAGAAGAAAAATATACAATACAATTATTATTATTTTATTATTCTTATAATAAAATTAAGGATACAACTACTCAGCAAAAAAAAATAGGCTATGACAAATCAGTGTTTGTCATCATTTTATATTTGAAAATGAATTCAAGTGGTGGAGCAACTTTATAATTTCCACGATATGAATAGAAATATAATATATTTTTCCTAATGAATACCTACTCTATACGTACATTATACATAGCAACAAACTGAGATATATTTGTTTTTAACAAAAATAAACAGAAAAAGTTAAACGAAAACATCAACCACTTCATTTTCTATCAAATTATTCGTGCAAACAGGTACATCATCATATAAATCACAAGATGATAATGTAGTAAATAAATTCACAATTATATATAGAGAAATATATGTTTTAGCAAGAGAGGGGAAAAAAGTTAATTGGACAAACATATAATAGTAATTTGAGCTGTTTGATTGTATGAAAAACTAATTTTCTAAATTACTATCCAAACAATAGCATTTTAAATTTTAAGATTGCTGTGGCGTTGTAAATCAATCAAAAAATAAATAATTAAATTATCTACGCTAACATGGTTTAACATGCTCTTTGATAAATTAAACATAAAACTGATCATCTGTTGGAAGTTAGAAAATTTGATCCACTAAAGGTGCCTCCGATAATAAAATATTTGGGTAGTTAATAAGAGGCAGGAGATTAAAGTCATTATCTTAACTCTTAGGGCTCGTTTCGTACAAGGGACAAGGGATAACTAATTCGTGATTAATTTTAGGATGAGTTTATTCCATGTTTTGTTGAGATAACTTATCCCGGGATTATAGTGTTATTTTTAACTTATATTGTGGGTGGAATAACAATTCCGAAATAATCCCGGGACAACTTGTTCCCCAAACAAATGAGCCCTTATCATCTAGTATAGACCAATCATTCGCTTAAGAAAATAAATTATGTACAAAATATGTATCTATTTTCCACGAAGAAAAAAACAGATGTAGAGATGATCGGACCCATTCATCTTTAACTAAAAATCTCGAGTGCTAGCCCTAAAAATTAAGAACTTCTGTATAGAGAACACTTTACACCTTAATGAGCCTAACCGACCGACGCAAATCCGATTAGTCTAGCCACACTTCAGATACCGAATAGTCTAAAAAGTTTGAGAGGAAATTTCATAAACAATGGTACTTTTGAGCTCTAGTTACCAATCATAGAGATAGTTCGGCTAGTTACCAAACGGAGCAATAGTTACTTTAAAAACTCGTCATACAGTGTATCGATTCACATACAGAGGGAAACAGATAAAACTCAAATTCTCGCTATGTCTTATAATTTTTTAAACTCTCGCTATTTTGGATAAATACAGGCAAAGTGGGCTTCAATCCATCACAATCCACCTATGCCTTTCTCTTCAATGGTGACTGTTGGACTCAGTCTGCTCAAGACTACTCAACATGCTGTTGTGGCCTCTACTCAACAATCAAAAGGCAACTCCAACAACAATAACATGCTCAGTGTATTCCCACAAATGGGGTCCGGAGAGGATAGAGTCTATGCAGACCTTACCCATATATCGTGGAGATAGAGAGGCTGTTTCCAAAAGGCTACTCCAACACTCAAAACGAATTTAGTCATTCAAACAAACCAGCTCAAGTGTCCTATCTCAAAATACCAATTCAACTATTCAAGTATCCTGTCTCAAGTGGTATGCATAGGCTATTATAAATACCAAAACACCACTTCCTTTGCACTCTCTGGGTGCTAATTTCTAATAAAATTTTCTTTGCATTTTCAAACAAAATTAATACCAAAACAACAAAAGCCAACAAGAAGTCACAAGCAAATAGTTCTGCTGATCCATGTCCAGCACATTGCACCACCAAAAATCAATCATCGACTTAAAGTAGGAGGTTTACACAGAAACCATGCCCCTTAACTTGCAGGAATTCCCACATGCACACATTCCGACTTCATCTTTTTTTATTCGCTTCATATAGTTCCACTAAAATACATTCACGTTGTCGTGGTTTGCGCCTCATCTCCCCTGCTTCCTCAATTTAATGGCTCACAGGGATGCAAATCAACAAATTGAATCACTATAAGGCAATAAGGCATTTGTGTACTTTCCCAAAAGGACTTGTTTGGCTGTATATTTGCATTGCTTCACCACAGTGACTTAGGTCAAGGTTTTGCAATATCACTATAGATAGTTCATATAGTTAAAAGGGCAGAGTTACACTTGCATTAACAAGGATTTTCAACTCACTTGCTGATACATACCTGTTGCGCCTAATTACATCAACTTTTAATACTTTCACATGGAGAATGAAATGTTCTAAGATTTTTCAGAAAGTCTGAATGATAGATACTAAACAAACAAACAAAAAAAAGATTTAACCTATAATGGAAACAATTCTTGTTCAAACTAACAAAGATGACAAAATCCTGCACTTTTATTCTACTTTCGAATAGACAATGCCTTCTTAAACAAAGCTCTAGCATAAACCAAAGTTACTTTGGTATCCCCAACGCAACTCTCATCATAGTAGCAAAATTACCTTCCTAAAAGGCTCTCACTTTCTATGGATACTTGCTTTTATCAATATTACTGCTAAAGTGAGAATTGATTCAGCCTTTGTAAGATCAAATAAGCAGAAGAATATGAAGTTATGTTAATTTGAAGTGAAAAATTACAAAGTTAGCAATCAGCAACAAGAAAAACACCAAGCAGTCCAGATGAAAATAAGCAGCCAGCTATTAGCAACAAGGAAACCACCAAAACTAGATACTATCTTAGAGCTTAATCTTCGTTAAAGAATTCCTTTTGAGCTACTAAGCTTTCACCTAAAGAAAAAATAGTTAGAGAAATCCCCTGTATCCAAAAAAAATATCTAAAAGGGCTACACATAGGTATTTTTGGTGAATTCACCTGCAACGCTTTCCATGTCTCTGGTGCTACCTGTTCTTACTCTACTATAGGCACCACATCCCCTTCAAAAACAAACAGTTCAAGAAGAGCAACAACGAGTATTATTGAGATTAAAGTTCAACACACCTGGTTATACAACCAAAATAATTGCTTACGCAAAAGATTATCCTCTCGTGAAACTAGTGCAGAAAAAAACAACTACTAAATGATCGCCAAGCGATATGAAGCAGAATCTAACAGAACTTATGAAATATACATAGAGTGCAACTCTTACAAGTTATTAGTCATACAATTGTCTTCATCTGAGTTATTTCAGCCTCCGTTATTGTGGTATTCATGGTCCCTGCTATGAAAAGGGACAAATTAGGCTCTTAACACAGATTGTTGCCTCGAGACATGGACCAAGGTTGGTAACATCTAGATAGCTGAGCGAGTCATCCTTTGTACTGTATTTCATGAGGCGTAATCCAAAATGAAGCCAAAAGTTCACCTCATTTGACATTAAAATTCTTGGACAAAATGAATGTATTATTACCATAGAATCATCAGCAGAGGGCTTGATGGTAAATATCTTTAAAAAAGCAGGGCTGGCTGCTCCATCTCTGCCCATTTCTCATCAGTCAGATCAATAGAAATGATGTTCCGTTGCTTGTCAAGCCAATGAAGTTTCCCATTCACAAACTTACTAGAACCATCCAAAAGCTCTTGACCTTGAAAATCATCAATACGTCTCCAAGAATCATCTGTATGACCGGAAGCTTTAGCAAGATTTCTGAGATGAGTTATGCAGGAAGGTTTGGCATCGGCAAGACTGAATCTTGGCTTGAAATGGACGGAAAATGAGCAGGATTTGTGGGTTTGCTCTGTTTTGAGTGTCGAGGGACGGCTTCATCTCGTTCCGATTCCATTTGAGTTGCACTAATTAAAACTCTTGGAATCAAGGGCAACTTTTGAGGGTTTATTCCGTCTTTGCTTCCAACTTATATATATAATAGAGGGACCATAAACACAATTGTGCAATAGCATAAGTGGTAAAATCGCTATTTCCCCAACTAATTATATCTGTGAATACATACATTTGTTTAGATGCATTATTAATTTATTTAGATCATCTTTTTTTTTTTCTTAATACCGTAGAGTAAGGAGATCAATATTCCATGGTTACTTATGATCCAACATACTTTAAGATACATCTATACTTTAAATTTATGCCAATTAATATGGGATATAGTCAGAAGTTAATATACTAAAATATCTTTTAAAAATTGAATGACCACTTTGTCCATCGCCAAAAAAATTAAAAATATCTTTTAAATAAATATGTTCAATTACACTAAAATTAAATATAAGGTAAAAATTCTTACATCTCCCACTATTTATTGAACTTTAAACCTTTCCGTTTTGGCCTCCACCTTTAAAACTATCCATTCACTTCTTTTCCATGTTTTGTGTTTATATATCCCCCCCCCCAAAAAAAAAAACCTTCACATGAAAAAATAAAATAAAAAATTCTTCAAAAGTCATTGTTTTTTCCCTCTCATTTGGCCAAAATCTTTAATTATTCGGTTCTTTCCCCTTTCCTCCTAAGGTCTTTAGTTTATCAAGAAACTAATGAACTTTTATAAAAATTTTATGGGTCATGACAATCTTTTTGATAGATTATGTAAGGAGACTTATCCTTCGATAACCATAGCAATATAAAGACAAAAGTTCCATTTAACACGACTAGCTCCTTGGAGGTATGCCTAGCTTTTTGTAATTTAAATTCTTATTAGCAGATATTTATCTGTCATCTAGGTGTTCTCAACTCATGGTGTATAACCGTAGAAGTTAAACTCTTGGTTGTTTTTTGGTTCACTTTCTTCATATTATGTTTAATGATTAACAAATTTAAGGAAAAGTTTTATTAGGATTGAAGAAGCAACAAGAAAAAACAGAATGAAATGAAAATACAAGAAAGATAGTCATTACGGAAAAAGGGACGAGAATAAAGAGTCTTCTCACGGTGGTATTTCTGTATGCACTTGGATGCATTAAAGATGCAATTTTTTTGTAGTTATTTTTTAAATTTCATATGTTTTTTGCTTTTGTTATTTGGTAAAAATATTTTCTTAAATTTCTCTAGCAGTTACTTCATCATTTGTAGCTTGCACAGTTGTAGTATTGCATTTTGAATGCAAGGTCTAAACAGTGGCATAGATCCATAGACGCAAGGGTGGTGGTCACTTGAAACCCTTCATCAAAAAAATATATTGTGAACATAATAATTAATAGAGTGTATATAGGTCAAAAACTACTTTCTAGATATATATAAAAAATTACTGAACATCCTTAATAAAATTCCTAGCTTCGCCACTGATATGTACTACAGAATTTAAGTTCAAAGTGCGTCTTGACTCTTGAGATGTCCTTGAAACAATTTTGTTGCATGGGCCATCTCATCTATATTAATTTTCTTGTAAATTCTTGAAATTTAAAGATTTCTACTTGTTATTCCCCTCACATTTTCTTGATACTAAGATTAAGAGTAGAGGTGCTTTTTCCAATACTATAACTTACTTGATAGTAGATATGATTCCTAACAGAAGAAATGAACAGTAATGTTACTATTTGTTATCGTTTCTTGCATATGCATATGGATCTTTTAGACTTTTAAAGATATCATTAGTTGATTTTTTTAATGTCAATAACGGTTAATAACTATGTTTATCATAAATTACTATGACTTTTTGCATATAAACACCCTTTTTTTATAACTATGGTGTCCGAGCCAGCTTTCCGCACCTCGACTAAATCCGCAGTATACCAGCTACCTCCCACTAACAATAGATATCAGGTAACTCTATCCAACAAGGCTAGGACACATATGTACACTATTAACTTGACAATAATCCACTAAACATTGCAAGGAATATATATGTTAGTATATTTTTGTACAGTTTCTACAAATATTGTTCACATCAATTTCAAAATAACAAAGATGAGAAAAATCTACGCTATTAATCTACTTTAGAATAGACAATGTCTTCTTAAACATAGCTCTCCTATATACCAAAGTAACTATGGTATCCCCAACATAACTCTCATCATAGTGGCGATATTAGATTCCTACAATGCTATCATCTTCCAATGGATACTTGCTTTCATCAATATTACTGCTAAAGTGAAAATTGATTCAGCTTTTGTAAGATCAAATAAGTAGAAGAATAAGAAGATATCTTTTAAGTGAAAAATACAAAGTTAAAATAATTAGCTAGCTATTAACATCAAAGAGAAGCATCAAAACTAGATACTATCTTAGACCTTAAACTTCATTAAATAGAGAACTGCTCAAGAAGAGCAATGACATCCTGTAACATTGAGTTTAAATTACAATACAATGGTAATGCAACCAAAATAATTGCTCTTGCAATAGATTATCGTTTCTTGAAAACAGTGCAAAAAAGGAAAATGATTAACAAGATCCCCAAGCAATATGAAGAAGAATTTAATAGCACTAAAGAAAATTGCATTGTGTAATTCTTACAGGTTGTTAGTCACATGATTGTCTTCATCACAGTTACGTCAGCCTTCGTTTTTGGTCCATTTGCAGTCTCTTCTTTCAAAAAGTACAAACTAGGCTCTTAACATAGATCTCTACCTCACCACATGGAGCTAAGTTAGTAACACCTAGAAATCTGATCGAGTCATCCTTTGGATTGTATTTCGTGAAATGTGATCCATGTTGAAGCAAAATTTCACCTTCATTTGACATTAAAACGGTTGGATAAAATATATTCGGCGTAGAATCTTCAAGAGGCTTGATGGTAAACATCTTTGTCCAAGATTCTCTTACCCCATACTCTTTCATAACCCAGATATCAACATAAGTCCATGCGTAATTACAAAACACGGAAAGATCACTCTCAAACACTCCTACCTTCATAAATCCACACCCTTTAAAATAGCAGGGCTGCTCTACCTCTGCCCATTTCTTATCAGCCAAATCAATAGAAATGATGTTCCATTGCTTGTCAAGCCAATGAAGCTTCCCCTTGACAAACTTACCAGAATCACCCAAGAGCTCTCTACCTTGCAAATCATCAATATGTCTCCAAGAATCACTATTTAGACTATATATCATCTTGACCTCAATACGAATCGGGTGTCCCTGTCCCCTTTCGTAAACAGGGAAAATAACCGCTACCTTGTTATCATCTTGGCAATCGTCATATGCAAAACCAAAAGTTGGAATCAACAGGTTCATCCAGATTAAGTGTATAAGTAGGCAATTTCTTATACTTTCTAATAGATGGATTCCATAGAAACAAGTCATATAATCCATAAAATAATCCAATGGCAAGACAAATCAATCCATTAACATAACCCACAAGCCGAGGAAAAACATCCGGAAATTTACCAGGATAATCCAAGTCAAATGCCTCAGTTACAGAATCGTAAAGTAAAGAGCTAACAGAACAGACCTTCATATCACAATCAGTATAATCAACAGGATAGCAGTTGGTATTGGAGAAAATGAAACTCATTGTAGGAACTAATGGCCAGTTGGTACAGAAGAGATGTTTATCAGTTGACTGCTAGTGGAAAGTATTCTATAACCCAAAGCTATTTGCCGCTACTGGGGGAGCATAATAGGATGGGCATTGCAAGCTTAGTGTGGACATCACTAGCTCAACCTAAACACAGGTTTATTGTCTTGCTTGCCATAAGAAATAGGCTGCTTACTAAGGAAAGAATGATTAAGCTAAAGATGGAAGTTTCTGATCCTAATTGCTGCCTATGTGACTTGCAAACTATGGAGACAAGTCATCATTTGTTTGTAGCATGCAAGACCTTTCAACAAAGGACTATTCAAGCTACTGATGTTGCTAGACAGATTAAGGAAGAGCTTGTACATAGAATAGAAATGTTAAATGCCTCTAAGAAGGCACACAGGAGTAGAGATTTTGTTACTAGTATCCTTTGCATTTAAGTCTTTGCTGTTTATTCTTTGTAACTAGATGATGATCAGAGGCTCTTCCTGCTTTAACTAGAAGATGGTTACAGAGGATGAGTGCTCACTAGGTGTATTCTTTGATTGTTAATGGTACTGTTTACATGTGTAGTCTTTGTTATTAGCGGACAATAAGATGGTTCTTCACAAATTCAGCGCTAGAGATTAATGAAAGCCAAGATTTTGAAACACACCTGAATTGCAATAGGGATTTCACTGGAAGTCTCAACAAGATTTGTTGGTTTGCTCCGGTTTGGGTGTTGACTGACGATTTCGTCTCTTTGGGTTTCCATTGGAGTTGCAGCAATTACAGACTCCGAAACTAATGTTTTTCTCTTTTCGTTCAGAAAAAGCTCACGGTTTGGGGAAATAGGGATTTTAAGATTTGGGGAAATATTATATACTCACTCCAAAAGTGCTACTTTTAGCTAGCTAGCATTTGACGTAGATTTTTAAATATTTTTGATAAGTTATTTTTAAATTAAGATTTGGATAAAGTTTTTGGTCGTAATTAAGGGTGTTTATGATTTGGGTAAATACTGACCCAAATTAAAAAATCAAACCAAATCAATTAAATAAATTGATTTTTATTTGATTTGATTTTACATTTTTTAAAATCGATAATATTTGGTTTGATTATGATTCTGTTCAACAAAATTAAAGAAATAATCGAACCGTAAATAATATATATATATATATATAATAAATTATTTTTATGAATAATTTTAGATATCTTATATATATTTTTATTAAAATTTATTAATAATTTAAATATCTTGTATTAGATGTATGCCATTACTGTTTTATAAAGTAATCTCAGGATTTATTTTTTCTTTTTGAGTGAATTATCATTTCGAACAACAAAATCAAGACAAAGGAATACTTATTAGGAATGGGGGGAGTATTAATTAGGAATCATTTCGTACAATGGATAAGAGATTACTAATTTCGAAATTAATTTTAGGATAAGCTTATCTCATATTTGGTTGAGATAAAATACGTGGGATAACTCATTCTGGGAGTTACTCATTTTACTTGCTCAGTATATTAAAAATAGTCTAATTTTATTTGTCCAATACTCCAATTTAAAAAAATTAAGAGGTAATTTATTATTTTGTGTTTATTTTACCATTGTTATTAAATATTGATGGTTTATAATTAATAGGGATAATATAGTAAAATTATGCTTTTATTTATTATTTCATAAAGGGTATGTCAAGTCAAACATAGACAAGTAAACATGAATGAAGGGAGTAGTTTTTAAAATGTGTTGCACATATATTCTATGTTAATCAGTAAAAACGTCTTAATATACTACTCCCCCGTCTCAAAATAATTGGCATATTCCATTTTTTGTGAGTCAATTTGACTAATTTTCAAATTTAAATTAGATTAGATTAACTCAATAGTTTAAAATTAAAATTAAGATATTCAAAAAATACATGAAAAGTACTATAAGTTGTAATTTTTCTTTTTTCTATATGATTAAACAAAACATCTTAAAATATTGATCAAAATTTATATCATTTTGACTTTATAAAAAGGAAACGTGCCAACTATTTTGAGACGGATGGAGTATAATTATGTCATCTAGCGTCCTTTCCTATTTAAAGGTTATTCAAAAATGATGTCAATTATTATAAATAATGCTTTCTCCGTCCCAAAATAAGGGACGTTTTACCTCATTTCATTTCTATTAAGAATTTTTTTTTTTACAAGGTATAGTTATCTAAGTTACTCATTTTTAGTTAAAAAGTTAATACTAAATTACTCGTATTTATTAGATATTTTTTGATAATTAAGCACTATTAAAAAGAATTAATTGCTCTTTAATATTTATTAGAATATAGCTGAAAATAATTACTATAATTTACTTGAATTTTTAAAGCGATAATTATTTTGGATAGTTCTTTTTTTTTATTAAAGCAATATTTATTTTGGACAGAAAGTAATATTTGTCAGTGATTTATTTTTGTGTTTAATGTTATTCATAATTGGAGACTTTTGGTTTTACAAGTTACGATTCATTGTATGAGTCGTACAATGAGACCACAAGTTGTACTATGACTTATGATAGGCTATCCAGAATTTTCCAATGTCACCAGTCACCATGACTCACTGTACGAGTCGTCGAATAAGGGTATGAGTCGTACATTGACTCATATTGATAAGGACCAAAGAGAAGAAATTTTTTCCTAGGGATCATGAGTCCAAACCACGACTCATGAATTGATATCACGAGTTGTGGAATGAGATCGTGGCCCAAGTCAGAACTTGGCTCCAGCAACCATGAGTCAAGGTACGACTCATGGAATCAAAGTAAGGGTTATACTATAGACCCAGGGTTCCTTAATCAGAATCTGTTCAAATTGGTCCTAGGAATCACGAGTCAAACCACGACTCGTGGACTCAGAGTACGAGTCATCGGTTAACTCGTGGAACACAGTTTTCAAAAATTAGTTACATTTTTAAAAACAACAACTCAGTCTTTTCCCATTCTTTTAAGGCTAATACTACGTTGTTTTGCTTTCTTTTGAAGGGGATTAAATGATAAACAGTCGACCTTCCCCTCAATAGCATCGATTAAACATCTAAGTCAGAAAACAAAAGCTCTCAAGCAGTAAAGACCAGTGTTTTAAAAGGTGGGGCGTGAGGCGGGGCATTTTACTTAGCACGGGACGAGACATAAGCCTTGAGACGCAAGCCCATGGATCTTTAAATTTTTTAATTTATAAAATAGTAAAATAGTGTTATAACGCAAAAATAATATACAATAAATTAATAGTTTAAAATAATTTAAAACATGATAAAAGAAACTCATAGAAAATAAAAATTCTAATACAATTTTACATGTATAAATAAATAAATACTATAATAGCTACTATGAGATGCAAATCAACTCTAACATCTTAACTGTTAAATAATAAAAGAATCACATTTTTTATAAAATATATTACTATCGTACTGTGCAATTTACATCCCTAAAAGAAAATAATCAATAAACTTTATTAGTACCCTCACAGTAATTTTGAGATAATAAAACACAATAATTTACTTTCAAATAGCGATTATTTTGAGATAAAACATTATAATTTTGAGACGTATGACAATAGCAGGAAGACCAATGACAAGTGAAGATGCAAAATTCGGCTAATTAAGTATTTTTTTAAAAAATATTAAATGATTTTTATCCTCACGGTGCTTTCAAATAGTAAATATGCAATACAATGACTTGTTATTTGAGTTATCAATCTTCTTATTTCTATAAATTGAAAAAACTATTAAGCATCATTTATTTATTAGAGAATTATAAGGGTCAACAATGTTAACTAAGGAATTCTACACATAATTTGCCTAAGATCTGTTAGGCGAGCCTCAAACATTGGACGTTAGGCATGCTTAGGGCGTACAGTCGGGCGCTTATGACGTAAGTCTCACAGGACTAAGCCCCACATCTATGCCTCGAGGCGTTTTGCCAGTACCCCGCCTCGGGACGAGCCTCAAAATTGCCTTTTAAAACACCGGTAAAGACTAGAATTCTTCTTCAAGTTCAAATTCTCCAAGCTTTACTACAAGATTCTCCATCAAACAGGTACATGAGGGTTCAATGAGGGCTTCCTTTCACCCTCATGCTCAAAACCTTAGTTTTAACATTATGGTTTTCATGATTTCTTGCTTAGGGTTTATACTCAAAGTTGTAAATTTTCCTGATTTCAGTTCTAGCATGTTTCTCATGGTTTTATATCTTATTAAATATAATTATGCATGAAAAACTTAACTGAATCATTCAAGAGCTCTCGACCTTGAAAATCATTAATAGATCTCCAAGAATCTTTATTTAGACTATATATTTTGACCTCAACATGATTCAATTGCCCCCTTCGATAAACATGGAAAATACCCACTACCTTTTAATCGTCTTGCAACTCATCATGTGCAAAATCAAATCTGAAACCAACACGTTCATCCAAATTGTAACAACAACTTGCATCATGTCTAAAATTAGACATTTTTTTATACTTTCTAAATTGACGGATTCCATAGAAACAAGTCACATAATCCATCAAATAGACGAATGACAAAACAAATCAATCCTTTCATAGAATCTATAAATCAAGGATATTATTTTGGACTTTTACCGGGATAATCCAAGTAAAATGCCTCCATTATAGGATGGTAAAGTAAATCCCTATGAGAATAATCCTTGAAACCTAGGCCAGATAGAGTAGCAACTCTAATCATAACTCCATAGTGGGTGTAGTTTTTATTTGAGTTGCAGTAATTATAACTCTTGGACTTGGAGACTACTAGGTTTAATGTTTTTCCCTTCTTGTTGTGAAAGTTCCAAGTTTGGGCAAATAACGATTTTAGCACTTATGATATTGCACAATTATGTTTATAGTCCATGTATCATATATATATGATCTTCTATCTATTCGATTGACCCTAAAGCTAGGAAGACTGCCCTACCTTCGACTGAGAGTGTCTTCGCCAGCCCAAGTTACGTCGGGCTCTTTCGATTCTGAAATTTTGTATATATCTTTTATTCTTACTTTGTTTTGAATGTAGACTCTATCATCACTTCTTTGATGTGATTCTACTTCATTCTACATCAATAAATATAGTCTAATAAGGATACGAATAGTCCATCATTCCATCAGCCCCTGTAGAAAAGCAAGCTTCTTCCCCTTACTTATTTTATTAGTAATGACTGCCCTGTAGTGCAACTTCTTTCTCCCTCTTTCGCATCAATTCTTTTTCTACAGGTCCCTTTTTCAAAAGATATAACGAATAAGCAAGTCAATCTTAGGTGCTTTGATTGGTTCGTTGAAGATGGATTCAATTCCCAACAGAAATATATATATATATATATATATATATATGCTAGTTCCACAAGCACGTGTATGTCTTGTCTGGAAATTCATATTATAGAAAAATAGTATCGATACTATTTAAGATAAGTACTGAATAACTAATTTTACGCGAAAGAATATTGTATATTCTTCTGCGAATAATGAATGTGGATGGTTATATCGTCACTTATTCGTCCAACCAATAAAGATAACAAAAAATAATTGTAGCTCGCCACACATGCGTTGCACGTGTATGTCGAGTCTGAAAATGCATATTATTGTAAAATAAAAGCGATATAACTTAAGCAAATATTTTGAATAACTAACTTAACATAAAAGAGTATAGTAACTCTTATTTATGTGAAGTTGTGAAATATAACAACAACATACCCAGTATATTCCCACCACGTGGGGTCTGGGGAGGGTAAGTGTACGCAGTCCATACCAGTATCTCATATGTGAGATAGAGAGACTATTTTCGAAAGACCCCCGGCTCAGGATACAACAGTCTAGAAAAGAAATAGTAAAGGGACAAGAAACGATATGTATAACCACACCCAATAATAACATAAACAGGACTCACCAAGTAATACAACAAATAATAACACACTTTGAAATAATACAAATACTCTAGCTACAAGCACCACTAACGAAAAAAAATTCTCCTATCTACTAACAATGACGCCCCCTTCCTATTATCCTTCTACCCTAATCCGCCTCCTCCACACTTTCCTATCTAGGGTCATGTCCTCGGTAAGCTGAAGCTGCTCCATATCATGTCTAATCACCTCCCTCCAATATTTCTTTGGTCTACCCCTTCCTCGCCTGAATCCATCCCTAGACAACATCTCACACCTCCGCTCTGGGGCATCCGTGCCCCTCCTCAACACATGCCCAAACCATCCCAACCTCACTTCCCGCATCTTGGCTTCCACCGACGCTACTCCCACTTTATCTCGAATAACCTCATTTCTAATCATATCTTTCCTCATACACCCACACATCCACCGTAGCATTCTCATCTCTACCACCTTCATCTTTTGGATATGGGCTTTCTTGACTGGCCAACACTCCGCCCCATATAACATAGCCGGTCTAATCATTACTCTGTAGAACTTGCCTTTGAGTTTAAGAGGCACCTTCTTATCACACAAGATTCCAGACGCGAGCCTAAATAGTAGGGAAATAATTGTAGCATAGTTTTGAATAATATTTTTACACAAAAAAAATATAGCAGAGTCTCCTGTGAAAATTGAATGTGGATGGTCATATCATATCTTATTCACCCGATGTCTATACCACGATGTCTTCGATGACACATAAAGTAGCTTACGCTAACAAACCTTTGAAATATTGTTTGAAATAATCAAGTATCTTATGTAGTATTTTATAAATGGGAAGCCTCAAAGTTAAGTCGAAAGGCGAAAATAACCATTAATAGTTGAGCGACAGATTTGCTCTTTAAGCAAGCATTTTTTTTATCAACTTTTCAGTGGGAAAAAGGTAAATATACATTGTATAAGAATTTTTTTTTTAAAAAAAACTGTAAGTGGAAAGCCTTACATATCACCACTAATGTTTGACAATGTAGATGTTGGTTGCTGTGTTTTAGGATTGCAGCTTAGTTTTTAGTTACTGCAGTGAGTTTGAATTTTGAAATATTTTTCTTTCCTGATTTCTAGGAATATGTTATTTTCTGTAAATCTTGTATTCACTCCGTTTAGAAGTGTGTTTTACTAAATTAACCTTATTAAAGATGTTTTGCAAATCCAAATTTGACTACTGCTAGTTATTAAATGAAACGGAGGGTATACATATTTTTAGGAATTATGTTTTCTGGACCTCCATTGAATCTCGAGTGTATGTCATTGTACTGTATTATTATGATCATGTTATAAGTCACACCATTGTTTACATGAGTCCATGTGTAATAACAAAAAAATAGAAAGGTCTCTCTCAAACACTCCTAGCACCAAAAATCCACATCCTTTAAAACAACAGGGCCTGCCCGTTTCTCATCAGCCAAATAAATGATGTTTCATTACTTGTTAAGCCAATGAAGTTTCCCTTTGACAAACTTAGCAGAATCATCCAGGAGCTCTCTACATTGAAAATCATCAATACGTCTCCAAAGAATCACTCTTTAGAATATACTATACCTTACACCATTAAATGCTCCAAAGAGAAGAACCGAAAAGATAAGTCCCTGCAAAATTAGGTCCAACATTCTGGAGAAATCTTAAAATAAAAAAAAAGGGATTCAAGATTTGTCAGTGAGGACGTCATATGCATGTGTACACGTATGTGTGATCCGAGCTGAAGATAAAGAATGCAGCTGCACGTAACAAGAGGCTTTTGGTTCGAGCCCTAGGAATAGGAAATTTCTTCATAGAGAGTTATTTACCCCCCCCTTAATAGGGCCTAGCCGATGCGAAACAAGATTAGTTGACCGGAGCTTTGAATACCAGATGATTAAACCAAAAAAGTGTTGGGTTCGAAATTGAGAGGGCGTCATGCGGAAGCTTATAGTTTGCAAACCATAAAGACGATAATTCGGATGACAAATAAAAACATACTAACATATTATTGATAGGGTTTGGCCAATTGGCCTAGACATGAAAACCTAATATTGAAAAAGCATAAAAACCTATTGGGAGAAAATCTCCCCCTAAACAAGACTCTTTTAAAGACTACATTGTGGATGCTATTGTGTTATTCTTTGAGAAGAGGGGTCTTCTATTTAAATTTATAGAGGTACAAAACCTTTCCTAGAAGAAATAGGTTAGTCAAATATGGAAGAGTTTTATATTTCTTTTTAGGAAAAGTAAAAGTAATTATGGTATTACTTTTATTTTCCCTCATTAGAAAATTAATACTCAATTTTGGTAAGAAAATCAGGGCAAAAACCCTAACAAATCTCCCCTTTTTGGCTGGATTTTCTTAGCAAAACTTGATCCTCCTTCTTCACTTGCATATATGATCTTTGTTCTTCACATAATCTTCATCACTGCTGCTTGGCATGCTTAAAAATGGAGCTTTTGGGGTTAAAAATATATGAGCCCTTTCGGGTTAAAAATATTGGAGCCCTTTGTAGGGTTAAAAGTGAGCTTTTATTTTCAAATATGTAACAGCAGGATTGTTGAAAATATGATTGACAAATATCTCCATATGTAGTTTTTTTGGACAAAAATCTTCATTATCATCAAATTGGTTGCAGCTTGATTTGAAACCGCTTTGAACCTGTTTTTAATCTCGTTTCACCAAACCATTGGACCTTTGAACCGTAGGCTCTGATACCACTTGTTGGGTTCGAAATTGAGAGGGCGTCATGCGGAAGCTTATAGTTTGCAAACCATAAAGACGATAATTCGGATGACAAATAAAAACATACTAACATATTATTGATAGGGTTTGGCCAATTGGCCTAGACATGAAAACCTAATATTGAAAAAGCATAAAAACCTATTGGGAGAAAATCTCCCCCTAAACAAGACTCTTTTAAAGACTACATTGTGGATGCTATTGTGTTATTCTTTGAGAAGAGGGGTCTTCTATTTAAATTTATAGAGGTACAAAACCTTTCCTAGAAGAAATAGGTTAGTCAAATATGGAAGAGTTTTATATTTCTTTTTAGGAAAAGTAAAAGTAATTATGGTATTACTTTTATTTTCCCTCATTAGAAAATTAATACTCAATTTTGGTAAGAAAATCAGGGCAAAAACCCTAACAAAAAGGGATAATGGACTGCCCGGAAAATGGGCTTTAATCCATCACAATACAATTTGAGGGTCTATTTAGAACTAAAAAAGATTTAGCAATAGCCGGAAACAATTCTAGTTCAAAATAACAAAGATAGCAAAATTCTGCTTTATAAATTTACTTTGGAACAAACAGGGCCTCTATAAAAAGATCTCCTTATCTCCTATATCCCATAGTTTTTTGATACCCCGACCCCACTCACATGAACATAGCAGCAAATTAGCTTTGCTAAAATGCTTTCACCTTGCAATGCATACTTGCTTTCATCAGTATTAAAAGTGATACAAGACTCGGACTTTCTTAGATCAAACAAGTAAAGAATAGGAAGATGGTTTCAAAGAAAAAGAACAAAATTAGCTATTAGAAAGGAAAACACCAAATTGTCCAGAAGAAAATAAGCAATCAACTATTAACAGCAACACGAAAACCAAACTAGATACCATTTGAGATCTTAAACTTCGTTAAATAATTCCTCGGTTTCCTCCTAAATGCCTATTATGTTTTCACCTAAGAAGAATAGTTAAAGAAACACACTGGATCAAAATAAAAGCAACCATAAGAGCTACATCTAGGCGTCATTGGTGCATTCACTACCACGATTTCCATGTCTGTGGCTCGCTCTATTCATACTCTATCTAAAGGCACAGCATCCCAATAAAAAATAGCTAAAAAGGAACAACAATGCAAAGTACCATTGAGTTTAAAGTTCAACTCACCAAGTAATACAACCAAAATAACTGTTCTTGCAAAAGATTATCGTTTCTTGAAACTAGTGAAGAAAAGGAAAATGACTAACAAGATCCCCACGCAAAATGAAACAGAGTCTGACAGCACTTATAAAAATACATCGAGTGCAACTCTTACAGGTTATTAGTCACACAATTGTCTTCATCTGAGTTATTTCGGCCTCTGTTGTTGTGGCACTCATGGTCCCTTCTATGAAAAGGGACAAATTAAGCTCTTAACATAGATTTCTCCCTCAAGACATGGAGCAAAATTAGTAACATTTAGATATCTGATTGAGTCATCCTTTGGATTGTATTTCATGAAGTGTAACCCAAACTGAAGCAAAAGTTCGCCTTTATTCGACATTAAAATGGTTGGATAAAATGTATGTCCCATTGAATAAAACATATGTCCCATAGAATTTTCAGGAGGCTTGATGGTAAACATCTTTGTCCAAGATTCTTTTACCCCATACTCCTTCATAACCCAGACATCTAGATGAGTCCATGTGTCATTACAAAACACAGATAGATCACTCTCAAACCCTCCTAGCTTCAAAAATCCATATCCTTTAAAATAGCATGGCTGCTCTACCTCTGCCCATTTCTCATCAGTCAGATCAATAGAAATGATGTTCTGTTGCTTGTCAAGCCAATGAAGTTTCCCATTCACAAACTTACCAGAATCATCCAAGAGCTCTTTACCTTGAAAATCATCAATACGTCTCCAAGAATCTATCTTTAGACTATATATTTTGAC
The DNA here is from genome assembly GCA_031232105.1 of Capsicum rhomboideum. Taxonomy (NCBI): domain Eukaryota; kingdom Viridiplantae; phylum Streptophyta; class Magnoliopsida; order Solanales; family Solanaceae; genus Capsicum; species Capsicum rhomboideum. Next base: position 9,230,118 of record CP124711.1, read on the forward strand.
CACAACACCATTCAGGTTTCCCCTTTAGTGAAAAGGAAAAATACCCACTACCTTGTAATCATCTTGCAACTCATCATATGCAGAACCAAATTTGAAATCAACACGTTCATCCAAAGTTACATCAAATCTTAAATTAGGCAATTTCTTATACTTTCTAATTGATGGATTCCATATAAACAAGTCATATAATCCAAAAAATAGACGGATGGCAAGACAAATCAATCCATTGACAGATCCCACAAACCAAAGATTATCATAGGGCTTTCTATGAGGATAATCCAAGTCAAATGCCTCCGTTACAGGGTGGTAAAGTAAATCTCTAAGAGAACAATACTTGACACTGTGGCCAGATACAGTAGCAACCTTAAGTATAACTCCATGGTGAGTTTAGTCCTTGTTACTAGCGGATAATAAGAGATGGGCCTTCATAAATTCAGGGCTAGAGATTAATGAAAGCCAAGATTTCGATACAGACCTGAATTGCAATAGGGATTTCACTGGAAGCTTTAACAAGATTTCTGAGATGAGTTCTGCAGGAAGGTTAGGCATTGGCAAGACTAAATCTTGGCTTGAAATGGACGAAAAGTGAGCAGGATTTGTGGGTTTGCTCCTTTTCCGGTGTCGAGGGACGACTTCACCTCCTTCGGATTCCATTTGTGCTGCAACAATTATAACTCTTGGAGCTAGAGACTACTAGGTTGAATGTTTTTCTCTTCTTGGTGTGAAAGCTCCAAGTTTAGGGAAATAATGATTTAGCACTTACTGCATATCGATCGCTTGAAAAAATCTTTCGTTATCGGCATAAGCCTTCTCGGATCGAGCTTTCTCTGAACTCTTCTGACCCCGCAGACCTTCTCGGCCGACCTCTTTCTGATCAATAGCAATTGCACAATTGTGTTTATGGACCCTGTATTATATATTTGTATCTATATCATATCATCATCATATCATATATCATCGTATCATGTCATTATATACTATATATATTATTCTACAAGTGGAAAGCCTCAAAAAGTTGAACGATATTTTCGCCCTTCAAAGAAGCATTTATTTCATCAATTTTTTCGTGCAAAAAATAAATGCACATTGTATAAAGATAAAACAAAAATAAAACAAATTTAGTAAAGATTAAAAAGAATCGGAAGACAAAGGAACTTGAGCCGTTCAGATGACCACAAATGGGAAACTTGTATTTAATAAGATCATTGTTTAATAAGGGACTTTAGTTTTCTTATTAAATGTATATCAAAGCTTGATATAGTTGAACACCCAATTACTCCCTTAAGAAGTCAAAAGATATAGTGATTTTACATGCCTTTTTAACATTTTCAAAATAAAATTGTTATTAATACAATAAATGAATCATTTTAGCCTTTCAAAAGAGTCATAGAAACCCACTTAAATTGCTAATCTATCTCTGAATATTATCAGAGATAGATTAAAATGTAGAAGAATTTCCAGAAAAAGATCAAACGATAGATAGAGTCAATTTAGAACTAAAAAGGATTTTGCTATAATGGAAACAATTCTTGTTCAAAATAACAAAGATGACAAAAGTTTGCACTATTAATCTACTTTAAAATAGACAATGTTTTCTTAAACAAAGCTCTCCTATATACCAATGTTACTTTGGTATCCCAACGCATCTCTCATCATAGTAGCGATATTAGCTTCCTAAAATGCTTTCACCTTCTAATGGATACTTGCTTTCATCAATGTTACTGCTAAAGTGAAAATCGATTCAGCTTTTGTAATATCAAATAAGCAGAAGAATAAGAAGATAGTTTTGAAGTGAAAAATACAGAGTTAGCTATCAGCAACAAGGAAAACACCAAACAGTCCAGACGAAAATAAGCAGCCAGCTATTAGCAGCAAGGGAAACACCAAAACTAGATACTATCTTTTGAGCTTAAACTTTGTTAAATAATTCCTTTTGAGCTATTCAGCTTTCACCTATAGAAAAATACCTGCAACACTTTCCATGTCTCTCGTACTATCTATTCTTAGTCTTATCTATACGCACAACATCCCCTTTAAAAACAGCTCAAGAAGAGAAACAATGCCCACTACCATTGAGTTTAAAGTTCAACACACCTGGACCCGGTAATACAACCAAAATAATTGCTTGTGCAAAAGATTATCGTTTCTTGAAAAGGAAAATGATTAACAGCACATATGAAAAATACAAGAGTCACTCATACAGGTTTTTAGTCACACAATTGTCTTCATCTGAGTTATTTCAGCCTCCGTTGTTGTGGCATTTGTGGTCCGTGAAAAGGGACAAATTAGGCTCTTAACATAAATTTCTGCCTTAAAACATGGACCAAAGTTAGTAACATCTAGATATCTGATAGAACCATCCTTTGGATTGTATATCGCGAAGTGTGATCCAAACTGAAGCAAAATTTCACCTTCAATTGACATAAAAATGGTTGGATAAAGTATATATCCTCTAGAACTTTTAGGAAACTTGATGGTAAATATGTTTGTCCAAGATTCTTTAACCCCATATTCCTTCATAACCCAGATATCTGCATGAGTCCATCTGAAACAAGACACAGAAAGATCACTCCCAAACACTCCTAGCTTCAAAAATTCACATCCTTTACCTTGTTTAAAATAGGAGGACGGCTCTACCTCTGCGCATATCTCATCAGCCAGATCAATAGATATGATGTTCCAATGCTTGTCAAGCCAATGAAGTTTCCCATTGACAAACTTAGCACAACCATCCCAGAGCTCTCGACCTTGAAAATCATCAATATGTCTCCAAGAATCACTCTTTAGACTAAACATTTTGACCTCAACACGACTAGAACGTCCACTTCTGTAACTAGAGAAAATACCCACTACCTTGTAATCATCTTGCAACTCATCATATGCAAAACCAAATTTGAAATCAACACGTTCATCCAAAGTTACATCAAAACTTAAATTAGGCAATTTCTTATACTTTCTAATTGATGGATTCCATATAAACAAGTCATAATATCCGGTCAATAGACTGATGGCAAGACAAATCAATCCATTGACAGAACCGACAAACCAAGGATAACCTTCTGGATTTTTACCAGGATAATCCAAGTCGGATGCCTCAGTCACAGAATCGTAAAGTAAAGCACTAAGAGTACAGTCCTTGACATGGCAGTTAGCACTAGCAACCTTAAACATAACTCCATGGTGGGTGTAGTCCTTGTTACTAGCGGATAATAAGAGATGGTTCTTCACAAATTGAGGACTAGATATTAACAAAAGCCAAGATTTCGAAACAGACCTGAATTGCAATAGAGATTTCACCGGAAGCTTTAATAAGATTTCTGTGATTAGTTCTTCATGAAGGTTAGGCACCGCCATGACTGAAGGTTAGGTTTGATGTTGTGAAAGCTCCAAGAAGGTCGGAAACACAAACAACTGCTGCAGAATTATTATGAACGATATAATTCACCATTGTATTAATATAAATATCATTATATCCTTATCACTTATCCTATAATCAAAATTAACCCATATTTTCAAATCTTATTCTATTTTTGAGAAAAGAAAAAGAAAAAAAAAACAAACTATTTTGCCTATTTTCTATAAAACTTGAAATTCTAAAGGGAAAAATAATAATTTCTTAATTTGTGGTTATCATTTTCATTTTTGAGGCTTAAAAATTTGTTGATTGATATTTATGTTTATCATTAGGAGAGGTAGAGGTAGGACAAAAATATTGGAGAGAGGTGATTAGACAGAACACAATGTTATCTTCAATTACCAAGGAATAACCTTTGAACTATCTAGATGCAATGTATTATGTTGAATTTGTATTTCTTGAAACAAAAATTGATAAACAACTGTATCTGTTTCAAGGAAATTGTCCTATCATTGTTCCGCAATAGTAGTACTAATTTTTTTTGTTTGCTTAAATTTACAATATTTCTACTGAATTGCTATTGATGAATTCCTATCCATTTTAAACTTTAAAAGAACATAGAATGCTTGGCTAGGTAGAGATGCTTACAGGAAATTAGAAAGGGATTTTACTATTCAACTCTAATGTCTTGGAGGACATGCTTGAATTGTTGTTGCAACTTGGTGTCAGCTACTGCTTTTCTGTTAAAATCTCCTTAAACCTCTGTATTTGAATGGCATTTCAAGGCCACATTTTGTTTCAATTGTATTATTTCTCACGTAGCTGGTCCGACATTCTGGCGGAATCTTAAAATCGAAAAAAGGATTCAAGATTTGTCAGTGAGTGCATCATATATGCATGTGTGTAATCCAAACTGAAAATAATGAATGCAACTGCACTTAACCAGGGGCTTCCCATTCGAGCTATGGAAATGAAAAACTTCTTGGTAGGAAGCTGTTACCCCTTTAGTAGGATGCATCCAATGTGGATCTAGATTAGTCGAGCCAGACTTCACATAATTATATGATTGAACCAAAAAGAGATACTGGACAACAAAATAGATTCATGTTATCGTTGTCTGCGCTTCATCTCCTTCACATGTTCTTGACATTATTTTTCCACAAGGACTAGCTATTTGTAATGATCCTCCAGGTCATTTTTTCGATTTCCGATTCAAAACCCCTTTTTCCACCATTGTTGGAGCGTTGGGATGTGTGGGGAATCATTCTTGAGACCACGGTAAGTTGTTTTAACGTCCCTTGATCATTCCCATTATTTTTCCTCATAGAATTCCGCTCTTTTCCTTGTTAATTCTTAGAATTTAGGTCTTGAAAATCTATAACTTTGGGGGCTGATTTGGGCCTCGATTTGTGTCCCATTTGTGCTCAACATTTGAGCACACACTTTTTGTCCTTCAAGGGACCTCGTGACGGATTCAACTTTGGGATTTCGTTAGTGGGCCCCACAGGCCTATTATTGACCCAATTTTTGGCCCGGAGTTTTATATTACAATATGGGTATCGTTTTACTCATAATGACGTGTAGGTTATTATTTTGATAGTGTGGCATCGATTCGGGATCGTGGAACAAGGTCGAGCAATTTGCGGATACTTCAAGAATTGCGGTTCGGCATCGAGGTAGGCTTCAGTCTACTTTTCTCTATGAGATTATGTATAGTATGGAATGCGTGCTAGGTAAAGAATACGTGATATGATCATGGCTAGAATAGTATGACTTAGCTTATGTTATAGAATTTGGGGTAGAAGATGTGACCCGAGCCCTAGTATAAATACTGGATATGTCCATAGAGCCCATGTTAACCACAGTTGGTGATTAAGGATCCTTTGGTATGAGTTTTACAATTTGACTTAGCGATTCGGGAGTTTTTTCCCCGATTAGATCCTTGTGGTGGCTTTATGCCCTTGATTATTATGGTTGCCCGGGTCATGAGACCTTACTATATTGGTTACATGCTATTGGGCCCGAGACCATGATTATGAGGCTAGTTGGACTTTGGAGAGTATTCTTCCCTTAGCAAGGAAAAGATTTTCAGTTATAGACGCTTAGGCGCTTATGGTTATGTTGACTAGATACTGGTAATGACATGCATAATATCTGGTGCATTCATGCTCATTTAGTGATACGATTCTAACCAAAATCTTGATTTTCCTACTGTTTTCAAAAAGGGGATTTATTCCCACTTTTCACTTTTAAAAGGGTTATTTTATAACGGGAATCGTACCACCTTATTTTACTGGATAATGAGATTTTGGAATTGAAAATGATGTTTTAGAACTCCGACCGAGGATGATTCCGGTCCATTATTTATCCACTTATCTTGCCACTACTTTTTACTTCGGTCGAGGGATATTCCGACCCTTTGTACATGATTTGGTCCCGAGCATGATCTCGGGCAATGGACTTACGAATTTATATCCTTTTAGACACGGTTCGAGTCCGTGCACTGATTATATATATATATATATATATATACCTCCGGTACTAGACAAAGTGGATGGATTGATGGTTATTGGAAGTCCTGGATCGGGACCAGGCAGTGTATATGGATTTTCTTGAGTCCCCTAGGGGCCCCTTCGTCCGAGAGCCGTTGAGCCAGAGAAGCTTGGTCGCCGTAGGTCCTGCCTTTGCGAGCTAGGTGAGCTGGAGGAGGTACATACACTTGGTACGGTATGGAATGAGATTGTGGAACCGGTTCGAGTCCGGTGCCCCCAGTATGCCTTGAGATTGTGGAATCGGTTCGAGTCCGGTGCCCCCAGTATGCCTTGAGATTGTGGAATCAGTTCGAGTCCGGTGCCCTCTACATGGTTATGGCTTTTCGGTTTATGTTGTATTCATCCATTCATATGCATTGCCTATCACCAGTATAGTTGTTTGGCGCATGTATCTATCGGTCGTATGGGAGGCTGTATAGGTACGGGTTATGGTTGCTGTTTGCTGAGTGTTTCTGTGAACCTTCCGGGCTTATGGTGGCTCGGCTAGGTACTTGTTTGCCCGGACTAGCCGGTTACTTTATTATGGTTTATTATGGTTAGTTTGTGGTAGGTTGGTTGTGGACTGGTACCTGAGATTAGAGGTACGTTTCTGATTCCTTTATCCTTTCGGTAGATTATATTAAGGTCGGTTTATCCCAGGATTTGTCGCCCTTTGGGTATAGGCTTGATGAGGCTAGGGTTGGCTCCTTTACTTAGCTATAGACCTTGAGATGTTAGGTTGACTCCCTCAGGTAGTTACTCTTGAGTTAGCCCTATATGTCCACTTATATGTATGGTATCACCGTATATCCCTCTCTTTCCTTATATAGTTACATTGTATATGTACCTTTTGGCCTTGTACTACTATTATATATCCTTTTTTCACTCTTCATTTGTATATTGGCCAGGGATATACGGTATTGTACTTTAGTTCCTGAATGATGTCAGGATAGGATAGTTATCCCTATTGCTCCATTAGCATGATTATGCCTAGTTTTGTGGATAGTTGTTTGTAGTCACTTTCATGCCTTCATATTATTTATGCTTACATTATTTCTGGAGCTCAGTCGGTCGTTGCCTACTGAGTACCACGTGTTTGGTACTCATACTACGCTGCTGCAGCCTGCAGGTTATAGTACGAGTTATCACCGTTGATGTGTGTATATCATGCGGAGCAGCTATGGATCGGAGATTTGGGGTGAACTCCCGACGTTTTGGAGTATCCCTACTCTCCCTCTTATTGTTAGACTGTTCTCTATGTGTGTCAGAGACGGCTTGTATACATATATTTTCCCTATATTTCACTCGTACTCCTGATGTATTAGAAGCTCTTGTACTGGCTCTACCAGGTTTTGAGATTATATTAGCCTTGTTATTATATTTATTCCGTTGTTTCCCTTTATTCCTTTTGGGTAGTCCGTTACTAGCTGTTCCGGTCTACGGATTGGCTTACCTACTGGTGGGTTATAGTAGGTGCCATCATGATCTGAGAAACTGGGTCGTGACTAGTTGGTATCAGAGCCTAGGTTTACCGGTGTTGTTGGTACAAGAGCTAAGTGTTTAGTAGAGTCCTGCGGATCGGTGCGGAGGCGTCTGTGTCCTATCTTTGGGAGGCTACAGGGCATTCTTAGGAAATTCTATTCTTGACTCCTTTGTCATGTTTCCGTACTTCTATGAATCTCTGAGTACTTCCTTTGACTCCATTCTCTATCGAAGAGATAGCACGAGGTCATCGAGAGATACGGACGGTATTTCGGCGCGTGTTACCAGAATTTATTCTCAGTATTGGGCTAGAGAGTTAGAGATTGACATCAAAGATCTCCAGAGTCAACCAGAGGGTCTGGGGTCTACACAGGTTTTGACAGAGTTTGTGACTGCCTCAGCTTTTCAGGATTCGGTGTTATGGGTTCCGAGTCTATTTTTGGATACCTCTCAGCTAGAGGTAATGTCGGGTCCATCGAGTAGTTCTCAGACCAGAGTTGGATTTGTTGGTATTCAGCAGGGTTCTCTGTCGATTTCAGAGTATGAAATTGGGTTTCTCGAGTGGACTAGACATACTCCTATGTGATTTCCCACTGAGCATGAGATAGTTCAGGAATTTATCAGAGGGTTGACTTTAGCACTCCATTGGGCATCGAAGCATTTGCTAATAGCTGGGTCTTCTTTCTCTGAGGTTGTTGATCATGTGAGGGCTACAAAGAGGGCTTGCTTTAGGGAATAGAGAAATGGCAGCAAGAGGCCATGTCAGTAGTTCAGTGTTAGGGGTATTCCGTTTGGAGGTCAAAATCTTCCCAGCAGAGGTCAGTATCATTTGCAGCCTATTAGTCCCGAACAGGTTGCACCTTAGCTTATGGATAACTCTCAGGTTGATCACGATGGTATCAGTGGATAGAATTCTGGTCAGACATCACGGAGTATTCAGTCTAGGTCTTTAAGTAGTGGCGGTAGTTCTGGGTTACCAGGTTCAATGCCTCAAAGTATTCCAGGGGCATGTTTCGATTATGGTAAGTGTGGTCGTTGGTATAAAGATTGCCCCAGGCACGTGTTGGACAGCCAGTTGGGGTTAGCTTATGTTATCTACTAGGTTAGGACTTCAGGGGTTTGTTGTGACTACAGATAGACCGGTCACTGGTCCAGAAAGTGTCTCCGGCGTGGGATCATTAGTCATTCAAATCATCCAGATCAGTCTCACAGTATGTTGGCACCTTCAGTTAAAGGTAGTGCACCTAGTGCCTCAGCTGATCATTCAGATGCTCAGTTCGAGTTCAGACATGCTCAGATTCGTACTCCTTCGGGCACACCAGAGTTATGATTTTAGATTTTCACCGTGATAGATGCGCCTTTGATTCTCTGCCTTTAGTTACTACTTGAGTTGTGTTAGGGTTTTCATACCCATCGATGATTATATGCCATGGTATTTCCATAGTGATTGATGTATGCCTTTGTGCAGGTTTAGGCATATATGACTACCCCCGTAGATGAATCTTTAGTAGTGGATCGAGTGGATCAGTATTGTGTTTTCCTAGGGGTGTAGCTTTTGGGTTAAAGTCCCATTTTTCCTTTGATATATTGGCTTTATTGTGACCCTAGAGCGGTACTTCTGTTGATTTTCATTTTTGTACCACCTGCACCGTATTTTAAGGTCACTATAGTAGTTATTACTACTGTTATTGCTGGGCATTGACTGATTGTCATTTGGTAGATGGCTAGACTAGCGTTATCTAGTTAGCGTTTTCCCTTTCCTTGCGATTCTTAGTTCCTTGGCATAGTTGGCTACCTCGGTTGGTTAGCCTTCCCTTTCTGCTAACAGGATCAGTTGTAGAGTAGATTGTGAGAATGAAGGTAAGCTTGACCTTCTAGGGCTTTGTTATGACTATAACATTGATAGTCTTCTTCCATAGCCCGTTTCTTTGGTGATGCATTTTGGGAGTTGTCCTTCAAATTTGGATAGGTCATCACCCGGTAATGGTCTTGATCTTGATGTTGATTTTGAGTTGGGGTTGGTGATTCGATTCTACCACCCATTTCTGAGATTTAGAGGTCTGAGACTTATTTTCTAAATTGTGGATTCATCTCCCGGTGAGCATGTTGATCTTGGTTTTGATGTGGAGTTGGATACTCCGTTCTTCCTATGCTATGGTTTATGGTTCAACCGAGTTAAAGTTGATATAATTGGGAGAATTCATAGAATTCTCATTTCGGCACTTGTTTGCCCTTGTATGACTTCACAGAGTGCTTCTGCTTGATAATATGCGTCTATGGGTATTTGTTGCCGTGGATGGAGCATTGGTTTGACCAAATTCATCCTGAAGTTGTATTCCTCTGAGTTGGGAAGATGGGAAAATTTGGAAGTTCCCATTTCGACCTTTGTTTGGCCTGATATGACTTCGGGGGATGCTTCTACTCAATGGTATGTTCTTGGTTACCAAAGCGGGCATCTTGGGGAGTGAGTACTTGTTGCCGTAGATTGGCTATTGGATTGGCCATATGACTGTTGAGTCGTACTTTGTGGTTTGCTCGAGTCCTGGTTATCACTAGTACTACTTGCAGTCTTGGCAAACTTTTAGTTATGCCTTGTTGCATTATGCCCTTCCGCAGTTGTGGAGTTGATTGCTTGCATCTTCAGCCGGTGGTTTCCATTCGTTAAGATTATGCTCTTTGAGATATTTTAGCTCGACCCTCACAGAGATTGTTGGGCATGTGCTTGATCTTTTAATAGCGGAGATTGTTGGGGAAATTAGCCTTTGTAAGGACTTGTTGGCTCCAGTTTTAGATTTTGAAGCCTTCAGATGATGGCTTGGGAGTTATGATAGATTTCGGTTTGTGGATGCCTACTCGTCAACTAGATCAGTTTGAATAGTTGAGAATGAGTAGTCTAGCTTCAGTGTTGGAATTTTAACATGGGTTTGCATAACTTTGTTGCATCCCTGTTTCCAGATTCGCCTCGATTGGGCATTAATTTTTAGGCTGGCTAAGCCTACTCTTTGCATACCAGTTCAGTTTCCTCCAGTTGGGATAGACCGTACTGGATAGATGGTCAGAAGACGGTCCATCGATATAGGGTATTGGTTTTTACTGTTTTTGACCTTGGTTCTCAGTTTTGGTTAGAATTATGAATTTTCTTCTCAGTAGGAGAAATACACTTAAGTTGGACTTAGCATGGCTTCATCCCCGATTGGTGGAACGTCTTGAAATGGATCATTCAGTTTCATGGGATTGGTACTTCGGACTCTAGATTTTCAGTTTAGAGAGTCGTCCAGACCAGCTGTAGCTTTGGCTTAAGAGTGCAGACTTGGGTCACCTTTTTTGTATGTCCTGGTAGCACCTTATGGGCTTATTTCTTGCGCCTGCCATTATGGATTTTTCGTAAGTCAACTTCATCCTTTTGAGGTTAGTGTGTTGTGAATGCGCGGACAGGACTCAGATGATATCTTGTATGGTTCGGAGTAGGTAGTAGGTTTGGAAAGGCAAAAGAAGGTTAAGTTTGGATGTTGGAGTTGTAGCATGATTCTGACCTTGGATTGCGTTTAGCCTGTCTGAGTTTCCGCCTAGTTAGGTTTGTATTGGTGTGCTGTCAACATGTTGTGGTCTAGATATGCATGCATAAGTCATTCTTGATTCATTTGGAAGCCAGCTGATTGTTGAGGTTGAGTTTTGGTTATTTGAAAGGTGAAGTAAGGAAGTTGGTTGAAAAAGGGATACCTGTGGCAAAATCCCTTGGAAGAGTTGTCTTTTCTTTGAGGTTGTCTGGGGAGTCATGTTTGGAGAATACGGGCCCAGTACCTCATCCTTTCGAGCTTTCGGCCTCTTTCCATCCATTGACTTTCACGGACGAAAATCCTTTTAGTAGTGGATATTGTAATGACCCACCAGGTCATTTTCTCGATTTTCGATTCAAAACCCCTTTTTCCACCATTGTTGGAGCTTGGAGCATTGGGATGTGTGGGGAATCATTCTTGAGACTAAGGTAAGTTGTTTTAACGTCCCTTGATCATTTCCATTATTTTTCCTCATAGAATTCCGCTCTTTTCCTTGTTAATTCTTAGAATTTAGGCCTAGGAAATCCATAAATTTGGGGGCTGATTTGGTCCTCGATTTGTGTCCCATTTGTGCTCAACATTTGAGCACACACTTCTTGTCCTTCAAGGGACCTCATGACTGATTCAACTTTGGGATTTCGTTAGCGGGCCCCACGGGCCCATTATTGACCCGATTTTGGCCCAGAGTTTTATATTACAATATGGGTATCATTTTACTCATAAGGATGTGTAGGTTACTATTTTGATAGTGTGACATCGATTCGGGATCGTGGAACAAGGTCGAGTAATTTACGGACACTTCAAGAATTGCGGTTCGGCATCGAGGTAGGCTTCAGTCTACTTTTCTCTATGAGATTATGTATAGTATGGAATGTGTGCTAGGTAAAGAATACGTGATATGATCATGGCTAGAATAGTATGACTTAGCTTATGTTATGGAATTTGGGGTAGAAGATGTGACCCGAGCCCTAGTATAAATACTGGATATGTCCATAGAGCCCATGTTAACCACAGTTGGTGATTAAGGATCCTTTGGTATGAGTTTTACAATTTGACTTAGCGATTCGGGAGGTTTTTCCCTGATTAGATCCTTGTGGTGGCTTTATGCCCTTGATTATTATGGTTGCCCGGGTCATGAGACCTTACTATATTGGTTACATGCTATTGGGCCCGAGACCATGATTATGAGGCTAGTTGGACTTTGGAGAGTATTCTTCCCTTAACGAGGAAAAGATTTTCAGTTATAGACGCTTAGGTGCTTATGGTTATGTTGACTGGATACTGGTGATGACATGCATAATATCTGGTGCATTCATGCTCATTTAGTGATACGATTCTAACCAAAACCTTGATTTTCCTACTGTTTTCAAAAAGGGGATTTATTCCCACTTTTCACTTTTAAAAGGGTTATTTTATAACGGGAATCGTACCACCTTATTTTACTGGATAATGAGATTTTGGAATTGAAAATGATGTTTTAGAACTCCGATCGAGGATGATTCCGGTCCATTATTTATCCACTTATCTTGCCACTACTTTTTACTTCGGTCGAGGGATATTCCGACCCTTTGTACATGATTTGGTCCCGAGCATGATCTCGGGCAATGGACTTAAGAATTTATATCCTTTTAGGCACTGTTCGAGTCCGTGCACTGATTTTATATATATATATATATATATATATATATATATATATATATATATATATATATATATATATATATCCCTCCGGTACTGGACGAAGTGGATGGATCGTGATGGTTATTGGAAGTCCTGGATCGGGACCAGACAGTGTATATGGATTTTTTCGAGTCCCCTAGGGGCCCCTTCGTCCGAGAGCCATTGAGCCGGAGAAGCTTGGTCATCGTAGGTCCCGCCTTTGCAAGCTAGGTGAGCTGGAGGAGGTATATACACTTGGTACGGTATGGATTGAGATTGTGGAACCGGTTCGAGTCTGGTGCCCCCAGTATGCCTTGAGATTGTGGAATCGGTTCGAGTCCAGTGCCCCCTACATGGTTATGGCTTTTCGGTTTATGTTGCATTCATCCATTCATATGCATTGCCTATCACCAGTATAGTTGTTTGGCGCATGTATCTATCGGTCGTATGGGAGGCTGTATAGGTACGGGTTATGGTTGCTGTTTGCTGAGTGTTTCTGTGAACCTTCCGGGCTTATGGTGGCTCGGCTAGGTACTTGTTTGCCCGGACTAGCCGGTTACTTTATTATGGTTAGTTCGTGGCAGGTTGATTGTGGACTGGACCTGAGATTAGAGGTACATTTCTGATTCCTTTATCCTTTCGGTAGATTATATTATGGTTGGTTTATCCCAGGATTTGTCGCCCTTTGAGTATAAGCTTGATGAGGCTGGGGTTGGCTCCTTTACTTGGCTATAGACCTTGAGATGTTAGGTTGACTCCCTTAGGTAGTTACCCTTGAGTTAGCCCTATATGTCTACTTATATGTATGGTATCACCGTATATCCCTCTCTTTCCTTATATAGTTACATTGTATATGCACCCTTTGGCCTTGTACTACTATTATATATCCTTCTTTCACTCTTCATTTGTATATTGGCCAGGGATATACGGTATTGCACTTTAGTTCCTGAATGATGTCAGGATAGGATAGTTATCCCTATTGCTCCATTAGCATGATTATGCCTAGTTTTGTGGATAGTTGTTTGTAGTCACTTTCATGCCTTCATATTATTTATGCTTACATTATTTCTGGAGCTCAGTCGGTCGTTGCCTACTGAGTACCACGTGTTTGGTACTCATACTACGCTGCTGCAGCCTGCAGGTTATAGTACGAGTTATCGCCGTTGATGTGTGTATATCATGCGGAGCAGCTATGGATCGGAGATTTGGGGTGAACTCCCGACGTTTTGGAGTATCCCTACTCTCCCTCTTATTGTTAGACTGTTCTCTATGTGTGTCAGAGACGGCTTGTATACATATATTTTCCCTATATTTCACTCGTACTCCTGATGTATTAGAAGCTCTTGTACTGGCTCTACCAGGTTTTGAGATTATATTAGCCTTGTTATTATATTTATTCCGTTGTTTCCCTTTATTCCTTTTGGGTAGTCCGTTACTAGCTGTTCCGGTCTACGGATTGGCTTACCTACCGGTGGGTTATAGTAGGTGCCATCATGATCTGAGAAATTGGGTCGTGACACTATTGTTCATTTGTTTGATTGTATTACTTAGGCTACAGTGAGATAAAGGTTTTGGCAAATAAACATTTTATTACAGAAAGAAACTGTGGCACAGTTTCCAGCAACTCTTGGGTTGCACTAAACAGGGATTTTGAACTCATTTGATAGTATATAACTGTGGCACCTTGTGACTTTAATTTTGATTATTTTTAGAGAGAATAAAATGTATACAAATTGTAAGAAAAGAAGTCATGATAGATACAGTAAGAGGGTCTATTTAGAACATAAGCAGAATTAACCAAAATACAAACAATTCTTGTTCAAAAATAAAGAAGATACAAAAAATTTGCACTTTTATCTCCTTTAGAATGTTGGGGATTAGGCGACAGTAGAAAGAGCTGCTCGAAAGTTTGACAAAGAAGCGAAAAAGGCCTATCTATTCTATTTTCTTAGTTTAGTAAGGTAGGGTGCTATTAGATGAGGGTAAGGCCATTTTATTAAACAAAGCTCTCCTATATTTCCGTAGATCTTTGGTACTCCAACCAAACTCTAAAAATAAGTTTTCTAAAAGGCATAATATATAAACATGACCTTTAACTTGGCGTCAAATTATAACTATGACCTTTAACTTTGTCAGTGCACAAATAGGCCCTTTAACTATACAAAAACTGAACAAAAAAAACTCCAATGCTAACTGGCAAAATGCGTGAATACACCCAAAATAATGCGCGTCAAAGCTAAAATTTGAGCCCCCAACAGTAAAAAAAAATCGCAATTGGAGTGTTTGTTTGTTCAGTTTTTGTATAGTTAAAGGGCCAATTTGTGCACGGGCAAAGTTAAAGGTCATAGTTATAATTTAACGTCAATGAGTGGATCTGAGTTTTAATTAGGTGGCAGCATCTGAGTGGATTCCTAATCCACGCAGGAGCAATTGAGTTTCACGCATATGAGTTGGAGGATTGGAGTGCTTTTTTGTTCCGCTTTTGTATAGTTAAAGGGCCTACTTGTGCACTGTTAAAGTTAAAGGTCATAGTTATAATTTGATGCCAAGTTAAAGGTCCTATTTATGTATTATGCCTTTCTAAAATGTTTTAACCTTGCAATGCATACTTGTTTTCATCAATATTACTTGTAGAGTGAAAGAATAGGAAGATAGCTCTAAAGTAAGAATACCAAAATAGCTATTAGCAAGGAAAGCACCAAATTAAATGTCCGGAATAAAATAAGCAGTCAACTATTAGCAGCAAGGGGAAAACCAAGACTAGATGCTATCTCAGTGCTTAAACTTCGTTAAATAATTCCTTGGTTTCTTCGTCATTGCCTATTAAGCTTTCACCTAAAGAAGAATAGTCAAAGAAACCCCCGGATCAAAAAATAACCATAAGAGCTACAACTAAACGTCATTGGTGCATTCACCAGCCACAATTTTTCCTTGTCTCTGGTGCTTTCTGTTCTTACTTTATCAACAGTGCAACGTCCCAATAGAAAACTGCTCAAGACGAGCAATGACGTCCAGTAACAGTGAGTTTAAAGTTCAATACAACAGTAATGCAACCAAAATAATAGCTCTTGCAAGAGATTATCGTTTCTTGAAAATCATGCAAAAAAGGAAAACGACTAACAAGATTCCCAAGCAATATGAAGCAGAATTTAACAGTTAAGAAAAATGCATTGAGTGTAATTATTACGGTTTAGTAGTCACATGATTGTCTTCATCAGAATTATTTCAACCTCCGTTGTTGGTGAATTTGTGATCTCTTCTATCAAAAGGGACAAACTAGGCTTTTAACATAGACTTCTACTTTAAAATATGGAGCTAAGTTAGTAACTTTTAGATATCTGATTGAGTCATCCTTTGGATTGTATTTCGTGAAACGTGATCCAAACTGATGCAAAACTTCACCTTCTTTTGACATTAAAATGGTTGGATAAAATACATGTCCCATAAAATCTTCGGGAGACTTGATGGTAAACATGTTTATCCAAGATTCTTTTATGCCATACTCCTTCATAACCCAGATATCTGCATGAGTCCACAGATAATTACAGAACACAGAGAGATCACTCTGGAACACTCCGAGCGCCAAACATCTACATTCTTTAAAAAAACAGGGTTGTTCTACCTTTGCCCATTTCTCATCAGCCAAATCAATAGGAACGACGTTCCGTTGCCTGTAAAGCCAATGACGTTTCCCATTCACGAATTTAGCAGAATCATCCAAGAGTAGTCTACCTTTAAAATCATTAATAAGTCTGAAGAATCACTCTTTAGACTATATATCTTGACCTCAGCATGACAAAGACCATCTTCATGGTAAATAGGGAAAGTGCTCACTACCTTGTAATCATCTTGGAACTCATCATATGCAAAACCAAATTTGGAATCAACAAATTCATGCCGGCTTATGTTAACACTACAATTAGGCAGTTTCTTATACTCTCTAATTGATGGATTCCATAGAAACAAGTCATATAATCCGCGAAATTCGGTTATGGTGCTAGTTTCTTAATGCTAGCAAAATTAGGTTTTGCACTATTATGGTGCTAGTATTGAAAGTGAGGTTTCTGATTATCATCTATTTTAAATCTGAGGCTTTCAAATTTGGGTTACGTATAAAAATCTCATCTTTGGAGTTTTCTGAATCAGCTAGTCAGTATAAAAATCTCAATCTTTGTGGCAATTCTGTGAGTTTGGAAGCGTTAGGGCATTTGCTTTTTATGTAACCTAAGAGAAGTTGCGAGTATGAATCGTGTGTGCCAAACAGTGGCAGAGCTAGTATTTTCATTAGAGGGTTCAAAATATGAATAAGTAAGCATATGAAGAAGTCGAAGGTGGTTCAACATCTCCTATATACATAAAAAATAATTATTTTTTGTTGAGGTGGTTTGAATGAACACCCACTGTCCTACCTGGCTCCGGCCCTGGTGCCAGATCAAAAAGTGTGATAAACGCGTAGAGGAGGAGGTTTCTGAAGATATCATAATGGAAATATTGTATCGTTTGCCTTCAAAATCTCTGGCAAGGTTTAAATGTGTATCCAAGTGTTGGCAAAAGAATATTGCTGATTGCTGTTGCCGATGATGGAAGCATAAACCATATCTAGTTGGTTTCTTTTATCAAAATCAGGAGATTGGATATACCTTTGCGAATTCATTTTTTCTTCTCGTCAAAAGAAGTGATTGATGGCAGTTTGGATGAGTCACTAGACAATTTTCTTGGCAAGAGAGCACGTATTGTCGCAGCATCCAATGGTTTTCTTCTTTGCAATATGAAGAGGGTTTATTATTATGTTTATAATCCTGCCACGAGGCAGTGTTTGTCTCTTCCTAAAACTCAAATCAGTATGGAGGACAACCCAGCTGTTGGATTTATTTGTTTGGTAGATAACCCTGATAAAGATATCATCTCCTTTACCATAGCTTAGTATGCAATACCTCCGTATGGGGATTTACAGTTCACTCTAACAATTGAAAGTTTATCTTCTTAGACTAATGCGCGGACCGCTAATAATATTATTCTTTATGTACCTTACATTCTACCTTTATGAAATCACCATCAGCTAGTGTCATCGATGGAGCATTCTATTGGCTTGACGATACACAACAGATCACTATTTATGACAGTATCCATGCGTGTCTGGGCTTTGAGATTGCCTGAAGATACGAAGATCAGAAAAGGGCAATTGTTTTCTTGGATTATCAGGTGGGGCATTGTATTTTGCATTGAATATTAGACTTGAGGCAACCATTATTCTGTGGTACCTCGCGAGCAATATTCATAGTCGAGATGCAGTATGGGTTAAGAAGTATGTTCTAAATGTTGCCAGTATAGTTCAGCAATGCCCGGAGGCTTTGGACTTGAGAGCTATCTTCGTATTGAAGTGAAGAAATGGAGATTCATCCTGCTGTTCCACACATCTTTTATTTGGACGTTCCTGGTAAGGTTATTTTTTACGACTTTGAAATGGATGTTGCAGAACTTGTCTATAATTTTAGAGGATGTGGGAAAAGGCAAAGCCACAAATTATTTTCTTATGAGTGGCATCAATGGCCACGTCTTCTGTAGACTTATCGCCTACTGTTGTCTTACTTATTTGGATTTGTTTTAATTAATATTTATTCTATATACTTCGAACTTAGATACAAGAAAAAGAATATTCTCCTATAATTCAAAGTTGCATACGCCTGCCTTTTTCTTGCCATTGTTGTATTGGAGTATTTCTCTCTAATTTTCCAGTTTCTTGTTTGTGTTTGGAGCACTTCTCTCCAACTTCCAGTAGTTGATGCACTTCTCATCAACATTCAATTGTTGAAGCACTTCTTTTCGACTCTTTATTGTTGGAGCACTTCTCTCCAACTCTCGTTGATGCACTTTGTCACCAACACCCAATTTGTTGATTCACTTGTAATCAAAATATTCAGCAAAATCCTAAGAGTGACTACCTGGAGCACATGTTTATTCAGGGGGAGGCATCTATGAACAGTAGCAGATCTAGAAATTTTACTTAGGGGGTTCGAATTTGAACTTGAAACCTTAAGGTAAATTTTAAATCCCGTAAACCACTGAGCTAACCTCTTGCCTTGTTATGTGGAGAACAGTGACCTAGAACAGACCTAAGGGTGGCAAATTCAAGTTTAAAACTGATGCTAGCTTTAATAAGAGTACTGCAAAGGTTGGTATTTGAGGCATAATGAGAAATAGAGAAGGGGACTTTGTAACAACTTTTGCTTGTCCTATTCAGTGTGACAATATTGATAGCACTGAGTTGGAAGCTGTTGGTTGTGAACTTGGCATTAGTAATGGTCATCAAGATTTTATTATGGAGATGGTAATGTTATATTTGTGGTTTTGATGATTGGTAAACTTATTCTTGATTCTAATGACTGGAAAGCTCATAAAGGGACTAGAAAAGAATTAAAATGTTGTTATCTAAAGATGCTGGTGATAGGGGGAACTAATAAGGGAGATATTGGTGATAGAGGGAACTGATAAAGGACCTCATACTCCTAGTTGGTGGGAGAAACTAAAGAGGGGATAAATGCTGCTGATAATAGGAAAACTCTCTGAATCTGCTGCTATATTGGTTATCGGGTTGTCATCATCAAAAAGGGGGAAATTGATGCACAAGTGGTTTTGATGATTGATAAAACTCGTGAGGGGACCCGGTACCAGATATGTTGCCTATAGAACTTAATCCATTTCTCAGAGTGAACTGTGTGAGAACCTGGTCCTTAGAGGGATCCTATTTCATAGGGACCAGGTTCATATTATGGATGCACTCATAACCTTGTTAACTGGTAACTTCTGATAGGGATTTTTTGTCACGCCTCGAATCCCATCGAGACATGATTGGCACCCGTAGCCGATAAGGCCCGAGAGAACCAACCTTTGCCTATGCTCAATCATATGCATATAATATTCATAACCACCATTGCATAATATTATGAAATACGAATAAAGGAGAACAAGGGACATATTTAGGCATACATATGAAACTTGGCCGTTGAGGCCATCCAGTCAAAACAACATGTGTCATTTACACTAGTACACCCACGTCGGTCTACAAAAGCCTCTAACAAGAGCATTGACCAAAATGAACCATAAGTCGGGACAAGTCCCCGCTTTATACAACATGTACAATACCAAAACATATATACTTTGACTCGGAGAAGCCCCGAATGAGCTGGAGCTCACCAAAGAGCCGCTAACACTGGCAATCTACTGAGGAGGCCTACTGGGACCTGCGCCTGCAGCAAGTAAGGTAAATTCCCCGAGAGGGGTCAGTACGAAATAAGTACTGAGTATGCAAGGCTCAGATGAAACTATACAACACATGAATATGTCAAGGAATATGTCAATGAACTCAAAACATATGGATACTCAATGTGAATAAGTCACCATGTTGCATTTTGGAAACCATGTGGATTGCTTTCATTGCTTTCATTACTTTCTTTATCTCAATGCTCACTTGTTATCACATATATCACAATGTACCCGGGCCCCGACTGATCAGTGGGTCTTTCATATCATCATATAGGGATCGAGTCGAGCTAGGCTTATGCCCCTAGACTTGCCACCCTCGGGATCGAGTCGAGCTAGGCTTACGCCCCTAGACTTGCCACCCATAAATCCATATCTCGGGATCGAGTCGAGCTAGGCTTACGCCCCTAGACTTGCCACCCGTACTTGATCATTGACCACATTTGCATTACTTTGTTCATTACTTTGAGATTGATACTTTGATAATCATAACATCACTTTGGAACTTTGGAACACAACATTGTTGGAAACTTTGAATCATTGACCAATAAGTGAAGAACATGTGAATAAATATCAATGAGAAATATAATATAACTAGCACCATGATACCATTGGAACCATTGGACAATAATCCATGAACAAGAGACACAAGTATAGGCACTATTGGAATATTGGAACATAGCCTTATTTGAACTTTCGGAACATTAACCATGAATATGAGAAATGAGATTCACAATTGATCAATGAGTAGGAAATATATGACAATGACCATAGATAAGTGCATATGGGATACCTTAGTACATTTCGGAATAGAACTAGAGAAATGTCAATGTGAACACTATTGGTCGTAGAAAGATACGGACAAAGTAACCTTGCATACCTTGGATTCGCAATACGAATCTACAACCTTAGATGCGTAGACAATAATCCCACTCCTTCTTTATGTGTCTACAAATACATAACGAAATTCACATTAACCACCAATTACTTTACAAATGCATACCATGTCAATGAATTACATGTTTGGCTTTCAACATGTCATTTCCCTTTGACAAAACCATTGATCATACTATTATTCCAAAAATTCCATAATATTCCCAACATTGACCAATACATGAAATCAATACATTTCACCACAATACTTCTCCTTTACACTTTCTTATCCATAACACATCACAAATAATCCATCAAAGCACCTTAATTCAACTCATAACACATATCGGCCAAAATCCCAAAATTCCCACTTTTAGAAAAGAACAAGTTTTATACCAAAAATAACACCATACATGTTCATATTTTGTCCATACCATGCTTTTTCATCAAAGGCACAAGGCCTAATTCACACTTGAATTCCATATACCACAAATCTCATACAAACTCACCAAGTTCCATGACCAACTTTTCCAAGCACAACCAACATGATATACATATTCTTTTATGCATATAAGATATTAATCCATGAAAATAAATACTTACCAAGGCTTGGAATATGTTGATCTTGTCCAAAAGATGACTTAGGGTTTGCAAAGCCAAAAGGGATTTATCTTGAAAATTCTAGAAAAGTGATGTGTGTCTTTTGGAATAAAAATCTGATTCTTCCACATATATATAGGCCCTCAAGTCTTCTTTGGCATTAAATTCCATGTCCATTTGGTCAATGGAAGAATGGGTCTTTTGTTTCCCCTTTGGGCCTTGCATTTTATCCCATTTTGGGCCTCAAATTGGCCCATTAACACATATTATCCTAGCCCACCATTTCTCATGTATAATCCATCATATATCTCATGTTTAAATAATTTCATAATGCCACGACAATATTCACTTATGAGATTTTCATTCGTAGCCTCAATCGCAAAAATAGGAATTCTAGTCACCTATGGCTTCTTTGAACATTTTGGTAAATTCTTGTATTCCATGGTTTGATCATGTAGGAGTATGTAGTAGTGTATCGAGGTATTTGAAGCCTTAACAATGCTAAAGGAACTCCAAGGAATCAAAAGAAACCATGGAAGAATCGTCGTTGCATTTCGTCGCAAAACGAGCTCGGAAAGGCCAATTATGTTGTGCCTTGCGCCACTGCCTTGCTTTGCAGCAGTGGCGCAGGAATTGAAGGTTCTCTGAATCAGTGGCCTGCTGGATTTTTCAGCCATTTTTTTCTAACACTTGCATATCATCCAATACCCTATCAAAACACTACAAAATACTTACGTAGTGACCTTAATCATCAAGTAAACATGACTCCAAGGTACCAAATGAGGTTGGAAATGTATGGGGTATTACACAAGACATCTCCGACTAAAATCTAATCACATGTACGAGGCTCGAATTAATTAATTTTTTTCATCACCAACCTTACAAAATACATACTCATAGCGTCTCGAAACTTAAGTAACCATTGTTCAACATCATCACATAGGTCGAAAAGGTACGGGATGTTACATTTTTCCTACTTCAACATATGGATTTCAGGTGGTATGGGGACATAGAAGTACCGATCTGTTACATGGAACTTGTGCTCTTAATGATTGACAAAGTGCATGTAGGGACCTGGTCCCTAAGAGGCTTAAGTATGTGGTCAAATGTACAACGGTAAAGTCTTGTCTTACAGCTGTTTTGGCAGCATTTGCAGGAGGTTGGAGGCACAGCAGCAGAGGAGCAACAACTTTCTAATCTCGGCCAATGAGAAATATTCTAGGTTTTCCCTCCCATTTGCTCCATATATATAGATCATTATGTGGGAGGACAACCTAGCTTTTGCACAATCAAAATTTCTCATTCTTCTTGCAAAGCCACCATAAAGTTCCATCAAGGCAAAGCTCCAACAACCAAGGGACCAGTTTGCTACAACTAAATATGTCTTTAGGTCTAGGTTGTTGAGTCTTTGTATTTTGCTCTAACATTGTAAACCTACTCCTCTTTTGAGAAGCTTGTGTAGGTATTTTATTTCCTCTCTTATCTTGTAGATTTGAGTTGTGGGCTAGAGTTAGCCATTGTAGTGTTGGGGGCTAGAGTTAGCCGTGGTAGTACCTTTGTGGGCTAGAGTTAGCCTTGGTTGTCTTTACAACAGAGTTATTGTAGAGAGTGCTTACAATAGAGTTATTGTAAGGGCGAGGGATTAAGAGTTTAATTCCTAGGTTGCAAGAGATTGTAATCTGAAGTTGCTCTTGTTTTAGTGAAATGGTTGAGAAATCCTACTAGGGTAGGTCGTGGTTTTACTCCCTTGAGCCACGTAAAACATCTTGTCTTCTTTACTTTTAGTCCTTTATTTTTGTTTATCAGCTTTTGTTCTTAGTCGTAGAACCTGGTTCTCATTACTATGGCGAACTCGTATAGAACCTTTTTGTTATTAGCTGAAGAAACTTGTAAGGGACCTGGTCCCTAGTATCGTGGTGGACGCATACAAGCTTTCAGGTAACCAGGCTGCCGACCAACTCGGCAAATTAGCTACAGAAATGAACAGCGGGATCATCTACTTGATTTTCAACAGCTACCAAAAAATGCTAAGTGCCCTTATGGACTAATGATTAAAGCTTTAAATTCATCTTCACCTACCAATGATAACTCAGTGAAATCCTTACGTCTGTGATTCATCTTTCCACATGAAAATCATACAACAAAATCAAAATCTGAAACTTGGTACTAAGAAAAGCAGAATACTGGCTTGCAATACATCTTTACAAGATACGATTCAAGTTTCAAGTTGTCACGAAATACTCCACAAGCTGTGGCCGCTTCAGTCCCAACACCAAAAACACGGAATCCTATTAGAGGTTGCTATAGTTTGCATATCTTTTAGTTGTGACTGCTTATGTTATCCAACCCTTACTGTTCCTTTGCAACTCGACTGTTCCTTTTCTGTTGACAACATCCAATGTATCTCATATAAAGAATTAGCTTGTCACTCCTTAGCAATTTTAAAATGTCCAGAGAAGACTTCTTACCCTCTCACTGTCACTTTTCTCCCGCAAATCAATAGTGAATGATGAGAAAAACACATATTTTTAATGCTTTTGTTTTTCCCTACTGTTATTTATATTTTATTATAAAGTGTATCCTACTCCCTATATCCTAAATTAAAACTGGTACAGATGAAATTGGCCCGTGCAAAACAGTATTGCTAAAGTTAGAACATGATTATTATTTAGAACATGATTATTATCTTTCGACAAGAAAATGCTTGGTTGCACAAGTGTTAAACTGAGTCGTCCCACATAAAATTTTCCAATACAAGACCTGAAGATGGTCTTTTAGAAAAGTGTTAAGATAGCAGAGGGTAAAGCAAATCTTTCTGACTGTCCTAATGAAAATTTGAGCTGTTATGAATCATCAAGTATTAATGCTGCCACAACTCATTGTTGATATGTACATACGTCATCCATTGATGAGTTCCTGTCAATAGGGGAAACAAGAAAGAAAACAAAAAGGAAAGAATTATATAAAATTTACGTGATTTTGAAGAAGACTTTGTAGCTAATATAAGGAAAGAATTATATAAAATAAGAACACAACATTAGAATGTGACCTTTGTTTCTAATGTTATTAGAGTATTCGACTGGTGCTGCTCCACCTTATCCCAATGCAAATGTTCTGTTGGTTTATCATTACAAGAGCAGCAACTGTCTTCATCATACTATCGTGTTGGTTCATCTTTATACAATAGACGAAGTCCAAATTCCTTCAGTTCTTTAGAAAAAGATATCACAATGCGCCCATAATCGTTTGGTGTTTTTCCATTTGCCTTAGATGTATCCCATAAAGCAGCAAGAGGTACCAAGAAAAAATGAATAGTAGATTTTGTATCACATACCGGATGGTAGGATAATTCTTGTTTCAGGGTCATCCACGACGATATCCCATCATCACATAAAGGAATCAAGTGAGATGTGGTGTCACTGAATCTGCCAGAGTAACATACAGCAAATCCCAAGAAGTTATCCGATACATACCAATTTTCAGGCAATTTGACCGATATACTTCTACCAACTTCCCGATGGTGGAACCAACTTGGGATCTTATTCCCACCATGCTCAATGGTAAACACTTTTTGTG
Organism: Capsicum rhomboideum; assembly: GCA_031232105.1. NCBI lineage: Eukaryota > Viridiplantae > Streptophyta > Magnoliopsida > Solanales > Solanaceae > Capsicum > Capsicum rhomboideum. The sequence continues at coordinate 9,255,011 of CP124711.1, forward strand.
ACAAGGAATTTGAAGCACAGATGCCATGCTTCAAGGAAATGATATCTTGAGACAAGGAACGTGGAAATGAAATATACATCGAATTTAGATCCCTCATCACGCTGTCTAGCATGTGAATCTCCGACTCTACTTTCACGCTTCCGAGGATTTCTGGGAATTCTTCTAAGCTAGAGCAATACAATAGACACAGATACTTAAGTGAATCAATGCACAGTCCTGGAAACGTCTTAAGCTGTATACAGTTAGTCAATTTTAATGTGTGGAGCTTGGCGAGAAATCCTAGGGAATGATGAATCTTTTCAAGTTCTATACAGTTTGATAGATCCAAAGTCCCCAAATTTGGCATCCCCGTGAAATCTGGGACTTCTTTAAGCCTCATGCAGCTTGATAAGTACAAGCATCGAAGAGCACCAAGTTGGGCTATGCTTCGGGGCAAATTCTCAAAATTGTTTCCAGTGAGATTCAACCTTTTCAAAGAGGATAAGCATCCAATATCTTCCGGAAGTCCTCCATCTATTAGATTGCAGTAACTGAGATTTAGATATTCCAATGACCGTAACCCTTCATTCACCTGAGGGAATACAAAGTACACTCCATCTTCAAGGCCTACTTCTGATTGTTGATCTGCAAAACTCAAGAATTTAAGTTTGTTCAAGCGCACAATGGAAGACGGAGGTCGTGAAATTAGAGTCCCTGTGGCATCAAGCTCCTCCAAGTTTTCTAAGTCACCTATCTCTTCTGGCAAGCTTTCAAGTTTTGAGCAGAGCATCATATTTAGCTTCACTAAACCTTTCAACTTACAAATACTGGTTGGAAGAGCTACAAGATTTTCCATATCACTCAAATGTAGCTCTGTTATAATACGAGCTTGGTGCTGAATAATCGATGATGGTAGTTCCCTTATCCCAGAGCCTCTCACGTAAATCTCTAACTCCGGCTTCATTCTTCCGTGTATTTCTGGAAATATCTCTAAGCTATTGCAACCATCTAGGTGCAGACATTCAATAGATTCCATGTTGAGACATGGTAACCTCGTAAGGCGTCCACAATCTCTCAAATTTAACTCAATGAGTTTTTTGCAATATCCTAGGGAATGGTGAACCTCTTCAAGATTACTACAGTTCCACAGATCCAAATACTCCAAATTTGGCATCCCTGTGAAATCTGGTGTTCGCATCAGCCTTTTGGAGTGGTTGAGATCTAGCTTTCGTAGAGACGGCAAATGCTGCTATTCATAACACAGAAAGAATGAATATCCAATGACATTTGTGTTTAATTTACTCCCTTACACGAAAAATGAGTAGCGGAATTTGGATTATGAAAGTCAACCTGTGAAATTAGGAATTGTTTTATTTTATTTTTGTATGGAAATTATAATACCGTTTCACAGGTTGAATGAGAACAACAACCTATTACGTAATATTTTCTGGTGATACTTTTCTATTTCGAATATGAGTATATGTCTCTCTTTTGTTAGATATAAGTTAATCATATATTTGCCTAAACTAAACATAAGCATTCATAAATAGGATGCCGATTGATTTCATGTAATCAAGCATTTCTTTCCATAACTGGATACTTTCTAAACAATTTCAGATAACGAACTTCTAACATGTAGCATGAGGCTCTGTTCGAGAATTTTATTTTTCAGAATAAGTTTGATAATGAGTGTAACATAATAATATTAGTTTACAAAGAACACACGAAAGTAAAAGGTGTTCGAAAGATAGACTTATGTCAATAAAAGGTGTATCCATTGTACTAGAATAGCTAAAATGTATGTTTGAGTGTATTTATGTATTTGACCAAAAGAAAAAGAAAATTGAATTCATACCTTTATTCCGGTCCATAAATGACACAGCAAACTCCACCGGAGATCAAGACGAACAAGTCTTTTGGGTTCAAAAGTTTCTGGCAAAGATTTCCAAGGATACATACAACAACTAAACCAACACAAGTTGTTGGGCAGGTACTCAATAGAGCCATCATGTGTATGAAAATACCCGATGTGTAATATTCTAAGCTTTTTCATATTTTTCATGACCTTTTTGCTAAAGCGTAGGTTTTGCATTTCTCGTAGCCAAATTGCTTCCATTGCTCTTGTGCCCTGATAAAAGGATCATTACTTTACAAAGTATAACTTTAAAGAATGAAATTGAGTTAAACATAATAAACGGCTACTAGACTAATTCATGGCTTAATAAGACAGGATAAACGAATTAAGGCAGCGCTAATTAAAAATGACTATTTGATGAATTAGCCATGTTACGAAATTACAACTAAAATGGTGTACTTGCAAGAATATGAAGCAAAAGAAACAAATAATTGGAATTGATTCCCCTATATGTCATTGGAATATGAAAACTAGATATTAAATATTATTGCATTGTTTAGCCTACTTACTGTATTGTTGACCATAACTTCTTCGAAATCTTCAGAGTCCCATAGTCTGCTCTGTTCTCCCAAATCTTTTTGCATTTTTACTACATATCTACCCATATCTTGAATTAAGTCATGCATTTCAATTGTATCACTTTCGGAAATGAACACAAGAGATTTGTCAATTAGGACATCCAATCCGTATTCAGCTCCAAAATGACAGCTCTCAAGGATTTGCATGACTTCTTTTCTTTGATATCCTCGGAAGAAACATACCATATCTAAAAATATCTTTTGCTCTTCAGGCTCCAATCCATCATAACTTATTTTGAGATTTTTAACAATTTCTGAACTGGAGTTTTTCTTTATCTGGTCTATAGTTCTTCTCCATTGAGTTAGGCTTTTTTTATGGAACAAGGAGCCCCACACTTTGAGGGCTAAAGGAAGGCCTTTAGCATGATTTACTACCTCCAACGAGAACTTCTTAAAATGCTCATCTGGAACTTCTTTTTTGAAAGCATGTTGGTTGAACAATTGCATAGCTTCATGATTAGGTAGTGTAGGCACTTCATATATTGTATCATCATCCTTCTCTATCAAATGTTTATTTCTAGTTGTTACAACAACTCTACTGCCATTACCAAACCAACCAAGATCACCTGCTAAATACTCCAAATGATCACTGTGATCTATGTCATCAAGCACAATTAGCACCTTCTTAGAACAAAGTTTGCTCGAAATCATGCACTTTCCATCGTACTTATTATTGACGTAATCATCTTTTTTTCCTAACAGTTCAGAGAGAAGGGTATTTTGTAAAGAATGGAGTTGATTCTTTTTTGCATTTTCTTTAACATCCGTAAGAAAACAAGCAGCTTTAAATTGGTATGATAGAGTATCAAAGATGGCTTTTGCTATTGTCGTTTTACCCACTCCGCCTATTCCCCAGATTCCTATGATCCGAACATCATTGATTTCTATCTGAAGCCGGGATTTTAGTTTCTCTAAATGAGCATTTATTCCCACAACATCTTGCAAAGAAGATAATGAATAAGGACTTCTGAATAATTTGGAAGAGATGTGGTCAACAATCTGTTGAATATTCTCAGATTCAATCCTACAAAAATAAAAAGAGTGATTGTGAAAAATGTGAGAAAGTCAAGTATTAGTAAGTATTTCATATTGTTAGTGTTCAGGAGGGTATTAAAAAGGATGATGTAGCTCATTGTAAGTGTTGATTCTTTGTTCTATAGTAGAATATCATTGAGTGGAAATTATTCCATTTCTTTTTATCATTAAAATCAATTATGTGTTTTTAACTCACCCATCACGGATATCATATCCTTTTAGATTTGCGGCAACAGTTAGGGCGATCCTCCATTCTTGCACCTTCTGCATCCCCTCAACATCATCCTTATACTTTGATTCATGTTCGGCAAATGCTTCTGCAAAGCTCCCACTTTGGTTTCGAACATGTGATGGATCGACATCATAGAAGACCGGTATGACTCTTTGACCATTTTCATCCTTGCAATCCATGATCTTCAATAGTTCATTCAAGCACCAATTCGATGTAGCATAATTCTTTGAGAAAACGACGAGGGCAACTTGAGACTCTATGATAGCTTTCAAGAGCTTTTCTGGGATTAAATCGCCATGCTCTAGTCTTTTATTATCTTGAAAGGTCAATATTCCCCTATTTTTCATACCTTCGTACAAGTGACTAGTAAATGTTTTTCTAGTATCTTCACCTCTAAAACTTAAAAAAACGTCATACTTCCATCGACGATAGTGCTGTGAATTACTCACAGAAGAAGAAGATGATGCCATAGATTCAATTCATTCGTTGAAATTTGAGAGGAAAAAAATTTGTGTGGATAGATATTGGTTTGGATAAACTACAAAGAAAATAATATAGTTTGTGAAAAGTTTCACCAATGTTAAAGAAAGTTGAATGAAAGAAAACAAAACTGAAATATAAATTAGACTAGAACAAAATTGAAACTGTACATGTATTTATACAATTATTTGGCTAAGAATTGCATAGATATGCTGAGGTGTAGCACACGTGTTTGTCTCCAATAATTTGAATCTCCCTCGATTTCTTCGGCTCCCACTTTCCTTTTCCTTTCTCGATCAAAGAAGTACTCCTTTCGTTTCATTTTACTTAGTCCCTTCTCTCTATACTAAAATAATAGATGTTTCAATTTCTTTGTTCATTTTCACAAATTCAGACAGTTTTATTACATGTTTCTCATTTTATCTTTAGTAATTATATTTAGAGTTTCAAAGTATGATTCAAGTATCAAGTAAAATGAAACGGAGGGTATAGAATCAGAAATGGGAGAATCAAAATTGGAAGATTCAGACAAAGCATTCTCAATAAATGTCCCTTTTTCACTCTTTCTCTGCCAAAAGTGTGTTGTTGTATTGTCCAATAATTGATTGAATTGTCTGAATTTTCCACGAAAAGTGGAAAAAGTCTTCAATAAAAATAATGTCAACTACTTATAAGCCTGTATATCTGAAATTGTAAAATAGTATGCTAATTGAGTAAAATTTGTACGGTAATATCCAAGCAGTTTCGTCGTCACTATGGTCCTATCGTCTTTTCCAAATTGAGAGGAAGTAACATTCTTTTGTTTCCACTTTTTCATCGCACAAATAAAAGAGGAATTTAGATCTCCATCTCTTTAATTATACGGGATTGAGAGAAGACTCAAATATGTCATTAAACTTAATGAAATGGATCATACATGTCAACTCATAAAAAGGGGTGGAAGCTGGTAAGTAATGAAAGGTTTAGATAATGTTATGTGGCAAAATTGTGTAGTAGTAGGCTCTGTTATAGGTTAATGGCACCGAACGAACTAAATGTATAACGGCGATGATATAAATAAGCCCAATTATTAACGGATGACATAACTGAGTCATTTCTGAAAGTTTTATGACATATTTGAGTTTTTCCCTAAATTTTATTTTTAGTAATCAGATTTAGAGTTTCAAAGTATGTTTCAAGTATCAAGTAAAATGAAACAGAGGGTATATAATCAGAAATGGAAGAATCAAAATTGGAAGATTCAGGCAAAGCATTCTCGACAAATGTCCCTTTTCATTTATTCTCTGCCAAAAGTGTGTGGTTGTATTGACCAACAATTGATTAAATTGTCTGAATTTTTCACGAAAAGTGGAAAAAGTCTTCAATAAAAATAATGTCAACAACTTATAAGCCTGTATCTGAAATTGTAAAATACTATGCTAAATGAGTAAAAGTACGGTAATATCTAAGTAGTTTCGTCATCATTTATAACAGCTCCCGAATGAATTGACGTCATTTTGAATAAAGAAAACAACCAATTAAAAGCACAAATAAAAGAGGAATTAAGATCTCTTGTATTACTAAGGGATTGAGAAAAGATTTAAATGTCACTAAATTTAAATATAAGTGACTCACTCGTAAAAGGGGTAAGTAATGAAGAGTTTAGATATGCGACATGGCAAAATCGGGTAGTAGTTGTGCTCTGTAAGTAGTTAGTGGCACGAATGAACCAAATATGTCACGACGAGGCATAAATAAGTCCAACTATTAACATATGGCATGACTGAGCTATTTCAGAAGTTCGATGGTATATTTGAGTTTTTTTCCTAAATTTTAAGGAACAAACTATTAGGTGAATTGAGGCGGTTAAATTGTATGACCTACCTAAAGGTTCAAAAATCAAAATAAAAAACCCGAAATATCCAAACCTATTAATGTAACACCTCAGGTGCTATGATTAAATGAAAATATACAATAGTCGGGGTATGAGGCTAAATGAAGGAAAGGTGAAGAAACCTGTGTTGAAAGCGAGCATGCGAGGAAGGAAAGACTTGAGACTCAGAGGTGAGTCACGGCAGGACTCACGAGGCGTGAGTCCCACCCACGTGACGTGAGTGGCTGCCGTGACCAACTTCAGAGAATTGGACAATTGTCTGATTTCCACGGCAGGAGTCACGTGGCGTGACTCCCACTCACGTGACGTGAGTGGGTGCCGTGGATAACTTCAGAGACTTGGAAAATGTGTCTTGATTCCCACGACACCACCTACGTGGCGTGACTGGTACCGTGATATTTTGCCGGTTTTGTTGACCTATTTTTGACTAGATGAAATATTTGAGTGTGAGACCCATTAAAGGTGTTGGGCTGAATCTATATTCTGTATTTGAGGCCCAAATATCATGTGATAAGCCATGGGCCTCAATAAATAGAAGAAAGACCCATTCAACATGGATTAAATATGTGGCCAAGGATCATTTGTCTTGTGGGCCTATATAAAGGCATGAAAATCAGATTTTATGCATTAGAACTCTCATCTCTTTCTAGATATTTCTCATATTTCTCAAAAACTCCTTATCTCACAAAACCCTAAGGCAATACCACTTGTTGGGACAAAATCATCCCTTTGCAAAATTGGTAAGTGTCTACTTTCATGGTTTATTATATTATAGGCTTGAGATGGTGTATATTATTTATGTTGGTAAGGTGTTGAGTAGTACACTTTTGGTTTTTCTAAAAGATGTGTCATTTTCATGACTTAATCTTGAAAGGAATCTTGAGATCTTGAAGGAAGGATTGGATTGGCATATAGGACTTAATTAAAAGGCTAAGGTATGTAAGGTTTCTCTTTCCTATGACCTTTGGTCACACCTATTGTTCGTATTTTGCCCGAACTTACCATCCCTCCGAAATGTTGTAAAGTGTCTCATTCCAAGTAAATAATTAGAAATTGTTGTTGGTATGCCTCTTATTCATTGCCCATGGTTTCCTAGTGTCAATAATGTTGCAACCACCAATGTATCACTCTCTTAATGAACGAATTGAAGTAATGCATATATGTGTTTATTGAGTACGGGTAGTAGCTCGAGGGGGCGTAAAGCCCAGCATAGAGACGATCCCGGTTGATTATTGGACACAGGGGGTATCCCAAAGGGGTGAAAACCTAGCTAGGGACGAACCTTCTTGATTGTATATGGCTGGTAGCTCGAGGGGGCGTAAAGCCCAGCATAGAGACGAGCCCAGATAATGTTATGACCCACTGATCAGTTGGGGCCCGGGTACGATATGAGTTATTGATGATGATAATGAACGTAAAAGCAAAGAAAGTAATGAACGTAATGTACTTGGTTCCACACATACAGAATGGTGGCATATCCCTATTGTTTATTCACTTGTATCTGATTCTATTTGAGTTCTTATATGTCATACAGTTAGTTGCTTATCGCCTTACATACTCAGTACATTCTTTCGTACTGACCCCTTGTGGGACCTACCTTACTTGCTGCAGGAACAGGAGGTAGTAGACCCTCACAGTAGGATTCAGACTCTCTGCGTATAGTTGGTGAGCTCCAGGCTGATTTGGGGCTTTTCGGGTCATATGTACACGTAGATTTTGATGTTATGTACATGTTTGTGTAAAACGGGGATTTGTCCCGATTATAGACTTGGTCTGGTTTCTGCTAGAGGCTTTGTAGATGTTGTACAGTAAATGAAGGGATGTCTTCTCATTTTGACTTTGCGGCCCTACCGGTCGAGTTTCTTATATATATAAATGTCTTTCCACGCTTCAGTTTTACGATGTCGTGTCCATATGCATACATCTTGTGTTCCATACGACTGTATAGGTTGGTTCTCTAGGGCCTCAACGGCTTCGGGTGCCATGTCCGCCCCGTTGGAACTCGAAACGTGACAAAAGTGGTATCAGAGCGGGTCGTCCTAGGGTGTCTACACAGCCTTGTTTGAGTAGAGTCTTGCTTATGGATGTGTTATGCACCACATTTATAAGTCGGAGGCTACAGGACATTTAGGAGTTGTTTCTTTTCTTCACTTCCTAGATCGTGCAATAGCGCAAATGTTGTAAGTGGAATCGTCCCGAACCATTGGAATTGGTTTTCTCTTGTGTTATAGAAAATGCCGATTGCAAGGAAAGGTAGAGGTAAAAGTAAAAGGATAGACAGAATTGCTGGAGAAGGAACTAGTAGACCAACACCGGAACAAGCTAATCAAGGTGGTGTTGGACAGGAGTTCGCATCGCGGGCTTCTTCTACTTTACCCGCAGAGCTGCCTATGAATGCCACTGACCAGGATTTAAGAAACGCAGTGCACATGTTGACTCAGCTAGTTACGGCACAAACGCAGGGATGAACTGGTCCAACTACGAATGAGGATGACGCGGCTAGAGTAGCGAGTCGCAGAACACAGGATTTTCTGAAACTGGACCCTCCCACATTCACTGGGTCGAACCCACAGGCAGATCCACAGGACTTCGTGGACCAAATCCAAAGGGCCCTAGATGTTATGCACGTGACGGGTGTCGAAACAGTTGAACTTGCGGCTTATAGATTGAGAGGGGAAGCTATATTGTGGTATGAGGACTGGAAAAGGTCGAGGGGTATTGATGTACTCCCTGCTGGATGGGAGGAATTTAAAATGGCTTTTCTTGATCACTACCTCCCATATGAGACCCGGGAGACATGTGCAGACCAGTTTCTAAATCTGCGTCAAGGGAATATGAACGTGAGAGAATATAGTCTGTAGTTTAATTCTTTGGCTTGATACGCTCCAAATGTAGTGTCCACAATGGCAGACAGAGTCCATCGATATGTGGACAGATTGGAGCCATACTTGGTACGGGACTGCACCATTACTACTTTGAACAGAGATATGGACATAGCCAGAATTCAGGCTTTCGCTCAAAAGATGGAAGATCAGAGGCAGAGAAGAAGAGTACATGAATCTGAAAGAGGGTCATCAAAAAGGGCTAGATCTATGGGACAGTCTATAGCGTCCCAAAGAGACTTCAGGCCTCGGGGTTTTCAGAGACCGCCTACGCCTAGACCGTTATTTTCTCATGCCACAGCAGACACTTCATCCCAGTTTTGAGGGTCTAGGAGCAGTTATGTTGGGCAAAGCAGTGGCTCCGGTTCACAGACTGCAGGGTTTCCTCGTCCGCCGTGTCAGTATTGTGGAAGGCCTCACGTAGGTGAATGCCGATTTAGTACAAATACTTGTTTTTGGTGTGGTTTGACGGGGCACATAATGCGAGACTGCCCACGAAGAGGTGTAGGTAGTGTGGTGCAACCTACAGGATCGACCGTTGCATCTTCATCATCGGTTCCTTCCCTTGGTAGAGGAGTATAACCTATGGGGCATGGCAGGGGTGCGAGAGGAGCAGCCAGTTCTAGTGGGGTACAGAACCGTACTTATGCTCTAGTGGACCGGCAGAATTTGGAGGCTTCTCCTGATGTCGTTACAGGTATATTATCTATTTTATCATATCCTGTATATGCATTGATTGATTCGGGTTCTACATTATCATATGTCACTCCATTGATTGCGAAAAAATTCAAAAGAACGTCGGAATTATTAACTCAGTCATTTGAAGTATCTACGCTTGTCAGTGAAACCATTATAGCTAATAGGGTTTATCGTAACTGCATAGTCACTGTTGGTGGTCAAGATACCTTGGACGATCTTATTGAACTAGAGATGGTGGATTTTGATGTTATAATGGGCATGGATTGGTTGGCTTCTTGCTATGCCATGGTGGATTGCCAAGCTAAGAAGGTATCTTTTCATTTCCCGTACATGACCGTTCTTGAATGGAAAGGTAATATTGGAGTACCGAGAGGTAAATTTATTTCTTATCTCAAGGCGAGGAAAATGATATCCAAGGGATATATATGTCACCTAGTACGGGTGCAGGATACCGATATGAAGCCACCAACTCCTCAATCGGTCCCGGTGGTCAGTGAATTCCTTGATATATTTCCTGAAGATCTTCCAGGTCTACCTCGAGAACGGGAAGTAGAGTTCGGTATTGATGTAATCCCAGGGACACAACTGATCTCTATTCCTCTATATCGAATGGCTCAAGCTGAATTGCGGGAATTAAAGGAGCAAATAAAAGACTTGTTGGACAAGGGATTCATACGACCTAGTGTGTCACCGTGGGGTGCACCAGTATTGTTTGTGCAGAAGAAAGATGGTACGTTGAGAATGTGCATTGATTATCGACAGTTGAACAAGGTAACGATCAAGAACAAATATCCCCTCCCCAGGATTGATGATTTGTTTGATCAGTTATAGGGCGCCAAATGTTTTTCAAAGATTGACTTGCGATCGGGTTACCATCAAGTCAGTGTCAGAGAAAATAATATACCCAAGATAGCTTTCCGAACACGGTATGGCCATTATGAATTCTTAGTTATGTCATTTGGACTAACAAATGCACCACTTATTTTCATGGATTTGATGAATAGGGTGTTTAAGCCATTTCTAGACGTGTTCATGATGGTGTTTATCGATGATATTCTGGTTTATTCACAATCAGAAGAAGACCATGCTAATCACCTATGGCAGGTGTTACAGATTCTGCGTGACCGTAAGTTGTATGCCAAATTCTCAAAATGTGAATTTTGGTTAAAATTCGCGGTGTTCTTGGGTTACATTGTGTCAGATGAAGGAATTCGGGTTGATTCTCAAAAGATTGAAGCGGTGCAGAATTGGCCAAGACCTACGACACCTACAAAATTCTAGTTTTCTTGGATTGACCGGTTATTATCACAGGTTTGTGGAAAGGTTTTCTTCTATTGATGTGCCATTAACGAAGCTAACACACAAGGCAATTAAGTTTCAGTGGAACGATGCATGTGAGAAAAGTTTCCACGAGCTGAAAGATAAGTTGACTTCTATGCCTGTATTGGTACTTCCTAAAGGCACAGAAGGTTATGCAGTGTATTGTGATGCTTTCGGAGTTGGCCTCGGATGTGTATTGATGCAGCATGGTAAGGTAATAGCGTATGTCTCACGACAGTTGCGGCCACATGAGAGGAACTATCCCACACATGATCTGGAGTTAGCAGCCATAATATTTGCTTTAAAGATATGGCGTCATTACTTGTATGGGGTTCATGTTGATGTCTATACGGATCACAAAAGTTTGCAATATATCTTTAAGCAGAAGGAACTCAATTTGAGGCAACGAAGGTGGCTTGAGTTATTGAAATATTATGATGTAGATATCCTATATCATCCAGGAAAGGCAAATGTGGTAGCGGATGCACTAAGTCGTAAGGCAATCAGAGACACCAGTGATCAAATGAGGGGGAAGCAAAATATAGTCAAGGATATACATCAATTAGCTAGCTTGGGGGTCCGTCTTCTTGAAATTCCAGATGAAGGAATTCTAATGCAAAATGCAGCAGAATCTTCATTTGTTACCGAAGTGAAGGAGAAACAGTAAGCAGATCCTATCTTATTGCAGCTGAAGGAGAATGTGCAACAAGGTCTAATAAAGGCATTTGACCTTACACATGCGGGAGTGCTTCAGTGTCAAGGTAGGTTATGCGTACCGGATGTAGATGAGCTGAGGAAGCGAATTATGACAGAGGCACATCGTTCACGATATTCTATTCATTCGGGATCCACCAAATTGTACAGTGATCTGAAGGAGGTGTATTGGTGGGTAACATGAAGAAGCATATTGCAGAATTTGTAGCTCAATGTCCAAATTGCCAACAAGTCAAAGTAGAGCATCAGAAACCAGGAGGTTAAATGCAATGTATCAATCTTTCAGTCTGAAAATGGGATATGATTAATATGGACTTCATCACAGGTTTGCCTCGTACACTGCGGAAGTTTGATTCCATATGGGTGATAGTGGACAGGCTTACCAAGTCGGCGCATTTCCTACCAGTTAGGATCACTTATACAGCTAAAGATTGCGCAAGGTTGTATGTCAAAGAGATAGTGTGATTACATGGGATTCCACTCTCTATTATCTCAGATCGGGGAGCACAATTTACTGCACATTTTTGGAAATCTTTTTAGAAGAGCTTCGGTACACAGGTGAATTTGAGTACGACTTTTCATCCTCAAACATATGGACAAGCAGAGTGTACTATCCAAACACTTGAAGATATGCTACAAGCGTGCACATTGGATTTTAAAGGCAGCTGGGATGATCATTTACCACTTGTTGAATTTGCCTACAACAATAGCTATCATTCAAGTATTAAAATGGCACCTTATGAAGCTTTATATGGAAGAAGATGTCGATCACCAATTTGATGGTTTGAAGCGGGTGAAACTGCTTTACTTGGGCCAGATCTTGTTCACCAAGCCATGGAGAGTTAAAGTGATCCAACAACGGCTACAGAAGGCCCAAAGTCAACACAAGTCCTATGCTGATGTCCGAAGAAGAGGGCTCGAATTTGCCATAGGCGATTGGGTATTCTTGAAGGTGTCGCCAATGAAAGGGGTAATGAGATTTGGAAAGAAAGGAAAGTTGAGTCCACGTTATATAGGCCCATCTGAAATTGTTCGAAGGTTTGGGCAAGTTACATATGAATTGGCACTACCCCAAGAACTCTCCACAGTTCATCCCGTATTCCATGTTTCGATGCTTCGAAAGTGCATATAAGAGCCATCTCAAATATCTCCCATTGAGGATGTGCAAATTATAGAAAATCTCACATATGATGAAGTACCTGTTGCTATTCTGGATAGACAAGTGAAGAGATTGAGGAATAAAGACGTCGCCTCCGTAAAGGTACTTTGGAGAAAACAGCAAGTAGAAGAGATTACATGGAAAGAAGAAGAAATGATGAAATCAAAGTACCCACATTTGTTTCACACGGAAGAACAAGTTCAAAGTACAGAAGGAGAGCAATAACAAGTAAGCCTACAACAATTTGTCAATATTATAGGTATGTGTATCTGTATGATGTCTACTTGGACTAGCATTTGTACATCCTGGATACTGTTATTAACATTCGAGAATGAATGTTTCTAGGGGGGAAGAATGTAACACCTCAGGTGCTATGATTACATGAAAATATACAATAGTCGGGGTATGAGGCTAAATGAAGGAAAGGTGAAGAAACCTGTGTTGAAAGCGAGCATGCGAGAAAGGAAAGACCTGAGACTCAGAGGTGAGTCACGGCAGGACTCACGTGGCGTGAGTCCCACCCACGTGACGTGGGTGGCTGCCGTGACCAACTTCAGAGAATTGGACAATTGTCTGATTTCCATGGCAGGAGACACGCCACGTGACGTGAGTGGGTGCCGTGGATAACTTCAGAGACTTGGAAAATGTGTCTTGATTCCCACGACACCACCTACGTGGCGTGATTGGTACCATGATATTTTGCCGGTTTTGTTGACCTATTTTTGACTAGATGAAATATTTGAGTGTGAGACCCATTAAAGGTGTTGGGCTGAATCTATATTCTGTATTTGAGGCCCAAATATCATGAGATAAGCCATGGGCCTCAATAAATAGAAGAAAGACCCATTCAACATGGATCAAATATGTGGCCAAGGATCATTTGCCTTGTGGGCCTATATAAAGGCATGAAAATCAGATTTTATGCATTAGAACTCTCATCTCTTTCTAGATATTTCTCATATTTCTCAAAAGCTCCTTATCTCACAAAACCCTAAGGCAATACCACTTGTTGGGACAAAATCATCCCTTTGCAAAATTGGTAAGTGTCTACTCTCATGGTTTATTATATTATAGGCTTGAGATGCTGTATATTGTTTATGTTGGTAAGGTGTTGAGTAGTGCACTTTTCGTTTTTCTAAAAGATGTGTCATTTTCATGACTTAATCTTGAAAGGAATCTTGAGATCTTGAAGGAAGGATTGGATTGGCATATAGGATCTAATTAAAAGGCTAAGGTATGTAAGGTTTCTCTTTCCTATGACCTTTGGTCACACCTATTGTTCGTATTTTGTCCGAACTTACCATCCCTCTGAAATGTTGTAAAGTGTCTCATTCCAAGTAAATAATTAGAAATTGTTGTTGGTATGCCTCTTATTCATTGCCCATGGTTTCCTAGTGTCAATAATGTTACAACCACCAATGTATCACTCTTTTAATGAACGAATTGAAGTAATGCATATATGTGTTTATTGAGTACGGGTGATAGCTCGAGGGGGCGTAAAGCCCAGCGTAGAGATGATCCCGCTTGATTATTGGACACAGGGGGTATCCCAAAGGGGTGAAAACCTAGCTAGGGACGAACCTGCTTGATTGTATATGGCTGGTAGCTCGAGGGGGCGTAAAGCCCAACATAGAGATGAGCCCAGTTAATGTTATGACCCACTGATCAGTTGGGGCCCGGGTACGATATGAGTTATTGATGATGATAATGAACGTAATGTACTTGGTTCCACACATACAGAATGGTGGCATATCCCTATTGTTTATTCACTTGTATCTGATTCTATTTGAGTTCTTATATGTCATACAGTTAGTTGCTTATCGCCTTACATACTCAGTACATTCTTTCGTACTGACCCCTTGTGGGACCTACCTTACTTGCTGCAGGAACAGGAGGTAGTAGACCCTCACAATAGGATTCGGACTCTCTGCGTACAGTTGGTGAGCTCCAGGCTGATTCGGGGCTTTCCGGGTCATATGTACACGGTGATTTTGATGTTATGTACATGTTTAGGTAAAGCGGGGATTTGTCCCGATTATAGACTTGGTCTGATTTCTGCTAGAGGCTTTGTAGATGTTGTACAGTAAATGAAGGGATGTCTTCTCATTTTGACTTTGCGGCCCTACCGGCCGAGTTTCTTATATATATAAATGTCTTTCCACGCTTCAGTTTTACGATGTCATGTCCATATGCATACATCTTGTGTTCCATACGACTGTATAGGTTGGTTCTCTCGGGCTTCAACGGCTTCGGGTGCCATGTCCGCCCCATTGGAACTCGGGATGTGACAATTAATCCAAAACCGAAATTAAAATCTAATCCAATCCGAACTTATTTAGATTGGATTTGGATTGTAGTTTCTCCAATCCAAAAATTGAAAATTTAAATCAAAATTTTCATATTCAATCCGAACGGCCTAAACGCTCACCCCTGGTAAATTCCGCACTGCATTAATATAAATATACTTGAAGGCCAAACGCAAAATTTATTGAAAAAAGAAAATAAACAGCATCTGTTAGGAACATTTCTACTTTTTTCTATGTATGCCATTGTACTGATTTAATTGTCCGATTATTATTCCGTCTTATTTTTGGGCAGATTATTGTATGACAAGTGAAGTAGTCAGCACAACTTACTCCAAAATATAATTGATTTTCGAGAAACTATAGGTTCTGAATCGTCGACAACTTAGGTAATTTCATTGTAGACTGGGGATGATGTATTTTTATCGCTGCAGGTTAAAATTATGAGTTCAGACCTAATACATATCAATATTTTAGTAAACTTTTGCACTATACTATCTGTTGAAAGCTACGGATTCAGATGAACCCGCAACTAAAAGGCTACACCCACTCTTGATTTTGTGTACGTGATCTGAAATTCTAGTGGAACCTTAAAAAGATGATAATCAAGATTTGTCATTGACCGTGTCTCATATGCATATGTAGATGTGTGATCCGAACAGAAGATAAAGAC
Source organism: Capsicum rhomboideum (assembly GCA_031232105.1). Classification (NCBI taxonomy): domain Eukaryota; kingdom Viridiplantae; phylum Streptophyta; class Magnoliopsida; order Solanales; family Solanaceae; genus Capsicum; species Capsicum rhomboideum. The sequence goes on from CP124711.1 coordinate 9,270,853, forward strand.
GGCAACTGCTTGGTTCGAGTCTTGAGAATAGGAAACTTCTTGATTGAGAGTTATTTACCCCTCTTAATAGGGCCTAGGTGATGCAAGGCAGCCGAACTTTGAATACCAGATGATTAAACAAACAAAGATACTGGAGTACCCGCAAAATGGGGTTCAGTCAATCACACAAGCGTTTTCTCTGTCATGAACATATTTAAGGTCATGATCAACACTGAAAGAGCTAGGTCCTTCAGACAAACCAAATCAAAGATCTTGTCAGTTGTCTCAAAATATAAATTCAAGTACCCAGTCTAAAATGGTATAAGAACTTTAGGAAAATGATAAATACAATTGCAGTGCCTTTTGTTGCATTAGTATTTAATTTGCAGTTGAAAGAAACTAGTACCATTATTTTTTTACAGGAGTGTTCGATAGTTTTACTGAATTGCTATTTGTTAGGATCGGAAATCCAAGTAGTGCAAAATTAAAGCCAAAACAATGTTATAATGGCAATAACAAAGATAATAGTAATAGTAAGTTAAGAGAATAAAGAAGGCACCGATTTAACATAGTTCAGTCAGACCACTATATTCTAGTTGGGCAACTCTAGTGTCTCGGATGACATGCTTGAAATGCTGTAGCAATTGGTGCCAGGGACCAAATTAATAAACTACTTATGTAATAGCATATGTTGTCTATTGCTTTTCTGTTGGAATGGCCTGAAACCTCTGTAATTATGTTATTTCAGGTACCATTTCGTTGCCAGGTTCCATTTCATTGTGTTATTTCTAGCGCAGGTGGTCTGAAATTCTGGTGGAATCTTAAGCTAATAAAAGAAATAATGAAAATTTGTCAGTGAACTCAGTCATGCATACGTATATACATGTACCAGTGTGATATTCGATATGACTGCAACTACACTTAATCAGAGGTCTCGAGTTTCAGCACTGTAATGAAGAATTTATTAGTAGAAAGCTTTAGCCTCCCTAATAGGAACTAGCCGATGCAAAACAAGACTAGTCGACCCGGTCATCGAATACAAAATGGTTAAACCAAAAGAAGGAATAACGGTAGAATGGGCTTAATTAAATAGGTCCTTCAGACAAGCAACTCAAGTATCCTATCTCAAAATACAATATATAGAAACCATACCCCTTGACTTGCAAGCATTCCCACATGCACACATTAGTTCCCAAAGATGTCAAAAGTCAGCTTCCTAAAATGCTTTAACCTTGCAATGCATTCTTGCTACCAGAGAGAATTTTTTTGGTCAGAAATCGTAAGGCCACTTCCCATAATATTTATTTTGAAAATTCAAATGATAAACGATGTGATGACAACATTAACAGATTCAGCCACATAAATATCTGGCTTCAAAGCTAGATCGTATTCCCGACTTGTTTGTATCAAAGGGATTGTATTAAATAGGCACAAAAGAACTTGTTTCTAATTTATGATTGCAAGTACATTATCGGTCAACATACTTTTGAGCTTACGCAGCCTCCACAATGACAACACGAGCAAGGAAACAGGCACGTAGAGCTCTACTAATCCACAAGGGCATGTACGAGACAAATCAGTAACATAAATCATAATTGCATTGCAAGACAATTGGGACGGAAAGCTCTTTTAACATGTAAGTGTACATATGAGATAAATTGACAACTATCATGATTATAGCATCAAAGTTCGCTTCCTAAAATGCATTAACCGTGCAATGCATACTTGATTTCATCGATATTACTACTAAAGTGAAAATAGATTCAGCCTTAGTAAGGTCGAATAAGTCGAAGATTAAGAAGATAGCTCTGAAGCAAAAAATACATAGTCAAAAAAAAAAAAAACAGTGCAGAAGAAAATAAAGCAATAAAATATTAGCAGCAATGGGAAAACCCAAAATTAGATACTATCTTAGACCATAAACTTCTTTAAATAGAAAACTGCTCAAGAAGAGCAACGACGTCCTGTAAATTGAGAATCATGTCAAAATACACCAAGACCTGGGCCCAGGTTCTCTTTCTTCAAGAAAGGGTAGCTTTAAAGAACCCGGTTCCAAACACACCAAACAAGCAAGCGACTCCCCTTCCATAGTGTACCCGTCCATTAAGGCATTCTTCCTTCTTGCATATGTGTTATAGCTCATAGCTCTAAGCCCCAATTCCTTGGTGAAAAGAGTTGTCGCCTTTAAATAATCGAAAAAAGAAAAGAAGAAACCGCTTGAAAGGGACCACACACAATGGCTCATAACTGGAAAACATAACAACAATGTCTCCTAGCTGCAAAAGAATGGCTCCCAACTAAAATCATTGAGTTTAAAGTTCAGTACAACAGTGATGCAACCAAAATAATTGCTCTTGCAATAGATTATCGTTTCTTGAAAATAGTGCAAAAAAGGAAAATTACTAACTAGATCCCCGAGCAATATGAAGCAGAATTTAGTAGCACTAAGAAAATTGCATAGTGTAATTCTTACAGGTTATTAGTCACACGATTGTCTTCATCACAGTTGCGCCAGCCTTCGTTGTTGGTGCAGTCGCTATCTCTTCTGTAAAAAAGGACAAACTAGGCTCTTAACATAGATTGCTACCTGACGACATGCAGATAAGTTAGTAACATTTAGATATTTGATCGAGTCATCCTTTGGATCGTATTTCGTGAAATCTGATCCATATTGAAGCAAAATTTCACCTTCCTTTGACATTAAAATGGTTGGATAAAATATACGCACGATAGAATCTTTAGGAGACTTGATGGTAAACATCTTTGTCCAAGAATCTCTTTTCATAACCCAGATATCAACACGAGTCCATGCGTAATTACAAAACACGGAAAGATCACTCTGAAACGCTCCAAACTTAAGATGTTGACATCTTTTAAAACAAGAGGGCTGCTCTACCTCTGCCCATTTCTCATTAGCCAGATCAATAGAAATGATGTTCCATTGCTTGTCAAGCCAATGAAGTTTCCCCTTGACAAACTTAGCAGAATCACGCAAGAGCTCTATACCTTGAAAATCATCAATACATCTCTAAGAATCACTCTTTACACTATATATCTTGACCTCAACAAGACTCGAGTGTTCCTGTTCCAGTTTGTAAATAGGGAAAATACCCACTACCTTGTAATCATCTTGGAACTCATCATATCCAAAACCAAATTTAGCATGCTCATGACAACGGTGGCTTCCATCAGGTGAATAACTAGGTAATTTCCTAAACTTTCTAATAGATGGATTCCATAGAAACAAGTTATGAAATTCACAAAATGGATTGGTAGCAAGACAAATCAATCCATTGACAGAACGCCAAAACCGAGGAAAAGCATCCCAAAATTTACCAGGATAATCCAAGTTGAATGCCTCAGTTACGGAATCATAAAGTAAAGAGCTAATACAACAGTCCGACATAGCACTTATTACTAAACATAACTCTGTGGTGGGTGTGGTCCTTGTTAGTAGCGGACAATAAGAGATGATTCTTCACAAATTGAGGGCTAGAGATTAACGAAAGCCAAGATTTTGAAACAGACCTGAATTGCAATAGAGATTTCACTGGAAGCTTTAACAAGATTTTTGTGATGAGTTCTTCAGGAAGGTTAGGGACGGCTTCATCTTCTTTGGATTCCATTCAGAACCCTAACAAGAAGGTCGGAGAATTAAAAAACTGCTATAGAATTATTATGAATGATATAATATGTAGCCCTATAATCATTATATCGTTACCCTATAATCAAAATATACCCCTGTACTATCGTATATGGTTTACATATACACCTGTTATACTTTCAGTCCAAATATTGTCACGCCCCGAATTCCAACGGGACGGACATGGCACCCGAAGCCGACAAGGCCCGAGAGAACCAATCTTCGTCCATAAATAGTCATCACCACCACAAATAAATATAAAAATGCCAAAAGCGGAAGTTATGACACATATATGAGAATTATGAAACTTGGCCGTTAGGGCCATCAAGACAAAACATAAGTTCATTACATTCCTTTCGTCTGACCCACCACATCTACAAAGCCTCTACAGATGCATAACCAAAACCAACCTAGAGTCGGGACACACCCCGCTCTATACATATACACAAGACCAAAACAAATGTACATAGAAGACTCGGAAAGCCCCGAACCAACTGGAGCTCACCAAATGTCCGCAAAAGATCCGCAACCTACAATGGAGGTCTACTAGTACCTGTGCCTGCAGCAAGTAAGGTAGATTCCCCCGAGGGGGTCAGTACGAAGAATGTACTGAGTATGCAAGGCAATAAGAAAACTGTATCAATAAGTGAGAACACCAATGTATATCAAAGATAAGAGAATAGGCAATATAGATAAACCAACATTTCCATATGTGTGGAACCATGTACTTTGCATTCTTTATTATTCATCTCAATATCAACAATAATCACATCATGCCCGGGACCAACTGATCAGTGGTAAATAACAATATTGGGATCATCTCTAGCTAGGCTTATGCCCCTTTGAGTTACCACCCATAAATCAATAAAGCAGGTTCGGCCCTAGCTAGGTTTTCACCCCTTTGGGCTACCCCCTGTGTCCAATAATCAATCGGGATCGTCTCTAGCTAGGCTTTCGCCCCTTTGAGCTACCACCCGTGATACATCGGGATCATCTCTAGCTAGGCTTTCGCCCCTTTGAGCTACCACCCGTACTTAAACAAGTATGCATTACTTCGTTCTTTAGTTATGAACTTGAAACATTGTTGGTTATCGCGTTATTGGAACTTTGGGACAATGTTCAATGTACAAGAGACACATGAGTAAATATATATAGGTAACCAACTTGACATGAGATACTTTGGAATATTTCGAGATAGGTATAAGTACAATGGCAAAGGGAGCAATATGTGCTGCAGAAAGATACGGACAAGAATAACCTTACATACCTTAGCCTCTCAATAAGAATCCACAATCCTAACGAATATAATGATCCAGCCCCTTACTCTACAACACAAGCACATAACGGAGTTTACGTCAACATCTAACCACCTTACAAGTGCAAAGACGACAAAAGTTACATAATTGCCTCTAAAGTCATTTCCCCCTTTATAATGAAATTTCGGCATGACCATACCAAAAATACCACAACATGCCATACATTGACCAACATCATAACCAATAGCATTTTGCAACAAAGCTTCTTCTTTACATTTTCTCATTCACACCATATCACAAATAATCCATCAAGTCACCTTAAAACACCTCATAGCACATATCGGCCAAAAATCCCATAATTCACACTTATAGAAAATAACAAGTTTAGTAACATAATCACACCATACATGTTGATATTTCATCCAAACCATGCTCTTTCATCAAAACCACAAGTCACCTTTCAAGTTTAATTCACAAAATGGCACATCTTTTACCAAAGGGCAAAAGTGTCCTATTCAACCTTTCCAACACAACCATCATGATCTACACAATACTTCATGCATATAATATGCTAAATCACAAGAATAAATACTTACCCAAGCTTGCAAAGGGATGATCTTGTCCAAAGTGTCCAAAGGGAATGGTTGCCTTAGGGTTTGGAAAAGAAAGAAATGTTTGAGAAATATTCAAAAGTTATGAGAGTTATAATGAAATAAATCTGATTTTTTCCTTGCTTTATAGAGTCATTTAAGTCATCCTTAGCCACCTCTTTGGCATTAAATTCCATGGTCCCTTGGTCAATCACAAGAATGAGTCTTTTTTTCCTTTTTGGGCTTTTCATCTTGGCTTTGTTTTGGGCCTCAATTTGGACCCAATAACACATATTAGCTTAGCCCACTAAAATAAATATATAATCCACCATATATCTCATTTTTAAATAATTCCATAATGTCACGATAATATTCACTTTCGAGATTCCCTTCCGTAGCCTCAATCGCAAAACTAGACATTCTAGCCGTCCATGGCTTAATTGAACATAATTTGATAAATACTTGTGTTTCATGGTTTGATCATGTAGGAGTGTATTAAAGTACTTGGAGCCTTAATAAGGAGTAAATAAACACCAAAGAACCAAAAGAAACGATGGAAGAATCGACATTTCATTACGTCGCAAAACGAGCTCGGAAAGGATAAAACATTTGTGCCTTGCGCCACTGCTGCAATACGGGCAGTGGCGCGAAAATGTGGTGCCCTCTGAACCTGAGGCTTGCGCCACACACCCTGAAACAGGGAGTGGCGCAAGTTTTAATGGTTCTCTGAATTTTTTTCAGCTTTTGCACATGCTAGCCTACCATCCGAGATATGTACATTTTGTCCTCAATACTAAGGTAAACATGTCTTAAAGTCATCAAGTAAGGTCGTAAATGTACGGGATATTACAAATATAATCCTTTTATTATATTTTTGGTCCAAACATACCCCTTCCATTATAATTTGACACAAATTTATCCTTAATTTGACGGAAGGACACATATCAAACTCAGAATCAAATATCTCACCCGAATTTTAAATATTTGATTCCCTTAGAAACCCACCCATTTAACCCGATCCATTTTTTGGAAGGTTAGACATTGGCATGCCGCAAGATTGAATCTTTGCTTCAGGAAGATTTTGTGAGTTGTTCATGAAGATTAGAAGTGTTGGAATTGGAGACTACGAGGTTTAATGTTTTCCCTTCTTGTTGTGAAAGCTCAAAGTACGATTTTAGTACATATGTTGTTGCTTAATTATGGTTTGGGAAAAGGCTCAAATATGTCATCGAACTATTGAAAATGACTCATCTCTTTCATCCGTTATAAGTTTGGCTCAGCTATGCCATCGCCTTTAAAAGTTTGGCTCATCCATGCCATTGTCGTTACAAAAAAGTTCATTTATGTCATTATTTTGCAACGGTGATTTTGCAAAACTATTTTTACCAAATGACCTCTTATTAGAAGTCTACGTCACCAAATCCAAAATCAACCAATATTAGTTAAATCAAAATAAAAAATAATACCCATTAAAATAAAACCCGACACAATTAATGGGTTTGATTTTTATTTTTTAATTAGTCCAATTTTTATTCTAACAGTGTGGATCAAATTTTATTTTAATGAGACCGATTTTTAATTTTTTACTTTAAGTAATATTGGTTGATTTGGATTTGGTAATGTGGACCTCTAATAAGAGACCACATGGCAAAAATGGTTTTGCAAAAAACACTGTTACAAAATAATGGCACGAATGAATCTTTCTGTAATGGCAGTGGCATAGATGAGTCAAACTTTCAATGGCAGTAGCATAGATGAGCCAAACTTATAACGGATGACATATATAAGTCATTTCTAATAGTTCGATGGCATATTTGAGTTTTTTCCCTTATGGTTTTGGTCCCTGCATTATATGACTATAGAGATGGTATCTGGAAGTTAATTAAAATTCAGAATGTAGTCATTAGAACTAATAAAAATTACATATGCTGACGGAACTATTTCTGAATGATGTAAATTCGTTGCATAGTATTGCTTCAGGTCAAAAGATAATATTTATAAAAAGGAAAAGAAATTTGAAAAAGAAAAATCACAGTATTGTTTAATCATAAAAAGATACAGTTAAATTTATATACATAGGACTCTCATTTACTCAAAAAAAAATAGTTTAAGAGAATAATAGGATCCCGTAAAGTGTAAGTGTGTTATTGAAATTTCGAGTATAGTTTGGAGTACTCGTGCCTTATCTATGTTTAAGGATTGTAGCTTAGTTTTTAGCTTGCATTAAGTTTGAATATTGAAAAATTTTCCTTCCTGATTCTAAGATTTTTTTTATTTTGAGCAAATCTTGTGCCCTTTCTGTTTCATACTATTATTTGGCACAACTTTTAAGATATTTTGTTATGAGTGTTATTTTCAGCAAATCTTGTATTCTTTGTATTAATGATGTTTTGTAATTCTAAATTTGACTATTGTTATTTCATGTGATTATTTAATTGTAAGGGTAATATGAAAAAAAAAAACAATAAGACTCTTGATTTGCTTAAATAAATTAAAAAAAAATAACAGCCCGGTGTACTAAAGCTATGTGCGGGGTTTGGGGAAGGGTCGAACCACAAGGGTTTATTGTACACAGCCTTACCTTGTATTTCTATAAAAGGTTATTTCCACGACTTGAACCCGTGAGCTCCAGGTCACATGGACAATAAAAAAAAAAAATTATATTTAATACAAAGCTAAATAAATTAAAACGGAGGTGAGTGCTTATTTTTAGGACTTTGAAGCAAGTAGTTAGTTATGTTCTCTTATAAATTGTACATCCATATTGCACTGAAATATATTCAGTTCATTTTGCTATCTTTGAGGATTTCAATTGAAAATTCTGAGTGCATTTTGTTGCATTAGCATTTTGCAGTAAAAAAACCTAGCATTGAATTTCTTTTATTTTTCAGTTTGAAAGGCATAAAATGCTTATCAAGGTAGAGTTAATTCTGTGAAATTAGGATGTTTGGCAGAAGTGATAAGTTTTTGTACCAATTTTCAGTTAACAAAGACTCAAAGTCCTTCATTTAAATCATTGAAAATGAAAAGCTAAAGTACAGTTTTTGGAATACTCCCTTCATCTCAATTTATATGATGCAGTTTGACCGGACACGAAGTTTAAGAAATATGGAAGACTTTTGAAATATGTTGTCTAAAATAAGGTATAGTTTTTGTGTGGCTGTAAATTATTACTAAATATAGAAATATATCATTCGTTTTTAGATTGACTAAAAAGAAAAGTGTGTTATATAAATTGAAATAGAGGAGTATTATTTTAGGTGTAAAGCTTATGAAATAATAAAATTTCAGTGATGAGTTCTGCAGAAAGAATAGGCATTGTCAAGACTGAATTTTGGCAGGATTTGTGGGTTTGCTAATAACTCAAATGGTCACTCAACTATGAATTTTTATTCCAAAAAGTCACTTAACTTTGTCATTTACTCCAAAAATCACTCAACTATCACATTTTTACTCAGAAAGTCACTTAACTTATTTAATTGTTTTTAAAATAAAATTTGCTTATGCGGAATTTCTATTTTAAAAAAAAATTCTAAAAAAATAAAAAATATCCCTTTAATTACCCTTTTATCCTTATTCCCCTAAATTAATATATCTCCCTCCTCTTTCTCATTTTTCTTCTCTTTCTCACTTTCTTCCCATAAATTTTCTCATAAATCGCACATTTACGATATAATCTAGGAAATTAATATTTGCATTATAATTGATGTAAAATAGATTTGTAACATACTATTTTGAAGCAAAAGACGAGTAGCTTTGTTTGAAATTTGCCTACACTGCCTTCCAATCAAATATTTTTGGAAAACCTAACTATAATTTACCTCATAAATTTCTACTTAGATTGGGATATAGATTTACTAACTCTAATCTATACCTATTATTTGCATAGTAACTTATTCTTCAATTTTATTATTTACTAACTCTAATCTATACCTATTATTTGCATAGTAACTTATTCTTCAATTTTATTATTGTCTTTATTTATATATTTTTGTTTATATTGCTATTTTATTATCGTTATTTTTCTTTGGATCCTACTTTGATTACAATTCTTTTAAGTCGAGGGTCTACATCAAAAACAGTAAGACTTCAATAGCTGGCTAAGCTAGCTTTGTTTGACAAATATTTTTATTCAAACACGAATTCAAGTTTCTACTCTAGTTATATATATATATGCACATATTTTATTTTATCTTTTTAATTTATACATAGTTCGAACATAATTCAATTGAGAGCTCACATAACTTGTCCTAAATTTATTTGGCAACAGATACAGGTGGAAAGCAAGCTTTGAATTTGGCAAGCAACAGTTTCTCCTATTTCTGATTTGAGGTATATTTCATACAATATTAATTGTTAATTTCCTAGATGATATTGCAAATGTGCGATTTATGGGAAAATTTATGAGAAGACAGTGAGAAAGAGAAGAAAAAGGAGAAAAAGGAGAAAGAGATATTAATTTAGAGGAATAAGGATAAAATGGTCATTAAAGGGATACTTTTTATTTTTTTAGAATTTTATTTTTAAATAAAATTTCCACATAAGCAAATTTTATTTAAAAAATAATTAAATAGGTTGAGTGACTTTTCGAGTAAAAATATGATAGTTGAGTGACTTTTGGAGAAAGATCAAAGTTGAGTGACTTTCTGGGGAAAAAGTCGATAATTGAGTGACCATTTGAGTTATTAACTCCTGTTTTGGGGGTCGGAGTCTCCTTCGGATTCCATTTTGGATTGCAGAAAATAAGCAGGGTTTAGGGGTTTGCTGTTGGAATATTTGCTTTGCAAAAGCCCATATAAAGATGGCAACGGGGCGGGACGGGTTACAGTTATGGAAACTCAATGTGGGGCAATTGCGAGGTGGGTTGCTTAACAACTTTTCATGAGGTATAATTAGTTATTTCAAGATTGTAATATTATTTTTATCATGCTTAAATAATAATTTAGAAATAACTAATCTCAAGATAATTAACTCTCAGGATAACTTGTTTCCTGACCAAACGAGCACTAAGTATTCATATAACAGTGGTTTCCATATACCTAAAAAAGGGCAGGACGGGGAAATACACTCTTTTTTTTCAATTGGAGCTTGGGGAAAGTGAAATGGCGGGGAATTATAAGGTGGAAAATCGAATTCTCATAAACAAGTTGGAAGTTTAGATAATTAATTAACTGAGCTATTAAAATTCTTCGAAAATTACACCGTTAAGTGATGATTTTACTTGGATTTTTGGTTTAAAAACAAAATGCTACCTAATCCAAAAATAAATATATTCCATTTATAGCCTATTTTACCAAATTTCTAAGAAGTCAAATAACTTTTTCTTAAATTTGGAAAAGTGCTTAATTTAGAGATTTGAGATGTTTGACCAAAAAAAAATTAAAAAGTATTTTAACTAGTGTAGAGCACTTTTTGAAAGCTTGCCTGGGCAAAAATTTTTGCTCTATTATTAGCAAAAAGTGTTTTTAAAATTAATTAGCAAAACAAATATTGCTACTTTTATGTGTTTGAGAGTTGAGGTGTTTGGTAAAAAAGTTTTAAAAGATGTTTTTAAGTAGTAACAGAACATTTTTGAAAGCTTACGCAAACACAATTTTTTGTTGTATTATTGACAAAAATATGTTTCAAAATAATTAGCAAAACAAATATTGTACCTTTTTTGGAAAATATTTTTAAACATAATCACATTTTGAGATTGGCCAAACATGTTAGTATTAGTGTGTTTAATGTTTTTCTGGCAACTCGGCTGAAATACACTCGAATTAATTTATACTATGTCACGAGTACGCATGTGTTTACTTGTTCATAAGTTTAAATGTCTACTCGTGCACATTAAAAATTAAAGGGCATAGATGTCTGATAAGATCAAAATTAAGGGGCACATGTATGCATGGGCGGAGCCACCTATATCAAAGGATGGTTAGGTGCACACCCTTCGTTGGAAAATTATGTTGTGTATATAGGCTAAATGTTACCTATTATGAGTGTGTATTTAATTTTGTACACCCTTAACACATCTGAGAAAAAAATCTGCACACTCTTCATCAAATTTTTGACTCCGCCACTCCATGTATGTATTATGCCTTTTCTCTAAAGACCCAAGGTTGAAAGACTTGCGAGTTTAGTAGATATATTATTGACAAATTGTGGTTATGGTCCTCGTGTTATAAAGACTACACAAATGGCACCCTGAAATTAGTTAAAACTTTGAATGAAAAAACTAATAGAAATTACAAATGCTAAGGGAACTATTTTTCACTTAGTTTTGGAATTCACCCATTTTGCCATGAGAATTTTTTCACTATCACATCACCCAAAGAATATTAGATAAGTTTCCTTAAAATAGGGAATTTATAAGGCATAATACATAAACAGAACCTTTAACTTGGCGTCAAATTATAACTATGACCTTTAACTTTGTCAGTGCACAAATAGGCCCTTTAACTATCAAAACCTGAACAAAAAAACACTCCAATCCTACCTGGCAAAATGCGTGAATACACTCAAAATAATGCGCGTCAAAGCTAAAATTTGACCCCTCAACAGTAAAAAAAAAAAAGCGTAATTGGAGTGTTTTTTTGTTCAGCTTTTGTATAGTTAAAGGGCCTATTTGTGCACGGGCAAAGTTGAAGGTCATAGTTGTAATTTGACACCAATGAGTGGATCTGAGTTTTAATTAGGTGGCAGCATCTGAGTGGATTCCTAATCCACGTAGGAGCGATTGAGTTTCACGCATATGAGTTGGAGGATTGGAGTGTGCTTTTGTTCAGCTTTTGTATAGTTAAAAGGCCTACTTGTGCACTGTTAAAATTAAAGGTCATAGTTATAATTTGATGCCAAGTTAAAGATTCTATTTATGTATTATGCCAATTTATAATTTACCTGCTACAACAGGCAAAGAGGATCGAATGATGTAAACATTATTTACAATTACAATGTATATTAACTTAAACTCTTAATACAAATTTCCTTTCGGGTCAAAAAATATATTTATAAAGGAACAAAAATTGAAACAGCAAAACAGCGACAATTTTTTTCCATTTCTCTTTCCCTCAATTGGATCTCGAACGTATGTCATAGTACTTTTTCTTTGGCATATATAAACGTGCCCTTTAACTTGATCCCAGCTGACATCTATACCCAATCCAACTTTGGGTATGAACAAATAGACACTTAAACTATTATAAAGTGAATAAGTAGACGCATGCGTCCTATGTGGCAAATCTCACGCGATTTGACATCTAGGATGCGCGCATCTCACACGATTTGCCACGTAGAACGCATTTGTCTACTTGTTCAACTTATCTGGGCTACTGTGTTTATGTTCTTAATTTTTTTGGAGTGGATATTGACAAGAATTGATTGATTTTGATAGTTTAAGTGTCTACTTGTACACATTCAAAGTTGAAGGACATAGATGACAACCGAAACCAAGTTAAAGGGTACATTTATGTATTAATTATGCCTTTTTGGGGTACCAAAGAGATAGTATATTAAACAAAGCTAGCTATTACATAGTAGGGGACGAATCCCCAAAGTGTTTGTAAGTAGAAACGAAACCAGTAGGAGCAGTACTGGCAGAAGCCATATTTTCAGTGGCAAAAGGAGGATCGTTACGTGGACTATTACAAAAGCTAGATGCTGGCCTATTGTTAATTTTATGGAGATAGGTTCCCACCATATCTGCCTGCAGTGTATGCATCACAAAGTCAGGAAGTTGTAGTGAACATCCATGCGTCTGTACTGATATTTACTGCCGTGTCTGCTAATTTGTCAGCCAAAAAGTTCTGCTCCCTATATATATGCAGTCATAGAGAATGTGTGAGTATAAACTATTAGGAGATGCCAACATCTGTATTACCTGCAATGACAATATGTAACGGTACGAGGCCATACTTATGAGCAAGAAGCAGAGCTTGCAATAGAGCATGTAACTCGACAGTAGCAAAATGGGCATAAGATATTGTTCCATTAAAGCCTAAAATCCAATTACTATTAGCAACTCTAAAAACTCCACCAATGCCACATGCACTCCCAACCTGATGAACAGAGCCATCAACATTGAACTTTATGGTAGAGGGAACAGGAGTATACCATTTAACATAGTCAAAATGCCCGTGAAAAGTGAACAGTTGGACTCCAATGTGATGCAAGGTGCCATTATTCAATAGCTTGATTGTTGTTTTTTTCAGCAATAGCTTGATTGTGAACGTGTGAGAAATAGAGCACAAAACTTCGACTCTCAAAGACCACAATATTGGCTCAAAGGAAGGCCAATGTGATTAAGGTAAGCATTAGTAGGAAGCTTATTATGACATCCCAGCCATAAAAGAAGTGTTTAATTCTAGGCAGTGAATCAAGCTTCCAGATCCATGAAAACTGATCAGGAATGCTAGCAGAAGATTGACAAAGATTTTTGTACATAGATTGCACGGTAAACACCCGATCTGGTTCCAAACCTCAAAATTTTTTATCAAAAGTGTTGGAAACAAGAGGAAGTAACAAGATTGGATATCAGTGATGGTTTGTAAAGGCTATTCAAATGACAGTGAAGAGAAGCCCCACTTGTGATCTAGCCGAATAAAGGACAGTTTCAAGTCAGTATGATGGGGTCGAAGAGGGCCCTCGATGAGGCTTCTAAGGTGCAATCAAGTCTAATCTAAGCATCATTCCATAAGCTAATGTGATGCCCCGATGCAGGAATCTGTTTATAGCCCCGGTGCACAGATTCCAGCCCAACATTACGTTTTTCCAGACTGCAGAAGCCTTAGAAGAATGTCTATACTTCCTAATGAGGGTGGAAGCCCATAGAGTATTTGGAGCATGAAACATAAACCAAGAAGGATTTGATCTTGTTACTTAAGAAAAGTCCTATAGTACTATTTTTGCAGATTACTATGTGGCAAGTGGAGTAGTCGGCATAGCTAAGCCCCAAAATGTAACTGAATTTTGAGAAACATCTTGTGGTAGGTTTTGACGACTGTGTCATTGTTTTGTTGTAGAGGATTCCAGTTGAAACTTTTTAGGTGCATTTTATTGCATTAGTATTTTTGCAGTAAAAAGAAAATACCAGCATTGGTATTTTGTTGTCAATTGTCCGCTAACATAAAATCAAAACCCTTCTACAAAAATCATTGAAAATGAAAAGCTAGTGTATGGTTTCTGCATATTAATTTTAAGTATAAAGCTTGAGAAAAAAAAAATATTTTTTTCTTCAGAAATCGTAAGGCCACTTCTCATAATATTTATTTTGAAAATTCAAATGATTAACAATGTGATGACAGCATTAACAGATTCAGCCACATGAATATGGGGCTTCAAAGATGGTATTCACAATTTGTTTGTATCAAAGGGATTGTCTTAACTAGGCACAAAAGAACTTGTTTCTAATTTATGATGTGCAAGTACATTATCGGTCAACATACTTTTAAACCTACGTAGCCTCCACAATGACAACACATGAGCAAGGAACCAGGCACGTAGAGCTCATTAATCCGTGAGGGCATATACGAGACGATTGAGTAGCATAACTCATAACCGCATCACAAGACAATGAGATAATGAGATAGGAAATAGGGACGTAAAGCTCTTTTAACATGTAAAGGTATATATGAGATAAATCGCAACTATCGTGATTGTAGCAGCAAAGTTGGCTTCCAAAAATGCTTTAACCTTGCAATGCATACTTGATTTCATCAATATTACTGCTAAAGAAAATTAGATTCAGCCTTAGTAAAGGTCAAATAAGTCGAAGAATAAGAAGATAGCTCTGAAGCAAATAATACAAAGTCAAAAAAACAAAACACCAAACAGTCCAGAATAAAATAAGCAGCAGCGGCGGAAAAAACCAAAACTAGATACTATCTTAGACCTTAAACTTCATAACATAGAAAATTGATCAAGAAGAGCGATGACGTCCTGTAACATTGAGTTTAAAGTTCAATAAACCAAAATAATTTCTCTTGCAATAGGTTATCGTTTCTTGAAAACAGTGCAAAAAAGGAAAATGACTAACAAGATCCCCAAGCAATATGAAGGAGAATTTAATAGCACTAAAGAAAATTGCATAGTGTAATTCTTACACGTAATTAGTCACATGATAGTCTTCATCACAGTTACGTCAGCCTTCGTTGTTGGTACATTCGCTGTCTCTTCTGTCAAAAGGGACAAATTAGGCTCTTAACATAGGTTTCTGCCTCAACACATAAAGCTAGGTTAGTAGCATCTAGATATTTGATCGAGTCATCCTCCACATTGAAGCAAAATTTCACCATCATTTGACATTATAATGGGTGGATAATATAAATGTACCAAAGAATCATCAGGAGCCCGGATGGTAAACATCTTTGTCCAAGATTCTCTTACCCCATACTCCTTCATAACACAGACATCTAGATGAGCGAATGTGTAATTACAAAACACGTAACAAAACACAGAAAGATCACTCTGAAACACTCCAAACTTAAAACATTGACACCTTTTAAAACAAGATGGCTGCTCTACCTCTGCCCATTTCTCATCAGCCAAATCAATAGAAATGATGTTCCATTGCTTGTCAAGCCAATGAAGTTTCCCATTGACAAACTTAGCAGGATCACCCAAGAGCTCTGTACCTTTAAAATCATCAATACATCTCCCAGGATCACTTTTTAGACTATATATCTTCACCTCAGCACGACAGGGACGTCCATTTCTGTCATCATCATCATACCCAGTGTATTCCCACCAGGTGGGGTCTAGGGGGGGTAAAGTGTACGCAGTCCATACCACTACCTCAGATGAAGTAGAGAGGCTGTTTCCGATAGACCCCCAGCTCAGAACAGATAACCATAACAAACAAAAATCATAAAAACCAACAGCAAAAAGAGATAACACATCGCTAGATAATCGAAGAAGCAAGACACTCACAGATTAACACTATAAACTAGTCATTCAAAATCACAAATATCACCAAAACAACGCGAACAAGAATCTGCCTAAGAAACAACAGGCACAGATACAAGCAAACACTCTTCCCTGCTAATACGGACACCTTCCTACCCACTAACCCTCTACCATAATCCTCGTCCTCCACATCTTCTTATCAAGGGTCATGTCCTCTATAAGCTGTAACTGCTCCATGTCATACCTAATCACCTCCCTTCAATATTTCTTCGGCCTACCTCTACCCTGCCTAAAACCATCCCCAGCCAGTCTCTCACACCTCCGTACCGGGGCATCCGTGCACCTCCTCATCACATGTCCGAACCACCGCAACCTCACTTCCCGCATTTTATCTTCCACCGAAGCCACTCCCAACTTCTCTTGAATAATCTCATTTCTAACGCTATCACTCCTGGTAAGTCCACACATCCATCGCAACATCCTCATCTCCGCTACCTTCAACTTTTGGATGTGGGAGTTTTTAACTGGCCAACACTCGACTCCATATAACATGGTCGGGCGGACGGCCACTCTGTAGAACTTACCTTTAAGCTTCAAAGACACCTGCTTATCATACAAAACTCTCGAAGCGAACCTCCATTTCAACCACCCTGCACCAATACGGTGCGTAACATCCTCGTCAATCTCGTCGTTCCCCTGAATCATAGACCCCAGATACTTGAAACTCCCCCTCTTCTGAATGGCCTGAGAATCCAGCTTCACTACCACATCAGCTTCATGCATTGAATCACTAAACTTACATTCCTGGTACTCCGTCTTAGTCCTGCTCAACTAAACCTTTTAGACTCAAGGGTCTGTCTCCAAACCTCCAACTTATCATTAACTCCTCCTCGGGTCTCGTCAATCAGTACCACATCATCAGCAATCAGCAAACAGCATACACCAAGGCACCTTCCCTTGAATACTCCGCGTCAAAACATCCATCACCAAGGAAAATAAAAACGGACTAAGAGTCGATCCCTGGTGCAATCCTGTCAAAACGGAAAAGTGCTCTGAATCCCCTCCTACCGTCCTCATCCTCGTCTTCGCACCGTTGTACATGTCCTGGATCGACCTAGTGTACGCCATTTCTGTAAGCAGGGAAAATAACCACTACCTTGTAATCATCTTGGAACTCATCATATGCAAAACCAAAATTGAAATAAGCAAAACCATCCTCATGGTTAGGTGTATAACTAGGCAATTTCTTATACTTTCTAATTGATGGATTCCATAGAAAAAAGTCATCTAATAATCCCTTAAATGGACGGATGGCAAGACAAATCAATCCATTGACAGAACCCACAAGCCAAAGATAATCATGGGGATTTTTACCAGGATAATCCAGGTCAAATGCCTCAGTTACAGAATCGTAAAGTAAAGCCCTAAAAGAACAATCCCTTAGATTAGAATTTCCAACATTAACCATAACACCATGATGGGTGTAGTCCTTGTTAGTAGCAGATAATAAGAGATGGGCCTTCACAAATTCAGGGCTAGAGATTAACGAAAGCCAAGATTTTGAAACAGATCTGAACTGTAAGAGGGATTTCACCGGAAGTTTTAACTAGATCTCTGTGACGATTTCTGCAGGAAGGATTGTCAAGACTGAATTTTGGCAAGAAATGGAGGGATCCTGCTCTGTTTCCCCTCTTGTTTTGGCAAATTGTGATTATACGAGTATCTAAATTTACATCTTTCACCCCTTTCTAGGAGTTTCCAGATTTTTCTCCCAACTCCAATTCTCATTCGAACAATTTCCTCTTATAGTATGGTACGAAGGAAAATGTTTTTCATGAAAAATAATTTTTTGAAAAACAAATTAATTTCTTACTTATTTTCTAGTGTTTGGTAAGTAAGCAATATTTTTTTATCTCAAATGCATTTATATGTGTAATCTAGAGAGGGTGGAGTGGGATGGTCAAGCAGTAGGGATTGGGGGTGTTGGGTTAGTGGGAGGACACAGTAAACATAAAATGAACTTGTTTTCTCTACATTTATTAAGGAAATTATTTTGTTCATTTTTAAGAAACTTACTTTTTCTAGAGAATATTTTTCAAAAATTTTATCCAATCAAATATAAGAAAATAAGAAATATTTTCCTCATGTGTGATCCAAAAGCAATCCTTTGGATTGTATTCGTGAAATGTGATCCAAACCGAAGCAAAAACTTACCTTCATTTGACATTCACTCTGAATAGATAAAATATACGTTCCTCAGGATCATCAGGAAACTTGATGGTAAATATTTTTGCAAGCACGCTATTGCTGTGAATGTGCCTAGACTTGCAAGTCGTAGAGCCAGAAAATCCGGAGAAACGATTGTTATTTTCATGTGGTTTAAAATCTTCAGAACTACTTTGAGGTACTAGTATTGATATTTCAGATGATTCAACTACTTTCAAATAGCCTCCGCCTAGTACAGCTCCATTTTCTGCCAAATGCTGGAATAGTCAACTTCTTTAACGTTATCAACCATGATTTTGCCCATCAGCAGCAGAAGGAAGTGAAGGACCTAGAGTCTTTCGGTTTAGAATGAGTGTGACCTTATTATATGTACATATTTTAAATTCTTTTGCATATGTATACATAGTTCGAGCCAAAAGCAATGCTTCAGTTGAACATGTAGAACTCGCCTTAGATCCGCCCCTACCTATCAGTTTAGGCTTGAACCTTGTTCATCTTTGTCCATGTAAACAGATAGCACAATAAACTGATGAAAGTTAATCACAACAAATCGGGCATCGTGCAAGCCCATTCTCGTTGCAATCTGGGTATCGGGTATCGTTGGAAGCCACACTCATCTTCTTCAAATTTTTCTTCATCATACTCTGCTTCATAGTATATTTTACAACTCCCATAGCCAAATCAATAGAAATGATCTTTCATTGCTTGTTAAGCCAATGAAGCCTCCCATTCCCAAGCTTAGCAGAATCATCCAATAGCTCTCTACCTTCAAAATTATCAATACCTCCCCAAAGAATCACTCTTTAGAATATATATCTTATCTTAGTAAATGCTCCAAAGAAAAGAACAGAAAACAGAAGTCCCTGCAAAATTGGATTTGAGACTTTCCTATTCAACAATAATGTCTCGAATGACATGTTTGAAATTCAATGTTGTTGCACTTGGTGCCAGGGGATAGAATTTATAAACTACTTTTTTGTTGAAATGTCCTGAAACCTCTATAATTCTATGGTGCTTCAGGGCCAAGTTTCTTTTCGATTGTATCATTTCTCGCATAGGTGGTACAACATTCTGGCGAAATCTTAAAATCAAAAACAGGATTCAAGATTTGTCAGTGAGCACGTCATATGCATATGTGCATATGTATGTGTGATCTGAGTTAAAGATAAAGAATGCAGCTGCACTTAACAAGAGGTTTTTGGTTCGAGCCCTGGAAATAGGAAACTTCTAGATTGAGAGTTATTCACCCCTCTGGATAGGGTCTAGCCAATGCAAGACAAATTCTTGCAGGTGTCAAATTCTTGGCATTATTTTCCACAAGGATTAGCTATTGTTCACTTGTTTGATTGTATTACTTGGGCTACACTAAGGTCAAGTTTTTGAAATATCACTATTGATAGTTGACAACTGAGTTACATTTGGGTTGCACTAAACAAGTATCTGAACTCACTTGATAATATATATCAGGGCACCTAATTACTTTAATTTTGAATTATCAGAGATAGAATAAAATGTATAAGAATTATCAGAAAACAAAAAGGGTACAATTTGAGGTTCAATTTAGAACAAAAAGGGATTCAGCTATAACCGAAAACAATTCTAGTTCAAAATAACAAAGATGGGAAAAGTCTGCTCTAATCTACTTTGGAATTGACAAGGCCTCTTAAACAGACTCTCCTTATTTCCTATATTCCATAGAAAACCAAAACTAGATACTATCTCAGAGCTTATACTTTGTTAAATAATTCCTTGGTTTCCTCTTCATTGCCCATTAAGCTTTCACCTAAAGAAGAATAGTTAAAGAAACACCCTGGATCAAAAAAGTAATCATAAGAGCTACACCTAGACGTCATTAGTGCATTCACTACCACGATTTCAATGTATCTGGTGACCTCTGTTCTTACTCTATCTATAGGCACAACATCCCCCAAAAAAAATCTGTTAAAATGAACAACAACGCCCAGTGTCATCGAGTTTAAAGTTCAACACACCAATTAATACAACCAAAATAATTGCTCTTGCAAAGATTATCGTTTCTTAAAATAGTGCAAAAAAGAAAAATGACTAACAGGATCCATAAGGAATATGAACCAGAATTTAACATCACTTCAGGAAAATACATAGAGTGCAACTCTTACATGTTATAAGTCACGCGATTGTCTTCATCTGAATTTCTTCCGCCTCTGTTGTTGCATTCAGGGTCATTTCTGTTAAAAGGGACAAACTAGGCTCTTAACGTAGATTTCGGCCTCAAGACATGGAGCAAAGGTAGAAACAGCTAGAAATCTGATCGAGTCATCCTTTGGATTGCATTTTGTGAAATATGATCCAAACCGAAGCAAAATTTCACCTTCATTTGAAATTAGTGGATAATATATATGTTTCAAAGAGTCATTAGGAGACTTGATGGTAAGCATCTTTGTCCAAGATTCTCTTATCCCATACTCCTTCATAACCCAGATATCAACATGAGTCCATGCGTAATTATAAAACACGGAAATATCACTCTGAAACACTCCAAGTGTAAAAGGTTGGCATCTTTTAAAACAAGAGGGCTGCTCTACCTCTGCCCATTTCTCATCAGCCAAATCAATAGAAATGATGTTCCATTGCTTGTCAAGCCAATGAAGTTTCCCCTTGACAAACTTAGCAGAATCACCCACGAGCTCTCTACCTGCCAAATCATCAATACGTCTCCAAGAATCACTCTTTAGACTATATATCTTGACCTCAGCATGACAGGAACGTCCATTTCTGTAAACAGGGATAATACCAACTACCTTGTAATCATCTTGCAATTCATCATATGCAAAACCAAACTTGAAATAAACAAATTCATGCTCATGGTAACGACGGCTTACATCAAGTCCAAAATTAAGCAGTTTCTTATACTTTCTGATTGATGGATTCCACAGAAACAAGCCATCTAATCCGTTCGATAAAATGATGGCAAGACAAATCAATCCATTGACAGAACCCACAACCCGAGGATAAGCATCCGGTCTCTTACCACTCTTACCAGGATAATCCAAGTCAAATGCCTCCGTTACAGGATGGTAAAGTAAAGCGCTAAGAGAACAGTCCCTGATGCCATATTTAGCATCACAAATATTAAACATAACTCCATGGTGGGTGTAGTCCTTGTTACTAGATGATAATAAGAGATGTTTCTTCACAAATTCAGGGCTACAGATTAACGTAAGCCAAGATTTCGAAACAGACCTGAATTTCAATAGAGATTTCACTGAAAGTCTCAACAAGATTTCAGTGATAAGTTCTGCAGGAAGGTTAGGCATCGTCAAGATTGAATTTGTGGGTTTGCTCTGTTTTGGGTGTCGGAGTATGGATTCATCTCCTTCGGATTCCATTTTGGATTGCAGAAATTGCAACTCTTGGAGTTGGATTCTTGAACAAAATGAACAGGGTTTAGGGATTTGCTTAACAACTTTTCATGAGGTGTAATTAGTTATTTCAAGATTGTAATGTTATTTTTATCATGCTGGGAGTGAAATAATAAATCTGAAATAATTAATATCGAGATAATTGACTCCAGAATAACTTGTTTTCTGACCAAACGAGCCCTAAGTATTCATATAACAATGTTTTCCATATACCTAAAAAAAGGGCAAGACGGGAAAATACACACTGTTTTTCAATTCTAGCTTGGGGAAAGTGAAATGGTGGGAAAATATAAGGTGGAGAATCGAATTCTCATAAATAAGTGAAAGTTTAGACAATCATGAGCAACTAAAATTCTTCTAAAATTACACTGTTAAGTGGTGATTTTACTTGGATTTTTGCTTTAAAAACAAAATGCAACCTAATTCAAAAATATATATTCCATTTATAGCTTATTTAACCAAATTTCTAAGAAGTCAAAAATAACTTTTTCTTAAATTTGGAAAAGTGCTTAATTTAGAGATTTGAGATGTTTGACAAAAAAAAAAATTAAAAAAGTATTTTATAACTAGTAGTAGAGCAAGCTTGCGTGGGCACAAATTTTTGCTCTATTATTAACAAAAAGTGTTTTTAAAATTAATTAGCAAAACAAATATTGCTACTTTTAAGTGTTTGAGAGTTGAGGTGTTTGGTAAAACTTTTTTAAAAGATGTTTAGTAACAGAACATTTTTGAAAGCTTACACAAACACAATTTTTTGTTGTATTATTGACAAAAATATGTCTCAAAATAATTAGCAAAAAATATTGTACTACCTTTTTAGGAAATTATTTTAAAACATAATCACATTTTGAGATTGGCCAAACATGTTAGTATTAGTGTGTTTAATGTTTTTCTTTAGAGATACTACATAAACGTGTTCTTTAATTTTACTCCAGCTGACATCTATGCCCTCCAACTTTGGTGTGCACAAGTAGACACACACGTACTACGTGGCAACTCAGTTGAGATACACTCGCATTGATTTGTATTTTGTCTCAAGTACGCATGTGTCTACTTGTTCATAAGTTTAAATGTCTACTTGTGCACACCAAAAGTTGGAGGGCATAGATATCTGATAAGACCAAAGTTAAGGGGCACATGTATGCATTATGCCTTTTCTCTAAAGCCCCAAGGTTGAAAGACTTGCGAGTTTAGTAGATATGATATCGATAAATTGTGGTTTTGGTCCTCGTGTTATAAAGACTACACAAATGGTACCTTGAAATTAGTCAAAACTTTGAAAAACTAATAGTAATTACAAATGCTAATGAAACTATTTTTCACTTAGTTTTGGAATTCACCCATTTTTCCATGAGAATTTTTCACTATCACATCACTCAAAGAATATTTTAGGTAAGTCTCCTTAAAATGAGGAATTTGTAAACATTATTTACAATTACAATGTATATTAACTTAAACTCTTAATACAAATTTCCTTTCAGGTCAAAAATATATTTATAAAGGAACAAAAATTGAAAAAGCAAAACAAGAACGTTTTTTTCCATTTCTCTTTCCCTCCATTGGATCTCGAATGTATGTCATAGTACTTTTTTTTAGCATACATAAGTATGTCCTTTAACTTGACTTCAGCTGATATCCATACCCTTCAACTTTGGGTGTGCACAAGTAATTAAACATTTAAACTATTATAAAGTGAATAAGTAAACACATGCTTCCTATGTGGCAAATCTTACGCGATTTGACATGTAGAATGCGTGCATCTCAGACATTTTGCCGCACAGGTGATTGGACACGTTTGTCTACTTGTTCAACTTGTTTGGGCTATTGGATTTATGTTCTTAATTTTTTGGCGTGGATTTTGGCACAAATTGATTGATTTTGATAGTTTAAGTGTCTACTTGTGCATCTCCAAAGTTGAAGGACAAAGATGCCAACTGAGGCAAGTTAAAGGGCACATTTATCTGTTATGCCTTTTTTATGGTACCAAAGAGATGCTATATTAAACAAAGCTAGCTATTACATAGTAGGGGACGAATCCCCAAAGTGTTTGTACAAGCAGAAACGAAACTAGTAGGAGCAGTGCTGGTAGAAGCCATATTTACAGTGACAAAAGGAGGATTGTTACGCGGACTATTACAAAAGCTAGATGCTGGCCTATTGTTAATTTTACGGAGATAGGTTCCCGCTATATCTGCCTGCAGTGTATTCATCACAAAGTCAGGAGGTTGGACAAAAAAGTTGTGGTGAACATCCATGCGTCTGTACTGATATTGCTGCCGTGTCTGCTAATTTGTCAGCCAAAAAGTTCTGCACCCTATATATATGGAGAGCTAGTGGATTATTCAACAAAGTTATCAAACAAAGAGAATGTGTGAGTATAGACTATTAGGAGATGCCAAAATCTGTATTACCTACAATGACAATATGTAATGGTACTGTTGTTTCCTTCACCTGTAAAAAACCAGAATATTGATGAAAATGAAAGTTTTAAGCCCACAGTTAAACTGTGTTTCCTTAAAGAATATAATCCCCCACAATTGCCCAAGGTTTGGATTAATTCCTCCCAAAATAGAATAGAACACTATTCAGCAAAACCGGCAATGGAATTTGTTGAACTTCGTCGAACTCAACTAATGGAGTAAATCACACTTACTTTGATTTCTCTTATAGAGAAGAAAGTTTTTGACTTGTGAAAATAATATATTTCGTATATCCTTCATCTGAGGAAAACATAGGTATTTATAGCCTAAGAGGTGGTGCTTCAGAAGAGAAGTCATGGTTGAAGAAAAGTCAACTTTCTGAAATGGTCTCATGACCTACGACCGTAGATGGATGACCTGCGTCCGCAGGTCGCGTAATTCGCCAGAACAAAAAGTTTTGCTCCGTCTGTGAAGCTTCACCTTCCGCAGGTGACAACCTGCGCCTGTAGGTCGTCTTTGTTGCGTCGAAACAATGTGTCCCTTGCCTCGAAGGGTCGCGTCCCTTCGAGGTGAGTTGTGATATGTGTTTGCATCCGTTCATGTGCGTCCGCATATGGAGAAATGATTTTCTATCGGATTTTTGGATTAAACTATCAACAATTCTCAAGTTTCAAATGAACTTTATCCAAAAAGATAGTCTCTCGATCGATCATTTGCCAAATCCAAATCCGAAGCCAAAGTCGAAGCCGAGCCGAGCGAGCGACAACGACGAAGGTGCGAGGCTTGTCTTGTTCTTGCCTCACTATCCACATGAAGGAGTGTATTCCAATATATACATAAGAAAGTCTCTTTCTCCCATCAATGTGGGAGAACTTCACTTCCTTAAAGTGAAGACTTAACTTCACTTCCTTAAAGTGAAAACTTACTCTTCACTTTTCCCTCCATGTTTTTACCTCCATTTTCCATTCATTTCTTATCAACCAAACCCAACAATCCCCCACATGAATGGGGAATGGCTATTTTAGATATGAAAAACTGTGTTTTGCTGAATAGTGTGACATTCCTTTTGTAAATGGATCCGACACATTAGCCTTTGACTTCACATAGTCAACTGTGATAATTCCAATAGAGAGTAATTGTCTAACGGTATTATGTCTTTGTCGTATGTGACGCGACTTTCCGCTATACATAACATTTTCAGTTCTTCCTATTGCCGCTTGACTAGCACAATGTATGCATATAGGAGCCACTGGTTTTGGCCACAAAGGAATACCTTCTAAAAAGTTCTGTAGCCATTCTGTTTCTTCACCGGCCTTATCTAAGGCAATAAACTCAGATTCCATTGTAGAGCGAGCAATACAAGTCTATTTGGATGATTTCCAATAGACTGCTCCTCCACCAAGAGTAAACACATATCCACTTGTGGATTTCACTTCATTTGACCCGGTGATCTAATTTGCATCACTATATCCTTCAATTACCACGAGATATTTGTTGTAATGCAAAGAATAGTCTTGAGTATGTTTTAGATACCCCAAAACTCTCTTCATTGCAATCCAATGAGTTTGATCGGGATTACTTGTGTACCGACTTAATTTTCTAATAGCACATGCTATATCTGGTCGTGTACAATTCATGATATACATCAAACTTCCCAACACTCTTGCATAGTCCAATTGTGACTTGCTTTGACCTTGGTTCTTTGTGAGAGCAAGATTCACATCAATTGAAGTTTTGGCAACTTTAAAGTCCACATACTTGAATTTTTCAAGTACCATATTGATGTAATGAGTTTGAGATAAAGCTAGACCTTGAGGAGTCCTAAGAATTTTAATTCCTAATATCAAATCTGCAACTCCTAAGTCTTTCATATCAAACTTGCTAACAAGCATACGCTTAGTAGCATTTATGTCGGAAATGTCCTTACTCATTATCAACATATCATCCACATACAAACAAACAATGACAATGTGATTTGGAGTGTTCTTGATGTAAACACATTTATCACATTCATTGATCTTAAATCTATTTGACAACATGGTTTGATCAAATTTTACATGTCATTGCTTGGGCGTTTGTTTTAGTCCATAAAGCGACTTAACAAGTCGACACACCTTCTTTTCTTTTCCTGGAATTACAAACCCTTCATGTTGTTCCATGTATATTTCTTCCTCCAATTCTCCATTTAAGAAGGATGTCTTCACATCCATTTGATGAATTTGAAGACCATACACGACGGCTAACGCTATCAACATTCGAATAGATGTGATTCTTGTTATCGGTGAGTACGTGTCGAAATAATCAAGACCTTCTCGTTGTCTGAAACCTTTGACAACTAGTCTTGCCTTATATTTATCAATAGTACCATCATCTTTCATTTTCTTTTTAAAGATCCATTTAGAACCCAATGATTTGTTTCCTTGAGAAAGATCAACCAATTTCCATGTATGATTATTCAATATGGATTCTATTTTACTATTGATTGCCTCTTTCCAATATTGTGCTTCTGAAGAAGACATTACTTCCTTAAACGTTTGAGGCTCATTCTCAACTAAAAATGTCAAGAAATCAGGACCAAAGGAAGTTGAAATCTTTTGACGTTTGCTACGTCTTGGACTTTCCTTATTAGGTGTACTTTCCTTTGACACTTCCCGAGGTCGTTTAGATGTTTCACTAGACGACTCACATTCATTTTTATATGGATAAATGTTTTTAAAAAATTCAACATTATCTGATTCAATCACCGTATTCACATGAATGTCAGGA
This sequence comes from Capsicum rhomboideum, assembly GCA_031232105.1. Lineage (NCBI taxonomy): Eukaryota > Viridiplantae > Streptophyta > Magnoliopsida > Solanales > Solanaceae > Capsicum > Capsicum rhomboideum. The sequence continues at coordinate 9,298,018 of CP124711.1, forward strand.
TTTTCTGATTTATGAACCAGAAACGGATATGCTTTGCTATTGGTTGCATATCTAATGAAAACACAATCAATTGTTTTTTGTCCTATCTTAACCTTTTTGGGTTTAGGAACTTGCACTTTAGCCAAACACCCCCACACTTTAAAATATTTCAAGTTGGGTTTTCTTCCTTTCCATTGTTCATATAAAATGGACTTTGTTTTACTGTGGGGTATACGATTGAGTATCCGACTGGCTGTTAAAACAGCTTCCCCCCACAAGTTCTGTCGTAAACCAGAACTTATCAACAAAGCATTCATCATTTCCTTTGATGTTCTATTCTTTCTTTTCGCAACCTCATTGGATTATGGAGTGTATGGGGCAGTTGTTTGATGAATAATTCCATATTCCAAACATATTTCTTCAAAAGGAGATTCATATTCACCACCCCTATCACTTCTAATCATTTTGATTTTCTTGTTAAGTTGTGTTTCAACTTCATTCTTTTATTGCTTGAAAGCATCAATTGCCTCATCTTTGCTATTAAGCAGATAAACATAGCAATATCGAGTGCTATCATCAATGAAAGTTATGATGTATATTTTATCCACCACGAGATGGTATAGACTTTATATCACAAATGTCTGTATGGATTAAGTCTAAGTGATTTGAATTCCTTTCAATAAACTTATAAGGATGCTTTGCATACTTTGATTCCACACATACTTGACATTTCACATTATTACTTTCAAACTTAGGTAATATTTCTAAGTTAATCATTTTTCGTATGATTTTATAATTTACATGTCCTAAACGTGCATGCCATAAATGATTTGACTCAAGCAACTAAGAAGAAGCAGAAATCTTATTCATATCAATAGAGATTACATTTAGTTTGAAGAGGCCCTCGGTGAGGTAACCTTTTCCTACATACATGTCATTCTTACTTATTACAACATTATCGGATACAAGCACACACTTAAAACCATTCTTGACTAGAAGTGATGTTGAGGCCAAATTCTTTCACATTTTGGGAACATGAATGACATTATTGAGGGTCACCATCTTGTCCGAAGTCATCTTCAAGCCAACCTTGCCCGTTCCTTCTATCTTTACGGTTGCTGAGTTTGCTATACAAATGGTCTCGCCTTTTTCAGAAGAAGTATAAGATGAAAACAGTTCCTTGTTGGAACACACATAGCGGGTAGCACCTGAATCAAACAACCATTCATTTGGATTTCCCACCAAGTTGCATTCAGTGAGCATTGCACAAAGGTTGTCTACTTCTTCATTCAAGTTTGCTTGCTCTTTCTTCTTATCTTTCTTTGTAGCACGACAAATAGAAGCCATATGACCAACTTTGCCACAGTTGTAGCAATTTTCTTTGAACTTTTTCTTCTTGGGTGCTTCCTTCTCATCATCCGACTTCTTCCTCTTTTTCTTCTTTTGAGGAGTTTCAACATTGTTTGCTCCGGCGATTGAATACTTTGCAATTGCTTTATTTTCTACATTTTTGTTTTCTTCTTCAATTCGAAAATGAACAATTAAATCCTCTAAAGTCATTTTCTTTCGCTTATGTTTCAAATAGTTCTTAAAGTCCCTCCACAAAGGAGGGAACTTTTCAATAAAAGTTGCTACCTGAAAAGCTTTGTTGATGACCATTCCTTCCACAAGTAAATCATGTATGATTACTTGCAATTCTTGGACTTGATTCATAACGGATTTGTTGTCAACCATCTTGAACTCAAGAAACTTGACTGCTACAAACTTCTTCAGTCCGGCATATTCTGTTTTATACTTTTTGTCTAAAGCGTCCCAAAGTTCTTTTGAAGTTTTACAAATGCAATAGACACTGTATAGACTGTCTTCTAATCCATTTAGGATATAGTTCTTGCACAGAAAATTAGAGTGATTCCATGCCTCGGTTATCATAAACCGTTCTTTCTCCGAGTCTCATCCGGTAGATTCGAAATGTTCTCCGCAATAGACTTCTGCAAGCTTAGAGTGGTCAGATAGAACAACATCTTTATTGCCACCTTTTGAAGTCACTTCCGAAAAACTTTCCTCGCTTTTTCGCTGTAGACATAGCGAGAGTAACACGGCTTGACGAACTAGCATTTGTTGCCGCAGATACAAAAGTCATCACACCAATAGTTTATTCTTCCATTTCTGTTTACAACTCTTGGGGTTGGACACTTCGGTTTCCACTAATTGATTTTTGAGAAATTTTGCTAAAATATTTTTAAAACTTTTTTCTTAATTTGATATGTTATATATAGTAAAAAAGGGCAGTTCGGGTCCGGGGAAGGGCCCGACCACAAGGATCTATTGTACGCAGTCTTACCATGCATTTCTATCAGAGGCTGTTTCCAAGGCTTGAACCCGTGACCTCCCGTTACATATAGTCATATTAAAGAAAAAATTAATTTTGAAAATAATACAGTAAAATTGAGTTAAGGAGGTAATAGAACTCCCGTGAAGTTAAGGTGTATCGTAACAACTTTGACAATAGTTCAGCGGGGTAACAGTGTCTTATCTCATAATATTACTTTAGAGAAAATTTAAGAAATAGCTAACATTTGGCTGAAATTACGCCTACTTAGCTACAACTTTAATATTTATATTTCGTAGATACTCTTTCCATTGCTATCATGTATATCCAATGTATTTCTCAACTAAAATAACAGAAAAAAATACAAATACAAAGTAACTGATTGGAGATAATTATGCGACAATTAGTTTTAAATAAGTCAATTGAACTATGATCACTCTCTACAATATCTAAATCACATAATCTTTTTAAGACCTGTTTGGCCATGAAAATTTTAAATTTTTTCGAAAAAAAAAACTTCACTTGATGGTAAATATCTTTGTCGGAGATTCTTTTACCCCATATTCCTTCATAACCCAAACATTCGCATGAGTTCATGTGTTAATGCAAGATTCAGAAAGATCATTCCCAAACACACCTGGCTTCAAAACTCCACTTGCTCTAACTCTTCCCATTTCTCATCATATATTCCGAAATATTTATGATTTTGTCTTTATTTTTTTAGATTATTGAATGGCAAGTGGAGTAGCCGGCACAACTGGACGATGCCGACAATGAGGAATGCTCCAGACCCTCCTTTATGAGATTACACTGGTTATATTAGTGTTGTGTTGCTATTGCTGAGTTCCCGTTTATTTTTCGAGTTTAAAGACATAAAAATGTTTGGCAGGATAGACATCCCAATTGTCAGTTAACAATAATCAAAACCCTTCATGAAAATTATTGAAAATGAAAAGCTAATGTATTGTTTCTCTGGAATATTATTTTAGGTGTCAAGCTTAGGAAAAAAAGGAATTTCTTCCGGACATCGTGAGGTCCCAACAACAACAACAACATAACCAGTGAAATCCCATAAGTGAGGTCTGGAAGGGTGGAATATTATTTTAGGTGTAAAGCTTACGAAAAAAGAATTTTCCAGACATCGTGAGGTCCCTACAACAACAATATACCCAGTGAAATCCCATAAGTGAGGTCAGGGGAGGGTAGAGTGTACTCAGACCTTACCACTACCTCGTGGAGGTAGAGAGGTTGTTTCCTAAAGACCCTCGGCTCAAGTGTAGCAAATTCAGATACAAGGAAGAAGGAAACAATGAAGAAAATATAACAACTAACAAGGAAACAATGCAAAGTCTACAAGAGATAAACAAGGACAACAACAAAATATTGCGATAATTGAAACACACTGAACAACAGACTCCATGACTACCGTTTTCAGAATATGAAAACTCCTCGAGGACAATTGTAATGAATGATGGATGTTATTATATTAGTAATATTATTAAAAGTTTAAGCTTTTTCCACTTCATGATCTTAGTCGAATGTGGGGTGTGAATTTGTAGTATATGTAATGCATAATTGTCATCTTATTACTGTTCTTTTTTTGTTGATTGATTTATCAATTGTCATATAGATCGAAAAGATGAATAATCTAGTTGATTTATCGATGAGTTTAATTGGCACCCGGAGAGTCCAAATCCTGGATCCGCCTCTGATTCTACCTCCTATTTCAGTTGGAGGATATGGTTTCATGATAGGTTGACAAGGTCCTTTTTTAATATAATGTTTCCTCACTTCATCTCGTATTCGAGGATCATAGTCAATAATCCGTATTCTTTCCCCTGGATCGGATTTAAGTGCACCCAAATCGCGCTCAGTTACCAGATAACGATTGACATCCATACTAGAACTTGGTTGAGCAAACATGTTGAGAAATTTATCCATCTCAATTCAAAAAATTAGAATAATTTCCTACAAAATAAAAGTTCAAATTCAATAGGGGAACTCAGAACTAATTCAAGTTAAAATTGTTCATATTGACAACAATATTGGAATGGAGAACTAATTTAACCTCAAATATATATTAACTTACAAGAGGGTTGTGGGTTGATGTTGATTGTAGAGAAAACAGCAGAGCGAAGCGGTGCGGTGCGGGCTGCTGACGGCTGACGGGTGATGTCGTGAGGAGTGAGGTCGGTGGAGTTGCAGACTTGCAGTGGTTTATACCTTTGGGAGAAGAAAGGTCGGGGTTTGTCCTTGGGAGAAGAAGGGTCGGGGTTTGAGTTTTTTTTAAAATTTGATGAGAGAATAAAGATAGAAAAAGAACAAAACTAAATAATTAAATTTTATATTTTAAACAAATAAAGAAAAGTCAAAGACTAGTAATAGTCAAAAATATTTTTTAATTAATACAGCAATACATTAAACGATAGTCATGACTGCTGGAAAGTGAGTTGATTGAACTGAAAATTTAAAAAAAAAACACTGAACACGGGATTCTAACCCGCGCCCTTGGGGGTGAAAATTCAACCTTTTACCACTGGCACCATAGGCACTTTGATGCTGTGGATGGCACATTTATTATTTATAGATATATTCTGTATGTATATACCTATACAGAGAGAGTTTTCGTCGAAGCTTGCAGGTGATGTGGCACCCTCACGACCCTTAGTAAACCCGCCCCTGCTTGTCAAGCCAATGAAGTTTCCCCTTGATAAACTTAGCAGAATCACCCAAGAGCTCTCTACCTTGAAAATCATCAATACATCTCCAAGAATTACTCTTTAGACTATTTATCTTGACCTCAGCACGACTCGGTTGTCCCTGTCCAGTTTTGTAAATAGGAAAAATACCGACTACCTTGTAATCATCTTGGAACTCATTATATGCAAAATCAAAATTGACATGAGCAAAAGTACTCTCATGGTGACCGCGACTTGGATTAAGTCTATAATTACTAAGCAATTTCTTAAACTTTCTAATAGATGGACTCCATAGAAACAAGTAATCAGATTCCAAAAATGGACCGGTAGCAAGACAAATCAATCCATTGACAGAACCCAAAAGCCGAGGAAAAGCATAGAGAATTTTTGCAGGATAATTCAAATCGAATGCCTCAGTTACACAATCGTAAAGTAAATACCTAAGAGAACAATACCTTAGATTAGAATAACCAACCTTACACATAACTCTGTGGTGGGTGTAGTCCTTGTTACTAGTGGATAATAAGAGACGGGCCTTCACAAATCCAGGGCTAGAGATTTACGAAAGCCAAGATTTCAAAACAGACCTGAACTGTAAGAGGGATATGACAGCAAGCTTTAACAAGATTTCGGTGACGAGTTCTGCAGGAAGGTTAGACATTGGTTGGAGTTTTTGCTAAAGGTGATTACTTATGTGAAAGCGCTAATAAGGGGTCGTTATTCGGGATTATAGTGGGTTAAGTTCGATAATGACCCTAAATGGGTTGCCCTTGATATTTAGTAGTCGTCTGACCATGAATATTATTCACAATATTTTAGAATACGTTTTCACTTTATTTCGGAATACTTGTTTGGTCATAAATATTTCAGAATACGTTTTCACAATACTTGAATTTTTGAACTTAGGTGTTTTCACTATTTTTGGATTCATTTTTTGCAGTTTTAAATTTATTTTTTTTCAAAAAATAACTAAATTTTTATTTTCATAAAATAACCCAATTTTCATAAAACTCTAAAAAAATTAAATTTATTTTCACTTTTTTTTTTAACTACAAAAATACCTCATTTCCAAAATATTATGGCCAAACACAACTCCAACTCTATTTTCAACTTTAAAAATATCAAATAAAGTGAATATGTTTTTGATTTTCACGGTCAAACTGGTCCTTAGTCGTGTGAAGAAAAAAGAGTCTCAAGGTGATATTCTAACTTTTGTCCCTAAGACAAACATTTAGGATAATTTAAGACAATAAATCTGCACAATTGATCAGAAGTTTTATTTTATAGACAAGTGTTAGAACTTATTTAGCAAGGAAAAAAATTCAAGACCATACATTTTGAGAGACAAAAATTCAAGACCATACATTTGGAGGACAAATTTCAAGATCGGACACTTTGGAGGATACTAGACGTAATTTTCTGGATTATAGTCTTGAGATTATAATTTCATATTGAATGAGATAAAGTGCTATATCTCAAAACTTAATTTGGCTTTAGATCTATAAATTAATCAGGCAATAAATTTATACCATCAATTAACACATGCTATAAATTTCGTGTCAAGTCAAAACTGCACAAACAATTAAAACGAAGGGAGTACAATAGTATTACTCCCTCTGTCTCAATTTATGTGAGAAAATTTGACTTGGCACGGAATTTAAGAAAGGAAGAAAGACTTTTGAAATTTGTGGTCTGAAATAAGTCATCGATATTTGTGTGACTATTAATCATTTCAATAAAGGATAAATGAACATTTTAATGTTAATTTTTTATTAAATATAGAAATGTGTCATTCTTTTTGGTATTGACTAAAAAAGAAAGTGATTCATATAAATTGAGATAGAGGGATTAAAGCATTAGGCTACCATAGAGTTTGAACTCTCACCTGATGGTTATAGTTTTACTTGAAATTCCAATAGCATTTTTAAAAAAAAAATTACATAACTTTTTCATTGATTATTCTTTATGCACTTGCAAAATTTAAATATAAACTATGGTATAATTAAACATCTTTATAGCGATAACGTTTGTCTGAAAGTTTCATACCTGTTATAATATGGTGTTGTAACATATATACTGACATTTGACGTTTAGATCTTATTTAACTGTTATAAACATATTTATTTTACTTAAACTTTTTTGAGACCCATACGCTATATGTTCTTTAATTGGTCTAAGAGTGTATTACACATATTTTATATTTTTGACGGGTTATAAAAAGTGTCTAATAGGTAGACATTTTCAATAATGTAAAATGTAAATGTTCAATAGATATAAGAGTAAGTAAATATGTCTTAAGTGAATTATGTGGACAAACTTAAGGGGTCATCGATGACTTAAACTTTAACATTTTAAAATTATGTACTCATTGAAATGAGAGTACTAAAATGGGTCAGTGTAAACCCCGGCATATGTAAGGATGCTTTTTAATCAGAACAATTTGGAAAAAATTTATACTTGGGTCAAGTTTCTTTCATCAAAAGAACCTTTTTTTAAAATGATATTTTTTGTGTTTATGAACTCAATACATCTCATGCAACTTTGATTAAACTGCTGCAATTGTATATTTAAGTCTGCAGAATTCAATTAGAGTAACTGCTTTAGCTGAAACTAATAAGGTCCCTTTAATCTGACAGGAAGGAAACAAGTCAAAGACTAATTAGACAAATTAGGGAAAAGAAAGAACAAGAATCGATTAGAGTTATCAATTAGGCAAAAGGTCAAATGATAGACCCAATTTGAGGGTCTACTCAGAACAAATAAGAATTAACTATAGTGGAAACAATTCTCGTTCAAAATAACAAAGATGATACACTTTATTCTACTTAAGAATAGGCAAGACGCCCATAAACAAAGCTCATCCCCGGAATCAGTTTCTCCTACATTCCAAAGTTCTTTTGTAGCCCCAACCCGACTCTAGTATCACATTCTTTTTGGGACGGGACAAAAGAAAAGTACGCCACGTAGATTGGGACAGATGGAGTAGCCATTAGCAGCAAGAGAACCCCAAATAGTCCCAAAGAAAATAAGCTGTGAGCTATTAACAGCAAGGGGAAAACACCAAAACTAGATACTATCTCAGAGCTTAAACTCTGGGAATAATGGCAGTGTCCCTGTCAGATTTGCACCTAGACTATTCCACTAGGTACTTTGCTATCTCCCACTAACACAAGTACCGGATAACTTATCTAGAAAAACCTTTGCCCTATTAAGCTTTTCCCTAAGAAGAATAGTCAGAGAATAAATCCAGAAAAAAAAAAAAAAAAAAACTAGGGGCTACATCTAGGCGTCATTGGTGCATTCACCTACCATAATGTCCACTTCTCTGGTGCTCTATTCTTACTCTATATCTATAGGCACATCATCACTCTTAGAATACTGATCAAGAAGAGAAACAATGTCCAGTAACATGAAGTTCATGAGACCAAGTAATACAATAACAAAACAACGTACTGCTCTAGCAAAAGATTATCGTTTCTTGAAAATAATGCAGAGAAGGAAAATGAATCACAATATCCAAAGCAAAACGTAAACAAAATTTAACAATACTTGAGAAAATGCATAAAATGTAACTCTTACAGGTTATAAGTCACAATTGTCTTCATACGAGTAATTTGATCTTCCGTTGTTTTTGCATGCGTGGTCTCTTCTGTAGAAAGGGACAAACTAGACTCTTAACGTAGATTTCTGCCTCGATATATGAAGCAAAGTTAGTAACATCAAGATATTTGATTGATTCATCCTTTGGATTATATTTTGCCAAACGTGATCCAATTTCAAGCAAAATGTCACCTTCATTTGATATTAAAATTGGATGACCTATATGTGACATAATGTCATTAGGAGACTTGATAGTAAACATCTTTGTCCAAGATTCTTTTACTCCATACTCCTTCATAACCCAGACATCTGCATGATCCCACGGGGAATTACACAACATAGAAAGATCACTTCCAAGCACTCCTAACACCAAATGACCATATACTTTGAAGGGATGTTCTATCTCTGCCCATTTCTCATTAACCAAATTAATAGAAACAATGTTACCACTGTTGTCAAGCCAATGCAATTTTCTGTTCACAAACTTACCTGAAACCTCCCAAAAATTCCCTACCATGAAAGTCGCTAATACATCTCCATGAATTACTCTTTAGACTATATATCTTGACCTCAATATGACACAAACGTATATATCTGTAAATAGAGAAAATGCCCACTACCTTGTAATCATCTTGCAACTCATCATATGCAAAACCATATCTGAAATCACCAGGTTACTCCAGATAGTAACGGCTTAGATTAAGTTTGTACTTACGCAGTTTCTTATACTTCCTAATTGATGAATTCCATAGAAACAAGTCATCTAATCCATCCGATGAACTGATGGACTGATGGCCAGACAAATCAATCCATTGACAGAACCCACAAGCCAAGGATAATCATCATCGGGATCTTTACCAGGATCATCATCAGGATTTTTACCAGGATAATCCAAGTCAATTGCCTCAGTTACAGGATGGTTAAGTAAATCCCTAAGAGAACAGTCTTTGACACCATGCTCAGATGTACTAGCAAACTTAAACATAACTCCGTGGTTGGTGTAGTCCTTATTATTAGCGGATAATAAGAGATGGGCCTTGACAAATCTAGGGCTAGAGATTAACGAAAGCCAAGATTTGGAAACAGACGTGAATTGTAAGAGTGATTTCACAGGAAGCTTCAACAAGATACTCAGTGATGAGTTCTACAGGGAGGTTAGGCATTGACAAGACTGAATCTTGGCTTGAACTTGATGGAGAATGAGCAGGGTTTAGGGGTTTTGCTCTTGCAATTTTTGCTTTGTGAAAGCCCTAAGTATTCATTTTAGGGTAAGGCGGGAAAACACACTACTTTTTTTGTTTAGATTGGTGATGAGGGAAGCAGGAGGAGGGGATTATAATTTATAAGGTTAGAGAATCGAAAACTCAATAATAAGATGTGAGTTCACGTAATCAATTAACCGAGCTACTAAGATTTTCCGAAAAATACATTGTTAAGTGGTGATTTTACTTGGATTTTAGGTTTAAAAACAAAATGCAACCCATCCAAAAAAATATATACTATACCATTTACAGCCTATTTAACCAAATTTCTAAGAAGTCAAACGTATTTTTTTTTAATTTAAAAAGTGTTTAATTTAGAGAATTGAGATTTTTGACCAAAAAAAATATTTTTGACTAGTAGTAGAGCACTTTCTGAGCCTACAAATTTTTGCTCTATTATATACAAGAGTGTTTTTAAAGTTAATTAGCAAAACAAATATTGCTACTCTCAAGTGCTTAAGAGTTGAGGTATTTGGTAAAGCTTTTCTAAAAGGTGTTTTTGAGTAGTGGGAGAACATGTTTGAAAGCTTACCTAAACACATTTTTTTGCTATATTATTGACAAAAATATGTTTCAAATTAATTAGCAAAACAAATATTGTACCTCTTTGAAAAATATTTTTAAAAATAAACACATTAAGATTGGCCAAACATTAAGTATAGTATGGGTTTTGTATTTCACAACCGTTTTTCTTAGTTTGGCTTCTCTATTGTTGGAATTTGTCAATGTCATTTCATTTATAACTATTGCGCATTAGAATTTGCTCTAAAATTTTAAGGGATCTGGATAATGAAAGAAAATAATATGCATTAAACTAAATTTGCTTTGAAATATAAAGTAGTTGTTGGAATAAAAGAAAGCCAAAATCCCTTGTAATCTGGTGAATAACCATGATACTTAGAAACAACAACATATTGTCCAGTGTAATTTCAGAAGTAAGATCTATGGAGGATAGGCACCCAAGGGTGTGGCATAGTGGTTCAATAAAGTTGAGTTGCACACTATGAGGTCTCAAGTTCAATTCCCAACAGAGACTACACTAGGTGATTTCTTTTCATCTGTTCTAGCCTTGGTGAATAGAGTTACCTGATACCTGTTGCTAGTGGGAGGTGGCAGGTATACCGTGAAATTAGTCAAGGTGCACAAGCTGGCCCGAACACCACGGTTATCAAAAAAAAAAAAAAAAACTGTGGAGGATAGGATGCTCGCAGACCTCACTTCTACGTTTGTGGTGTAGAGATAAAATAGTTTCATGGACATTCCTACTTATCCCATCCGGTGTACCAAACAACCCCCAACTTACTTTTGCTAGTATCAAGTGAACGGAACTTTGAGTGACCAAGCTTGTTATCATCAAACCTGTTTACATTATATATAGAGAAGAAGAAGAAACTAATTGGATGAATAGAAGAAGAAGAAACTAATTGGATGAATTTAAAACCAGTTACTTTTCACCAGAAACTCCACGTTCTACTAAATGCAAAAAAGACAAAAAGTACAACAAAGGCACTAATCATATTTTCAGAACTTTTTGGGGGGAGAGCAAACTTCAACTATCCATTACAATAATATACTAAAATTACATTATACTTTACAAAAACCAGTTGGTTACTTTTACAACGGCCCACAATCCACTATGCAAAGGGGATAAAGGCAGTCCCCACAATCCCACAACAAAATGGAGGAAGAGCAGCTAATCATAGATAACTTTGAAAAAGAAGCTCACCTCATCCGAAAACGATGCTAATTGATTGGGTGCTTTCATACGTTTACCTTTGTACAAGGTATGACATCATGCCTTGTTTGACGAAACTCCGAAAAGGTAATATAAAGGGCCAATGGTTGAGCTAAAAGCAAAAGTTGTGGCATCTGACATTGATTGCATTGCCACCAATTACAGAGGAAAAGACAAAAGTGATGGTAGGTAAGATAAGGATACAAAGGAGGGTGGGACACAAGGCCATTAGGAGTTCTCAGAGGCACGTGCCATGAACTGGATGTCTATGATGGGGCTGCCGGTTCAGGCTTGACCAGTGACTGATCGTCCGGTTGCTGAGTAGGATAGATGAGTGCAGCAAGTGATATGGGCATGATGCAGAGTGATTTAGACTGTAGGTATTGCATGGCTGCACCAACATCTTCCTCCATGAGCTTAGCAACCTCTCGTTCTGTGTCGGCATTGGACCACTTATCCCATATATGCTGGTTGGATCTACTTTCACCACTGTCCCCCTAAGATAGAGAAAAACAAGAAAATTTCGAAGCAAATCAGGAAATTTAGCTATTAGACAGTGTTTTTAAGGTCTTTGATGTTCAATTAGTAGCAACAGGATTCCATTCATTACCTCCACAGATTGCAATGGAATGTCAGCAACAAGTTGTGCCACCGCACTGGCTCCTCCCAGCCTACTCATGCTCAGTACCTTTAGACAGTTTTAATGCAAACCATTTAATTGACAGATACAAGAATGAAAAACAGGAAATCTCCAAAACCAGCTAGGGGACTATGATGGCCAAGAAATCCAACATACACTGAACTCGCAAAGGAATGGAAACTGGGGAACTCAAAACCACTAAGGAGGCTACACCATGAACCAACTCACCCCAACTTCTAACATAGCCAAAACTTTTGCATATATTACAGCAAATGACATACATAACAGTAACATCCTACTAAGTTAAAGAGTTGTAGAGCAGGATTATCAATGATTGGCATGATAATTGTCGTGGAAGTAAAGCAATCACTACGGCTAGACGAGATGTAAGTTTCTCGTTGAGGCACCAACCATCCTTCAAGAGGTTATTTATATGGCAGAAGAGGACCTTTTTTGAAAAGGCAATGGTAGAATAGAAGACTTCCAACAACAGTATGAGATTACCCTCTTCTTTTTTCAATTTCTTTAACACATTTAACATTCCTTCCCTCCTATTTTATAAGACTATTTGAACAGAACCAAAAATATTAGTTTGACTTGCTTATCATACAAGTGGTAGTAGAACAACATCTATAAAGAGTAGTTGAAAAGTTTAAGTTCAATAACAAGACCTCAAAATCTTGAATTTGATCAGTTAAAAGGATTTAAAAGGTTTATCTAAAATATATAATTAGCAGAATGATGTCAAACCAAAATAGGAAGCGTACAAGAATCAGGGAAGTGTATGTAAATCGGAACCGCAGGCGTAGTTGGTAGAACAGGTCAGGATGAGAATTACTTTCAAACTACCCAGGAGATATAGAATACTTATTAGCAAACTGAAATTAGTATACAAGCAAAACAGTTAACCTGTTCTTAATATTAAACTCACAAGTCAACTATTTCCCACGAAATCAAGCTAAAAGATAGCTCAAGATCTGTAACACAGATAAGATAGTTAACTCAATCACCATCAGAGAAACCAACAATCAGAAAACTATATGATTCAAAACCACTAAACCCACAGCAAGGAAGTGTCCTCAAGAACATGACGGTCAAGATAAATTAGCAAGCTCTACAGGAATGGATTAATGATAATGGTTCCAACAATTTTAAATTGAGAATCAAATCATATGGAGAGGAATAATAGGGAAAGCAGTTTCACCGTACAGGACTCAGAAGCCAACAACCTAATTTGCTCTGGGACATGGGAGGAAGAGTGAATGACTAAAGTAGCAATTAAGATCAACGTTTTAATATGACATCTTACCTTAACTTGAAGCCTTAAGAACTTCACATAGTCCAGAATCTCATCAAGCATGGCTGCCCTATCTGTCTGGCAAGAGAAAAATAAAATTTCAATACCCCAAGCTACCACATTCTTTTTAATGCACTCTTTATATGAAGGACCCATTGATATTGGATGCTGAATAACCAAGACAAAGTCCAATTTAAAATATCCCAAAAGCCCGACTACTAGAAAATAGTAAATTGAACCATTAAAAACACTCCACTGCAATTAAAAGTTTGCCTACAAGTTGATTCATCTTATGCCTGTTTTAGTTTTACGTATTAGTATTTTATGGCCATGATGTGGACATAAAAAAATACTATTATTTGTAAACATAAGACTTCGTGTTTTAGAGAGCATGAGTATGACATTTGCGATGAGTAGAGAAACACACTTTTCACGAAAATAAAAACCTATGCAGGCAACTAGACACTGGGACACACCTTATTGCAGCTGGGTACCAGTTCCTGCAAAGCCTTTATTCTTTCTGATATCCTCTCTCTTCTCAGCTGCACAAAAAGCAGATCATTATTTAGTACCACTTGTTTCTAGAGTATCTCATAACACCTTGCATTATACTATGTGATTCACATTTGTCCTTGCGAAACTCATCTACATAGCATGATATATCAATCTTCTTACCCTCTCAGCAATACTATGTGGATCTGTGGCTTGTCCCCTTCGAGCTCGAACCCTAGGACGAATTGAAGGTGGGTGCGGTACAGTTACTGTTGTGCTCGTTGTTGGTGGGCCTTGAAAAGGCTGCAAGAAACCAAGAGAAATTATAAGCTAGACAAATGCAATAATTATCTACTTCCCTCATTGACAAAGAGGCCATGTTCGTCTTAAGGAAACATAATCCAAATAACAGTTACCAAGCATGAATCATACAACTAAGTAGACGTTGAAAATGAAGAGAGATTAAACAGAATAATGGATGCAATACCAAGAACTCAAGGGTGTGGCCTAGACCCTAGTGATCAACGAGGTAGGAGAACCATGATTCCATGAGGTCTAAGGTTCAGACCCTGAAGAGGAAAAAACCACTAGGTAATTTTTCCTATTAGTTCAAGTATTGGTGGATAAAGTTACCCGATACCTGTATCGGAGGGAGATAGAAAATACCCCTTTGAATAGTCGAGATGAGCACAAGATGACTTGAACACCTCTGTCTTAAAAAAAGTGAATATATAACAGTGTTCTACCTTCTTATAGTTGGATAATATGCCTCAATTAAAAAAGAATCATTCATTCGCTCCAATATGCTTTCCTCGTAGGCAAGGAGTATCAAAATTGTGTATATACAGATTTTGGACTAGTTTCAGACAGCTTACCGACTACAAATTTGTATTTGCATTTACATAACTTCTAAACTTTTAATCATTTAAGCATAGTCTAAAAAGGGCTTGACCACAAAGTTGTCTCTCATAAAACCTCATAAAGCAAAATTCCTCAAGTAGTGTAAATGTTCAATCTTCAAAACATTTCTTGAATTGGGTTAGTTTAGCAAACTACGCGTTGATTTATTGATTTCTTAATGGACGTGATTTTTGCTAAGGTGAAACTTATTTTGGGACGGAGTAATGAGCAATTCTGGAGAAAAAGTTTTGGCAAAAACTTTCTCAACAAAACAAACACACACAAAGATAGTGAGTAACCTGGACATGATGAACAGGAGGCACAGAGTGTCTAATTGCATGAGATTGCAAATGTTCTAAACCTGCATACAAATTCCCTATATTCATCCCTTCCCTTTCCTGCAAAATAAACAAAAAAATAATAATAAGTTACATATCCTGAAATTTGGAAATTGCCAAAAGCAAAAAAAAAAAACTCAGGTTCAAATCCAAGACCAAAAAAACACTCGCTGATTCTTCCCATCTATCCTAGCCTCGATGCACAGAGTACATGATATCTGTTGCTGGTGGGAGGTGACAGGTATACCATAGATTTAGTCAAGGTGCACAAAAGCTGGCCGAACAACACAATTATCAAAAAAGTAAAAATAAAAATAAAACATACTCCCTCCGTTCATTTATACTTGGCACTTAATTCAGATTTTCACTTTACTTTGTCACTTTTGTCATATCAAGAAAAAAACAATTACTATGTATTTTCATACTTCACCCTTAACATTAATTACTTATTCTCCAAATCATTTCCAATACTAAATACTAAACATCAATTACTAAGGATAGTGTGGAAAAATAGTCATGTCAATTACTCCCTATAATCCAAAATAATTGATTTGTTTACATAAATTGTAGACTATTTTCCACTTTTACCCTTCTAATCATTCTTAACCAGTTAACCTCATTAAATGAAAGGGTAAATATGGAAAAAAGTTCCAACAATTCTCTTGGACTTTGAAAAATTCACTTATTTTGGACATGAAAAAATACCTCAACAATTCAATTATTTTGGACTAGAGGGAGTATTATTTTCTTAATGCGCGTATCAAGTCAAAACGTGACTGAGTAAAAACTAACGGATAAGAGTAAATAAAAATTTGCTTACATGCTTCACTGCATAAGCACCAGCAGCATCGCTGACGTCATCACGTCCGTTATCCAAGCTTAATCCCAACGGAAACAACGTTTGCTGTAAGCCACCACCAACACCAGAGTTAAACGACGTCGTTTCTGATGGAGTACTACCAACATCAGCTACCGGCAAGCCAGTGTAAGAAGGAATCGCCAGAATTTGCTCCAGAAAATCGTCGGCGTATCCCTCCGCTTGGTTATTCGCCATGCCGGAGACTTTTTCCGGCGAAAAATATTGTGTGCTTCCGGCGAAAAGGAGTCGAGGGTTTTGAGGAAACTGAAATGGAATGTTTTGGTGCTTTGTGGCATGCGTTTTAAAAAGTGATGATTTTTGTTGATTGTTGTTTGGGATTTTGTGGGTGGTCCTTGGAGTTTATTGAAATCTTGTATTTTTGCCTCTATAGGTTTTGTAAATGGGCGAATTGGTCTATGTTCTTTTGACCAAAGATTTATTACGCCCTCCGTTTCAATTTATTCGACCTACTTTTTCTTTTTATTTCGTTTCTATTTGTTTGAACTACTTTAATTTTTAGTCTGTTTTAATTTGTTTGACCTGTTTTAATTTGTTTGACCTACTTTCTTTTTTAATTTGTTTCAAAAAGAATGACCTTTCTCTTTTTAGCAATTCTTTAGTTTCAACTTTTTATATGACATGTTTAAGACCACAAGATTAAAGGACATTTTGATACATTTAACATATATCTAATTTGGAAAAGGGATAAATATACTCCCGAACTATGATAAATAGTACGTATATACCCTTCGTCATACTATGGGTACACATATGTCCCTACAGTTAATGAAATGGTACGTATATACCCATCACACTAGCAGTAGGGGCATATGTGCATCCAAAGCATGATAGAGGGTATATACGTGTCATTTATCATAGTCCGAAAGCATATTTATCCCTTTTTCGTTTTAATTTTTTTATCTCAAATAATTAACCCAAACTCACTACCTGACCCAATAAACCCATCAAACCCGATTTCAAACCAACTTGACCCGACCTCTATTTTTTGTTCCAAACCTGATACTCCCTCTGTTTTCTCTTAAACGTGACCCCCAATCAAACTGCAGTGATTGGTCACTGCTGCTAGTTGGTGTTTACTGGTTGGAGAGAGTGGATATTAGGTCAGAGGTGGCCGGAGCTCGGGTGCGGCGATGGTTCGTCGGTGGTATTTTTTTTATTCGACGGAGACGGTGGCTATGAGGTGTTTACCGGTGGTAGGTAGTGTTTTCCCGATGAAATTTCGCAGAAAATTAAAACGTGAGGGGTTCAATTTGTTTGGTTTTGTTTTTAGGTGTTATGGGTTAAATATTTTTTTGTTTTTTTTTAAATTGGTAGTAATGGGTGTTACTGTATTGTGTGTGTAATCGTTATAGGGATGGGAAAAACATGTTTGTTATATAAGCGTCTCTTGGGTTTTAATTGGGACCGGGTCGGGTAGTGGGTTTATTGGGTCGGGTAGTGAGTTTGGGTTAATTATTTGGAATAAAAAAATTAAAACGAAAAAGGGACAAATATACCCCCGAACTATGATAAATGGTACGTATATACCCTCCGTCATACTTTGGGTACACATATTCTCCTACCGTTAGTGTGAGGGGCATATACATACCATTTCATTAATGATAGGGGCATATATGTACCCAAAGTATGACAGAGGGTATATACGTACCATTTACATATATGCTACTAGGTACTTAAAATCAGACCGAACTAATCGATACGCACCCCTGCATACTTCTCCACAAGGACCATAGGTTGTAGCCTATCTTGCTGTGACTTGCCTTGGAGATAGTCCCTCCTCTGAGACATCAGAAAATAGATCAATACTCTTAGACAAAGCATACACAATTTCAACCATGCCTGGCCTTCTTGAAGCATCTTTATTCAAACAAGAAATAGCCACAGACATCACATTCACAACACTCTCCATTGTTAATTCCTCCCTAAGAAGACTTTCATCCATCCATTCTTGCAATTTCCTCACCTTCCTCTCTTCACTCCCTTCCGAAAACTCGCCAATTTTCGCCCACAAGACTTTCCCTTCGCCATCGATGGCCTCCTTCCCTGACACAAGCTCGAGCAACACCACCCCGAATGAGAAAACATCCATTTTGGTGGATACAATCCCATCGGTTAGGTACTCAGGGGCGATGTACCCCTGAGTACCCACAATGTGCATTGTTATGGCATTGCACCCTGATTTTGCTAGCCCAAAATTGGCAACTTTGGCTCTCATGTTGGAGTCTAGGAGGATATTGCTACTCTTGATATCTTTGTGGACAACTCTTGGCCTTGTATGTTCATGGATGTACAAGAGACCATTTGCAACATCAGTGGCAATTCTTAGTCTTGTTATCCAGTTCAGTTTTTGAGGTTTTTCACCATGAATCCAAGAATATAGTGAACCATTTTCAACATACTCATATACTAAGTAGCAATTTGCTTCCTTAGGGTCTATGCAAAAGCCCTCTAGCTTCACCAAATTCCCATGGTTCACCTAACCAAAAGAAAAAAGGGGAAATTGTTAAGTAGACATTAATTTGGACAATAACTGTTTGAAATATAGAACAAAATAGTACTCCATCAGTCCATTTTGTTCATTTTTACTTATCCACTTTTACTTGTCAAGTTTGGAAAAGCAACAGATAATTTATCACGTTATATCTATTTTACTCTTATTATTAAGTGAGAAACTATTCATTTCCCAATGCATTTTTCAAAATATTGAATTTGTTATATTCAATAGTGATATAATAAACTTATGATTTTATTAATTACCACTTTTTAAAGAATGCTAAGTCAAACACAGACAAGTAAAAATAGACGGAGGGAGTACATAAAGTTGAAGTTGAGAAAGAGTATTAAGTATTTGAACATGAATGTCACATAGAAAAAGAGTTAAAAATTGGTAAATGAAAAATCATGATTTTGATTTGAATAAGGTTTTCAATATTTCAAATATTAAAATTCACAGAAATACATAACCCAAAACAGAGTATTCGCTAATACTGAAACACTACTTAATTATTTATGTACAAGTTTGATGGTTCAACAGCCTTTTTTAATTCCTTTGTTTTTGTTCCAAGCTTTTAATGTAACTCATGTAGCCAAGGGCAACATTACTCGAGCGGAGTCAGAATTTAAAGATTATGAATTTTTAATTTGTCACCAAACTTCTAGCTCATTTTTTGATTCACAAATAAATATCTATACATATTCAACGAATTTCATAATACAAATACATAATTTAAGCAAAAAATATTGATTTGTTCAAACCCGTACATATGGTACACAGCATGGATAAGTAGAAATATTCCATGAGTTAGGATATTTCATAAGACCATTTTATACCACCCTCCATATGAGATAGTAATTCCACCATTTTTATACAAATTGTAGGGTAAAATAATTTCGTAATTAATTAATGTCTCAAACCAAATAGGACATAAAGTTAATTCCTTTATCACGATATTATTTTCCTTAACCATTATACAAAACCACCCTAGGTATATAGCTACGCCCTAACTATAGTAAAGGTTGAAAAATAGGACTTGGTGACATTTTCTTTATTGAATAGGACAGCTAATAAATTCTATTCAAAGTAGTACAGCCAAACCAAGCTAAAAGCATGACGTCTTATTGGGAGAAAGCAGTGGAGTACTAACAAAATTGAGGTCATAGAGAAAAAGTATTAATTTAATTTGGGTTTTTAATGTGAAGTACAAACAAATAATGGCGAATAAAATATATTTAACTTTGTCTTGAGTTAATTTATTAATAAAATACTCTTTCTAGGCCAAAATATAGTTAGTTTTATTCAGATGACATTTTGTTAATTTTTTAAAAGGTATTGGAGGGGTGGTATGGGAAGGCAAAACAAAAAGTGAATAATTAGGAAACAAAGAGAGAGTTTTTAATTAAAAGATATACTGCAGAGGACAAATAAATTGAGTATAAAATGATGTTGATTAGCTTAAATTATAAATTATCAAGTCCAAACGGGCATGATAGTCCACTTAAACATTTTAAATAATGTCCTTATGACTCTAGAATACGACAGGTTACTAGTCCTTCACCTAACAATTTTGTTTATTAAATACTTTTAAAACTTAAATACTAATCTGATCCTTTGGAGGAAAAACAATTCTGCAGTGGAATTCTAATGTTTAAGGATTGGTTTAAAGTAGTCCCTAAAATATCCAATTAACACTTATGGTCACTTAAGGTTTGGAAGACGTTAACATTTTTATTTTTCGTTAAATATTTAATAACTTATGTTAGTTAGTTAGATTTGACGGAAGTTACGCCTCAGAAAACTGCGCCAGACTATTGAAACAAATAAAAAACAATAAAACCTACGAAAATTGTATCTCTAAATATTTTCTTTTTTCTATTTTTCATAATTCCTGTCAAATCTAACCGGTAATATTCAATAAATATGTAACGAAGATTAAAAATATTACTCCCTCTAGTTCCAAATAAGTAAATTTTTTGAATTATTGTTCATTCTTTCAGAGACATGTTGAAAATTTCTTTCAATTTTACCCTTTATTTAGACTTTCTAGATTATGAGTTTCAAAAGACTTAATTGATTTTATTTTAATGTGACTAAAATTTCAAGAATAGTTTGATAATATCTAAAAAGATAAAAATAGAAAGTAAAGTATAATTTATGTCCTACTCTCTTCATCCATATTTATTTGTCCACTTTTCTATTTTAAAATATCCAACAATACTTGTCCAGTTTAAAAAATCAATGAATAATTTACCTATTTCTACCCATTTTACCCTTAGCATTAAATACGATTCATTATCTAATACATTTTTCAAAACATTAAATTTTTATATTCAAAGGCTAATATGATAAAATTACTTCTATCAT
Organism: Capsicum rhomboideum; assembly: GCA_031232105.1. Taxonomy (NCBI): domain Eukaryota; kingdom Viridiplantae; phylum Streptophyta; class Magnoliopsida; order Solanales; family Solanaceae; genus Capsicum; species Capsicum rhomboideum. The sequence goes on from CP124711.1 coordinate 9,319,030, forward strand.
TTATTGCTTCTTAATTCATGTGCCAATAAGAAAGTGGACAAGTAAAGATGAATGAAAAAAGTAATTTCTATTCCTTAATAGGTGTGCATTGAGACAACAATTAACTTATTTTGGCCTAAAAGGAATAGTACTACTGTTTTGAACATATATACAGAGAGAAACATTGAATAAACATAAGGGACCATTTTTTATCATTTTCACATTCTCAATATCAATATGCAAAAGCAATTCTTGATAGGATACCAAATGTTAAATGAGTAAAATTTTTTTACCTTTTGCAAGATTTTGAGTTCTTCACGAGCATTCCACTTCATTTTCTTGATAGCAAACTTTTCCCCATCAATTGTTCCTTTATACACAGATCCTTGAATCAAACACCCTTCATCAAATCCATCTGTTGCTTCCCAAAGTTGTTCCATTTTATACATTTTATACTTATCCAAACACTCTGATACATCAGCCATCAAATTTACCTCAACATCCTTATTATCAAAAGACCCCTTTTTTGATCCAAGATATTGGCTTTTTTGTCTTTCTACATCACTATACTTTTCCTTTTTGACTTTTTTCTCCTTGTAAAATAAACCAACAAACAAAAATAACAGCAGCCCACATATTCCTAAAGCAATTGCTAGTCCTATGACAGCTCCTTTTTTGTCATTTTCTTGGACTATTGGGGTAGTTGATGGAGGGGGAGGGGGTGTGGAGTTTGAAGCTGTTGGTTGTGTCAGATTAGGCAGATTAGAAAGTGGGATGAAAAGGGTATCAAGAACCTTGGTGTTATTTCCATTAATACCCCTTATGGATTGTGGAGTTGTCCCAAATCTTGAAGCTATTGAAGAAATGTTCTCAGAAGGTTGAATAACATAGCTGATTAACAATCTTGGTTGTGTTGTACTATTTGGGCACTTGCAAAAAATTGGGAATTTTATGGACTGACCTACGTCAATATTTTCTGGTACAACAGTTGGATTAATAGCTTCAACAGATTGATAAGTAGTAAGATTACCAAACTTTGATGTTGATACACCATACATAGTGTCACCTGATTTGAAAGTGTAATTTAGGCCAGCATAAGATATACTACCAAAAGTTGCATTAACAGTGTTGCAAGAACACGAGATTGGTACAAAGAGGGGTTGGTTATTGACAAGAGTTGTGTTTGGATTAGAAATATTACTGGGATTTGATATCATTAGCCTGCTTACTGAAAAAAGATCACCAATTGAGGCTAAATCAAGAAAATCTGGTCCTCTAGCTCTGAAATATACATAAGTTTGACATGGATTGAATTGGTTGGGATTACATGTATATCCTGGTATGCTTGGTGGTTCTTGTGCATAGCATATATTTTGGTTGTTGAATATGAATAAGAAGAAAAAGAGAAGCAAAAAACCATACATAGGTTTTGTTATCATTTTCTTGGTTGGAGTTTTGTTGAAGGAGAGATGTTGTGTATAAAAAATAAGATGGAGCTAACAGTTTTATATACCAAGGTTCTTGTTGTATTTTCTCAGTCTTGGTTTTGATCAATTAATGAGTGATGGGGATTTGTCCATTTGATTGGTTCTTGTTGTTTAATTTCTCATATCATGGTCTTGTCTGGATCATTTAAGGAAGATGGAGGTTTTTCCATTTTAGGGTCCCACTTGGAAGACTTTTGGGTCAACCATATTGTAGAAAATACTCTGTTTATCTTTGTTGTTTTGTTAGCCTGCTAGATGTTTTCACATGTTTGGACTAGCCATTTATGAGATACATCATTTTCTAAAGCCTGTAAAACTATTGCAAGAAATAGGGAAAATACTTTTCATTTAGGGTCATTTGGCGCTTGGTTTGGCGTCGAGTTATGAGGTATCAAATGCTACATAAGTGATATCATGTTTTTTAGTTAATTAAAAGATAAGTTATTTGTGTATAGAATTAATTTGATATTTGATTTATAATTTAAAAACATGCACAACCAATATATGTTTATGTTATAAGGAAATCTATATATTATTTATACAGGATAGAATGTAAAATAACTAATACATGAATAATAACATATGAATAAATAAACCATGCTTAACTAATATATATATAAAATAATACATAAATTCTTTTATTATTAATCTTTGTATTACTAACACTTATATAACTCTAACCAATTACCAAATGACCCCTTTAATTTATAAGTATCAGATGAAGCTAAATACTGTTAAAATCAACATGATACAGCTGTAGAACTACAGGAAAATTAAAAGGTTTGTCTTCTTTATGATTGGACTCTTATTGGTCTAGAATTTCAATTTTTTTTTAATATGCAAAAGTATCATATTGCCATTAACAAAAATTCAGTATTAAAACAAACTTTTATTTTCCAAATCAAACGTCCACTTTAGTCTAGAGTCCTAATGCCAAATTCCAATTTGAGAAACAGTACGAAACCTCGTTTAATGAATTGTCGTGTTTCACTTTGATTTGTGGATGACTTTGAATTTATATTGGAAGACCAAGACTTTTAAAACTCACTATGGAAGCCAATGGTGGTCTTGGAGTATTGGAGAAGTCGTTAAAAGGACTTTGCCATTGAACAATGACGGAGATAGTCGGATGTTATCTGACATTGCTTCGTTTTTTTTTTTATGTGTGTACATAATATTTGAAATTTTCATTCGTCCCATAAACTTGACAAAACAAGTGATGAATCATAGTGTAAAGCCTCAAAATTACCAGTCTTAATTTCAAATTTTAGAGACAAGTCTAAAATTTAAAGTTTATTAAATATATATATTTAATGAATTTCTCGATAAGTATAATAAAATTTATACAAAAGCTATTGAATTCTATTAAACCAGTAGCCCCGCCCATGAAAAATCTAGTTGCAAGCTGAATAGTGATGACGAAAAGATGACACTTCTTGTAGATAATTTTGCATACACCTATGGTATTCACTGCTGTCTTTGACTAAGTCCATTTGAACAAGTCATACTCTATCTTGTCTTAGTCAAGAGTTAAATATCAGAAAGCACCAAATAAGCAAGAAAGAGCCCACATGATGGAAAAATACACATAGGTTAGTTGAACCTCATAAATTTCTGCTCCAATCAAAGCTTCAGTTTGTGCATTTGTTAATCCCTCCATTCACTTTTACTTGTCTATTTTGGACTTTACTCGCTCCTCCAAAAATAATAATTACTCCCTCTATCTCAATTTATATGACATATTTTTCTTTTTAGTCAGTTCCAAAAAGATGACATATTTTTATATTTAGTAACAATTTAATTTTAAAATACTCACTTTACCCTTAATGAAATGATTTACAACTACACAATCATCTATGACTCATTTTAGACCACAAGTTTCAAAAGTCTTCCTTTTTTTCTTAAACTTCGTGTCAAGTCAAACTACATCACATTAATTGGGACGGAGGGAGTATGACTTATTTTAGACCACAAGTTTCAAAAATCTTCCTTTCTTTCTTAAACTCTGTATCAAGTCAAATTACATTATATAAATTGGGACGGAGGAAGTATATGAGTATTTTATCAAAATAGTACTACCATAGTAATTGATGTACTCTTTTGTCTTGAAAAATAATTAGGAAAATAAATAATTAATGTTGAGGGTAAAACAAGAAAAAAAAATATTTGTCTTTTCTTGATATATGAAAAGTGATAAATAAAAATAAAAATATATTCATGAAATAATGGATAAGTAAAAGTAAATGGAGATTGTACCATTTACTATGATTGGTAAACTTCATAAATCACTGAGGATGTTAACATTTCTGTTACATCCTTAACAAACTTACTCTTTTTCTTTTTCAACCTTTTGTCTAGTCCCAATTTTATCAGGTAACGGTAGTTTTTTCCATATCAAATCCTTTTCAAGTCCAACTTCAGACCCGTATGTATGAAGTTTGAAATTTTAGATCCAGGGATTTTTAACTTAGTTCCGCAGGTTTCAAGTTAATTCTGAAGTGGCTAAAAAGTTAAATGACTCTAATTATTTTCTGATATATCTTAGATAGCGGTCCTCCAAGTGGCTTGTGTGTACTTTCCGCCTCCAACTACCCTTTACAAAGGCGAATTCAGAATTTTAAGAGCGAAGTAACACAGCATATCCACTGCTCTATCATGACAATGGGTTAAAATTTAATATAATTTGTACTATATCTTTTAAGTAATCATTAACTATGACTACATTGTTAGAGCTAAATGCTAATGCGGTTGGTGTATTTGCACCCGCTTACAACTAGCTACATATAACATGACGACTTCATCCACCTCTGCCCTTGGTGATCCCTCATCATTCTCCACTTTCTAGTGATGAAATTAACACAATTGGACATCAAAATATAGGCATAATATATAGTGTCCGTTTGGATTGGCTTTTGGCTTATTTTAAGTATTTAGCCAAAAACCAAGTGCTTATAAGCACTTTTTAAATTTACCCAAACACTTCAAAAGTGCTTAAAAGCTATTTTTAGCTTAAAAACACCTAAAATAAGTCAATCCAAACGGGCCCATAAACAAACATTCAAACTTGGTCTTAACTAATAACTAGACACTCCAACTCCGTCCCCATTGTGTTTTGTGGACACTCGACGCTAACGTGACACATAAATTTTGGAGGTGTCTAGATAATCAATTTGTAAGTTGGAGTGTTCAACTAACACAGTGTAGACGAGTTGAGGTGTCTGAATGTGCTTACTCAAAGTTTGAGTGCTTACTTGTCAGGTGAGACCAAGTTAAGTGTGTGTTTATGTATTATGCCTAAAATATATGCTGCAACAATAATTACAACCATGCAAGCTTTGTAAAATTCAGTGAAGCAGAGTCACTAGTATATTCATAGAGATTCTAATGAAGATCTCAAACAAATTCTAAGTTTTAATGTATGGAATACTGAATACAAGAAAGTTAACCATAACAAGATGTTCTGAACCAAAATCAGAACATTCGTAAAAAACAGAAACTACTGAACAACCTGACACCCACGGGCGGAGCTACACCCACCCAAGGTTGGTCAGATGAACAACCTTCGCCGGAAAATTTTTTCGATTATATAGGTTAAATATAATTTTCAGTGAATATATTGTAATAGCTGCACAACCTTGTTACAAAATGAGCAATAGCCCAGTGGCTAAGGGTGTGCACTATCTTCTATGCGGCCCAAGTTCGAATCCTAGTGCCAGCACTTATATTTTTTGGCTTAAATTTTGAAAAGCTGTAAGTTACAGCTGTAACTTATGTTCCCACTACTAGAAGTTTCTTTTGACTTTCTCCTTTTTAGTAAAAAAAATGTTTTTATTAATAAAAGCTAATAAAACAAGACTTTTTCTCTTATTTCTTAGACTTTTTCTCTTATTTCTTATCCTCAATTCTCCCATACCATACAAAGTAAATATTTCTCAGTTCTCTCATCTCTGCTTCCAGCTTCTCAGTTCTCTGCTCCGCTGCTTCTTCGACCAGCGCTAAGCCGCTAACATAGCAACCATTAGAGAGTGAAAAGGTATTCTTTAGCTCTTTTTACCCTTTAATTTAGTGATTTAAGTGGATATTATATCTTTTGTCAACAATAATTTTTATCTGAAATTGATGTTTTTCTAAATATTTATTTGGTGGATTTTGTTTTGTTTTGGACAAAATAATTCTCTAAGTAGATAACTAATGACCAAAATAATCATCAATAGGTTCGTGCTGCTGAACTTCTTCCTGGTAAGTTTCGAAACTTTTTTTAAAAAAATTATGTCGAAAAAATCTGCTTCCCATTCATTTTGTTGCTATGGTGTGGGCAAGGTGATTTGTCTTTATTTCAGTTGCTTATTGTGTATTGTGTTGTATGCATCAATTTTTTGACTTCTATTTTTTTGGAATTGAATCATCTATTCTGATAGTGTGAACTGTGACGCGCTTGACTGTTATTTCAGTTTGGGTTTCGATGAGCTTGGAGAGATATTTCCATAAAGTACCAAGAACAAGTTCCGCGTCTCCAAATCAAAATCAACGACGTCGAGATGAAAGTGTCAACCAAATAGAAATACCATCTCACTCTTCTCAAAGACAAGAACTTGATGTAAATAGTCTAAAGTCTGACCCGGCTGAAAGAATTCCAATTTTGAAATATCCTCCAAGCATTCGTGATGAGGTAAGGAGGGCATACATTATTAAACGTCCTTTCCAACCTCGGACTCATCAGTTTCCTCAAACTGACTTTTTTGGAACACCACGTCGTTTTGTTTCTACATGGTTTGATGAATATCCCGATTGGTTGGAATATAGTATAAGTGCAGATGCGGCTTATTGTTTGCCTTGTTATTTATTTCAAGGCGAAAGCATTAATCAAGGCGGTGGTAATGTATTTTCAACTAAAGGGTATAAGAATTGGCATAGAAAAGATGGCTTTGATACACATATTGGTCCACCGAATAGCGTTCATAATCAATCCAAAAGAAATTGTGAAGATTTAATGCGAGAAAAACAATCCATTCAAGCTGCATTTTATAAGTTGGATGATAAAAGTAAGCATGAATATCGAATTCGCTTAATTGCTTCAATAGATGTGGTAAGATTTCTCTTGAATCAAGGTTTGGCACTCCGCGGTCATGATGAAAGTGAATCGTCATTAAACAAAGGTAATTTTCTTGAAGCTCTTTCTTGGTATGCAGAGAGATGTGATGAGGTTAAACCTTATGTGTTAGGAAGAGCTCCAAAAAATAATAAAATGACTTCTCATGATATTCAGAAAGATATTGTAACTGCATGTAAGATTGAAACGATTAAGGCTATAATAGAGGATCTAAATGGTGACTACTTTGCTCTATTAGTTGATGAATCTAGAGATGTGTCACGCAAAGAGCAAATGGCTATTTGTTTACGGTATGTTGATAAAAAGGGATTTGTGATGGAGGCATTTATTGGATTAGTTCATGTTAAAGATACTAGTGCTTTGTCTTTAAAGAAAACAATTGTGGATGCACTTGCTCACCATTCTTTGACTTTATCTTATGTACGTGGGCAATGCTATGACGGGGCAAGTAATATGCAAGGTGAGCTAGGTGGTCTTAAAACATTGATTAGACAAGAAAGTAGATCGGCTCATTCGGTTCATTGTTTTGCTCATCAACTTCAACTGACTCTTGTCGCGGTTTCTAAGAAGTGTGTTCAAGTGGGAGAACTTGTACTATTGGTTTCAAATATTTTGAATGTGTTAGGATCTTCTTTTAAACGTGTGGATGAATTTAGAGAGTCTCAAAAAGAAAAACTCAGAGAGGCATTAGATATGGGTGAATTAAAAACGGGTAGAGGCCTGAATCAAGAACGTGGTCTTATTAGAGCAGGTGATACTCGATGGGGATCTCACTACAAATCATTTGGAAACTTTATTATTAACTTTGCCTCTATTGTTGATGTACTTGATAGTCTTGTTGAAAATGCAAGTACTTCAGAAGAAAAAGCTTGTGCATCGGGATATCTCAGAAGTTGTCAAACATTTGATACTGTTTTCTTGTTGCATTTGATGACTGATGTTTTAGGAATCACAAATGATCTCAATGTGTCATTACAGAAAAAGGAGCAAGATATTGCAAATGCCATGATTCTTGTAAAGGTAGCAAAGAGAAGGTTGCAAGCTTTAAGAGATAATGAATGGGATCCTCTCTTAAAAAGAAATATTGGATGGGATTCACTTAAAGAAAAGGTGGATGCATTTTGTGTCAAGCATAATATTCCATTACCCAATTATGATGATCCATATTCTAATTCTGGAAGATCACGGCGTAAAGTAGTTGATTATACTACCTTGCACCATTACCGTGTGGATGTCTTTTATAAAATTATTGATTGGCAACTACAAGAGCTTAATGACCGTTTCAATGAAGTGACAAGTGATTTGCTTAATGGAGTAGCTTCCTTGAATCCAATTGATTCATTTTCTAGTTTTGACATAAAAAAGATAGTTAGAATGGCTGAATTATATCCCGATGACTTTGATGAATTCAAGATGAGGGCTATTGAGAATCAACTTGTTAATTACATTATTGATGTTCGTGATATTGATAAGAGGTTCTCTAATTTGAGTGGACTTGGGGAACTTTCAAGAAAGTTAGTTGAGACAAAGAAGCATTTAAACTATTCTCTTGTATTCCTTTTAGTGAAGTTTGCTTTGATTCTACCCGTTGCCACTGCATCAGTTGAAAGAGCTTTTTCGGCAATGAAGTTCATCAAGAATGACTTGCGAAATCGAATGGATGATGAATTCTTAGATGGTTGCATAGTGCCTTATGTAGAAAAAAAAATATTTAAAGATGTCTCTAATGAGTCTATTGTAAAGACATTTCAAGAGATGAAGCATCGTCGAATGTATTTGTAGTCATTTTCTAGCTTGAAATAGGGAATCATTTTCTCAGACTAGGTGTTAAATGTATTTTGCTATGTCTCTATTAAGTAACTAGTTGACGTATTTGTCTTATTTCATCTTTTTTAATTTATCCCTTATTATTTTGTTAGCTTTTTTCTTTTTTGGGATATTTTTGATTTGATATTTACAGGAAAAATGATGGCCTTTTGGAATTTCAGCCATTGAATAGAGAAGAGATTTGAATAGAAGTTGTGATTTCGCTGGATCAACTTCACTTAGTGAGTCTCTCACTTCCTCCACATATTCTTCTTCAGATATGGATCTATACTAAGGTCAGTACAGTTATTCATGTGCTTTAAGTTTAACTTTTATGCGTACACACTAGCCTCCCTAAACTCTAATTATGAGATTACTTTGGGTATGTTGTTGTACAATAATTCATGCCCTGCTTTTCTTTCTTTTTCACCCGTCGCTTCTAAAAGTATGAACACCCTTGATAAGAAACCTGGCTCCGCCACTGCTGACACCTAAAGATAAATGACCTTACTTCACAAGCCTCTTTCACTCCAATCATCTAAGTTATCATGCAATCTAACTTTTATGATAAGGCCACTGAAAACATCCTCTGCACTTTTCATTTTTTAAATTCTCCAAGCCATGCAAGCAGCCGCGGAGCCACCTTATCCTTAGCTAGAAAATTAGACTGTTTAGCTATGTCCGAATGTTAGTTTTATGTATATACTATATAGTGACTTGACTTATTTTCTATATGTGTCTACTTTGTTTTTCTTTTTTTTTAATATTGTCACACCCCTTAAGAAATTCCTGGCTCCGCCGCTGCATGCAAACATTAGAATTTTGCATCTCTATTCTCTATGTAGTATTCAGAAAAATATACCACAGTCATTGAGCAACTCCATATTTTGTCCTAGTTCTTTCTCTAGGACCAAAACTGTTGGGTTCTAAAGTGTATTGTGAATGGAAAAATGGAGGGAAGAAAAATGGAGGGAAAGTGAAATGTGAAGTTCACTTTTAAGAAGTCAAGTTCTCCCACATTGGTGGGAGAAAGGAGCTTTCTTGTGTATTTATTAGAATGCATTTCTTCATGTGGATAGTGAGGCAAGAACAAAACAAGCCTCGCGCCGTCGTCATCGCTCGCTCGGCTTCGGCAATCGATCGAGAGACTATCTTTTTGGACAAAGTTTATTTGAAACTTGAGAATTGTTAATAGTTTAATCCGATAAGAAATGATTTTTCTCCATTTACGGATGCACATGAAATGTGCGGACGTATGTCACAACGCACCTCGAAGGGACGCGACCCGTCGAGGCAAAAGACACACTGTTTCGAGCGAAAAGACGACCTGTGCGACTTTTCGCAGAAGGCAGTAAACTTTCTGGAAGCGACCTGCGGCCTCAGATGGACCACCTGCGCGCGCAGGTGGGTCCGCAGGTCGGCACCGGTTCCAGAAAGTTGTCTTTTTTCAAGAACCATTGCTTCTTTTCGGAAGCAACTCTTTATGGCTATAAATACCTGATTTTTTCCTCAGGTATTGGCACGAAATTTATGAAAGAAAAACATCTTATTCTTCTTGGAAAAACTCAAGTGTGATCAAACAAATCATTGAGTGTGTTCGAAGTTTGGTAGAATTTGAGGTACCACTATTCTACTGAAGTGAATCATTTTATCCTGGGAGGAAAGATTCCATAACCTCGGGTACTTGAGGGGAATAAATTTCTTAAGGACACACCGTGAATTCGGTGGACTTGATTCTAAATTTTCTGTTTCATCTTCTTTCTTACGATTGTGCTATTTTCCAGAAAATAGTATAAGCTTCAATTTGATAGTTCAATATTGTTGAACTTGTGTTTGAAGTTGTTGAACTTCTTTATTATTCTTGAACTTAAAGTAAAAGTTCTTATTGATTAAAATACAGATATTGGTACCCGAAAATAACAATCTTAAGAAATTTAAAATCTGTATTTTATTTTGGTTTCTGGAGATTAAAACCATTTGATTTTTTACTCTGTCTGAACTTGATAGTGATTTGAAGATATAAAAACTTCATCACTAGTCAAAGATCATTCGGTTAACGATTTGAAGAATATAAAAACTTTGTCGTTAAACTAGAAACAAGTTGTTTAAAGTTTATAAACTTTGTTGTTAGTATTTAAAATACTAAATTGGTTGTCTCTTTGTGACAGAAAAATGACTGATGAAATTCAAGTCAATGATGGAACGATGAATGTTGCAGCAACTAACATTGCTACTTCAAGTCGTACAAATGTTGCTCATGCCATGGCACCGGCGGAAAAACTAGAAAATTTTTTTGGTGTGGATTTCAAACGTTGGCAGCAAAAGATGTTCTTTTATTTGACTACATTGAGTCTGCAAAAGTTCATCACAGAAAGTGTTCCTGTATTGTCGGAGGATACTCCGAAAAAGGATCGCTTTGTAGTAACTGAAGCTTGGAAGCACTCTGATTTTTTATGTAAGAATTACATATTGAGTGGCTTACAAGATGACCTATACAATGTGTATAGCATGATTAAGACCTCAAAGGACCTCTGGGATGCTTTAGAAAAGAAGTACAAAACAGAGGACGCTGGAATGAAGAAATTCATTATTGCCAAATTTTTGAACTTTAAGATGGTAGACAGCAAAGCTGTAGTTACCCAAGTCCAAGAATTGCAAGTCATTATTCACGACCTTCTAGCAGAAGGTATAACTTTAGATAATGCCTTTGTTAAACATTTTAAGAATGTTATTAATGTTCACTTAACCTTCTTTGTAGGTTTGATTGTTAACGATGCTTTTCAAGTAGCTGCTATAATCGAAAAGTTACCACCTTTATGGAAGGACTTTAAAAACTACTTAAAGCATAAGCAAAAGGAGATGTCAGTTGAAGACCTTATTGTGAGGTTGAGGATTGAAGAAGACAATAAGGCAGCTGAGAAGAGGTCTCGTGGGAACTCTACAATAAATGGAGCAAATATTGTGGAAGAAGATCCCAACAAATCAAAGAAGAGAAAGAAAACACAAGCACAACAAGGCAATCCTCCTAAGAAGAAATTCAAAGGAAATTGCTTTAACTGTGGCAAAGCTGGCCACAAGTCGGTTGATTGTCGGGCTCCGAAGAAAGGCAAGAAAAAGGACCAAACAAACATGGCTGAATCCAAAGAAGAAATGGACAATCTGTGTGCTATGCTCTCGGAATGCAATCTTGTTGGAAATCCTAGAGAGTGGTGGATTGATTCAGGTGCCACCCGCCACGTATGTGCCAACAAAGAATTATTTGTATCATATGCTCCGGCTCAAGATGATGAGAAGATATTTATGGCCAACTCCGTTACGGCAAAGATTGAAGGAACAGGCAAGGTTTGTTTGAAGATGACATCAGACAAGGTGGTGACACTAAACAATGTCCTTCATGTTTCGGATTTGCGAAAGAACTTGGTTTCTACTTCACTTCTGACTAAGAATGATTTCAAATGTGTATTTGTTTCCGACAAAGTTGTAATTAGTAAGAATGAAGTGTATGTAGGCAAAGGTTACCTCACCGAGGGCCTTTTTAAGATCAATGTAATGACTATTGATATGAATAAAAGTTCTGGTTCTTCTTACTTACTTGAGTCAAACAATTTATGGCATGAACGTTTAGGACATGTCAATTATAAAACCTTGCGAAAACTGATTAACTTGGAAGTTTTGCCCAACTTTGAGTGCAGTAAATCAAAGTGTCAAACATGTGTTGAATCTAAGTATGCTAAGCATTCGTATAAGTCTGTTGAAAGGAATTCCAATCCCTTAGACTTAATTCACACAGACATTTGTGATATGAAGTCGATATCATCTCGTAGTGGGAAAAAATATTTCATAACTTTTATCGACGATTGCACTAGATTTTGTTATGTCTATTTGCTGAATAGTAAGGATGAGGCAATAGATGCATTTAGGCAATATAAAACTGAAGTTGAAAAGCAGTTGGAGAAAAAGATCAAAATGATAAGAAGTGATAGGGGTGGAGAAAATGAATCTCCTTTTGCGGAGATATGTTTGGAAAATGGAATTGTCCATCAAACTACTGCCCCGTACTCACCTCAATCAAATGGTATTGCGGAAAGGAAAAACCGAACCTTGAAGGAAATGATGAATGCCTTACTTATAAGTTCAGGTTTACCGCAAAACTTGCGGGGGGAAGCTATCCTTACAGCAAATCGAATACTCAATCGAGTACCCCATAGAAAGACACAATCTATTCCTTATGAGAAATGAAAAGGAAGAAAACCCAACTTGAAATATTTTAAAGTGTGGGGGTGTCTAGAGAAAGTCCAAGTTCCTATACCCAAAAGGGTGAAAATAGGACCAAAGACCGTAGACTGTGTTTTCATCGGATATGCTACAAATAGTTAAGCATGTCGATTTTTGGTTTATAAATTCGAACATCCGAATATCCATGAGAATACGGTAATGGAATCAGATAATGCTGAGTTCTTTGAACACATTTATCCGTATAAGTCTCGAAATGAATTGTCGAGTGAAGGGTCTAAACGACCTAGGGATGAACCAAGGGAGAATGTACTTAATGAAGAGAATCCAAGGCGTAGTAAGCGACAAAGAACGTCGACTTCCTTTGGATCAGATTTTGTAACATTTCTTCTTGAAAATGATCCTCTAACGTTTAAAGAAGTGATGTCGTCTGCGGACTCATCCTTTTGGAAAGAGGCTGTCAATAGTGAGATTGATTCAATCTTGAGAGTTGGTTGATCTTCCTCCAGGCAATAAACCTTTAGGTTCTAAATGGATCTTCAAAAGGAAAATGAAAGCTAATGGTACTATTGACAAATACAAGGCAAGACTTGTAGTGAAAGGCTTTAAACAAAAAAAAGGTCTTGACTATTTTGACACATACTCGTCAGTAACAAGGATAACGTCCGTTCGGATGTTAGTTGCATTAGCTGCAGTATATGGTCTTGAAATCCATCAAATGGATGTGAAAACAACATTCTTAAATAGAGAATTGGAGGAAGAAATTTACATGGAACAACCCGAGGGTTTTGTGGTTCCTGGTAAAGAAAAGAAAGTGTGCAAACTTGTTAAGTCACTTTATGGACTAAAACAAGCACCCAAACAGTGGCATGCAAAGTTTGACCAAACCATGTTGGCAAACGGATTCAAAATAAATGAATGTGATAAATGTGTTTACATTAAAGACACTCCAAATCACAAAGTCATTGTTTGTTTGTATGTGGATGACATGTTGATCATCAGTAGACACATTTCTGACATAAATGCTACGAAACGAATGCTTGAGAGCAAGTTTGATATGAAAGACCTTGGAGTTGCGGATGTGATCTTAGGAATAAGAATTCATAGAACTCCACAAGGGTTGGCATTGTCACAGTCTCATTACATTGAAAAGGTACTTGACAAGTTCAAGTATTTGGATTTCAATATTGTCAAGACTCCATTAGACATGAGCTTTGCACTTCAAAAGAATGAAGGTGAAAGTGACTCACAATTGGAGTATGCAAGAGTGTTGGGAAGTTTGATGTACATCATGAATTGTACACGATCGGATCTAACATGCGTTATTAGTAAACTAAGTCGGTACACGAGTAATCCCAATCAAACTCATTGGATGGCAACGAAAAGAGTTTTAGGGTATCTAAAACATACTCAAGACTATGCTTTGCATTATAACAAATATCCTAAGGTAATTGAAGGATATAGTGATGCAAATTGGATCACCGGATCAAATGAAGTAAAATCCACAAGTGGATATGTGTTTACTTTAGGTGGAGGAGCAGTCTCTTGAAAATCATCCAAACAGACATGTATTGCCCACTCTACTATGGAATCTGAATTTATCGCATTAGATAAAGCCGGTGAAGAAGCTGAATGACTCCAAAATTTCTTGGAAGATATTCCTTATTGGCCCAAACAATTGGCACCAGTGTGCATACACTGTGATAGTCAAGCGGCAATAGGTAGGGCAGGGAGCATGATGTATAACGGTAAATCTCGTCATATAAGACGGAGACATAATAGCGTTAGAGAACTTCTCTCTAGTGGAATTATCACGATTGACTATGTGAAGTCAAAGGATAATGTGTCGGATCCACTTACAAAAGGCCTATCTAGAGAGGGAGTTGAGAAATCATCGAAGGGAATGGGTTTATGGCCTAGGACAAGTCGTCACAGCGGTAACTCTACCTAGCGGACTGGAGATTCCAAGAGCTAGGTTCAAAGAGATCAAACAAAGTTGTGGCTGAAGGTTCAACATTGTCAATAACTCAACCCATTCTCATGATGAAGACAATGTTCAGTAAACAAGGATAAGACTTATGGTTGATAGTCTTTTAATGATTTCTAAGTTTGGCAGATTTGACCAAATAGTTTGATCTATAGGATTGAAACGTTTAGGAATCACCTATGTGAGAGTGAAGTGGAAGCCGCTTCAAGGAGAATGATAGTAAAGGCCTATTCTCTAAGCTCTCATGAAACCAGGTCGTGTTCATGGCTGAAATGAACAAAACTGTGAGAACCATAAATGGTAAAAGGCTGGTTTTATGACTTGTGTTGTCTAGGTGTACATTAAAGTTCGACGGTTCAAAGATATCACATCTACCGATTGACCGAGTGCATCCGATGCAAGTTCACTACGGAAAGTTCAAAGAGAAACCTACTTATCCAGATGCAATTAGTCTTTGTTTGTTGATCACACACTTGTCCGTATATTCTTTGTTGAAATAGCCATTTCCCATTCATGTAGGGGATTGTTGGGTTCTAAAGTGTATTGTGAATGGAAAAATGGAGGGAAAGTGAAATGTGAAGTTCACTTTTAAGAAGTCAAGTTCTCCCACATTGGTGGGAGAAAGGAGCTTTCTTGTGTATTTATTAGAATGCATTCCTTCATGTGGATAGTGAGGCAAGAACATGACAAGCCTCGCGCCGTCGTCGTCGCTCGCTCGGCTCGGCTTCGGCTTCGGCTTCGGATTTGGATTTGGATTTGGATTTGACAAATGATCGATCGAGAGACTATCTTTTTGGACAAAGTTTATTTAAAACTTGAGAATTGTTGATAGTTTAATCCAAAAATCCGATAAGAAATGATTTTTCTCCATTTACGGACGCACATGGAATGTGCGGACGCATGTCACAACGCACCTCGAAGGGACGCGACCCTTCGAGGCAAAAAACACACTATTTCGTCACCTGCGGACGCAGGTGACTTTTCGCAGAAGGCAGTAAACTTTCTGGAAGCGACCTGCGGCCGCAGATGGACCACCTGCGCGCGCAGGTGGGTCCGCAGGTCGGCACCGGTTCCAGAAAGTTGTCTTTTTTCATGAACCATTGCTTCTTTTCGGAAGCAACTCTTTATGGCTATAAATACCTGATTTTTCCTCATGTATTGACATGAAATTTATGAAAGAAAAACATCTTATTCGTCTTGGAAAAACTCAAGTGTGATCAAACAAATCATTGAGTGTGTTCGAAGTTCGGTAGAATTTGAGGTACCTCTATTCTACTGAAGTGAATCATTTTATCCTGGGAGGAAAGATTCCATAACCTCGGGTACTTGAGGGGAATAAATTTCTTAAGGACACACCGTGAATTCGGTGGACTTGATTCTAAATTTTCTGTTTCATCTTCTTTCTTACGGTTGTGCTATTTTTCAGAAAATAGTATAAGCTTCAATTTGATAGTTCATTATTGTTGAACTTGTGTTTGAAGTTGTTGAACTTCTTTATTGTTCTTGAACCTGTTCTTGAACTTAAAGTAAAAGTTCTTGTTGATTAAAATACAGATATTGGTACCCGAAAACAACAAAAACAACTCATTAATCATCAACAGAACATGAGAAAGATATGTAACTGATAAAGGGATAGCACATGTACATTCCTACGTATTCTTCTAGGAATATAAGGTAAGGATGTTCGCTACTACAAGGTGTTCAGATACACAAGAATGTTATAAAAACATAACAAGTTAACAACCATGGTGCTTGGAAATAATAGTAGACATTTTTCACAATCCTTGTTGTAAAGAATATAATCTAATAACTTTCCTAGTGCCTACACCTTGAACAATTGGAAATTCAATTGGAAAGTTGGCATTATTATTGACCTTGAATCATATACATTGGAAACTTCCCAGTTCCTTAATAATCTATGCCAAACATTCTCTGCATTTGCCATTCTTGAACTCTACGAGCCAAGCAACCGCTAGCACATTTGCTTCCCCAAGTCATCGATGAAATTCAACGATCCTTACACAATTAGTTCCTTCCAGCAAAAGCTAATTTACAGCATTAAGAAAATACGAAAAGGGGAATATATACCTTAATTATACAACTCGGATGTTGATGATTCATAACACAATCTGTTTAATTTTTCTTCTATCTTTTCATGATATCGTCCTTCTTAACAGTGAAATCCCATAAATCACCATATTTCTCATTGAATTCCCAAATGTCCATGGTGTTATAATCCGATATTAACTTGTCTCGAGCGCCTCTCTCCATGTTGTATATTTGAGGCTCAAAATTGTGAGCTTCACTTGGTTTGTCCATCTCAATAATGCAAAACACAATTGTAAACACAGCTGCTCCAATGTACAAATACTCCCCCTGCATGTCAAGAAGTGAAAATACAAGAACTTAGTTAGCTGGAAAAAGGGCGTTTTCGAGTATCGAAATATGTGTAATAGTGGTGGTTTCATCAACTTACTGGAACATTGATGTACATTCCAGCAGCAATTGCTGGAAGAAATAACCATGAAATAATACCTATTGTGGAACGCCAGAAAACAAGATGAGTTTTGTTATTTAAATTTGCATGACTAATTAAAAAAAACCGGATGTTGATGATCACATGAGCAGAGTTAGATGGGCCGAAGGGGCTTTATCCGAACCCATTCCCACGTGACACGACAATGTATATATAAGATCAAAATTATCTTTTATGTATTAGATGTTGAATTCCCTTTGACTTTCTTCGTTTGAATCATTTTAGTGAAAATCCTGGTTCATTCATTGAGTGATCATATTGTTGGTAATTTGGTATATACCTTGAAATCCTGTTGGGGGTGCAACAGCTGCATAATCTTCAGCTATAGATTCCCAAAATGTTGCTGAAAATGCAAGCAAAATTATGAATTGAACTTTCACAGATGGTAGGACTAATTTATCAGATAGATCAAAGCCTCTTATCATACTAAGCCACTGAAAAACTCAAACAGATTGAAAGGACAAAAAGAAAAAAAATAATACCCCGTATATCATTACGTACATTTATCTTCACTCTCAAAATAGGTATGATGATCATCGTACTTTCCGAACACAAAATCTTCCTGCAACAAATCAAAAACCAATTCTTTCTTAACATGTCTATCTCCAAAGCTATAAATAAGTGGTCAATGAAATAGGTTGAGAATTACAAGACTCAATCTTTGAGGAGACAAAAATATTAGGTAATTTCTTCTTATCTATCCAAATTTCGATGCAAAGAATTACTCAGTATCTATGTTGATGCATGGGGGGTAGCCGGTGACCCATAAGGCCTAAACAGGCCAAAGAGTGATTGGTAAAAAACACACCTAAAAGGATCCCAATATTTTGAACTTCATCATTTATCACCAACTATTTATCAAAAATACACTTAAACTATCAATTGTCCACTTTTCCTACGTGAAATATCACCATTGTTCGAATAGAAAAAGTGAATAATTGATAGTTGAGGTGTGTGATAGTTCAAATGGTAAATTCGCACACATGATAGTTCAGGTATGAAACTCAAAAAATCGGGATACTTCAAATATATTTTTGGCCATTAACTCTAAAAAAAAAACATGACTAGCTCCAAATTATGGACTCTTAAATAAATTAAAGAGGAACAAAGAAAAGAAACGTTACAATGTCAATGCCATTAGTTCTCCATCGATCAACAGGATCTTCATTAATATCTGGCTCTATGTCCGTCAATCCTGCATACAATCTTGTTGATGATCTCATTTCACCACATTTTATACCAATTTTCGACGAAATCGAACATGGATTTCGTCGAAAAAGAACACTACATTTGATTTGAGATTTTGTTGAGAGTACTGGATTTGGAACTGGAACAGTGGAGAGTAATGAGAGTGTTAATGAATTCTCCATTGTTGTTGAGTTGTGTGCTGCTTGGTTACTCTCTGTTTTCTAACTTTTATTATCCATATTTTGAATGGTTATGGCTATACGTGGATAAGGCCATACATTATGTGCTTCTTCTCTGTTGCTTTTGTTAAATAAAAAGAGTTAATGGTAAAAAACACACCTAAAATATTTCGTCCCATCGAAGACATCTGATAAATTTGGGAAGATATAGAGAACATTAGCATGACATCTAAAGTATTTTAGTTTTTGGAATTTCGTTCCTCAACTATTAGGTATGCGAGTTTTCTACCTGAACAATCACTAATTATTTATCAAAACATTAATATCACCATCATTCAGACAGGGAAAAGAAGCAATTGATAGATGAAGTGTGTTTTGATAAATTGTTCAAGTACGAAGCTACTGATAATTCAGGTATGAAAATCTAAAAATCGAGATATTTTAGGTGTATGTTTCACCCTTCACTTTAAAACATACCTCAACTTTCAGTTTTTCCTTTTTCTACCTTAAATATCATTACCGTTTAGGTAGGGAAAGGGAACAATTGATAATTAAACAGTGTTTTGATAAATAGTTCAAGTATGAAATCCGCTCACCTGATAGTTCCGATATGAAACTGTAAAAATCAAAATATTTTAAATATATTTTTTACCCTCCACTCTAAATTTTTTTTTTGTCTCGTCTCTATTAAATTGGATTTTAGCCGTGTAGGATTTATTTAAGAGAGAATCACGCACTCTATCAAAAAAATTTCAATTGCTAGATTTGAATTCGAATCTTTAATTAAAGATGGAAAAGTTTCATTTCGGGATAAATGCGTAAAAGTACAACCCGTAACACTATATTGCCAAACATTTTTGTAATAAATAATTAGTGGAGATGGACAAACCAAATTCAAATTACCTTGCAATAATCACAATGATTGTGAAGGAATATGTCCAATCTTTTGTAAAAACACATTTTTGTAACATATACCGTGATTGCGAATGTACGGATTGTAATTAAGATAAATATGTTTGAAAAAAGCAAATTATTTTGCTCATGAAAAAAGAATAAGATTTACTTGTTAATTATTTTGAGTATGCTGACTTTTATAAGGCCAAATACATCGTCTGACGTTTGGCCATGTTTCATTATGAAATTTGAAAAAAGTAGTTTGTGTTTTCAAAGGAAAAAAAAATGATATTTGAAAATTGAAATTGTGTTTTGCCATGAATATAATTTGTAGTTGTTTTTTTAATTTTTTTGAGTAATTTGGAGTTAAAAAAACGAAGACTGCTTTTTGTTATTTCCAAATTCTTGAAAATTCTGAAATTCAACGTCAAGTTGAATTCTGAAATTTTTCGAAATTTTATGGCTAAACGTGTTTTCCAAAGTTCAATTATGGAAAAAAAAACAAAAAATAATTCATGACCAAATACCCCCTAAAAGTAGTGAATCCAGATGAATCCAGTGCTTGAATGTTGCATCTGTGGTCTGCCCCTTGGTTAGTAACTTTTTATATATAGATTTTGTAACATTTATAATTAAAAAGCGAAAAGAAAACACTATATTGAAATATCATTTTGTTGATGTATGAAAATGAATGTAATTTGTAAATATGCCAAGTTGTTGAACAAGAGTTGAATTATTAGTATCATTATATTAGTATAAAAATCATTTGGTACTCCTATCAATTTCACTGTGTTGTCCTTTAAGTTGTTAGTTATCTCTCAGTTCAAATGCATCAATCAGAGCGTATCGATGAAGATCGCATTTCCTCCAGATTAATTTATTTATGGCTAATTAATTATAAATGTAATCCAACACATTCACATACACCCCCACCCATATGAAATATAAACATTATTGTTAGGACTAGAAGTGGCAGAATTAGTCAATGAAAATATACTCCATTCAAATCCGTTCAACTCATTTTAATCCATCAAATATGTAGCGAGATGTAGTCCAGATGCCAACATTTTTCATCAAGCAGTTATATAACAAGTTAAGGAGGGAATTGCCAAAAGGTGGATTGGAGGAGACTGTTCTGCAACAATTTAGGTGCCCCAAAGTGGTGTTTCATCCTATATTTAGCCATGAAGACTAGACTGATGAAAAGAGATAAGAGTGGCTAAATGTAGTATTAATGATCTCATATGTCCACTATCACTATGTGAAGAAGCTGATGAGAGTATAGAACATTTGTTTTTCATCTGCCCATATTCCTCTATGGTCTTGGGGAAAATCTTAGCATGGCAAGGGATAATGAGCAGGGGCGGACCTATGACTATTTTTTTGGTGCTCCGGCACCTGTTAAATTTGAGGCAGACTAGGTATAATTACATAAAAAATTATATAAAAAATCGATATAAGATTTAGAAAAGCATCAAGTAAACCAAGAAGATAGCTGAGTGCTTTAATTTTCAAGCAGAATCTTAAAGCTTTGGGCATCAATATACGTGTTCGAAACTCCCAAGCACCCACGATCCTTAAATCCTGGATCCGCCACTGATAATGAGGCAATCTATTACATGGACTGAAGAGCTACAATGGGCCGTCCAGCATGCCAAAGGGAAGGGAGACGACTGCTGAAGTGTATAGAATGGCATTGGGCTGTCGTGTCTATAATGTGTGGCGGGAAAGGAACAACGAGGCATTTCAACAACAAAAGGTTGATAGTCAAGCATACTATACAAGAGATACATGGACGCGACATTGGACATCCTAGGTTATGTAGTCGACTATCTGTTGGGTTCAAAATCGATAGGGCGTCATGCAGAAGCTAATAGTTTGCAAATCATAAAAGCGATAATTCAGACGACAAAAAAAAACATACTAAAAGCATAATTATTATATGATTTGGTCAATTGGCCTGCATATAAAAACATTATAAAAACTATGAGAGAAAAATCTTTCCATAAACAAGACTCTTAAATGACTACATTGTGGATGTTATATTGTGTTATGGTATGAGAAAAGGGATCTTCAATTTATAAAGATACAAAATCTTTCCTCGAAGAAAGAGGTTAGCCAAATATGAAAGAAAATTATATTTTCCTTTCAGGAAAAGTAAAAGCAATTATGGTATACTTTTATTTTCCTTTCAAAAAAAATAAAACTCAAATTTGCTAAGAAAATCAGGATAAAAACCCTAACACTATTTAGCTTGAACTTTTATCCTTAGTGTTGGATGTTATGGGTGATAGCTAGTAGGAAGGGAAGAGGCTGAGTAGATACAACTTTGGCCGTGGTTGCCCAATGCTGCCAACTTCTGACTTGTTTTGTAATGCTCATTTGGTAAATAAAATCTTTATTTACCAAAAAATAAAGAAAAAAGATAATATTATTAGGTACTACAAAATTATAAAAGAACAAATACAATAATTAAAACTTATTAAAAATGAGGCGGGTTAGATTGTGGCCTGCATTTTAACTCATTTCAGCCAAGTAACTTTCCATTCAAATTCAGTCCAACCAGTTAGGACCATAGTTTTGTACTGTAGTATTTTCATTTAATTCGTACCAAAAAATGCAAATCTGTAGAGGACTAATGTAATCTGATGACATAGTCAACTTGCCAATACCCTGACATAGTCAATCTTCCAAATTATGAAAATCCAGTTCATTCACTATATATACACACAAAATGATTTATCTCTAGGTTGCAAAGTGAAACTTCAAAACAATCACTCACGAAATGGCCAAGACATCAATCAATTTGGCTTTCTTTTGCATCATTTTGCTGATTTCATTTGGTAATTTATCTTCTTTTTTAATTCAGTAGTTGTGCTTTTTGTTTTAGCAAAATTTTGATTATAAACTGATATATTCTTCTATAGGTTCACCACTATTTTCAAAGGTGAAGGTGATGGGAGATTCAAGTGGTTCAACATCAACTGAATATATAAGTGGAGATGTGCACGCCAAATACAAATTACCTTGCGATACCGACAAAGATTGTGAAGGGATATGTCCAGTTTTTTGTAAAAATCATTTCTGTAACCCACAACATGGTTGTGCATGTACGAAGTGTTAAAATTTGAAAAGCAAATTATTTAATTTGCTAAGAAGAATAATGTCTTGAAAAAGAAGAAGATTCATTTGTCAGTTATATATTTTGATGATGATGCTTTTTATATGGCCAAATACATAGACATCAGTTCAAACTTTGCTTTACATTTCATCTAACATTTTAAATTGAATTAATAATTAGTGGCAAAGGTAGCATTTGTTTAAGGGGGTTTGAAAGAGATTATCGATTGTGCCAAGAGGGCTTAATATGCAATATATTACCATAAATATCATATTTGACTTTTTAGATAAAACTAATTTTTCCAACAATTCCTCATATCTCAAAAAGAATATTAAGGAATAAAATAAAATGAGAAGTTTCGCTGGATTTTCATATATGAGTATAATGCATTGAATTTGGTGTCTTGTAGATTATGAATCAGACTTAAATAAAATAAGATTAAATTTATAGAACAATTGGTGAAGTTTAAAACTTCTCTAAATCAGGAATTCTTTTATAAATCTCGAGTCTTATTCTATCACATTGTACTTGAACATTCTTTGTCGTTATCGCGGTTTTGCACTAAGAGGTCATGCACATGTCCCGTTATTCATGAATACTCTAGAAATTTGTCATAATTTCATAGGAGCGGGACCACTTCATACTTATATAGGCCCAACCATCATGTGTACTCTTCAGAGTAATACACCACCTATAAAGGATATGAATTGGAGTAAGAATTTAAGTCAGTCTCACTATCTCAAAAATAATATATATGGAAAATGAAGTGAGAAATTTTACTGGATTTTCCATATATGAGTAGAATGTGTCGAATCTGGTGTCTCATAAACTATGAACAAGATCTAGATAAAACAAAATTAAACTTACAGGACAAATGGTGAACTTTAAAACTTGTGATAGGCACTATACCTCCTCAAACTAAAGCCGAAGTTGCTATGACACACCTAAACTTTACGGAGGTCCTATTACCCCCTAAACTATTTTAAAGTGTAATAAATACATCTTTCAATGCTGATGTGGCACAGAGAGTGTGTTCACTCTCTTGGAAGCAAGTGAGGAACGAAAAATAAGGCAAAAATCTGATCAATAATGGACACATATCCCTTTTTAATTGGACATTTTACAATTAGTTAGTATACATAATTATTAAGATTAAAAACTTATATATATTTAATTATTTTTCTTTCCTTATTTTTGGAAATTAATTCCCTCCTCACTTTTAAACTTTTATTTTCTTTTTCTATTTCATTAATTTCTTATCTTTTCAATTTTAACTAATTTGAAAAATTACATTTTTTTTGAAAAAAAAAAAAGAAAAAAAAATTCTTCGTTTTAACATTTTATTTTTTATTTGATTTGCTTCATTTTTTTTGGTATCCGTTCAAAATTAGCTTATTTTAAATACAAAGCATTGAAATTAAATTCAAAGGAAAGGTAAAGAAAATAAAAAGAATAAATAAAAGTAATAAAAAATAATAAGAAGGTAAAAATTTAAAAAATTTATGTGTATGTGAGAAAAATTTAAATAAAAGAAAAAATAAGAAGGAAAGCGAAAATAAAAAAATTACATGTATTTGAGAATATTAATACAAGAAAAAAATAAGATGGCAAGAAAAAATTAAAAAATTACGTGTATTTGTGAAAATATTAAATACAAGGCAAAGAGAAATAAAAAATTACATGTATTTGAGAAAGTTTTAAATACGAGACAAAGAAAAATAATTTTTTTTTATGTGTATTGACTTATTTTAAATATAAGACAAAGAAAATAAGAATAAATAACTAAAAAAACTTTTTAAAAAATATTTATACACGTGGCGGCGCGTGTATAGCACCACAACTAATTGAATTGGGTTGTGGTGCCACGTCAACACTGAAGGACTTATTTATTACACTTTAAAATAGTTTGGGTGGGGGGCGGGGGGGTAATAGTACCCCTGTGAAGTTTAGGTGTGTCATAACAATTTCAGCTATAGTTTGAGGGGTTAAAAGTGTCTTATCTCTTAAAACGTCTATGAGCCAAGAATTCTTTTATAAGACCAGTCTTATTCTATCACATTATGCTCCACACAATCTTTGTCGTTATTATAGTTTTGTGCTAAGAAGTCATGCATGATGGTATTCATGAGTGCTCTAGAATTTTATGACACTTTCATAGGAGCTGCATCACTCCCCACTTATATAGGTTCAATCATCAAGTGTATTCTGCAGAACAATACACCACCTATAAAGAGTGAGTGTTTTTTACTACAAAAAAATGGACAAACCACAAAAATGTAGGAGCTTTAGATCATAATTACAAGGCGTAACATAAGTTTCAAAATATTAACGTATTTGTCGTATATCTCAGATACATCCGCTGAGATTGTGTATCTGTGTATCAAGAAAAAAGAATGTGTATCTTTAGATACACAAGTATTTACTATGTTAGGCGCTGTTAGAACGTGCAACCATGTATTCAGATACCAATATATCTGAAGATACACATTGTTTTGTAATTTTTTTTAAAGATTTGGTTATGTAAATTAGCCACTAATGTTTGTCTAATTCTGTTAATTTTGCCCAAAAAAGATTACACCTAGAAATATGCAGTGTCCATGGGTTAAGGCATAAGGGCCTTCTTGGACCGGGTTAGCAATGGAATTGGGTCAATTTGGCTGTGTTTTGGGCTGAAGAAAGGCTGAGGAATTGATGCTTTTTAGCTTTAAAAATCTGGCCAATTGAATTTAAAGTACAACATTCTACGTAACTATACAATCTTAAAAAATATATTACAGAATTTTAGCATTATTTTCAAAATTACAGTAATAGCTAGACAATAATTATAGAATTAGCCAAATTCTAATCCTAAATAAATTCTCATTTATTCTAAATCAATTCATTAAAAAAAAGGAAACAATTTTCATTAATGAGGGAAATTAAGTATGACCTAATTAACTCAAAATCAGATGAAATCGTTACAATTGAAATAAAACTCGAGATGAACTATTCACCTCTATTATTTAATCAAGCTTCTCAATTTAACAGAGTAAAACGATTATCTAAAAATGAACCAATTATATCAACCAAACTGTAAGGTGATTGATTTTTGAGAAAATAAACTATGTACTCAATTAGAGACTTGTTTTGACATAAAATTGATTTTCCAAACAAATTAATATATTGAAAATTATATAAAAATAATATTAATGTATTTTTTATTACTGAAATGACAAAATTTCCTTTGAAAATGTCATGCCCCGAGTTCCAACAGGACGGACATGGCACCCGAAGCCGATAAGGCCCGAGAGAACCAATCTACATCCATAAACACCCATACACATACCACGCAATAGTCATCACCACCACAATTAGAAATAAGAAGCCAATAGCGGAAATTATGAAAAATATATAAGAAATAAGAAACTTGGCCGTCAGGGCCATCAAGACAAAACATACGTTCATCACCTTCCCTTCATCTATCCCACAACATCTACAAAGCCTCTACAGATGCACAACCAAAACCAACCTAGAGTCGGGACACACCCCGCTCTATACATAAGACCAAAACAAATGTACATATAAGACTCGGAAAGCCCCGAACCAACTGGAGCTAACCAAATGTCCGCAAACGATCCGCAACCTACAGTGGAGGCCTACTAGTACCTGTGCCTGCAACAAGTAAGGTAAATTCCCCCGAGGGGGTCAATACGAAGAATGTACTGAGTATGTAAGGCTATAAGAAACTGTACCAATAAGTGAGAACATCAAAGTAACTCAAAGATAAGAGAATAGACAATATAGATAAACCAACATTCCATACGTGTGGAATCATGTACATTACATTCTTTATTTTCTGTATCATCTCAATATCAACAATAATCATATCATGCCCGGGACCAACTGATCAGTGGTAAAAGAGGATGACCCATGCTAGGCATTTTAACCCCTGGGATACGGTCCTCATCAATATATATCGGGATCGACCCATGCTAGGCTTTCCTTTCACCCCTGGAATACCACCCGTAATATTGGGATCGACCCATGCTAGGTGTTCCTTCCACCCCTGGGATACCACCCAAGAACACATAACTTCTCTTTACAACAGTACTTTAATCTTTAGTTATGAAATTGAAACATTGTTGGTTATCGCATTATTGGAATTTTGAGACAATGTTCAATGTACAAGAGACACATGAATAAATATATATATATAGGTAACCAACCTAACATGAGATACTTTGAAACATTTTGACATAGGTACAAGTACAATGGCAAAGGGAGCAATATGTGCTGCAGAAAGATACAGAAAAAAATAACCTTACATACCTTGGCTTCTCAATAAGAATCCACAATCCTATTGAATATAATGATCCAGCCCCTTACTCTACAACACAAGCACATAACGGAGTTTACGTCAACATCTAACACCTTACAAGTGCAAAAGACGACAAAAGGTACATAATTGCCTATAACGCCATTTCCCCCTTTATAATGAAATTTCGGCATGACCATTCCAAAAATACTACAACATGCCATACATTGACCAAACATCATAACCAATAGCATTTCGCAACAAAGCTTCTTCTTTACACTTTCTCACTCACACCATATCACAAAGAATCCATTAAGTCACCTTAATACACCTCATAGCACATATCGGCCAAAATCCCATAATTTACACTTATGGAAAATAACAAGTTTAATAACAAAATCACACCATACACGTTGATATTTCATCCATACCATGCTCTTTCATCAAAACCACAAGTCACCTTTCAAGTTTAATTCACAAAATGGCACATCTTTTACCAAAGGGAAAAAGTGTCCTATTCAACCTTTCCAACACAACCATCATGATCTACACAATACTTCATGCATATAATATGCTAAATCACAAGAATAAATACTTACCCAAGCTTGAAAAGTGAGGCTCTTGCTCCAAAATTGCCTTTGAGTGCTTAGGGTTTGAAAAGAAGAGAAATAGTTTCAAGAAATGTTTAGAAAGGCATGGAACATTAGAATGACTAAAAAATCTGATTTTTCCTCTTTATATAGTCCCCCATGTCTCCCTTATCTTTTCTTTAGCATTTAATGCAATGTTGTTTGGTCAAATGGACCAAATTTTGGAAGAATGGGTCAAAAATCCCTTATTGGGCCATGTCTTCTAGTTCTTTTGGGCTTTATTTTTTGGGCCCAATATTATGAGACCTATTAAATGCCCACAATTCAATACAAAATTCATCAATTCTCTCATGTTGTCATTTTTCCCTAAATGTTACGATTGTCAGCTAAGCGTAGAAACGTACGGGGTGTTACATTCTTCCCCCCTTAGAAACATTCGTCCTCGAATGTTAGTGTGATCATTTCAAAGTAATAGTTACAAGTTTAGGAATACTTTGCATCTCATCATATGGATATACACAAAGCTTATAAATACTTACTTGTCATTCTTCTCTTTGAAACAAATGAGGGTACTTGGATTTCATCATTCCTTCAGCTTCCCATGTGATCTCCTCTACTTGTTGATTTCTCCATAGGACTTTCACGGAAGCTATGTCTTTATTCCTCAATCTCTTTACTTGTCGATCTAGGATAGCAATGGGTACCTCTTCATAAGTAAGATCCTTGGTAACTTGGACATCGTTAACGGGAACAATACGGGATGGATCCCCTATGCATTTTCGAAGCATCGAAACATGGAATACCGGATGGACGGAGGAAAGCTCCTGGGGTAGTGCTAATTCATAAGCAACTTGCCCAAATCTTCTAATAATCTCATATGGGCCTATGTAACGTGGACTCAATTTCCCTTTCTTTTCGAACCGCATTACCCCTTTCATCGGCGACACCTTTAGAAATACCCAATCACCTATGGCGAATTCAAGTCCTCTCCGTCTAACATCAGCATATGACTTGTGGCGACTTTGGGCCGTTTGGAGCCGCTGTTGGATCACTCTAACTTTCTCCATAGCTTGATAAACAAGATCTGGCCCAAGTAAAGCAGGTTCACCCGCTTCAAACCATTCAATTGGTGACCGACATTTTCTCCCATATAAAGCTTCATAAGGTGCCATTCCGATACTTGAATGATAGCTATTGTTGTACGCAAATTCAATAAGAGGTAGATGTTCATCCCAACTACCTTTAAAATCCAATATGCAAGCCCGTAGCATATCTTCAAGTGTTTGGATAGTACGCTCCGCTTGTCCATCTGTCTGGGGATGAAAAGCCGTACTCAAATTAACCTGTGTGCCCAAGCTCCTTTGGAAAGATTTCCAAAAATGAGCGGTAAACTGTGCTCCTCTGTCTGATATAATAGAAAGTGGAATGCCATGAAATCGTACTATCTCTTTCACATACAACTTCACATAATCCTCAGCTGTATAGGTCGTCTTGACTGGTAGAAAATGCGCTGACTTGGTAAGCCTGTCCACTATGACCCATATAGAATCAAACTTCCGCAATGTACGAGGCAAACCCGTAATGAAATCCATATTAATCATATCCCATTTCCAAACTGGAAGATTGATACATTGCATGTAACCTCCCGGTTTCTGATGTTCCACTTTCACCTGTTGACAATTTGGACATTGAGCTACAAATTCCGCAATGTTCTTTTTCATATTTCCCCACCAATATATGTCTTTCAAATCATGATACATCTTTGTAGCTCCCGGATGAATAGAATACCGTGAGTGATGTGCCTCTGTCATAATCCGCTTCCTTAGCTCATCTACGTCCGGTACACATAATCGACCTTGGTATTGAAGTACTCCCTCCGGTGTAATATCAAATGCCTTGGTCAAATTCTGCTGTACATTTTCCTTTAGCTGCAATAAAATAGAATCCGCAAATTGCTTCTCTTTCACTTCAGCTGTCAAGGAGGATTCTGCTGCATTCTGCACAATAACTCTATCATCTGAGGATTCAATAAGGCGAACTCCCAAGCTGGCTAATTGATTCAAGTCTTTGATTATCTCATGTTTTTCATTCAACTGACCACTAGTGCTTTCTACTGCCTTACGGCTCAATGCATCAGCTACTACATTTGCTTTGCCTGGGTGATAAAGAATATCAATGTCATAGTCTTTTAAAAGCTCTAACCACCTTCGTTGCCTCAAATTGAGTTCCTTCTGCTTAAAAAGATATTGCAAGCTTTCGTGATCCGTATAGATGTCAACATGAACCCCATATAAATAATGATGCCATATCTTTAAAGCAAAAACTACCGCTGCCAATTCAAGATCATGTGTGTGATAGTTTTTCTCATGTGGCCGCAACTGTCGTGAGGCATAGGCTATGACCTTACCATGCTGCATTAATACACATCCGAGGCCAACCCCGGAAGCATCACAATACACTGCATAACCTTCTATGCCTTCGGGAAGTACTAATACTGGCGTGGAAGTTAATTTCTCTTTCAGCTCTTGGAAACTTTTCTCACATGCGTCGTTCCACTGAAACTTGATTGCCTTGTGTGTTAACTTCGTCAATGGTGCAGCAATAGAAGAAAACCCTTCCACAAATCTCCTGTAATAACCTGCCAAACCAAGAAAACTACGAATCTCTGTAGGCGTCGTAGGTCTTGGCCAATTTTTCACTAATTCAATCTTTTGCGTATCAACCCGAATTCCTTCATCCGACACAATGTGACCCAAGAATGCTACGGATTTTAACCAAAATTCACACTTAGAAAACTTTGCATATAACTTACGATCCCGAAGAATTTGTAACACCTGTCGTAAGTGATTAGCATGGTCCTCCTGTGATCTCGAATAAACCATGATATCATCTATAAATATCGTCACGAACACGTCTAGAAATGGCTTAAATACCCTATTCATCAAATCCATGAAAACAGCTGGTGCATTTGTTAGTCCAAATGACATAACTAAAAATTCATAGTGGCCATACCGTGTTCGAAAAGCTGTCTTGGGTACATCATTTTCTCTAACCCTGACTTGATGGTAACCCGACCTCAAGTCAATCTTGGAAAACCATTTGGCACCCTGTAACTGATCAAGCAAATCATCAATTCTGGGGAGGGGATATTTGTTCTTGATCGTTACCTTATTCAATTGCCGATAATCGATACACATTCTCAAGGTGCCATCTTTCTTCCGTACAAACAATACTGGTGCGCCCCACGGGGACATACTAGGCCTGATAAAGCCCTTGTCCAGCATTTAGAATGATGATTTATCCACATTGAGTACTCTCTCATATTTTATTTTATTGTTATTCTCATAAATAATGCTATTTCTTATGAAACTTACATGCTCAGTACATTCTTTGTACTGACCCCCTCGGGGGATTTACCTTACATGCGCAGGTGCAGGCACTAGTAGGCTTCCACGGTAGATTTCCAGTATTTGCAGATCGATGGTGAGCTCCAGTTGCTTCGGAGCTTTCCAAGTCACAGTTGTACATTGGTTTTGATGTTGTAGACGTTATGAAATAATCGTGTATGTCTTTAGAGGCTTTTGTAGACGTATGTGGGTATGTGGATGTAAGATATGTACGTTCAGTGCGACGTGGTGGCTCCAACGGCCAAGTTTTATATATGTACATGGCATGTTACATTTCATCAGTTATATGAAACAATATGTTATTCATTCAAGGTTATGCATATGAATGAACACAGATAAAGGTTGGTTCTCTCGGGCCTTATCGGCTTCGGGTGCCAATCATGCCTCGTTAGGATTCGGGGTGTGACAAAGTGGTATCAGAGCAGTTCGTTCTAAGGGTGTCTACAAAGCCGTGTCTGAGTAGAGTCTTACGTATCGATGTGTTGTGCACCACATTTATACGTAGGAGGCTACGGGACATTTAGGATGTTGTTTCTTTCCTTCATTCGAGATCGTGCAATAGAGCCAATGTTGTTAGTTGAATTGTGTCTGACAATGGTAATTGTTTCTCTTTGATATAGTAACAATGCCGAACACTAGAAAAGGAAGAGGTAAAGGTAAGCAGGTAGATGTGCCTGCTGAAGAAGGAATGAGTAGATTATCACCTGACCAAGCTAGTCAAGGTGGGGCAAATGCTGAAAGTTTATCTCGATCTTCCTCTACTTTGCCAACTCCAGGAGGGCCAAGAGGTAGGGAAGTACCGGCAGAACCGCCTATGAATACCACTGACCAAGATTTAAGAAATGCAGTACATATGTTGACTCAGTTAGTGGCTGCCCAAGCACAAGGACGAACTGGTCCAATGGTAAATGAAAATGATGCTACTAGGGCAGCTAGTCGGCGTACGCAGGACTTTCTAAAATTAGACCCTCCCATATTCACAGGGTCAGATCTGAAAGCAGATCCACAGGATTTTGTGGACCAAGTTCAACGAGCCCTAGAAGTGATGCACGTAACAGGTGTAGAAACCGTTGAGTTAGCAGCTTATAGATTAAAAGGTGAAGCCATATTGTGGTACGAAGACTGGAAAAGATCAAGGGGCATAGATGCACCTCCAGCAGGTTGGGAGGAATTTAAAATGGCCTTCCTTGATTATTACCTTCCATATGAGATCCGGGAGGCACGTGCAGACCAATTTCTCCATTTGCGTCAAGGTAATATGAGTGTTAGAGAATATAGTTTGCAGTTTAATTCTTTGGCTAGATATGCTCCAAATATGGTGGCCACAATGGAAGATAGAGTCCATAGATATGTGGACAGGCTAGAGCCATATTTGGTACGAGATTGCACTATCGCTGCTTTAAACAGGGATATGGACATTGCCAGGATTCAGGCCTTCGCACAGAAAATGGAGGACCAAAGGCATAGGAGGAGGACACAGAAAACTGAGGAAGGGCCATCAAAAAGGGCTAGAACTATGGAGCAGTCTATGTTGTCTCCAGGAGAACCTGGATCTCGAATATTATCGCCTAGACCCTCATTCTCTTATTCCACAGCAGGCACTCATTCTCAATTCCGAGGGTCTAGAGGTGGTCGATCTGGACAGAGTAGTGGGATTCATGGATCACAGGCAACAAGATTTTCTCGTCAATTGTGCCCGCGCTGTGGGAGATTTCATGCAGGCGAATGCCGGTTTGATGCGAATGTTTGTTTTGTGTGTGGTAGGCCAGGACACATGATGAGAGAGTGCCCACAGAGGCCTACAGGTAACGTGGCAATACCTACAGGATCAGCCGCTATGGCATCGGCAGCTGGTGTACAGTCTGTTGGTAGTGATAGAAGTGCTAGAGGAGTAGTCAGTCCCAGTGGAATCCAAAATCGCACTTATGCCTTAGTAGACCGGTAGAATGAGGAAGCATTTCCTGATGAAGGTACAGGTACATTACTATATTCACACATGATGTATTGATTGCTTCAAGTTTTTCCTTATCGTATGTTACTCCATCGACTACCGTGAATTTAATAGTACATTGAGGGTGCGAGTTATATTAATAGCAATATTTCCACAAGTGAGTGAGTTTAGTGTAGTAAAAAGAATCATATAGCGTCACCAATGAAAGGGATAATGGGGTTAAAAGAAAAGACTGACCCTATATAATGGGCTATGTACAATTTGCCGGAAGCGCATAAGAGTTTTCTTTTACATTGAGATCAAGATACCTATATTTGCTCCAAACGAAAGGGAAAAGTTTAGAAGTGCAAAAGTGGAGAGAGATTAAGTATCTATATGGATCTACATGAGTAGACGTATAGGAATGCATTTGTTACACATGAGACGACATTGTTCACATTCGAGGACGAATGTTCCTAAGGGGGGAAGAGTGTAACATCCCGTACTTACCAAACCCCACTTGACGACGTTGAATAATGTTTACCTAAGTATCGAGAGTACAAAGTATGTATTTTGTAATGTTAGTGATGAGATAATTGATAATGGGCCTAGTACATGGGATTAGAACTTTGTAGGAAGTGTAATACCCCGTATGTTGTCGAACCTATATGGCTACGTGTGCATTGTGGGAATACGAAAGCATGAGAACAATTGGTGAATTAATGCATTAAATATGGGTCTTAATGAGTCTTGTGTTATTTGGGCCAAAAGAGGCCCAATAAGCAAGAGAAAGACATGGCCCAAGTGGAGATTTTGACCCATTCTTGCCTAGTCTTCCATGGACCACAAGTGAACCAAGTGTGTGGATAAGAATCACTTAAAAGGGACTATAAAAAGGGAGAAATCAGATTTTTTATCTCATAAAACTCTCATTTCTTTTCTAGAAATTTCCACAAAACTCCCTTTTGCTCTCAAGAACCTCAAGACCTTCTTTTGGCCAAGATCATCAATTGGTAAGTGTTTATTATGATGAGTTCATATATTTTAGGCATAACACATGGTTTATATTATATTGGTTATGTTGGTGGAATGATGAGAAATTTACAATAAGTGAAAGGTTACATGTTTGCTTAAATCGGAGGTTGATTTGTCTTGTAAACTTGGTGATGAACTTGTGGTTGTGAAAGAAGTGAATTTGGTGGAGTAAATATTGATATGTGAGATGTGATTATGGTCTTACTTTGTTTCATTCTTGTGCATAACATTTGGAATTGGTATTGTGAAATCGGTTATGGTTTTGGTGTCGTATTGGCCGTGAAATGTGGTTTTGGGTGTCGTTATGTGTGTTGTGAAGTTATGACTGCATGTTGGCATGTTAAATGATCAAAAATATGTTAAAATGAGGTTGGTTATGATCATGGACCATTCATGGCATTAAAAGACCCAAAACGGAGCCATTTCGGACCAAACGGGCACCCGCCCCCGCAGACGGAGGCACCTGCGTGCGCAGATGCCTCTGGCTGCTGCTGGAGGGCACCTGCGCACGCATGTCAGCCACCTGCGCACGCATGTCAGCCACCTGCGTGCGCAGGTGGCAGCGCAGGTCAGGTCCAGAACTCGTTTTGTGTGTTCTCGACTCTAGTTGATCCCCGAAAGCCCCGATACCCTTTTTGGTTGGGATTATGAACTTGTGATGTTGTTTTAATGGCTTTAAAGTGTCGTATGAAGGCATGTTGGACTGTATTAAATGTGGATGGTTGTTCATATGTTGTTATGAGGCAAATTGATAAGCGTAAATATGACGGAATGGAAATGAGAAGGCAAAAAGGGTAAGTGTGATGTGAACTGCTATTGTTGTATGAAATCTTGGTCAATGTGGGTCATGTTATGGTGTTGTTGCTATGGAAATGCAGTGGATTGTATTGTAAGGGGGTGTAACATGACGTTATATAGTAGGCACATGGTTCATTGTCATCTTGTACGCCTTATAATGAATAGATGCTAATGTAAATTCCGATATGAACTTGTATTGTAGAGTGAGACGTAAGGAAGAAGCTGGACTATTGTGTTCATACATAAACTTGTATATTCGTAATTGGAAGTGAAGGTATGTAAGGTTTCTCTCCTATGTCCTTCTGCAGCATATGGTGCTCACATTGTCGTAATACTCATTTGATTCCGAAATACTCTAAGGTATTCCGTATCCGGTAGTTGACTCGTGTACTCATATATTTCCTATTCATTGGTTAATGGTGACTTGTACGATGCATATTCATTAGTTGTTATGGGTCGGTATCTTAAGGATGCAAATGAGATACACTCCACGAGGGTTCTATAGAGTGATAAGTACAAGTGACACTTCTTGTTATTCATATGTGTAGACAAATGAGGATTCACTTGCCTCTTATTAATTAACTAAAGTTCTTAAGCTATCATGATGTTGTAAATGCCAAGAGAGCTATCCCAATGAGAGCATTAAGGTAAAGAGAGCTTGTTTAGTTGAGTAGCATTGGTCCAATCATGTCATGGCCCAAGTTCCAATAGAGTATACACATGTCTCCTGTGCATTGACTATTGTTCCAATGGTTCCAAGATGTTGTGATCAAGCAATGTTATATTAAGTGAATGAATCAATGTAAAAGTACCAATTTCATAGGAGTAAGATGAGGGGTGAAGTGTAAGCTAGAATACTTACTCCCCATAGGTGAGGACATTAATCTCATGAGTTAAATAGGTGAAGTAAAATGTGTACCTGAGTGTGTGCTTTGCTTTAGTGTCATGATCTTTAGCGTGTTACTCTCATAACTAGGTAAAGAGTATAAGATTGTCAAGAGGTAATGTGAATGGTTATTATGTGTCTCATTCCCAATAGTATGCTCTGTTATTTGTTGTAGTCCACCAAAGGCAAAGGCTCGGTATCTTACGCTTACTTATATAAAATCTCATAAGATTAGTGAAGACGGTAAAGTGCAAGCTAGTATAACTATCCTTCACAAGATAGGGTATTAATCTCTTGAAGGTAAGGAAATAAGGTAAAGCATGGTAGTGTGTTCAAATAGTGTCATGAACATATCTCTCCCTCACAAGTAAAGATACCAATCTTACAAGAGTAAAGATGTAAAGTAATGTATATTTGTGTTTCAAGTTTCAAGAATGTTTCTATCATCAAGGTATCACTCATAGTATGAAAGAAAGAGAAATGAAGTAAAGAAAAATGAAAGAAAAGGAAGCAATGTTATGTATGCTATTAACCTACCCATGGAGTGGATGTATGATATTGACCCACCATAGAGTGGATGTATGTTCTTGACCCACCATAGAGTGGATGTATGATTACCCACCCATGGAGTAGATGTATGTTATTAACCCACCAAAGAGTAGATGTATGTTGACCCACCAAAGAGTGGATGTATGTTGACCCACCAAAGAGTGGATGTATGTTGACCCACCAAGAGTGGATGTACGTTATATTGTTGACCCACCAAGAGTGGATGTACGTTATTAATTGAATGGATGTATGTGATATTATTATCTCATTTTCCTCTTGAGTAGGAGATGTATGTTATTTTGTGCCCTACTAACCAAGTAGATGACTAGCAATGGTGATGAACATAGAAGTAAGAAAGATTCTTTTGAGTGATGGAAACTTCTCTTGAGTGAAAGGTATGATATGCATAATCAGGTATTCATGAGTGATCTAAAATGACAGTGATAGAAGTGGAATACGTGTTCCCACATTTAGAATGATGATTTATCCACATTGAGTACTCTCTCATATTTTATTTTATTGTTATTCTCATAAATAATGCTATTTCTTATGAAACTTACATGCTCAGTACATTCTTTGTACTGACCCCCTCGGGGGATTTACCTTACATGCGCAGGTGCAGGCACTAGTAGGCTTCCACGGTAGATTTCCAGTATTTGCAGATCGATGGTGAGCTCCAGTTGCTTCAGAGCTTTCCAAGTCACAGTTGTACATTGGTTTTGATGTTGTAGACGTTATGAAATAATCGTGTATGTCTTTAGAGGCTTTTGTAGACGTATGTGGGTATGTGGATGTAAGATATGTACGTTCAGTGCGACGTGGTGGCTCCAACGGCCAAGTTTTATATATGTACATGGCATGTTACATTTCATCAGTTATATGAAACAATATGTTATTCATTCAAGGTTATGCATATGAATGAACACAGATAAAGGTTGGTTCTCTCGGGCCTTATCGGCTTCGGGTGCCAATCATGCCTCGTTAGGATTCGGGGTGTGACATATGAGACCTATTAAATGCCCACAATTCAATACAAAATTCATCAATTCTCTCATGTTGTCATTTTTCCCTAAATGTTACGATTGTCAGCTAAGCGTAGAAACGTACGGGGTGTTACAGAAAATATTTTGACCTTTTGAAAATAATCATTTCATTTTGTTTAAAATTAAAGAAACTCAAAATTAATTTTAAGTTTAAACTATGGAGGAAAAAATGGGGTGTCAACAGATAACTTACCTTGTGTCCAAATTATATTTGGTAATTTTTTAATACTAGCACTAAATTTGCTTAGTTAGGCATTTTGGTAATTTAAAAACTACCACTATAAAAGATACTTGTATAATTGTATTTGGTAAGTTTTAAAACTGTCACTATAAAAGATACTATTTGGTATAATTATATTTGGTAATTTTTTAAAACTATCACTATAAAAGATAATTAAAAATCTTAAATTTGCTTAGTTAGGTAATTTTTCCAATAACTTACCATGTGTCCAATTGTGAAAATCCATTTCATGCACTATATATACACAAATGATTTATCTCTAGGTTGCCAAGTGGAAACAATCAGTTACAAATGGCCAAGACATCAATCAATTTGGCTTTCTTCTGCATCATTTTTCTGATTTCATTTGGTATTTTCTCTTCTTTTTAATTGAGTAAATTTACTTATTGTTTTAGCTAATGTAACATTTTGATTATTCTAAATTGAATATATTCTTCTACAGTTTCACCATCATTTTCAAAGGTGATGGGAGATTCAAGTGGCTCAATATCAACTGACTATGATGTGCACCCCAATGCTGAATTACCTTGCAATATTGACAAAGACTGCCAAAGAATATGTCCAATCTTTTGTAAACATCATTTTTGTAACAAACATAGTTGCACATGTACGGACTGTGTTTAGATATAGAGATTTGTGTTGGAAATTATTTTTTTGGTTGGATAATGCAACGAAGAAATTAGTAATTCTTTTTCTTGCTTTTTATTCTTGTGGGGCTCTTTTCATTTATTCATTTATTCTGGAGAGAATTTTTCTCCTCTTATATTAATTTGTCTTTCTTTATAATTGTAAAGAGCTAGTAAAAGCGAGTAGTCTTGCACATAAAAATTGAGCTTCCTAGGTAAATGAGTCATTTAGCCCACCTTGCACACACGATATACGCGAGGTCTAATTCAAAGCTTATCCAAAATATGTCCGAATATATATTGTTACAAGAACATGTCTGTACATTGTATGATTGTATGAATTGAAACACTTGTAACATCTGACTTAATTCAAAATAAAATAAAATACTATATGAATATGAAATTAGATTACTTGCCAAACATCAAAAGACAAATTAAGTTTCTCTCTCAGTCCAAAATATACTACTCTCTCTAGTTCAAAATAAGTGAATTTTTGAGCTATATTTTAATGTCTAAGATAAGTGAATTGTTCATTCTTCAAGAGACATGTTGGAAATTTCTTACAATTTTACCCTTCATTTACACTTTCTAGGTTATGAGTTCCAAGAGACTTAATTGACTTTAGTTTAATGTAACTGAAATTTCAAGAGTAGTTTGATAATATCTAAAAAGGTAAAAATAGAAAGTAAAGTACAATTTATGTCCTAGTTTCTTTTCCTTAATAGGTGTGCATTGAGGCAAAAATTCACTTATTTTTGGACTAGAGAGAGTAAAAATAGACCACTTTTACTTGTTTAGTTTAAAAAATCAAGAGATAATTTATTATTTTATTCCTAATTTACCCTTATTATTAACTATAGGCATTTTCCAATACATTGAATTTATTATATTCAAAAGGGTGATATAATAAAATTATCATTCTATTTCTTAATTCTTAAGGGATGTGCCAAGTCAATACCGAATTAAAAATGGAGTTAGTTCTAACTCATCCAAATAGCTAAGATTATATAGCTAACCTTTTGGTCAACTATTTTTTCATCAGTTTAACTGAAATTAATTATGGTGTAAGCCTTTTCTTCACTATAAATAGGATGCTAAGATAACAATTGAGTTACAAAGAGATATCAATAAAAAATAGTCATACGGAGTATAATATTATGGTGTTACCAAATTAGTACTTGGAAGAGACAATGGAGAAGGCATCATTCCTAAAGGTTTTCTTGGTGTCTTTTTTGCTTATTTTGTTAGGTAACTACTGACCCAACTCTTCTAAGTTCTATATATTCCACTTATGAGCAATTTGAATCTCTTTTTGTTTAATTTACTTATGATAATTCTAGTTTTTTTTTTTTTTTTTAATTATATAACTTATACAACAATGTTAATGGTGTAATCAGGACAAGGAAGCAATGGGGGGCTTTTGTGCGATGAGGATGAAGACTGTGATCACCAATTGATATGCAACGTTGGGACTCCAGTATGTGACATAAGGACACGTACTTGCTATTGTCCAACCGATTATCAAAAAGGGATAGTTCGAGGCACCAAAACTCCCGCTATTGGTGGGGTCCGGAAAGGTCTACCAGCTTATCATGGACCAAAAGTCCTTAAGACCAACAACGAAGATTGATGTATGTTTTTGGGTCAACATTTATAATGATCAATAAAAGTATCCTGTCATTATTTTGAAATTGGAAATGTTATTGGCACAAAATATTATACCTTCAATTAACTCCGAGTAGTTCTTGTTTAGCGATTATTGATACTCGCTAAGTGTCAATTTATTACAATCCTAATTTATGAGTCTGCGACTAATACCTCACAATCATGTATATAATAAAACATTCTCACATCTAAATTAGATAAAATCACAACTCAAATAAAATTCTAACATCTCATGGAAATCTTAATATATAAACAAAATCTGAAACTCAACCATAGCTCATGAAATATAGCTAAGGAGCACCTAATTATATCAATATAACATTGATTTTAATATATGAGATATAACTATTATGAAAGAGTTGATCAAAATAAGCGAATTTTTGTTCACTTCTTTAAAAATGACACCACTTATATAGAATTCCGTCATTGCTTATGATGCTTATGCAACTTTTAACGAACTTATGCCTTTCACGATCGAAAGGTGAGATATAAATTTTATTCTTTCTTATTCCCTCATTTATGAGATTGAGAAACATGTCTCTATATATTGGGTAAAGTTTCAATGATTTTTTTTTTTTTTAATTATTTCCTCTTTAGATGAAAAAACTAGTGAAAACAAATTTTAAGGAAGCTCAATGGTTGTCATATGATGCCTCCAATTTTTACGCAGTGTGTTCAGACGGCCAAAAGATAAATTACGCAAAGAGTTTTATTTTTAAAATATAATCACTATTTCCCGTAGGTGTTTATGTTGTATATATATATATATATATATATATATATCTTCGGGGTATATATAACATTAAGTTATAGAATATGTAAATTGTATAATCCGACAATGTACATCATTATTGTAGTGTAATTTCTAAAGGAGCAAATTTTATAGATGATTCAAGCAGGTAAACGAATAGTTGTGACGATATGAAGAATCAACTTGATTGTTAAAGCCAAATCCCTTGGGCTGGACGTTTCTCCAAATTTGATAACAACCAAAATTTTATAGCTTTCTTAGATATTTATAGCGTAACAAAACAAATTAATCAATTGTTTATCTCCCGAATAGTTAAATAAGAATTTGAATTAGACATCAATCTTCCAAATCTCTGTGAGTACGATGTTTGAACTTAAAAAAAATAATTCTATATTACTTGTATAACTGCGCGCACTTGTGTGCGTTTGGATGCAACAATTAAGAACCAAGTCTGCAACAGATTAATATGTACCATAATTTTTTTTAAAAAAATTAATATATAGACACACATGTGTGTGTAACTATAATCTTTATATATGTATTTAATTGTCGGTTTGGTTCAATTTTTGGTTATTTTTAATTGAAAATCAAAATCAAACCAAATTATGTTATTTTTTAAAATTTAAAACCAAAATTAAACCATATAACAAAATGTCAATTTTTTCTTAGATTTGGTTCGATTTTCGATTTGGTCTGATTTTTCGTGAACACTCCTATAAAGGATAAGTAGGAATGGCTATGACTAATTGAAGGGAACTGAGACGATTAGCTTAGCTCGCGTTACGGGAGAATTTAGTCATTTAACAACTTCGATCAGGGAGGTCTTTTATTTTGCATATCTCGATATTAATAAGAGAGGTATTATCATTTATTACAATAACAATAATAATATATTCAGTGTAATTCAAATATGAAGCTTCTCAATAATTAAAAAAAAAAATGAAATTAGATTACTTCTCAAACATCAAAGACAAAGTAAAGTTCGATGTACTTATCCAAATAGCTAGTTATAGTTAACCTTGGTCAACTATTTTTCCATCAACGTAACTGAAATTAAATATGATACAAGTCTTTTCTTCCCTATAAATACGTTGCTAAGATAACAATTGTTACAAGATATCAATAAAAAATAGTCATATAATATTATATAGTGCTAATTGCTACCAAATATGTACTTGGAATAGAGAATGGAGAAGACATCATTCCATAAGGTTTTCTTGGTGTCGTTTTTGCTTATTTTGTTTGGTAAGTAATTACTGTTAGGATATACTATAAACCATGCGTTTTGATATAGTATTATTTATTGAATGATTGTTTATTTATTTATTTAATTCAATAAATTGTTACATTAACTAGATCATTGTCATTTATGTGTCCTCAACTTATATAGTAGATGATTTGATGTTTAGAGTTTAAGCTTATACACAGAAGATCGAATCATTAGTTCTTATAAGCTAAAGTTATAGTTCACAATCGTTGATGGAAATTTGGACAAACCATCAGAATGATTGTAGCACGAGATTAAATGTAATTTATCTTGATTACGAGAATGGTATAGTTCTAACTTATCGTGCTAGTGCATTTTGTATGTATTGAACAGGACCGAGTAGAGATAGTTGTTTTAGACTGACTGATAAAAACATATTCTCTAAACTGTTAAATGTACTTATATTCTCAATCATGATATAACTATTATGATCTGTATATATTATTTATCGTTTTGATTTATTAAAAGGTGAGATTCTGAGATGGGTCGATATTTCTGGTAGATTGGATGATAATAATATATATTGGTGAAATAATAAGCTAGTTGATAGAATTCATGTCTCGGTATAGAGATTGATGATACGCCTTTTATGAGAAGCTTATAAGTTTTCATGTGTAAACCTGACCGGTGGATTCATGAATCCGACATATGAAATAAGTTAAGCATTTAATCATTATATTAAATTCGTCAGTAATTTAATTTATTGATTAGTATCTGTAATCTTAACATGGGGAATTACATAAGTGTTTAATGGGGAATTTTGAAATAAAATAGAGGAGTGCAATTATGAATTTTTAGTGGAATGGTTTGTAATTTATCATGATAAGAATAATTCAAATTAGTATTTTGAATTATTTCCATAATAGGGAGTCTCAGTAACTAATTTCGTGGTCCCTACAGTGCCCATATTAAACTAGAACTCGAAATCCTAATTTCTAGGGGAAAAGGAGAACTGACCGCCTTTTCCTTAATCAAGTAAAAATAGACGTGTGTTTTTGTTCCCTTTTGGACTAGGAGAGTATCTCAATAAATAGGGATTCCCCTAGCCTAGAAATTGAATAAGTTTTCTATTCAGTGCTTGCCCACCCAAGTATTGAGAGAGTTCGGCTGTGAGTTTGGGATCACTGTAGAAGACCGCAGAACTGAAGATGGACTTGCTTCAAGATATCTGCTCACACTTCAAGAGGTATTCCTTGGTTAATTTTAAGCACGCTTAGTGTGAACTACGTGTTTATGTTTGTTGTCTATAATTCATGTAAGTAGTACGATTCTGAAATGCTTCCACTGCGTACTGATTTCCAACAATTGGCATCATGAGCCATGCTTACAGCTAAATAGATAACTTGACTATGTTTGTGTATATATGTTATTATACACAGTAATATATATTGTTTGGTCACTGAAAGTCGTCGGCTACATCGGAAACAATTCTGGCCGACGTATTAATTTGATGAATTGTGTCATATTCTTGATTTAAATTAAGAGGTAAGGAAAATTGCTTGGTGTGTTGAATAAGTTACGGCACCAACAGGCAACAACAAACATTATTTAAGAGGCCAATTTTTTTTGAAACATTGGTTATGAACTATGATAATCCAGAATTTTTTTTTTGAATTGTGATTATTTGTTCTTGATTCAAGAGAGATTTTTTATTGGAACATAAAAGTATCATTAAGGTTACATGAAAAAGGAAACAGAGGATGCTATTATAGGCTACTAAGTGGAAAAGGCTATATTGTTTTCTGTTAAAGTTTTT
The DNA here is from genome assembly GCA_031232105.1 of Capsicum rhomboideum. Classification (NCBI taxonomy): domain Eukaryota; kingdom Viridiplantae; phylum Streptophyta; class Magnoliopsida; order Solanales; family Solanaceae; genus Capsicum; species Capsicum rhomboideum. The sequence continues at coordinate 9,362,388 of CP124711.1, forward strand.
TTTAACGTTATTTATTGTGAAAGAGGCAAAGAGCAATCTAGTGTTGGGTGGTGTGTTTTTGTTTTCATGTGATTCATGATGACGATAGCTGAACACTTTTGCCCAATTGTGATTAAATTTTTCTTTATCAAAGGTATTCTTTAGTTTAAAGATTATGAAAATATATGGTCCTTGTTTTTTGGAATTGTAACACCCCGTACCTTCCTAACTCTATGTGTTGACGTTGAACAATGGTTACTTAGGTGTCGAGATGCCATGAGTATGTATTTGGTAATGTTAATGATGAAAAAAATTGAAATTTGGCTTCATACATGTGATTAGCCCTTTATAAGAGTTGTTTTGTGATGTTCGTGGCGCATTCGTGGGGTTCAAAATGAGGCTAAGAGGACCTCCAAACAAAGGATATTAAGGGTAAGAAGTAAGTTAAAGGATGGGACTTGAGGTATCTAACCAAACCCGCGAAGAAAAGTCGAAAAATGGAATTTTTGAAAAATCTAAGTGTTGGGCGCGTTGGGGACCATGCCACGCCGCTCTGGACTAAAATTTTTAGTCCAGAGGCAGCAAGTTGGCGCGCCCAAGGGCGTGCCACCTTGGTTTTTCCACTTTTTCGAAAGTTGGAAATTTCTAAGTCCCAAGGGTATCCGGAGACGTACCGAGCCGATTTTTGCCACGTTTCTTCTACAACCATGAGTATATACATGAAATGAATGACATATTATATTGGTATGACAAAATTACTCGAGAATGAAATTGACATCAAAATGACGATTTTACCCTTGTAGTCAAATAAGCCATACGTGGCTAGAATTGGTTGTTTTTGAAATTGAGGCTACGAGTATGAATTGCATGAGTGAGAATATTGTCGTAACACGTATGAGATGCTTTAAACACGAGAAATTATTGATTTTATTGGGTTAAGTGAATTGGGTCCAAAAAGGACCCAAAAATGAAAAGAAAGCATGGCCCAAAATGGGTCAAAAGACCCATTCTTACCTTGACCTTCTAGAATCCCATATTTAATGGCTAAGGATGGACTTAAGGCTTATAAAAGGGACCAATAAATCAGATTTTATTCATTGGAAACTCTCATGCTTTCTAGATATTTCTCATCTATTTTTCTCTCAAACCCTAAGAGCTCAAAGCCAAATTTTGGAGCAAGATCATCATCTTCCAAGCTTGGGTAAGTGCTTATTATTGTACTTTAACATATTATAAGCATGAGAGAATATGTATATCATGTTGGTTATGGTTGAAAAGGTTGGACATGACACTTTTGGTTTTGTGAAAGAGATGTGTTATCCATGGGATTGTAGCTTGAATTATGACTTGTGTCTTTGATGAAAGATCATGGTATGGATAAAATATGAACGTGTATGGTGTTATTTTGTTGTTAAACATGTTAGTTTTCTATAAGTCTAAATTATGGGAATTTGGCCGATTTATTGTTGTGAGGTGTATTAAAGTCATTTGATGGAATAATTGTGATGTGGTGGTGATGGAGAAGTGAAAAATATGAGCTTGGTGTGACATGCTATTGGTTATCATGTGTTGGTCAATGTATGGAATATTGTGGGATTATTGGTATGATGATTTCATAAATGGTATTGTCAAGGGGGAATGACATGTTAAAGCTAAACATGTGACTTATTGTTATTGTATGCCATTATAAGGTAATTGGTGGTTAATGTTGGTTTCGATATGAACTTGTGTTGTAGAGAGAAACATAAGGACGGAGCGGGACTATTGTATGCACACTTAAGATTGTAGAATTGTATTGAGAATACAAGGTATGTAAGGTTTTTTTTTTTTTTTTTTCATATCCTTCTGCAACATGTTGTTCACATTGATATTGGATTTGTATCAATTCCGAAAGGCTTGAAGTACATCAATTCAGGTTGACGTATATTGTTATTCATACATATCCTATTCGTAGATGAATGATGATTCACTTATCTCTTAGTCATTGATTGGAATTCCAAAGATGTCATAACATTGTAAATTTTAAGAGGACTATCTCAACGAGAGTAATGAGGTAAAGAGAGCTTGTTTAGTTTGAATAGCATTATTCCAACCATGTCTTGTTCCAAAGTCTTATAGTATGATGATTATCCTTGTACCAATCATTCATAAGTAGAAGTACCAATCGCATAAGAGTAATAAGAGAGGTGATGTGCAAGTTAGTAAAATTATTCCTCATAAGTGAAGATGTCAATCTCATGAAGTAAAGGAGTGAAATGAGACGTGTATATAAGTGTGTGCTTTAGTCTCATGATCTTTAATGTGTCACTCTCATTACTAAATGAAGGGTGAAGTGAGACGTGTATATAAGTGTGTGCTTTAGTCTCATGATCTTTAATGTGTCACTCTCATTACTAAATGAAGGTATGAGATTGTAGGAGGTAATGCGCATGGTTGTTATATGTTTCATGGAGTATGGATTACATTCTAGAGGGTATAAGGTCAATATGGTATAGTCTCAATATTATGCTTGGTTAGTTAGTATAACCCACCAAAGGTGGAGGTCCGGTACCATGTACTTACTTATATAAGATCTCATAGGATTAGTGAAGGAGGTGAAGTGCGAGTTAATAGATCTATCCCTCATAAGTTAAGGTGTTAATCTTATGAAGTATAAGAGTGAGGTAAAGTATTTTTGTGTGTTTCAAATAGTGTCATGACCCTTATCTCTCATAAGTTAATATATTAATCTCTCCCATGCATGTTCCCCCACCATGAGAGTGGATGTATGTTCTCCCACCATGAGAGTGGATGTATGTTCCCCCACCATGAGAGTGGATGTATGTTCTCCCACCATGAGAGTGGATGTATGTTCTCCCACCATGAGAGTGGATGTATGTTCCCCCACCATAGAGTGGATGTATGTTCTCCCACCATGAGAGTGGATGTATGTTCCCCCACCATACAGTGGATGTATGTTCCCCCACCATGAGAGTGGATGTATGTTCCCCCACCGTATAGTGGATGTATGTTCTTCCACCATGAGAGTGGATGTACATTATATTATTAACCCCCCCCCCCAATAGAGTGGATGTATGTTATAATATGACCCCACCGCTAGAGTGGATATATGTGGATGAATGTTATTCTTAGATGAACAATAGTGGTAATGAATATAGAAGTAAGAGAGAATCTCTTGCATATAGAAGAATCTATTGGAGGTAAGTCTCTTGAGTGAAGGTAATTTCCCTTGTAGGAGAGTAATTATAAATGATATTATATAAAATGATGGTTTATCCATATTGACTATTCTCTCCTATTTTATTCTATTGACATTCTCATGTATGATGCTATTTCTTATGAGCCTTACATACTCAGTACATTCTTCGTACTGACCCCCTCGGGGGACTTACCTTACATGTTGCAGGTGCAGGCATTAATAGACCTCCTCTGTAGACTGGAGATCATTTGCAGATATTTGGTGAGCTCCAGTTGGTTCGGAGCCTCCTGAGTCATAGTTATATATTGTTTTGATGTTGTATAAAGCGGGGACTTGTCCCGACTGCTAGTTGGTCTTGTAAATGCATCTGTTAGAGGCTTTTGTAGACATATGTGGGTATATGGATGTAAGAGATAAATGTCCGTTTTAACTTAATGGCCCTAACGACCAAGTTTCATAAATATATATATAGCATATGTTCCATGATCATGTCTTCCGCATAGTTGCATAAGGTTTAATAAGATTCATACGAGAATATGCATACGAAGGTTCATGAGCGAAGATTGGTTCTCTCGGGTCATATCGGCTTCGGGTGCCAGTCCGGCCCGGATGGGATTTCGGGTCGTGACAGGAATTATGTTGGATAGTTTCTCTTTCATGAAAGAATAACGGTGGTAGTGACATTTTTTCCAACTGTGATTGAGTCCTTTTTATAAAAGGAATTCTTTGGTTTTTAAAATTAAAGAAAACAAATGGTCCTTGATTCTTGGAATTTTGTTGGACTGTAAAGTTTTTGCATCATAGGACATAAGTTTTTGTACAATATTAACTTTCAAAGGCTTATTGCAACATTGTTCTCAATATATGTTTTATTTTCTCATGTGTATATATTAAGAATTTTCATGATTCATAAACTGTTGGTCATTCAAGTGACTTGTTTATTTGGAATCATTGAGAGATTATAATTGCTTATGTATGAGATTATATATTGAAAGAACTGGAAAACTTGGTGTTATTTTTCTGGAAAATTTTAGTATAAAAATTTTTGAAAAGAAAAATTCATTTGGTGATTAAGGGTTCATCCCATAATTATCAAGATTAAATAAGTAATGAAGTATTAAGTTTATGTGCTGGCAAAGACCTTCCTTCCTATCGGATGAATTTAATACAAGTCATTACATATTTAATTGCTAGTTTGATAATCTGTATTAACTCTCCTAAACTGAGTAATATATGATTGGATCAATGTAACTAGGGTTTTGATTTTCACTTGACTTAAACTAACAGTAGACTCTCCATCTGAGTTAGGACTGTAAAAGTTCACGGAGTGAATAATCAGTCATTATATATGTGTATTGCATGAGCAGTTCTCCAATCCCATCGATTGGCTATTTGAGATGCATGAATGTATATATATATATATGATGAGTTTGAATTTAACTATTCAATGTTTATATGACTGTTTTTGATGATCTATTGTAACGTTTTTCAATCTCAGATTCTATGTCTCCTATTACCTCCCTTAGCACTAGTTTGGGTCAAAATAAAATTGAGGGTCATAACTTTGTTGAGAAAGGTTCTACTTCTAAACCGAAAGGTGGAGAGAAGAAGAAAAAGACTCACAATGCTAAGAAAGCTGTAGCTCTAACCGGCAGTGTGAAAAATCCTAACGACAAGTGTTTTCATTGCAAGCTGTTAGGCCATTGGAAGACACATTGTCCATTTTTTCTAGCCAAGCAGAAAAACAAGCTAGATTCACTTTCACTTGTCGTTGAAACATGTTTAGCGACTATTTCTACCACATCATGGTGTGTAGATTCAGGAGCCACTAATCACATCTGCACTACTTTGCAGGGTTTTCAAGAAACACGCAAGCTGAATAGAGGTGAAATTAGTATTTTTCAAGCTGATGGTTCAACAGCTCCAGCTTTAGCATTAGGAAATATTTGCATTTCATTTGGTAGTGGTAGAGTTTTAATTTTAAAAGACGCATTATATGCACTTGTTGTTAAAAGAAATTTAATTTCAGTTTCTAAAGTTTTGAGATATGGTCATTATGTTAATTTTTCTGATAACGGTTGTGTTATTAGCTATAATAAATATTTTATCTCTGCTGGTACATTGATTGATGGTCTTTTTATTATTAATGTCTCTCTTGAACTGCAACAAACTATTGAACTGAATAATGTTAACCTTTCAAGTAAAAGAAAGCATTCTTCTGAATTTAATGAGACTTATTTATGGCATTTGCGTCTATGTCATATAATCTAGACAGGATTTCTAGGTTGGTTCGAGATGGACCTTTAGGTTCATTAAAAGTGGAGGCACTACTAACATGTGAATCCTGTTTAGAGGGAAAAATGACTAAGAGACCTTTTCCCTCAAAAGGAAATAGAGTAAAATGATAAATTAGAGTTAATTCATTCTGATTTGTGTGGCCCAATGAATGTTCAAGCGAGAGGTGGTTATCAGTATTTCGTGACTTTCATTGATGATTACTCGAAATATGGATATATTTATTTGTTGCGCCGTAAGTCTGAGTGCTTTGAGAAATTCAAAGAGTTTAAGATAGAAACGGAGAAACGACATGAGAAATATATTAAGTCACTGCGATCTGATCGTGGTGGAGAATACCTCTTCAAAGATTTCATTAGTTACTTATCGGAACAAGGAATTACGTCTCAACTGTCTGCACCTAGAACTCCTCAACGGAATGGTGTAGCAGAAAGAAGAAACATGAATCTTTTAGAAATGGTTAGATCTATGATGAGTTACTCGGATTTGCCTTCTTCGTTTTGGGGTTATGCATTAGAAACTGCGAACTATATTCTGAACTTAGTTCCTTCTAAGTCTGTACCTGTGACACCCATAGAACTATGGACTGGGCATAAACCTAATTTGAAACATGTTCGAATTTGGGGATGTCCAGAACATGTGCTGAAAGGGAAGACAGAAAAGTTGGAGTCAAGATCAGAAGTATGTGTTTTTATTGAGTACCTTAAAGGAACGAAAGGTGGTCTTTTTTACAATCTTAAAGAAAAGAAAGTCGTTGTAAGTACCAACGCCAAGTTTCTGGAAAAGGATTTTATGACAAACCATGTTCCCAGAAGTAAACTAGTTTTACTGGAATTAAGCAAAGAGGTAACAAATCAATCTACTGACAATAATGAAAACCAAATCCAATCTCCAGGTGTCAGACTTAATATACCATTGCATTTTAATAGTGGGAGAGATGTTAATAGACATACAGTTCCACAGGTACAAGTTTTTTAAAATCCATTGCATCAAAGTTGTGAGAGTAACACTGAGCAAATTGCACTAGAGGAAGAAGTCATTGATGTCCTAACACTGCAAGGTGATGAGGATAACATAGAGACTCAAAATCTAGCAAATGATGTGGTTCATCTACAAGATCATAATAGTGCAGTTGCCCCTATACCTACCTCTACAACTGAAGTGCCTCGTCGTAGTGGGAGAGAGATAAGAAAACCATCTCGGTATGCACTCTTGGGAGAGTCTTTTGATAGAATCCCTGAAGAGTTGAATACCGAGCCCATGAATTACGACGAAGCACCACAAGATAAAGATGCAGACAAATGGATTATTGCTATGAAATCAGAAATGGAGTCCATGTACTCTAATAAAGTCTGGGATCTTGTAGAACCACCTGTAGATGGAGCCAAACCCATTGGATGCAAGTGGATCTATAAGAAAAAGAGAAGAGTAGACGGAAAGGTGCAAACTTATAATCTAGGCTTGTTGCCAAGGGGTTTACTCAGAAAATAGGGATCGATTATGAGGAAACCTTTTCGCCAGTAGCCATGCTTAAGTCTATTAGAATTCTCTTATCTATTGCTGCTCATTATGATTATGAGATTTGACAAATGGATGTCAAGACAACTTTCCTTAATGAAAGTCTTGATGAGAGCATTTTTATGCGGCAGCTAGATGGTTTCATTGAAAAAGAGAAAGAACACATGTTGTGCAAGCTTAAGAGATCCATTTATGGATTAAAGCAAGCTTCTAGGGCATGGAATACTTATTTTGACAATGCGGTTAAGACTTTTAGTTTTGAGCAATGTCTTGATGAGTCTTGTGTGTACAAAAAGTGGAATGGGGACAAAGTGGTGTTTATAGTATTATATGTAGATGATATCTTGCTCATAGAAAATAATGTGGGCTTGTTGAATTCAGTTAAGGAATGGTTATCCAGTAATTTTAATATGAAAGATTTGGGAGAAGCTGCTCACATCCTTGGGATCAATGTTCTACGTGATCGCAAGAAAAGGATGTTAGGCTTATCACAAGCTCTTCATATTGATACAATTCTTGCCAGGTTCAGCATGCATGATTCTAAGAAAGGATTCCTTCTTTTTAGACATGAAATTTCTCTTTCTAAGGATCAATGTCCTAAGACAGATGAGGAGATAGAAAATATGAAGGCGGTTCCTTATGCATCAGCTGTAGGAAGCCTCATGTATGCGATGTTGTGCATTAGACCTGATATCTGTTTTGCCGTAGGCATGGTTAGCATATTTTAGTCTAACCCTAGAAGAGAACACTGGACAACAGTTAAGCATATAATCAAGTACCTGAAAAGGACTAGGGATTACATGCTAGTCTATCATTCGAATGAGTTGGTACCTATAGGGTACACAGACTCAGATTTCCAGTCTGACAAGGACTCTAGAAAGTCAACCTCTGGAAATGTGTTTACTTTGGGAGGTGCAACCGTTGTTTGGAGGAGCATTAAGCAAACTTGTGTTGCTGATTCCACCATGGAAGCCGAGTATGTAGCAGCCTCTGAGGCAGCTAAGGAGACAGTATGGCTCAGAAACTTTCTCAAAGACTTGACAGTTGTTCCTGCGATAAAAACACCACTTACAATTTATTGTGACAATAGTGGTGCGGTTGCTAATTTGAAGGAACCACAAATCCATAAGAAGGAAAAACACATTGAACGTAAATATCATTTGATTCGAGACATAGTGCAGAGGGGAGATGTGATGGTTGCGAAGATTGCATCAGAAAACAACCTGACAGACCCTTTCACAAAAGCTTTACCACAAAAGCCTTTTGATAGGCATGTAGAAGGATTGGGTGTTAGAGTTGTAGGTGCATGGTTATGAGTCTAAGTTGGAGATTGTTAGGATATACTATAAACTATGCGTTTTGATATAGTATTATTTATTGAACGATTGTTTATTTATTTATTTAATTCAATAAATTGTTACATTAAATAGATCATTGTCATATATGTTTCCTCAACTTATATAGTAGATGATTTGGTGTATAGAGTTTAAACTTATATATACACAGAAGATCGAATCATCAGTTCTTATAAGTTAAAGTTATAGTTCACAATCGTAGATGGAAATTTGGACAAACCATCAGAATGATTGTAGCACGAGATTAAATGTAATTTATCTTGATTACGAGAATGGTATAGTTCTAACTTTTTGTGCTAGTGTATTTTGTATGTATTGAACAGGACCTAGTAGAGATAGTTGTTTTAGACTGACTGATAAAAACATATTCTCTAAACTGTTAAATGTACTTATATTCTCAATCCTGATATAACTATTATGATCTGTATATATTATTTATCGTTTTGATTTATTAAAACGTGAGATTCTGAGATGGGTCGATATTCCTGGTAGATTGGATGATAATAATATATATTGGTGAAATAATAAGTTAGTTGATAGAATCCATGTCTCGGTATAGAGATTGATGATACGCCTTTTATGAAAAGCTTATAAGTTTTCATGTGTAAACCCGGCCGGTGGATTCACGAATCCGACATATGAAATAAGTTAAGCATTGCTCTAAAGGAGATTAATCATTATATTAAATTCGTCAGTAAATTAATTTATTGATTAGTATCTGTAATCTTAACATGGGGAATTACATAAGTGTTTAATGGGGAATTTTGAAATAAAATAGAGGAGTGCAATTACTAATTTTTAGTCGAATGATTTGTAATTTATCATGATAAGAATAATTCAAATTAGTATTTTGAATTATTTTCATAATAGGGAGTCTCAGTAACTAATTTCGTGGTCCCTACAGTGCCCATATTAAACTAGAACTCGGAATCCTAATTTCTAGGGGAAAAAGAGAACTGACCGCCTTTTCCTTAGTCAAGTAAAAATAGGTGTGTGTTTTTGTTCCCTTTTGGACTAGGAGAGTATCTCTATAAATAGGGATTTCCCTAGCCTAGAAATTGAATAAGTTTTCTATTCAGTGCTTGCCCACCCAAGTATTGAGAGAGTTCGACTGTGAGTTTGGGATCACTGTAGAAGACTGCAGAACTGAAGACGGACTTGCTTCAAGATATCTGCTCACGCTTCAAGAGGTATTCCTTGGTTAATTTTAAGCACACTTAGTGTGAACTACGTGTTTATGTTTGTTGTCTATAATTCATGTAAGTAGTACGATTCTAGAATGCTTCCGCTGCGTACTAGTTTCCAACAAGTACTCCGTACTAATTAACTCTCTTCTATATTATATTCCACTTATGAGCAAGTCGAATCTCTTTTTATTTAATTCACTTATGATAATTCTAGTTGTTTTTCATTATAACTTATGCAACAATGTTAATGGTGTAATCAGGCAAAGGAAGCATGCAATGGGGGGCTTTTGTGCAATGAGGATGAACACTGTGATCGCCAATTAATATGCAACTTTGGGACTCCAGACTCCAGTATGTGACATAAGGACACGTAGTTGCTATTGTTCAACAACTTATCATGGGAAAAAAGTCTATAACACCAACAACAAAGATTGATGTATGTTTTTTGGTCATCATGCATAATGATCAATAAAAGTACCCTATTGGCACAAAATATTATAACTTCAATCAAATCTGAGTTGTTCTTGTTTTACAGATTTAAATATATCTCTATTTCAATTTGAGATACAAATTGATGGTTTGTTTAGTGATCGTTGATCGTTAAGTGTCAGTTTGTTCCGATCCAAATTCATGACGAGTTATGATTAATACCTAACTAACCATTAGGCGAATCGTTACTATTTTTCAGAGATATCATAAAGCATTCTCACATACAAAATTTAGATGGAATCACAATAAAAGCCAAAAATCTCGATCATAGCAATCTTAATATACAATACACAAAATCTGAAACTCATGAAATATAGGTAAGGAGCATCTAGTTACATAAATCTAACATTGGACTTAAATATGAGATATAATTATTATGAAGTGTTGATCAAAATAAGCGATTCTTTTGCTCACTTTTTTAATTATGTCACCACTTGTATAAAATTCCGTCCATGCCTATGATGCATATGCAACTTTTAACGAATTTGTGCTTTTCAGGATCGATGCGATCGAAAGGCAAAATATAGACTTTATTCTTCCTTATTCTCTCATATATGAAATTGAGAAACATGTCTGTATATTGGGTAAAGTTTCAATTAATTTTTTTTTTTTTTAATTATTTCCTTTCTAGATGAAAAAACTAGTGAAAGCAAATTTTAAGGAAGCTCAATGGTTGTCATATGAGCTTGCAACAATAGGTTATTATTGGTCAATGCAGACTTTTCTTCCCTATAAATTAATTCACTTTGCTAAATTAACATCAGTTTAAAGTTATCAACAATAGCAGTCATAAAATTATTGTACTGCTACCAAAATACTATTTGGAAGAGAATGGAGAAGGCAGCATTAATCCAAAAGGTTTTCTTGGTTTCCTTTTTGGTTATTTTGTTAGGTAAGTAAATCTAGCTAGCTATCCTCTCTATATTCCATTTAAGAGGGAATTGTCCATAGAAAAAACTGGGACAACCCCTCCAATTTTTACACGGTGTGTTTAGGCAGACAAAAAAAAATTATGCAAAATTTTTATTTTTAAAAATATCAGTATTTGCCCTAGGTGTTTATATATATATATCTTCGAAATGTGTATGTCATTAAGTTATGGAAAATGTAAATTGTATAATCCGAAGTTATACAAAATGTACATAATTATTGTAGTGTAATTTCTAAAAGGGCAAATTTGATAGACGATTCAGGCGGGTAAACAAATAATTGCGACGATATGAAGACTCAACTTGATTGTTAAAGTTAAATCCCTGAATGTTTCTCGAAATTTGATAACAACCAACATTTTATAGTTTTCTTAGATATTTATAGTGTAACAACAAATCCATCAATTGCTTATCTCCCGAATAGTTAAATAAGAATTTGAATAAGACATCAATCTTCCAAATATTTGTGGGTACAATATCTGGACTCAAAAATCCTATATCACTTGTATAACCATGTGCACTTGCGTGTGCGTTTGGACGCAACAATTATAAATCAAGTCTGCAAAAGATTAATATCTATATTAATAATCAAGAGGGGGAGAGGGGGAGGGGTGAATTGAAATTCTTTTCTATTTCAGAGTCAACTATGTGGATGTGTTAGTCGACTTACCTGCAAGACAAAGTTAGTAGCATAGATAATAACTAAGATAATTAAAGACTGAGTAAGAAAATAAAAACACAACAATTTATCCTGGTTCGGAACACCCTTTGGTGCCTACTTCCAATCTCTTGGGTTGCAAGGATTCCCTTTAGAGCAATCGTCAATTTACAACTTGATTTGAACCGTGAACTGATTTGTTTCAGTTCCTTCAAATGATCTGGTAACAGCCTCTACTTGTATACCACCTAATTTCTTCTCTCTTTTTTCTTTCACTATATATATGCTATTACAGTGCACTCTATAAGATGATAGAAGTAACTAGAATATTACTCAAGTGAAAATGTACGAAAATAACTTCTAGACTTCTATACTATATATATGGGTGACTTTAAGCAACAGAGCATTGGATCCTTAATGTGGCAGTGAAATCTTCAAGATCCTTTGTTACCGTTGATAGACTTGATTGCTGGCCTTGGTTTGGATAATTAGAATTTCTACTCTTCTAATTACATGCTCTGTTTCGGGAAACACAAGGGATGTGTGGTCATCGAGGTTTTATGCTGGGAAACCAAGATGATGTTATACGTCCGTATCAGATACCTTCATATTTTCTTCCTTTGTGACTATCCTTGATTTGTGAAGATGCTTGCTATTCTTTTCTTGTTCGATTATCTTGATGCTCCTTCCTTAATTGATGATGGCTCATCTTGATCTTCTATCCTTAATTAATCAAGTAGTTGCTCCTTCCTTTTTGCCGAAGTATCTTTTCCTTTTTGATTCAAGTACCGCAACGTTGCTTCCGTTTTTATCCTGTAAACACAAAACAAAATTAGTTTGTCATCATTAAAACTCGGGGCTAACATATATATATATATATATATATATATATATATATATATATATATATATATATATATATATATACTATAATCTTTATATATGTATTTATATTGTCGGTTTGATTCAATTTTTTGATTGTTTTTTAATTTAAAATCAAAATCAAACCAAATTATGTCAGTTTTTATAATTTAAAACCAATTAAAATCAAACCATACAAAAAAGTGTCTGGTTTTTTTTCTTAGATTTGGTTCAATTTTCGGTGTGGTCTGAATTTTCGTGAGCACTCCTAGGTAGGGATGGCTATGGCCGGGTTAGCATTAATAACAGAGGTGTTCTCATTAATTATAACAACAATAATAACATATTTAGTGTAATTTGAAGATTCTCAATAATTTTAAAAAAATAACTATAAAATTAGATTACTCCCCAAACATCAAAGACAAAGTAAAGTTCTAACTTATCCAAATTAAATAGCTAGATTATAGTTAAATTTGGTCAACTATTTTTCCATCAACATAACTGAAATTAATTATGGAGCAAGCCTTTCTTCCCTATAAATACATTGCTAAGATATCAATTAAGTTACAAAGAAATATCAATTAAAAAAAACAGTAATATAATTATTATAGTGCTGCCAAATTAGTACTTGGTAGAGACTACAGAGAATGGAGAAGGCATCATTCTTAAAGGTTTTTTTGGTGTCTTTTTTTCTTATTTTGTTAGGTAAGTACTATTCCACTTATGACCAAATTGAATCTCTTTTAGTTTAATTCACTTTTGATAACTCTAGTTGTTGTTGTTTTTTCATTATAACTTATACAACAATGTTAATGGTGTAATCAGGACAAGGAAGCAATGGGGGACCTCTGTGCAATAGGGATGAAAACTGTGCTCACCAATTGGTATGCAACGTTGGGGCTCCAAAATGTAACGTCGAGACTCGTAGTTGCTATTGTCCAACAGCTAATCATGGATCAAAAGTACTCATTAAGACCAACAACAAAGATTGATTTATGTTTGTTTGGTCATTATTTATAATGATCAATAGTTATAGAAGTACCTATCTTCATTTTGAAATAGGAAAATGGTTTACTCTTTCTGAAAATGTTATTGGCACAACGTAACAAACTTCGAGTTGTTCTTGTTTTAGAGTTTTAATTAAATATACCTCTATTTTGAGATACAAATTGGTGGTTCGTTTAGTGATTATTGATACTCGTTCTTCAGTCTGTCATGTTCCAAATTCATGAGCCACGACTAGCACCTAAGAACTGCTAACCATTAGACAAATAGATGTCGTTCACCATCATAAAGGGTTCTCACATTAAGAAATGACAACTTAAATAAAAGTTAAATACCTTATAGCAGCAAAAACTATAATATGTGATACAAAGTCAAAAACCCAACAATAACTCACGAAATATAGCGAAGAAGCATCTAAAATAAATCTAAGTACAATAATTTGGGGATTTTGCCCGATAACAGAATATGAAGGAAGAAAACCAAAAGCTACTACCATGAACATATGTGGTTATCTTACCTCGATCAACAATAGTTCAAGTATTCCATAAACAAGTTATTCAATTGTCTCGTGCTAGTGCTTGTGGAAGCATCTTTACTGTGCAGTAAATGATGACTGATGAGACACTAGTACCCTGTAAGATCACCGATCTGCTCCTATCATACCTTTTGGAAAAGCTCTATAAAGTATCGTGCATGAGAGAACATGTCACACATGCAAAAAAGTAAATAATATAAGGTATTTTAGCTCAACAACATTCAATCAAGGCATCAATCTCCAAGCGCATACACAATAGACCATCATGGCAGATAGACCTAATACATAGGCCTTCACGATCAAGACATGATAAACTAAAACAAGCCCTCAGCGAGACCAGCTAGTATCAATTATACCAGCACGAAGCATATAAGATAATTAGTGCCATTAAACAACATTAATAGTCTTATCATGTATCTCAATAACATATACCGGTTAATGAAATTCTTTCTCCATTTTCGAATCTCAGCAGCTACTATGGATCTAGAATGAATTTAACACTTAAATCTCAATTTCAAAACTGTTGGGTTTTGGTGATGAAAAGTGAATGAAAAATGGAGGGAAAAACATGGAGGGAAAAGTGAGTGTGTATCTTCACTTTAAGGAAGTAAAATTCTCCCACAAAACTTTCTTGTATATATATTGGAATACACTCCTTCTTGTGGATGGTGAGGCAAGGACAAGACAAGCTTCGCGCCGTCGTCATCGCTCGCTCGGCTTCGGATTTGAATTTGGCATATGACCGAGAGATTATTTTTTTGGATAAAGTTCATCTGAAACTTGAGAATTAGTGAAGTTTTAATCCAAAAATCCGATAGAAAATAATTTCTCCATATGCGGAAGCACATGAACAGATGCGGACGTATGTCACAACGCACCTCAAAGGGCCGCGACCCTTTGAGGCACTGGTTGAGAATGATTTGGTGACTTGCGCGAGCATGTGGCACCTGCGGACGCAGGTGACCAGCGCAGGCCAAACTAGTAGCTACTGGTTTTGTGCCAAACGCTGACCTGCGGCCGCATGTGACCCACCTGCGGGCGCAGGTCGCGACACAGGTCAGTGTCGGTTCGAAACAGTGTGTCTTTTCTTCAACCATTGCTTCCTTTCTGAAGCATTACCTCTTAGGCTATAAATACCTATGTTTTCCTCAGATGAAGGAGATACGAAATATATTATTTTCACAAGTCAAAAACTTTCTTCTTTACAAAAGAAATCAAAGTAAGTGTGATTTACTCCATTAGTTGAGTTCGACGAAGTTCAGTAAATTCTATTACCGGTTTTGCTGAATAGTGTTCTATTCTATCCTGGGAGGAATTAATCCAAACCTTGGGTAATTATTAAGGAATTAAATTCTTTAAGGAAACACAGTTTAACTGTGGGCTTAGAACTATCATTTTTCATCAATATTCTGGTTTTTACGGGTGAAGGAACCAACAAAAACTTCAACAACCTTCGAGTCTGTTTAGCACCTCTAAATCTTTTTCAAATTCATACAAGAACAATAACAATTCTTATTTTTATTTGACTTTGGCTGAATACATTATATTTTAAAATTAAAAATAAAATAAAATAGATTTCTTACAAAAAATTATAATATCACAGGATGTAGTGCGTGTAGCTCACTGTCTACCATGAATTTGGTTCTCTATGGCACATCAACACTTTTGATGATATTTATTTCATTTTTAAAAAGCTTATATAATTTCTACATTATTTTTTAGCAAGATTTGAAGTCCTGAGCAATATTGAAAGCTTGATTTTGTCTATGATTTGAAACATAACTCCTGCTATATTTGGTGAACGGAAAAAAATACTACTGCTACGTAACGTTTGGTCAATACAGGACGAATTTCGTATAACCATATATATATATATATATATATATAATATCCCTAACTTTATTCTTCAATTTTTCCTCATTTATGAGATGGAGAAACATATTACTATATAGTGTGGGTAAAGTTTCAATTGATTTTTATTTTTATTATTTCCTTTTAAGATGAAAAACTAGAGAAAGCAAATTTTAAGGAAGCTCAATGGTTGAATAGTGGTACACTCCAACATGTGAGGAGTATATAAAAATGCGCTAGTAAGTTGTGGTCATATGATGCTTGCAACAACATGTTATTATTGGTCAATGCAGCCTTTTCTTCCCCTATAAATTCATTTTTGCTAAATCAACAATTTTAAAGTTATAAATAATAGCAGTCATATAATTATTGTTCTGCTATCAAAATACTATTTGGAAGAGGATGGATAAGGCAACAATAATCCAAAAGGTGTTTTTGGTTTCCTTTTTGGTTATTTTGTTAGGTAAGTACATCTAGCTAGCTATATCCTCTATATTCCATTTAAAAGGGAGTTGTCCATAGACCCTTGTGATTCGACTTTTTTCTGGAGGTCGCATATATCAGAAGCTATAGTGTATCGAAATGCCTTTTAGAGGGAGTTGTTCATTGAAAAACTGCGACAAGCCCTTCAATTTTTACGCATTGTGTTCAGACGACCAAAAAATTATGCAATTTTTTTTTTTTAATTAAAAAATATCTCTATTTCCAATAAGAGTTTATGTTGTATATATATCTTTGGGATATATATACCAATAAGTTATAGAAAATGTAAATTGTATAATCCGAAGTTATACAATGTACATAATTATTGCAGTGTAATTTTTAAAGGGGCAAATTTCATAGATGATTCAGGCGGGTAAATATTTTATTCCGCCTAGGTGATCATAAAAATTCCCAATTTTTGTAGGTCAGAGAAATTGAACAGTATTGTTAAAAAAATATTAAATTCACTAAGTCGAAGATAACCATTGACTCAATTAGATCTCTTATTATCCCCCCCCCAAAAAAAAAAAATTGAAAAAAAAAGTAATTAACTTAGTACTAACTGGTAGTAATAGTTTGTTGGTTTCATTTTGCACTATATAGCCCAAAATATTAAGAACTCACAGATATTGATAATTTTGTTTTGTGTTTCCTGTGATGAATTTTTTTGAATATTGATGCACTAAATATCACACTAGCTCATGCTAAACGAACACAATAATTAGTACTTATTTTATTATCCAGAATTTTGCACTCTCAAAACATTTAACATATCTCTTTTTATTTAATCAACTATGATAAGCTCTTTGTATTTTATAGTGGTCAAAATAGTGACCCTTTCCAATACCTGATTTAAAGGTTCATTAACATATATATCATTCTATACAAATGAAGGCAAACCAAAAATAAAATATAGTACACCCTCGATCTCAAATTATCTATTTGTGTTACACTTTCACACGTTTATTTAAGAACATTAATTATAAGGATTTTTTTGACTATTTTACCCTCATTTGTGTCTCACGATATATCTATTTTTATCAGGACAAGCAATCGGGGCATTTAAGTGCACCGATACAAGCGATTGCGTTAAACAATTGAAATGCAGCGAAGGGCGTCCAACATGTTACTATAGAACAAACGTATGCTTCTGCAGACGTACACATGACAATCTACCATTTTCATGCAAAACAGTTGCTGATTGTGTTAGACAATTGAAATGCATAAATGGAACACCCTCATGTTTTTCAAGTAGAAATGTATGTTATTGTAAACTTCCAAATAGTAGACCAAATAATGAAACTAGGTGCAATAATGATGCTGATTGTGGTGTGTTATTGAAATGTATGGATCGTCGTCATGAGAAACCAACATGTTTCTTGAAAACACATAATTGTTATTGCAAATCTCCTTCACGTCCACCAGCTGGTGCACCTAAACCTAATGTGTACACTAATAGTAGTACGATTTTGTAGGGGTGATGATTTTACGGATGATCACTAAATTTTTGTTTTATTTTATTGTATCGAAAGTAGCTACATTATTTTGTTGTAATTATGTAACTTTGCTAAAGTTACATTTCTGTTTAATTTTATCGCGTATTGAAAGTAGCTACATTAATTTTTTGTAATTGTGTGACTTTGCTTAAGTTACTATAAACAATATTTTTTGTGATAAAAAGTCATTCAGTTTGGCTTAAGTGTATCGTATAAATTGTCTTTTTTATTTCCTCCTTATGACTTTCCGTGCTACTTATTGTTTTCTGGTTCATTTTACTTGTCATATATCTCTTTTCACAGCCTTTATATGAAAATGGTTTTAGTGCTGGACTTTGCTATGAGCGATCTTAGCTAGAGTAAAGACAGAATTTGATAATTAGCGACAAAAATCATGTTTAGCAACAAAGTTTAAGCAGTTTGGCGCGGACGGGTATGCTAGAAAGGATGTTTGGACATTTACTTAGATCATACGTGTATAATGTGTTTTCCAAATAAGCGGAACCATTTAAACTCAGATTGTAATGCTCCTAAAAAGGCATATTTCGAATATAAAGGAGTGAAAGTTCCGGGAACGTTCCCTATCTAATTTCATTTTGTCATTGATTCTCAAGCGAGCAAATCTTTTACAAGGCAACTCCTTTTTTTTTATATATTTTTTTTATTTTATAATCAGGTTGACTTTCACTACTTTCATCAAATAGAAAAGGTTCTTTCCTGCCCTTTTATCTTTTTTATTTTACGTTCCCTCCCTGGGTGGAGGTGAAGAAGAAAGGAGGATTTATACAATACTCCCTCCATCCTTTTTTATGTGGCCTACTTTGATTGAACACAAAATTTAAGAAATTAGGGAAGACTTAGTGATGTTTATCAAATTGCCATTTATTAAAAATGTACTACTACTATTTTTAATTAAGTGGGACCAATAAGAGTAAAAAAGTAATTGTACTCTTAAAAAATTACCAAATAAGGAAATGTGACATTCTTTTTGGGACGAACAAAAAAAGAAAGTAGGTCACATAAAATAGGATGGAGGGAGTAGGATTTTAACTTCATTATTTATGAATAGTATATAGCATGACAGCCGTCTTAGCTCTGTGGTAGAGCGCGTGGCTTTTAACCACGTTGTCGTAGGTTCGATCCCCCAGACGGCGTGGTTCAATCCTTCCTGAATCTCACACATTGTGGGAGCTTTTAGTGCACCGAATTTGTTTTTTCTTTTTTTTTTTTAAAAAAAATGAACAGTAGTGCAATTGAACTTTTACCCTAATCAATTTATTTAGGGGAAACTTTAGTGCATTGGGCTTATCTACACTTGATTTGACTCTGAGAGTTTTACATAATTATACAATCTTAAGAAGTACATTACAGAATTTTAGCATTACTTTCAAAATTACAATACTAGCCATAAAATAATTATAAATCTAGCCAAATCTAATCCTAAACAAGTTCTCATTTATTCTAAATTAATTCATTAAAAAGGGGGGAAAATGGCTTTCATTAATTAGGAAAATTAATTTAGCTGGACAATTATTTCTTACTTCAATTCCTTTTTTATTACTTTTTTTTTTTAAAATTCTTGTTTCTATATTAACAAAATAATTGTGTTATTCTTTTTGCAATTCAAGTTTAAATAATTATTTCATTTTTAAATATATGTGATAATTATATATTAGCAGTGTATCTATATTGTATGAATGTACATTTTGTTTTTGAAATAGTATTGCAAATATAATTTTATTTATATATCTATACATATATAGTATTTCATTTATTAATTTATATTATATTATTTATCTATGATATATTTCATTTATTTATTTGTATATTATATTTACACAATTTATATTTTGATAAAGTATATATATACCGTGTATGATTATTAGAAAAAAATTGATTGAATAAGATGAAAAAATTCATATAAATATAGTATTAAAAATTAAATTTGAGATACTAAAAATATATATTTATATTATACCAAACGTATAGTATTTAAAATTATATCTTGCCTGCTTATATAGGATATTTATATTATATCAAATATTTAATATTAAAAAATACATTTAACATATTAGAAAAATATATTTTTATTATATCAAATATATAGAATAAAAAACAAAAAAATAAGAATGAACAAAAAAATATAAAAATAAATATGTGAGAGTAAGGAAATTAGTACAATTTATAGGAGAGAGAAATTAAAATAGAAAGAAATACATAAATGTGGATTCTTAATTTGTGGCACCTCATTTAATATTTTACTTAAATAAATAAATGTGCATATTTTTATATATGTGCTAAAAATGATATAAATTATCCCACTTATGAAAAAATGTAAAAGTTATGCCACTTATATAATTAAGTATAATAAGTATGTAGTACCGCGTAAAAATCTCTTTGACGACGAGTTTGACTTTTATACTTGTTTGAAGTTAGGCCCGTTCCCAATTTCATTCTTTTGCGGGGAAAGTTTTCAAACTTCAGTTCAAATTGAAGGTCGGAATTTGTAAACTGGTTGGCATTTCAACTTCAGACCCGACAAACTAAAGTTTTGAAAGTTTATTTTCGCAATTTTCAACTTCAATCCAATAAGTCTAAATTTGATTCTAAGAAGCTAAGTCTAAAACTTCATAAACATCAATTATTTTTTAAATAGGTCTTAAAATGGTTATTTGTGCACTCTCCCCACATCCATTGAAAAATAAAATTTGTTGTACTAGAGTGGTACAATGATACTAATAAATGGATCTCAAAATTCATCTGCAGTTATGTCTTTACTCTTGTGAGGTGCCATCAGAAAATTGGCTAATTATAATTTGTTATTTTGGAGTTGACTAATAATGAGGCTGAGTTGTTAAGTAACTTCTTAGCAAGTATTCAAGTTGAAATAAAACCAACGTGTCTACATATATAATGATTGCCAAGTGACATTAATTGTATAAAAAAATAAATTTGTTGATTGCAAAAGGTGACACATTCATTTGAGGCATGCAGTTATAGAATAATTTTTAAGAGGTGGAATTATATCTATAAATTATGTGAGGTCAGAAATAAATTTGAGCAATCCCCTGACTAAATCTTTGAAAAATATATTTATAAATAAAGTTTCAACGAGAATAGAACTTTTGTCATGCAGTATATTGAACATGATGGTAACTCTATCTATGTGATTGGAGATCCATGAAATATATTCATATGGATAATAACAAGTCATTGTTTGATTTTGTGCACTACAAAATTTATCTCTTATGTGATCTATTATGTTGTGCATATAGTGTAAATCTACAAGAAAAATGAGGTTAAGATATAAACTCTTAATCCATTACCAAATCCGTTATTAGTGGTGTATTTTTCTGTAGAGTACACTTAGTGGATGGACCTATATGAGTGTGGAGTTATGCCACTCATGTGAAATTGTGACATATTTCTAGAGCACTCGCGAATATCATGAAACGAGCATAGCCTCTTAGCACAATACTGCGATAACGATAAAGATTGTGTGGGTATAATGTGACAGAATAAGATTCTGGAACTTACAAAGAATTCTTGATTCATAGAAGTTCTTAACTTTACCAATTTTTCTGTAAGTTTAATCTTGATCTGATTCAGTCTACGAGACACCAGATTTGACGAATTTTTGTTATTTGTAAAAATTCAGCAAAACTTTTTATCTTATTCTATTTGTTAATATTATTTTTGAGATATATGGGGATTGTTGAAAAAATACAATTAATATCTCAAAAAAATAAGCTTCATCTTTTAAAATTTCTCTAATATCTACTATCAGTTTTTGGTCAAAAAAATTGATTATATATAAGCCTTAATGCAAGCTTTCATGTACTATTATTTTTTGTCAAAATATAATTATTGGCCAACGTTCAAAAATTTAATTTAATGGAATTAATTGTCTTAATGGGCAATTGTCTTTAATTATGACATTTTACGTACTGTCATTCTTAAATATTATTAGTCTTAGACATTGACAGATGATTGAATCATGGGAAAAGGGCCTAAAATGCCCTTCAACTATGTGAAACGGCGTAAATATGCACTTCGTCTACCTATTGAGCCTGAAATGTCCTTCCCATCTACCTATTGGGCCTAAAATGTCTTTCTCGTTTACCTATTGGGGCTGTTTTGCCCTTTCATTTAATAGCTGACCACTGACCCCACTTCATTAATGACGTGACATATTTCTATTGGCCAACTAATAGTTAATTAGAATAATTAATTTCTCCTTTAAAATCCCGACCCATTCAAACTAATTGAAACGGACTAAAAAGAAAAGTAAAACAAACTAATTGAAACGGAAAAAGTATTTTTTTTCTTAAGCTCGAAAATGCAGGAAGAATGAGACATTAAAACTCTGCCTGTAGATGTTGAAAAGATGGAAACTTCTGTGAAGTCCCTAGTATATGAATATTAATATGGTTTACTCTTTAAGATGTCCCTAGTATATGAATATCAATATGGTTTACTCTTTAAGATATTTTGACTAGTTTTAAGATGATGATAAAATATATCAATAATTAGGTGGGGTGGGTTATTAGGTTGGGCAGACCGGGTTTTAAAGGAGAAATTAATTATTTTAATTAAATATTAGTTAGTCAATAGAAATATGCCACATCATTAATGAAGTGGGGTCAGTGGTCAACTGTTAAATGAAAGGACAAAACAACCCCAATAGGTAGACGGGAAGGGCATTTCAGGCCCAATAAGTAGATGAAGAGTATTTTTACACCATTTCAAATAGTTGAAGGGCATTTTAGGCCCTTTCCGTTGAATCAATCATCTTTTCTTTTCTATATATATTTGGGAAAAGGGTAAAAAATATCCTTCTACTTTAGTTTATTGATTAAATTTGCACCTGGTTATACTTTAGGGTCAAATATACCCCTTCCGTTAAGAAACTTAACAAAAATACCTCTCATTTTAGCAATTTTCCAACATAGGCATTTAAGATCCTATGTGGCCTAATATTTGGATTAGGTGGACGCCACGTGGCATGCTACCTCACCACCAGATTTACTTTTTTCCTTTTCTTTTTTTTTCTTTTTTCTTTAATCACTTACAAAATTCCTAATCCAACAATAAATTCAATTCTTTTCCTTTTATCTCTCTTCTCAAATCCCAAATTGTTTCTTTTTACATACCCTTGAGACTTCATCAAACACAGTAGCAGTGTGCAATGTAGCGTCCTCATTGAATTTGATAAAACTTCAATTGAGCTAAAGCTTCTGAGCAATAATTAGGTGATGCATTATTATTGTAACTATTACTGCTTTCTTGTTGTGGATCTGAGTAACCTTTTTCAGCAAGAGACATGGCTGGCAGGCTGAGAAATCTTTCTGTTTCCCCAAAATCAACAACAAAAATGGATGTCAATGTGATTAAATTTTACAATTTACATTTTCTTGGAATTTGAAGGACACCCAGATGAAAAAGTGGAACGAAAATGAACAACAATGGCTATTAATGTGATTTGATTTTACACTTAGAGAGAATTTCAGGGACACCCAGATGGAAATGAAATTAAAATGAACAAAAATGATTGTTAATGCGATTTGATTTTACACTTACTTGGAATTTGAGGGATACCCAGATGAAAAAAGTGGAACAGAAATGAACAACAATGGCTATAAATGTGATTTGATTTCACACTTGGAGGAAATTTAAGGGACACCAATAAAAACAATTTTTGTTTAAAAATTAAAATGGAATTCGTTCTTCTTTAATTTTCTCAGAATTGACATTGTTTGTGAATTTTCTTGTCCATTTTCTTGATTCGAGTTCACTCCTCGTTTTTGTTCTGGGGATTTTGTAAGTGATTAAAGAGAGAAGAAAAAAGAAAAGGAAAAAATTAAATATGGTGGTAAGGTGGCATGCCACGTGGCATCCACCTAATCCAAATATTAGGCCACATAGGATCTTAAATGACCATATTGGAAAACCGTTAAAATGAGGGGTATTTTTGTTAAGTTTCTTAACGGAAGGGGTATATTTGACCCTAAAGTATAACCAGGGACAAATATGACCAATAAACTAAAGTAGGGAGTGAAAAATCAGAGACTGGATTTCTTCCTCTTCTCAATTTATTTTGCTTGATTTATATTATTTAAGCTTTTTTTTTTTTTGGGCTTCCCACCCGGTGTCCGGTATCCACATTGAAGCCCCGACTAATTCGGATCGCACTTTGTAGGGCCCATTCTGGGGGTGGCGCTCCCAACAAAATTTTTTCCTGTAACACCCCGTACTTTTATAACCTCACTTGATACCTTGGGATCATATCTACATAGGTGTTGAGATGCCATGCATATGTGTTTTATAGTGTCCTTGGGTGAAACATTATATCGGATTTAACATGTGCGATTAGATCTTCGTAGGAGGTGTGTTGTGATTTCGTGGAGCAATTGGGTAAGAACTCGCACACATTTTAACCTCATTTGGTGACTTTAATTCATGTCTAATTGATGGTTAAGATCACTAAGTAAGTATTTTGTAGTGTTTTGATAAGGGATTGGACGATACGTAAACGTTGGATAAGTGGCCGGAAATTTCAGCAAAGGGCTGAAACTTGCGCCACTACCCTGTTTTAGGGGTGTGGCGCAAGCCACCTGCAGCCCAAAACTTCAGAGAAGGCTGCATTCTTGCGCCACTACCCTGTTTCAGGGTGTGGCGCAAGGCACAAAAACTATGCCTTTCCGGAGTCGTTTCGTAACGCAATTCTTCGACGATTTCTCGATGGTTTCTTTTGGATCTTTGGAGTTATTTGAGCATTGTCAAAGCTACAAACACTTCAATATACTCCTACATACTCCTACATGATCAAATCATGAAATGTGAATAGGGATCCAAAATGCTTAATGAAGCCAAGGGCGACTAGAATTCCAATTTTTGCGATCGAAAGGACGAATGAGAAATGTTTAAAAGAATAGTGTCGTGACATTATGGAATTATATAAACATGAGAGATATGGTGAATAATGCATGAAACTTATTGGGTTAAATGAATATGTCTTCTTGGGCCAAATTAAGGCCCAAAAGTGGAAGAAATCCATGGCCCAAATGGGTCAAAAGACCCATTCTTCCATTTGACCTTCTAGACACATTATTAAATGCCAAGAATTGGCTAAGGACAACATGAGAGGCCTATATAAAGGGGCAAATCAGATTTTTTATTGTCCAAAACCTCTCATGCCTTTAAAACATTTTTCTCAACATTTCTCATTTCCAAACCCTAAAGCAAAATAATTCCTTGGGACTCCTTGGACAAGATCAACATATTCCAAGCCTTGGTAAGTATTTATTTTCATGGATTAATATCTTATATGCATAAAAGAATATGTATATCATGTTGGTTGTGCTTGGAAAAGTTGGTCATGGTACTTGGTGATTTTGTATGAGATTTGTGGTATATGGAATTCAAGTGTGAATTAGGCCTTGTGCCTTTGATGAAAAGGCATGGTATGGACAAAAGATGAACATGTATGGTGTTAGTTTTGGCATTAAATTTGTTCTTGGCTAAAAGTGGAAATTATGGGATTTTGGCCGATATGTGTTATGAGTTGAATTAAGGTGCTTTGATGGATTATTTGTGATGTGTTATGGATAAGAAAGTGTAAAGGAGAAGTATTGTAGTGAAATGTATTGATTTTCATGTATTGGTCAATGTTGGGAATATTATGGAATTTTTGGAATAATAGTATGATCAATGGTTTTGTCAAGGGGAAATGACATGTTTAAAGCCAAACATGTAATTCATTGACATGGTATGCATTTGTAAAGTAATTGGTGGTTAATGTGAATTTCGTTATGTATTTGTAGAGTGACACATAAAGAAGGAGAGGGATTATTGTATACGCCTCTAAGGTTGAATAGTCGTATTGCGAATCCAAGGTATGTAAGGTTACTTGTCCGTATTTTTCTACACGGCAAATGGTATTCACATTGACATTTCACTAGTCTTATCCCGAAATGTGCTAAGGTATCCGATATCCGTTTATCACTAGTCATTGTCATATATTTTCTACTCATGGATCATTTGTGAATCTCATGTCTCATATTCATGGTTAATGTTCCGAAAGCTCAAATAAAGTTACGTACCAATATTTCAATAGTGCCTATACTTGTGTCTCTTGTTCATGGATTATTATCCAATGGTTCCAATGGTATCATGGTGCTAGTAATGTGATATTTCTCATTGATATTTATTCACATGTCCTTCACTGATTGGTCAATGATTCAAAGCTTCCAACAATGTTATGTTCCAAAGTTCCAAAGTGATGTTATGACTATCAAAGTATCACTCTCAAAGTAATGAACAAAGTAATGCAAATGTGGTCAATGATCAAGTACGGGTGGCAAGTCTAGGGGCGTAAGCCTAGCTCGACTCGATCCCGAGATTTGGATTTATGGGTGGCAAGTCTAGGGGCGTAAGCCTAGCTCGACTCGATCCCGATGCATTGATGTATGGGTGGCAAGTCTAGGGGCATAAGCCTAGCTCGACTCGATCCCTACACAATAATATGATATGAAAGACCCACTGATCAGTCGGGGCCCGGGCACATTGTGATATGTAATGACAAGTGAGTATTGAGATAAAGAAAGTAATGAAAGTAATGAAAGCAATCCATATGGTTTCCAAAACGTAACATGGTGACTTATTCACATTGATTATTCATATGTTTTGAGTTCATTGGCATGTTCATTGAAATATTCATGTGTTGTACAGTTTCATCTGAGCCTTGCATACTCAGTACTTATTTCGTACTGACCCCTCTCGGGGCATTTACCTTACTTGCTGCAGGCGCAGATCCCAGTAGGCCTCCTCAGTAGACTGCCAGTGTTAGAGGTTCTTTGGTGAGCTCCAGCTCATTCGGGGCTTCTCCGAGTCAGAGTGTATATATGTTTTGGTATTGTACATGTTGTATAAAGCGGGGACTTGTCCCGACTTATGGTTCATTTTTGTAACACCCCGTACCTTCCCAACCCTACTTGATGATGTTGAATAATGTTTGCTTGGGTGTCGAGAGATATAAGTATGTAGTTGGTAATGCTAATGACGAGAAAATTGAAATTTGGCCACGTATATGCGATTAGACCTTCGTAGGAGGTGTTTTGTGAGTTCGTGGGGAAATTGTGTAATACCCCGTACATATTCCAACCTCATTTGGTGACGTGGAGTCATGTTTACTTGATGATTAATATCACTAAGTAAGTATTTTATAGTGTTTTGATAGGGTATTGGACGTTATGCAAGTGTTGGAAAAAGTGGCCGAAAAATTCAGCAAAGTACCAAGACTTGCGCCACTCCCTGTTTCAGGGTGTGTGGCGCAAGCCACCTGATTCAGAGGGCAGCAGGATCTCGCGCCACTGCTTGCTTTGCAGCAAGTGGCGCAAGGCACAACATATTGTGCCCTTCCGCGCTCATTTTGTAACGCGATTCTACGTCGATTCTTAGATGGTTTCTTTTGGTTCTTTGGAGTTCTTTGAGCATTGTTAAAGCTTCAAATACTTCAATACACTCCTACATACATCTACATGATCAAACCATGAAACACAACTAATTGTCAAAAAAAAAATGTTCAAAGAAGCCATGGACGACTAGAATGTCTATTTTTGCGATTGAGACGACAAATGAGAATCTCGCAAGAGAATATTTTCATGACATTATGGAATTATTTAAACATGAGATATGTGGTGAATTATACATGAAATTGGTGGGCTAAGTTGAGATATGTTATTGGGCCCAATTTAAAGCCCAAAATGAGCCAAAAATAAGAGGCCCAAAAAGGGTCAAATGACCCATTCTTGTGTTTGACAAGTAAACACAACTTTTTTTGACTAATTGGATGGATATAGATGAGCATGAGGGCCTATATAAAGCCACCACAAATCAGATTTTTATTTCTTAAAACACACATGCCTTTTTGGAGATATTTCCACAATATTGCTCTCAAACTCTCAAACCCTAAGTCCATTTCTTGGGCAAGAGCATCATCCTACAAGTATTGGTAAGTGTTTATTCTTGTAATTTAATATATTATGTACATGAGAGGTTATGTATATCATGGTAGTTATGGTGGCAAGGTGTTGAATAGTGCACTTTTGGTTTTTGATAAAAGATGTGCATTCTTGTGAATTAAACTTGAAATATGACTTGTGGGTTTGATGAAAAGGCATGGTATGGATGAAATACCAACATGTATGGTGTGATTACATTAAGAAACTTGTTATTTCCATAAAAGTGTAAATTATGGGATTTTGGCCGATTTGTTGTTGTGAGGTGTATTGAAGTAATTTGATGGCATAATTGTGATGTTGTGGTGATGGAGAAGTGTAAAGTATGAACTTGGTGTGACATGATCTTGGCTATCATGTATTGGTCAATGTATGGAATATTGTGGGATTATTGGAATAATAAATTCATAAATGATATTTTGGTCAATGTTGGGCATGTTGTGGTATTATTGATATGACCATGCCGAAAAGGATATTATCAAGGGGAAATGACATGTTAAAGCCAAACATGTGACTTGTTGTTATTGTATGCATTTGTGAGGTAGTTGGTGGTTAATGTTGGTTCCATTATGTATTTGTGATGTAGAGTGAAACGTAAAGAAGGAGCGGAATTGTTGCTCTCACATGTTTGATTGTGTACTTACATTGGGAAGACAAGGTATGTAAGGTTACTTTGTCCGTATCTTTCTGCGGCAAATAGTGTCCATATTGACATGTCACTAGTTCTATCCCGAAATGTGCTAAGGTATCCGATATCCGTTTATCACTAGTCATTGTCATATATTTTCTACTCATGGATCATTTGTGAATCTCATATCCCATAGTCATGGTTAATGTTCCGAAAGCTCAAATAAAGTTACGTACCAATATTCCAATAGTGCCTATACTTGTGTTTCACCTTCATGGATTATTGTCCAACGGTTCCAATGGTATCATGGTGCTAGTAATGTTATATTTCTCATTGATACTTATTCACATGTTCTTCACTCATTGGTTAATGCTTCAAAGTTTCCAACAATGTTATGTACCAAAGTTCAAAGTGATGTTATAACTATCATTGTACCAACTTCAAAGTATCAATCTCAAAGTAATGAACAAAGTAATGCAAATGTGGTCAATGATCAAGTACGGGTGGCAAGTCTAGGGGCGTAAGCCTAGCTCGACTCGATCCCGAGGTTTGGATTTATGGGTGGCAAGTCTAGGGGCGTAAGCCTAGCTCGACTCGATCCCGATGCATTGATGTATGGGTGGCAGGTCTAGGGGCATAATCCTAGCTCGACTCGATCCCTACACAATGATATGATATGAAAGACCCACTGATCAGTCGGGGCCCGGGTACATTGTGACATATGTAATGACAAGTGAGCATTGAATGTAAAGAAAGTAATGAAAGTAATGAAAGCAATCCACATGGTTTCCAAAATGCAGAATGGTGACTTATTCACATTGATTATTCATATGGTTTGAGTTCATTGAAATATTCATGTATTATACAGTTTCATCTGAGCCTTGCATACTCAGTACTTATTTCGTACTGACCCCTCTCGGGGAATTTACCTTACTTGCTGCAGGCGCAGGTACTAGTAGGCCGCCACAGTAGGTTGCCAGCTGTTTGCGGTTTATTGGTGAGCTCCAGTTAGTTCGGGGCTTCTCCGAGTCATAGTGGTTCATATGCTTTGATATTGTACATTGTGTATAAAGCGGGGACTTGTCCCGACTTTCAGTTGGTTTTGGTCAATGCATCTGTTAGAGGCTTTTGTAGACGTATGTGGGTGTATGTGTATAAGATGATAGATGAAATCTTGACTTGATGGCCTCAACGGCCAAGTTTCTCATATGTATATACGTCATATGTTCTATGCTTTCCGATTTTAGCCCCTCATGTTTCTATGTGATAGTAGTGTTCCCTATGACATGTATATGAATGAATAGAAGCAAAGATTGGTTCTCTCGGGCCTTGTCGGCTTCGGGTGCCAATCACGCCTCGTGGGAGTTCGGGGCGTGACAAAAGTGGTATCAGAGCAGGTCGTTCTAAGGGTGTCTACAAAGCCGTGTCTGAGTAGAGTCTTGCTTATGGATGTGTTGCGCGCCACATTGATAAGCAGGAGGCTACGGGACATTTAGGAGTTGTTTCTTTCCTTCACCTCTAGATCGTGCAATAGAGCCAAAGTTGTAGGTGGGCACATATGTACGTATTGACATTGGTTTTATTTTGTATAGTCAAATGCGGTGTATCAGACAAGATAAAGACAAAGGTGAGCAGGTTGATATGCCTGCCAAAGTAGAAATGAGTAAATCACCACGTGACCAAGTTAGTCAAGGTGGAGCTGACATGAAATTTGTTATACGGGTCTCTTTATCCAAAAGATAGAGAAGTATCCGCAGAACCATCTATAAATGCCACTAAACGGGATGTAAGAAATGTAAGGGATATGTTGACTCAGATAGTTGTTGTATAATGTCATGGGCAAGCTGGCCCAATAACGAGTGATGATGGCGCGGCTCAGGAAGTTAGTCGCCGCACATAAGATTTTCTGAAAAATTAAACTCCCCTCCCATGTCCACCGAGTTGGATATAAATGAAGACCCACAGGACCTTATAAGATCACACTAAAAGAGATGTTATGCATGTGACACGTGCAGTGATGTACTTTCAGCTAGTTGGGAGGAACTTTAAACGAGAATCTTTGACTAGTGTCTTCCATATGGGGTCCGAAAAGCTTATGCGGACCAATTGCTAAATCTTTGCTAACGGATTATGAGTATCAGAAAGTACAGTCTTCGATTTAAGTCTTTGGCTAGGTATGCCCCAAAAGTGATAACCATTATGATCGATAGAATGCATCGGTATATACACAAATGGATTGCACCATTGCGACCTTGAAAAGAGATATGGATATAGTCCGAATATAGGCATTTTGCACAGATAATAAAAGAACAGAGGCAACAGAAAAGGACACAACTATTTGAAGAAGGGTCGCCAAAGAGAGAGGGCTAGACCTATGGGACAGTTTACGGCGTCCCAGGGAGAAGTTAGGTCTCGAGTGTTTAACAGACCGCCTAGATCACCATTCCCTTAGTCGATAGTAAATGTTTTACCTCGATTCTAAGGGTTTAGAGACAATCGAATTGGTACAGAAGTGAGATTCAGGATTCATTAAGGACAAGCACGTAGAAAGTATGAACCAACGGAAGTCTCTTTGTCAGCCGTGTTAGTGCTGCGGACGTTATCATCTAGGTGAAATGTTGGTTGGGGCCAAATGTTGGTATTGGTGTGATATGTCGGGCCATAAAAATTAGGCTTATCCTGATGAAGCTGCAGGTACCGTATATGTATTGATTAACCCATATTTGACAATTGCATATGTTATTTCATTAAGGGTTGAAAATTCAAACGAGCACCAGAATTACTAGATATGTCATATGAGGTCTATACATTAGTCGGAGAATCTATTGAAGTTAAAAGAGTATATCATAAGTGCATAGTAATTGTTTGTGGTCATAAGACACCGGTTGATCTTATTGAGCTGGAAATAGTGGATTGTAATGTTATAAAGGGGTTGTGCCATAGTAGATTGCCGAACTAAGAAGTTATATTGTCGTTTTTCCCAAAAGAAAGAAGAAATGTGGGGGCACTAAGAGGAAAAAGATTGTTCCCTATAGTAAAGTAAGTAAAAAAAAGGTACTCTAAAGGATACACATGTCACTTGGTAAGAGACCACCAACTCTTCAAGCAGTTCTGGTGGTAAACGAATTCCTCGATGTATGAGCTGGTATTACTGCGATGTCAGGTACTTAGCCTATGTTTTATTTCTTCATATAGTAAGGCCCCGATAAAGTTAGAAAATGTTAAAAGACGTGGTGAACGAGGGGTTCATAAGACCTAATATGTTCCCTTGGGGTGCACCAGTGTTAATTGTACAAAAGAAAGATAGTACGTTGAGAATGTGTGTCGATTATCGGCAACTGAATAAGATGACAATTACGAATAAATATTCCCTCCCCAGAGTGGATGATTTGTTTGGTTAGTTATGGGGTTAGAAAACAAAATGGTGAAATGAATGATGAAATGATGAAATGAATGACGGCGAAATGAAAAAAAAAAAAAAAAAAAAAAAAAAAATCACAAGAGGACTATGCATTGTATAGGATGAAGAGATGAAAGTCGTCACACAAAAGATAGAAATGGTGAACAATTGGCTAAGGCCTACGATGCTTACAGAGATCCATCGATTTTGGTTGATCATTATATGAGAATTGTAGAAGGATCTTCTTCTATCCCTACACCCTTAACAAAGCTTATACACAAGGCAATCAAGTTCCAATAAAATGATGCATGTGAGAAAAGTGTTCAAGAGTAGAAAGATAAAGTAACTTTCACACCAATTGTAAATGCCTTCCGAAGACATAAGAATGTTAGGCAATGTATGGTAATGCTTTCGGGGTTGGTCTCGGATGCATATTGATGTAGCATGGTAAAGTAATAGCATATGCGTCACGAAAATGACGGCCACATGAGAACACAAATGATTACCAAACACATGACCCTAAACTAGCGGCTGCGCTATTTGTTTAAAGTTATGGTGTCACTATTTGTAAGGGATTCGTATTGACATATATTGGTCATAAGAAAATGGAATATATTTCTACGCCAACGGACTTAAGTCCGAGGTAGGGAAGGTGGCCTGAACTATTGAAAGATTAGGACATTGCTATCTTGTATCATTCGGGAAAAGTAGATGGGGTAGTTGATACATTAAGCTGCAAGGCAGTAGAGAGTATGAATGGCCAGCTCACAGAAAAGAAAGATATAGTCAGGAAATCTATATTAATGAGGAAATATGGGGTTTTGTTTCTTGAACTCCAGATGAAAGAATTATAGTGTCAAATGTGGTAGGATTTTCATTGATATTGGAGATAAAGGGAAAAGCAATATGTAAATTCCATTTTTAGGTCAATTGAAAAAAAATATGTACAGCGAAGTCGACGAGGGTATTTTAGCAAACATAAGAGGAAGTACTTTAACGCCAATGTAGATTGTGGGCACTGGGTATAGATGAGTTAAGAAAATGAATTACGACAGAGGAACATCGTTCACAGTATTTCATTCACTCGAAAGCAACCACAATGTACCATGGTGTAGCAGAGAGGTCTTGGGAAGGATACTTGAGAAGCACATTGTAGAACTTGTAGCTCAAGGTCCACGCGGTCATGAAGTCTGTATGGTTTATGCTGTATTATCCTTCCAGTTTGGAAGTGGAACATGAATAATATGGATTTCATCACAGGGTTGTCTCATACACTGCGAAGGTTGATTCCATATCAGTGATAGTTAACAGACTTATCGAGTCAGTGTATTTCCTACCAGTTAAGACCACCGATACAGCTGAACATTATGCAACGTTGTATGTTACGGAGATAGTACGGTTACATGGAATTCCACTCACTACTATATCAAATAGGAGAGCTTATTGTGCAAGTCCTTTCAGTAAAGCATGGGTACACAGGTAGATGTAAGTGCGGCTTGTCATCCTCAGATGGATGGACAAACAGAACACATTATACGAACATTTGCAGATATGTCACGAGTTTGTACATTGGACTTTATAGGTAGTTGGGATGAACATCTATGGTTTATTAAAATTGCTTACAATAAAAGGATCAAAAGGCACCTTACGAAGCTTTATGTAAAAAAAAAAATATATATATAGATCATCAATTGGATGGATTATAGCTGACGCAATTTGCTTCGCTCGGGGCAGATTTTTTTTTCATCAAGCTATAGAGAAAGTGAAGGTGATATAACAACGGCTACAAATGGCTCAAAGTCAATACAAATTATATGCTGATATTAGAAGAAGGGAATTAAAGTGTGCCATAGGTGATTAGGTGTTTTTGACAGTGTGACCAATAAAAAGGAAAGAAATAATGAGAATCGGAAAGAAAGGGAAATTGTCCAAAAATTTGGGCAAATTGCGTGTCTATTAGCACTAGTCCAGGAACTTTTCAAAATTCATGCAGTATCTTATATGCGATGCTTTGAAAGTGTATAGACGATTATCTTATATCGTTGCCAGTGGAAATGTACAAATTACAGGGGATTTCACATGTGAAAAAGGTACTTATTGTTACGTATTGTTATGATACAAATTGTTATGATAAATCGATAAGTGAAAGAATTAAGAGATGCGGGAGTAGTTTCCGTAAAGGCCCTATTGGAAAAGTTAGCACGTAGAAGGAGTCACAAGGGAGACCCATGAAATAATGAACTTTAAAGTACTTATAGTTGTTATGCACGGAAGAAAAAGATCAAGATACGGAAGTGGAGTCATAATAAGTAAGTCTTTACAAGTGATACATGTGTATATGATGATATGAAGAATTCACTTTGACTTAAGTTGCTACATTGAGACAATGTTACTAACATTCGAGGACGAATGTTTCTAAGTGGGGAAGAATGTAACACCCCGTACCTTCCCAACCCTACTTGATGATGTTGAATAATGTTTGCTTGGGTGTCGAGAGATATAAGTATGTAGTTGGTAATGCTAATGACGAGAAAATTGAAATTTGGCCACGTATATGCGATTAGACCTTCGTAGGAGGTGTTTTGTGAGTTCGTGGGGAAATTGTGTAATACCCCGTACATATTCCAACCTCATTTGGTGACGTGGAGTCATGTTTACTTGATGATTAATATCACTAAGTAAGTATTTTATAGTGTTTTGATAGGGTATTGGACGTTATGCAAGTGTTGGAAAAAGTGGCCGAAAAATTCAGCAAAGTACCAAGACTTGCGCCACTCCCTGTTTCAGGGTGTGTGGCGCAAGCCACCTGATTCAGAGGGCAGCAGGATCTCGCGCCACTGCTTGCTTTGCAGCAAGTGGCGCAAGGCACAACATATTGTGCCCTTCCGCGCTCATTTTGTAACGCGATTCTACGTCGATTCTTAGATGGTTTCTTTTGGTTCTTTGGAGTTCTTTGAGCATTGTTAAAGCTTCAAATACTTCAATACACTCCTACATACATCTACATGATCAAACCATGAAACACAACTAATTGTCAAAAAAAAAATGTTCAAAGAAGCCATGGACGACTAGAATGTCTATTTTTGCGATTGAGACGACAAATGAGAATCTCGCAAGAGAATATTTTCATGACATTATGGAATTATTTAAACATGAGATATGTGGTGAATTATACATGAAATTGGTGGGCTAAGTTGAGATATGTTATTGGGCCCAATTTAAAGCCCAAAATGAGCCAAAAATAAGAGGCCCAAAAAGGGTCAAATGACCCATTCTTGTGTTTGACAAGTAAACACAACTTTTTTTGACTAATTGGATGGATATAGATGAGCATGAGGGCCTATATAAAGCCACCACAAATCAGATTTTTATTTCTTAAAACACACATGCCTTTTTGGAGATATTTCCACAATATTGCTCTCAAACTCTCAAACCCTAAGTCCACTTCTTGGGCAAGAGCATCATCCTACAAGTATTGGTAAGTGTTTATTCTTGTAATTTAATATATTATGTACATGAGAGGTTATGTATATCATGGTAGTTATGGTGGCAAGGTGTTGAATAGTGCACTTTTGGTTTTTGATAAAAGATGTGCATTCTTGTGAATTAAACTTGAAATATGACTTGTGGGTTTGATGAAAAGGCATGGTATGGATGAAATACCAACATGTATGGTGTGATTACATTAAGAAACTTGTTATTTCCATAAAAGTGTAAATTATGGGATTTTGGCCGATTTGTTGTTGTGAGGTGTATTGAAGTAATTTGATGGCATAATTGTGATGTTGTGGTGATGGAGAAGTGTAAAGTATGAACTTGGTGTGACATGATCTTGGCTATCATGTATTGGTCAATGTATGGAATATTGTGGGATTATTGGAATAATAAATTCATAAATGATATTTTGGTCAATGTTGGGCATGTTGTGGTATTATTGATATGACCATGCCGAAAAGGATATTATCAAGGGGAAATGACATGTTAAAGCCAAACATGTGACTTGTTGTTATTGTATGCATTTGTGAGGTAGTTGGTGGTTAATGTTGGTTCCATTATGTATTTGTGATGTAGAGTGAAACGTAAAGAAGGAGCGGAATTGTTGCTCTCACATGTTTGATTGTGTACTTACATTGGGAAGACAAGGTATGTAAGGTTACTTTGTCCGTATCTTTCTGCGGCAAATAGTGTCCATATTGACATGTCACTAGTTCTATCCCGAAATGTGCTAAGGTATCCGATATCCGTTTATCACTAGTCATTGTCATATATTTTCTACTCATGGATCATTTGTGAATCTCATATCCCATAGTCATGGTTAATGTTCCGAAAGCTCAAATAAAGTTACGTACCAATATTCCAATAGTGCCTATACTTGTGTTTCATCTTCATGGATTATTGTCCAACGGTTCCAATGGTTCACAGGGGCAGATCCAAAAGCAGATCCACAGGACTTCGTGGATCAAATTAAGAGGGCTTTGGAAGTTATGCATGTGACAGGGGTAGAGACGGTTGAACTTGCTGCGTATAGGTTGAAAGGAGAAGCACTATTGTGGTACGAGGATTGGAAGAAATCCCATGATCTTGATGCAACCCCACCTACTTGGGAAGAATTTAAAATGGCTTTCCTTGATCATTACTTCCCCTATGAGATCCGTGAGGCACGTGTGGATCAATTCCTAAATCTCTGTCAAGGAAATTTGAGCGTCAGAGAATATAGCTTGCAATTTAATTCCTTGGCTCGATATGCGCCAAATGTTGTGGCTACGATGACAGACAGGGTCCATAGATACGTGGACAGACTACAGCCATACTTGGTGAGAGATTGTACTATTGCGGCCTTGAATAGGGACATGGACATTGCTCGAATCCAAGCCTTTGCCCAGAAAATGGAAGATCAAAGACAGAGACGAAGGGTACATGAATTTGATAGGGGACAGTCCAAAAGGGCTAGACCTATGGGACCACCTATGATGTCCCAAGGAGGATCTAGGCCCCGCATGTTTCCTAGACCACCTAGACCGTCGTTCTCTTATTCCACAGGTGGTGCTTATTCGCAGTCTCGAGGGTTTAGAGGTGGTTCAGCAGGGCAAAGTAGTGGGGTTCATGGCTCACAGGCAGCAGGTTTCCCTAGTCAGCAGTGTTCGCACTGCGGGCGTATGCACACAGGTCCATGTCGGACAGGGACGAATGTCTGCTTTTGGTGTGGTATGCCGGGACATATAGCGAGAGAGTGTCCACAGTGGAGCATGGGTGGTATAGCACGACCAGCTGGGTCGGCTGTTGCGTCTTCAGCATCGGTTCCTTCACAGGGCCGAGGGGTGCAGCCTATTGGTCGAGGTAGAGGTGCCAGAGGAGCAGCCAGTACTAGCGGGGTCCAGAATCGCACTTATGCTTTGGTGGACCGCCAGAATTCAGAGGCTTCCCCTGATGTTGTCACAGGTACATTATCCATATTCTCACATAATGTATATGCACTAATTGATCCAGGTTCTACATTTTCCTATGTTACTCCATTAGTTGCTGCGAAATTTGCAAAGGCCCCAGAATTATTAATTAAATCAATTGAAGTGTCTACACCGGTTGGTGAATATATTGTTGCAAAGAGAGTATATCGTAACTGTGTGTGGTCATGATACATTGGCCGATCTCATTGAATTGAACATGGTGGATTTTGATGTAATTATGGGAATGGATTGGTTGGCCTCTTGTTATGCTACGATAGATTGCCGGGGCAAGAAGGTGCAATTTTGTTTTCCGCAAGAAAATCTTCTTGAATGGCAGGGTAATGTAGGGGCACCACGAGGGAGATATTTGAAAGCCAGAAAAATGATTGCCAAGGGATACGTATGTCATTTGGTACGAGTGAAAGATAATGATGTGGAACCATTAACTCCACAGTCAGTACCGGTAGTCAATGAATTTCTTGATGTATTTCCAGAGGATCTTCCAGGTTTACCCCCAGAACGAGAAGTGGAATTTGGCGTTGATGTGATTCCAGGCACTCAGCCTATTTATATTCCTCCATATAGAATGGCTCCAGCAGAATTGCGTGAATTGAAGGAGCAATTGAAAGATTTGCTGGATAAAGGCTTCATTAGGCCTAGTATGTCCCCGTGGGGTGCACCGGTATTATTTGTGCGAAAGAAAGATGGCACCTTGAGAATGTGCATCGACTATCGACAACTGAATAAAGTAACGATCAAGAACAAATATCCCCTCCCTCGAATTGATGATTTGTTTGATCAGTTACAGGGTGCCAAGTGTTTCTCAAAGATTGACTTGAGGTCGGGTTACCATCAAGTCAGAGTTAGAGAGGAGGATGTACCCAAGACAGCTTTTCGAACACGGTATGGCCATTATGAATTTTTAGTTATGTCATTTGGACTAACAAATGCACCGGCTGTGTTTATGGATTTGATGAACAGGGTGTTTAAGCCATTCTTAGACGTGTTCGTGACAGTATTTATAGATGATATCCTTATTTATTCAAGATCACCGGAGGACCATGCTAATCACTTACGACAAGTGTTACAGATTCTTCGTGAACGGAAGTTGTATGCAAAGTTCTCCAAATGTGAGTTTTGGTTGAAATCAGTCGCGTTCTTGGGTCACATTGTATCAGATGAAGGCATACAGGTTGATACCCAAAAGATTGAAGCAGTGAAAAATTGGCCAAGACCTACGACACCCACAGAGATTCGCAGTTTTCTGGGTTTGGCAGGTTATTATCGGAGATTTGTAGAAGGGTTTGCGTCTATTGCAGCACCATTAACAAAGTTAACTCATAAGGCCATTAAGTTTCAATGGAATGATGCATGTGAAAGAGGGTTTCAAAAATTGAAAGATAAGTTGACTTCCACACCAGTGTTAGTACTTCCTGAAGGCACAGAGGGCTATGCAGTATATTGTGATGCTTCCGGGATTGGTCTCGGATGTGTGTTGATGCAGCATGGTAGGGTGATAGCATATGCCTCACGACAGTTGCGGCCACATGAGAAAAACTATCCCACACATGATCTTGAATTGGCAGCGGTAGTTTTTGCTTTAAAGATATGGCGTCATTATTTATATGGGGTTCATGTTGACATCTATACGGATCACAAAAGCTTGCAATATCTTTTTAAGCAGAAGGAACTCAATTTGAGGCAACGAAGGTGGTTAGAGCTTTTAAAAGACTATGACATTGATATTCTTTATCACCCAGGCAAAGCAAATGTAGTAGCTGATGCATTAAGCCGTAAGGCAGTAGAAAGCACTAGTGGTCAGTTGAATGAGAAGCGTGAGATAATCAAAGATTTGAATCAATTAGCCAGCTTGGGAGTTCGCCTTATTGAAACCTCAGATGATAGAGTTATGGTGCAGAATGCAGCAGAATCCTCCTTGATAGCTGAAGTTAAAGAAAAGCAATTTGCGGATTCTATTTTATTACAGCTAAAGGAAAATGTGCAGCAGAATTTGACCAAGCATTTGATATTACACCGGAAGGGGTACTTCAATGCCAAGAGAGGTTATGTGTACCGGACGTAGATGAACTGAGGACACGAATAATGACAGAAGCGCACCATTCGCGTTATTCCATTCACCCGGGTGCTACTAAAATGTACCATGAATTGAAGGAAGTGTATTGGTGGGGCAACATGAAAAAGAACATTGCAGAATTTGTCGCACAATGCCCAAATTG
This sequence comes from Capsicum rhomboideum, assembly GCA_031232105.1. Lineage (NCBI taxonomy): Eukaryota > Viridiplantae > Streptophyta > Magnoliopsida > Solanales > Solanaceae > Capsicum > Capsicum rhomboideum. Next base: position 9,401,956 of record CP124711.1, read on the forward strand.
TCAACAAGTGAAAGTGGAACATCAGAAACCAGGAGGTTACATGCAATGTATCAATCTTCCAGTCTGGAAGTGGGATATGATAGCTTTGGGGGAAAAGCCAAACTTGATGCCGAACCTGCTTCCTTGTTTTCCTGGTGGTAGCAGGGGGAAAGCTCAGTGAGGCAAAAGCCAAGCTTGACGCTGAACTTTATTATATTCACTGGATCAAGGGGGAAGCTCAGTGAGGTAAAAGCCAAACTTGACGCCGAACTTGCTTCCTTGTTTTCCGGGTGGTAGCAGGGGGAAAACTCAGTGGGGTAAAAGCCTAGCTTGATGCCGAACTTGAGACGGTTGCATATTGACGGTTGCATATTGACGGATGCATTGCATATTGACGGTTGCATATTGACGGACGCATTGCATATTAACGGTTGCATATTGACGGATGCATTGCATATTGACGGTTGCATATTAACGATTATACATTATTGACGGTTCTAACTGTTAACGGTAACGGGCATAAAGGCAAATGGAGTAATGAACATAAAGTACCTATTTCCACACATACTAAATGATGATTGATCCACATTGACTATTCTTTTGAAATCGAGTTCATTGAGGTTTTTAAGTTTCATGAAGTTTCTTGTAGCCTTGCATACTCAGTACATTCTTCGTACTGACCCCTTTGGGGGACTTACTTTATTTGCTGCAGGCACAGGTGTTATTAGACCTCCATAATTGGCTACGGGTTATCTGCGGATTATTGGTGAGCTCCCAGTTGGTTCGGGGCTTTCCGAGTCACATGTGTATATTGTTTTGGTTTTGTACTTATTGTATAAAGCGGGGACTTGTCCCGACTACAGGTTGTTGTGTTCATGTATCAGTTAGAGGCTTTGTAGACATATGTGGGAAGGTTAATGTAAGAGATGTGTATTCTGTTTGACTTGACGGCCCTAACGGCCAAGTTTCATATATTGTTAAGTTTTCCATGACTTCCGCCTAGTTGTACGAAGTATAATAAGATGCATTTTAAAATATGCTTGCGAGTGAATAGGAGCAAAGATTGGTTCTCTCGGGCCATATCGGCTTCGGGTGCCAGTCCGACCCGAATGGGATTTCGGGTCGTGACAAAAGTGGTATCAGAGCAGTTCGTGCTAAGGGTGTCTACAAAGCCGTGTCTGAGTAGAGTCTTACTTATCAATGTGTTGTGCACCACATTTATAAGTAGGAGGCTACGATACATTTAGGAGTTGTTTCTTTTCTTCACTTCTAGATCGTGCAATAGAGCCAGTTGTAAGTTGAATTGTATCTGACCATGGGAATTGTTTTTCTTTGGTATAGTAAGAAATGCCGAGTACAAGAAGAGGCAAGGGAAAAATGAAGAAGCTAGATAGTATTGGCGGAGAAGGACCTAGTAACTTACCACCCGAACGGGTTGAGCAAAATGAAGCTGAAAGTGAGTCTGCATCGCGGGCTTCTTCTACTTTTCCAACGCCAGAAGAGCCGAGAAGGAGAGAAGAACCTATTGAGCCACCTGTTAATGTCACTGACCAGTATTTGAGAAATGCAGTATACATGTTGATTCAGCTAATTGCAGCACAGAATCAAGGACAAGCTGGTCCAACGACAAGTAATGACAGTGAGGCTAGGGCAGCTAGTCGAAGGACGCAGGATTTTCTAAAATTAGACCCTCCTATATTCACTGGGTCTGACCTTAATGAGGACCCGCAAGATTTTATTGATCAAATCAGAAGGGCTTTGGACGTTATGCATATATTTGGTATAGGAACAGTTGAACTCGCGGCGTATAGATTGAAAGAGGAGGCGATATTATGGTATGAAGATTGGAAGCGAGCTAGGGGAGTTGGTGCACCCCCAGCTAGTTGGGAGGAATTTAAAATGGCATTCCTGGATCACTACCTTCCATATGAGATTCGGGAGGCACGCGCAGACCAGTTCCTAAATCTTCATCAAGGGAATATGAGCGTTCGGGAGTACAGTCTTCAGTTTAATTCCTTGGCCAGATATGCTACCCATATGGTAGACACTATGGCTGATAGAGTTCATCGGTACGTGGATCGATTGGATCCATCATTGGTTAGAGATTGTACCATTGCTGCTCTGAATAGAGACATGGATATAGCCAGAATACAGGCTTTTGCACAGAAGATGGAGGATCAGAGGGACAGAAGAAAGATGCACAAAACTGAAGAGGGGCCATCAAAGAAAGCTAGACCTATGGGACAGTACCTGGTGTCCCAAGGATAATTTGGGCCTCGGGATTTTAGTAGATCACCGAGACCATTACTTTCTCATCCTATAGGCAGTCACGTTGGACAAAGTAGTGAAATGCGAGGTGCACAACCAGTGGGATTAGAGCAAGGGAGTATGGACCAATCGGGGTTTCCTCGCCAACCGTGTCCACACTGTGGAAAGTTTCATTTAAAGGAATGTCGGCTTGGGACCAATATTTGCTTTTGGTGTGGTATGTCCGGGCATATGGTAAGAGATTGCACGAGAAGGGGCACGGGCGTTATTATGCGACCTACGGGGTCAACCGTTGCACCATCATCATCGGTTCCTTTCTTAGGTCAAGATGTGCAACCTGTTGGTCGTGGTAACGGTACTCGAGGAGCAGCCAGTTTTGGTGGAACACAGGACCATACTTATGCTCTAGCAGGTCAACAGAATGTGGAGGCCTATCCTGATGTAGCTACAGGTATATGATCTGTTATTTTCATTAATGTAACTATATATGCATTGATTGATCTAGGTTCTACAGTATCATATGTTGCTCCATTGACCGCTACGAAACTGAAAGAACATCAGAAGTATTAGTTAGACCATCTGGAGTATTTACACCTGTTGATGAATCTACTATAGTTAAGAAAGTACGTCGTAACTGTATAGAACCTATTTGTGAGCATGCTACGGTGGATTGCCGAGCTAAGAAAGTCCATTTTCATTTCCTACAAACAAACGGTCCTTGAATGAAGATGCAATGTTAGAATACCGAAAGAGTAAATTTAGTTCCTATCTTAGGATAAGGCAAATGATATCTAAGGGGAATCATCATCAAACCTAGTATGTTCCCTTGGAATGCATCAGACTTACGTGTACGGAAGAAAGATGGCACGTTGAGAGTGCATGGATTATTGGCAACTAAATACGGTGACAATCAAGGATAAATATTCACTCCCCAAAACTGATGATTTATTTGACAAATTATAGGGTGTAAGATGTTTCTCACAGGTTAACTTGAGATTGGGATATCATCAGATAAGATTTGGAAAAAAAAAAATGATAAGACGTCAAGCCATTCTTGGGTATGTATTGATGCAGCATGGTAACGTAGTAGCTTATGCCTCAAGATAGTTGTGACCGCCGAGAGGAATTATCCAACACATGAGACCAAGGTACTCATATTTGTTTCAAATGGAAGAAAAAGTTCAAAGTGTGGAAGTAGACCTATAACAAGTAAATATTCATGAGCCTTAAGTGTTTATGTGTACATATGCTAATATAGAGATGCATTAGGTGGAATTGAAGCGACATCGTTGACATTCGAGGACGAATGTTTCTAAGTGGGGAAGAATGTAACACCCCGTACATGTTTACCTTAGTTTTGAGAGTAAAAAAAAAAAAAAAAAAAAAAAAAATTAAGTGTGGGGCGCGCTGGAGGGCGTGCCACGCCGCTCTGGGCTGAAATTTTTAGCCCAGAGGCAGCAAGGGGGCGCGCCAGGTAGCGTGCCACCTTGGTTTTGGCCACCTTTCAAATGTTGGAATTTTTTTAAGTCCCAAGGGTGCCCGGGGACGTACCGAGCCAATTTTTGCCACGTCTCTTCTACAACATATATGAAATGAGTAAAATATTATATTGGCATGATCAAATTACTCGAGAACGAATTTGGGGTCAAAATGACGATTTTACCCTTTTGGGCAAAATAGGTCATACGTGGCTAGAATCGCTTGTTCTTGGGATCGAGGCTACGGATATGAATAACATGAGTGGGAATATTGTTGTAACACATATGAGATGACTTGAACACGAGAAATTATTGATTTTACTGGGTTAAGTGAATTGGGCCCAAAAAGGACCCAAAAATGAAAAGAATGCATGGCCCAAAATGGGTCAAATGACCCATTCTTTCAAGACCTTCTAGAACAAGCATTGAATGCTTTATAAGTGGCTAAGGATGGACATAAATGCTTATAAAAGGGACCAAAAATCTGATTTTTTGGTCATTTGGAAGCTCATGCCTTTTGGTCTATTTTTCAATTTATTTTCTCTCAAACCCTAGAAGCTCAAAGACAACTCTTGAAGCAAGATCATCATATTCCAAGCTTTGGTAAGTAATTATCCTCATGGATTAACATATTATATGCATGATAGATTATGTATATCTTGATAGTTATGTTGGCAAGGGGTGAATGGTGTAGTTTTGCCTTTGGTGGAAGATGTGTCATCTTTGTGATTTGAAAGTGAAAAGAGACTTGATGTCTTAATGAAAGAGCATGGTATGGATAAAATATGAACATGTATGGTGTTATTTTTTTGTTAACCATGTTATTTTCATATAAGTGTAAATTATGGGATTTTGGCCGATTTGTTGTTGTGAGGTATATTGAAGGAAATTGAGGGCATAATTATGATGTTGTGATGATGGAGAGTGGGAAGTGTGAACTTGGCATGATATGCTATTGATTATCATGTGTTGGTCAATGTTGGAAATATTATGGGATTTTTGGAAGAATACTTTCATGAATGGTTGTGTCAAGCGGGACATGGCATGTTTAAAGGCAAACATGAGAATTATACTTATTATATGCATTATAAAGTAGTTGGTGGTTAATGTTGGCTCCCTTGTATATTTGTGTGTTGTAGAGTGAAACATAAGAAAGGAGCGGGGCGATTGTATTCACGTATAGAATTGCGTGTTCATATTGAGACGATAAGGTATGTAAGGTTATTCTGTCCGTATTTTCCTGCAGCACATATTATTCATGTTGTCATTGTCCTTGTTCCATTCCGAAATGTTAAAAGGTATATCAGTTCAAGTTGTCACATGTTACTATTCTCATGCTTCTTAATCATGGACCAATCATGACTCATACGTCTCTTAATCATTGAACAAAATTCCAAAGCTTCCATAATGTTATAATTATTATCAAGTATCAATCTCATGAAAGTAAAGAATGAAGTAATGCACACATGTGTTTCCAATAAAGTAATCCCCCAATGGATCAATCTCTCAAGAGTAAAGGAAAAGTTATTTTATGATTACTTTACCTTTCCCTTATGGATACTTTATATATATTCCCTCATGGTTAATTTATATATATTCCCTCATGATTACTTTATATATATTCCCTCATGGTTACTTTATATATATTCCCTCATGATTACTTTATATTTTCCCTCATGGTTACTTTATAATTTTCTTTATGGTTACTTTATAATTACTTGCTAATTACTTCAAAATTACTTTATCATTCATTTATGGTTACTTTATGGTTCTTTGAGTGCGGGTGATAGCTTTGGGGGAAAAGCCAAACTTGATGCCGAACCTGCTTCCTTGTTTTCCTGGTGGTAGCAGGGGGAAAGCTCAGTGAGGCAAAAGCCAAGCTTGACGCTGAACTTTATTATATTCACTGGATCAAGGGGGAAGCTCAGTGAGGTAAAAGCCAAACTTGACGCCGAACTTGCTTCCTTGTTTTCCGGGTGGTAGCAGGGGGAAAACTCAGTGGGGTAAAAGCCTAGCTTGATGCCGAACTTGAGACGGTTGCATATTGACGGTTGCATATTGACGGATGCATTGCATATTGACGGTTGCATATTGACGGACGCATTGCATATTAACGGTTGCATATTGACGGATGCATTGCATATTGACGGTTGCATATTAACGATTATACATTATTGACGGTTCTAACTGTTAACGGTAACGGGCATAAAGGCAAATGGAGTAATGAACATAAAGTACCTATTTCCACACATACTAAATGATGATTGATCCACATTGACTATTCTTTTGAAATCGAGTTCATTGAGGTTTTTAAGTTTCATGAAGTTTCTTGTAGCCTTGCATACTCAGTACATTCTTCGTACTGACCCCTTTGGGGGACTTACTTTATTTGCTGCAGGCACAGGTGTTATTAGACCTCCATAATTGGCTACGGGTTATCTGCGGATTATTGGTGAGCTCCCAGTTGGTTCGGGGCTTTCCGAGTCACATGTGTATATTGTTTTGGTTTTGTACTTATTGTATAAAGCGGGGACTTGTCCCGACTACAGGTTGTTGTGTTCATGTATCAGTTAGAGGCTTTGTAGACATATGTGGGAAGGTTAATGTAAGAGATGTGTATTCTGTTTGACTTGACGGCCCTAACGGCCAAGTTTCATATATTGTTAAGTTTTCCATGACTTCCGCCTAGTTGTACGAAGTATAATAAGATGCATTTTAAAATATGCTTGCGAGTGAATAGGAGCAAAGATTGGTTCTCTCGGGCCATATCGGCTTCGGGTGCCAGTCCGACCCGAATGGGATTTCGGGTCGTGACAAAAGTGGTATCAGAGCAGTTCGTGCTAAGGGTGTCTACAAAGCCGTGTCTGAGTAGAGTCTTACTTATCAATGTGTTGTGCACCACATTTATAAGTAGGAGGCTACGATACATTTAGGAGTTGTTTCTTTTCTTCACTTCTAGATCGTGCAATAGAGCCAGTTGTAAGTTGAATTGTATCTGACCATGGGAATTGTTTTTCTTTGGTATAGTAAGAAATGCCGAGTACAAGAAGAGGCAAGGGAAAAATGAAGAAGCTAGATAGTATTGGCGGAGAAGGACCTAGTAACTTACCACCCGAACGGGTTGAGCAAAATGAAGCTGAAAGTGAGTCTGCATCGCGGGCTTCTTCTACTTTTCCAACGCCAGAAGAGCCGAGAAGGAGAGAAGAACCTATTGAGCCACCTGTTAATGTCACTGACCAGTATTTGAGAAATGCAGTATACATGTTGATTCAGCTAATTGCAGCACAGAATCAAGGACAAGCTGGTCCAACGACAAGTAATGACAGTGAGGCTAGGGCAGCTAGTCGAAGGACGCAGGATTTTCTAAAATTAGACCCTCCTATATTCACTGGGTCTGACCTTAATGAGGACCCGCAAGATTTTATTGATCAAATCAGAAGGGCTTTGGACGTTATGCATATATTTGGTATAGGAACAGTTGAACTCGCGGCGTATAGATTGAAAGAGGAGGCGATATTATGGTATGAAGATTGGAAGCGAGCTAGGGGAGTTGGTGCACCCCCAGCTAGTTGGGAGGAATTTAAAATGGCATTCCTGGATCACTACCTTCCATATGAGATTCGGGAGGCACGCGCAGACCAGTTCCTAAATCTTCATCAAGGGAATATGAGCGTTCGGGAGTACAGTCTTCAGTTTAATTCCTTGGCCAGATATGCTACCCATATGGTAGACACTATGGCTGATAGAGTTCATCGGTACGTGGATCGATTGGATCCATCATTGGTTAGAGATTGTACCATTGCTGCTCTGAATAGAGACATGGATATAGCCAGAATACAGGCTTTTGCACAGAAGATGGAGGATCAGAGGGACAGAAGAAAGATGCACAAAACTGAAGAGGGGCCATCAAAGAAAGCTAGACCTATGGGACAGTACCTGGTGTCCCAAGGATAATTTGGGCCTCGGGATTTTAGTAGATCACCGAGACCATTACTTTCTCATCCTATAGGCAGTCACGTTGGACAAAGTAGTGAAATGCGAGGTGCACAACCAGTGGGATTAGAGCAAGGGAGTATGGACCAATCGGGGTTTCCTCGCCAACCGTGTCCACACTGTGGAAAGTTTCATTTAAAGGAATGTCGGCTTGGGACCAATATTTGCTTTTGGTGTGGTATGTCCGGGCATATGGTAAGAGATTGCACGAGAAGGGGCACGGGCGTTATTATGCGACCTACGGGGTCAACCGTTGCACCATCATCATCGGTTCCTTTCTTAGGTCAAGATGTGCAACCTGTTGGTCGTGGTAACGGTACTCGAGGAGCAGCCAGTTTTGGTGGAACACAGGACCATACTTATGCTCTAGCAGGTCAACAGAATGTGGAGGCCTATCCTGATGTAGCTACAGGTATATGATCTGTTATTTTCATTAATGTAACTATATATGCATTGATTGATCTAGGTTCTACAGTATCATATGTTGCTCCATTGACCGCTACGAAACTGAAAGAACATCAGAAGTATTAGTTAGACCATCTGGAGTATTTACACCTGTTGATGAATCTACTATAGTTAAGAAAGTACGTCGTAACTGTATAGAACCTATTTGTGAGCATGCTACGGTGGATTGCCGAGCTAAGAAAGTCCATTTTCATTTCCTACAAACAAACGGTCCTTGAATGAAGATGCAATGTTAGAATACCGAAAGAGTAAATTTAGTTCCTATCTTAGGATAAGGCAAATGATATCTAAGGGGAATCATCATCAAACCTAGTATGTTCCCTTGGAATGCATCAGACTTACGTGTACGGAAGAAAGATGGCACGTTGAGAGTGCATGGATTATTGGCAACTAAATACGGTGACAATCAAGGATAAATATTCACTCCCCAAAACTGATGATTTATTTGACAAATTATAGGGTGTAAGATGTTTCTCACAGGTTAACTTGAGATTGGGATATCATCAGATAAGATTTGGAAAAAAAAAAATGATAAGACGTCAAGCCATTCTTGGGTATGTATTGATGCAGCATGGTAACGTAGTAGCTTATGCCTCAAGATAGTTGTGACCGCCGAGAGGAATTATCCAACACATGAGACCAAGGTACTCATATTTGTTTCAAATGGAAGAAAAAGTTCAAAGTGTGGAAGTAGACCTATAACAAGTAAATATTCATGAGCCTTAAGTGTTTATGTGTACATATGCTAATATAGAGATGCATTAGGTGGAATTGAAGCGACATCGTTGACATTCGAGGACGAATGTTTCTAAGTGGGGAAGAATGTAACACCCCGTACATGTTTACCTTAGTTTTGAGAGTAAAAAAAAAAAAAAAAAAAAAAAAAATTAAGTGTGGGGCGCGCTGGAGGGCGTGCCACGCCGCTCTGGGCTGAAATTTTTAGCCCAGAGGCAGCAAGGGGGCGCGCCAGGTAGCGTGCCACCTTGGTTTTGGCCACCTTTCAAATGTTGGAATTTTTCTAAGTCCCAAGGGTGCCCGGGGACGTACCGAGCCAATTTTTGCCACGTCTCTTCTACAACATATATGAAATGAGTAAAATATTATATTGGCATGATCAAATTACTCGAGAACGAATTTGGGGTCAAAATGACGATTTTACCCTTTTGGGCAAAATAGGTCATACGTGGCTAGAATCGCTTGTTCTTGGGATCGAGGCTACGGATATGAATAACATGAGTGGGAATATTGTTGTAACACATATGAGATGACTTGAACACGAGAAATTATTGATTTTACTGGGTTAAGTGAATTGGGCCCAAAAAGGACCCAAAAATGAAAAGAATGCATGGCCCAAAATGGGTCAAATGACCCATTCTTTCAAGACCTTCTAGAACAAGCATTGAATGCTTTATAAGTGGCTAAGGATGGACATAAATGCTTATAAAAGGGACCAAAAATCTGATTTTTTGGTCATTTGGAAGCTCATGCCTTTTGGTCTATTTTTCAATTTATTTTCTCTCAAACCCTAGAAGCTCAAAGACAACTCTTGAAGCAAGATCATCATATTCCAAGCTTTGGTAAGTAATTATCCTCATGGATTAACATATTATATGCATGATAGATTATGTATATCTTGATAGTTATGTTGGCAAGGGGTGAATGGTGTAGTTTTGCCTTTGGTGGAAGATGTGTCATCTTTGTGATTTGAAAGTGAAAAGAGACTTGATGTCTTAATGAAAGAGCATGGTATGGATAAAATATGAACATGTATGGTGTTATTTTTTTGTTAACCATGTTATTTTCATATAAGTGTAAATTATGGGATTTTGGCCGATTTGTTGTTGTGAGGTATATTGAAGGAAATTGAGGGCATAATTATGATGTTGTGATGATGGAGAGTGGGAAGTGTGAACTTGGCATGATATGCTATTGATTATCATGTGTTGGTCAATGTTGGAAATATTATGGGATTTTTGGAAGAATACTTTCATGAATGGTTGTGTCAAGCGGGACATGGCATGTTTAAAGGCAAACATGAGAATTATACTTATTATATGCATTATAAAGTAGTTGGTGGTTAATGTTGGCTCCCTTGTATATTTGTGTGTTGTAGAGTGAAACATAAGAAAGGAGCGGGGCGATTGTATTCACGTATAGAATTGCGTGTTCATATTGAGACGATAAGGTATGTAAGGTTATTCTGTCCGTATTTTCCTGCAGCACATATTATTCATGTTGTCATTGTCCTTGTTCCATTCCGAAATGTTAAAAGGTATATCAGTTCAAGTTGTCACATGTTACTATTCTCATGCTTCTTAATCATGGACCAATCATGACTCATACGTCTCTTAATCATTGAACAAAATTCCAAAGCTTCCATAATGTTATAATTATTATCAAGTATCAATCTCATGAAAGTAAAGAATGAAGTAATGCACACATGTGTTTCCAATAAAGTAATCCCCCAATGGATCAATCTCTCAAGAGTAAAGGAAAAGTTATTTTATGATTACTTTACCTTTCCCTTATGGATACTTTATATATATTCCCTCATGGTTAATTTATATATATTCCCTCATGATTACTTTATATATATTCCCTCATGGTTACTTTATATATATTCCCTCATGATTACTTTATATTTTCCCTCATGGTTACTTTATAATTTTCTTTATGGTTACTTTATAATTACTTGCTAATTACTTCAAAATTACTTTATCATTCATTTATGGTTACTTTATGGTTCTTTGAGTGCGGGTGATAGCTTTGGGGGAAAAGCCAAACTTGATGCCGAACCTGCTTCCTTGTTTTCCTGGTGGTAGCAGGGGGAAAGCTCAGTGAGGCAAAAGCCAAGCTTGACGCTGAACTTTATTATATTCACTGGATCAAGGGGGAAGCTCAGTGAGGTAAAAGCCAAACTTGACGCCGAACTTGCTTCCTTGTTTTCCGGGTGGTAGCAGGGGGAAAACTCAGTGGGGTAAAAGCCTAGCTTGATGCCGAACTTGAGACGGTTGCATATTGACGGTTGCATATTGACGGATGCATTGCATATTGACGGTTGCATATTGACGGACGCATTGCATATTAACGGTTGCATATTGACGGATGCATTGCATATTGACGGTTGCATATTAACGATTATACATTATTGACGGTTCTAACTGTTAACGGTAACGGGCATAAAGGCAAATGGAGTAATGAACATAAAGTACCTATTTCCACACATACTAAATGATGATTGATCCACATTGACTATTCTTTTGAAATCGAGTTCATTGAGGTTTTTAAGTTTCATGAAGTTTCTTGTAGCCTTGCATACTCAGTACATTCTTCGTACTGACCCCTTTGGGGGACTTACTTTATTTGCTGCAGGCACAGGTGTTATTAGACCTCCATAATTGGCTACGGGTTATCTGCGGATTATTGGTGAGCTCCCAGTTGGTTCGGGGCTTTCCGAGTCACATGTGTATATTGTTTTGGTTTTGTACTTATTGTATAAAGCGGGGACTTGTCCCGACTACAGGTTGTTGTGTTCATGTATCAGTTAGAGGCTTTGTAGACATATGTGGGAAGGTTAATGTAAGAGATGTGTATTCTGTTTGACTTGACGGCCCTAACGGCCAAGTTTCATATATTGTTAAGTTTTCCATGACTTCCGCCTAGTTGTACGAAGTATAATAAGATGCATTTTAAAATATGCTTGCGAGTGAATAGGAGCAAAGATTGGTTCTCTCGGGCCATATCGGCTTCGGGTGCCAGTCCGACCCGAATGGGATTTCGGGTCGTGACAAAAGTGGTATCAGAGCAGTTCGTGCTAAGGGTGTCTACAAAGCCGTGTCTGAGTAGAGTCTTACTTATCAATGTGTTGTGCACCACATTTATAAGTAGGAGGCTACGATACATTTAGGAGTTGTTTCTTTTCTTCACTTCTAGATCGTGCAATAGAGCCAGTTGTAAGTTGAATTGTATCTGACCATGGGAATTGTTTTTCTTTGGTATAGTAAGAAATGCCGAGTACAAGAAGAGGCAAGGGAAAAATGAAGAAGCTAGATAGTATTGGCGGAGAAGGACCTAGTAACTTACCACCCGAACGGGTTGAGCAAAATGAAGCTGAAAGTGAGTCTGCATCGCGGGCTTCTTCTACTTTTCCAACGCCAGAAGAGCCGAGAAGGAGAGAAGAACCTATTGAGCCACCTGTTAATGTCACTGACCAGTATTTGAGAAATGCAGTATACATGTTGATTCAGCTAATTGCAGCACAGAATCAAGGACAAGCTGGTCCAACGACAAGTAATGACAGTGAGGCTAGGGCAGCTAGTCGAAGGACGCAGGATTTTCTAAAATTAGACCCTCCTATATTCACTGGGTCTGACCTTAATGAGGACCCGCAAGATTTTATTGATCAAATCAGAAGGGCTTTGGACGTTATGCATATATTTGGTATAGGAACAGTTGAACTCGCGGCGTATAGATTGAAAGAGGAGGCGATATTATGGTATGAAGATTGGAAGCGAGCTAGGGGAGTTGGTGCACCCCCAGCTAGTTGGGAGGAATTTAAAATGGCATTCCTGGATCACTACCTTCCATATGAGATTCGGGAGGCACGCGCAGACCAGTTCCTAAATCTTCATCAAGGGAATATGAGCGTTCGGGAGTACAGTCTTCAGTTTAATTCCTTGGCCAGATATGCTACCCATATGGTAGACACTATGGCTGATAGAGTTCATCGGTACGTGGATCGATTGGATCCATCATTGGTTAGAGATTGTACCATTGCTGCTCTGAATAGAGACATGGATATAGCCAGAATACAGGCTTTTGCACAGAAGATGGAGGATCAGAGGGACAGAAGAAAGATGCACAAAACTGAAGAGGGGCCATCAAAGAAAGCTAGACCTATGGGACAGTACCTGGTGTCCCAAGGATAATTTGGGCCTCGGGATTTTAGTAGATCACCGAGACCATTACTTTCTCATCCTATAGGCAGTCACGTTGGACAAAGTAGTGAAATGCGAGGTGCACAACCAGTGGGATTAGAGCAAGGGAGTATGGACCAATCGGGGTTTCCTCGCCAACCGTGTCCACACTGTGGAAAGTTTCATTTAAAGGAATGTCGGCTTGGGACCAATATTTGCTTTTGGTGTGGTATGTCCGGGCATATGGTAAGAGATTGCACGAGAAGGGGCACGGGCGTTATTATGCGACCTACGGGGTCAACCGTTGCACCATCATCATCGGTTCCTTTCTTAGGTCAAGATGTGCAACCTGTTGGTCGTGGTAACGGTACTCGAGGAGCAGCCAGTTTTGGTGGAACACAGGACCATACTTATGCTCTAGCAGGTCAACAGAATGTGGAGGCCTATCCTGATGTAGCTACAGGTATATGATCTGTTATTTTCATTAATGTAACTATATATGCATTGATTGATCTAGGTTCTACAGTATCATATGTTGCTCCATTGACCGCTACGAAACTGAAAGAACATCAGAAGTATTAGTTAGACCATCTGGAGTATTTACACCTGTTGATGAATCTACTATAGTTAAGAAAGTACGTCGTAACTGTATAGAACCTATTTGTGAGCATGCTACGGTGGATTGCCGAGCTAAGAAAGTCCATTTTCATTTCCTACAAACAAACGGTCCTTGAATGAAGATGCAATGTTAGAATACCGAAAGAGTAAATTTAGTTCCTATCTTAGGATAAGGCAAATGATATCTAAGGGGAATCATCATCAAACCTAGTATGTTCCCTTGGAATGCATCAGACTTACGTGTACGGAAGAAAGATGGCACGTTGAGAGTGCATGGATTATTGGCAACTAAATACGGTGACAATCAAGGATAAATATTCACTCCCCAAAACTGATGATTTATTTGACAAATTATAGGGTGTAAGATGTTTCTCACAGGTTAACTTGAGATTGGGATATCATCAGATAAGATTTGGAAAAAAAAAAATGATAAGACGTCAAGCCATTCTTGGGTATGTATTGATGCAGCATGGTAACGTAGTAGCTTATGCCTCAAGATAGTTGTGACCGCCGAGAGGAATTATCCAACACATGAGACCAAGGTACTCATATTTGTTTCAAATGGAAGAAAAAGTTCAAAGTGTGGAAGTAGACCTATAACAAGTAAATATTCATGAGCCTTAAGTGTTTATGTGTACATATGCTAATATAGAGATGCATTAGGTGGAATTGAAGCGACATCGTTGACATTCGAGGACGAATGTTTCTAAGTGGGGAAGAATGTAACACCCCGTACATGTTTACCTTAGTTTTGAGAGTAAAAAAAAAAAAAAAAAAAAAAAAAATTAAGTGTGGGGCGCGCTGGAGGGCGTGCCACGCCGCTCTGGGCTGAAATTTTTAGCCCAGAGGCAGCAAGGGGGCGCGCCAGGTAGCGTGCCACCTTGGTTTTGGCCACCTTTCAAATGTTGGAATTTTTTTAAGTCCCAAGGGTGCCCGGGGACGTACCGAGCCAATTTTTGCCACGTCTCTTCTACAACATATATGAAATGAGTAAAATATTATATTGGCATGATCAAATTACTCGAGAACGAATTTGGGGTCAAAATGACGATTTTACCCTTTTGGGCAAAATAGGTCATACGTGGCTAGAATCGCTTGTTCTTGGGATCGAGGCTACGGATATGAATAACATGAGTGGGAATATTGTTGTAACACATATGAGATGACTTGAACACGAGAAATTATTGATTTTACTGGGTTAAGTGAATTGGGCCCAAAAAGGACCCAAAAATGAAAAGAATGCATGGCCCAAAATGGGTCAAATGACCCATTCTTTCAAGACCTTCTAGAACAAGCATTGAATGCTTTATAAGTGGCTAAGGATGGACATAAATGCTTATAAAAGGGACCAAAAATCTGATTTTTTGGTCATTTGGAAGCTCATGCCTTTTGGTCTATTTTTCAATTTATTTTCTCTCAAACCCTAGAAGCTCAAAGACAACTCTTGAAGCAAGATCATCATATTCCAAGCTTTGGTAAGTAATTATCCTCATGGATTAACATATTATATGCATGATAGATTATGTATATCTTGATAGTTATGTTGGCAAGGGGTGAATGGTGTAGTTTTGCCTTTGGTGGAAGATGTGTCATCTTTGTGATTTGAAAGTGAAAAGAGACTTGATGTCTTAATGAAAGAGCATGGTATGGATAAAATATGAACATGTATGGTGTTATTTTTTTGTTAACCATGTTATTTTCATATAAGTGTAAATTATGGGATTTTGGCCGATTTGTTGTTGTGAGGTATATTGAAGGAAATTGAGGGCATAATTATGATGTTGTGATGATGGAGAGTGGGAAGTGTGAACTTGGCATGATATGCTATTGATTATCATGTGTTGGTCAATGTTGGAAATATTATGGGATTTTTGGAAGAATACTTTCATGAATGGTTGTGTCAAGCGGGACATGGCATGTTTAAAGGCAAACATGAGAATTATACTTATTATATGCATTATAAAGTAGTTGGTGGTTAATGTTGGCTCCCTTGTATATTTGTGTGTTGTAGAGTGAAACATAAGAAAGGAGCGGGGCGATTGTATTCACGTATAGAATTGCGTGTTCATATTGAGACGATAAGGTATGTAAGGTTATTCTGTCCGTATTTTCCTGCAGCACATATTATTCATGTTGTCATTGTCCTTGTTCCATTCCGAAATGTTAAAAGGTATATCAGTTCAAGTTGTCACATGTTACTATTCTCATGCTTCTTAATCATGGACCAATCATGACTCATACGTCTCTTAATCATTGAACAAAATTCCAAAGCTTCCATAATGTTATAATTATTATCAAGTATCAATCTCATGAAAGTAAAGAATGAAGTAATGCACACATGTGTTTCCAATAAAGTAATCCCCCAATGGATCAATCTCTCAAGAGTAAAGGAAAAGTTATTTTATGATTACTTTACCTTTCCCTTATGGATACTTTATATATATTCCCTCATGGTTAATTTATATATATTCCCTCATGATTACTTTATATATATTCCCTCATGGTTACTTTATATATATTCCCTCATGATTACTTTATATTTTCCCTCATGGTTACTTTATAATTTTCTTTATGGTTACTTTATAATTACTTGCTAATTACTTCAAAATTACTTTATCATTCATTTATGGTTACTTTATGGTTCTTTGAGTGCGGGTGATAGCTTTGGGGGAAAAGCCAAACTTGATGCCGAACCTGCTTCCTTGTTTTCCTGGTGGTAGCAGGGGGAAAGCTCAGTGAGGCAAAAGCCAAGCTTGACGCTGAACTTTATTATATTCACTGGATCAAGGGGGAAGCTCAGTGAGGTAAAAGCCAAACTTGACGCCGAACTTGCTTCCTTGTTTTCCGGGTGGTAGCAGGGGGAAAGCTCAGTGGGGTAAAAGCCTAGCTTGATGCCGAACTTGAGACGGTTGCATATTGACGGTTGCATATTGACGGATGCATTGCATATTGACGGTTGCATATTGACGGACGCATTGCATATTAACGGTTGCATATTGACGGATGCATTGCATATTGACGGTTGCATATTAACGATTATACATTATTGACGGTTCTAACTGTTAACGGTAACGGGCATAAAGGCAAATGGAGTAATGAACATAAAGTACCTATTTCCACACATACTAAATGATGATTGATCCACATTGACTATTCTTTTGAAATCGAGTTCATTGAGGTTTTTAAGTTTCATGAAGTTTCTTGTAGCCTTGCATACTCAGTACATTCTTCGTACTGACCCCTTTGGGGGACTTACTTTATTTGCTGCAGGCACAGGTGTTATTAGACCTCCATAATTGGCTACGGGTTATCTGCGGATTATTGGTGAGCTCCCAGTTGGTTCGGGGCTTTCCGAGTCACATGTGTATATTGTTTTGGTTTTGTACTTATTGTATAAAGCGGGGACTTGTCCCGACTACAGGTTGTTGTGTTCATGTATCAGTTAGAGGCTTTGTAGACATATGTGGGAAGGTTAATGTAAGAGATGTGTATTCTGTTTGACTTGACGGCCCTAACGGCCAAGTTTCATATATTGTTAAGTTTTCCATGACTTCCGCCTAGTTGTACGAAGTATAATAAGATGCATTTTAAAATATGCTTGCGAGTGAATAGGAGCAAAGATTGGTTCTCTCGGGCCATATCGGCTTCGGGTGCCAGTCCGACCCGAATGGGATTTCGGGTCGTGACAGGACCGACTTACCAAGTCAGCTCATTTTCTACCTGTCAAGTCGACTTATACAGCTGAGGATTATGCAAAGTTGTATGTGAAAGAGATAGTACGATTGCATGGTATTCCACTTTCTATCATATCAGACAGAGGAGCACAGTTCACAGCACACTTTTGGAAATCTTTTCAGCGGAGTTTAGGTACTCAGGTGAATTTGAGTACGACTTTCCATCCTCAGACCGATGGACAAGCGAAACGTACTATTCAGACACTTGAAGATATGCTACGAGCATGTACGTTGGATTTTCAAGGCAGTTGGGATGACCATTTGCCTCTTATTGAATTTGCATATAACAATAGCTATCATTCAAGTATTAAAATGGCACCCTATGAAGCTTTGTATGGGAGAAAATGTCGATCACCAATTGGATGGCTTGAAGCAGGTGAAACTGCTTTACTTGGGCCAGATATTGTTCACCAAGCCATGGAGAAAGTTAAAGTTATCCAACAACGGTTACAAACGGCTCAAAGTCGTCACAAGTCATATGCCGATGTTAGAAGAAGAGGGCTTGAATTCGCCATAGGTGATTGGGTGTTTTTAAAGGTGTCGCCGATGAAAGGGGTAATGCGGTTCGGAAAGAAAGGGAAATTGAGTCCACGTTACATAGGTCCCTATGAAGTTATTAGAAGATTTGGACAAGTCGCATATGAATTAGCCTTACCTCAAGAACTTTCGTCAGTCCATCCGGTATTTCATGTTTCGATGCTTCGAAAGTGCATAGGAGATCCTTCGCGTATTGTTCCCGTAGAGGATGTTCAAGTTACAGAGGATCTCACTTATGAAGAGGTGCCCATTGCTATCCTAGATCGACAAGTAAAGAGATTGAGGAATAAAGACATAGCATCCGTAAAAGTCTTTTGGAGAAACCAACACATAGAGGAGATCACATGGGAAGCGGAGGAAATGATGAAATCCAAGTATCCCCATCTATTTCAAATGGACCAAGAAGTTCACAGTGCGGAGGTGGCACAATAACAAGTAAGTAGTTAAAAGCATTATATGAATGTGTATAGGTATGTTAAAGTAAAGATGCATTTGTTGTATATAAGACAATGTTGCTAACATTCGAGGACGAATGTTCTTAAGGGGGGAAGAATGTAACACCCCGTACTTTTATAACCTCACTTGATACCTTGGGATCATATCTACATAGGTGTTGAGATGCCATGCATATGTGTTTTATAGTGTCCTTGGGTGAAACATTATATCGGATTTAACATGTGCGATTAGATCTTCGTAGGAGGTGTGTTGTGATTTCGTGGAGCAATTGGGTAAGAACTCGCACACATTTTAACCTCATTTGGTGACTTTAAGTCATGTATAATTGATGGTTAAGATCACTAAGTAAGTATTTTGTAGTGTTTTGATAAGGGATTGGACGATACGTAAACGTTGGATAAGTGGCCGGAAATTTCAGCAAAGGGCTGAAACTTGCGCCACTACCCTGTTTTAGGGGTGTAGCGCAAGCCACCTGCAGCCCAAAACTTCAGAGAAGTCTGCATTCTTGCGCCACTACCCTGTTTCAGGGGTGTGGCGCAAGGCACAAAAACTATGCCTTTTCGGAGTCGTTTCGTAACGCAATTCTACGACGATTTCTCAATGGTTTCTTTTGGATCTTTGGAGTTATTTGAGCATTGTCAAAGCTAAAAACACTTCAATATACTCCTACATACTCCTACATGATCAAATCATGAAATGTGAATAGGGATCCAAAATGCTTAATGAAGCCAAGGGCGACTAGAATTCCAATTTTTGCGATCGAAAGGACGAATGAGAAATGTTTAAAAGAATAGTGTCGTGACATTATGGAATTATATAAACATGAGAGATATGGTGAATAATGCATGAAACTTTTTGGGTTAAATGGATATGTTTTCTTGGGCCAAATTAAGGCCCAAAAGTGGAAGAAATCCATGGCCCAAATGGGTCAAAAGACCCATTCTTCCATTTGACCTTCTAGACACATTATTAAATGCCAAGAATTGGCTAAGGACAACATGAGAGGCCTATATAAAGGGGCAAATCAGATTTTTTATTGTCCAAAACCTCTCATGCCTTTAAAACATTTTTCTCAACATTTCTCATTTCCAAACCCTAAAGCAAAATAATTCCTTGGGACTCCTTGGACAAGATCAACATATTCCAAGCCTTGGTAAGTATTTATTTTCATGGATTAATATCTTATATGCATAAAAGAATATGTATATCATGTTGGTTGTGCTTGGAAAAGTTGGTCATGGTACTTGGTGATTTTGTATGAGATTTGTGGTATATGGAATTCAAGTGTGAATTAGGCCTTGTGCCTTTGATGAAAAGGCATGGTATGGACAAAAGATGAACATGTATGGTGTTAGTTTTGGCATTAAATTTGTTCTTGGCTAAAAGTGGAAATTATGGGATTTTGGCCGATATGTGTTATGAGTTGAATTAAGGTGCTTTGATGGATTATTTGTGATGTGTTATGGATAAGAAAGTGTAAAGGAGAAGTATTGTAGTGAAATGTATTGATTTTCATGTATTGGTCAATGTTGGGAATATTATGGAATTTTTGGAATAATAGTATGATCAATGGTTTTGTCAAGGGGAAATGACATGTTTAAAGCCAAACATGTAATTCATTGACATGGTATGCATTTGTAAAGTAATTGGTGGTTAATGTGAATTTCGTTATGTATTTGTAGAGTGACACATAAAGAAGGAGAGGGATTATTGTATACGCCTCTAAGGTTGAATAGTCGTATTGCGAATCCAAGGTATGTAAGGTTACTTGTCCGTATTTTTCTACACGGCAAATGGTATTCACATTGACATTTCACTAGTCTTATCCCGAAATGTGCTAAGGTATCCGATATCCGTTTATCACTAGTCATTGTCATATATTTTCTACTCATGGATCATTTGTGAATCTCATGTCTCATATTCATGGTTAATGTTCCGAAAGCTCAAATAAAGTTACGTACCAATATTCCAATAGTGCCTATACTTGTGTCTCTTGTTCATGGATTATTATCCAATGGTTCCAATGGTATCATGGTGCTAGTAATGTGATATTTCTCATTGATATTTATTCACATGTCCTTCACTGATTGGTCAATGATTCAAAGCTTCCAACAATGTTATGTTCCAAAGTTCCAAAGTGATGTTATGACTATCAAAGTATCACTCTCAAAGTAATGAACAAAGTAATGCAAATGTGGTCAATGATCAAGTACGGGTGGCAAGTCTAGGGGCGTAAGCCTAGCTCGACTCGATCCCGAGATTTGGATTTATGGGTGGCAAGTCTAGGGGCGTAAGCCTAGCTCGACTCGATCCCGATGCATTGATGTATGGGTGGCAAGTCTAGGGGCATAAGCCTAGCTCGACTCGATCCCTACACAATGATATGATATGAAAGACCCACTGATCAGTCGGGGCCCGGGCACATTGTGATATGTAATGACAAGTGAGTATTGAGATAAAGAAAGTAATGAAAGTAATGAAAGCAATCCACATGGTTTTCAAAACGTAACATGGTGACTTATTCACATTGATTATTCATATGTTTTGAGTTCATTGGCATGTTTATTGAAATATTCATGTTTTGTACAGTTTCATCTGAGCCTTGCATACTCAGTACTTATTTCGTACTGACCCCTCTCGGGGCATTTACCTTACTTGCTGCAGGCGCAGGTCCCAGTAGGCCTCCTCAGTAGACTGCCAGTGTTAGCGGTTCTTTGGTGAGCTCCAGCTCATTCGGGGCTTCTCCGAGTCAGAGTGTATATATGTTTTGGTATTGTACATGTTGTATAAAGCGGGGACTTGTCCCGACTTATGGTTCATTTTGGTCAATGCTCTTGTTAGAGGCTTTTGTAGACAGATGTGGGTGTATTAATGTAAAGGACATATGTTGTTTTGACTGGATGGCCACAACGGCCAAGTTTCTTATGTATGTATGAAAATGTCCCATGTTTTCCTTTATTCGTCTTTCATGTTCTTATGCACTGGTGGTTATGATTATGAGATGCATATGAGTGAACATAGGCAAAGGTTGGTTCTCTCGGGCCTTATCGGCTACGGGTGCCAATCACGTCTCGATGGAATTCGGGGTGCGACATTTCCATACCCAGGGCTCGAACCCAAGACCTCTGGCTAAGTGTTAAGGGTAGAGCAGTCCCATCACTGCACCACAACCCATGTTGGTATTTAAGCTTTGTTATTTCTGCTCCTATCTTATACTAGAAAGACTTATTGTATTTCGGGAGATACACTTTGACCGATGAAATATCCTTAAGAACAATGTTTTTAACACACCTTAAGCTATAAGAATTTTCATGATTTTCAATATCTTCCTATAGTTACAACTTACGAAGAGATAAAAAGGGCAGCCCGGTGCACTAAAGCTACCGCTATGTGCGGCGTCCGGAGAAGGGCCCCACCACAAGGATATATTGTACGCAGCCTTACCTTGCATTTCTGCCAGAGGCTGTTTCCATGGCTTGAACCCGTGACCTCCTGGTCACATGGCAACAACTTTACCAGTTACTCCAAGACTTCCCTTCACAACTTACGAAGAGATATCAATAAAAAATAGAGTTACACTACATATGTTGTTGTGGTAGTTCCAAATTAATACTTGGAAGAAAGAATGGAGAAGGCAACATTCCTAAAGTTTTTCTTGATGTCATTTTTGCCTTTTTTTTTTGTTAGGTACGTACTAATCCAATGTCACGACCCGAAATCTCATTCGGACCGGACTGGCACCCGAAGCTGATATGGCCCGAGAGAACCAATCTTTGCTCATGAATCTTTGTATGCATACCCTCGGGTGAATCTTCTTATACCTCATGCAATTACGCGGAAGACATGAATATGGAAACATATGCCATAAATAGAAATATCAAACTTGGCCGTTGGAGCCATTACGTCGAATTGAACATACATCTGCCATTCATATACCCACATATGTCTACAAAGCCTCTAACAGATATATCTATTTATACTACCTTTACAACATCAAAATGAATATACAACTATGACCCAGAAAGCTCCGAATCAAGTGGAGCTCACCAAAATTTCTGCAACTGATCCATAGTCTACTGGGGAGGTCTACTAATGCCTGCACCTGCAACATGTAAGGTAAGTCCCCCGAGGGGGTCAGTACGAAGAATGTACTGAGTATGTAAGGCTATAGAAATTACATCATACATGCGAATGTCAATGAAATAAATATGAGAGATTTTCAATATGGGTAAACCATCAGTCTAATTGGAAACTTATCTATTTCTTTTGTTATGAACATTTTAGGACATTCATTTTATATCCTTACTATTCATAGAATATCTTTCATATACATCTACACTCAAGCGACTCTTCTCCTCTATTCATGACCACTATTGTTCTACTACTTATTACGAAAGAATAACATTCATCCACCCACACCCACTCTCTTGGTGGATTAATAATATAACCTACATCCACTCTATGGGTGGGGTATCATACATCCACTCTACATGCTTCTCTACCTTACCTTACTTCACTTAATCACTTCTTAATCATACACTGCCCGGGCCCAACTGATCAGTGGGAAATTCATAGAACCATCATGCAGGTGTACATTGCACCCCATGGATAATGTAAGGAGAACCATCATGCAGGTGTTCATTTCACCCCATGGATAATGTAAAGAGAACCATCATGCAGGTGTCCATTGCACCCCATGGATAATGTAACGAGAACCATCATGCAGGTGTCCATTGTACCCCATGGATAATACTCATAATTATACCTCAACTTTTACCAGATTGGTACAAGCATAATCATAACATCACAGTTCCGGAACTTAGAGGTAAAATATACACATTTGTATGATCTATTGAGGATCACGATGCTATTGGAAACTTTTGCTACTTCTTATGAGATCTTATATAAGTAAGCGTATAGTACCGGCCCTCCACCTTTGGTGGTCTATAGTGACTAACATAGCATAGTATTGGAATTATTCCATCTAGAACTTATAACCTTTAGAATGTGATCCATACCTAATGAAACATCGAGTACCCAAGCGCCTTACTTCTTTACAATCTTATACCCCTTTTGTCTAGCTAGGAAAGTGACACCCTAGAGATAATGACAGTAAAGCACACACTTATATGCACATTTCACTTCACGCGTTTAACTCATGAGATTGACATCTTCACTTATGAGTAATAATCACACTACCTTGCACATCATCTCTCTTATTACTCTTATGAGAATGGTACTAAGATGATCCTCACAATATAGGTTTTGGAGCATGACATGATTGGAAAAAAAAATGCTTTTCAAGAATACATAGATTCATTTGGATTTTACCCTCTTGAGATCGTCATGACATCTTTGGAACTTCAATCAAGGAACAAGAGATAAGTGAATCATACACATATGGATAACAATATATGTCAACCTGAATTGATATGCTTCAAGGCTCTCGAAATTGAAACAAGTCCAATGTCGATAGGAACAATATGTTGTAGAAGAATATGGAAAGAGTAACCTTACATACCTTGTATTCGTACTTACGAATACACAATCTTAGACGTGCATACGATAGTCCCGCTCCGTCCTTATGCTTTGTTCTACAACATAAATACATGACAAAACCAACATTAACCACCAATAACCTTATAATGGCATACAACAACAATAAGTCACATGTTCAACTCGAACATGTCATGACAACACCATTTATAAAATCATCATACCAAGAATTCCACAATATTCTATACATTGACCAACACATGATAACCAATGGCATGTTACACCAAGCTCATCTTTTATCCTTTTCCATCACCACCACATCACAATTCTTCCATCAAATTACTTCAATACACCTCATAACAACAAATCGGCCAAAATCCTATAATTTATACTTATAGAAAAAGAACATGTTTAAGACCATAATAACACCATACATGTTGTTATTTCATCCGTATCATGCACTTTCATCAAAGTCATAAGTCATAATTCAAGTTACAATCCCATGGATTTCACATCTTTCACAAAAGCCAAAAGTGTCATGTCCAACATTTTCAACCATCACCAACATGATATACATATTTTATCATGCTTATAATATGTTAAAGTACAAGATTAATCACTTACCCAAGCTTGGAAGATGATGATCTTGCTTCAAGAAGTGTCTTAGGGTTTGAGAGCCAAAGAAGTGTTCTTGGGAATTTTCTAGAAAATGAGAGAAAAGCATGTGTGTGTACAATGAAATAAAAATCTGATTTTGGCCACCTTTTATAACCTTTTAAAGTTATCCTTAGCCATTAAGTCCATTATTGACAAGTCAACACAAGAATGGGGGCCCAATTCTCTTAACCCAATAAAATCAATAATTTCTCGTGTTTAAACCACCTCATACATGTTACAACAATATTCCCACTCATTCTATTCACACTCGTAGCCTCAATCCCAAAAGCAAGCGATTCTAGCCATGTATGGCCCATTTTGACCAAAAGGGCAAAATCGTCATTTTGACCCCAAATTCGTTCTCGAGTAATTTTATCATACCAATGTGATACTTTACTCATTTCATGTATATGATCATGATTGTAGAAGAAACGTGTCAAAAATCGGCTCAATACGTCCCCGGGCACCCTTGGGACTTAAACAAAATTTCCAACTTTTGAAAGGTGTGCAGGGGCGGCGTGGCACGCTGCCTGGCGCGCCCCTTTACTGCCTCTGGACTGAAAATTTCAGCCCAGAGCGGCGTGGCACACCCCTGGGCGCGCCCCTCCTTATTTTTTTCCAAAATTTTTGTTTTCGACTTTTCTTCGCAGGTTCGGTTAGATACTTCAAGTCCTATTCTTTAACTCACTTCTTAACCTTAATATACTTTGTTTAGAGGTACTCTTAGCCTCATTTTGAACCCCACGAATGCGCCACAAAAATCACAAAACACCTCTTATGAAATGCTAATCACATGTACGAAGCCAAATTTCAAATTGCTCATTGTTAACATTACCAAATACATACTTATGGCTTCTCGACACCGAAGTACCCATTGTTTATCGTCGTCACATTGGGTTGGGAGTATACGGGGTGTTACATCCAACTATTCCACTTATAAGCAATTTTAATCTGTTTTCATTCAATTAATTATGATAGCTCTAGTTATTATTTTCTCTCATTATAACTTTTTTTTTTTTTTTGAATCCACCTCTGTAGTGGGGGTTAGACAGACCCCTACCTGTTCATTCCATCAGTAAAAGAGAGTTACAAGAGGTGGATGACTGTCCTTCCTCTATGGGGGTTAATAAGGATGAGGCTAAGATTTCATCATTGTACAGAAAGTGCCCTATACATAGTCTATAAGTTTGAATTACTAAGGCTCACATTTATGATAGCATGTCCCTGAAGGGTATAAAAACAACTGAAAATAAGAGCGTATAAATCCATGTTTGAAATTGAAGTTTCTTTTTTTAATTTTGATCCTAAGATTAGGCCTGCCATCTTGATCATTCTTCAGTGCAGTTTTTACTTGTCTGTGCAACGAAAAATCTTCGCTGAAAAAGGTGTCATGCTTCACCATGACTCTAGTGTTGGCTAGTAAATCAGCGACTTCATTTACTTATATGAAACAGGGAATAATTGTAAAATTGCCACTCTCCATGAGTTGTCTTATCTTAACGGTGTCCAGGACTTGCCACATGACATTATCTTTCCCTTCTATCATATTAACCATAAGCATCGAGTCAAACTCAATGATGACATTATGAAGATGATTCGCAACACACCATTGTAAACCTTTCACTATAGCCCGGTCCTCAACGATGTTGTTACTGCAAGTACCAAAGTATGCGTGAAAATCCATTCTCATATTTCCATGAGAATCCCTTGGTGTCTGACTCTCTACCACCTGCTGCCTCCCCGGGGTTACCTTTTGAGCATCCATCGGTGTTGAGTTTGTAGCATTCTCAGGAGGCATCAATATTAATGGTGTAATTAGGACAAGAAAGCAATGGGGGCTTCTATGCAATATGGATGACGGTTGTGGTCACCAATTGATATGCACATTCGGGACTCCAGCATGTGACTTGAAGACGCATAGTTGCTATCGTCCACCAGCTTATCATGGACCAAAAGTCCTTAAGAGCAACAATAAAGACTGATTTATGTTTTTTGGTCATCATTTTTTTTATCTCTCCCTGAGATCTTCCACATTTTTTACTCTCTTGATAACTCGAATCCACAACCTTAGAATTGGTGGTGGAGAATATTTGTTGTCTAAGCAACTCTCTTTTGTCATCATTTATAATGATTAATAAAAGTATCCTATCTTTATTTTGAAATTGGAAAATGGTAACTCTTCCTGAAAATGTTATTGGCACAACATATTTTACCTTCAATTAACTTCGAATTCTTCTTGTTTGAATGATTTTTAAATTCCTCTATTTTGAGATACAAATTGATGTTTCGTTTAGTGATCATTGATACTCGTTCAGTCTGTCATGATTCAAATTCATGAGCCGCAACTTGAACCTAATTGTTGGGATATATACTATTAACCATGTGTTTGGATATAGTATTTATCATAGAAAAATTATTTATTTAATTTTAATAAAGAATTAAATAGATCATATATTTGGCTATGTGTCCATTTACTTATATAGTAGATGATTTTGTGTATAGAGTTTAGCTTATACACGGAAGATTACATCATCGGTTCTTATAAGTATGACTATTATGTTCACAATCAAAGATGAAGCTGGACAAATATCTTGATGATTGTAGCACAAGATTAAATATAATCTAATCTTGATTATGGGAATGGTCATATTCCAACTTCTTGTGCTAGTACACTTTGTGTGTATTGAACGGACCAACTAGAGACAAGTGTTTATGTTCTGAATATTTATAAACAACTTCTCTAAATCATTAGATGTACTTATACTCTTAATCTTGATATAATTATTATGATCAATGTCATTTGTTTGTCGTTTTGATCTATCAAAGGATGAAACTCTTTTATGGGTTAAAATATTCCCGATAGGTTGGATGATGACAAATGACATTTGTGAAATAATGATTAGTTGATAGAATTCATGTCTCGACCTCGAGATTGATGATACCCCTTTATGGTGGCTTATAAGTTTTCATGTGAAAAACCTACAGGTGGATTTTGTATCCGTCACATGAAATAAGTTAAGCATATGAAATAAAGGATTAAATTAAATAATGAATTAAATAGTCAGAAATTTAATTCGGTTGATTGGTGTCTGTAATCTTAACATGGGGAGTTAAATAAGATTTAGTGAGTGATTTTAAAATTATACCGAGGAGTGCAATTATGGATTTTTTGTGGAATAATCTATAATTTATTATGGTAGGTTAATTCATTCATTTTGCGAATTAATACGATAATTGGAAGTCTCACTAATTAAATTTGTGGTCCCTGTTGTGACCAAATAATTAGGAATTAGATGGAATTTATTTTTGGTGGAAAAGAAAGACCTAGCAGGTTTGGGAAAGGATTTGAAAATCTTGAAACTTGTGCCTATATAAGGAGGTCTTATTCCATCAAGGAGGCAAATGTTTTTTCCTATGTCTTCCATGAGAAATTCGCCCACACAAATTTCGCTTATTCCGATAATATTCGGGTCACACAGCAAAAGACCATGGATCCGAAAGATGATCGCGTGGATATTTTTTGCTCAAGTTTGAAGGTTCAATTCGCATTCGTGGTCACACTTTAAGAGATAAGTATCGATTTTATGCTTGATTAAAATCTACGATTATGTGTTGTCTATATTACATGCAAGTGATCCTGATTATTTGCTTCCGCTGTGTATGCCTGTTTTCCAACACTAATGAGCTACTATCCATTAGACAAACTGATGTCATTCATCATTATAAAAGGTTCTCGCATTAAAAATGAAATCACAGCTTAAATAAAAGTCAAATATCTTATAGTAGTAAAAACTATAAAATATGATACAAATTCTAAAACCCAACAATAACTCACGAAATATAGTCAAGGAGCATTTAAAATAAATCTAAAGTACAATAGTTTGTGGACATAGCCTGATAACAAAATATAAAGGAAGGAAACTAAAAGTTACTATGTATCATGTACATATGTAGTTAGCTTACCTCAGCAATAGTTCAAGAATGCCATGACCGAGTTCAAGTGTCGTGTGGTAGTGCTGCTAGTGGAAGGATCTTTGCAGTGCAGTAAATGATGAGCCACGAGGATCCTATAAGATCACCGATTCGCCCCTATCATACCTCTTGGTACAACTCTATAAAGTAACATGCATGGGAGAATAATATGTCACATATGCAAAGAGTAAACCTATCAGGCTCGTGTGGGAGTCAAGGGTCAAGAGGAAGGACTCCGGTATCAGGCTCGAGGCTGGGAGTCAGATATCGAATCTGGGTATAGATTTGGAGTCTGGTCCTGATTCAAGGTCGAGGTCGAGAGTTGGTCTCGCATAGGGGTTGGGAGTCGGATCTCGAATTAGGGTGCAAGTTTGGAGTTGGGTTTGGGTCAGATTCAAGTTCGAGATGGGGAATCATATCTTGGGTTGAGTCAGGATCGAAAGTTGGGTCCTACGTAAGGGTCTGGTCTTGGGAGGAGAGTTGATTTTAGGTTGTGGATCATGGTCAAAAGTGGGGTCATAGGTCCTAGATAAGGGTAAGGGTCAGGGTTAGGAGCCGAGTCTCAAGTGAGGATCAGTATCGAGGTTTTGAATCAGGTTTTGGAGCCAAGGTGGGGTTGATTCCTAGGTCAAATGTCGAGTTCAGGTTGGAGTCTGGGGTCGGGGTGTGGGTCAGGAGTTGGGTTGTGGGTCTCGGGTTAGTAGTCAAGTATGGGTCTCGAGTCAGGGTTAGGAGTCTGGTCCTGGGTAGGGGATAGGTTCGTGTTCCAGGTCGGTGTTGAGAGTTAGGTAGTGAGGTTGATGAAAGAGCTTTGGAAAATATTTTCTTTAATTTATGTAGGAAAATTATTTTCCTTAAATTGAAGGAAAATAAGGTCACTTGGAAAATATTTAAGTCAACCAAAAATGAGAAAATTGAAAAACGTTTTACTTCATACAAAACACACCTGGTATATAACTTTGTAATTAGCTATTGATTATCATGAGCATAGGAATGGTGATGGAAGATAGCCTGAAGTGCAAGCTGAAGATTAGGAGATAATCTTATTGGTAGTTAAGCTAATTAGTTAGGATAATTAGATAGTTAGTGAAGTTAGAATCTTTTCTTATAAATAGATATATAGTTGTACCTCATTGTGTAACTAACGTAGATATTTTAATTTTTCACTCAATGGAACAATGTTCCCAATTTCCTCTGTACGCTTCTGTTTCTCATTCCTTCTCTTAACTGCTTTTCTTCTTCTCTGCAACGTAGAAGCTTAGAGAGACTCCAGTAATGGAAGTTATCATGGTATCAGAGCTAGTTGTACCTAGCTGGTGAATCTATCTCCTTAAGTAATTATTCTGTTTCAATAATTCAATGTTGAATTTCTGCCGTACAACTAGAGTTGAAGCTAGGTCTAGGTCATTTTTTTTTTGGAGTAATTTTTTGTTCTTATCTCTCGAAATCTGAGTATGTTTGCACATACTGATTGGGTTAATGACATCTGGAAGTGAAACTAGTGGGCGATCTGCTGATGCTACTGGATCTGCCGCATCTACTGGTATGATTACCATTGATCATTATCATCCTCTCTACTTGCAACCTACAGATACACCAGGTAGCTCTCTTATATCTATTCATTTGATCGGATATGAGAATTATGCATTGTGGAGTCCTTCAATGCAAATAGGTCTCCTAGGGAAAATCAAGCTAGGATTTGTTGATGGTAGATATCCTAAGAGTAAATTTCCAGCTGAATTGCATGATTTGTGGGGAAAATGTAATGTTATAGTTCTATCGTGGATTATGAATGTTGTTAGGGCTGAACTGTTGAGTAACATAGTATATGCATGTGATGCTCTTAAGGTCTGGGATGATCTTCGCGAAAGGTTTGATAGGGTGAATGGATCTCGAATTTTTCATCTTCACAGAGAAATTCATACACTATCTCAAGGCACTATGATTGTTGTCAATTATTTCTCTATATTAAGAATTTTTTGGGATGAATATGATGCTATTATGACTTGTCCTAGTTTTTCCTGTCCAGAATCAGTGAAGTTTAGTGAACATTTTGGTTATCAAAGGCTGTTGTAGTTTCTTATGGGCCTAAATGAGTCTTATGCTCAATCCAGTGGTAAAATCCTCATTATGTATCCCATTCCATCTGTGAACAAGGCTTATTCATTGATCATAGATCAAGAGAGCCAGAGAAATCTTGTGGCCTTGCCTTCTATGTTAGTAAGTTAGTCCGGTGTTGCTAAGGCAGTTGCTTTCTATAACAACAAACCTAGGACTAAGTTCAAGCCTAGAAAAAAGGAGTCTGTGCAATGTGAGTATTGCCACTATAAAGGTCATACTAGAGAGAACTGCTACAAATTAATTGGCTATTCAGGTGACAAAGGGAAGAAGAAAATGTCTGGTTCTCATACTTATGCTAATCATGTTGGTCACTTCTATGGTAGTCCAGGAGAAGAGTCTGCTAAAGCCGATCACACTATCAAATATTCTAATCATGAAGTGAGAGGGGGTCATGGACAAATGACACAAGTAGTGGCAC
Source organism: Capsicum rhomboideum (assembly GCA_031232105.1). NCBI lineage: Eukaryota > Viridiplantae > Streptophyta > Magnoliopsida > Solanales > Solanaceae > Capsicum > Capsicum rhomboideum. Next base: position 9,433,064 of record CP124711.1, read on the forward strand.
CTTTCTATAGTGTTGACCAAACTCAAACTACATAGAATAACAGTGCACTTGCTCCACACTTCACTCAGGATCAGGATCAGCATATAATGAAGATGCTCAACAAGGACACTGAAGAGATTCATTCTACTTGTAGAGCAGCTGCTGCTGCAGGTATATTTACTGCATTATTATCAAAGTGTGTTGATAATAAATGGATAGTTGACACAGGAGCAACTAATCACATGACCTATTGCCTAAAGTTACTGAGTAATTGAAAAGTTGTGCCTTAAACTGAAAATAGTAAATACTAACTGGAGATGTGGTTTCAGTTTCACATACAGGCACATATAGTATTCTTAAGAATCAAAGCATCTCTAATGTTCTGTATATCCTTGATTTCAAGTATAATCTGCTATCAGTCTCATAACTCACTAAAGAACTGTAGTGTTCAGTCTTATTTCTCCCTGATTTTTGCCTCTTCCAGGATCTCTACACTGATCAGGTGAATGGGATTGGTAAAGAGGATCAAGGACTCTACATACTGAAGGCAAAGGCAGTTCATCATTCTGAAGGAGTTGCATCTAGTTCTAATAATGTAGCTTATTTTGTGTCTTCTGTGACAGGTTCTTATTCACTTTGGCATAATAGATTAGGTCATGCTCCTATAGATGCTATAAAGAGGCATGAGGTTCTTGGTAGACTTGCTCAAGATGGTTATCATTGTACAGTCTGTCCCTTAGCTAAGCAGACTAAACTACCATTTAGTTTAAGTACTGCTTCTTCTACATCTTCATTTGAACTAGTTCATTTTGATATATGGGGTCCTTTCAGAATACCTACATATGATGGTAAGAAATATTTTGTGACTGTAGTGGATGATTTTATAATGTATACTTGGATATTTCTTATGAATTTCAAGGCTGAAACTGTTTTTGTGTTAAATAATTTCTTTGCTAAAGTGAAGAATCAGTTTTCAACTTCTATTAAGACATTGAGAACTAATAATGGTAGTGAATTCTTTAGTACTTCTTCTAAGAAATTTCTATATGAATTAGGTGTAATACAACAAAGTACATGTGTCTATACTCCTCAGCAAAATGGCATTACTAAGAGAAGACGTAGAACTATTCTACAAGTTGCTAGATCTCTGAGGTTTCAAGCCTCTATTCTACTGAAGTACTGGGGATATTGTGAATCTACTGCAGTATACATTCTCAATAGATTATCTTTTAGAGTTCTTGGCTACAAAACTCCATTTGAGAAGCTGCTTCTGCATTCTCCTTCTTTAGCACATCTCAGGGTGTTTGGGTGTTTGTGTTATGCAGTATGTCCTCAAATTTTAGACAAGTTTGCACCTAGAGCCCCACCAGGTGTTTTTATGGGGTACTCTTCCACTCAAAAAGTCTATAGAGTATATGATCTTCATTCTCATTCCTTCAGTATAACTAGAAATGTTGTTTTTTCATGAAGATATTTTTCCTTTCAAGACTGCTCAGCCTTTCACTAATCCTATATTTCTAGTACTTGATCTCTCTTAAGTCTGTGTTGAGCCATGTGTGGAGAGTTCTTCCTTAAGTCCTGTTACACAACCTTCATCTGCAGATCATCCAGTTATAGGACCTATAGCTCCTGTAACTCCTATAGTTGTTCCTCTTGAGATTTCAGCTATTGAAGCTAGAAGATCTGTTAGAACTTCTAAGCCACCTATTTTGATGCTGGATTATGTTGTTCCATCCAAGTCTTCTTATCTCATTTCTTCTTCAGTGAACTACAATAAGCTTAAACCCCCTTATAGTAGACTTTTAGCCTCTTACCCAGCCATTACAGAACTTGCTTCTTTCAAAGAAGCTTCTCTTGATGCAAAGTAGATAGAAGTTATGTAGTAGGAGATAGATGCCCTGGAAGTCAACAACAGTTGGAGCATTATTGATCTTCCTCCTGGTGTGGTTCCTATAGGCTATAAGTATGTATCTAAGGTAAAACTTAACTCTTCAGGTGAGGTGGAGAGGTTCAAGGCCAGATTAGTGGCTAAGGGGTTCAGTCAAAGAGAAGGGTTGGATTTCAAAGAAACCTTTTCTCCTGTGGTTAAAATGGTCGTTGTGACTTGTGAGGTCTATAGTTGCTTTGACTACTTCTAGGAAGGGGTACATTTATCAAATGGATGTTCACAATGCTTTTTTGAATGGTGAGCTGGTGAAAGATGTCTATATGCAGATTCCTAAAGGGTTTGCTAGGCAAGGGGGAATCAGAAGGTCTGTAAACTGCATAAGTCATTGTATGTACTTAAGCAAGCACCTAGGCAGTACAATCTAAAGCTGACTTAAACATTGGTAGATATGGAATTTGTGCAAAGTCATCATAATTATTCATTATTCACAAGAAGGGTAGAAAAAAACGTTGTTATTATATTAGTGTATGTTTATGATCTTCTCATTACATGAGATAATTTGAAGTTGATAAGTGACACTAGAAAGACACTTAAGGCCATGTTCAAAATGAAAGATCTAGGTGAACTTAGGTTCTTTGTAGGCATTGAATTTTCAAGACCAAAGAAAGGCATCATGATGTGTCAAAGGAAATATGCTTTGGAACTTATATCTGAATCAGGTTTAGAAGGAGCAAAACCAGCATATACACCTCTTGAGGTAAATCAGAAGCTAACATCTGTAGAGTTTGATATCTGTATTAAAGGAAAAGATGTGGATACAGAAAGATTGCTTGAAGATCCAGGAGTTTATCAAAGACTGGTAGGAAGATTATTGTACTTGCTATGACAAGACCTGACATTTCATTTATTGTTCAACTCTTGAGTCAGTTTATGCATTCACCTAAGGTATCACACCTAAAATCGACACTCAGAGTAGTAAGGTATATCAAACAAGCTCCTGGTTTAGGACTTCTAATGCCTGTTGAAGAAACAAATCATTTGCTTGCATACTGTGATTCATACTGGGGCTCATGTCTTCAAACTAGAAGATCTGTTACAAGATATCTAGTGAAGTTTGGAGGAGCTCCTATTTCTTGGAAATAAAAAAAATAGGAAACATTGTCTAGAAGCTCAGCTGAGGCTAAGTTCAGAAGTATGGCAGCATGCTCAGCAGAGATCACATGGTTAATTGGTTTGTTCAAAGAGCTGGGAGTTACAATAGAAACACTAGTACAGCTGAAGTGTAATAGCAAGGATGCAATTCAAATTGCAGTTAATCCTATATTTCATGAGAGAACTAAACATATAGATATAGACTATCATTTTGTGAGAGAAAGAACTGGACAAGGAATGCTGGAGACTCATCATGTGTCTACAACTGAGCAACTGGTTGATCTACTCACTAAAGGACTAGGAAGAACACAACATGAATACCTACTCAAGAACTTGGCGTACATGATATATATGCATCAAAATATCAGCTTGAGGAGGAGTGATGAAAGATAGCCTGAAGTGCAAACTGATAGCTGAAGATTAGGAGATAAGCTTATTGGTAGTTAAGCTAATTAGTTAGGATAAATAGAGAGTTAGTTAGTGAAGTTAGAATCTTTTCTTATAAATAGACAGTTGTACCTCATTATGTAACTAACTCAGACATTTTCATTTTTCACTCAATGGAACAGTGTTCCCAATTTCCTCTGTACGCTTCTGTTTCTCCTTCCTTCTCTTAACTGCTTTCCTTCTTCTCTGCAACCTAGAAGCTTAGAGAGACTCCATTAATGGAAGTTATCAATGGGCAACAAGTTGTTTGACCCTTTTGATGAGTTTATTTGGAAAGAATTTGATTTTAGATTACTAAATTTGTTACCTCATAAATTGGTAACTGACATGCTATAACAAGTAAGAATTTGATGATCGTGTAAAGAAAGTTAAGGTATTAGTGTATATACCTAAAAGAAATTCTATAATTAGCTATTGATTATCCTACAAAAAAAGATTGTGTTACCTTAATCTTAGATTAATTTAATTTCTTTATTTAGCTACACTATTCATGGGAAGCACATAAAATTGTTTGATCCCATCAGATTAGAATTTATCATTTTTGCCATTTGAGTATCAAATGAAAGTTTGGTGCAGGTGTTGCTTCCCTATATATATTGCTAAAATCAACAGTTAAGTTGTAAAGTGATCATATATATTAAATCATATAATTATTCTTGTGCCACCACTACACTTGGAAGAGAATGGAGAAGGCAACATTCCTTAAGATTTTCTTTGGTCGATCCCTTTTTTGCTTATTTTGTTAGGTAAGTATTTTTTTAATCTATTTACCTATATTACTTAGTAGTTCATGTTCAATCAGGTTAGAGTCACAGACCTTATTGAGAAATTTTGATGTAGTACCATTTTTTTTGTTTTTTTTACTTAATATGTATGTAAGATAATAAAATACAGAAAACGAAAATATTGCGTATAATATAAAAACAACAGTAGCTACTTGCTTAGTACTTTGTTTATTTGTTTACTTTTTCAAATATTGATATCGCTTATGAAAAATCGTGTGTACGACTGTACGCCACTGACCTATTCAACAATGTAAATGTTGGTAGGACAAGGAAGCAATGCGGCCTGCAACAGTGATCAGACGTACATCCCATATGTGACGCAACACATACATGCCGGTGTCCAGGCAAACCACCAGCAACTAATTATAATGGACCTAAAAGAGTTCACAAGACAAATCAAAACTAATTTATGTTTGTTATTTTGTAAAATTGAACCATGATTTATGTTGTTTTTTATCTTTTAATAAGGTTCAATTCGATAAAGGTCCCTTGTTGATGTTGGAAAAAGGATTTTCTCCCTTTGAATCTTTTATTTGCATGATGTGTTTTGTCTTCATTGTACTAGATAAACATCAATTTATATCGTTGAAGCATACAATAATTTACTGGTAAAATAACTTGTGTACATAGCCTGTAACAGAATATAAAGGAAGGAAACTAAAAGTTACTATGTATCATGAACATATGTAGTTAGCTTACCTCAGCAATAGTTCATAAGAATGCCATGAACGAGTTCAAATGTCGTGTGATAGTGCTAGTAGAAGGATCTTTACAGTGCAGTAAATGATGAACCACGAGGATCAGCCCCCTATCATACCTCTTGGTGCAACTCTATAAAGTATCATGCATGGGAAAATAATATGTCACATATGCAAAAAAGTAAACCATATCAGACTCAGGTCAGGGTTAAGGGTCAAAAGGAGGGAGTCCGATATCAGGCTCGATGTTGGGAGTCAGATCTCCAGTCTGGGTCTTGATTTGGAGTCGGGTCCTGAGTCAAGGTTGAGGTTGAGAGTTGGTCTCTCATAGTGGTTGGGAGACAGATCTTGGGTTAGGTTCAGGTTTGGAGTTGGGTCTCGCGTCAAATTCAAGGTCGAGATGGGGAGTCGTATCTTGGGTTGGGGTTTGAGATCGGGACTGGAATCTAGGGTCAGGGTTAAGAATTGGGTCCTGGGTAGGGGTCTCGTTTTGGGCGGGGAGTTGGTTTTGGGTTGCGGATCGGGGTCGAAAGTCGGGTCCTAGGTCCTAGATTAGGGTCACGATCGAGTTTAGGGTCAAGGTCAGGAGTTAGGTCTTCAGTCAGGGTTAGGAGCAGAGTCCCAAGTCAGCATCAGTATCGAGGTTTCGAATCAGGTTTGAGAGTTAAGTCTCGAGTCGAGGTTAGGAGTTGGGTCTCAAATCGAGGTCGAGGTTGGGTCCAAGGTCGGGGTCGAATCTTAGCTTGGATGTCGGGTGTAGGTCGCAGGTCTCTAGTTAGGAGTCAACTATGGGTCAAGAGTTGGATCGCGGTCGGCACTATGGTCTCAGTCAGGTCCCGGATCAGGGTCGAGAGTCGGGTGGTGAGGCTGAAATATAGTTTTGAAAAGTATTTTTCTTACTTTATGTAGGAAAGTCATTTTTTTAAAATTGGAGGAAAATAAGTCATTTAGAAAAATATTTAAGTAAATCAAAAATGAGAAAATTGAAAAACGTATTTTGGAAAATGTTTTTCTCTGTACCAAACACACCGTGTATATAACTTAAGTTTTTTCTATATTAGCTTTTGATTATCATGAGAATGGGAATGGCAACAAGTTGTTGACCCTTTTAATGAGTTTATTTGGAAAGAATTTGATTTTAGATTACTTGCGTCACTCATCAAAGGGAAATTACGTGATTCACTTTCCTAAGTTTCTGCAAGAAAAGATTGTGTTACCTTAGTCTTAAATTAATTTAATTTCCTTAATTAGCTACACTATATATGGGAAGGACATAAATTGTTTGATTCTGTCAGATTAGAATTAACCTTGTTGCCATTTGAGCATCAAATGAAAGTTTGGTGCAGGTGTATTGCTTCCCTATATATATATTGCTAAACTCAACAGTTAAGTTGCAAAGAGATATTCAATCCTATCACTCCACTAGGAAGAGAATGGAGAAGGCAACATTCTTTAAGATTTTCTTGGTCTCTTTTTTGCTTATTTTGTTTGGTAAGCATTTTTTAAATATATGTATATTTACCTATATTACTTAGTAGTTCATATTCTCCACTAAATCGTTTATTTGTTCACTTTTTTAAATATTAATATCGCTTATGTAAAATTTTGCGTATGTCCCTGACCTATTCAACAATGTGAATGATGATAGGACAAGGAAGCCATGCGGCAGGATGCACTAACGATGCCGATTGTGCTAAGGTTGTGAGATGCATAGACGCACACCCCATATGTGACTTGACAAAACATCAATGCATCTGTCCACAACGTCCACCAGCTAATTCTGGAGCTAAAAGGGTTCACAAGAATGACCAAAACTAATTTATGCTTGTTATTCATGTGCAAAGTTGAACCATTAATTATGTTTTGTCCTTTTCATAAGTCAATAAAGCCTAAAGGTCCCTTATTGATGTTGGAATTTTTTTTTGCTCCTTTTGATCTTTTATTTGTATGATGTGTTTTGGCCTCAATGTACTTGATATACATCAATTCATATCGTTGAAGCATATATTAATTTACAAGAAGTCAAGAACCTAGCTAGCTTAGCTAGTAGCTCTTGTTACTGCTACAAGGTGATTGAGGATTTGGAAGTGAACAAAAGTTGCATTGCTTAATTGGGAAAAAATCATCAAATTCAAATAATGAGGTGGATTTATGAGTGAGTAGGTTAAAAAAAATTATAATCTAGTGAATATTCTCGCACTTCGCGCGGTTATTAAGAAAGAAATATATGGTTTAATAATTATTTTTATTACTTTTAAATTAAAATATTTATCTTTACTATTGACTACACCAATTGTAATAATATTATTAATTGTTTCTTAATATAATAGGTTGGTTGCTCTTTTTTTTTCATATCCTCCAATTTGCCAAAATTGGATGATATTCGACATCGACAACAAATGATCTTATCCTGTTCAACAAAAAATTTATATTTATATTTTTAGTTTATTTTCAAGAATACTAAATAGAACCAATTCAAAACAATAAGGAAAAGATTATGAGAGGATAAACTATTCGTTCAACGACTTGATACACTATTCCAAAGTAAATTGCATAATACCATCATTTTTCCAAGTGATGGAGAAAGAAGTAAAAGTTATTAATTTGTTCGTTTTGTTTAGGCTATTTATTTTTAAAAGAATCCTTAATTAAGTCCCTTTTTTAATATATTCTATTAGGGAATTCTACAAGCACAAATAATACACTTATGTGATAAAACATTTTCATCTTTAGTAAAAAAGTGTCTAGTTCATCAATTCCACATAAATTGAAACGGAGAGAATAATAACTTTGCATATAAAAAAGTTTAAAAAAATAGATTTCAAATGATATACATATGATTCTTTTCTTCTTCTTTTTTTTCACAAAATAGCTTAATGCCTCTTTGTGAAATTTTGCTTTGGACTATCAAGTTGATTGAGCCGCCCCTATGAAGAGTCGGTGCATATTAGGAGCGAAGCTACAGTATACCAAAGTTGGTCAAGTGAAGGTACCGTGCCTATAAATAAAATGCTACTCCATATGATTAAATCTCAAGTTTCGAAAATCCTTGAAATAAAATATTACGTAGTTTGATTTTAAAACTTTTTGTGCACCCATTCGTCAAAAAAAAATTTCTCATACAATGTTTTTACACCCTTCGTGAAATTTTTGGCTCCGTCAATGATGAATATTCCAAGCTATCATTAAGCGATTATGTTACATTAGCCTTTGACATAATTTCTTTAATTAGCTACAATATTTATGGGAAGAACATAAAATTATTTAATTTGATCCTGCTTGATTCGAGTTTATATGTTTTACTATTTTTGCATCAATGGGAAGTTTGGTGAAGGTGTATTGTAAAATAATATATGCTTGATTGATAAATATGATAATATGCCTATATATTTGGTAATATTATGTCTTATATAGTTATGTGGTCTGAAAATCTTCATTTTCTTAATAAGTTTATTTGCAAAAGGAAATTAAGTGACTTACTTTTCTAAGTACTTCCTGCTAGAAAAGATTGTGTTACAGTCTTTTATACTATTTCTTTAATTAGCTACACTATTTATGGGAAGGACATAAAATTATTTGATCCTATCACTTTCAAATTTTATGATTTTTACTATTTCTGCATCAATTAAATTTGGGAATACATAAAGTTGTTTAGCTCATGTTACTATTTGTTCATCAACCGAATGTCTTTGTTTCCCTATAAATACATGGCTAAGAGTAACAACTAAAATCAGTAATAACAATCACATACATAGTTACTCTTGTGCTACCACAAAACTTTGAAGAGAATGGAGAAGGCAACATTCCTTAAGATTTTCTTGGTCTCCCTTTTGCTTATTTTGTCTGGTAAGGAATTTTCTTATCTATAGCAATTAGCAACTTTTAGTTTACTCTACACAAGCTTAGCAATTTGTGTGTCCTTTTTATACTACGAAGAGGATTTAAGTTATATACGTTAAGAATGCAATGATTCTTTTATATCATCTGAGTAATTTGACATATCATAGCACGTCCCTTATCATTTATTTTCTGTTATATATCACTGAAACTTATTCCAGGGCAGAATATATATCTTGCCTCAACCAGTGTCACGGGACACTGCTTTGTCATATATTTTTACTGGATATGTATATATAAAGATGAAACTGCTTATCATTACATTAATTTGTTCATATTTGTTCACTTTTTCAAATATAAATATCGCGTAAAAAAATCCTGTGTATGTCATTGACTATTCAACGATGTCAATTTTTCTAGGACAAGGAAGCCATGCGGCAGGATGCACTAAGGATGCCGAGTGTGCTAAGGTTGTGAGATGCATAGACGCACATCCCATATGTAACTTGGCTACACATCAATGTGTCTGTCCACAAGCTCCACCAGCTAAACATGGAAAGACTGACCAAAACTGATCTATGTTTGTTTTATTGTACAAATTGGAGCCATGATTTATGTTTTTCCTAAGGTTCAATAAAGGTCTCTTGTTTTCATATTGTTGGAAAAGGATTTAATTTGCATCTTTTGACTTGATGTTAATTGTGCGATGTATTTTATCTTCAATTTACTCCTTCGAGCCAATTATGTTTAAGGGTTTTAAAGAATCTCGAATTCTGAAGAACCCTAAATGATCTCAAGAGACAGATTATTTAGTGTTGATTAAAATCAAACGAGAGTGAATAAATCAGAAGATTGATGCATATATATATATATATGCATGCATGACATTTTATCTCTGGGGTGGGTGAACAGTAGAAGCACCTGTTTATATATATATATATATATATATATGTATATATATATATATATGTATGTATGACTTAGTATTTCTGGGGTGGGTGAACACTATACAGAAAAAAAGTGTGCATAGGTAGCAAGGCTCAAGCTTGAATATACTGTTGGCCGTGATTCTGATTTGTATTGTTCCATTGTCTGTTAAATTTCAAATGTGTAGTAGACCATAGCTCGTAGCACAGCTCATACCACCTCTTTACAAAACTGCTTTCACTTTCTTGATCTATTGATCCACTGAAATGCATCTAACATTTCTTTAATAGCAGTAGTCACCTGCTGCACATCTACAAATTAAACAGGTGCTTCTACTGTATTTCCAGCGTATTTGTATCACACATTATTAGTTGATATGTGCATATATATATATAGATATAGATAGATAGATAGATAGATAGATAGATAGATAGATAGATAGATAGATAGATAGATAGATAGATAGATGTTCTGGTTTTAGTAAGTATATTTATATGTGACGTCTCGCAAGCGTTTATCAATTATTTTCTACTGACATTGTATAGGTGATGATGATCACATTAAAGATGGGAATGAAAGTGATGATGATGAACTTGACTTGACCTAGGAGATTGATCAGGTTGGGTTCTATTGTTGAAAAAATTGTACATCTTCTATTTTGAAACATTGACAAATAGTACATGTAGTACTTTTTTGAATGGTCAAGAAATTTGTTCTTGGATTTTAATTTTGGTAATGATCATCAACTCGTGATGGATTTATATATATATATATTTGCACTTTTTAGGTTGTAAATTTTGGTAATGATGAAGTGATGGCTACGCGTGATTATTTATGTTACATGTTTAGTACTCATGTTTAATAAACTGTTGCAGTAGCTTCAAAAAACTGTTGCAGTAGCTTCAAAAAACTGTTGCATTAGCTTCTATAAATCGTTGCTACAGACTGGGGTGTAACGGACACAACCATTGCATTAAAAAATAAAAATATTTCATTAGCTTCATAAAATCGTTGCTATAGACTGGGTAGTAACAGTCACAATCGTTGCATTAGAAAAATAAAATGTTTCATTAGCTTCATAAAATCGTTGTAATAGACTGGGTAGTAACGGTCAAAATCGTTGCATTAGGAAAACATAATTGTTACAAACAAACGTCGCAATAGAACTCTACAAATACGGTTAAATATTTTTACATTAAACTCTACAGAGACGGTTTTTAACTGTCTCACTAGGTTTCTGTCACGCCTCAAATCCCATTGGGGCAGACAGTCACTCGTAGCCGTGAAGGCCCGAGAGAACCAATCTATGATCGAGTACATTCATATGCATTCCATTAAGTTAACAAAAATTCTGTTACATGCAGATATAATATATCGACGACGGAAGTCATGTAAAGACGTACAAAATAGATACGAGACTTGGCCGTTGGGTCCATAACGTCAAAAAGGGTAAGACACTTCTATGTTTGACTTTACAATTTCCACAAAGCCTCTAACAGACATATAACCATGACTAAGGTCGGGATAAGTCCCCGCCTTATTCAACTACTACACAATACCAAAAATATATACAAATGACTCGGAAAGTCCCAAATCAACCTGGAGCTCACCAAAAGCCTACAGATGACTCGTACCCTCCTATGAAGGTCTACTAGCTCCTGTGCCTGCAGCAAGTAAGGTTGGTCCCCCAAGGGACATCAGTACGAAAGAATGTACTGAGTATATAAGGCTAAAAGTAACTGTAAGAAATATAGGAACTCAAATAGAATCAAATACAAGTGAATAGACAACACTGATATACCACTGTACTGTATATGTGGAACCATGTACATTACATTCATTTTTTTTCCTTTTACCTTCATATCAATATACATCATACAATGCCCGGGACCAACTGATCAGTGGTAATAACATTGGGATCGGCTCGAGCTAGGCTTTTGCCCCCAGAACTGCCACCCATAAATCAATAAATCAGGTTCGGCTCGAGCTAGGTTTTCACCCCCAGAGCTGCCCCCTGTATCCAATAAATCAGGTTCGGCTCAAGCTAGGCTTTTGCCCCCAGAGCTGCCCCCTGTACTCAACCAAATATGTATTACTTCATTCTTTACTTTTTGTGTGACTGTTACATCGGTGGTCATAACATTATTGGAGCTTTGGAACAATAGTCAACAAATAAGAGACACATGAATAACAATTGCTAACAAACCTGAAATGAGATACTTTAAAATATTTCGGAGTGGAAACAAATGCGGTAATGATGTGAACAATAGGTGCTGCCAAAGGATACGGAAAAGAGTAACCTTACATACCTTATCTTTCCAACATGTGAATACAACAATTCAGCTTCTTCCTTACGTGTTACTCTACAACACAAGTACATAACGGAGCTAACATTAACAACTAACTACATTACAAGTTCACAAGACGATAATTAGTCACTTAACGGGGAGTAAAAACTATCCAACATCCCAAACACATGGTATATCATTCCACCTTCTTTCCTACTGCCATATAACTTCATTCCACCCTCCTACAATACAATGCAACTCCACATATTTATTCCATAAAGTCACATAAATACCTTCCATAACAATATACCAAAACAGTCCACACAGTTTCAGAATTCACTTTAACATAACAAGAAAGTATTCTCTTTTCACTACGCCAAACGTTCCATACACAATTACGTATAAACATTTCCACAAGTCATACTCAAGGAGAACGAATTAGGGACAGCACCACACTTAAACATACTGAAATTTAGTCCATCTAATTCAATTCCTTCAAGACCATAAGTCCCCTTTTAAGTTTAAACCACATAGAGGGCAAATTCTTTACCGATTTAGCAAAAGTGGAATGTTTCACAAATAGTGGACTGCTCAGCACTTTTTAAACACAACCAACATGATTTACAAAAACTTTTATGCATATAATATATTAATCTATAAGGGTAAACACTTACCAAGGCTTGCAAGTGGAAGATTTGTCCAAAAATCCTTATAGACAATTAGGGTGGCTAGGGTTTTTGAGAGAGGAGAAATATTGATTGAAAATCTGATTTTTTGCAAGTGAGATATGTGGAAAATAAGTTGAATTTCAGCCTTATATAGGCCCTCCAAACAGCCTCTCCTTTGTCCATCCTTAGCCAATTATTTGGTCTAAAAGTCCAAGTAAACTTGGTCCATTTTTAATGGAACATTTCCTTTTTGGGCCCATGTCTTTTTACTTAATTTTGGGCCTCAACTAGGTCCATAAACATAATATTAATTCAACCCAACAAATTTAGTGGGTAATTCACCAACTATCTCAAGTTTAAATAATTTCATAAATGTTTAGGTAGTCAAATAAGTTCGAAAATGTACGGGGTGTTACAGCTTCAAATCGTCGCATATTACAAGTATTCAAAACCGTCGCCATAAAGTTCCTTATAGCGACAGTTATTGCAGCCATCGCAACAAACCGTACCAGTAGAGCTAATGTAATGCGAGCAGTTGTAGCGGGTGGCACAACCGGCACCATAGACATACAACGACTGTTTACACGTCTATTGTAACGGTAATTGAACCGTTGCCATAACCCCAATTTTCAATAGTGCAGTATAATGGCTTTTTTACATGTTATAGAATGTCACCTATTATTATATAGAGTTGCATACAATTACCTAAAGATATGATTATACAAATATATCTCTGTCGTCAATGCATAGAACTTAATTCCAATTTTTTCTGACCTTTTCAACGATGTGAACAGGGGCGGACCTACATAGGTTCAAGTGGGTTCATATGAACCCACTTCGTCGAAAAATTACTCTATATATATATGTATATATAATCAGTCTTTGAAAATGTATAAGGTATCTATTAAATTTGAACCCACTTTTAAACAATTGCACAGCTCAGCCTAGTGGCAAAGTGGGTTCACTTTTTTAAGTAGTCCCAAATCCCGAGTTCGAAACCCACCTACAACAAATAAGCTCCTTTTTCTTTAAATTTTTGCTAGTCCAGACGCCAGCAATACTCTTTTTCTCTTAAACAATTTGCTAGTCCACCAAATAATAAATAACTTAACCTGCTTTCATCCATTGCTCAGCTATTTATTTTAAATTTTTTTATCACTATAGTATTACTTTAAATTTTTAAATTTTTGTTTTGTTTTGTTTGCTTCTCCGTGTATTTATTTTGTATATATTGAACCCACTTGGTGAAAATCTTGGGTCCGCCACTGGATGTGAATGTTGGTAGGACAAGGAAGCTATGCGGCATCAGGATGCTCTAGTGATGCCGAATGTGGTAAGGTCATGAAATGCATAGACTCACATCCCACATGTGACTCGACTACAAACCAATGCATCTGTCCTCCACGAGCTAATTATGGGACAAAAAGGGCTCACAAGACTGACCAAAACTGATTTATGTTTGTTATTCATGTGCAAAATTGAACCATGATTTATGTATTTCCTTTTCATAATAAGGTTCAATAAAGATTCCTTATTTTCATATTGATCATGTTGGAAAATGGTTTAGTTTACTCCTTTTGACTTGATGTTATTTGCGCGATGTATTTTATCTTTCAATGAATTTTTTCGAGCCAATTATGTTTAAGGGTCTTAAAGATTCTCAAATTTTGAACAACCCCTAAATGGTCGTAAGAGACAGATTATCTATGTGTGTTTAAATCAAAAGAGAGTGAATAGGTCGACAAGAGGAAATGACTCAGAGTTTGAGTCACTAAGGGAGCAAAAAGGGTGGGAGCTCCTAAGGAGAGGTAAAAAAGAAAGAATACGTTGGAATGAATATAGGTTTTTATACAAAATGTGTAGTTCTTTATTATAAACATGAAATCTGTAACTGGCATTCTTGTTAAGGCCAAAGCACACGCAAGTATACGTCATCGTACAAGTAATAAAGAATTTGACTCTAGATATCGTTCCCGTATAAACTTGTAGGATTGACTGTCAATTGTCAAATTTAAATTCTGATTTGATCGAGGTATTCGAGAAATCAACAATTGTGAAGTGAAGTTGAAATACTTGTCCCAACTCCTACACATACTGTCATACTCGATGCCGACTCGCCTTAAGTATTACTCTCTCCATTTTTGTTTATATGATAGTTTGACTACACTTTAAAAAAAAAAAAAAAAAGGAAGTAATAATAAGTGATTATATTAAATATTAGTATTTGTGTAGTTATAGAACTTCTAAAAATTGTGGTCTTAAAATATTACATATAATATTTATGTTACTATAAAAGTAAAAGCTTTTCAGTAAAGACAAAATCAATAAGGGTTGTGGTGAAGTCTCCGGTAATTAAGTACTCATTCATCCTTAATCAAAGGTCTCCGAACTCCAATTCAAATTCCCCTAAGTATAGAGTCACCTTTGTTAGGGAGTGTTTTACCTGATATGGGACTTGTCGGTGCGAATTGGAATTTAATCAGGCTCCAATGCAAATACCATATACCGATTAGAAAACCCAAAAACGGGGACACAACATGTCAACATGAGCTAAAGTTAAACTATTCTGACTCTGGAAGTGCGTCAATCTTTATAGAAATAATTAACAAAGAATAGTGTCACATAAAATGGAACAGAAAAGTAAGTTCGTGGCTCCTGTCCCTTTCTATATAGATCTCTTTGAATTGGCACAAATATTAATTAAGTAAGAAAGATAAGTTTTGGAATTGTGATTATAACTACGTCATGGAATATGTGGCTATAAATTCTTTGATCTTGTAGTGTTAAACATGTTTCATATGTTTGAAATGATTTTACCTAAATGTCATATTTTAGTCTTAGTGAAATGATTTTATAATTATGCAAATATTATATTATGTTTAAGACCATATACTATTCAAAGTCGACATTTCTTTAAATAATATGCCCAATAAAACAAGTTAACATAAAATAAAACGAAGGAAGTCATTATTAAATCAATGAGAGGATATCAATTCAAATCCTGAATTTTTGAATTGAGAGATATACAAAATTCTCATCATTTTTTAAAATTCATGACCCAATTTAATTCAATAGAATCATTTTTGATTGCATATTTCAACAATAAATGAGTTTAGTAGAAACAATATTGAATTTATATTACTTCTCAAAAAACAAAGGCAAATTAACTCACTTTCCTAAAAAAAAATCCAGCACCAAAAGATGGTCTTACCTTAGTCTTAAATTTATTTCTTTAAATTAGTTGCAGATTTATGGTAAGGAAATACAGTTGTTTGACCATTGCACATTAGAGGTAAGTTGTTTGACCATTCCAAATTAGAGCCAATCTTGTCTTACCTTAATCTTAGATTACTTCTTTTATTTATGGGAATGACATAAAATTGTTTATCTCAGTTACTATTTCTCTATCAACTTTTGCTTCCCTATAAATGTATTGCTGAGGTGACAACTAAAATCAATAATAACAATCACAGAAACTTTGAAGAGAATGGAGAAGGCAACATTCCTTAAGGTTTTCTTGGTCTCTTTTTTGCTTATTTTGTTAGGTAAGCTTTTCTCTTATCTAGTAACTTTTACTCTATACATAGCAATTTCTGTGTCCTTTTTTATATTATGAAGAGGATTTTAAGGTATCTGCTTGACAATGCAATGAATTTTTACATTATCTGGCAACTTGACATATCATAGCATGCCGCTTTTCATTTATTGTAGCTTAATAGAGTTACATACAATTACCTTTTAAGTGATCTGATTGTAAATGATGTAAATATATTTGCGCTGTCAATGCATAGAATTTAACTCCATTTATTCATTTGTTCACTTTTTCGAATGTTGACATTATTTATGAAAATCTTACATACGTCACTGACTTATTCAACATCCTCAATATTTCTAGGAAAAGGAAGCCATGCCACAGGATGCTCTAACGATGCCGATTGTGCTAAGGTTCAGAGATGCATTGACGCACATCCCGAATGTGACTTGATAAAACATCAATGCGTCTGTCGAGCTCCACCTGCAGCTAGTTATGGAACAAAAAGGGCTCACAAAACTGACCAAAACTGATTTATGTTTGTTTTATTGTGCAAAATTGAACCATGATTTATCTTTTTCCTTCTCATAAGGTTCAATAAAGGTCACTTTTTCACATGTTGGAAAATGGTTTAGTTTGCTCCCTTTGACTTTGTTATTTGCGCGATATATTTTATCTTCAAGGAATTTCTTCGAGCCAATTATGTTTAAGAGTTTTAAAGAATCTCTATTTTGAAGAGCCCTAAATGGTCTTAAGAGAGTGAATCAAAAGAGGGTGAATAGGTCGGAATCGATATTGGTTTTTCAATAGCCAATCTCAACTTATTTTGCTGATAAGTTTAAGTTTTATGTATCGATAGTGTAAAAATATTTATATGAAACGTCTAATTCTTTTCTATAAACACTAAATTCTGTAACCTGGTAAAATGGTAACTGACATGCTTGCTGCGGTCCGACGCACACAAAAGTATATGTGGTCGAATAAATAACAAAGAATGTAAGTCAATATATTATTCTCAAGAGACTTGTAGAATTGACTGTCTAATTCAAATCAGGATTTTAGCCATTCAAGAAATCAAAAATCGTAAAGTTTATTATACTAATGAGTTAACCAGAAGAAAGAGCAAAAATGATGCAAGCAAATAAGATTTGGCTTTAATGAGAAGAGAGAAACGTCTATTAATTTTCTTGAATTACTAATGGTAGGCTGATATTATCTTATGAGTATCTCTCGAATTGCTCACATGTCTATTCAAGCTACTCTAACGCCTATATCTCTGTAGTCGTCAGACACTAACCGAATGCATTTAAATCTCTATATTCAACTAAGCAAGCCTAAAGGATATCTCTATCCATATAAGCAAAATGATTCCCTATCTAGAGGTTCACGAATAAGCTCTATCTATTCTTATTACCCTGGCAATTCCCTCTCCCCAATTCAGTTAATGAGCCACAAATAGTATTTGATAGTTGATCAAGTAATCAAATTATTTAGATTTTAGATCAAGAATAAATAAATAACTCAATAATGAAAAATCAACATGTCTAAACGATCTTCAAGCGTTAACGTTCACACTAGTGCCAAAATCCTAGAACTTGGAAGTTTAGCTACGTTATAGGTGTAACCAATCTGCTATTAAGGATGTGGCAGAAAAAAATAACAGAAAAAACATGATTCTCTTATAAGGATAAGAATTCATAAGTATTATAAGATGTAATGATGAATAAATAAGGAGAAGAAATAAACCCTCGAAGAACCTTCTTGCCCTTGCTTTGTGTCTGATGTACCATATATATCTTCAGGCCTTTTTCCCAGGGACTCGACAAGTCAATCAGCCTTTACTCAGACTTCAAAGTCACAAATCATTTTTTTAACTCCAAACTTGTCTATTTTAATCCTACACATTAAGTAAGCATTTGGACATGAGATATGAAGTGTGTAATTTGAAATTATGAGATGAAATCAGCGTTTGGATATGTGATTTCATCTCATGATATGAAATCTCAAATTCTCAAAAAAATGTGATTTGAAATTTCATATCATGATTTGGGATTTTTTTTAAATACAAAAATTAACCCACAAGTTTATATTTTGTAAAAAAAATACCCCATCATTTATATCTAACAACCATTTATTTCATATGTAAATGAAATTTGTAGTTCATATTATTACTCTCTAAACTATTTATATTTCATATAACTATTATTCCCACCTACATAAAATTTAGAGGATTATATTAAAGAGTAGTACACTACAACTCATGTTCAATTTTACTTTTTAATGAACTAAAATTTAATCAATAAATGTTGTATTTTCTTATAATAGCTTTGCGATAGTACATTATATTTTGTTAAAAACTTTTGTTTATTTGGTAAGATTGTATAAAGAATTGGGGCAATTTTGATAATTTTCACAACTTATGAGGTTTTATGTTCATGAAAAAATATACAACATAAAAAAGTTCAAATTGCATGTCCAAACAAAACTTCAACTTCATCTCATGATTTCAAATCATGATGGCCAAATGGGCCCTAAAACACAATATTAAGCTCAACATGTAAAATCAATATTCAAAGGCGATTAAAATCACAAAATATGAGACAAATAGATTACATACATATTTGCCTGGACATCACTATATCACATGTAACAATTTGCTAATAGTGTAAAGAAATTTAATTTATCAGTGTATACTGTTAGGAAAATATTGAAAAATATGGTTACTTCTCGTAGCTAGAGGCGTGTCTTAAGAATATTTCATCCGATTAGGTGTATTTTCAGGATTAGAGCTGTTAATATGGGTCAGCCCAGCCCACACGGGCTTTGGAGTTTGACGGGTCAAGCTTGATGGGCCATAAAACACCAAGCCCATATCATCACTCTATGGGCTGTGGACCTCACTGGCCAACCCACTTTTTAAAAAATATTATTTTTATAATTTAATTTTAGAATATTAATAAACATAAATATTTACAAGACAATATTACATAGTGTTACTACTTGCTAATTAAGTCTCCAATACCCCAAAAAAGCTAATCCTAATAGCGAAACTAAATAACTTTTGACATGATACCCTTCGAACCAAATAAAAATATTAATAAGCAATCTAAATAGTTAATGAGTAACAATATAACTGATATTTTAATGTTTAATTGTTTAAACCTAGTACTACTTAATTTTGTATTGTGGTTATTTACATATTTCATAAATATAATTTAATTTAAATACTTATAATAATTTAAATAGCTTTTGAGTGTGGACTTTGGAGTTTGAACTTTTTTTATTATTTTTAGTACTCTATTTTATTTTTACATTATTTTTTATTTGACTCATGGGCCGGCCCAACCCACATTGCTCAAGCCTCACGGGCCACGGGCTTATCCGGGCTGGGCTTAAAAGCTCTGTTCTTAAATGGGCTACAAAAACTGAAGCCCAACCCTATCAAATTACAGGCTGAGTTGGGCCAACCGAACGGGCCTGACCCATATTGACGGCTCTACCCAGGATTTAACAAGCCCTTCTAATATAAACATGAGTCTGAATCTAACGAAGATTTTTAGTAGGCGTTTGGCCATGAAAACTAAAATTTTTTGGAGTTGGAGTTGTGTTTGGCATGAAAATAAATTAGAGTTCTTTTTTGACTTTTTGTGAGAGAAGTAGGAGTGAAAAAAAGTAATTTCCGGAAAAAAAAATTCATTAAAGTGAAATAAATTTTATGGTCAAACACCACAAATTTTTACTTTTTTCACTAAAGTGAAATAATTTTCTGAAAAAAAATATAAAAAAATTTAATGACCAAATGGGTCCTTAGATCGGTAGAAAACACAGCAAAATAAATTAAGAAGAAACTAGTCAATACAGTATTTTGGTCAAACCCAACACTAAACTACTCATTCGTGTTTTTTTTTTTTTTTTTTTTTGTGTGTGTGTGTGTTTCTTATATCCACGTGAGAGCTTTAGAAATTTTATATACTATATAGAAAGAAAAGATTCTATCCAATCTTCTGCGATCAACTAAAGAAAATTAAGAATATAGTAATTGTTGTTAAAAGAAAGAATAATGAATAGAGTAAATGCCATAAAGAGGCTAAGAATTTTTAGATTTAATGGCAATGAAGAATTTACTTCAATTGTCATTCAAAGTTAGTTGTTGGTATATTTTCTCATAATTGACCATTAAGGCTGGCTATTCAAGAATAAGATTCAATCACTCTTATAAAGATATTATTATATTTTTGAGATATTATATTATTTTCCCGACTTATACAACTTAATTTTTTTCTATAATTAGCTATTGATTATCCTGCAAGAAAAAAATTGTTACCTTAGTCCTAGATTAATTAAATCTAATTTTCTTAATTAGCTACACTATTTATGGAAAGGACATAAATTGTTTGATGTATCTTTTTTATTATTTCAGAATCAATAGGAAGTTTGGTGCAGGTGTATTGCTTCCCTATATATATTGCTACAATCAACAGTTAAGTTGCAAAGAGATCATATTCAATCATATAGCTCTTCTTGGGCTACCACTACACTTGGAAGAGAATGGAGAAGGCAACATACCTTAAGATTTTCTTGGTCTCTTTTTTGCTTATTTTGTTAGGTAAGCATTTTTTTTATCTATTTACCTATATTACTCAGTAGTTCATATTCAATCTGCAGGTTATAGTCACACTTTATTGAGAAATTTTGAGGCAGTAGCATCTTTTTTGTTTCCTGAATTTGGTCCTTTTCATATTTAATAATTAAAAAATATTTTTCGTACCTCAACATAGTTTATTGTGCTCGTTTTTAAGATTGCAACGACCCATTCGGTCGTTTTGAGTATTAGGGATTGAGATCTTCTCCAGTAGAAATTTGTCCAGTATTGTTCAATGATACAATTGATTTGTGCATGGTAGCGACGGTTGATTCGTGCATTGATTCGTGTAATGGAGGGGATCCCTTTATCCTAAAAGACCCTTCCCGTGGGCTTAAAAGATGAATCGTGAATTGTAGGGACGGTTGACACGGTTTTCAAGTCAATCAAATGTGTATCGGAGAAAATAAAAAATTAGGGAATTGAAAATGTAAGGGTTGACTAAAGTCAATATTTATGGTAAATGAATTCAAAATTATGATGCAACCTTTTCTTCCCTACAAATAAATTGCTGATATAACAATTAAGTTGCGAAGAGATATAATTATAGTGCTATCAAATTATAGTAGTACATGGACGAGAGAATAGAGAAGGCAACATTCCTAAAGGTTTTGTTGGTGGCTTTTTTGCTTATTTTGTTAGGTAAGTACTAGTCCAACTCTCTTCTATATTCCACTTATGAGCAAGTTGAATCTCTTTTTGTTTAATTTACTTATAATAACTCTAGTTGTTGTGCCCGTGAGGGGCATGGTTGAGTGATCAGGATCGAATCTAGCCTCTGTCTGCCGCTCAGCCATGAGCTAGTCGCATGGGCCTTGATTAGTGTGGTTTACATTTCTTATGTCATTTGCGAGCTATTGCACAATGAGCAGGTTACCACAAAGTGCTCACCAAAGAATGCTCACCCGAAAGGCAGAGAACCAGAAGCTGTGGCAGAGGTTATGGATTTCCGGGAAGTTCCAAAAAACACTAGTTTTTTTTTTTTAATTATAACTTATACAATGTTAATGGTGTAATCAGGACAAGGAAGCAATGGAGAACCTCTGTGCGATTTGGATGAAGACTGTTATCACCAATTGGTATGCAACGTTGGGACCCCAGTATGTGACATAAGGACACGTACTTGCTATTGTCCAACAGCTTATCATGGACAAAAAGTCCTTAAAACCAACAACAAAGACTGATTTATGTAGTCCCTTACTTGTACTTTTCTTTTTGAGGTTCGATTTTATTTATATTAATAAAAAAAAACTAGTCCAAGGCATCCCCTGCCGATTCGATTTAAAAAAAAGAAAAGATTGATTTATGTTAATGATGATCAATAAAAGTACCTATCTTCATTTTGAAATTGGAAAATGTTTTACTCTTTCTGAAAATGTTATTGGCACGTACAGTAAACTCCGTTGTTCTTGTTTCAGAGTTTTAATTGAATATACCTCTATTTTGAGATACAAATTGATGGTTTGTTTAGTGATCATTGATATTCGTTCAGTCTGTCACGATTCAAATTGATCATAAGTCGGGACCAGCACCTATTGAGCTATTACCCATTAGGCCAACTAATATCGTTCATCATCATAAAGAATTCTCACTTTTTTTTTTGTTTCCCATCCGGTGTCTGGTACCCACATTGGAACCCGACTAAATCCGAATTCGTGTCGGGAAGTCCCATATTAGGGGGTAAAGTACTCCCTAACAAAGGCGACTCCGTACCCAGGGGGACTTGAATCCGAGACCTCTGGTTAAGGATGAAGGAGTACTTACCACTCCACCACAACCTTTGTTGGTAAGGATTCTCACATTAAACAATGAAATCACAACTTAAATAAATTCAAACATCTTATAGTAGCAAAAATCATAATATATGATACAAAATGTCAAACCCAACAATAACTCACAAAATATAGCCAATAAACATCTAATACAAATTTAGTAAAAGTTACATAAATCTCAACCCTTTTGAAGCTAATTATTCCATATCTCAACTTTTTCAAAAATTACTAAAAATCCCTGATTTAGTCCATGCGGATACATAACATTCTTCTGTGATGTATCCAAGCTTTTAAGTAAAATCAGGGATTTATGTAATTATTTAAAAGGATTGGAATTTTAAATAGTTATGGTAAATTAAATTGTGGTATGATGTAATTTATCGATAAATTTAAGTAAATAGTTTGGGGACATAGCCCGATAACAAATCATAAAGATAGGAAAATAAAAGTTGCCAATGAACGAATGTGGTTGTTGGCTCACCTCAACAATAGTCCATGAATAATGCCATGAATGAGTTCAACTTTTCAAGTGTCATATGGTAGTGCTAGTGGAAGGATTTGTACATTACTGCAGTAACTGATGAGCCACAAGAACCTAATCATACCCCTTAGAACAACTTTATAAAGATCGTGCTTAAGAGAATAAATATGTCAAATACGCAAAAAGTAAACCATATGAGTATTTCAACCCAACAACATTCAAGCAAGGCATCGATCTTAAAATGCATATACAATTGGCAATCGTCGCGAGCCACTAGACCAAATACATAAATAGGGGAGAATAATGTTGAAATTCTCGATATAGTGAGATGGCTAGGGATGCTTTTGGGACGTATTCAGAGGATTAAAACAAACCAAATGATGAAGCTAAAAGTTTTTATGAACAGTTAAAGAAGTTAGTCGTCTGTTATATATAGGAAGAGTCTGAGCATAATACATATAAGGAAGAGTTATAGTATATCAAGGGTGATCAACCGAACACCCTTCACTAGAAAATTATAGTGCGCCTATAAGTTAAATGCTACTCTGTATGATTAAATATCACGTATTGAACACCCTTAAAACAACTAAGTGATGTAGCCCAATGGTGTTAAAGTGTTCAAGAAATGCTAAGGCGTTGCCTGCGCAGGTTCCATTCTAATGGCTGTTCTTGGCCTTCTAGATTTTTTTTCTTTAAATTCTTTTTAATATTTAAAAAGAGATTCTATTTTATTGTTAGTTACTTACTCGGTCCCATATTAGTTGGTCATCTTACTAAAAATAGTTGTATCATATTAGTTGTCCACCTTATTAAATCAAGAAAACACTAATTAGTTTTTTTTATATTACCCTTGAAATTAATTGTTTTTGAAAGTGTTCACACTTGTTTGTAAAGTTTTCAAGCAGTTTTTTAAGAGGTAAATTGGTAAAATTAGCTTCTTATTTATGATTTTCTTCACATGCATGTACAAGAAAAATGACCAACTAATATAGGATGGAGAGAGTAAGAAAAAGAATATTAGAATCATAAGAGAGAGAAAAGGAATAAATTGAGTGATCATTTAATGCAAGAAAAAATAATTACTGTAATTTCTATTAGATTTATTCCTATTAGACGTAGCAATTTTGTGGTAGTTAATAAATTTGTTATTTGTATATAACTCAAAATTTATTATCCTTATTAAAATAATCCTTAATTAGAGACCTATAACGTAAAAATCTTTAAAAAAAATAAATAATTAGTAGCCAATTGGATTCCCAACCAATTTCTCTTTGACTCTCTTTTTCTTTTTATTAATTTTTTTCAATAAAACTTCAAAGTAATTGTTTAATCTAAAGCTCCATATATCAAAAGCGAAAAGGCTCTACAAAGAAATTAAAATAAAACCTCGCCGGTTCTGCTCTCCATTCCTCGTATTTCGTGGTTATTGTTGGAGTAAAACTTACCCACACTAGGTGTATACATTCAAGTCAATACATGCATGCCATGTGTTTGAATTTAGAGTTCATATTACTTAACCATGATTAATCAACATGAATTTTACTTCATTTAATCACTTAATCATGGTAAATTACATTAGTTTGGTGTATACACTGGGTGCGAGTAAGTTTTTACCTGTTTGTTGTTGTCACTAGAGGTGATGAAAGCTTGAAGCATAAAAGTGATTTCATCCTAGTTTGAATTCTCTCTCTCTCTCTACAATTGTTGAAATTTACTTTTCTTCTATCCTATGATCTATATTAATTGTAGAATATTTTAGCTTTTTCTTTTCTTAGGCTAAGAATATTCTGTAATATTATTTTCCTTTCAAGTCCAAAATTTACATTAATGGCAAAATATTTAGTTTCCTTATAGTTTGCTGCAGGTGTTCCTTTATATATATTGCTAAAATCAACAGTACATTAAGTTGCGAAGAGATATTCAATCATATAGTTGTTCTTGTGCTACCACTACACTTGGAAGAGAATGGAGAAGGCAACAGTCTTTAAGATTTTCTTGATCTCTTTTTTGCTTATTTTGTTAGGTAATCATTTTTTATCTATTTACCTATATTAGTCAGTAGTTCATATTCTATGTGCAGGCTATAGTCACACCTTATTGAGAAATTTGGAGGTGGTAGCATCTTTTTTGTTTCCTGAATTCGGTCCTCTTTCATATTTAATAATTAAAAACATTTTGCATACTTCAAAGATAGTTTATTGTTCGTTTTGTGGGACTGCAACAACTCATTCGGCCGTTTTGAGTATTAGGACTCCTTTTTCCTAAAAATCCTTTCCTTAGGCTTAAAATATGAATCATGACTTGCGGGGGCGGGTGACACGTACGGTTCTTGAGTCAATCATATGCATATTGGAGAAGAAAATAAAAAACTAGAACGGACTCGAAATTATGATGCAGCCTTTCTTCCCTATAAATAAATTGCCAAGATAACAATTAAGTTACAAAGAGACATTATTATGGTACTAATCCAACTCTCCTCTATGTTCCACTTATGATCAATTTTAATTTCTTTTCAATAAATTGATTATGGTAACTCTAGTTGTTGTTTTTCCATTATTAACTTAGTCAACAATGTTAATGGTGTAATCAGGACAAGGAAGCAATGGGGGGCTTTTGTGCAATGAGGATGAAGACTGTAATCACCAATTGATATGCAACTTTGGAAATCCAGTATGTGACATAAGGACACGTAGTTGCTATTGTCCAACAGCTTATCATGGACAAAAAGTCCTTGAGACCAACAACAAAGACTGATTCATGTTTTTTTATGAGTACCATTTATAATGATCAATAAAAGTATCCTATATATCTTCATTTTGGAATTGGAAATTAAAAGCCACTTGATTGTTAGAAAAGAAGTTGAAAGCCATTTTCCTTGCAATGTTATTGTCAAATGTCACGGCATATTTACCTTCAATTGAATATGAGTTATTCTTGTTTTAGATATTTAAATGTACCTCTATTTTGAGATACAAATTGAGATTATTGACTGTTGATACTCGTCAAGTGTCAGTCTATCACAATTCAAATTCATGAGTCACGACCAGAACCTAATGAGCTACTACCCATTAGGCAAATTAATGTCGTTCATCATCATAAAGGATTCTCACATTAAAAAATGGAATCACAACTTAAATAAAAGTCGAACATTTTATAGCACCGAAAATCATAATAGATGATACAAAGTCCGCAACCAAACAATAACTCACAAAACATAGCCAAGAAGCATCTCATATAAATTTAACTAAAATACTTGGGGACATAGCCTGATAACAGATTATTATAATGGAAGGAAACTAAAAGTTGTCACCTAGAACGAATGTGGTTGTTGGCTCCACTGAATAATAGTCTACGAAAAAAGGGATTGTCAATGCATCCGGAAAAAAAAATATTAATCTCTATCAATAGACGTTCGAATGAATTCAAGTATCGCATGGTAGTGTTAGTGGAAGCATTTGTACAATATTGCAGTAAGTGATGAGCCACAAGAACCCAGTAAGATCACTGACCCGTCTATCGGATCTCTTAGAGAAACTCCATAAAAAAATCGTGCATAAGAGAATAAATATGTCAAATACGCAAAAGGTAAACCATATAATATTTCATCCCAACAACACTCAAGCAAAGCATCGATCTTAAAACGCATACACAATAGGCCATCATGCAAACCACTAGACCACATATTCCACGTACATAAATATGGGAGAATAATGTTGAAATTCTTGATATAGTAAGATGAATAGTGATGTTTTTGGGACGTATTCAGAAGATCAAAACAAACCAAATGACGAAGCTAAGCACTTTTATGTACTGTTAGAAAAAGTTGTCTGTTATATGAATAAATTTGTCAAACATAATCTGCTTATAAAAAACACTTTTTAAATAATTTGTCAGACATAAATTAGTTTTTTTTCAAAAGCATTTTTATGAAAAGTTATTTTATAAAAGTGTTTCTCAAATAAGTAATTTTCTACCAACAATTTCACATGGGCTCTTAAAGAAAAGAAAGTGAGGAAGAAAATACAATGAAGAAAGAAATTAATAAAAAAGTGTGGAAATTAAAAAAAATAAATAGAGAAAATATAAATAAATTTTAATAAATACGCTTTTTCTTTAATTATTTTTATTTTCGTGTCACATCAGCTTCTAGGTGTGAAAATAAATTTTGATAAGTGTGTAATTATTTGATGTCTTTTCCCGCAAAACATAAACTATATCAGTAATAATTGGGCATACACGTATATTGCATGACACGTGGCGAATAGTAAGAATGGTAACACTATCCAATAGATCCTCATTAGTTAACTACTCATACCGTTATCCGGTTGCACACTGAAACAATGGATCTTCAATCTCCTTGTACCCCTTGCACATTAGGGGCGAAGCTACAGTATTCCGAGTCCGCAATCAAAGTAGGGGCGAAGCTACAGTATTATCGTTAACTTTTGTAAAAAGTATAAAGCTTACAAATTATGTGAGTTATCCATTTTTATTTTATAAAGCTCTATCTATTTTTATTTTATAAAGTTCACAAAATATGTGAGTTATCCACTTTTATTTTATAAAACTCACAAAATATGTGGATTATTCATTTTTATTTTATAAAACTCACAAAATATGTGAGTTATCAATTTTTATTTTATAACCTAAAAAACCACATCTTCCACCGCGATCCCCCCTCCATTTTCTTTACCCTCCGAAAACAAACACAAAAACCCTACAAACCCCCACTTTGATTCTCCACATCTATTCCCCCAAGATAAATTTTAGTCGATTCCCAATTACTGGTCCCACGCAGTTGTAGTTCGGTGCTTGAAAGTTGAGAAATTGTTATGGTTCAAATTGAGGTAATTTTCTGATTATTTTTTTTTGTTGAAATTGTTGGTTCAAATTGTTAGTTTAGTGAATGATGTTGTAATTGTTGTTTGGTTAGTTTCTTATTTCTATGCTCAAGAAAGTAAACAATGACAATGCTCGAGAACACCATTGTCAATAATTTCATTATGTGTTACTGGAAATCAAGCAAAATGTGTAACTGAAAATTAGAACCAATAATAAAAAAATAATAACTACTTGTAGAATATTCAATTAGTTAATAATTTTTCCCTGCAATTGTAGAACATCACAAAGTACTTGGATGTTTCAAAAATTTTCATTGACAAAACATTGTCAATTTATTTTGAAAATTATCCCACACGTGTGTTCAAAGTACTTGTGTTTTTTGGTGTTTCAATAAGGTTCTTGTTGTTCATAGTGATGGTGAATAAGTTAAAGTTCAGTTCTTGTGGCCATATAAGGTCAGATTTGGATAAAGATGTGAACTTTGGGAAAATGAAGTATTGTCACACTTGATTTTTTTATTCTTTTAATGGGGTTCTTGTGATTGGACCCTTATTGTTGTTGTTTCTTGTGGCAATGTGGTTTGATTATTTTTACAATACAAATTCTTTTTCAGAACCAATTGTTCATGAGAATGCAAATAGAACTAAGGAATCGTTTGGTAGGGTGGATAAGAATAGTGCAAAATATAGTGTATTAGTAATGCTTGCATTAGTAATGCTTGTGTTAGTTATGCTTGCATTTTTCTTATGCAGTGTTTGGTTTAGTGTATTAAAAATAACATTAA
This sequence comes from Capsicum rhomboideum, assembly GCA_031232105.1. NCBI lineage: Eukaryota > Viridiplantae > Streptophyta > Magnoliopsida > Solanales > Solanaceae > Capsicum > Capsicum rhomboideum. The sequence continues at coordinate 9,461,786 of CP124711.1, forward strand.
TTGCATAATTTCTAAAATAAAATATTTTTTTACAAAAATATCCTTCATAAATATGGTAGAAAGGATGTGGAAAACATTTTGAGGGACAATTGTTACTTTAACCATACTACAACAACAACATACCTAGTGTATTCCCACAAAGTGGGGTCTAACTTTAACCATACTGATGCATGCATTAGATCCATTGCATTACTAATACCATGAATTTTCATGCATTAGTAATACACTCCTTAATACCAAATAAAGTGTATAACTAATGCAAGCATTAGTAATACACACTACACCAAAAATGATCTTTAGAGGCAATTAATTAACGGCAATAGCTCAATTGCCGCTAAATATATTTTTTTAGCGGCATTTACCAATGACAATTACATTTTAGCTCTCTTTGTAAATGTTGCTAAAGCCTATAGCGACATTGGATCCAATGACATTTAACTAATGCCGGTAAAAAATTTAACACTCTTTGTTAAAGTGCATATTTATTGCCGCTAAAGGTTTTTTTGTTGTAGTGACATATGATGAAAAATTTTACCAAACAAGGTATTAATAATACACAAAGCTAATGCATGCATTAGTTTTTCTAATACACTCTACCAAATGATCCCTAATTGTGCAGTTTTACAAAAATAAAATGAATAACTCACATATTTTGTGAGCTTTATTAAATAAAAATAGATAGCTCACAAGATATGTGAGCTTTATAAAATAAAAATGGATAACTCACATATTTTGTGAGCTTTATAAAATAAAAATAGATAGCTCACAAAATATGTGAGCTTTATAAAATAAAAATGGATAACTTACATATTTTGTGAGTTTTATACTTTTTACAAAATTTGACACCGTTGCCAACCATTCTGTTAAAAAGAAGGGCCAAAGCTTACAAAATATGTGAGCTTAGCCTATTTTGGTGTCATTTTATATACATGACATATTTCAGTATTTTATATAGTTAAAGGGCTTACTTTGATCGCAGACTCCAGTATTTTAAGGTTGGTCAGATGAAGACCCTTCACCAAAAATTATATTGTGCCTATAAATAAAATGCTACTCCATATGATTAAATATGGAGTTTCGAACGAAGTTGAAATAACCAAGTAATGTAGCCTAGTGGCTTTACGTGTTCAGGGAACGCCAAAGCGTAGTGTGCGCAAGTTCGATTCCTAACGGTTGCTGCTGGTCTTCTACCTTTTTTTTTTTTTTTTACATTTTCACATTTTAATAAATCTGTTATTTTTGAAATAATTCAAAATTAATTATGTGTATTAAAATAATCTTTAATTAGAGACCTGCAACGTAAAAATCTAAAAAGAATAAAAATTTAGTAGCAATAATTGGATTCCCAATTGATTTCTCTTTGACTTTCTTTTTATTTTCATTAAATATTTTAAATAAAACTTCAAAGTAATTCTTTAATTCAAAGTTAATAAGCAAATCATAAAAGCTCTACATAACTCTATCGAAAGTGAAAAGACTCCAAAAAGAAAAATTTTAAAAAGTAATCCTGTCTGATTCTGCTCTTCATTCCTTTTGTCCCGTTGTTATTTTTGTCGTCACTAAAGGTCACTGAAAGCTTGAAGTGTAAAAGTGATTTCATTCTAGGCTAAATTTTCTCCTCTTTGTCTCTCTATTTTATTTTTTTTTTGGTCTTGTTTGTTCACTTTATATTAAATTAAATATGAACTCATTAAGTTAAATATTGCGTTGTTTGATTTTAAAATTTTTGGTAAATTTATTCATAAAAAAAATCAATTACTAATATTACGTAGTTTTTTATTTTAAAAATTTTGGTGCGCCCATTTGTCAAAAAAAAAAAAAATACTTATTCAATACTTTTACGTCCTTCGTGAAATTTCTGACTCCATCAGTGATGCATATTCCAAGTTATCTGTAGACGATTACTATTATTAAATCGAATTATTCTATTTCTCAAACAGGCATGAATACTTGTCAAATATCAAAGGGAAAATAAGTGACTCACTTTCCTATGTAGTTCCTGCAAGAAAAGATTGTGTTACATTAGTCTTTGACATAATTTCTTTAATTCGCTACAATATTTATGGGAAGAACATAAAATTATTTGATCTTGTTTGATTCGAGTTTATATGTTTTACTATTTTTGCATATATGGGAAGTTTGGTGAAGGTGTATCGTAAAATAATATATGTTTGGTGAAAATGAAAACATGCCTATATATTTGGTAATATTATGTCTTGTATAGTTATGTGGTCTGAAAATCTTCATTTTCTTAATGAATTTATTTGCAAAAGGAAATTAAGTGACTCACTTTTCTAAGTACTTCCTGCAAGAAAAGATTGTGTTACAGTCTTTTGATACTATTTCTTTAATTAGCTACAGTCTTAATGGGAAGGACATAAATTATTTGATCCTATCAGATTCAAATTTTATGTTTTTTACTATTTCTGCATCAATTAAATTTGGGAATAACATAAAGTTTTTTATCCCATGCTACTATTTGTTCATCAACCGAATGTCTTTGTTTCCCTATAAATAAATTGCTCAGACTGACAATTAAAATCAATAATAATAATCACATAGTTAATTACTCTTGTGCTACCACAAAACTTTGAAGAGAATGGACAAGGCAACATTCCTCAAGATTTTCTTGGTCTCCCTTTTACTTATTTTATCTGGTAAGCAATTTTCTTATCTATAGCAACTTTTATTCTAGACAAGTTTATCAATTTGTGTGACCTTTTTATATTACGAAGATGATTTAAGTTATAGTCATTGACAATGCAATGATTTTTTACATTATCTGGATAATTTGACATATCATAGCATGTCACTTATCATCTATTGTAGGTTATATCACTAAATGTTTAGAGTTGCATATAATTATATTGTAAGTGATCTGATTGTGTAAATATATATACGTAATCAGTACATAAAATTTAACTTTATTTTTTTCAATAGCTTATAGAGAAATATACCTTGCCCCAAGAGGTGTCACGGAACACTGCTTCGTCAAATATTTTTACTAGATATGTATAATATGAAGATGAAACCACTTATTATTACATTAATTTGTTCATTTTTTTTTTTTTTACTTTTTCAATGTTTATATAGCTTATGAAAAATCTTGTGTACGTCACTGACTTATTCAACGATGTCATTTTTGCTAGGACAAGGAAGCCATGCGGCATCGGGATGCTCTAGTGATGCCGAATGTGCTAAGGTTATGAAATGCATAGACTCACATCCCACATGTGACTTGAATAGCCATCAATGTGTCTGTCCACAAGCTCCACCAGCTAAACATGGAAAGACTGACCAAAACTGATTTATGTTTGTTTTATTGTGCAAATTTGAACCATGATTTATGTTTTTCCTAAGGTTCAATAAAGGTCTCTTGTTTTCATATTGTTGGAAAAGGGTTTAATTGGGAGTAATTTGAATCTTTTAACTTGATGTTAATGGCGTGATGTATTTTATCTTCAATTTATTTCTTCGAGCCAATTATGTTTAAGGGTTTTAAAGAACCTCGAATTCTGAAGAACCCTAAATGGTCTTCAGAGACAGATTAATTACTTAGTGTTGATTAAAATCAAACGAGAGTGAATAGATCGGAATGGATATAGGTTTTTCAATAGCCAATAAGTCATAAAACCTCAAGCATGTTACAATTGAGGTCGATGTGTATAATCAAAATAGATGACATATTTTATGTGGTTAACTTAACTATCTAATATACAATTGAGAACACACAATTTGTTTTCCAAAATTTGAACAAAAAGTGTCTAATATGAACAATTTTCCATATATTCATGTGCTCAAATATTGGAACAATTTATAATTCAAGTTTCTACGTGAAATTTAGTAGTCTAAGGGTCGATTGTGGGATGACGTAAGGAAGCCATCACGTAGTGATGTGGTTAATCACAAGGAAAATGAGAGGGTAAATCCACTATTAAACCTAAGGCACCATCTAAAAATTTGGCTAGCTACGTACTATATATACATCTATTTAATTATTCTTATTATGTTGAGATTAGAGGTAGCAGAATTAGCGTATGAAATCATAATTCTTTTAAATCATTCAAATTTAGATTGATTATTGACCCGCTTATTTATTAGTAGCTCAGCCTGATTGACTCCAATCCATTGTTACCAATCAAAGTTTGGATTGATATCTAGCCCAAATTAATTCATGAGGAATAAAACAATAATAATAAGAAGGTGCTAAAAAGTTATAAAAGAACAAATACAACAACTGAAACTTAGTAAGATCATAGGGCGAGTTGGATAATGACCCGCATTTAGCCCAACTCAATTTCAGCCTAAATAACTTTTGAGCGGATCAATAACCCACTCATTTATTAACTCAATCCATCTTGGCTTGCTCAAATTCAGCTCACCCCACCCATGTGCCACCTATAATTGAGATAAACCTGCAATTTATTTGAGGAGTCGGCTAGTATAATATTGAAAAAATTTCAAGGATAATGAAGTTAAAATAAAATATGCTTTCTTTATTAAAATACTCGTCTTGACTTCTGCATATATACAAGTACAGTTCCTTTTCATTAATCATTTTTAGTAAGAAAAATTGAAAATAAAATAAATTGTAATCATGACTGGTGTTCACATTTGTAGTTGCCAATTTAATCCTGTGGAACTAAATACTAAAGATGTATATAATTATACATACATTTTATGGTATCTGGGAAATGTCTACGTTATTAACTTTTGGATAGTGTAATTTTCATCTTATATGTACCTTAAACTTGTCAATATTATTGTAAAAATAATTAGACAATCAGATCAATAATTACGTATTACATATAACTTTTGTTATAAACATTAATTGGTAACTTGATAAATATGATAATTGACCTGCTATTAAAGATAATGATAATATTTTTAAAACTTAAACTATTAGTATATAATTTAAATCTTTTAATGAGTATATTTAAAACAAATTTGATTTTAAATTACTTGCCAAACTTCAAAGGGTCAGGTGATTCACTTTCCAAAGTAGTTCATGCCCAAAATATTGTGTTATCTATAGTCTTAGATTTTATCTGCTTCATTTATGGACAGGACATTAAGTTTATTACCAAATTTCTATCAATTGAGAGTTTGTTGCAGGGGTGTTATTTCCCTATAAATATATATATTGCTAAGAGTAATAATCAAAATCAATAATAACAATCATATAGTTACTATTGTGCTATCACAAAACTTGGAAAAGAATGGAGAAGGCAACATTCTTTAAGATTTTGTTGGACTCTTTTTTGCTTATTTTGTTAGGTAAGCAATTTAAATCTAAACAAGTTTATATCAATTTGTGTGTCTTTTTTACACTATAAAATATGATAAATATAGTTAATTTTTTTTCTTTTCAATAACTTATTCAATAATGTCAATGTTGCTAGTTAGGACAAGCAAGCAATGTATGATCATTGCATTTTCTTAGCTACCAACTTCGACTCTAGAAAAATTTAGCAATTTCTGTGTCGTTTTTCATATCATGAATAGGATTTAATTAAGTTATATCCACATACAACGTTATGACCTTTTACATTAGTAATTTAATTTGTTATCAGGTGTCATTTTTCATTTTTGTAGGTTACTAACAAATATATATTATATAAATTTACTTGTAATTACCTTTATATGTTACACCGTTAGTGTATAAAACTAAACTCTAGTTATTTTTTCGTTTCAATAACTTAATCTAGGGGTACGGTGGATATAATGCACCCCAAGCAGTGTCACGGGATATCGCTTTATCAAATTGTTTACTAGATGTGTATAATTAAACCATTTGCTATTATAACGATTTATTCATTTATTCATTTTTTCAACTATTTGACATTGTTTTATAAAAAAATTCTACATGCCGCTGTCCAGGCAAGTCACCAGCAACTAATTATAATGGACCTAAAAGAGTTCACAAGACAAATCAAAACTAATTTATGTTTGCTATTGTGTAAAATTGAACCATGATTTATGCTTGTTGTTTCCTTTTAATAAGGTTCAATTCAATAAAAAGGTCTCTTGTTGATGTTGGAAAAGGATTTGCTCCCTTTGGCTTTATTTTTTAAGCAATGCATTTTATCTTCGATTAATTTCTTCGAGCCAATTATCTTATATTTAAGGGGTTTGAGGAAGAAATATTCACTCAAATAGCAGTCCATATAAGTTTGGGCTAATTACTAACCCATCTATTTATTAGTTCAGTCCATGTAATGCAACCCATTTCAGCTCATCTAAGGATTGATATCTAGCCCAAATTGATCCATCAAGAAAAATTTTGTCAAAATATTTTCAAATATTCTTGTTTTAATTTAATATGTTGTATATAGCCTTAATGAAGAAAAATGATAATATTATTAGGTACTACAAATTTATAAAAAAACAAATAAAACAATCAAAACTTAGTAGAATTGGACGGATTGAATTTTGACCTGCATTTTAGCTCATTTTAATCCAAGTGACCTTTGGATGGATCAATAATTCGCTCACTTATTAACTCAACCCATCTTAGTCTATTCAAATTAAGTCCAACCCGCCCATTTATCACCTATAATTTTGGATCAGACCAAATGTAGTTCTCATAAACTTATGCTATTACTGATTGATTGGTTGAACTTTAAATATACCAGTATGTATAAACAATGCAGACTGCAGTTGAAAAATTAACTATATGGGAAGATATGTAAGGGATGGCCGCATAGTGATGCGGTTAATCACAAGGAAATTGTGAGGAAAAATGCACTATTGCACACTCCCTCTGTTTCAAAATAATTGTCATGTTTCGCTTATTGAGAGTCAATCTGACTATTTTTTAAAGTTAAATTAGATTAGATTAATTTAATGTTCTAAAATTAAAATTTGGATATTCAAAAACTATACGAAAAAATATTATATGTCTCAATTTTTCTCATATCAATACAATGAAAAAATATATCTTAAAATATTGATCAAAATTTATGTCATTTGACTCTCAGAAAGGAAACTATGACAAGTAAAAAGGAACGGAGAAAGTACTTATGTTAGTTATTTTACTAAGTCCCTTAAATACATTGCATAGAAAAATGCAAAGTAGTCTTGAAAATCTAATTAGAATTTTGTTCAATATTCATTAGATAAGGATAATTTAGAAAAAAAATAATAATTTAATAGTACCTTTTTAGTTCTGAAAATTTCAAATATTCATTCTGACAGCTTTCTGCACGTACTGAATTAAAAAAATACAGATTCACCTCAAGTATTACTACTTCTTTTGATTTAGTTTATATGAGATATATAGCTTGATTTGATATAAAAGTTGAAAAGAATGAAATTTTTTAAAACAAATAACTTTAAACATGTCATAACATATGTATGGTTATAAATTTTTAAAATTTATCTTAAACATAACATAACATTTATATGGCCATAGAAGCAAAGACATAATGGAATGATAAATAATTTCAATTATATATATATATATATAAAATTAGTATCTCAATTTTTTAGAATGAACTAATAAAAAATAGTGTCACATAAAATAAAACGAATTCCTCAATTCGATCCATTTTATTTTTTAAAAAAAATTACGATTTGACACAAAGTTTAATTCTAAAAAAGAAATACAAACTTTCTCAATTGTTTCTTTTGATAGAATCCATTCATCTAGACTTTTACCTTCCGTGATAGTAAAGATTTGACTTGAATCCTTACCTTGTACATTACTCTAAGCAAAAAAATACAAAGAGTAGGATCAAACGTTACCTCTAATTACCGGGGAAGGGGATCGGAGAACCATATTGCTAGCTCCACAGACCACACCGAATAGGTAGCTAAGATGGAACATATGCAGTTTATCGAAGATATGGAGATCGAGGACTAAGGTAAATATTTAGTAGATAGTTGAGCATTGCCTAGTTTACCGACTATATAATTACTCTCCTAGTGTCTTTTCTTCTATTCAATTATTACTTATTGTTTCTTTTATTACAGTTATCGTTATTATTTCTTGTTGTTACTGTTCTTTTGATCTCTCCATTATTTTCTACGTGACTTTTTTTACTATTGTACTTTTTTTTCTTACTGATTATTGTTATGTTTTACTTGAAGTCTATCAAAATTGTAGCCTTGATAACATGATTTTGTATTCACGCAAAAACTATGTCATGTTCAAGACCATAAATTTCAAAATTTCCACTTTAATTTCTTATACATCAAAGGCAAATTGAGTAACTCACTTTCCAAAATATTCTTGCATGAAAAGATTCTCTTACCTTAGTCTTAGATTTAATTTCTCTAATTATCTATACCTACTATAATATATTTATGGGAAGGACATAAAGTTGTTTGACCATTACAGATTGTCATTAGAGTAATATATGTTTTGCTTCCCTATAAATATAAATCTAAAATCAACAGTTAACTTGCAAAAAGATATCAATAACAGTCAAATAGTTATAGTACTGCTACCACAAAATTTTTGTAAGAGAATGGAGAAGACAATATTCCAAAAGATTTTCCTGGTTTCGTTTTTGCTTATTTTGTTAGGTAAGCAATTTTTGTAAGTAATACTTATCTATTCTTCTATGACTGCATTTTCGTTTTAGGGTGAGTTTGGTATGAAGGAAATATTTTTGATGGAAAATGTTCTTTTAGAGAATGTTTCGTGGATAAGAAGTTGATTTCTTACTTAATTCTCTAGCTTTTAGTTAGCAAAAAATTATAGAAATGGGAGGGGGTGGGGTGCGCAGCCTCAGGGGTGGAATGGTCAAGGGATAGGGGTTGGGGGCGTTGGGTTGGTGAGATGATACGATAAACATAGAATGTCACTTATACAATTTGTTTTCTCTATTTCCATTAAAAAAGTCATTTTCCTCATTTTAAGAAGTTATTTTCCTAGAGAAAATATTTTCTAAAATTTTTGTCTAACTAAAACATGAGAAAGTAAAAAAATATTTTCCTTAGTACCAATCACACCCTTAACGTTGATGCTAAACAACATTGCAATACGCATGCTAAAAGTAACTGGTAGCTAAAATTTTCTTTTCTAGCAAATTGTAGAAGTGGCCCCCCACCCAACCATTTTTTTTTAAAAAAAAAAAAAAAAAAAAAAAAAACTATGTTGTGTGCCCATGCTGTCCAAAAATTACCTATTTTAGGAATATTACACTATATATAGGGGCGGATCTAGAGGTCAGTATATAGAAGGTATTTTTAAATTTTTTATGTATATAGATGATTGGGTTAGTAGTTGAGGGAATTCAAAACTCACCTTTGATGTTCCTAGTTGAAATCCCAAGTACTGCATTTTTAATTTTCGAGCCCCCTTAGTGAAAATCTTGGATGCCCCCTGACTATATACTTATTTAGCAAAAATATTTACAAAATAGCTAGTATAGGTATGAACGTGGTATACCTTCGATGTATATGCAATTCACACGTTATATACATAGTATACAATAGTGTGATTCAACTACTCTTACTGATGCATATATATGTTTTGGTAGGACAATCATGCAGTGGGGTGTTTTTCTGCTCTAGTGATGCAGATTGTGCTGAAATTATGACATGTACGCCCACAGAAGAAGATCCCAAATGTGACTTGCCTACACAAGCATGCTTCTGTCCACCACTAGCACAACCACCACCACCACCACCACCACCTCCTAGTAATGGACCAAAAAGAGTTAACCAACAGTACTGATTTATGTTTGTTATAGAGTACTATATATGTTGTGTGCAATTGAAACCTGTGATTTATGTTTTTACCTTTTCGATGGTAATAAGGATATTCAATAAAAGTCCCTTCTTTATATCCATTTTGATGTTGGAAAGGACCTTATAATTGATTTTTGAAGACAATTTTGATGTTGGAAAGGTCCTTCTAATTGACTTTTGAAGACAAAATTAGGGAAACTTTTATAGTTACTCTATCTCAAATTATTTGTCCTGATTTCTAGAAAAAGTTATTTCAAATTGTTTGTCGTTTTAGAAGTTCAAGACGAAGTTATTTTTTTATTTCTCAGTTTATCGTTAGTAATTGTTCTTGAAAACTACAAACACCTCAAGATGACACATAAATGAGTAAATATCCAATGAAGGGAAATTATATTTTAAGACATAAACAAGGGTAAAGAAATTTTAAAAAAAAGGATCTCCTAATTAATGTTTTCTCAAGTGGTGTGTAAAAAAAACACGATAAATAATTTGAGACAGAAGGAGTACGGAGTTACCAGAACCTGCAATGACCCTTACAATGACCCTCATTTGGAAGTAAAGCAAGAAACTAGTGATTGTGTTAAGATTACTCAATGCAAAGAAGGGATTCCCATATGTTCCCATACTACACATAAGTGCACATGTTTGACATCTTCACCAACTCATAGTAATGTACCAAAAAATGTTCACAAGACAGACAACCAAGACTGATTTATGTTTTTTCTTTTTGGCTATTGTTAATGTAATGTTTAATAAAGGGCTATTATTTCGTTTTGGTGTTGGAAAAGGCTTTCCTCCCTTTGAATTTGTTATTTGCACAATGTACTTTTACCTTCGATGAATTCATTTGAGCTGATTATGTTTCGGAGATTTAAAAAAGCTCTAGTTTTAGAGAACTCCTAATCGGTCTTACGGGATGGATTAATTAGTATAAAAATAAAAATGGGAATGACCATAGCGGAACAGATACAGATGATTCAAATAACCAACCTCAACTAGTTTGGAATTGAGCGTGCTATCGTTGGTTGACTGATTGATTGAATCTCTCAAACATATGAACATAGTTAGCACAATTGAAAAGTTGCCTATGGGATAATGCATGATTTATATATAAGGCAGCATATGAAAATTTTGCTAAATTCATATACATTGATGTTACATTGTACGACATTGAAGCATACAATAATTCACAAGAACCTAGTAGCTCTTCTTACAACTACAAGGTGATGGGATTTGCAAATGAACAAAAGTTTTTTGCATTGCTTATGGGACAACTCATAAAAGTTATCAATAGTAGTGCAACACATTAATCAAATGCCTATTTTACAGTGTCAAGTTCCAATATTGTGGACTTATTCCTCCTTATGACTGAGATAAACCTGCAATTTCCTTGAGTGGCTTCCACATGAACTTTCTCCTGTATATTCCATGAATAGAATAGTCATGTAAAAGGAAAAGGACAGGGCAGCCCGGAGCATAAAGTCCACATGAAGTCCAGGGAAGGTCCGTAGCCCAAGGGAATGTAATGAATAGAATAGTCATGTAACGACAACAACATACCCTATGTAATCCCACAAGTGGGCTTTGGGGAGACAGTGTAAGCAGACCTTACCCTACCTTGTAGAGATAGAGAGGTTGTTTCCAATAGACCCTCATCTTAAAAAAGCATTTCAAGGCAGTTTGAAAAAGGGAATACATAAATGAAAGCTGTAACAACAATGAAATAATGCGAAATGGAAAAATAATAGTAATGTAATGGATCAAAATATAAAAGGCTCCTATATATTGAAAAATAAACATGCAGTTGCACCACTTAAATACAATTATTAGATGTTTTCTATATTAAGATACTTGTCCTGACTCTTGCATCTACAGCCTAAGAATGACAATAAACTTGACCACAGAATCCTAAACTGAAATAACCAAGTTGTTTTTTGCATATAATGTTGTTTGAACTACAAATTCAGGATCTCAAAGTGATTGATAAACAGGAGAAAAGAAGATGAAAAGGGAAATCTTACCAATTACCACACTCTGCAATGACCCTCACGTTAGGACGAAGAGTCGGAAGTAAAGCAAGAAACTGTAGCTCTGCCTTTGATAAAACCTGAACAGTTTATGTCAAAGAGTTAACAAAGATCTAGTGAAAATACTGCTGACAAACTAATTAGACCATGTACACTTGAAGGGGTAGATTTAACCTTGGCTTCTATTATCCAAACCACTAATCCTTTGGCATCCGGAGGAAGTAAAGAAAGCCTATAATCAACTTCAGGAGGAAAATACCATCTAGCTATTGGTTGCTTCCCAACATGAGCCTGCAACATCAAATTTGCAAGTGAGAGTCAATTAGACACTGCAAGTTTGTGTTTGAGAATAAGTATATTGCGAAGGAATTGCTAAACTTACAGGGCAGACAGGATGGAATTTAGTGAGAGTGGTTTCAGGGTCACCGAGGCCACGAGCAGATAAGTCCAAGAAATGATATCCCTGGTACTTAAGACGTGTAAGGTAACGCCCTTCATAACCCCCTTCATGAGGAGGGTAAATTGCCAAGGCTTTATGTTCTTCCACATCCGATAACCATTGACCCAAGTCAAGTTTAATGAGATCTCCACCAATGAAGTCCTGAAGTTCAATGTTACATCTAACTACTGCTTTCTTTAGTCTTCCAACTGATCCAAGTCTTCTCGTTCTCATAGCCTTCGATATGCTATTTACTTGTACTCGCTGCTTCTGCAGACCATAAGACAGCACTGCCCCTTGATAACAGGCTGCATTTGCCACTTTTAATTCAAATTTCATGGTAAACAATCGGGAAAAAACAAAAATAGACAAATAAGACAATTTCCATAGATAATTGATAAGATTATGTTACATGTAGAACTGATAGAGTGCCCATTATAGGGCAGCCATGAATCTCAAGAACCATAAGTCGCTTTACCATTGACAATGCACTCTTTAACATGACAGAGCATAACAGATAGCACTAACATTGTAACAACACATTACCGCGACTAAGCATATATCTTCACACACACGCAACCAAGGTGCGGCCTAGTGGTTAATGAAGTAGTTAAAACCAGGAGGAGGTCTCAGGTTCAATTCCCAGCAAAAATACTAGGCCATTTATTACCATCACTACCCAAGAGCTTTGATCAAATATTGTATCTTGTACCCAAGAAGTCATTTAATATGTATAAATAATTTATCCAGAATCCAATTAGTAAAAGAATTGTGGCCCAGAACTCATATACTCAAAATTTTAGCATGTACCCCACGAAACTAGTCCAGGTGCGCGAGAGATGACCCAAACACCAGCCCATAGGCCAACGTAGAATTTCTAGAATATAGATGCACCACTAAGAAAAATGAGTAGACACCACAAGAGGCAAATTTAAAATTTCTAGAACATGAAAAGAAGGAAAAAATGTATGAAGTGGGAATTGATTCCTAATCCTCCAAATAAATAACTCAACATTCAATCAATCAACCAACTGCATCATTTAACGTTCTTGTGGCACGAGTGTCAACAAATAATACTTAAGCAATTTTAGAAATATATACTATATAAATTACTTAATTAGTTTTACTGAGAGATCATAAGTTCACGTACCCCATATTTTAGCCTATAAATTCACCTTCACACCATGATTATAACCAAAAAAAAAAAAAAAAAACTTTCACGTAGACACAAAGGGGTTTGAGAGATGACCTGAAGAGGAGCATGGTTGCTCTTTAGTGGAAATGGTGTTGGTAATCAAGAACCTCCTGCTTCTGCTGGTAGTGCTAGGGAAGGTGTAGGAGAGAGTTGAGGGAGTGGTTGCCATGGTGGTAGTAGCAGACACTGTGGACCAACCATGGGAAGTGGGAACAAGACTATCCTTTTTTTTTTTTTTGCAAATACTTGGACAGAGATGGCTACTTTTTTCCTTGCCACTCAATAAATGGGGTGGTGATAAAGTTTACAATAAACAAGGAAATTTCTCAAATGAACAAATGAAAGTTCTATATTTCCATTTTATGAGTAAGGTAAGTGTTGAGATTTTCTTAACTTCTTCCGTTTCATTTTACTTGCCTTTGTTACTAAAACTTAGTTGTTTATTATTTTCTTGTTGTACTAATTTTATTATTAAATAACTACATAAAATACTAATTATTAAATTTAGATTTTCAAAATATAATTTAATAAAGTCAATTAAATAAAATAAACACCTAATAAATATTTAATTAATAAGAGTATCAAATCAATATAGGCCATAAAATGAACTAGAGGGAATACTATTCTCCCTGTATTAATTTATGTGATATTTTTCAAATTTCAAAATTGAAACAAGTTTTTTTTTTACCGTAAATTTTTCATACAATATCTTTTACATAATTGAATTATCAACTATTTGAATTTTTTTAATTATCAGCATAAATTATACAAAAATCATAACACAATATAAAAACTATTACTAACACAATTATCAATTGCTATAATTCGTCAAATTACATTTAGTTAGATCTATCAGTACAAAAAAATAAATAATAATAACGGTAATAACTAATTATTCTTTAATATAATTTTTTTTCGTATTTTATGAATAATCTCTCCAGGACGAGTATGTATTTCAGGTCAAGAGTACTTGAGGAAAGAGTAAATAGAAGAAGAAGATTCTGTTGATTCATTTCTAGATCCAATCAATACCTTATTGATTTAGTATCGTCTACTCAAATTAGATTCGAATGAGCTGTAAGACAAGACATATGTGCATTTATTTATCTCTTTTCTTATCTTTAAAAGAGGGAAATATAGTTAGAGTCATAAATAAATGTGCATTTTTACAAAATATAAAAGTTTAATGTAAGTTTTACAATTTAAAAGAATTTAACAATTATATTTTGGCCCCAAAAACTTCTTCTTTTTTTTTGTAAATTTAAATTTTCTTCCAAAAATATTTCTCAAAATTAGACAAATTTTATGACCAAAGAAATTTCGAGAGAAAATGGTCGAAAACTCCTTCAACCTTTATTCGAAATCCCAACTATACACTCAAACTTCACGGAGGTCCTATCACCCCCTTGAACTGTTTAAAATGAAATATACACCCCCTTAAAAACTCAAACCCAGATTTATCTCAAGGAGTGATTTGCACGCGTCTATCACATAATGCCACATAATATTACTTTTTTTTAATATTAAAAAAATAATTACTTTCTTTCTTCTACTTTTTCCTTTTATTTTTCCCTTTTCTCTTATTTTTCTTTTCTTTTCCATTCACTGTTCTCTTCTCTCTTTCCTTGTTCTATTTCACTATCAAGGTGACGAAGATGGTGAATGATCATGGTGAACCACAACAGCGACAAAGACGACAACACACAAGTATCACTTGATTCGAATCTTAGGATTTAAATCTAGTTTAACCGAGCTAGATCTAAACAAATTAAAGAAAAATCTAAAATGATTTTTCATCCATAAGATTGGAGCATATTCAGAAACCATGAGGAAGAAGATGAGGAGCGACGGCAAATCTGGGTGTGTTTCATGGCATTGTCGACATTGACAACAATAATTTTGAAGAGGAGGAAGGAATCAAAAAGGCCAAAGATGATGGAATTGAGAGATGCGTTGGATAGATTATTGAATAAAAGAATGGAGAGAAGCGTTGGGTTTGTGGTGTAGATGAAAATGGAGATGTGGAAGATGAAGATGGAGATATATTGTGAAGAAGAAGCAAAACAAATAAAGAAAAAAAAACATGAAAAATACATATATCTATAATAAAAAAAATATGAAAAATAAAGTTTATTTTTCTATTTTGGTGCTCACTCTCTCAAGGAGAGTAAAATACACTCACTTTGCCACGTTAGTATTTAGGGAGGTAATAATTTCATTTTTAAATAGTTCAGAGGATAATAAAATCCCGTGAAGTTTAAATGTGTAATTGGAATTTCGAGTAAAGGTTGAGGAGGGTTTAGACCATTTTCTCTAAATTTCGCCAAAAACTTTTTTCTTCTAAAATTGCTTGCAGTATCTCGGGCCAAACAATCCTAAAGTCTGAAAAACTGAAGTCTCAAGTATTCCCTCCGTCCATTAATAATTGTCAATTATTAATTTGACATATAAATTAAAAATAATAAATAATATAGGTAATTTTATTATATTATTTTTTAAATATAATAAATTTAATATTTTACAAAATATAATAAATAATAAATCATATTTAATGTTAGAATAAAATAAATAAAAAAGGATAAAATAATAAAAATTATTGTTAGATATATATTTTTATTACAGTAGAATAATCCTGCCTTGCCCTCTTTTTAGGTACTGCTTAGGGGCTTTCACATTAGTAATCTCCTTTAAGCAAAAAGCTCCTAAAATTCCCAATTTGTGCAACCCAAAATGGAATCCCAAGGAGATAAAGCCATCCCAAAATGGAGTAATTCTGCTCATTTTCCATCCATTTCAAATCAAGATTCAATATTGTTGCCAATACCTAACCTTCCTGCAGAACTTATCACTGAAATCTTGTTGAGACTTTCAGTGAAATCTCTATTGAAATTCAGGTCTGTTTCGAAATCTTGGCTTACGTTAATCTCTAGCCCTGAATTTGTGAAGACCCATCTCTTATTATCCGCTAATAACAAGGACTACACCCACCATGGAGTTATGTTTAATATTTGTGATGCTAAATATGGCATCAGGGACTGTTCTCTTAGCACTTTACTTGACCATCCTGTAACGGAGGCATTTGACTTGGATTATCCAGGTAAAAATTCCTATGATTATCCTTGGTTTGTGGGTTCTGTCAATGGATTAATTTGTCTTGCCAACAGTATATTTGAAGGATTAGATGACTTGTTTCTATGGAATCCATCAATTAGGAAGTATAAGAAACTGCCTGAGTACAAAATTAATCTAAGCAGCTACCATTCAGAGGAACCTGGTGATTTCAGTTTTGGTTTTGCATATGATGAGTTGCAAGATGATTACAAGGTAGTGGGCATATTCCCTATTTACAGACATACACGTGTGTGTCGTATTGAGGTCAAAATATATAGTCTAAGCAGTAATTCTTGGAGATGTATTAGCGACTATCAAGGTAGGGAATTTTCGCATTTTCCGGGCAAACTTGTGAACGGAAAACTTCATTGGCTTGAAGAGGGCTGGAACATTAGTTCTATTGATTTGGGTAATGAGAAATGGACAGAGATAGAAAAGCCTTGCAATTTTAAAGAATATGATCATTTGGGGCTAGGAGTGCTTGGAAGTGATCTTTTGGTGTTAAGTAATAACTGGGGGAGTCCTCCAGATGTCTGGGTTATGAAGGAGTATGGAGTGAAAGAATCTTGGACAAAGATGTGTACGGTCAAGTCTCCTATAGACTTTAAGTCACATATAGGTCATCCAATTTTAATATCAAATGAAGGTGACATTTTTCTTAAAATTGGATCACGTTTGGCAAAATATAATCCAAAGGATGACTCGATCAAATATCTAGATGTTACTAACTTTGCTCCATATATTGAGGCAGAAATCTATGTTAAGAGCCTAGTTTGTCCCTTTTTTACCGAAGGGACCACGCATGCAATAACAACGGAGGTTCAAATAACTCGGATGAAGATAACCGTGTGACTAATAACCTGTAAGAGTTATATTCTACGCATTTTCTTAAGTGCCATTGAATTTTATTTTTGTATTGTTTGTAGACCTTGTGAGTCATTTTCCTTGTATTGCTTGTATACTTTGTGAGTCATTTTCCTTTTATTATCAATAAAAGATGATCTTTTGCTAGAGCAATTGTTTTTAGAGTAAGAATAGAACACCAGAGCTCCTAGGTTTTGCTTTTTGGATTCATTCTCTGACTATTTTTCTTTAGCTTAAAGCTTAATAGGGCAAAGATTTGACAGGATGAGTTATCTAGTACCTGTGCTAGTGGGATAGCAAGTACGGAGATTTAGGGCACTGCAATTATCCCAAAAGAAAAGAGAGGGGGGGAAGGCAGGCAATTGGAGGTAATCATTTAACAAAGTTTAAGCTCTGAGATAGTAGTATCTAGTTTTGGTGTTTGCTCCTTGCTGTTAATAGCTCACAACTTATTTTCTTGGGGACTATTTGGTGTTTTCTTGCTGCTAATAGCTACTCCCTCTGCCCCAATTTCTGTGGCATATTTTTCTTTTTTTCTTGTCCCAAAAAGAACGTAGTACTTCCTTATTTTGAAACAATTTAAATTTAAACTTCTTATTTGGAAGAGTTCTGGCAGGGTAGGTTTGGAGTGGTTGACAAAGTTATTTAACGACATTTTTAGGAAGACGAAGATGCCGGAAGCTTGGAGATGGAGTACGATGATTCCTCTATATAAGAACAAGGGGGACATTCATAGTTGCAACAACTATAGGGGAATCAAGTTGTTGAGCCATACTATGAAGGTGTGGGAAAGGGTGGTAGAGTTGAGGCTGAGGAGGATCGTGACTATTTCGGAGAACCAGTTCGGTTTCATGCTAGGTCGCTCGACTACCGAAGCCATACACCTTGTGAGGAGATTAGTGGAGCAATATAGGGAGAGGAAAAAGGACTTGCATATGGTGTTCATTGATCTGGAGAAGGCGTACGACAAAGTCCCCAGAGAGGTTCTGTGGAGGTGCTTGGAGGTTAGAGGTGTTCCTGTGGCGTACCTTAGGTCGATTTAGGACATGTACGACGGAGCGAAGACACGTGTGAGGACGGCAGGAGGAGATTCGGAGCACTTTCCTGTTCTGACTGGGCTGCACCAGGGGTCGACTCTTAGTCCTTTTTTATTCGCCTTGGTAATGGATGTTTTGACACGGCGGATTCAAGGAGAGGTATCTTGGTGTATGTTATTTGCGGACGATGTAGTGCTTATTGACGAGTCCCGGGGAGGAGTCAATAATAAGTTGGAGGTTTGGAGACAGACCTTGGAGGCGAAAGGGTTTAGGCTGAGCAGGACCAAGACAGAGTACTTGGAGTGTAAGTTCAGTGCTGTGAAGCAGGAGGAGGACGTGGTAGTGAAGCTGGAGTCTCAAGCCATTCAGAAGAGGAGTAGTTTCAATTATCTGGGATCTATGATTCAGGGGGATGGAGAGATTGACGAGGATGTCACGCACCGTATTGGTGCAGGATGGTTGAAGTGGAGGCTAGCTTCGGAAGTTTTGTGTGATAAGAAGGTGCCTCTGAAGCTTAAGGGTAAGTTTTACAGAGTGGTCGTCCGTCCGGCTATGCTGTATGACGCGGAGTGTTGGCCAGTTAAAAACTCCCACATTCAAAAGTTAAAGGTAGCGGAGATGAGGATGTTGCGATGGATGTGTGGACTGACCAGGAGGGATAGGGTTAGAAACGAGAGTATTCGAGAGAAGTTGGGAGTGGCTTCGGTGGACGAAAAGATGCGGGAAGTGAGACTACGATGGTTCGGGCATGTATTAAGGAGGTGCACGGATGTTCCAGTACGGAGGTGTGAGAGGCTGGCTGTGGATGGTTTTAGGTGGGTGGGGTAGAGGTAGGTCGAAAAAATATTGGAGGGAGGTGATTAGGCATAACATGGAGCAGTTAGAGTTTACAGAGGACATGACCCTCGATAGGAAGGTGTGGAGGGCGCGGATTAGGGTAGAGGGTTAGGGAGTAGGAAGACGTACGTATTAGTAGGAAGGAGTGTTGGAAGGAGTGTTTGTTTGTATCTGTGCCTGCTGTTTTTTAGCAGATTCTGGTTCGCGTGGCTTTGGTGATAATTGTGTTTTTAGCAGATTCTTGCTTCTTGTATCACCTAGCGCTGTGTTATCTATTTTGTTGTTTGTTTTTTGTTTTGCTTTTGTCGGCTATTGTTATCTATTCTGAGCCGGGGGTCTATTGGAAACAGTCTCTCTACTTCACCTGAGGTAGTGGTATGGACTGCGTACACTTTACCCTCCCCAGACCCCACCTGGTGGGAATACACTGGGTATGTTGTTGTTGTTGTTGTTGTTGTATTTTACACTTAATGAGATGAGTATAGCCACACAAATATGAAATGTCAAAGCTGCCACATAAATTGGGTCAGAGGAAGTAACTTCGTATTCCTTCACTGTAGAACGATCTTCTTATTTTTTTTACTTATTTGATCTGCTAAGACTGAATTTTCTTTCTTTCATTTTTGCAATAATGTTGATGAAAGGAGGTATGCATTGCAAGGGTAAACAGTTTAGGATGCTAATATTGTTGTATGAGCATGAGAGTTAGGCTGGTGGTACAAAAGAAGTTTGTAGTATAGGAGAAACTGATTTGAGGCTCGATAACGAGTTCAGCGGCGCAAGTTCAACCTTTATCACTATGAGTATGACCAAGAAGTAACTCAACAAGCGTCAGAAAGAGAACTTAGAAGACGGCATTGTGTATGAATAGCAGCTGAATGACGTGTTTCTTTTTCAAGAGTAAAAAACAGAGAAAATTTGCTGGTTTTATGTGCAGACAGATACTTGGTTTTCTTCTCCTATGTTTGATTGTCTCAAATTTGTCAAGTATTAGTTGTACTTACCATTCTTCAATGGGCAGCTTGGGTATGGAAGACACTTGTTTCTTGTTAGCTTTCATGAAATTGTTTGGACTTTAAAATGGTAATTCTAACTAATTACTATTAGTCTTTGCCTTGTTTCCTTCTTGCCGGATTAAAAGGGACCTTATTAGTTTCGGCTAAAGTAGTGACATGTTACTCTAATTGAATTCTCATACTTAATTACACAATTGCAGCAGTTTAATCAAAGTTGCATGCAGTGTATTGAGTTAAACTGATCCATATTACTATGTTAGTTAACTAGTCTCTCGGCACGTGCGTTTAAACTCATTTAGAAATATTGAATGTTAATCATACTTGGCTAGCTCAATAAAGTTCTTTAACTTCTAATTGGGTCAGGTTAGTCTACATGATTTGGACCTCGTCTAATTGACTCTCACTGCGTTATTATGATTTGGACCCTTTGTAATATTAAGTCCACAATTGAAGAAAAGAGTTCACCAGAGAGTCCATTTCTGAGCACTGAAACTTTCGTTTACAAGAAATTGACGTACAAAAAAGGGGTATAGAAATCGAATAGAAGAAAGAGCAAAATGAAAATGAAATACGGGAAAGCAAAATGTATGGAACAATATAATATCACTGCAAAATCTAACAATACTTCTGATGAAAACAATAGCAAGAAACTGAAAACCAACAATTGGACTTGGAATGATCCAAAATTATGAAGAAGATAGATAAAATTTAATTAATGTCTAGTATATAATATCTTAAATATGTAAATATTGGTTTGGTTCGGTTTGAATATGATTTTTTTCGGATTAATACCAAACCAAATCAGATGTTATCGATTTTTAAAAATTTAAAACCAAACCACATCAAACCAAGTCGATTTTCGGTTTATTAAATCGGTTTGATTCGGTTTCCGGTTTGGATTGGTTTTTTGGTCTCATAGGAACACCCCTAGCCAGGACTATATTCCAGGAAATTACGCCTTCCCCTAAAATGTCCGATCGTGAAATATCCCCTAAATATACGGTCTTGAATTTTTATCCCTCAAAATGTGTGGTAGCGCTTGACTATACGATAAATTCTGATCAATTATTCAAGTTCATTATCTTAAATTGTCCTAAATGTCTATCTTATGGACAAAAGTTGAAACATGTACCTTAAGGACAAAATTTATTAAGCTGGTCCTGAAAATCAAAACATAAAGCCATTTTATAAAGACTTTTTTTTAGGGGAAAGTACATCCATGTATCATAAAAGCAAACTATTTACAACTAAATGTCCCCTAACTAATTACATAAAATACCCTCTTCCCTTATAACTTTAGTTATTTATCTCTATTTTAATTCTTTTCCTTTTTATTTCTCTATTTATCTATTTCTTTTTTTCTTTTTTTTTTCTTTTTATGATTCTTTGTTCATTTATTTTTTTCGTAAAATTATTTTATTCTTAATTTTCTTTTTGCACCATAATCTAATTCACACTTGAATTTTATTTTATATACTACTTTTCTTCTTTTTTCTTTTTTCTAATTTATTTCGCTATTCATTTATTTTTTTTCTCTACTTTTTTTTTCTGATTTTATTTTTCTCTTTTTTCCTTTTTTTGTTCCTTTTATTTTTGCTTTTTTATTTTTTGTTTTTCAATTTCTTTATTTCTTGTTCTTTTTTTTCTTTAATTTTTTCTCTCTACTTCTTCTTTTTCTTTCTTTTTTTCCGTTTATTTCTTTTATTTTGTGTTTTTTATTTTTCATTTTCTCTTTGGTTTTCAATATCTTTAGTTCTTGTTCCTTTTCTTTCTTTTTTTTTTTTCATTTATTTCTTTATTCTTTATTTTTTTTCTCCTTTTTTCATTCATTTTTTTCTCAATCATAATATTTTTTATTTTTTCACCACAAACTAATTTCATTTTTTGATCCTTTTTTTTTATATATATAATTTTATTTGATTCTCTTTTCTTTTTTATTTCTGTTTTTTTTCATTTGCTTAAGTTTGTAATGATACCATCACATTATATCTATATACTGTCATTTTATCATTGATGTCTGCTTCAATCCTTCAGTCAGGCCTCAATGATACCATCACAACACTGACATGGTATCATTGGATTTGCTTCAGTCCGTGATGATACCATCACAGTATATCTATATACCGTCATAGTATCATTGATGTATGTTTCATCATTTAGTTAGACCTCCATGATGTCATCACAATATATCTGTATAGTGTCATGGTATCATTGATGTCTACTTCAATCCTTCAGTCAGATTTTCATGATACCATCACAATATATATATACTGACATGGTATCATTGGGTTTGCTTAAATCAGTAATGATATCATTGCAGTATATCTACATACCGTCATGGTATCATTGATATATGCTTCATCATTCAGTAAGACCTCCATGATACCATCACAGTATATCTATATACCATCATGGTATCATTGAGTTTACTCCAATCATTCAGTCAGACCTACATGATACCATCACAATATATATACACTGACATGGTATCATTGAGGTTTACTTCAGTATGTAATGATACTATAAAAGTATATTTATATACTGTCATGGTATCATTGATGTATGCTTTATCATTCAGTGAGACCTCCATGATACCATCATAGTATATCTATATGACATCATGGTATCATTGATGTTTACTCCAATCATTCAGTCAGACCTCCATAATACCATAACAGTATATATATATATACTGGCATGATATCATTGAGGTTTGCTTCAGTCTGTGATGATACTATAAAATTATATCTATATAATGTCATGGTATCATTGATGTCTGCTTCAATTCTTAGTGGGACCTTCATAATACCATCACAATATATCTATATACCGACATGGTATCATTGATATCTGATTCAATCCTTCAGTCAGACCTTCATGATACCATCACAGTATATATATATACTGACATGGTATCATTGGGGTTTGCTTCAGTATGTAATGATACCATAATAGTATATCTATATACTGTCGTGGTATCATTGATGCCTACTTCAACCTTTCAGTGAGACCTCCATGATACCATCACAATATATCTATATACTAAGCATTGATGTCTGCTTCAACCATTCAATCAAACCTCCATGATACCATCACGGTATCTATATACTAGTATGGTATCATAGAGGCTTTTTCAGTCCGAAATGATACCATCATAATATATTTATATACTATCGTGGTATATATCTTTATCTTTTTATTTTATTTTATCTTTAAAAAGAAATTGATAAAAAGGAGAAGATAATTTAATAAAAAATAAAAGATAAAACAAAACAAAAAAGAGCCAACAAGAGAAAATAAAAGATAACTTATTTATCTCTTATTATAGTTTAGTTATTCAATTGTTTTACTTTTTATTATATTTATATACTGTCATGATATCATTGATGTCTGCTCAGTCCTTAAGTGAGACCTCCATGATACCATCACAATACATTTAGCTTGCTCCATGATACTATCATAGTATCTTTATATACGGCATGGTATCATGGAGGACTACTTCAGTTCTTTAATAAGATATTTCTCAACTCTCCATGATACCATCATATTGTATTCATATACTATCATAGTATTGTTGAGGTCTGCTTCAGTCCTCAATGATACCATCACAGTATATGAATATACTGTGATGATATCAAAGAGGATTGTTCCAATCCTTTAATGAGACACTCCTTTTCTTAATTATTTATTATTGTAATTTATTTGTTAATTTTTTTTATGTTTTTATTAGTCTTAAAATAATTAGATAATATCTTTATTTTTATATTTTATTTTATTCTTAAAAAGAAACAATAAAAAGAAGATAATCTAACTAGAAATAAAGATATATATTCAATTAATTTAGATTTTATTAAATAAATTACTAGTAAATTTAATATTCCTTTTAATCACTTATTCATGTAGTATAATTATTTATTTATTTATTTTATATTTTTATTAATCAAAAATAATTAGCTACCATATTTAAATAAGAGAAAAAATAAATAACACAAAAAGAAAAGTATAAACTATAGAAATAAAACAATGAAAAAGAAGAACAGAGAACTGGACAAGAAATAGAGTGGCTTATCCACTTTGGAAAAGAAAAAGACGGCGCGACATTTGAGGCTCACTTTAAGACCTGTTTTAAAGTTGCTCGCTAAGGAGGTATTATGGGTAAATAATATGAGCCGAATGAATAGTTTAGAAATTAGAATGGGAGAGGTTAATAAGGTGTAAATACTTTAATATTTTGGTCTATTCTATGTACTTTTCCCTTTTTTTTTACGGGGACAAAATATCACTACCAACCCATTATAATCCCGGATAATGACCCCTTCGGCCTTCACGTAGTAATCTCCATTAGCAAAAACTCCAAAGAGTTGCAATTTCTGCAACCGAAATGGAATCCCAAGGAGATGAAGCCGTCCCAAAATGGAGTAATCCTGATCATTTTCCATTCGTTTCGAGCCAAGATTCAGTCTTGCCAATACCTAATCTTCCTACAGAACTCATCACCGAAATCTTGTTAAAGCTTCCGGTGAAATCTCTCTTACAATTAATGTGTGTTTCAAAATCTTGGCTTTCATTAATATCTAGCCCTGGATTTGTGAAGGCCCATCTCTTATTATCCGCTACTAACAAGGATTACACCCACCATGGTGTTATGCTTAATTTTGATCGTATATTGCAGCACGGTGTTAAGGACTGTTCTCTTAGTGTTTTACTTAACCATCCTTTAACGGAGGCATTTGAATTGGATTATCCCGGTAAAACTCAGGGTTATTTGCCTCGGCTTGTAGGTTCTGTTAATGGATTGGTTTGTCTTGCCATGACTCATTTTGGTGGATTAGTTGACTTGTTTCTATGGAATCCATCTATTAGAAAGCATAAGAAGCTGCCTAATTATAGACTTGATGTAGGCTCCCGTTACCAAGAGGATGAACTTTCTGATTATAAATTTGGTTTTGCATATGATGAGTTCCAAGATGATTACAAGGTAGTGGGTGTTTTCCCTATTTACAGACATATACACCTGAGTCGTATTGAGGTCAGCATATATAGTCTAAAGAGTAATTCTTGGAGACGTATTAGTGACTTTCAAGGTAGGGAGTTTTTGGATCTTTGCGGTAAGCCTGTGAACGGGAAACTTCATTGGCTTGAAATGGATTGTATTAGAAACTTCTTATTTTACACTTGATGAGATGATTTATAGTCACACAATTATTTATGTTTTTTTTTTTTTTTGGTTGATAAAGTAAGGTACTTCATTCACAAAAGGGCATCAAGAAGATGCATAGGTACTTCATTCACAAAAGGGCATCAAGAAGATGCATAGGTACTTCATTCACAAAAGGGCATCAAGAAGATGCACACTTACAATGAAAGAAAAATTGACAAAAGAAACTGGAATAAAGAAAAAGGGAGTCCCTTTACAGTTAGTCAATCTAAGACAAGGGTACTAATAAACTCCAAAAATTGGTCAGTGCTAGATACATAGCCAATTTGGACCAGCAAAAAAATAAGACTAGACATCTAGTTTTGAGAGAGTGATTTGGAGTTGAGGTTCCATCAAAACACCTCCTATTGATAGAAGATAGCAGCAGGGATCCTTAGGCAGATCCTTTTGATGGTTTCATCAACTCTCATGCTCCAGTTCATATGTGCCTCTTTTATGGTATGTGGCATGACCCAATTCAGCCCAAAAATGCAGAAGAACAATGTTCCAAAGATCAGTAGCCACCTTGCAGTGGAAAAACAAATGATTCACAGTTTCCAACTTATCCAAACATCGGTAGCATCTGTTCACTAACGGGAGACCTTTCCTTTTGAGGTTGTCTTGTGTCAAGTTAGCTTTATGGTTTGTTTTAAACCATAATTTTCAAAAGTCAATCTTTCTTTCTTTCTTTCTTGAACTCTGTGCCCAGCCAAATATTGCCACATAAATTGAAGCAGAGGAAGTAACTTTGTATTTTTCACTGCAAAACGATTTCTTATTCTTTTACCTATTTGATCTACTAAGGCTGAATCTTCTTTCTTTCACTTTAGCAATAATGTTGATGAAGGAAGTATGCATTGCAAGATGTAAGCAGTTAGGGATGCTAATTTTGCTGTTATGATCATGATAGTTGGGGTGGGGTGCAAAAGACTTGGAGTATAGGAGAAACTGATTTTGGGGAATGAGCTTTGTTTAAGGGGGACTTGTCTATTCTTAAGTAGAATAAAGTGTGTCATCTTTGTTATTTAGAACAATAATCATTTCCATTATAGTTAATTCTTTTATGTTCTGAATAGATCCTCAAATTGTGTCTGTCATTTGACCTTTTCCAAAAATCTGTATACGTTTAAAACTGGATACTTGAATTTGTATTTGTATTTTGAGACAAGATACTTGAGTTGGTATGTCTGAAGGACTAAACTCTTTGTATAGAGGCTCGGCAACAAGTTCAGGAGCGCAAGTTCAACCGTTATCACTCTGAGTATGACCAAGAAGTAACTCCACAAGCGTCAGAAGAAAGAACTTAGGTGACAGCATTTTGTATTGAACACAGCTGAATGAAGTGCTTATCTCTTTCCAGAGCATAAAACAGAGAAAATTTGCTGGTTTTATGTGCAGACACTTGGTTTTTTGCTCCTATGTTTGATTGTCTCCAATTTATTAAGTTATTAGTTGTAGTTACCATTCTTCAATGGGCAGCTTGGGTATGGAACACACTTGTTTCTTGTTAGCTTTCATGAAATTGTTTGGACTTTAAAATGGTAATTCTAATTAATTACTATTAGTCTTTGCCTTTTGTTTCCTTCTTGCCAGATTAAAAGGGACCTTATTAGTATCAGCTAAAGTAGTGACATGACAAAAAAAGGAAGGCGTATGCAACTTTGAATTACATGAGAATATTTTTGCTTCTTGTATCTAAGTTCTAAGTATATAGAATAAATATTATTAAAACACGTACAAATAAGAAAGAGCCAACAGTAGGCTACTACAGAAGACGTGGCCATTGATGCCACTCATAAGAAAATAGTTTGTAGCACTGTGTTCTCCCACATTCTCTAAAATAGGCTACTACAAGACGAAGAAGAAGACGAAGTCTAATTTTTGGTACAATCATGTATATATTTGCATACTGTATTGTATATTGTTGTATATATAATATAATCTTTTTATTTCGATGATTTTCTTCTTTTTTTCCATTTTATATCACTTATACAATGTAGATACATTATTTAAACATTATATATACATATGTAGATATTTGTATAATTATGTATATTAGTGTATAATTGTATATATACACATAATATACAACATTATGCAAAATTACAAGAGGTGTATAGTATACTCAATATTATAAAAAAAATTGACTTTTGTCTTCTTCCTTTATTCAAAAAAATTTAGCCTTACCGAGCTCGAAACGAAGTTTATTTACAGATTTAATTTTCTCAATACATACCCATTTTTTTGTAGCAATACACACTCAAAACGAAGCTTATTTACAGAATCGATGGAACACTACACGCATCTCTCACCGTCAGAAGATACACACACATCAGACGCGATACAGGGGTTTACACAGAGAAGAAAGGAGAAGAAAATTGGAGAAAAAAATGGTATCATCTTCTTCATAACCCGCTCTCAACCTCAACCTCCATGAACACCACCTCACTTCACCCTCAAATTCCACAACACCAAAGAACCAAATAGCCCCCCCCCCCCCCCTCCCTCCCCGTTGCTCATTTTTTCAATTCCTCCATTCTAATTACACCCAGGTGCCATCAACACCACTCGACGAAAAATTATCAACTGAACTCATCTTTTTTGTCCCTTTCCAGAGAATTAATCTTCCTCCATTAATCTCTCCAAAACCCCAATGGAATACCTCCATTAACAACAATATACTCCTTCATTCTCACTCCCCAATTCGACAAAAACAACCCAACTAAAATAACCATCGAAACTCCCACAATTTCATCATCATAGCCGCCTAACACCAACCCAAACTCGTTCCTTTATAGACTCAACACCATTAATGACCAAACACCCATAAGATAAAAAGATGAAATGGGAGATGAGAGAGAGAGAGTAATAATTTGGTTAAGAATGTAAAGTAACTTTCTTTTTCTATATAATTGGCCATATTTGATAATATAATATAGAGTGAGCTATATTTTATAATGTAACATTACTATTTATTTTATTTTTTTGTAATTTTTCCTAAATAAAATGTATGTTTAAAAGCAGTAAATATTTTATTTAAATTACTCACTAATTCTTATTCTATTTGGTTTCGGACTCAAAGTAAAACCAAATTAATCCCGCCTTGTCCTCTTTTTTGGTGCTGTTTATGGCTTACACATTGTAATCTCTTTTAGCAAAAACTCAAAGATTCCCAATTTCTGCAACCCTTAATGGAATCCCAACGACACCCAAAACGGGTCAAACCCATTAACCCAAATTCAGTGTTACCGATGACTAACCTTCCTGAAGAACTCATCACTGAAATCTTTTTGAGATTTCCAGTGAAATCCCTATTGAAATTCAGGTCTGTTTCGAAATCTTGGCTTACGTTAATCTCTAGCCCTGATTTTGTGAAGAAACATCTCCTGTTATCCGCTAATAACAAGGACTATACCCACCACGGAGTTATATTTAAGTTTGCTAGTACATATGAACATGGTGTCAAGGACTGTTCTCTTAGGGATGTACTTTACCATCCTCAAATTGGGGCATTATTTGACTTGGATTATCCGTGTAAAAATTGCTATGATCATCCTTTCGTTGTGGGTTCTGTCAATGGATTGATTTGTCTTGCATTCGGTCCGTTTAAGGGAATATTATATGACTTGTTTATATGGAATCCATCTGTTAGAAAGCATAGGAAACTGCCTAATTATGAACTAAATCTAACCGGTGGTCATTACTTTTGGGAATCAGAATCACCTGGTGATTTCAAATTTGGTTTTGGATATGATGAGTTGCAAGATGATTACAAGATAGTGGGTGTTTTCCCTATTTACAGATATAGACAGCGCTTGTATCGTGTTGAGGTCAAAATATATAGTCTAAGGAGTAATTCTTGGAGATGTATTGATGACTTTCAAGGTAGGGATTTTTTGGATGTTTGGGGTAAGTTTGTGAACGGGAAACTTCATTGGCTTGAAGAGGGCTGGAAAATTAGTTCTATTGATTTGGGTAATGAGAAATGGGCAGAGGTAGAAAAGCCTTGCAATTTTAATGAATATCGTCATTTGGTGCTAGGAGTGCTTGGCAGTAATCTTTCTGTGTTGTGTAATAACACGAGGAGTGATGCAGATGTCTGGGTTATGAAGGAGTATGGATTAAAAGATTCTTGGACAAAGATGTTTACTATCAAGTCCCCTGATGAATTTAGGTTACATATACGTGATCCACCCATTTTAATATCAAATGAAGGTGACATTTTGCTTCAGTTTGGATCACGTTTGGGGAAATATAATCCAAAGGATGACTCAATCAGATATCTAGATGTTACTTACTTTGCTCCATATATTGAGGCAGAACTCTACGTTAAGAGCCTAGTTTGTCCCTTTTATCAAAGGGACCACGCATGCAATAACAACGGAGGTTCAAATAACTCAGTTGAAGAAAACCGTGTGACTAATAACCTGTAAGAGTTACATTCCATGCATTTTTTTTAAGTGCTGTTAAATTTTTTTCCGTATTGCTTGTGGATTTTGTGAGTCATTTTCCTTTTCTTATCTATTATCAAGAAACAATAATCTTTTGCTAGAGCAGTTATTTTTAATATTTAACTTGGTCTCATGAACTTATTCTTGAGCAATGTTTTAAGAGGGATGTTGTGCCTTTAGCTAGAGTAAGAATAGTACACCAGAGGTTCTAGCTTTTGTTTTTTGGATCCATTCTCTCACTATTCTTCTTTAGGTGAATGCTTAATAGGGCAATCGGGTACCTGTGCTAGTGGGAGATAACATGTATGCAATGGAATAGTCGAGGTGCAAAGCTGATCAGGGCACTGCAATTATCCCAAAAAAATGGGGCAATAGGAGGGAACAAATGAATCATTTAACTATGTTTAAGCTCTGAGATAGTATCTAGTTTTGGTGTTTTCTCCTTGTTGTTAATAGCTCACAACTTATTTTCTTCAGGACTATTTGGTGTTTTCTTGTTGCTAATAGCGACTCCCTAGGTCCCAATTTACGTGACATTTTTCTTTTGTTCCGTCTCAAAAAGAATGTAATACTTCCTAATTTGAAACAATTTTACTTTAAACTTCTTATCCTACACTTAATGAGATGATTTATAACCACACAAATATGATTTTTTTTCTTGAACTCCCTGCCTAGTCAAACGCCGCCACATAAATTAGGACAGTGGAAGTAACATTGTATTTTTTTCACTGCAAAATGATCTTCTTATCCTTTTACTTATCTACTAAGGCTAAACCTTCGTTCTTTCACTTTTGAGTAATATTGATGAAAGGAATTAAGTATGCATTGCAAATGTGTAAGCAGTTTAGGATGCTAATTTTGCTGCTATGATCATGAGAGTTGGATTGGGATACAAAAAAAGTTTGGAATATTGGAGAAACTGATTAGGGAGATGAGCTTTGTTTAAGAGGGCCTTGTCTATTCTAACGTAGAATAAAGTGTGTCATCTTTGTTATTTAGAACAAGAATCGTTTCCATTATATTTAATACTTTTATGTTCTGAATAGACCCTCAAATTGTGTCTATAATTTGACCTGTTTCTAAAATTCGTATACATTGTAGACTTGATACTTGAGTTGGTTTGTCTAAAGGACTGAACTCTTTGTGCAGAGGCTCGACAACAAGTTCAGGAGCGCAAGTCCAACCGTTATCACTATGAGTATGACCAAAAAGTACTTCAACAAGAGTCAGAGAAGAGAACTTGGAAGACGGGTCGAGTATGAATTGCAGCTTAATGAAGTGTTTATCTCTTTCCAAAGCATAAACAGAGATAACTGGAGTATGTATGGACTGCACAAAAGGAGAGAATTAGTTGGTTTCATATGCAGACAGACACTTGGTTTTCTTCTCAAATTTATTAAGTAATGGAGGACACTTGTTTCTTGTTTGCTTTCATAAAATTGTTTTTCTTGTTTGCTTTCATAAAATTGTATACTTTTTTCATGAAGTGAATGTTGATACAACTTTGGGAGAATCACACCCCAAAAGCTAGCTATTAAGGTGGGAGAGTCCTAAGGCTATATAAGCCCCACATCAGCTTCCCATTTAACCGATGTGGGACTCAAGTTCCATACCTTGCAATAGGATCATAACAAACAACCACGCTCCGCATCTGTCATCCTCCTCCATGGCTTCACTCTACTTGTGTAAGTAGCTCTTTCCCAGGTAGCCCTTTTCGAGTCACGATTGGCACAGAGGGTGATTGGTGGCTTTAATACCATCGATACAACCTTAGGATAACCACACCCCAAAAGCTAGCTATTAAGGTGCGAGAGCCCAAAGTTATATAAGCCCTACATCAGTTTTCCATTTAACCGATGTGGGACTCAAATCCCATACCTTTGCAATACGATCCTAACAAATGTTCAAAAATAGTAAGTAAAATAGCTGAAAATTAAAGATGAGGGATAAAACAGATCAGCGGAAAAGTAAAGAAGATAAAGAGAACAAAGAAGGTAATGTGTATAAGTTCCTCTTACCTCTTGGCAAAAAAATGTAGAAGTTGAATTTAAGAGGAAGAAAACAAAATAAATTCTCTTAGCATTTTTGTGAAACTTTTAAGAAGTTAATTTGGGTATGCTTTTGACAACTTTCAAGAATAAATTCTTTAGATATTATATTTTTATATTCTTATACATAAAAGTTCTGATCGAAGGGTAAATAAGCCGTTTAGTTTTATATGAACATTTTGATCTTTCAATTTTCTATTTTGTATGTTTCTACTTCTTTTTTTTAAAATGATAATAATAGATAGCCACAAGTAAAAGGATATGGAAGAGGAACATCATTGGAAACTTGACACATAATTCCAACTTCTAATTAGAATTTGGTGTACCATATTTGTAATTAGAATTCGAAGATGATCGTCATCAATGAAAAATCACTTTACAAGTCCTGTTCTATTTCATTAGGAAATATTTTTTTTTAAAAAAAAATCTCACATCACAAGAAAAAAGAGTGATTGCTTCCTGCTATTTCCTAATAATTTCAGATAAGAACCCATTGGAAGTTACTTTAATTTAAATTTCTTTCTATTCGAGTTATACAACTTAATTCGATTTAGCCACAAATCTTTGTGACACGTTACAATTTATGGCAAGATACATTTTGTTATTCATCAATTCAAAATCCGTCATAATTTATAGTCAAAGACAATCGTGATGAATCCATTTGACTTTATGATAAAATAATTTCTTTCCCCTTGCTTCAAAATTTAAACGATGATATTGAAAGATCCTATCGCGTGACAAATCTCACACAATTTAACATGTAGGATGTGTGTTTACTTATTCAACTTATGATAGTTTAAATATCTACTCGTGCATATTCAAAATTTGGAGTACATAAATACCAACTGAAGCTAAGCTAAAGGGCACGTTTATACATTATATATTATGCCTTGTAAAAATCATCCGTGTGGAATTGGACATGTCTTTATCACTTGACAAAATGCCATGAGGATATTATCTTCCTCTTATCTTTTAACAAACAAAACAAATTACTATTTGACAAACGTCTTATTCGGATTGACATATAAGGAATCTTTAGACCATCAGGAATATATGACACCACTTTACAGCAGGGGCAGATTTAAGCTTAAATTATGGTGCACATGAACTCATGATCTTTCTGTAAAATTCGGTATTTTTATATACTTTCTAGAATTGATTTGATATTATCCGTTGGCACTCGTTCTGCGAAAACACTAATGAATGCTAAGTTATTTAGCTAAAGGAATATGGATCAATTCTCACTCAATACTTCTTTAATTTCTTTTAGTGGTGCACCATGTTCTAAAAATCGTAAATACGCCAGTGCAGTTTACAGCACTAAGATTCATCACTGCAGCTGCTAACACTGTTGCTCTGTTGGCCTTCTCAAGCAGCTCAAACTTATCTCCTCTCTAGTAAATCCTCTCTGTGATTCAATATGTTACCTTATGCTATGTATATATACTTGTAGTAGTTGGTGCACACCGGGATTTATACTTGACACGTAATCAAGAATCATGTTTTATGGTGAATTCTACTGTGTACATTGACACATTAGGTTTGTTTGGTAGTATTATGAATTCATCAAGAAGAGTGTGTGGGATTGTCATCGGCACTTTAGTGAATATTGATCTTGGAGTAACTGTTAAAGTTGTTGCCATGTGACCAGGAGGTCACGGGGTCAAGCCGTGGAAACAGCCCCTTGTAGAAATGTAAGATGAGGCTGCGTACAATAGACCCTTGTGGTCCGGCCCTCCCCCAACCCCGCGCATAGCAGGAGTTTTAGTGCATCGGGCTTCCCATTTTAGTACTATGGATGAAAAAAGAGAAAATTTTCATTTGTGTAAGGTTGTCCCAATGTATCCTAAGTTGTTTTTCATGATCGTAAGCTAAAAAATGTCTTGGCAACTATCAGTATTTCTATATTAATTGGTCCTTTGTTGTGTTCCGATATCTAGACAAAATTTTCAGTTTGCTCAGCAATGGAAGATGCTGAAGCCAGCCCTCTCAAAAGATCTCCTCTTGGTTTGGATGAAACCTCCGAGGAAGAATACTCTTCTCTGTCTACTCTACTTCAACATTTTGTTAGCATCCCTACCATTGACAAGGCATGGACTTTCAAATCTACCAGTGGTATGATTGCTATTATCCAATCTCCCTTTTGTATATTAAGAACATTTCACTTTGATCATGAAAAATATGGCCATACGTGACTCTAACGAGGAAAAGTTTAATTTTTATTATAATGAAATATTGTTTTTCCACTTTCGATTAAGAAGAATCTTGGTTTTCTAAAAGTTGCTGAATGGCCCTCTTTTACTTTTTGCTGCACAACAAGGTTCCCAGTGTATGTTCTCAATCAGCCAGCCAAATCTCCTTGCCAACAAGAACAGGAGATACATATTATCTAGTTATATTTCGAAGGGAAGTACAAATGGTGTAAGCTTTCAATGGGCTGCTTTCCCTATTGAGATGCCTAGTGGGTCTATAATGGTTCCATCACCTTCAGGTTCAAAGCTTCTTGTTGTTAGAAATCCTGAACAGGATTCTCCGGCAAAATTCGAGATTTGGGGTCCATCTCAAGTCGAAAAGGAGTTCCATGTCTCGTCTTCTGTCCATGGCTCTGTATATTCAGATGGATGGTATAATATCGTACCTACTAACGGTGTGCTTGGTATGACGGAAATTTTTTTTCTAGATGATAAGTGATTTTTTTTTACTTATGTTCTTGTATTTGGTACGTTAGCAAAGAATATTTTCTCAAAAGCATTTGTATATAATCAAAGAAAACACTATGAGAGTTGGGGTTAGGGGTAAGGGTGTGGGGGTGGGAGTGGGTTGGAGGGTGGGTAGAAGACAATCAATGTGTAGTGTCATTTACAGAACTTGTTATCCTACTTCTATTAGGGAAATCGTTTTCCAAAATTTTTGATCAATCAAACATGAAAAAATTGAAAAACATTTTCCATAAAATATTTTCCTCCATACCAAACACACCCTAAAGGTCTCTGATTTTTCACTTCACCAACATATGATGTTCGTTAGCATTTGACAATGCAGGTTTGAGGGAATTTCATGGAATGATGATGAAACCTTTGTTGCGTACGTCGCTGAGGAGCTGCCTCCCTCTAAACCTGTTTTTACGAATTCAGGCTACAAGAAAGGGAACTCTTCAGATAAGGAATGTGGTAGCTGGAAAGGTCAAGGGGATTGGGAAGAGGACTGGGGCGAAACCTATCCTGGAAAAAGAGAACCTGCAATTTTCGTTATCAATGTTAACAGGTAAGATAACGTGTATTGTTTGCTTATATCAGTCGAAAGGGTAATAATTTGATTTCTTGTGCAGTGGAGAAGTACATCCTGTTGAAGGAACAAGGAGGCTTAGTGTTGGACAAGTTGTGTGGGCTCCAGCTTCTAAAGGCTTGCAGCAATATCTGGTTTTTGTGGGGTGGCCATCAGATACTAGAAAGTTCGGCATTAAGTATTGCTATAACCGTCCGTGTTCTTTGTATGCTGTTAGAGCTCCGTTTTCAAAATCAGAAGATCATCAATCTGAGTATGTAATTTGATAGCTTCTCCAAAGGGGATTGTGCTAGGGGAGAATTTCTTTATTTTTTAGTTATTCCCCATCATTGTTTTAATGAAATTTTTTCAATTTCAGAACTAATGCAATTGAAGAAGCATCTCCAGCTAAGCTGACACAAAGAATAAGTAGTGCATTCTTTCCTCGTTTCAGGTATATCTAATTATGTCGATGCTAGAAAGATGAGACATGTATACGAATAACAACAAGATCAAACAATAAAAAACCGAATGTAATCCTACAAGTGGGGTCTGGGGAGGGCAAGCTGTATGCAGCCTTACCCCTACCTTTATGGTGTAGAGAGGCTGTTTCGGAATCACCCTTGTCTACTCTCCTCCGATATAAGGGCTTGGGACCGGCAATGTAGATGAATAAGGAATTGTTAAATTTGTGGAAGCATGTTGCTATTTATTTTCATGTCGCTCTTAGTTGACAATTATTGGGAATCAACTTTAGCATCATAAAGAATCTGTCATTATCTTATTTAATTTCTAAAGTTAGTTTGTTGGGAGAAGTTAAAACTAATTGTTACTTTTACTGAATTTTCAGCCCAGATGGAAAGGTCCTTGTGTTTCTGTCTGCAAAAAGTTCTATAGACACTTGGACACATTCTGCAACTCAATCACTTCATAGAATTGATTGGTCCATAGACGGAAAGCCAAACCCAGATGCTGACATTGTTGACATGGTTCACTCTATTTCTCTGCTCTTCTAACTTGTATCAGTACTTTAAGGCTAGATAATTATCATTAGTTGTAACTATTTCTCGTTCATGTATTATCTAACTGTTGGTGCAACACTTATGTGACAGGTTCCTGTTGTGATGTGTCCAGAAGATGGATGCTTCCCTGGCCTTTATAGTGTTAATTTTCTTAGTAAACCTTGGCTTTCGGATGGATATACCATGATTTTATCTTCTGTCTGGGGCAGCACTGAAGTAATACTTTCAGTGAACGTGTTGAGGTAATTAAGTATAAGGTGACCCAATTTTTGACCGACATTATGGTGTCATGGAATTCTTTAAATTTCCTTTTGACTAATGATTGTGTGTTAATTGATAGTGGAAAGGTGTCACGCATTAGCCCTGGAAATTCGAGCTTCTCTTGGAGCTTGCTTGCACTAGATGGTGACAACATCATTGCAGGTAAGACAATTTTTCTGTAGACGGGGAGCCTATGTTGCACAAAGTGTCTATTTTTTCATTCTTCATTTACTTGTTTTTTCTGATCAATCCAAGTTGAATAAATCTGGTATTTATCTCTTGTAAAGTCTGTAGCAGTCCCTCTGATATTCCAGAAATCAAGTACGGTAGCATTGTTGAAAAATCATCTGCAGAGGTCTTGGCAAGTTGGCAAGATATCTCGAGCCCCATATATAGATGCTCTGAAAAGGTTCATCTCGTTGTTCTCTCATTTACAAAATGTTTCATTCAGAATGTTCTTGATAGAAACTAAGATGAAAAAGAGATGAGAATGAAACTTTACTGGTTAAATAAAGTGCAAGGATCTTAAATACTGCATTAACCAATAACTAAGTCCGTATTGAGTGGACAAATCTCCAAATACAAAGATAATGATAATACTTTTCTTCTACAGAATTCTTCTGCATACATCTATTTAAACTAAAGCACAAAGATAACTCCTATCACAGATAATCTGTTACTGTTGTAGATAACTACTGGTAACTATTATAATAACTGCTGCTAATATATTTTATCCTATTTGAAACCAAGAAACTAATATAGATTATCTCCACATGCTAAAGGAGCAGTCTTATCAGTTCTGCTCAATGCATCTTAGGGGAATGTCATTTCTGTTATTCATATACATCTGTGATGATCCCAGGTCACTTCTCTACTGTCATCCCGCCAATCTAGTATTATCCAAATTCCGGTCAAGGATATCTCTGAGAACCTTACCGCAGGTATTAATTTATCAGTCTGACTAAAGACTTGCTTTTACCTGTGAACATTGGTGTTTTAACTATTGAGGAGGCAGGAAACGAAACGAAAAAATCTGTCTGATCCGCTAATTGTACAATATGCTATAGAGTTATTGCACAGTATGCTATAGATTTACAATCTCAATTCTTTTTAGGTGCCAGCAAACCTTATGAGGCTATCTTTGTATCCTCCAAGTGTAAGAGCCATAATCTGTGTGATCCGCTAATTGTAGTCCTTCATGGGGGTCCTCACTTCAGTACATTGTCAAGCTTCTCGAAGTCCTTAGCTTTCCTTTCCTCAATTGGTTATAGCTTGTTGATTGTTAATTATAGGTGAGAATTTTCATGCCTCTATACTTGTGAAGCATGTTCAAATTTATATATGTACTGATAATGAAATACTAGTAATGCACATGAGATAGCTATATGAATACTATAAGTTGCAAAAACAAGGCTTATCAGCGATATCCATTGCAAGTTTGTCTTTTGTCATACGTCTTCTTTTCTTCGATATAAGATGGCATCCATAGAATAGGTAAACATCCCCTCTCTCCAAACAACTTGTCAAATGCAGATTCTGATGAAACGTCTAATATTCCTCAAGGCATCGAAGAAAATTGGTGTTTAATATAATTTTTAGCCCAAAATGTTGCACTCAACCAGCTTTCTTGGTTTTAGTATCAAGGAAATGTAATAGTGATAGTCAGTAACCTCAGAATTCAAATGTTTAATCCAATCTCAAAGTCTGTCTGCACATTTTTGCGATTTATTCAGTAGAAAACTGTCGCTAAAGAATCTAATTTTAGATGTTTTAAAGTTGTTGATTTTAAGAAAACTGAAGTTAGCAACATCCTGATTTTAGTTACATGTCTGAAAACAAGTAAGAGGAAACAAATTATACTAATTAAAAAAATGCTTAGGAACAACATCATTGGAATGTGTCTTCTTATTTGCCATGACCTGTAAGAATGAGACTTCTACATCATTGGCAATCCAAGCCAGAAAAATACATATATGTATTTGTTACTGTTGTCGAAATATTTCCTTTGCTATCCTTTTTTTTTTTTGCCAATCAGCAGTTAATGACTTGATTAAGTACCTTCTTTTTCTTATCTTATCTTACCTTAGAGGCTCCTTGGGTTTTGGTGAGGAAGCACTGCAATCTCTTCCAGGCAAAATTGGATCACAGGTACTGTTCCGTAGTACTACTCCTTTTGTTTGCGTGAAAGATTGCTGATCAAGGATTTGAAATCTAAAATGATCTTACTTGTTTGTACCTTATCATATGTCTGCATGTGCAGGATGTTAATGATGTACTAGCTGCTATAGATCATGTCATAGATATGGGGCTTGCAGATCCATCTAAAATAACTGTGCTTGGTGGTTCCCATGGTGGATTCCTGACAACACACTTGATTGGCCAGGTTTGCTAGTTCTACAAATCTTTATGGTTTCTACAATGTATCCATTTCCAACTCAAATCACCAAAGATAGCTCACAAGAGGGGAAGATTGCCCAAATCCATATAAACAGACCATCAGTCCATTCCCCAACCAATGTGAAACTTTGACCCACTCTAACACCCCTTTCACGCCCAGGCCCAACGTAAACATGAACTGGAAGCCCAAACAGGGATGAACCTGACTCTAATACCATGTAAGATATGACACTTGAGTCTAACTCAACCCCAAAAGCTAGCTCATGAGAGGAGGATTGCCCAAATCCATATAAACAGACCATTAGTCTATTCCCCAACCAATGTAGAACCTTAACCCACTCTAACTTCAGCTTTGTTCTGTGTACATTTGTTGCTTTATATAGGGAAGCTGGACAAGCTTGTGTATCAGAAAGACTATAGATTGACAGATCTGCTACTATTACTGCAGGCACCCGATAAGTTTTCTGCTGCAGCTACTAGGAACCCTGTGTGCAGCCTTCCGTTGATGGTTGGAACAGCTGATATCCCTGATTGGTGCTATGCAGAAACGTTTGGACATTTGGGAAAATCAATGTTTACTGAATCTCCTTCATCTGAACACCTTGCTGTCTTTCACAGCAAATCACCGATATCACACATTTCCAAGGTCTGCTCTAATCAACAAAATCTGGATTGGAAAAAGCTTTCCATTTTACACAACTGTGTTTCCAATCGTAAAGAAAAGTTGAAGTATTAGGTTTTCTAGAGATCAAAGATGTAATTTGCTGGATCCTATATTTCTGAACGCATTGCTACATCCGTTTCATCTAATATTGCAGGTCAAAACTCCTATACTGTTCTTGCTAGGTGCCAAGGACCTCCGTGTACCAATATGTACAGGCTTGCAAGTAAGATTTAGTAAAATCTTCTTCTTGTTTCTTTTATCAATATATTCTTAATTATGTTACATGTATCATTCATTTGCCTTAACATATTCGCGTTGAGTGGGTGTGTCATGAGTATGGGTTCTATACAGAAACATAAATAACTGAATTTTGTATAATGTATGAGTTAGAAGCTGTCCATTTAAGTTGTTTGTAAAGTTAAACAAGGTCAATTCATTCTATCTAAAACATTAACAGTACCATTAGCTCTGAATATGACTGCCTACTTTCTAAATTATGGTTGGTCGGGTTCATCACTTCAGAAAGTTAATGTTGTTTCTTTTGATGCACGCAGTATGCACGAGCATTGAAGGAGAAAGGAACTGAGGTCAAGGTGCTGCTGTTTCCCGAGGACAATCATGCAATTGACAGGTAGGATGGTTCTGCCCGTGTCCTGGACCAATTTGTGTGCATCGTTGGTGGGCTCGAATTTCATGTTTGTTTGTTCTCACTTCCAAATGAAAACTTGGTCTTTTCCTTCTTTGCAGGCCACAGTCTGATTTCGAAAGCTTTCTTAATATTGGAGTGTGGTTCAAGAAGCACTGCAAATAGACATATATGATTCATTTCTTGACCAAGATTTCCTACATTCCTTTGCAAGAAGAAGATGAAGAACGACGATTATACTCCTTCAGTTCATGTTCAAGCTCTCATCTGAGTTGAAGATATGAACATTCTAAATATGTCACCTAAGGAAATTGGTCATATATACTTTATCTTTGCAATGACAGGCCAATGTCAAACTAAAATGCATGTAAAATAAACAGTTCCTCTGTTGTATAGTTCAATAAATCATCAAAAGGAGTTCATCTTTAAATTTTTCTTGTTCATTTATGGGAGAATTTTTTGTGTAGCAGCTTCTTTCAAAAGTATTTGTCATATGAAAGGACAAATTGTATAAATTTCCAACTGTGCAATGAGCTGCAGATAGACCAGAAATGAAAGATTTCAGTATACTAATATGTTTCATGGTATATCTCCATTTTTTATTTGGCTGATTTACGAAGCTAAATTTAATTCTTTTTTTCAGAAAAGACATGAATTGTCATTTAGAAGGGGAGCCTTGGAGCAATGGTAAGTTGTCTCCGTGAGACCTATAAGTCACGAGTTCGAGCTATGGAATCAGCCACTGATGCTTGTATCAGGGTAGGCTGCCTGCATCACACGTCTTAAGGGTACAACTTTTTCTAGACCCTACGTGAACGCTGAATGCTTCGTGCACTGGGCTGTCCTTTTTATATGATTTGTCATTCATTTTAACAACACAATACAAGGTAATGTTAATTTATGATTTGGAGTTGGATCTAATCAAGTTAATCCCTAATAAAAATGAGGAGTGTCGCATACTATTTGATTTTACTTGGTGGTTATGCTCACAAATGCAAAGTATTAACATTGTTAACTCTTGCCCCAAGATTTTTTGTTTTTTGTTTTTTTTGGTTGATTCACAAGAATATTCAACAACTAATGGTAATAATATATGTAATTTTGAATTATTAGAAAATAAATAATATTCCTTTCTAAAAGATTAATCAATAGTGCCTTTTTCTTTATAATTTTTTTCCTAAAATGGATAACTATTAAATTTTATCAATTTTTCTTCTTCTTACACTTCAAAGAGGCGAAAGTTTATTGCCCATGTTAATTAAGAATGATAAATTACTTAATTTTAGGAATTACTTAATTTTAGGATTTGACAGATACTCCTCCATCTATTGTTATTTTTTTACTTTCTTATGTACAAGCTATGCAGTATTAACTAAAATTTTAGAATATATATTTTTTTTCCATTTTCATTAGAGAAAATTTTGACTCAAAGCACAATTTGTATAGTTTATAAACATGTGAATGTTTATTTTTCAAGAAATAATTAATCTAACATTGATTTAACTAAAAATTGATGAGATTGGTACCAAAGAGATTAGGATAGAGGAAACATATAATGCAAATGAGTGAAGTAGATACTTTATGCTAATAACGTGTCTAGATAATATTTTTATTAATAATTTATTGAATTGAGATCTACTTTTTTTTCACTTAAAACATCAAATGCAACTTAAATTTAAAATAAAAAAGACTTATCTAGATCTAAGGAATATTTCCAAAATTTAGCTTAAAAATAATCCTAAGTTCTGACAAAATGAGAATCATGAAGTACCACAAGAATTGTGGTAGGGTGATACGTATTTCTTCATTCATAAGCACACATATATCAGATTTAAGTCATTAACATGAAGTCGTTTTTGTTAAAAAAAAATTATCACCTAAGAAACTTTTTGAGGCGAATTCAAATTAGGTCGAGCCTCAATATAAATACCGTACATTCGATGAAAAATAAAAAATAAAAAAGGATTCATGAGGCACTCTAAGAGGAAAATGAATAAAGAAATTTTACTTATAGATGCTCTTGGCAAGTGGAACAAAAACTGACATACTCCTCTTCTTCTTTCCTCTATTTTCATTACAATTCTCCTCAAGCTATTACAAGTTTACCCTTTTTCCCTCTCTATGTAAGCTTTCTTGGTTTATCTTTAGCTACATGTGTGTGTGTGTGTGAATATCATATATACTGAATTGTATTGTAATGTCTTTATCATTGAGTTTTTCTTGACCATATTTGAATGCTCTTTCCTTAAGTTCTGTTAGCCCAGATTTAACTTTTATGTTCAGAATGAACAGAGTAATCCTAAAATATTACAGTTAGAATGTTACTATAGAAAGAAGGTTGAAGGAATTTGATTCTTTTTCTTTGTTTTATAGTAGGATTTAGGAATCAAGATTGAAGAGAGGAGTGATCACATTGTCTTGAATTTTTTTTAATTTTTTTTTCCAAGATAGAGTTTTATCTGTTTAATTTTTATATATTAGGGAGTCCTGTTATGGAATTGACAGTGGGCGGAGCTAGGATTTCACTAGGGGTTTAAAATATGATGAAGTAAACACACGAAGAAGCCAAATGGGTTCAACATCTACTATATATACATAAAAAAATAAATTTCAACTATGTATAAGTAGTATAACTTTCTGCCGAAGGGGGTTCAGATGACCCCCTCGTCTCTA
This sequence comes from Capsicum rhomboideum, assembly GCA_031232105.1. NCBI lineage: Eukaryota > Viridiplantae > Streptophyta > Magnoliopsida > Solanales > Solanaceae > Capsicum > Capsicum rhomboideum. The sequence goes on from CP124711.1 coordinate 9,504,634, forward strand.
CCTGGCTCCGCCCCTGGGAATTGATACTAATGAATGGGAGAAGATTTAACATCAATTTGAGAATCTAACTCATAAGGTCAACCTAATTCTAACTGAAAAATGGTAAAGAATTCAGGTTTTAGAACCTTCTTGTTTTCCCCCCTGTGTCTGTGTTTCTTCATCTGTGAGGGTTAAACTTATCTTGAGTTATATTTATTTCAATGCAAAAGGTTGTCTCTCAAGTTTGAAGACATGTTTATCTGGTCTTACACAATCTTCAAAAAATTTGAAAGAACAATCTACAAGGAATCATAATACTCTTAGTTGTCTCAAACTTTTTGTTGGTATAATATTCCAAGCGTTTACTTGTATCACTTATTCATGTTCCATTTACCTAACATGATATTGCTAGAAAGTCGAAAATAGTGGCATATATTTTTCATGAATTTATGTTAGAATTTCATGCCTTCAAGCGTGCTCGTCATAGTCTCATTTTAGTGCATCCAACGGCTGATAATGGATACCTATATCTTGTAGTTCCCTCAAGCAAATTATTAGTACTTTGTTATAGTTCTTGTTAGTTTAATTCTGCCTAAGTGTAATCGCATACTTTTTCAGTTTGTTTGCAAATGGAAAATTCTGGAGCAAGCCCTTTCAAAGATACTCCTCTTGGTTTAGATGCAATTTCAGAGGAAGAATTCTTTTCTCAATCTACATTACTCGAAGAGTTTACTGAAATCCCCATAATTGAGAAGGCATGGACTTTGAAATCAAACAGTGGTATTGCTACTTTGAATCTCTCTAGATCTTCTAACGGATAACTATGTATATTTTATAATAGCACTTTTTTCTATCAAGTTTTTATTCTTACGTACATCATGATTTGTGGTGTTCTTTTGGTTGTTTTGCATCGTTAGGAGGCTCACAGGTCTTGTTCTCAATTAGTCAACCTAATCTCTTAGAGAACAAGAAGAGGAGATATGCATCATTTAGTCACATTTATAAAGAAAGAGGCGATTCTGTACAATTTCATTGGGCTGCTTTCCCTATTGAGATGGGGACAGCATCTTTGATGGTTCCCTCTCCGTCAGGTTCAAAACTCCTTGTTGTTTGGAATGCTGAAGATGATTCTCCTACTCGTTTCGAGATTTGGAATTCATCTCAGGTGGAAAGGGAGTTTCATGTTCCTTCGTCTATCCACGGATCTGTATATTGCGATGGATGGTAACTTAATTTACTACCCAAAAAGCACTACTTTCATTTTCTTATCATGTTCTCTTTTCATTGTGGATACTTGCTACAACCTGCTATATCTTGTAACCAGTTTAATGCTACAATTTAGTAACATTATTAGGAGTTATTAGTTGTTATTTTTACCGGTTGTCTGGTCTCAGGTTCGAGGGGATCTCCTGGAATTCTGATGAAACTTTGATTGCTTATATTGCTGAGGAGCCTGTTTCTGCAAAACCAACATTTACATATTTTGGCTACGAGAAAGGGAATTGTCCAGACAAAGACTGTAATAGCTGGAAAGGTCAAGGAGATTGGGAAGAGGGTTGGGGCGAAGCATATGCTGGGAAAAGACTACCTAAGCCTTTTGTCATCAGCATTAACAGGTTAATGTGGCTGTGTCTTCTTAAGTGGTTCTGAAAAACTTTATCATGTAAACTTGACGTGGTAACGTTAAATGTAACTTTGTGCAGTGGAGAGGTTCATGCTGTAGATGGCATAGAAAAGTCAGCAAGTGTTGGGCAAGTTATCTGGGCTCCATCAACGAAGGACTCGTTACAATATCTAGTTTTTGTTGGGTGGCCATCAAGGATGAGGAAGTTTGGTATCAAATACTGCACTAATAGGCCTTGTTCTTTGTATGCTGTTAGAGCTCCTTGTTTTAGATACGAATTACATCAATCTGAGTAAGTTGCTTGCTTTAAAGAAACCTTTCCTTTTCCAAAGATTTTGACAGAATGCTTACATTATACTATTCATTTCTACTGCCGCTGAACGGACTAAGTATTTATTGATATATTTCCTTGATATTCTTGCTATTTGATTCTTTTCTCATCAGAACGGATGCAAACTTATCAGCGGTGGTGCTGACAGAAAGCATAAGTAGTGCACTCTTCCCTCGTTTTAGGTATGTCTTTTTTGTTAGAATTATTGGCTCTCAACAATCATTTTAATGTTTACATTATTCCATCAGTTAGTGGCAAATATCTTGTATAGTCTAATTAAATTTCTCTCATACTTCAACACTCGGTAGTGTAAATAACTTTATCAAACTATAACATAAAATCTAACGACTCATCCTTATTTTTTTCAATTCTCAGCCCAGATGGAAAATTCCTGGTGTTTTTATCTTCAAAAAGTTCTGTAGATTCTGGAGCACATAATGCAACAGATTCACTTCATAGAATTGATTGGTCCATTGATGCAGAGCCACATTCGCGTAACAAAATTGTTGATGTGGTATTATTCTCTGCTTTTCTCACAAACTTATATGAGTGGTTGAACCTTGTAAAAGACATAGTCACTTATAACTCTTATTTTTGTTATAATCAGTACTCTTGAGTAAAGTAATACAGTCTCTCAAGGATGGACTATGAAAATCATACATTTATTTATTTTGGTGATTACTATCTCTGTTAAATTTCTAGTATGCGTTACACCTGGCTTTGTTGTTCTTGTAGTTTAAAGTTGCATTACCATGGTTAATATGTATAATGTCTTCTGCACTTAAATTTTTTTGTTTTGGTTATGAAGGTTGATGCTATTTTCCACTTAGTCGTAGTTGGATAGAGGTTTAACTTCTTAGTTCTTGTGGTCAATGCGCGTTCCTTTTATTAAATTGATCACATTGATGACATAATGATTTCACCTTTTCCATATTCCGAGTTCTCCTTAAATTTGTTGTCTATCTTGATCATGCTGATTAAATTTAACTACTGTAGGTTCAATGACCTCTGTAGGTTCCTGTTGTGATGTGTGCTGAAGATGGAAGCTTCCCTGGGTTATACTGTTCAAATATTCTTAGTAACCCGTGGCTTTCTGATGGGCGCACTATGATTTTATCATCTGCCTGGGGCAGCACCCTAGTTATACTAACCGTGGATGTCTCGAGGTAAAGCAGGGTAGCCATTCTATCTCCACTGTACTCAAATGTTTTGCATCTTCTTCTGTGTAACCACATGCTCATTCACTTCCAGTGGGGATGTATCATGAATCAGCCCGAGCACATCAGAGTTTTCATGGGATGTCCTTACTCTGGACGGTGACAATATAATTGCAGGTAAGAGTCAATGTTATCTTTTTAACTTACAACAATAACTATGCCTCAATCCCAAGCAAGTTCGGATCGACCATATAACTCTTTACTGACCCTGTTGCTCCATTTAAGCTGACATTTAACTTGTCAAAGAAGAGAGTCAGGATTGACAACTGAAATCTTCTGTTTGATATGCTTGAAAATGTATTTCCTAATCAAAAAATAGGAAGAGTCTTCTGATGCTGTTTATTACTTTGAAGTTTGTAGCAGTCCAGTTGATGTTCCTGAAATCAAGTATGGTTATCTTGTCGGGAATGCCTCCGATAACATCAAATGGAATTGGCTAGATATCTCAAGTCCCATAACCAAATCCTCTGAAAAGGTGAATATAATGGTCGTATTGTTTTAATCCTTTTGGGTGGACTACAACAATAAAGACTAGCCAGTCTTAATATTTCTCTGTGACTCTAAAAAAGGTGAGGTCTTTGCTGTCATCGAAGGAGTTCTGTATAATGCCAATCCCTGTCAGAGATGTCTCTGAGAATCTCACAAAAGGTACGGCTTATAGATAGTTGATGCATGAATGCATAATGTTTAACAGAATAAAATTGCATCATGGCCTTGCTTTTTCTTTTTAATTGTGTATTCTAATTAATGAACTGAGAAACTAAAGATGAATCAACAGATATAATATTTATTTTCAGCTCAAGTTAATGTTCTTCTCTGCTTCTAATTTAGTGCATAAAATCTGATTCATGGTAGGTGCAAGCAAACCTTATGAAGCTATTTTTGCATCCTCCAAATCTAAGAAGCACGATGCATGTGATCCGCTGATTATAGTCCTTCATGGGGGTCCTCACTGTGTGTCATTGTCAAGCTTTTCAAAGTCTTCCGCTTTCCTTTGCTCACTTGGATTTAGCTTGCTTATTGTAAGTTATAGGTAAGTTAAGAGTACCTTAAGCACGCTTTGGCATCTGTAAATCTTGACAGGAAGTGGCTTCTTTGAGTAGTCAACCATTGAGATTTTAATTTTGAGTGTACTACAACTTGTGCTGAACAAGAAGACAGTGTTGCATATAATCAACCAGTCTGACTCTCTCATTAAGATAAACATTATAAATAAAGCATTATCTTGATTATGTTACAACACCGATATCTTATTGACGTCTTTCCAGAGGTTCCTTGGGATTTGGTGAGGAAGCAGTGCAATCTCTTCCAGGGAGGGTGGGTTCACAGGTGCTTTTTTGTGCAACCTTCTTTTTGACAGTCGATTTCTATTCATATTTTACCCGTAGTGAGGACATTTCTTTTAAATTCTTTTCCATTGTTTCATATCCACAGGATGTTAATGATGTACTTGCTGCCATAGACCATGTCATTGGTATGGGACTTGCTGATCCGTCCAAAATTGCTGCTGTTGGCATTTCCCATGGTGGATTTTTGACGGCGCACTTGATAGGCCAGGTTGGGTAATTCCACAAACAACCTGTTTCTATTACACCTAAATCCACTTCTAGTAAATGTTTGTGCATGTCTATTGGACCATCCGTTCTGATACTTCATCTATAAGGTACTAGGAAAGTTAATATCTGTGCTTACTAATGTACCCGTGCAGGCACCAGACAAGTTTGCTGCTGCAGCTGCTAGGAACCCAGTCTGCAACCTTGCTCTAATGGTTGGTACAACTGATATACCTGATTGGTGCTATTTTGAGGCATTTGGAAGTGAAGCAAAATCAAAATTTACAGCAGCACCTTCAGCTGAACACCTTGCTCTATTCTACGAAAAGTCGCCAATTTCACATGTATCCAAGGTTTGCTTCTTCAGCTGCATTGATTTTATCGTCAAATAGGTCTACTAGGTTTTATCCCACATGAGCGTAGAACTTGGCAAATAAAAAATGCAAAGATTATAGTGATCATATTTCATCTGATTCCTTCTACTTCTCATTGACATCCAAACAAAATGAAACTGGAAATGGAAGGGAGAAAGAAGTTACAGTTAATTCCTTTTAGACATGCAGTTTGCTGGTGCCTATTGGAATTTACATGGCACTGGATTGTTTTATGGATGCTTCTCTACTCACATGGAGGTAATCCTGCAGGTCAAAGCTCCCACACTCATGCTTTTAGGTGCTAAGGACCTTCGCGTGCCCATTACTGATGGATTACAAGTATGTACTTCCCTTTTTTCTTTTTGGGGCATAAAATTAGACTAACAATGGAAAACTGAGTATACACCACAAATTCAATCGCTTCCTTGGCTGCACTTAAACATGTCACTGCTTGTTAATCCAAGCATCTATTCTCTATTGCTCGAGTGCTCCTATTAATTGGGACTCTCACAGAAACAATCATTCAGTTCATTCGATCATCTTGTGGTGATGAAATTAAGTATTTCATACAAGATTGAACGCTTCCTAAAGTGCTCTCTAGCTCTCTTTCGTTCTGATGGAGGAACCTTACTATGTCTTGCCTGGTTCGATGTTTGGTAGAAACATTTCATCTCATAACATTCTTTATTCTTCTGTATCTGTGCAGTATGCACGAGCATTGAAGGAGAAAGGCGTAGAAGTTAAGGTGATGATGTTTCCTGATGACATACACGAACTTGACAGGTAATTATGCTCCTTCCCTAATTCGAGAACTAGTTTTCTGCCCCAGGCCCCAACCCGAGGGGATCAATAACAGTTTCTCCACTTGCCTTGAAGTGTGACTATATTTCACGATATGACAACGTAGTGACATCTAATACCATCCATGTGTTTATTTGGCAGACCGCAAACGGACTTTGAAAGCTTTCTTAACATTGGAATGTGGTTCAAGAAGTACTGCTCATAGATTGCCAGATAACTCAGTGTTTCTGCAACAAGAATGTTAAAGATTCATGGTTATGTTGAAAACTGGTCTTCAAGAAAAAGTTCATAATTGACTCTAATTGATCAATGATCATACTTGAAAAAAAAAAATCAATGATCATACTACTTTACTGAAATGCTTGTAATCTATATATATTATAAAGCAGAGGACGAAGCACCAGAAGAAGCCAAGTGGCAAGCTATTGAGAAGCCACGTGGCAGTTTTTAGGACAAATATTAATAGTTTTGTAATAAAAGATTTAGAAATATTTGAATAAGAAAATATTAAGTTTTTTTTTTAAAAAAAAGATTATTATTAGCTTAAAGTTAGGAACCTAAGATTGAAGAGTTCTAAATGAACTCTTACTATTTCATACACTTATCCCTTTTAATTTTAAATTTAAATTGAAAGACAAAGATCCTTTTTAAATTTGAATTTATAAATAGATTTTTCATGCATTCTAAATTAATAAGATAATTTTGGTAAAAAATATTTAGTTTACAAAATAAATTATTCGAATTTTGTATGAAAAAACACACATTGATTATTTAGTACTGCAAATTCGTAAAACCCTACACAAAAGATAGGAGTAGTAGTACGTAGTATTGTTAGAAATAATAATTAAACAAAAGATAAAATGGGAATAATAACTAAAAAAAAATATTAAATATAGGAGGAGGAGTACATAGTACTTAGTGATAATGATAAATAATAATATCTATTTGTAATTATTTATAAATAGAATTCCATAATAGAAGAGTTCTAAATGAATTATAATTATTTCATAAACTTATCTCTTTCAGATATGATAAAACATATTTAAATTTATTAGATTTAAATATTAAATGAATATAATAATAATTATAATAATAATAATTATTGTTATTATAATAATTAGTAGTAGTAATATTAGTACGTAGTAATTGTAGTTGTAATGGTGGCAGCAGTATAAACAATAATTATTATTATTAATAATAATAGTAACTAAACATATTTGCAATTATTTATAAATCTAAATTATCTATTTGTGATGGGTTATCCAAACTTCATGTTACTTACAAAAATTTTAAAATTATAAACATAAATTGAAAATTATCTAAATCTAGCCTATATACATTTACTTGCAATTCATTTATATATATGAATCTTTATTAAATTTTATTAAAGAAATAACATTTTTTAACAAACAAACAAATGAAGGAAAAAAAAAAAGACTAACTACTATCAAAAAAAAAAAAAAAGAAGAAAAGGACTAACGAAAAAAATAAGAAAAGGGGTAAAATAGCAAAGATGAGAAAGAGTAACAAATAAGTCTTCTTTTATTTGTTATTATTTACTATAAAAATATTTAAATTGATCTTATTTATTAATTTCAAATATTTTTCACTTTATATTTATAGATAGTAAGGTAATTATGCATTATATTTGAAAAAAGTACAAGATAAAGAAGAATAAATAAACTCATTTTTTTCTAACAAACTGATATAATATTTGAATTTGAATTTAAGTGGAATTTGTATTTGAATGAGATTCTAGCTTCTTCATCTCTCTTATATATATACCATATAGTGAAATATTTTACTGCATTCTTCATTCATTTTTAGAAATTTTCTTTAATTTAACATTTTATTTTTTATATGCACGAAAGATATGTCGTCATCTTCATCTTCATCTTTTCATGTTAATGTTCAAGGTCCAACAACTCAAATTGATGTCAGTATCTTTTTTTTTTTTTTTTTTAATGATTTAAAGAGTAATATTGTTGTTACTATTTTTTTTCTCCACCATAATTCAACATGTATCTCCAATATCATCCCTTTCTATTGCTTTAATTTTGTTAAGGTTCATGACTGTTTCTTTATCTAAATATACTTATTGAGTCAATACTCTAATAATTTTTTGAAAATATATTATTGAATATTTATTATTAATATTTGTATGTATCTTTTCATCATAATTTTTTTATAGAGTGTGTTTATATATTTTGTTTCATTTCAATTGTTGAACTAATTCATTGTGTTTCAAATCACTTTCAATAGAAGACAAACTTAAGAAGAATTTATTTGAAGAATTTTAGCAAGGTTTGAACTAAAGCATTTATTTCAAGTAATGAAAAGATTAATTAGTAGCTATTAATTGACTTTGAGTTATAACAATAAATAAATTTATTTAATGTTATTATTATGCACCAATAATAGCATAAATGCTAACATAAATTGATACTTTATATTTTAATCTTTTTATGTTGTTTTTCTCTTATTTTTATTTTTTATCTTGGCAGGATCAAAAATATGGAGAGGAAATATGAACTTCTTCTGCGATGGACAAAATTATCAAATCTCACCAACTGATTTCAACTGATGCAAACGTTGAATGTATTGCTATTTTTATAAAAGATATCATAATTAAATATACAAGTCCAAGTTTTTTCACTTAGATTGCTAATTTTTTTTAAATTCTAGAAAAAAAAAGTATCGATTGATTGTAAATAAAAAAATTTAGATGTAGAAGAAATTGATAGGACAAAACTAAGTTGATTTTGTGAGATGATTAAATTTTTTCTCCTTATTGACGAACATAACTGTTAAATTCTATATTTTGAAATAAATTCTTTTTTGTCTTTTAATTTTTCTAATGACTAGCTTAACATAATTAATAAAAAATAAAATAATTTTGATGAATGTTTAAGTTTGCATTTGAATAGATTATAGTTAACTCAAATTTGTGTGCATGCATTTTTAAAAAATCATATAATGAATATGATCATGTAAATAAGTTTATAGAAAATGAGTCAAAAACAAAAATATTGAATAATGAAAATAAAATGGAGATAATATAAAGGTATTTACACTTTGAATTAATTTTGAAAAATAATTAACATACATTGTACATAAAAAATTAAAGCAAGTTATTTGATTTTAAGCAAATTAAAGGTAAAATAATTTTCACCCATAAAAATTCTGATATAATTTTGAGCAATAAATTAAATAAAAATAATATACATACTATTAAATGATTAGAAGAAAATTAAGTCTATTTAAGGAACTTACAAGATATTCTGACACATATTTTATTTATTCGTTAAATTCATGAATCTTTTTTTTATTAAGTACATTAAATTAAGAAATAAGATGGTAATAGAATCTTTATTAAAGTAATATGAGCTATGCACTTAAATAGGTCAGATTATAATTTTCAAAATATTTTTTCATCACACCGGTATGAATATTAGTTGTATTGTATAGTGAAAATAATATAGGGATATGATGTAGTGAATATAGCTTACATTATAGGATTTTATATAATGTGTGGGGGGTGGGGTGGGGGAAGAGGTTGATTTTTATTTTATTTTTTTTACAAAATTGAAGGTGGAGAGGGAGTAGATTTTTTTCTTTCTCTTAAAAAAATTGTGGGTGGGGGGTTGGGGTGTGGAGATGGAGATGCAGATGGAGGTGGAAGTGGGGATAGGGGTGGGAGCTACGTGGGTGGGGGTGGGAATTTGTTTTATTTTCGTATTTTATTGAGAAATAATATGACAGTTGAAGTATATTTTAAGGTAGAATGATTTAACATGCTCGAACGACACATTTCAATATAAAATAATTAGAAATAATATTTTAATATTATCCGCGCATCGCGCGGATACGTATACTAGTATTCTATATAGCACTTGAAAACTATATTGCTCTGACTCTTCAAAATTGTTGCCTAATGCATATATATATATATATATATATATATATATATATATAAGTCAGGTGCTTATAAGCCAAAAGTCCAAAGTTGATCTACCCTAAATCCTAAGTTCAAGTAGATCAACTTAGAACTTCTGGCTTATAAGCACTTGCCTCGGCTTTAAAACTTGTTTGGATGTGCTTCTAACTTATGATTTATGGCTTATTTTTGTTGTTTTGACTTAAAGACAAATATTACAAAAATGCTTTGGCTTAAGAACACCTAAAATTGGTCAATCCAAACAAGTTCTTATAAAGACTCAAGTAGACAAGCTGAAAAGTGCTTATAACCAGCTTATAAGCTTAGCCAAACACACTCATAGTTTATTGGAGCTTGGCAGCCAAAACAGATTAAAAAGCCATCATTATCGGGATCGAACTCACGACCTCTTGGTTAAAAGCCAGCTAAGATTGTCTGGTACATGTCGCTGGTGGAACGTGATAGGTATCCGTAAAATTAGTTGGGGTGCATAAAAATTGATCCGAACACCCTGACCAAAAGACAAAAAACTTAACCAAACACACTCTTTATCGGAGCTTGGCCGCCAAATATCAAAACAAATTAAAAACCGCCAGTCTATCGGAATCGAACCCACAATCTCCTGGTTAAAAGCCATCTGAAACAGCTTACTGCTTGTGATAATAAACATTTCGTTTTAGTTGTCTTTTTTCTAAAAATATTTATTTCAATTTAGTTATTTTATTTATGAAATTAATAAAAAAAGAATTTAATGTTCTTCTAATTCTACCCATATTAAATGACTACATAAAGTATGTATATATTCAAATTTATATTTTTAAAATATAATTAGTAAGATTAATTTGATAAAATAAGCTCATAATAAATATTTTTGTAAGAAAGTCTTAAGTTCACAAGGCCAACTATTTTGAAACGAAGGGTGTATTATTATTCTTTAACCAAAAAATAGGCACAATTCCCCAGTTGATTTTTCCCTCCTTACCCATTCATCTTCTTTACACTCCCACCATTTTCTACTGTACTTCCTAATGCTTTCCTTCCTTCATATCTTAATCTTTACTCAATATCAACTGACAAATTGAGTAAAAAAAAAATGTATGTAAAGTTTCAGTATATTGACACTAGCAATTGTTTCCATATACTAAACTCAACTAAACCCATTACTCCCAGTATAGGAATTTCAATTCCACCCACCAAGAAGTACAAGGACAAGAACAAATTTCATGACCCAAATGGCAGAATTGAGAAAAGTAAGAATCCTGGGGTTAAATATAGGACTGGTTTTGGGTATGGTAATGATGTGAAAGAGAAGTTGGATTGTCAAATAGGCGAAAAACCCCACACACGTGTTTGGAAAAATGGTGTTTTGAAGACCCAAAATGGTTTGTGGAGGAAGTCAGTTGATGAAATTGTGAGTGAGGAGAAAATTGATGGGGATTTGAGTGAGGGTAATGTGGTGCACACCAAGTGTTCGACGAAATGGCACAATGACGTGGAGACGCAAAATGGTGTTTTCAAGACCCAAAATGGTTTCTTGAGAGAACCAGTTGGTAAAAATGAGTATGAGGAGAAAATTGATGGTCATTCGAGCTCGGCTAACGTGGTGCAGACCAAGTGTTCGACGAAATGGAATGAAGTGAAGGAGACTCAAAATGGTTCTTTTAGGAGACCAGTTGGTAGAACTGAGAATAAGAAAAAAGTTGGTGATCAATTGAGCTCGGGGAATACGGTGGAGAAAGTACAGACTAAGAGTTTGAAGAAATGGGCGAGATATGGAGGATGCATTCCTGTTATGTTGGATGCGTTGGAGACGGTTAGTAACTTGGATGAGGCATTAAAGCCATGGGAAAAGAGTTTGACTAAAAAAGAAAGGACTATTATATTGAAGGAGCAGGTGGAGTGGCAACGAGCAATGGAGATTTTTGAGTGGTTTAAGAGAAGAGGATGCCATGAATTGAATGTTATACATTATAATATTATGCTTAGGATTCTCGGAAAATCACGGAGGTGGGGTGAGATTGAGAGGTTGTGGGGCGAAATGAGGGAAAGGAGGGTTGAGCCTATAAATTCAACTTATGGGACTCTGATTGATGTCTACAGCAAGGGTGGGCGTAGGGAGCAGGCAATGGAATGGTTGAAATTGATGAATGAACGAGGTATGGTACCGGATGAGGTGACAATGGGAATTGTTGTTCAGATGTATAAAATAGCTGGGGAGTTTAAGAAAGCGGAAGAGTTTTTGAAAAAGTGGTCTTTATGCAAATGTCAAGTAGAGGAACGTGTAAATGGTGCACCAAGAAGTGGTATTAGGGTCAATGGTTCTTCTGGCTCAAGTGTTTGTTTGAGCTCACAAACCTATAACAATTTAATTGACACTTATGGGAAAGCAGGGCAAGTGAAAGAAGCATATGAGACTTTTCACCAGATGCTGAGGGAAGGGATCCCGCCGACAACAGTTACTTTCAATACAATGATTCACATGTGTGGTAATAATGGTCGAATGGAAGAAGTTGCTTCCTTGATGAGGAAGATGGAGGGGCTTCAGTGCCATCCTGATACAAGAACATACAATATTCTTATTTCCCTTCATGCCAAGCATGACAACATAAAAATGGCTGCCACCTACTTTAAACTTATGAAAGATGCTTCTCTAGAACCAGATGCAGTGACCTATCGCACTCTTTTATATGCATTTTCTATAAGGAATATGGTCAATGAAGCAGAGAAGCTCGTTTTGGAGATGGATAAGAAAGATCTACAGATTGATGAATTCACTCAGTCAGCTTTGACTAGGATGTATCTAGAAGCTGGGATGGTAGAAAGGTCATGGTCCTGGTTCCAGAGGTTTCATCTCGCAGGAAAGATGTCTTCTGAATGCTATTCTGCCAACATTGATGCCTTCGGCGAACGTGGACATATTTCGGAAGCTGAGAGAGCTTTTAATTGCTGTAGGGAGGGAAATAGACTTACTGTTCTTGAGTTCAATGTAATGATCAAAGCTTATGGAATTAGCAAGAATTACAACGAGGCGTGCTACTTGTTTGATAGCATGGAGAAATATGGCCTATCTCCTGATAGATGCAGCTATAGTTCACTCATCCAAATGCTAGCTGGTGCAGATCTGCCACTGGAAGCAGCATCCTATGTGAGGAAAATGCTGGAGGCTGGATTAGTTGATGATTGTATCCCTTATTGTGCTGTGATATCTAGTTTTGTTAAAGTAGGTCAGCTGGAAATGGCAGTAAGATTATTTGATGAAATGATTGCATTTGACGTCAAGCCTGATGTTGTTGTTTATGGTGTACTGATTAATGCCTTTGCTGACATAGGAAGTGTTAAAGACGCTACAAAATACTTGGTTGAAATGAGAAACTCTGGTTTAGAGGCAAATGCTGTTATATACACTTCCTTAATTAAGCTATACACCAAGGTTGGGTATTTGAGAGAAGCACAAGAAACATATAAAATGCTTCAGTTGTTCGAGGCAGGGGCTGATGTATATTCTTCAAATTGCATGATTGACTTGTACTCCGAGCGCTCTATGTTTAGAGAAGCAGAAGAAATTTTTGAGCACCTGAAGAAAAAGGGAAATGCAAATGAATTTTCTTATGCTATGATGTTGTGTATGTACAAGAGAAATGGAATGTTTAAGGAAGCCATTCAAAATGTCCGGAAAATGAGAGAACTGGGACTTCTGACTGACTTGTTGAGTTACAACAACGTGCTTGCATTGTATGCAACTGATGGGAGGTTTAAAGAAGCTTTGGCGACTTACAAGGAAATGCTTTCTTCTGCCATCCAACCTGATGATTCAACATTCAAATCACTTGGAATTGTTCTTCTTAAATGTGGTGTTCCAAAGGAGGCTGTTGGTAAGCTGGAATCTATGAGGAAAAAGGATCCTCAGAGTGGTGTGCAAGAGTGGGCTTCAGTCCTATCTTCCATTATCAATGTGCTTGATACTGACTGTCCTGATAGAGAAGCTGCCTAGCTTTTTTCAAAATATTTATGGTTTTAAGGTAGGAGATGATTATATTTACCATTCTAAGAAAAAGATAGGAGATTGCACCATGGGGTTGGTTCTACAGAGGTTAAAATTTATACGAGCACTCTCTCAAAGAAAGCTGCTTCAGGCTCTACTGATGCAGGTAGATTCTAGTGAAGTGGTTCAAGCCTCTCATGTATTTTTCACAATTTGGTTGTTGTAAATACAAATTTATTGAAATACAAATTTATTGAACTTTTACCAGATCTAGGCATCATTTATTAGTGCTATCTCTAGTAGCATCCTTCAGTCTCAAATTGTTTATTGAGTAGAAAACTATTCCATTATAAAGGCTCTTTGAATAGTACCTTCATATACTCCAGAAGCTTCTTAGTAACAGCAACTTTGTACCATAAAAACCTTAGTTTATTTTATCTGCTATTATATATCCTTGATTAAGAGCATTGAGTTAATGGCTCGTTTACAGGGGATGCCATTCGTAAAGTGAGGGGAGTTCCCCTGTATTCAACAACAAGCTCATACACATGTTGTGCAGCTTGTAGTATTTGTTATATGCTGGCCTACTATTTCTCTGAGCTGTATAACTGATTCCAATTGGTCCAAGAATCTCTTTCTGCAGTTTATTTATCTTTGTTTGCAGCATATGATTACCTGGTTGAATCTTTAGCTGAAAGAAATATATTATATGCACCCAATCACTGTATTCAGTTGGTCAGACCTCTTCTTATTTCGGGATATTCTTGCAATCACCATATTTGTCCTTCCGGCACCCTACCTATAGATATTTTCTTTGCTGATAATCTTCTAGAAATTTCTATGGTCAGGAGGGGTGGATACATCAAGGAAAGCTTTGATTGCTTGGGAGACATTGAGTTGGCCTAAAGTTGCTGGGGGGCTGAATTTTCTTGATATCAGTACATGGAATAAAGCAGCAATTTGTAAATTGTTATGGAGCTTAAGTCAGAAAAAAGACAAAATGTGGATCCAATGGGTGCACATGTATTATGGGAAACAAGGGACAATTTGGGGCATTCAACCAAAGCAAGCTTCTTGGATGGTGTTGAAGATCCTGAAGGCCAAGAAGTACTTTGAGAAGGGAGGATGGACAGAGGTAGATATTGGGCATTGGCCAGTGTTCTCTATAAAAAAGGTTTACATGCAGCTACGAGGTGATTTCCCAAAAGTGGAGTGGAGAAGATTAGTTTGTAACAATGTTGCTACAGCAAAGTGGAACTTTATTCTCTATCTAGCGCTAAAGGAGAGGTTGCAAACAAAGGAGAGGCTAGCCACATGGGGTATAGTAGATGCGACTAATTGTACGTTTTACAGTGCAGGTACAGATAGTACTGAGCATTTATTCTTTCAGTGTCCTTTCACTGCTGTTATATGGGAGAAACTCTTGGCCTGGATGCACATAGATAGAGGGGCTATGTCCCGGAGGGATGAGGTAGCTTGGGCTGTGTAACATTTTAAGGGAAAGCAAGCTCGAGCGACTATATATCGTATGACATTGGCGGCATGTGTGTATGCCGTCTGGCAGGAAAGAAACTTGAGAATTTTCCAGAAAATAGCTAGACCAAGGGCATTTCTGATCAGAAACATTGTTCAAGAGGTGCATGTGAGAGGTAGTATGCAGACTAAGCTGGCTGATCTAGCTCATCTTGATTATTATCCATAGTATAGTGCTGTAGGAGCTTTTTCAGTAATAGTTGACCTGTAAGACTGGAGCTGTCCAGGGCTTACTCATTATTTGTACTCACCTTGCTCATTTGGTAATAAAATTCTTTATTTACCAAAAAAGAAAAAAAAAAAAAATCTTCTAGAAAAGGGTGTTGCTCTTGGACCAACTGAATATTTTTCCAAATTTCTTAGTTTACTACTCAATTTGCTATAGATTTACTAGTGGATATTTTGTTTGATGATTCATTTTCCTAGTTACTTGAGCCGAGGGTCTACCAGAAACAGCCTCTCTACCTTTACTAGGTAGGGGCAAGGTTTGTGGGATTACATTGTGTATGCTGTTGTTGTTGATTCATTTTCCTAATTAATAATTCTAGGCATGATCACTAGCTGAATCTAGTTTATTTTACATTGCGGGAGACATCTGAAACCCAATCAAATAATCAAATTGTTGGAGACACGGGAGAAATATTGGCAAGTAATTCTAGATCGAGAATGTCACAAAATATCAACCCAATCCTCAGAGCTCCCATCCTCTTTCATTGTGGTATATCCATTCAAGCTATTCTAGTAGCTTAGAATGTCTTGCCTGGTTCAGTGTTTGATATGAACATTTCATCTCAAAAACATGTTTTATTCTTTTGAATGTGTGCAGTTATCCACAAGCAATAAAGGAGAAAAGAGTAGAAGTTGACGTGATCGATGATGTTTCCCTGATGACATACACAAACTCGACAGGTAACTGTGTTCCTTGCCTCTAAATTCAAACACTATTTTTCTTATCCTCATGTGTTACTAAATTTAACATTATGACTACATGGTGAGATGTAACACTATTCGTTATTTGGCAGACCACAAACAGACACTGAACAAGCTTTCTTAATATTGGAGTTTGGTCACTGCAACAAGAATGTTAAAGAGGTTTGCGGTTACATTGGAACCTGGTACAACAACAACATATCCAGTGAAATCCCATAAGTGAGTTCTCCAAGAAACTGGTCATAATTGACTCAAATTTGTCATGATCGTACTACTATACTAAAATGCTTGCAATTCTCTATTTAGCACTTGAAAATTATGTGTCTGCTATGAACAAATGTGTAGTGCACTTCTTGAGGGATAAGTGCTCCTTTTTTTTGTCCTCTCCAACAACGGCTTCAATCAATGTTAAGTCTGACTATGCCCGCAGCTGACTACTTATTGAAAGACATGAAAGTGTAGATAAAATTAGATGACTCTTCCAAAGTGGAACATCCAAATATTAGTTGAAATAAAGCATGTTGTATACATAAATAAGTGAATATTTATTTTCCTTTTTCGAGAAAACGATCTGCTATATATAGATATTTCATTTCAAAATTTAAAAGATGGCTTGATGATACTGACTTTTCTTGTTTCCTTTCATTTTCATTTTGGCTTATTGATGATTAAATTTCTCCAGAAATTGTAGCAGTAACAAAAATTGAAAAAATAAAACTATATTTGGCGCTATGTGACCGTCCAATAGATAGATACGACAACAACAGCAATATACCCAGTGAAATCTCACAAGAGGGAGGGTAGAATGTACGCAGATCTTATCACTACCTCATGGAAGTAGAGGTTTTCGAAAGACCCTCGGCTCAAGTGTAGCAAATCCATGTGCAAAGAAGAAGGAAACAATGAAGAAAGTATAGCAACTAACAAGCAAACAATGCAAAGTCTACAAGAGAGAAACAAAAACAACAACAAAATAATGTGATAATCGATTCGTTCAATAGATAGATATTGGAAAGATTTTCTTTCAAAAGAAGAAAAAAAATGAAATAAATGCTCCTTTTGTTTACTGTGGAGTTGAACTTTTATGTTTTGTAAAATTATTCGTTGTCGCAGCCAAAATATATACTAACATTTTCACACACAAGTTCTAATTGTTTTGAGAATTCCAATTCTCTTGATTATACAAAATTTATACCTACTACTGAAAGAATAAACGTCCTATATTATAAGGAGTACTTTTTCCGTTTATCTTTACTTATTCACTTTTCTATTTTGAGATGTTCAATAATACTTGTTCAATTTATAAAATCGGTGAATAATTTATCTATTTCTATCCATTTTATTCTTAGCATTAAATACGATTCATTATCTAATGCATTTCTTAAAGTATTAAATTTATTATATTTATTGGGTAATATGATAAAATTACCTCTATCATTTACTGCTTCTTAATCAATATGTTAATTTAAAAGTGAATAAGTAAAGATAGACGGAGAGAATATAAAAAAAGAAATGTTGACCCACCACCGTAGAATAAATGTAGTACTATATTTCTATCAAATTAAGTTTCTAAACATTATTCTAATATTTTCTTTCACTAATACTGAGTGTGTTTGTTTTAAAAAAACAAAAAACAATCGCCACGTGGGTAAAAGCTACACGCTCTACCACTGAACTATTCTTGTAGTGAAGATACTTACATTTACATAAAGTACTAAAAAAATAGGCAAAATTTTCCACAATCAATTTTTTCCTCCTTGGCCCAGCTGCTTATGGGCGGATAATTATGATTATGGTTCGACTTATTGGTTATTGGCTTTTAAATATATTAATTCGTTAGCTAACCGATAGAATAACAGTTGATTTGGTATTGAATTAGCAATTAACGAACATTTATCGAGCATGTATCGAATAAATCTAAGAAACAATAAAATATTGTATGGTTATCGCTAAACAATGTAAATATCGAACGGAGTCAAGTTCAAAATTCGAAGAAGACTACACACGAAGAAGTATAGGGAGTTCAATATCTACTATATATACATAAAAAAAAATAATTTTAATCATGTATAAATAATATAATTTCTCGTAGAAGAGGTTTGGATGAATCCCCTCCGCCTCTGATCGTGACAGACAAATTTGGAATTACTTTTATAAAAAACATTACGATTACTACTACTCATATGGTCTGGCGTGACCCTAGCTATCTCTTGTTATGATGATGCATAATAATTATTACAGTAAATATAAGCATCTTTTCCTACCAAAAAAGAAAAGAAAAACACCCTGCATTTTGTGCTGGTGTGGAGATATTTTCTACATTTATTAATTTGAAGGTATAGTAAATACAAATATATATTTTGACACTCTATGGGTAAAATCCATAATTAACACGTGGCAAATCGGACTTGAGTCAATATGTGAATTCAGTACAAGAACATATGAGGTCGGTGTTAGGCTCATCTAGCTCCGAAGACACAATATCAGGTACAAGAAGTTGTCCGAACCATGATCTCTTAAACAAGTCAGCCGTTATGTGGGATCCCGAGATCTCCTTTGACTATTACGACTTGGATATAAATATGCAATCAGGGAATCAGACAAGGGCGTAAATTTATGGAAACAGAATCCTAAGGTTTAAATAGACATAATCCTTTTAGCATTGTTCGTTCGTACGTGTCACAAAGAGCCTCTTTATCTCATATCTAAGATAGTGATATGAACTGCGTACACTTTTCTTCTCTATCTGTACATAAAAAAGCTCAATTTCATAGCTTAAGCATTCACGTTTCCCTTCGTCGACGGTGCTGTGATTTAATTATCATTTTCATCGTCAACTTTTGCAAATTATCTTAATTATATTTTTATTATCAAATCAATTTAATCCATGTGCTCATTTTTATAAATATAACTATACCTTTTTAAGGGTTATAAGCAGCAACTTCTTGTATTGTTCTCTGGTTTATCTCAGAAATAACACCATCAACTAGCTAGTTGTTGTTGTGTGCAGGGGTGGAGCCAGCTTATGACCAAGGGTTTATTTGAACCTCCTTCGGCAGAAAATTATATTATTTTTATATAATTAAAATTATTTTTTATGTATATATAGCAGATGTTGAATCCCATTCAGCTAATTTGTGTGTTTACTTCTTTTAATTTTAAATCCTCTTAATGAAAATTCTGACTCCACTATTGATTATGTGGTGAGCTGGTGATTTATGTTTTTCTTTGCTGTTTACAAGTATTGATCCCCACATGGTAGAAAAAGTCCCTTTATGCAACTTGTTTCTCTCTGTTTACAGCAAAATCATATACTTGGTTCAATCCTCTTTAGTTGATTTTTTTTTTCCTTTTACTATATGGATATTTGTAGCCAATCACATATTCGATTCTTGTTCTTTCATTGATTGCATATCTACCCTATTAATGGAATTACTGTTGGGACCAAAGAAATTTTTACTGTTGTGATGGCAACCATGAGTTTTCAGTCTATTAATGCCCATTTTGAACTGTCTCTATGCTGACTTAATTGCCTCATTTTGCTACTCGTTTCTGTTAGTTTCTCATTTAACTCGCTACTTCGCAACTATTAGTTGTTCATTTGACACAGAATAGTAACGGCTCAATTAAACAACGCTCTCATTTTGCCAACCTTTTTGATTTGCTGCTTCCAATGACCGATAATTTAGATTCGCATAGCAAACGCTGACATTTAGACACATTATCTAATTTGTCATTCTCAGAGTCTTCTAAAAGAATGGACTACAAAAATTGTAGATTTTGTAGCAACACATTCAAAAACTATTTTCTAAAAGATTAACAAACTAAATTTGATTTTCAACCCTTTGAAAAACTACAGAGATATTTGGAAAATTAGAGACTATAAATAGGGAGGGAATTCTAAGGTGAGAAATCGAACTCTCACCAACAACGACGAAAGTTCATATAGTCAACCAACTGAGTTACTAAAATTCTCATACTGTATAGATCTAGATATTAGACTTAGATGTAGCATCCTAAGAAATTGAATTGAAATATTAGAAATAAAGGGAAAAATCATAAATTACACCCTTGTAGTTATCAGGAAATTAGGATGAAACTCCTAAATGGGGGAGACGAGTAAGGGTGCCAAACCGTAAATAAAATCAAACTGACTAAAAGAATTAATTTGGTTTGGTTTTAAAATTTTAAAAACAACAATATTTGGTTCGATTATGATTCTACTAAGAAAAAATTGAAAAAATAACCAATTCGAACCGATAAATTATATATATTTTATAATTATTTGAATATATAATATTAATTTTTCATAAATAATTATAAATATTTTATACCTTTTAATCATTAAATTGGTTTTAGTCTACTTATTTCACATGCACTACGACACTTTTAAATCTTATTTCTTAACACTCTAAGTCTAATTATCAAATTTTATATATGTGGTGTGGTGTATTATCAGTTTTAAATTTTCTTTGCTAAGATATTCATCTACTCTTCAATGATTTGCCCCTTTAATTTTTAAGGGTTTACCATTTTATTTAAAGATGTATATTGTTTCTATAGATGTTAGACATGCATATAAAGTAAAAGAACCTCTACAGTTATCCAACTTAAACATGCTAAAACTTCAAAATGCATAGTGTTGAAAATTAAGAGAAGATTCATATACTTTCAGCTTGTGATAGTAGAGAGAAATTTATTGATTCCTAACGTTCATTTGAAACAGTTATCTCGTGTCCCGTTGTTTTACTATTATCAATTTATCATTAGCTAATCGTAAATTGAAAAATCAAACCAAATTGATAATTTTTATTTTATTTGGTTTAAAAATTTTAAAAACTAACTTAATTGATTTGATTATAATTTTAATCAAAAACCGACCAAACGGAAGCATGAACGACCCTAGAGATGAGTTATTCTGTTGGATCCAACAATTTGCCTCCTGAAGCTACTTGTTGTGTGATAGCAATTATTTATCTGTTGCTTACTAATTGGTCGAACTTTTTACTCCTTTGTCTCATTTTATATGACACTCTTTTCTTTTTAATTCGTATAAAAAAGAATGTCACCTTAATATAATTAAAAATAATTTAACTTTAAAATTTCACGCTACTGATCCGAGGCACCGAACGGAAAAGTAATAAAGGAACGTTATTCTAGAAGGGCATTCCAGCAAAAAAACTGAGTCTTGACAGTTCAAGTGAAAGTTTCTTTTTTACCTTCTATAAAATAATTTATAGTCACACAAATATCTAATAATAATTGTCTTAGATCATAAATTTCAAAAGTCTTCATTTTTTTTCATAAACATTATGGCACGTCAAACGGTGTCACGTAAAATAGGAGAGTCAATTCCTCATATTGTTACTCAACTTAGGAAGATATCCTACTAAAGTCATTTATCTTTTTTTTTATTCTAATAATATCATTCAAGTTTGTACATTTTCCTTACAAACTAATAATTGCTAAAATAGTCTTTATTCTTTGAGAGAAAAATGACCAAAATAGTCCCTAAGTTAAACTTTGAATCTTAATAGTCCTTATTCTTTAACAATATGAAATATTAATAACTTTTTAACTATAAAAAATAGTGAGAATAATTTTAAATCAATTTCTAGTTTTAATATTAAAATAATATAGTTCACCAGAAAATGTGATTGGTATTGTTAGAAAAGCTTATATGCACTCTATTTATTTAGAAACTTAGGAGTTCAATAATAAAATAATGTTTTATATTTATTTATTTTATGATTAATCTTTATTTTTTAATAAAATAGTTCAAATTTAGTTGTTAGTTTCTTTTACTCCAAAAATTATTGTCAGAAAATTCATAATTCATAAAAAAGACGATGAATTTCTTTAAACAAAAAAAAACCTAGGGTCACTAGCTAGTAGAAAAACAATTATATATAAATATTTTAAGGGAATTCTTTATTAAAAAAAAAAGGGAAAAGAATCTAAAATATACCCAAACTTTGATGAAAATCGTTGTAACACGACTGAATTTTGCGGGGGTCCTATGACCCTCCTGGACTATTTATTAGCGTATTTCAGTGACATTTATACGCTAATAAATAAATAAAATATGCTAATTAATAAATAAAAGAGTTTAGTGCAAATAAATGTCACTAAAATACACTAATAAAGAGTCCAAAAATTCAGGCGTGTTACAACAATTTTAGTCAAAGTTTGGGTATATTTCAGACTCTTTTTCCAAAGAAAAAAAGTATTGGTGCATATAAAAGGATATCATGATAATATCATAAATCATTCGACATCA
Source organism: Capsicum rhomboideum (assembly GCA_031232105.1). Lineage (NCBI taxonomy): Eukaryota > Viridiplantae > Streptophyta > Magnoliopsida > Solanales > Solanaceae > Capsicum > Capsicum rhomboideum. Next base: position 9,527,175 of record CP124711.1, read on the forward strand.
AATAAATATTAGGAGATTTCATATAACCATTGTGTAATTTAAAAATGTTAAAGTTTTTAAATATTATTTTTGTCAATCTTGTGATGTTATTTGGGAAAAAATTATATTACCTCTTCAACTTGACTTTAAAAATTAGATACATCTCTCAATTTTTTAAAAAAAAAATATTATGATGTCTTTTTAAATTACTTTATTTACTTATCTATAAAAATATAGAAAGATTCAAATTTATGAAGAAAAAACGTAAAAAATAATTGAAGGCCTATTAATATTTAATGTTAAAGAATAAGAACTATTTTAATTCAAAGTTTAACGTAGGGACTATTTTGGCTATTTTTCTCTCAAAAATAAAGAATATTTTAACAATTATTAATTTTTAAAAAAAATGTATAAACTTGAATGATATTATTAAAATAAATAAAAAATTATTTTAGTGAGATATTTTTTGAGTAACAATATAAGGAATTGACTCAAAATAGGATGGAGGAGCAAATTACTAGTGTAATTATATGACATCGAATCACATATTTTGTTTTTTGGTTAAGGCATCTACCTTACTGGAACTAGCTATATTCTGTGGGGGACCAAAGATATTTTTACTGCTGGAATAGCAGCCATGAGTTTTCTGTCTATTGTCTTTTTTTTGTTGTTAGTCTATGTGCTGACTCCCTGTTATATTTTAGACTTGGTTGAAAGTACCTGACACAAGGAAAACTCTGGAGAAACTCAACAAGTTGAACGTTTATGTATTTTTACTTCTTCAGTTCATATTTACTTTTTATATTACGAATCAATTTATCTAATCTTTAAAATTAAATTAATTTTATATTAAATATTCAAAAGCTATAGCTATAAAGTGCAATCATCCAATATTAATAATGTTGAAAAGATATATCTTAAAATATTAGAAGCTGACGGCCTTGAATGGTGCGGGTGAGCTGGATAACGACTTTCTTCAGTATCAAGTGAGTAGGGGTACATCTTCAAACGGTTTAATTCTTAAGAAATAAAATATGATAAATAAAAATAAATGTGAGGAGATTGCTCAAAACTTGGAAATCAAACTGAAATATGGAGTACTATTAAGACACAAATGATTAAATGTATATGTCCAACTAAACTTAGAAACTGATTCCCACATCAATTTAACATAAATCAAAAAGGACTAACAAAGAACTAAATAGCAGATCAGCAAGCCTAATATACTCCCTTGAACATCCTGCCTACAACCTCCAGCCGCAGCCTTCCGCCGGCCGCCGTCACCGCCACAAAGGGGACTCAAACTCCTCCGAAACTGCCACCACCACGTCCCCGGCCGTAATCGCAACCACCCACCATCACCTATCCCCTTCAAGACCCATCATTGTACCATGAAACAACTACATCTTTCAACCCAATTTTCAATTCTTCCCATTGACACTCCTCAAATTCTTGTCCTCCATTAACAACTTTGAATTCCACTAACCATAATTCATTTGCCACCTCCAATATCTCCATTAACAAAACTACTCTACCTTTCACCAACCCAATTCCTCCGTTCTTCCTTCTTTCAACTCTATACCCTTCATCTCTCCCAATATTCTTCACCTTATCTTCAACCTCCGTTACTTCTACATTCGTTGTAAATCTCAACTCCTTCTTATTCGATCTTGCTTCAAATAACCCCGACAAATCCAACCCAGAAGACATCGATATTAAATCAAACGCGTTCATTCTCTCCATATGTTTACTTTCTTTCTCCAAAATCCCTTCACCAAATTGCTTCGTGCTCTGTTCTTGTTTCATTGATGACGATTTCTTAAACCATAGAGTATTCATCAGCTCCTCAATTCCATATCTCGTTGCCGGATTCGGATCAAGCAGCCGGCTTATTATCCTCCGAGCTGGCTTTGATACCCAATCCGGAAACACAAATTCACGACGATGAATAGCTTTGTACATGTTGGGCAAATTGCTGTCATCAAATGGTAATCTTCCTGCAAGAAACACAAAGAGAATAACACCACATGACCACGCATCAGCCTTAGGTCCATCGTACCCTTTTCTGTATACAACCTCCGGAGCAGTATACGCAGGCGTACCACACGCAGTGTGGAGTAGCCCGTTGCGTAACTGCTCCGGTAAAGCGGAGAGCCCGAAATCAGAGATCTTAAGGTGTCCATCTTTGTGAAGAAGTAAATTCTGAGGCTTCACATCACGATGTGCAACGCCGTTTTGGTGGCAGAACTGTAAAGCGGAGACCAGCTGATGAAAATAAAACCGGGCTGTTGATTCAGAAAACCGACCACCACTGCGGTTGAGCTTTGTAAAAAGCTCACCACCATGAGCTAGTTCCATCACAAAATATATTTTGGTTTTCGTAGCCATGACTTCGTGGAGTTTAAGGATGTTCGGGTGGTGATTAAGACGGCGCATAGCGGAGACTTCTCGGATTATACGAGGTTCCATAGAAGCATCAAGGGTAGTGTTGTCCTTGTTTATAACCTTAACGGCAAATTCAACGTTGTCGTCTAAAGAACGGGCAAGGTATACTTTAGCAAAGCTACCACGACCCAATAGACGACCTAATTGGTATTTTCCAAGAATTATTGAACCCGATCCACTACCATCGGAGCTGGTGGTTCGTCGGATTATGACGGCGGAAGGCGGTGGTTGGGGGTGTTTAACGTCCATGCCGGCGACGGCAAATGGAGGACGAGAGGTTGCAGGAGGATGAGGAGGAAAAAGGAAGGGACAGGGCAAGTAGAAAAAGGGGGATGGGAAGTTGGGTTATATAGGAAAGATTAGTTGGCTGTATCTAATCTGTCATTTTTCTGATATTTTGGACTCTTATTAATTTTGATGTTTACAGATTTTTATCAATTTTCCACAATTAATTTAGAATTAGGACTTGAAGTGTACAAGTATGACTATAGAAAATGATAAACGGAGTAATTTATTTGAAAAAACACGTTTTTAATATATTTTGCAAATCAGGTCGACTGCCTCCTTTTCTTTCGTCTAAGTGAATTTATCCGTGCTTTACGTGATCGTGAATCACGATCTAATTTGAATAGTTATTATGTATTGTTTCATAATATATATTATTGTACTCCCTTCATTTCAAAAAGAATGACCTACTTTTTTTTTTAGTTCGTTTAAAAAAGAATGACCATTTTCTTTTTTGGCAATACTTTAATTCCAACTTTCCACATGACATGTTTAAGACCACAAGATTAAAGGGCATTTTGATACATTTATCATAACTTTAATTTAGAATCACAAGATTCAAAATTCTTCTTTATTTTCTTAAACTCCATGCCAAATCAAACTAGATCATTCTTTTTAAAACGGAAAAAATATTATATAGTACTACAATATTGTTTTAATAAATTTAATATTTGAATAAATTATATTATTTTTTATCATTACATAATGTCACGTATCAATAAATTTAAATATACCATATTGACCGTTGCTCCATATATGAGTGATTGATCGTTAGGTATTTTTTGTCGTGAACAATTACCTAACAAATAATTTAACTTACGGTAGAGAAAATCTTTAGATAAACAATTAAAATAAATATTATATTTAAATTGAAAAAGAGATAAATATATCTCCAAACTATGGTAAATAGTATGTATATATTTTCTGTCATACTTTGAGTATACATATACCCCTACCGTTAATGAAATGATATGTATATGCCCCTCACACTAACAGTAGAGGTATATTTGTACCCAAAGTATGACAGTACGTACCATTTATCATAATTTGGGGGTATATGTGTTCCTTTTCCATTTTAATTTTTTTATCCCAAATAATTAACCCAAACCCACTACCCGACCCAATAAACTCACTACCCGATCCGGTTCCTAATTTATTTATTTTTCAAAAAAAATCTAAATTTTTTATTTTCATAAAATAACCCCATCTTAAAAGTCTAAATTTTTTAAATTTATTTTCACTTTTTATATTTTTAAAAAAAATACATTTGAATACTAAATATTAACCCCAAAATACTATGACCAAACACAACTCTAATTCTATTTTCAACTTTAAAAATATCAAATAAAATGAATATGTTTTTGATTTTCATGGCCTAACAAGTCCTTTGATCCCCTAACAAAAGGATCCTGATGGAGCTTGTCGAAATTATTGTGGTGGATGAATTCTACCGGTGGTTTTGTTCACTCGTGGCTGAAGCGCAAAGCTCGCTGGTGGCCTAGTTTCACCGGAGTGGTGAAAAAAAAAGGATAGGAGGGCGGCGTTGGTTCGCTGGTGAAACAAATATGGTGGTGGTAATTGAGAAATGAGTCGTTGATTGCTCGAAATTAATGGGTGTTAATGGCGGGACTAGAAGTGTTAATTATAATTAATTTGATTTTCTAGGGTTGATTGGAAGGGAGGTGAGTCGAGAGGGAGGTTGAGCGGTGTTTTTCGATCAAGAGTTAGCTGGAGTGGTGGTGGTTCTGTTTTTTTTGTAAATTGTGGGAGTATCTGGTTTGGAACAAAAAATAGAGGTCAGGTCAAGTTGGTTTGAAATCAGATTCAATGGGTTTATTAGGTCAGGTAGTGGATTTGGGTTAATTATTTGGAATAAAAAATGAAAAAGGGACAAATATACCTCCAAACTATGACAAATGATTCGTATATACCCTCCATCATACTTTGGGTACACATATGCCCCTACCGTTAGTCTGAGTGACATTACATACCATTTCATTAACGGTAGAGGCATATATATATTCAAAATATAATGGAGGATATATACGTATTATTTATCATAATTCGAGAATATATTTATCTCTTTTCTATATTTAAATTAACAATGTTGTACGGTAGTCATCCAAACAAGTTAAACTAACAAATATATGCAAGGCATGCATATTAATTCTTTTTAGAAAAGTCCAATAGGGCAAGAGAAAAGATGCGATAAATACTTATAGCTAGTATTATACTTGTGTATATTGTTTACCACAAAATGATTTTATAGGTTATTTCATCAGAGGTTTCAGATTCGAATTTTTAAAATAAAAGAAAAAACATTCGATAAGAAATGTTTTCATGATTGAATTAAAAAATTAACTGAGAAGGTTCAAGCATGTGAAGAGATGTCCAGATGCCTCAGTATGAAGGTGTGAAAGACACAGATTAGAATAATAAGCAAATAGGTAGCAGTGCATTATTTTTTACCCATGCTTACTAGTAGTTGCATTATTGATCTCGTAGTTGCCTGTCCTTTGATTTATGTTACTATTTGTTATTTTTTGTACGTGCTTTGACTATCATTTTATTTGTTGTAGTTACTATCATGTTATTATTTATTGTTTTGTACTATATGATATTTCTTGTACTTTTGTTACGTTCTTTCTTTTCTGAACTGTTTTGGACTATTTTTTCTAGAGCTGAGAGTCTATAAGAAACAACATCTCTACTATAAGATAAAGGTAAGGTTTGCGTACACTTTGTCCTCCATTGACAAGATTTACGTGAACTCTACCCGGATTCAACTTTGTGGAATCATACTGAGTATGTTATTGGTGTTGTTATAATTTTTTTTTTAAAAATGATACTTGTATTATTGTTTAAGAAGTCAAGTATCTAAATTTGTCATTAAATTGCTATTTAAAGGTACAACTAAAATAACTAATATTTTCAACTGAAAATAAAATAAAATACTTCCATATTATTTCAAAATCAAGTATTTAAATTTATAACTAACTGTGTCATAAATATTTTTATATATGAAAAAATGTACTCTCTTATCCTATTCTATATGACATTTTTTTCTTTTATTCCGATGTAAAATTTTAACATATTTATATATTTAGGACTAAGTTAATTGTAAGTTTTTTATTTTATTATTTGTAAGATTATAGTCACATAAATATTTTTTATTTATTTTAAATCAACAATTATTTTTTTAAAAAAATATATCTAATCAAATAGTATCACATAAATTGAAACAAATAATATAATCAATAATATCACTTGTTTAGTTTCAAATTATGCAACATTTATTATTGAAACTTATGTCCAAATTTACAATAAAAATCAAAGGATTTGACGATTAAATTTCATATCACATCATTATTCTGAATAGGACAAAATTATCACTCGTATAGCAGGGAGGAAAGAGATATGTATTACTCCTAATAGAATCCTATTAGCGGAAAACAAAAATGAGTGAAATTTTTTAATTAAGAGAGAAAGAAAGGCCTTATTTATTTACACTTAATAAAGATATGAATCTTAAATATTAAAATCACAATCATTAAATATTTCTATATTTTTAGGTGTAAATATGAATTGTTAAGTATATTTGACTTTTTCAATTTTTAAATTTATTATAAAATCTTAATTTAATTAAGATGCAATCGGTAAAAAAATTCTGTAAATAGCATTTCAGTTACTTCTCCCACTTTCACTATTGACCGCTATCCCCACCATTATCATCTATCGTTACCTACAAAGACTAGTTGTCAATCGCCACAATTAGAATTATCATCACTAACCATCTTTTTATGATCATCAGCGCCATCACTAATATTACTACAATAGATATCAATCACTACAAACAATCACCATTATTCGCCAATACTCTGTATAAACAATTGCCACGATCTTTTTTCACTACTATCATTATTTATTACTATAATGATTCACCATATTATCAGTCACGCATTAACTGTTACCATTAACCATCACTGTTAATACTACTATCGCTCATCATCTCTACCAGCTAGCTTCTTCGTATCCACAACCGTTATTCACTATCAACCAACCACCGATGTTAGCTATCGTTATCACCAATCGTCATTTAAATATTTTCATTGACACAAATATTAATTTACTTAGTGTTCATATGAATTTTTAAATATAGACAAATTTTATCATTCAGATATAGAGAGGTGGCTCATGTATAAAGAGACTAGCTAAGATAACTTGTCATCATTATAAACCAAACTTTGTTCTTAAGCTAATTAAACGAATATATAAGCGATGAATCACGCTTGTAGGAAGACGGCAAGAGACACGCAAGAAGAAAGAAGGGGGGTTAAACTGTCCTTATTGTGATTTTGGACTCTATACTCTTTTTTGATTTTTGTTTTTGTCTTTTTTGATTTTTGTTTTTGTCCCATATTTAAAATAGTAAATCAGAAGATCGAAATAAATTGGAAAACAGAAAAGCAAAAGGTTTAATAAAAATATAAGAGTGCACATAATTCATTGTATGTCCTAAAAAAACTTAATCCCTTCATATTGTATTCGAGGTTTTGAATTACATCCTCCGAGGATAAAACGGATATACTTGTCGCAGTTGGAGTAGCTGTACGTCAAAGCCAACGACTTTGTCGTATATATAGACAGTAACAAATCATACAAGACTCGATTTTTTGTTTGTAAGAAAATATGTAGAAGATGCAGAAATTTTCGATGCAGAAAACTGAGCCTAGTCCTATGAATTTATAGCTAGCCAACAAAAAGATAGTATGAAGAGGTGCTCATTGTGTCTTATTGAAAAAGTAACGACCTATCGAAAAAGTCATGACCGATTGGAAAAGTCACAAACCCATCAGAAAGGTTGTCACAACCATTCTAAATGAAAAGGTGTTATTCGCAAATTGCATCCTTTCTCCTGGTGTATTTTTGAAAAAACACATCATTTCTCATTCACATCTAAAATCCAACAGGTCACATGGAATAAGGATACTAATCTCGGAATAAAATTTGAGATCAATTTTATCTCCTGTTTGGTTGTTACTAGCTAATTCGGGGATTATATTATCCCATTATTTGTACTAAAATAATGAAGTTACTGTCTCATATAGAAGGTGATCATAGATAAAATAATCTCATAAAATATCTTTGTTTATTCCACCCATCGTATCAAACATTCCATATTATATTTTACCACCATTAATAGTAGGAGTATACAAGCATGACTAAAATGGTCGTTCTATATATTTTCCAATATACTTGTCACAAATATTTTTCGTTTCAACTAACAGAGAGATTAATATATCTTTTTTCGAACTTCCGAATTAATTAAACTTACTTATTATTATACTATTAAGTAAAGGCAGAGCGGAGTATAGTATGATCCTAAAAATATTTATATATAATTCAGATAAATATTATAGAAGGTGAGGGTGAGGTAGGGGTGTGAGGTAATGGGATGGGGTGAAGATGAGGAGGACATAATCAATGTGGAATGTCATTTGTGAAATTTATTTTCTCTTCCTTCACTAGTTAAGTCATTTTCTTCATTTTTGTGGATCTTGTTTTCCTAGAAAAGATATTTTTCGAAATTTTGACAAACTGAATACACGCAAAGTCTAAGCAACAACAACAATTATTGTGTTCGTCCAAACCCATACCTATAATACATGGTTTTTAGACATTATTTCATGCTTGAAGTTTCTCATAGAATTTAAATCATTCTAGGAAATGAGAGCGTGCACAATTTGGTTTTTCTTTCTTTACGTCAAGTAAACTATTTTTTTCAATCTAACATCATGTAATTGATGATATCATGATAAAAGCTCAAGGCAATAGGATTAATTTTAGTTAAACTCGTCTTCTTACCTTTATGAATATTCAAAATAGGACGACGACGTTTCAGAATATTAACTGTAATTTATAACGAAAACAATGTCTTACAAGATCTATGATTAATTTTTATCAAGTCGATATTATCTATAATATATTTCAAAATTGTTCTCTACTGATTGTAAGTGTCCATAAGAGACCATTTCCTCTCACGGGCTGTAGAAAAGGTCTACAGTACTAAATTGTGAATAAAGGCAACGTTCACTTGTATGATTTTTCCCTTTGGGATTATACAAATAGTAATTTAATTTAATGAAAAATTAATGAGGCGCTGTATAATTGACGATGCTAAAACCTTTCAAAGATTAATTAATTATGTAGCATAATTTCAAAGATTCTAGATATAATTCCAATAATTGGAGGTAGCAACATGTTACTTTCTTATTTCAAAATCATTTATGAAAAAGGTGTACATTCGTAAAGAAAAAGGATTGACCCATTATTTTTTAAGTACTAAAAGTACACATGTTGAAATTATAAATCGTATCTCTTTGCCAACTTTTTCTCTTCAAATCTGATACGGTTTTATCAACAATGTAATGGTTAATTTCCCCCAAAACTTGATGACAACAACAAAAAAAACACTATAATTGTATTAAATCATTCTCATCTCTACTGTAAATTAATTATTAAACTTCGACGGTATGCATTTTTTCTGATTATTTAAAGCTGTCAATTCTCCTTTTTCATTGATTTAAAATCACTAATCAACTAATTTAGTACCACATATCTTTTGGTTTAAATAATTATTTTCCTTTCTTTTCTTATCGTCCCACCCAATAAAAGGAATTTGATTGAAAGTTGATGACAGATAAGAAAAGATATGCAAATTGCAAAGGAACACCTTTACAAAGTGACGAGAGTGATGAACCACCTTTGCATGGCATATATATTACAAAAATATTGTTCCCTAATACTTATCAATTAGGGTTTTCATTTTAGTTCGGTACACTGCAACCAAGAATTTCCATGTTCAAAACATGCATGTTGCGGAAATGGGGATGCTGAGGTGGATGTATGGGTATTCCAGAAGTGATAAGATTAGAAATGAGGATATTCGAAATAAGGTGGGAGTGGCCTCCATGGTGGACAGAGGGAAGCGAGAGAGATGGTTTGGACATGTGAAGAGGAGATTATGTGTCACGCTCCAGTGAGGAGAAGTGATAGGTTGGATATAGTAGGTACGAGGAGAGGTAAAGATAGGTCGAAGAAGTATATGAGAGAGGTGATTAGACAGGACATGACGCAACTCCAAGATACTGAGAACATGACTTAGATAGGAGGGTGTGGAGGACGCGTATTATGGTAGATGGTTAGTAGGTAGCGGAGTGTCGTTTTGGTTTTTCGAGGGTTTAGGCTTGGTGGTGTTTGTCGTTGTACTAACCGTATTCTTGTAGTTCTTTCTTTTGATACCAATCATCGTTTGTTGTTTTGTTGTTGTTCTTGTTTCTTTCTTGTAGGCTTTGCATTTCCTTATTAGTGGTATGTTTCCTTCATTATTTCCCTCTTCTCTTGTATCTGAATTAGCTACACTTGAGCCGATGGTCTTTTGAAATAGCCTCTCTACTTGACTACCTCCTCGACATAGTGGTAAGGTCTACGTACACTCTACCCTACCCAGACCCCACTTATGAGATTTCACTGAATATGTTATTATTGTACATTGCAACCAAGATAGAATAAACATGATTTTAAGCAATTAGTAGTGTATATAAATATTGTATCACTGAGCTATTGAAGAACAAGAAGAAATCCGATCTCATAAAGTTCAATTTCTATTCTGAAATACTCATGATCAGTATGAGCTTTCAGAGGATACCTTAAAGTGACTCTATTTCATCTATATTTCAATTCCATTCATTTAACAAAACCTTTGGTGCCATTGACATAACAGATATTGGTTCTAGCTAGCCTCTTTTTATATTCCATCTCTATATATGAGAAGATCAAATTAAAATTTATCATATACTGATCCAGAAATTGAAATAGAAAAGAAATAAGGGAACTGTGTGACGATTTTTCAATCTCTTCTTGTAGATAATTAGTATTCTTATGCATGACGTAAATTAATTCGATTACTGTGATCGGATTCTATTATGAATGTTTGACAATGAGCTCGATCCTTTCGAGTTACTTTCATTGATTCACTAGGCATAGATTAACTACGTGTGGAAAACCTTCAATTGATAGATTATCTTATAATTTTACAATGAGAAATTTTATTTGTGAGTCACATTTATGTGATATCGATGGATCTTGTCATAAAAAAGCATTCCCCGATGCTTAACGAATATGCTAACATTGGTGTTATAGCTTTAGCTTTTACGAGAGTCTAGATGCATAGCATATATATATTGCCCATACATATTCGAATTATACTGCTTCTTCTGTTTTATTTTACTTGGCGCTTGTTGATTATACATATGTCTTCTTAAGAAATCATCTATTAGAAGTTTGTTTTAGTAAATTATCCTTATGAATTATGATTTGAAAATCTAAGTTTGATTATATTACTTTATATAATTGTTTAATCAGAAAGGTGCTAATTAAAATGAACAAGTAAAAAAATCATTTCTAATATAAGGCTCAGTAAAATGAAACGAATGGAGTAATACTATTTGCGATATCCTCTAGAGTACTATATAGTGGTGGAGCCAGAGTATACAGGTCAAGGATTCTATTGAACCTATTAACTTTGATCCAAACTCTTTATATTTGTCTTAACAAGTTCATCGATGATCGAACATATACAAGTTACTATTAATTTGGAATTCAATAATTTATTTTTAAAAAAATTCGTTCCGAACTCATAAATTTCAATTCCTGCCACGGTGCTAAAAGAAGCCAAAGAATAGTTTTTAAGTCTTGCGAAAAAACCAACGTAAGCTATCAAGTGTACCTGCTGCTTAATTATCACGAGTTTAGTGGGGGTCTCTTTCATGGGTTTTTCTTTAAAAAAGGAATATATCTTGTTTAGTCGTTCATCAATTATCATCTCAATTGAAAATTAAGTGTATTAATGTTAATTTCTTATTGTGCGATGTAGCTGAGTAGCATATTTATTACCATTATATTTCTTTGTATTTTTAGCATAACAGATAATCATGTGTAATCGTATTATACAATAAGTATAGGTTCGATTCTCACTATTATTATCTTCTTCTTTATTTTCGCTTAATTTATGCATTTATTATTATAGGTAGAAAAGAAAATAATATTATCATGAAAAGGAAAGGTGCACTTGTTTTTCAGTTGGGAGGAATTCACACAACACAATTGCAATAAATAAATAAAATTGGAATTAAGAAGGAAGTTAGAGCTATATAAGGAGAGAATCGGGCTAATATTTCTGAACCAGAATATAGTGGTTGACGGCAACGTTAGAAAATTCAGAGGCCGCTCGAAAACGACTCAATGAGTGGTGGCAGAGCAACATGTTTTCAAAAGGGTGTTAATGGACATTTCTTCATCAAAAAATTAATTATAAAGTCAAATAAAAAAAATTATGTGTTCAAATAAAAAAAATTATGTGTATAGTATATTATATATTAATTCTTATTGGCTTCGTAGTAAATTTATTTTTTTATATTTTGATATTTTTTAATAAAAAATCTGATTCCTCCACTGTCTACGAGTGATTGATGAGGGATGAAAAAAAGTGAGCCAAGTGATGAGGTCTCTTCAGGTGGCCGTAAGTTGGTCCCATATAACTATTCTTCTGGAGTGTGTTTGAAATTTCTGTCCAGTTTTGTAAATTCATTTTTGTTTTTTCTTTTGGAATTGTGGACACTTGGTTCTACTTCTGCCAGCAACTTGTAGCACACCCACCAACATCGTTCGGTTGCGGTGTAATGGTGAGACTGCTTCATTCCTTAATTAGAGATCTCGGGATTGAGTTTTGAATATGGAGAAAATTCTTTTGGAAGCGTCGCCTCTGAAATGAACCTTACAGTGTGCGATCCAAATTAATCGAACCTCCAATGTGGGCATCGAATTAAAAAAAAAAAAAAGTGTAGCACACCCATGTGCCTTAATTGCTCAAAATACGTCTAATTTACACAAACTTTATTTTTTTATTTGGTTTGGGGGGGGGGGGGGGGACGAGGGAGAGGGAAGGGGGTTTGGGGTTCAAATACACGAAGTCACAAACATCTCTTTTCATAGGTTACTATTTAAAATTTTATATGTGTATAAAAATTATTCAAATACAACTTTTATAAGTAATAAAATATTAAATTGTATTCTAACGTGTACAAATTTTAAACCATGACATGAATTATTCTCATAACATTTTTAATTTATTAAAAAAAGAATCTTTAGATAGTAATAAAGGGGCCATGCATGTACCAAAAGTAACAATTCTGACGGTCCAAGTGTGTGGGAGCCAAGTCAAAGCATATAGAAGTGGAGTAACTACTTTTCTTCTCTAGTTAGTACTATTTGTACATGTTCTTAACATATTTTTAAATCTTATTTTATTTGTTATGGTGGTGATATGATATGAGCTTAAATGAAAAAAAATTAAAAATAATGATTCATATAAGTGATCTCAACTTGTTTGAAATAGAGGCGTAGTTGTTATTGTTGTTTTTCAAAAGGAAGTGTGCGAGATTATTTTTTTTGAAAAAAATGGGGGTGGGAAAAGGAAAAATGGAGAAGAGATTACAAGGTGGGTAATCGAACTCTCACCGACAAGATAAAAGTTCAAATAGTAAGCCAACGGGCTACTAAAATTTTCCAAAAGTGTGTAAGTCAATAAAGGAAAGTGAAAGAAAGAAGAAGGAAAGATCCTATCTTTATGAAAGTAACGAATGAACGTATAGGGTCTGTTTGGAAAGCTGATATTTGAATTTGATGTAATTGAATGCAATTACACTGTCTGGCATGTTTGGTCAACCAAATAATTACTTGGTTAATAGGTAATTGGGTATAAATGACAGGGGTAATTACACTCTCCAATTCACGGGGGGAGCTGCGAACTGCTAGTAATTACATGGTGTAATTACAAACTGATTACTTTTTTATTTATTTCTTTTACTTCTGTTTTTATTTTTTTGGTTTTAATTTATTTTAAATTTCTATTATTTTAAATTCTTTCTATTTTTATTATTCAAATATTTTTTTAAAAAATATTTTTTATTTTATATTATTTATATTTCATTTCTCAACCTTTACTTCTTGTGATTCCATGCAATTTTTTGTATTATCTATTTTTTTATTTATGTTATATTTTCACTTTCAATTTATTTGTTTTACTAGTATTGATATGATATTTCACATTGTAAGTTATTCATTTTTTATTTAGAATTGATAGATTATCTTTTTGTCAAATGTTTTAATAATTTTATGACATTATCTTTATAATATTAATCCTTTTGTCAAACATGCATTTCATGATGTTCTTAAAAATCATGTACTTTATATTTTTATGATTAATTTAATTAAAATATACTAGTTTGAAAAATATAATTCCATTATTTTTTTATAACAACATATGTTTATTAATTAATATTATATATATATATATATATATATATATATATATTTATATATATTATTTAATTTAATATCATTTATAAAGACACTTATTTGTCTAATATAAATTTTAATTTTTGATAATTAACTTTTATTTTAAAAATTGAATATAACCATGTAATTACACTTGTGTAACCAAACAATACACTTATAATTATACTGTGGCAAACAAATAGGTCGGTATAATTACTAGGTTGTGTAATTACTACTTTAATAATTACATCAATTCCAATTATGAGGTGGTTTTCCAAACAGAAGCTTAAGAATTACGGAGTAGTTAAAAGGTGTGCTCGTTGGTTTACTCTTCTACGTTTTGTAGCTGGATATTAATTAATTGTTTGGCTCTCTTTTGGTTGGTCATTTGAGGTTTCTATGAAACTACCTAGGACGTTAACGCCTGGACTATGCTAATTATAAGTTGTTTAAATTGGGCAAAAAAAAAGGGGAAGTAGAAAAAAAGAAATAGAATAAGTTCGTGTTTGGTACGAAGAAAAATACAATAACATACCCAATATCATTGCACGATTAGGATTTGGGAAAATATTTTCTTGATAATTAATAATATGATTTTCCTCTACAACTTTTTTACTATTATCTTAAGAGTATTTTATATATAATCAAGGCAAATGCTATGAGAGTAAGGTGAGAGAGAATATGTGTGGAGGGTGGGGATGGAAGCGATCGAGGGCAAGGGCAAGAGTGAGGACGAACAGGAGGTATATAGCATGTATATGTCTTATAAAATTAATTGAGATACGTGCAAATTGATCTGGACACCATGATTATAAGAAAAAATTGATAGTCTTAATTATAGCGTTAATTATTAGATGGGTTTTAGATTGAGGTATAATAAAGGTTCAAGATGATGTACATCACACGCTTGTTAAAATGTTTGCTTAATTAAAAGGAAAAAAAACAATGTCGATCAGAGGGTAAGGCGGTTCAATGATATAGAAGCCGCTAAAGGCTTGACTAAGTGATAAATATGGGATTGAGGGACGCATGAGTAGAATTTACGAATTCTTTTTCTATTCTCGCTCCCTTCCAATAGATAAATGTAACTAAAGTAGAATCGCTTTCCTTATTAGGTAGAGAAACCCGTAATTTTTCAAGATGACAAAATTAACCGCCCAACTCACCAAATTCAAATTTGTTTAGCTAATAAGATAAATTATATTTACTTACTCTCTTAAAATATAAAAATCTTGAATTAGTTCTCAATTGTCATTATCTCCGTAGGGGATTACAGAAATAACCAACAAAATTTAAAATATAATAACTCAACTTCATGGCTATCATATTAAATTATTAATATTGTGTGGTTGGAATTTCACAATTAACATTATAATCCTAGGAAGTATGTCTCTCTTTTTTCTTTTTCTTTTTTGGCAAGTAGTCATTTAATTTATCAAAGTTGTTTTGGTCCTCAAGTTTTTAAGCGGTTGTAGTTGTACATTGCACCTATAATTGATGAGAGAGGCAACTTCAATTATTCCAACAAGTTCAAATTGTAGATATATACTAAATGAAACTTGTTAAAAACAATTGTAAAATAAAATGTGTCTGAAAGACTATAAATAAATAAAAGAAAATAAAAAAGTTGGTTTCATGGAGGCAGCAAGGATTAAAAAAGCATAGAAATAATGTATTTATGGCTCCATTATTATACTCTCTCCATTCCAAATTAATAATCATTTCAACTCAAAACGTTTGTCCCCAAATAATAGTCACTCCAGAAATTAAAATTAAAATTAAAATTAATACTTAAGTATTTTTAGCTATACTCTTCATATCAAAGAAGTATGCACAATATTTAAGAGAAAAAAATTTAATTTATATTTATTAAATAAAAATAATTTAATAATTTGCACCTCATATTTATTATTAATATTTTTCTAATGAGCATGAAAAAAGAAACACAGAGAGAGAGTAAATAAATAATGACCAGTGGATCTTCAGCCTTAGTAGTGTCTCCTAGAGGATAAGTACTAAAAGATTGAAAAAATCTATCATTCACAATCATCGATGAAGAATTAGTTAAAAAAAATTAAGAATTAGGAGTAATTTGTTTAGAAATTGAATGAATTTGATTTTATATATACGTGAGAAAGGTAATTAAAAAGGGAAAAAACGAAAAAAAAAAAAAAAAAAAAGGAAGGAAAAAGAAATTATTTCATGGAAGTGGAGGGAACATGAATTAGGCCAATAAAGAGACAGTATTAGATTTTTCAAGTCAATGTCATGGCCCTATATATTCCTAAAAAAAGACATAGTGTTAGGTGCTATTGGTGAATATATCAACCAAGTGGTGACAAAGACATAATTACTCCTTAACAATAAATTTTTTTAATTAATTAAATGATTCTTTTAGAGATTAGTGATTTAAACTTGCATGCCATAAGTTAATTATATTTACCATAACATATAAGTACATAACAAAGTTAGAAGTTAGAGACGTATCAACTCAAATCATTTGTACTTCATTTCTTATTGAGAGTGTCAAATGATCGAATTAGGTCAAAATTGGACAGATCAAAAAAACATTAACTAGCTAACTTCATGATGAGTCATTCCAACCCAAAACTTTGACGGGTTAAATAGGATCGAATCCATAAATTATGACACACGTTGATCTAAAGTTTATATATTATCACTCGATGTAATCAGCTTGTTAATTAAAGTTTGGAGTTAGGATATTGACTTAATGGTTAACAACACATTTAAATTATCTCAGTTTTTTGAGTTTCACACTTGAACTATCGGTGTGTGAGTTTTCTGCATGAACTATCAATAATTATTTATTAAAACACACATTAATTGTCAATTGTTCAGTTTTCCTACCTGAATGATGCTGATATTTCAGGAAAGAAAAGTGAAAAATTGATAGTTCATGATGTGTGTTTTGATAAATAGTTGGTGATAGTTACGTTCAGGTAGAAAACATACAAGCCTGATAGTTCATGTATGAAACTCGAAAAACCAAGATATTATATAATTAGGTGTATTTTTGATCCTTCACTTTTTGGACATTCGATGAAAAATCATTATTATCTAATGCTAATTTGACATCCATAGATGTAAATGATCATAATCAAGTTTTAGTTGGGAACACTCTGAGTTTAGAATGAAGTTTCTTCTCAAGAATTAGCTAGCCGTGGAAATATAATTATTTGTTGGTTAAGTAATAATTAAGTTACAAATTCAAGAAAGTGGAAAGAGAAAGGCACTAGGAACCAAGGGATTAAAGGACAAACACCATTTCAATATCCCAAAACCCTCTAATAATAGTAATATATAGAATGTTTCAATGTTGTTATCAGTAAAAGAAAATTGGGATGTACGTCCATTTCGACCTAATAGTTGTTGGACTTGTTAGTTTATTTTGTAGAAATATATGAAGGGGTAGCTAAAGATTAAATTATTTTATAATAACAAGAATGAATTAATTAATTACCTGTGTTTAACTATATATAGTTCATGTCATGTTCCAAGAAAAATAAAGTTGGAATACTCACGCGTACGCATACAGTTAAATACTTACATTATTGATTTCATTAAGATTTTTTGTTTTGTTTTTTCGTTGGTGTCTGGTATTATTATTAGGGCTCGATTAAATTTCGATTTACATATTGCAAGACTCATTTCTGGCGCTCCCAATAATTGGTTAAGGGTGGAAGGATTCTAACCATCCCACCACAACCTGTGTTGTAGGAGTGTGCGAAAATCGAACCGACCAATAAACCTAATCGACAAAAATGTTATTGATTTATTGCTATTGGGTTACTGGGTTAATGGTCTTTTAATGGTTTTATTAAAAAAATATCGGGTTATCGGTTCGATTTTTTGTTTTTTAATATTGGGTTATTGGGTATAATCCAATAAGACTATACTAAATTATTACTTTACCTCTACTTATATATTAGTGCCTTCACATTTTAGATTTTACAAAATCCTATTCAATTTACTTTCCCCTTTTCTCTTAATTTCTCTCCGCCTATTTGTAAACCGTCTAAGAATTGAAAGTTTTTTTTGATGAATGTAAGCAGTTATATTTAAATAACTGATCGTATTGATCTTACTTTAGTTTAGTTTGTTACTGAAGTTTGAAGATAACAGTTAGATGTTGGAACTATTTTGCAGGATATGTTATTTGTTAGTTTGTTATTGACTTACATGTTGGAAAAGTCATTTGATTTTATATAAACATTTCCTTATCGGTTAAATCGAAAACTGAACCGTTAAGAATCAAAAACCGATAAACTGAAAATCAATAAAAAATATCTTATTGATTTAGCGTATTTACAAACTAAAAATCGATAAACCGAGCTAATAAAAATCGAACCGAACCGACCGATATTTCGTTAAGAGATAGAGAGTACTAATTAGTTGACTTTTGACAATGAATTTTAGCTTCGTTTGCATGATATTATATTGACTATCACCAAAATCGAATTGTGATTGTATGAACAAGATTTTTTCACCTTTAACTAGAGATTTCAAATTCGAGCTTTGAAAATAAAAGAAGCCTTGATAAATAGCATTTTTCCCTGTGAAGGATATATCTTACATGGTGTGATTTGAATTATCAAAACTCCAAAACAAATATCAAATTAATACTGAATAAAAAAAAAAAAAACACAGATATATTGGCTATGACTATGTGATCATTGCATGACCTAGCAAAGTTGCAAGCTTAGTTTCATTTTGAATATAATGAAAATCCTACAACAAAAAAGCCAAAAATTAGGGGAGTTTCCCTACCTAGGAGGCTCCCATCTGTTTTGCTTCTTTGGTGACTCGAATTCACAATTCTAAAGTTGGAAGTGAGGAATGTTTATCATCCAAAGCAACCCGCTCTCGTCAAAGAAAAAGGTTGATTTTCAAGATTCATCTAAAAAAATTTAGTTTAAGATGTGTTTCTTGATATTTATCCTAAATTAAACGAGAATAACATGAATTGCACCACCATGTGTCTCACAATTTCAATTTTTTCTTCACATAATATACCCAAATACATTTTTTCGTATTCTAAATATTTCCTTTCTTCACGCATCGAAATAACTTTAGTCAATGTTTTATATTCTAAAAGTCATCATTAGAGAAATTTGTTTAAGAATTACATGTGTAATTTACGAATAAAAAACAAGTTGTACATTTGCCCTATCAAAGTTGGCTGTTGAACACGTCAATACTAAAATTATGAACATACAAACTACATTATTACTTAGTAGGCATTTTTCGCAAAAAAATTATCTATTTTGTGAATATATCGTGAAACATTTGATGTCTCATATAGTCACTCAACTAATAGTTATTATATCATAAATTCACTGTTTTTCTTGATTCCAATTTTTTTCAACAAAGATTTGACGTTCTTAGATACTCCTTCTATATATTCACTTTTACTTGTCATGAGTTTCGTTTTTCAAAAGTCAAACTATATTAATTTTGACCCCATTTTAAAATATATATTTTTCATCATATTAATGCTAGAAGAATTGCAACTTATAATATTTCATATAGTTTTTGAATATTTAAATTTAATAAAATATTAAATTAATCTAGCTAACTCAATTTAACTTCAAAGATTAATTAGTCAAATTAATTTTCATGAAGCGAAAAGTAATCAATAAAAATAAATGAAGAGGATAATGACTATTAGTTGAGTGATTATGGAGAAATCAACTCCTATATGAAGTATATATGAACCGTTGCTTAATTAGTGAATGAAATTGACTATATGTATCATGTCAAAACCCATCCGAAGCTTATGGAATTACGTACTTATCTTAAATGCTTCTAGTCTTTTCTTATGTCAAATTCATTTTATCTTTTGAGAAAAAAGCACTCTCCTTTTTTTAGTCATTAATAAAGGGAGACATGACTAAATTTTCAATCATATTTTTTCTTCTTTTTTCTTGGTTCTCTCGAAAATTAACAACAAGGCGAGGATATATCGAAAACAAATTCTTTATCTCAGCTTTTATAAGGTAGAGGTAAAATCTGTGTAATGTGTACCCTCTATCTTTTTTATAACCCATTTTGTGAGACTATAATGGATATGTTGTTGTTGTTGCTGTTGTTGAAAATTGACAAACAAGAACTATAGTTGTATAAATCTTCTTCCACTAATTATAGTCTTCTATAAAATAATTATGGAGAGTTCAACGGCACGTATTTTTTCAAGAATTTTTTATATACATATCACTTTCACATGTTATAATTAATTATGATTTAATTAAACCATTGTTTTTATTTAATTGTCGCACATCATAGAGCATTGATGGAAATTAAGTTGGTAACTGATAAGAATATATGCAATTGCATATTGCAAGATATTTTTATTCAGAAAATGCATAAATCATGAATTTTATTTTCATATCAGGGATCAATTTCTAGTCGCATAGCTCTATAATAATTTTGCAGAAATGTAATTACCTTCAGATTGAACCAACATATGTTACGATCGTTATTCAATTGAAAAAATCTACGTTATAGAATCATACATAAATTTTTCATCTCATCACTACTCCTCCCCTTATGTGTATAATGAGTATGCTACATAGAATTAAAATCGATTCAAGCATGAAGATATTCTCATTATGAACTCGGCTAGTATTTTTACAAGAAATCTCTAGCCAACTTTCGTGAATAAATTCTTTCTTAATATCAAGCCTACTCGGACTAGATATAAATGTTTTAAATAACTCTAACATTTTTTTTTTTTGTTGTTAGCGCCTTCTAATTTTCAGGAATTAATCATTCTAATACTAATCCTCATGGAATTTTTTATGGCAGTACATATTGTTATTACCTAACCATACGACTAGAAATTGTTCTAAAAAATAAACTTTTTAACAAAACATATTTTTCGTAGTCGAAGAATTATCTGCATTAAAAGGAGTTTGTAAAATCTTAACCGCCTCATGCACTAATCTTTGAAGCTGGTAGGAGTTAAAAATCTGATGAAAGCATATAATTTATAAAATTGCAACTACTAAATAAATAAATGGAATTAAAGAAAAAAAGGAAGTTTTGGCCTATCCAGTCAGACCTTCCTATGACAGTTATCCTCTATATATAATATTTACTATAACAAACATGTTTCTGATGGAACCGATATTTCATTTTATGTTATGTTATATATCATATATATTTTCTATAACAACATTTTACTATAGCAATCAAAAAATATCAGAACAAATGATGTTGTTATAGAGAAATTTAACTGTATATTTATATTCAAGATTTGCAGGTTTTTGTATTTTGGACTGTCAAGATTGGCGTTATTGCAGACAGTGGCTCCAAGAACAATAACTAATCGAATTAATTAAATTATTGAAAGCATATTACAACCATTGGCTCATCCAAAGGTCTAATTATTTAGGAGCCAATTTAAAGGTAATCAAATATGATTTCTTTTTTTATTTTTAATTATGTAAATTCAACTGATCTCGGTATTTTCGACACTAAGTATAAATAAATTGAACTCATCAAACTTAAATTTTGAATCTATTTTTGAATGCAGTACTACTATAAAGTTACTATTTCCTTGGGCAATTTTTGGCAATTCAAGCTAAATCTCCTCATCCCCTCTTGTTAGACAACTTATGTATACGAGCAACATATCTAGCATTGAGTATGAAAAAAATTGAGTATTTCTTTTTGTTTAAAATTTTTAATTGTCCGGAAGGATGTCTGAGAAAGTACCACCAATTTTTGTCATTTGCATGATGAGATAGATAGGATTTCTTTATCTTTAATTTAATCAGAAGTTTGAAACTTCAAATTCTGTTGAAAATAAAAAATATTCTAATAATGAACATTTCTCCCTTTAATGGATTTTAAGTATAGTGAATTTGGATTAATCGCGACTCCAAAACATACTAGTGAATTTGGATTAATCGTGACTCCAAAACATACATTCACAACACCACATAAAGCTACCTACAAAAGCAATCGTGTGACTCATTATTATGTTGGATATTGAATATATTTTTCTCTACTTTAATTTGTAGCTGGAAGTTAACTGTTTGCTTCTGTTGAGGAAACTTGATTGGTATATGAACTTTCTTTAGGTTTCCTACCCTTGATGTTAACATATTGAATCCACTAGATTATTGACAGCTAAACAAATAGAATCGGAAAGAAAAAAAAAAGTGGAATAAGTTGATTAAACCTTTTTGATATTGACCATTGAATTGTGTGACTCCAAACAATTGAACAAATGGTACAAAACAAAGTTTTTGTACTGACTTTTTTTTCTGTTGTACTACAGTATTTGAAAGGGTTTCCAGATTAGTTTGGGAGTGTCCCAATTTAGTTTAGAACAATCTAGCAAAGGGTATCAACTTTAACTTCATTCAGGATGTCAAATGAACAAGTTGAGCTAAATTTAAAAGGGACAAAACTGTAACGATCCATTTTGTCATTACTAAATTATTCATTCCTCAATATTAACTTGAGTCCAAAACAGCCATCATTTTGTTCATTGTATCACCTCAAATTTTTCGCTAAGATTTTAGCCTTTTGATGTGTCTAGATAGACTCAAGCCGATGAATTTAATTATTCATGAGTACTAATATCAATCCTTTAATTTGGAAGTTCTTTAGATATGAATTAAGGTCGTACAATATCCCTAACACAAAGTAAAGTTGAAAACATTTTTAACCGATAGAGTTTCGATATGGGTTTCTATTAGGGCCAACTTCAAACCATCATATCTCCTAGAATATAAGGAGTTATGGGGACCAATACCCACCAAATCAAAGATCTCTGAGTCTTCTTTCCAACGCAATAAACCGTTCGTCAATCCAAGTTTGGAGTAAAAAGTTATGACCGTTTTACCAAACACTGTCCGGGCTGAGATAGGAATTTCGCTGTAACGAGAATTCTGGTGGTATTTAAATCAGTTTTAGCCGATTTTCAGGTCCAAAACCCCAAAAATTCATTCCCCAACCCTAGAGAGGAGATTTTACAAGGTTAAGGGTGAAAGTCCTTCGTAGAGGTAAGTTTTTCCATCATCTTCTTCGTCTTTTAATCCTTTAACATCCTAGAATTGTTAGAAAGACCTTCAATGGTGAAATTTTGTGTTAGAACCTTTAATGGTGGATTTTTGGGAAAAACTTATGGGTTTTCTTAATATCAACTAGAACTAATTATGGATTATAAATTAATGTTTTCTAGCATGAACTTGGTAAACTAGATTATGTATTTTGTTGGTTGGAAATATTGAATTCCATAAAGATGAGACCTTTAGCATAAAAACTCCATTAATGGAGATGGGTTAAGCTTGAAAGAACTAGTTAATGGTTAATTGACCTTGGGGAATGATATAGACCTTGAATTAAGGTAGAATTAGTGGGTTTGAATTTCCAAAGATATTTATTTGAAGAGTAATTGATTAATTACTCTTATGATTGCTTGATTTTAGATGATTGATAATTTCGAAGCATGAAGAAAGGGAATAAGCATCCTTGATATGACTTGTTGCTTCAAAAAGCATGGCGTCCAGGTAGGCTAGGTTAATAAGTAGAAGACTGTGTTATTTCATATTTTCATAATTTATAATTGATGAGAGAAAGCATGTCTAGGCCTGCAGACATGGAGTTGAGGTGGATAAAAACATAATAACTTTACTTTAATCCCGAAAACATATGTTATTGATTGATTATGTGATATTTATGATATTATGTGTTATGTGCCCGAAAGGGGATTATTGTGAATGAAGTATGTGGACATGATGTTTCTTAGTTGTTCTAGTGATGAACCTAATTGAGTTATAAAGGTGTAAGTTGCATATTGTGCCATGATAATGGTGAGGCCTAAGGGATAGATGCCTTGAATCATTGTGTGCATTATATTATGCGGAGAGAAGTAGAGAATAATGATAGGGTTGAATGTGCTAGTTATGGGTGGTGATGTTAGAACCCAAGTTGTGGTATTTGATGGCACCCAAAGGGTGGCCATCCTTGGAAGAGGGATGTGTCCCGGGTTGGCCTTGGTGGGGGTGTGGGTCGGGTTCGGCCCCCCTGGTTCAGGGCCTATAAAGGGTGGGTTGCACCTTCCACTATCAGCTATAGCTTTTAGTGCAGTTGGTTAGCGGTCCACTCTTAAGGACCAAACCTTAAGAGTGAACCGCTAACCAACTGCACTAAAAGCTATAGCTAATAGTGGAAGGCACAACCCACCCTTTATAGGCCCTGAACTAGGGGGGACGAACCCCACCCACACCCCCACCAAGGCCAACCCGGGACACATCCCTCTTCCAAGGGGTGGCCACCCTTTGGGTGCCATCACTATTTGAGTAGGTTATGATTTAATTAGAGTTTAGACTCAATTTAATTGTGTGTATGCTCCTAAATTGGATGCTTTTTGATTGGTCTTCGGACTTACTTGAATTTGATGATATTTGGATTTTTGATACTTGCATGAATAATTATGAAAAATCGAACTTGATCGAATTGCCTTATGATTATAAGTGTACTTGTAAATTTAGTACGCTGTATTGTATCCTGAGAGATAGTATGAAGTTGATATACTATACATAATATGATTATGGAGAATCGGATACCACCCCGGTACGGATATGGATGTTGATATTACTTATTTATGGAGGATCGGTACCACATCGGTACGGCACATGGACTTAGATTGTCCCCTGCAGATCATGATTAGTTGGGCAGAAATAAGTCCCTTAGCATGTGTGTACAGACTATTGTTGATAAATGAAAAATCTTGATTCATAATGATAATGTGATTGAAAAGAATGCCTTGAGTAAAGAAGGCTTGCGATATACCTTCATACAAGTTGAAAAGTGAATGATGAATATTTATTAAGAACAGAAAAGATTGTTAGTAGTAATGTGGCCGACGTTAAATTTCGGTATTGCTGTAAGACATGATTGGATCGGGTGCCACGAGTCGGCAAGGTAATATTAATAATAAAGGAATTGATAATGAAGTGATCTAAAGTGATGAATCCAATGAATAATCTCAAAGAAACGATCCCAAAGTTTCAATAATTGAATTAATCTTTCTCCAAGAGTATCTATAAGGTTTGCTAATGAAACTTGAGTTCTCTTGTGTTTTTACTGAGATGTGAGTTGATTTGTATTCCCTATTTGATCGTATCCTTGAGATTGATTGTGTGACATGTACTTGGAAAAGTGAAACTCTGTGCTTACTTGTTATATGTTGGTTGACTTACTTTATTTATACTTGGTGTAATTGTGGCTTATCAGATTGGCTAGTTATTATTCTTTAATATTATAAGAGAGTGTTTGGTTGTTAGCCCGAGAGTTTAGTGTGAGTTGTCTATGATTAATGGGTTGATCCTATAGATGTGGGTAATGGAAGCGCCAATGCGAATAAAGGGGTGATAGAGACGGTTTAGTGTTGGATTGTGGTGGATGGTATGAATTAATGAGGTTAGACTATGCTAGTGGTGAATATAATCTCCTTAATAGATTTGGAGAATTGTAAATTATATAGGCAAAGTGTTATAATGATATTACAGCCTTAGTTGAATTATACTCTATTTAAGATGTCATGATTTTTTTTCTTTGATTCTACTTTATGATTATGTGGACTAACACTGGTCGGCTGATGATGCCTACCAGTACGTGTGTTTGTACTGATCCTACTCTTCTATATTCTTTCTTGGGGTGTAGACTGGATGCAGGTTAGTTTGCAGTTACTAGATGGATGGCAATATTCAGCACTAACTTCTGCACTTCCTTCCTGGCAGATGTTGGAGTCTTTGTGTTATTTATTTTATTGTCAGTCTATTCTATAATAGGTAGCTCTTGTACATGTCTGACCAGGTCTTGGGGTAGTGAAGGACTATTGTAAGAAATATTTGAAAAGTTTATTTATTGATATTTAATTTACTTTGTTATATTTAATCCAGTATTCTCTTAAAAATAGAAGTTTTCAGCATATTTTTGATTGGTTAATAAGGGTTCTCCTAGCTACTTAGGATAGTGTAGGTGCCCGCATGATCCGTTTTTTGGGTCGTGACAGTTGGTATCAAAGCATTAGGTTCACCGGTCCCATAAGTACAAGTGCAATGTCAAGTAGAGTTTCACATATTGGTGTGTAGGGCCCCACACCCAATCTTTGGAAGGCTATAAGGCATGTAGAAGTCGTTTTCTTTTTTTTCCTCTCCATCGTGGCGTACTTTTCTTTTACTGCTGGCTTGGATCCAATTGGTATCTAGATGATTTCAATTGGTATCTCAACAAAGATCAATTAGAATCCAATTGATTCCAATTGGTATCTCAGTGAGGTTGCTTTGGAATCTAGGAGATTCCAAATGGTATATGTTAATAATGGCTAAGGGTTAATATCATAATATGAAGATGTATGAAAGTAGTTAACTTATTTGGTTGCCTGTTGTTTGATATTTGGCTGAACTTGAATTGTTAAACTGTATGATTATTGTGAAGTATTTTTGTTTGAATTGAGGTGAAATAAATTGACTAAGTTGCTTTTGTTAAAAATTGTAATGGAACTATGTGATCTTGTTGTTGTAAAATTAATAAATTCTTTGGTGCTTCCTTGTTCTTGATACTATTGTTATGCTGACAAAATTGATGATATGAGAATTGAGAGGATGATATGAGGACATGATGTCAAGGGAAGACAATGAAAAAGACATGAATAAAAGACTGAGGTGATATGTGTTTTTCTTAATGACGAACTCTTGCAATTGGTATTGTGAATGAATTCAATTGTATGGTTCAGTTATTTGATATTGTGAATGGATCCTTGTGTGGTCCAGTTATTTGATATTATATGTGGATCCTTGTGTTTTCCGGTTATTGAGACTTTATTTGGATTCTTTTGTAATCCTATTATTTGAAATTTTAATTAGTTCTTTGAGAGGACTGGCTAAGTGATATTATCTTTGAGTTCCTTGAATGAACTGACTTTTAAGGTTTGACAAAATAATGAGTTTTAAATAAAAGTGGCAAAAACTAGTAGGGGTTGTTGATACCTAAGGAATTTGATTGATAACTTATCTGAAATGTGATATTGATAATGAGACTGTTAATGACTTGTAATCGGTGATGTTATTTGACTTTGCTCGTATGCTTACTATATAGGGATCAATCTTGAAGTGGTTAAGAGTTAGTGAAGCCTATAATAAAAATGTTGTAAGGTAGAAATAAGAATGACATTATATACCTTAGCTTGGTGTTGGTGATGGATGGGTAATTGGGCTTGACAATAAAGGTTTTGTTGTGTGATAAGTATTGAAGTTAGTGATTGCCTGGGCATAAGTTTTAGTTGTGGCTTGGTGTATTAAGGGAGGCCTTGAGAAGATAAGTTGATTGTTGACTTGGTCTTGTGATTGAATTATGTGATTAACGTCCTATAGAATTGATTGATAGATGACAATTTTAGAGGGTAGTAATCCCCATGATGGTGTTAATGCAAAAATAAATGGCGTAGTTACACCCATAGAATAATTAAAAATGATCCTAAATGGGAGAATATAAGTGAATTATTAAAAGGCATGATTGATCTTTCCTTGGGTAATACTTGGTGGATATTGCTTATTGAGTGATTAAAGTATGATGATTAGATGAGGATTAGTGATTTTATGGAGGAGAATGTGTTGTACTCTCTAATTCTGTAGGATCTCTATGGCTAATAGTTGTAAGTCTGTGTAATGAGTGAAAGGTTGTGTTGTCACCCATATATAGTAGTAAACCGTTAGCTTGAATCGTGGGTGATCTTGAGGTGAAAAGAATAATGGCTGTGAGATGTTAAAGCTAGCTTTATAGAATGGATCTAATAGTCTTGATTAGGAGCATGTGAGTATCTAAGTTATGTGACTTGTAAATGGAGTGGTGACTTAAATATGAGCAAGATGTAGATTTTCCAGGGGGTAGTCTTGGCTAGAAACTTACTCGGGTGTCTCAGGGTGAGCCTGTGTGTTGGGTGGATTAGATGTGACTTGTATGGTATTGAAATTTGAGTAGTAGACTCATGTAGCATCCTGTAGCACTTTTCAAAATTGAATTCGGGGCTCTAGAACTCCGATAATGATAATTATCGTGATAGGCTTGCAATTTTATGTCCAACTATTGATTTTGTGTTGTAAAATAGAAGCATCTGTCAGCTAGGAGGAGCTCACTGGTTTGGTCAAGGGAATTAGCACCGTGGGTCCGCTGTGGCGGTTAGCACTGCAACGACAATCGCACCGTAGTAGCTGTAAAGAATGCAGTTTTTCAGTTTTTATTTCGTTCTTCGGAGTTTATTCCCCATTCTTCCGTTGTAAGAAGAGGGAACGAGCCTAGGGTGAAAAAGAGGTGATTTTGGGTGATTGTCTTCTTCAAGGTGGATCTTTTAACCCTCTTTATCTTGCTTCGAATCATAACACTCAAGTTTGAGACTTGGACCGTTGTAAGGAGAATTAGTGATTCGTGCGTAAATGTTTGGCTCGGCCTCTTCATGTTTTGAAAAGTCTTGATAGAACGATTGAGTATAGAATGTAGGTTAATTATTGATGCTATCAAGTGAGTGAGATATGGTGGAATATAAGGAACTTTGTTAGTAATGTCTCTCAAATTTCAATATCGTGCTTCTCTCCACCGAATGTCCATTCGGGGACGAACGGATGGTAAATTGGTATCTAATTTTAATGACCCATTTTGTCGCTACTAAATTATTCATTCCTCAATATTAACTTGATTCCAAAATAGCCATCATTTTGTTCATTGTGTCACCTCAAACTTTTCGATGAAGATTTTAGTCTTTCGATGTGTCTAGATAGACTCAAGCCGGATGAATTTAATTATTCATGAGTACTAATATCAATCCTTTAATTCGAAAGTTCTTTAGATATGAATTAAGTTCGTACAATATCCCTAGCACAAAGTTAAGTTGAAAACATTTTTAACCAATAGAGTTTCGATATGGTTTCTATTAGGACCAACTTCAAACGATCATATCTCCTAGAATATAAGAAGTATGGAGCCCAATACCCACCAAATCAAATATCTCTGAGTCTTCTTTCCAACGCAATAAACCGTTCGTCAATCCAAGTTTGGAGTAAAAAGTTATGACCGTTTTACCAAACACTGTCCGGGCTGAGACAGGAATTTCGCTGTAACGAGAATTCTGGTTGTATTTAAATCAGCTTTAGTCGATTTTCAGGTCCAAAACCCCAAAAATTCATTCCCCAACCCTAGAGAGGAGATTTTACAAGGTTAAGGGTGAAAGTCTTTCGTAGAGGTAAGTTTTTCCATTATCATCTTCTTCTTTTAATCCTTTAACATCCTAGAATTATTAGAAAGACCTTCAATGGTGAAATTTTGGGTTAGAACCTTTAATGGTGGATTTTTGGGAAAAACTTATGGATTTTCTTAATATCAACTAGAACTAATTATAGATTAAAAATTAATGATTTCTAGCATGAACTTGGTAAACTAGATTATGTATTTTGTTGGTTGGAAATATCGAATTCCATAAAGATGAGACCTTTAGCATAAAAACTCCATTAATGGAGATGGGTTAAGCTTGAAAGAACTAGTTAATGGTTAATTGACCTTGGAGAATGATATAGACCTTGAATTAAGGTAGAATTAGTGGGTTTGAATTTTCAAAGATATTTATTTGAAGAGTAATTGATTAATTACTCTTATGATTGCTTGATTTTTAGATGATTGATCATTCCGAAGCATGAAGAAAGGGAATGAGCATCCTTGATATGACTTGTTGCTTCAAAAAGCTTGGCGTCCAGGTAGGCTAGGTTAATAAGTAGAAGACTGTGTTATTTCATATTTTCATAATTTATAATTGATGGGAGAAAGCATGTCTAGGCCTACAGACATGGAATTGAGGTGGATAAAGACATAATAACTTTACTTTAATCCCGAAAACTATGTTATTGATTGATTATGTGATATTTATGATAATATGTGTTATTTGCCCGAAAGGGGATTATTGTGAATGAAGTATGTGGACATGATGTTTCTTAGTTGTTCTAGTGATGAACCTAATTGAGTTATAAAGGTATAAGTTTCATATTGTGCCATGATGATGGTGAGGCCTAAGGGATAGATGCCTTGAATCATTGTGTGCATTACATTATGCGGAGAGAGGTAGAGAATAGTGATAGGGTTGAATGTGTTAGTTATGGGTGGTGATGTTAGAACCCAAGTTGTGGTATTTGAATAGGTTATGATTTAATTGGAGTTTAGACTCAATTTAATTGTGTGTATGCTCCTAAATTGAATGCTTTTTGATTGGTCTTCGGACATACTTGAATTTGATGATATTTGAATTTTTGATACTTGCATGAATAATTATGAAAAATCAAACTTGATCGAATTGCCTTATGATTATAAGTGTACTTGTAAATTTAGTACGCCGTATTGTATCCTGAGAGATAGTATGAAGTTGATATACTATACATAATATGATTATGGAGAATCGGGTACCACGCCGGTACGGATATGGATGTTGATATTACTTATTTATGGAGGATCGGGTACCACACCGGTACGGCACATGGACTTAGATTGTCCCCTGCAGATCATGACTAGTTGGGCAGAAATAAGTCCCTTAGAATTTCAATCAAATCCTACTTAAAGAAAACCAATTCCATAATTTTCTCTAATATACGTGACAAATAAGGAGATATTACATGCAAAAGTAATGATAATGCTTATATTTATATAATATTAAGTGGTTCGTTGCTTTTTTGAATATTGAGTATCCATAAGCGTTCGTCAAATTGACGGTTAGTATATATTAGCTTGAAGTCGTTGTCCTATCTTAAAATTCAGAACCCCCAAACCTCAAATCCTGGCTCCGCCTCTGCTAGTGGTGAATATAATCTCCTTAATAGAGTTGGAGAATTGTAAATTATATAAGCAAAGTGTTATAATGATATTACAGCCTTAGTTGAATTATACTCTATTTAAGATGTCATGATTTTTTTTCTTTGATTCTACTTTATGATTATGTGGACTAACACTGGTCGGCTGATGATGCCTACCAGTACGTGTGTTTGTACTGATCCTAGTCTTCTATATTCCTTCTTGGGGTGTAGACTGGATGCAGGTTAGTTTGCAGTTACTAGATGGATGACAATATTCAACACTAACTTCTGCACTTCCTTCCTGGCGGATGTTGGAGTCTCTGTGTTATTTATTTTATTATCAGTCTATTCTATAATAGGTAGCTCTTGTACATGTCTGACCAAATCTTGGGGTAGTGAAGGACAGTTGTAAGAAATATTTGAAATGTTTATTTATTGGTATTTAATTTACTTTGTTATATTTAATCCAGCATTCTCTTAAAAACAGAAGTTTTCCGCATATTTTTGGTTGGTTAATAAGGGTTCTCCTAGCTTCTTAGGATAGCGTAGGTGCCCGCATGGTCCGTTTGTTTGGATCGTGACAAAAACGAGCTTAACGAATGAATTATAATGTATTTGTTCATATTTCGATTCGATCGAAATGAATTATTCAAGATGCACTGAACAATTAGTCATAGTTGGGCATACTAGTCAAATTCCTAATGTTGGATTTAGGTTTATTGGCGGATTCAATCTTGTCAATCAGATAGAAAGGATGTATCTTAGTGAATTTTAAAATATTGTGACACATTGTTATTACTTAGGGGACAAAATTGAAACATATCAAATTATAAGTGGATTAATTGGATCAAGATTGTACGATTAAAATGAGTTGAATGGATGAACGAGTTATGATCCAATAACTGCTCATTATTAAATTTTTTGAAGGCAGTGACTATTTAGGGGTCGTTTGGTAGAGTGTATAAGAATAGTACTTCCTCCTTTTTAAAAAGAATGACCTACTTTCCTTTTTAGTCTATTTTAAAAAGAATGACCTCTTTCCTTTTTTGGCAACAGTTCAATTTCAACTTTCCTCGTGGCATGTTTAAGACCACAAGATTAAAGGGCATTTTGGTACATTTGACATAACTTTAATTTAGAACCACAAAATTCAAAAGTCTTCTTTATTTTCTTAAAGTTCGTGCTAAGTCAAACTAGGTCATTCTTTTTGAAACGGAGGGAGTACTGAATAGGGTGTATTAGTAATGTTGGGATTAGTAATGCTGGGATTAGTTATGTTGAGATTATTTCTTATGCAGTGTTTGGTTTGATGTATTAGAAACAACATGCATTGTTATATTTTTCAAAAGATATTATTTGTTTACAAAAATATCCTTCATATTCTATAACTTTATGTATTTTCTTTGCAAATTAAGCTTTATTATGTTGTAAAATAATATGTTTATGATGGATGTCTATTACTTCTAAGTGTAACTTCTCCTTTAAGTGTAGTTACTCCCACACCTCCACCACCTCCCCTTTGATCTTCCACTTTGTCATAACCTTCCCCACATTCTCATGGATTAATGCCATGTTTATGACACCTCTTGAAGTTCCTCCATGTCATACTATAAATAGAGGTTTTGAGGATGATGTTGTATAGACTTTGATATTTAGAAGAATAATAAAACTCTCTTCTCTTGATCTCTCATTTCTTGTCTACTTTCTTCTTTCATATTGTCTCCTTTAACTTAGTTTTAAAACACGTTATCAGCACGAGCTAGTCTCTACTACTCATCAACGAAGGGGGTACTATTCTTAACTTTCCATTCATGTTTTAAAATTATCAGGTATGATTGTTTTTCCCGTGCTTCCCAGCATGTCAATCAATATATGATAAAGATTAATACTATTCTAGAATGATTTAGAATAATATTGTTTCATCATGTTACTGCCAATACTGATTCTAATTTTTCAATATATTGAGATAGGTGTTCAATTGATATTAGTATATTATTTCCAGTGAAGCAATTGGGGACATTTTGATTATGCACATATATAGATTATGTTTAAATCCTAAGTTAGTTAAGATACGCGGCCCCATATATTCATTTGTGTTCCATTTGGATTTGTTGGTATGTAAAATAATTGTATATATTGGGCAAACATGTAAGCATGCAAATTGGAAAGATTATAGTTACTCTCTCCTTGTTTTTCCATGAAATTAGCACAACCAAGTATTTTTTTTTTGTTGGAAATTGAAAATCAATTGTAAATTTTGACAGAATGTTAACTTAGCACTCAAAATGATAAATGGGTTCAATATCCATATTTTAGCTATTTGATATCGGTTTACTGATGAGAAATATTTTGTTTCTTTTTATGTTTAATTTGTGACATTTATTTTCTGTTGCTACTAAATTTTTTAAAGGCTCGTGGATTCGTTTACTTTGGCTTATTATGCCATTGGTTAAAGCTAAGATGGTGAACTTAAATTCCATCTTCATAAGAGGGTAAGACATCGGTTTGAGTTTCGATGCACTATGAGTATAAGATGTTGGGTTTAAGTCCCATCAACACGCCTTTATGGGTAAGACGTTGGGCTCAAGTCCCCACACAATATATGATGATATAATGATGACTAAGAAAAATAATGTTTTTTTTTTTGGAGATAAAAAGTCATGGAACCCGCCTAATTGATTTGGTCCATTCTCTTATATGTGAATGTGGTAGCAGTATATAATATGTCTGAAAGAAGACAAGTGGTTGAATGAAATTTTATATGTGGGCATGAAGGAACAAAAATTATAATAGTCATCATTATGTTAAAAATGAAGAACATCATGGATTGTTAAAATGGTCCTTCAAAAGTGAAGGCTATGTTTAATTACCATCAATTTGGTATGAAAGGTGTATATTGGCCACGCGGTTGTCATGCGACTAAATTTGATAAATGTTAAAAGTCCTCCATCAAAAGAATTTAAAGTGGTGGTACATTTAATTTTTCAAAGTGACGTTGAGGTGGGTCATGTAATATGATAACTATCAAGACATGACATTGAGAATATAATAAAATTTATGAAGTATGTACAATTATTAGTCTATTCCTTGAAGAGAATATGACTTGTGATAAGCATTGTAAATGCTAGCCATTCTTGAAAATGAATGTGTCAATATGTGATAAAAATTGTGAATAAGAACGTGATTATGGTTGGATAAATACCACAACTCATCTCTACGGGAGGTTTGAGTCTTTGATTATCAAATGGTAAAAGCAAGAAATAATTCTTGTCAAATATGGTATGATATGTTTATTATGAACTATTAAATGGCGAAGGAAAGAACTTTCTTTCATATAAAGGTTGTGATCATGACAAAAAAAATGAATGTTATTGTGTGGCTACACAAATTTGTCATTGGTTGGGTACATGTAATTTTCTCCTTAAAGGAGATGTTCACCACATATACAGTGTTTTGGAATATGAGATAGTACACAAGTATTTGATAGCTTTGAGAAAAAGCTAATGTGTTACTACACGGAGGAATAAAATTGTTCATGATATTGGGATTGTAGTAAGTCTCCAAAAGAACCTTTTTCAGTTTCAAGAAAATTGACAGGAAAAACAATTATCATTATTTTGAGACTATAAATTATGAAAAGATTTTATATCTTCATATTACTACAATAGAAACGGATTATAAATATTTATGTGAAAGTCTACCCATTTTCCTCCTGTTTATTGACACAAATATGTGTACATGGTAATAGAATCACATGCGATAGAAAACTCAAAAGTTTATGGAAAGAATATAAGTTGCATGACTGGTTGGCCATACAGGTTCAAATGTGATGCAAAAATTATTGAGAATTCATGTGATTATACACTGAAGAAATAAAAGATTCTTCAAGAATTCTCCTATGTTGCTTGTTCTCACGATAAAATATTATATCGGCTAAGGTTGGGATTGTATCCCTAAATTTTTGGAACGTATAACATGGTGAATATGGGCCTGTTTACCTGCCATGTTGACCGTTTACTATGAAATAAGATGCATCTATGGTTGGTCACATGCACTTTGTTATCAACTTGCAATTTGATTTTTGCAAGGTTGTTTGCTCAAATTGTTAAATTAAGAGCATGGTTCCAACCTATAAAAGTTGATAATGTTGATTGGTTTATCAGAAAGTGTGTACCTCCAATTATAGCTGAACCATTGGTTATGAGAACAAATCTCCCATAAAGAAAATTTGGTGTGAGACGAGTTTATTTAAATGTAGCAACATTTATATGCATCAAGTCAACAAGGTTCTCCTATATTGTTGGTTCAGGATCAGGAGCTAAATAAATCCATCTAAAAATTTGAATGTGCAACATCCACCACGCACAAAGATGGATCCCCAAAATAAGGTTGGGGTGAATGTTAGATTGTCTAACATCAGGGGGAGATATGATTAATAGCTGAAATGTATGGAATGAATTATCTAGATCCTCCTAAAAAAAAAAGTGAACTTGAAGTTCAAGAGATAATTCATGATTTGCAAAATGTTGCAAGTTCATTGCCAGACTGATCCTATGTTATAATTCAGCTGTAAATGCTCTAATGAAATGTCCTTGAAGGGCAGAGTCTATGGCACGCCTGAAACATGATAGACCAGTCAGTTCCAAATGTAAAACTCCTTAAAGAAGGAAGGAGCAAATGATCAAGATGGTAATGATAATAAGGCAAGTGCTTAAAAAAAAAAAGAAGCACCATGACGTAATACTTCATAAAACCTTGGCAAAGGTTCAGTTAACTGAAAATGAAAAAGAAGAGATCGATCTCGATATGTTATGTCGTAATGGAACCGATATCAAATAACCGTTGATGGTATTTTTGGTATAATGTAAAGCTCAACATTATAAATGGTAACGAGGATCTTGAATTCAAATCTGTCAAACAGTGTGGACAGATAAATGATTGGTCAAATAAAATACGTAATTTCAAGTATATTTTATTTCACTTGAAAAGTGATGTTTTGAAATTAGTCCATAGACTAAGGTATAATGCCAGTGGAGTACAAATAGGTGATTGTGCAAAAAGTAAAATCGTAAGATATAAAGTACGACTTGTGCCTTGAGGCATAAAGGTTATTCACAAAAGTCCTGGCATTATTGTTTGGAGATGTGTTCTCCTGTGGTGGATGCAATAAGGTTTCTTTAAATTTGGCAATGAATGAAAAAAAACTTGAATGCGTATAATGAATGACTGTCATGACTAGCTAGACAATAAAGGTTATACGAAAACTAGCTAGACGGCAAATGGTATATGAAAATCCTTGAAGGATTTAAAAATGTTAAAAGTGATTCCATTGAATAGTACCCCAATGGTTGTAATATCGTTTAACATAAAGAAAGATCTATTTCGATCTCATGAAAATGGTTAGAAAGTACCATGTATTTGTGCAATTGATGCACTTATATATCCTGTTATTTCTAACATGAGATAATAATTTTTATTAATGTGCAGGAAATACATAATATTAATTTTATGTGAATCTGAGTGAAATCAAATATTATTGACATGAATTTATTATTTCTAACAAATATTGTCAAAGGATTATTGGTTATACAAATGCAGGAAGATTATTTGATCTACATTCAATTTTAATATCATGCAAACGAAAGAATCAACAACTTGATTGTTGCTACAAACAAGTTCAATATGCAAGTGGCTTGCGACGATGGGGTCACGAAAAAAGTGATTGTCAAGAATGTATTTGGCTGAGTTCAAAGGCTTAACATATCCAAGGAATTACAAGACAAATTATACATCAGGATGATTTTAAGAATGCAACATCTTCATGAATATGATTTGATCACAAAGACACTGTCAATATCAATATTTGAAAGCTGAAATATAAGATTGGGATGCGTCGTCTTTGAGAAGTAAAATGATGTTTGCATCAGGGGGAGTAAAATACGTGCTGCACTCTTTTTCCCTTGGCCTAGGTTTTGTCCCAATGGGTTTTCCTGGCAAGGTTTTTAATGAGGCAGCAAACAACGCGTATTATAAGATATGTGTACTCTTTTTTCTTCACTAGAATTTTTTTTTCCCACAGGGTTTTTTCTTAGTAAGGTTTTAACGAGGCACATTATTCATGGACATCCAAGGGGGAGTGTTGTAAAATAATATGTTTATGGTGGATGTCCATTACTTCTAAGTGTAACTTCTCCTTTAAGTGTAGTTACTCCCACACCTCCACCACCTCCCCTTTGATCTTCCACTTTGTCATAACCTTCCCCACATTCTCATGGATTAATGTCATGTTTATGACACCTCTTGAAGTTCCTCCATGTCATACTATAAATAAAGGTTTTGAGGATGATGTTGTATAGACTTTGATATTTAGAAGAATAAGAAAACTCTCTTCTCTTGATCTCTCATTTCTTGTCTACTTTCTTCTTTCATATTGTCTCCTTTAACTTAGTTTTAAAACATATTATTCATTCTTTAAAATGATTTTTTTTTTAATATTCTCACTTAAATTATTTGGAGGGAAATTATGATCTTGATAAATTCATACTATATAAATATAAAACGTGAAAATCAAGAAAACAAACAAAATAGAAAATGCAATTTTGACCACTATTCATTACCATTCTACAATTTTTTTTAATTAACAAGCCCTTGTACATATTTGCCCATATTCAAGTGGTGAATGTTTCGATTTTTTACTTCTTCTTTTTGAAAAGTTTATTAGTTTCTTTCACTTTAATCCTTTTCCAGGAATTTTTTTTTAAATGTTACAGCACTAATCACATATATCAGTTCGCCTTGATAGCCTATGAACAAAATGATTTTACAAAAAAATAAAAATAAGTCAGTCTGCAAACATGTCACAAAGAAGCTTATAAGGAAGTCTGCAAACAGGATTTAGAAAAACTTATAAAGAATTTGATGGTATTTTTGTCTTTATTCATATTTATTCCATGTATTAGATTCTATGTATTACTAATACCATCAAATGGAAGGTATTAGTTATACACCCTATAATACCAAGTAGGGTGTATAACTAATACATGTATTAGTTATACATAACCTCAAAATTCCTACCAAACATAGTACTAAATAATACCATACATAATACATAGACTATTCTCCTAATACATTGTACCAAACGACCCCTTACTGTCAAATTAGCCTGCTTTTGTTCATATGATTAAATTTCTACTCTCTTTTTTTTTTTTTGTCTTTTTATTAAGGAACCATAGTGTATGACTAATTTCAATTATATTATTGTATGTTTTGGTCCTTAAGTTTATAAGCGGCTATAAATCGCAACTACAACTGATGTGAGAGGTGACTTCAATTATTCCAGTAACTTCAATAGTATTTGGTATTTGAAAATAAATAAAATTGTTAAGCTCATACAAATAGGTAAGATACAAAAAAAATCGTATACATACAAATTTACTGATTTTCCTTCATAATTAAGTGTATTTATGGAGTATTTATTTTGCGAGTTTGCATTTTACAGATTCTCTTTATCAAATTTCTGACTTCACCATGATATGTAGCCAAATAGTAAAAATATAACTCCTCTAAGGGAGCAGTAGTTTTTTTTTTTTTTAATTATTATTATTTATACCATTATACAATAATAAATTAATAATCACTAGTGGTGGAGGTTTAGCAGTAGTAGCCAGTATTAGCCAGTATTGCGGTAGGATGATTGGATTTTTTCATCCTTAATCCGAGTTTTGGATTTGAGTAATCTCTAAGAATGAAAAAAAGAATTACTGGAAGCGGCATACCCTCTCCCATTCGAAATGAAATATGTAATGCTCAAATTCAAATAACTTACGTAAATCCCAACACTTTAACACCTAATTACTTCCTATCTCAATTTTTTATCAAAATTACATATAATCTCGGAATTTACTTCATCCGGATACATAGCTCAACCTCTGATACATCCATCTAGCCGATACATTAGGTAATAATTAAGCGCATTAAAATTAGAAATAACAGAATTTT
The DNA here is from genome assembly GCA_031232105.1 of Capsicum rhomboideum. Classification (NCBI taxonomy): domain Eukaryota; kingdom Viridiplantae; phylum Streptophyta; class Magnoliopsida; order Solanales; family Solanaceae; genus Capsicum; species Capsicum rhomboideum. The sequence continues at coordinate 9,566,144 of CP124711.1, forward strand.
ATTCAATATGGAACAAGTCACGCGACATCTATTTAAATATCTTCTGAGTATCCCAATTATTGTGTAATCACTTCAAATTTCAAAATCCAAAAACGAATCACGATTCTTCAAGTAAGAAAAAAGTGCTTCTTTCTTCTCTGTTTTTCAAGGTCGATTTTTTTTTTTGACGACGCATAATGAAGCGAGATACATTATATCTTGGACAACATACTTCATATCCTGCAATGAGATATATTACAATATATAAGTTAGATTACTATTTGATTATTCATTAGTGAAGAATCGATACATAACTTGATGCACAAATGTATCAGTAGAATAAAAGGCATGAATATATATTACACTATACAACTTTTGTGTCTAGATACATTACTGTAGATAAAATTTGAGAGAGATACATAAGACTTTCTATGTATCTCACTTATTGTTCTAACAGACATAATTTATCTTCACTACAATTTTAATATATCTTCATGTCTTTTTAAAATTTCCTTTATATAAGAACAAAAGGGACATTCAGAGTTGCAACAACTATAGGGGTATCAAGTTGTTAAGTCGTACTATGAAGGTGTAGGAAAGAGTGGTAGAGTTGAGACTAAGGAGGATTGTGACTATTTTCGAGAATCAGTTTAGTTTCATGCCAGGTTGCTCGACTATGGAAGCCATTCATCTTGTGAGGAGATTAGTGGAGCAGTATAGGGAGAGGAAGAAGGACTTGAGTATGGTGTTCATCAATCTTGAGAAGACGTACGACAAATTCCCTAGAGAGGTTTTGTGGAGGTTCCTGGAGTTTAGAGGTGTGCTTGTGGCGTACACTAAGTCGATTCAGGACATGTACGATGGAGCGAAGACTAGTGTGAGGACGGTAGGAGGAAATTCAGAGCACTTTCCTGTTTTGACTGGGTTGCACCAGGGATCGACTCTTCGTCAGTTTTTATTCGCCTTGGTAATGGATGTATTGACATGGCATATTCAAGGAGAGGTACCTTAGTGTATGTTATTTGCGGATGATGTAGTGCTTATTGACGAGTCCCACGGAGGAGTTAATAATAAGTTGGAAATTTGGAGACAGACCTTAGAGTCTAAAGGGTTTAGGCTGAGCAAGACCAAGACAGAGTACTTGGAGTGTAAGTTCAGTGATTTGACGTATGAGGCTGAGGGGTAGTGGATCTGTATTCTCAAGCCATTCGGAAGAGGGATAGTTTCAAGTATCTTGGGTCTATGATTCAGGGGAATGGAGAGATTGACGAGGATGTCATGCACCATATTGGTGTAGGGCGGTAGAAATGGAGGGTCACTTCGGGAGTCTTGTGTGATAAGAAGGTGCCTCCTAAGCTTAAAAGTAAGTTCTACAGAGTGGCAGCCCGACCGGCTATGTTGTACGGAGCTGGGTGTTGGCCAGTTAAGAACTCCCAAATCCAAAAGTTGAAGGTGGCGGAGATTAGGATGTTAAAATGGATGTGCGGACTTACTATAAGGGATAGGGTTAGAAATGAGTTTATTCAAGAGAAGGTGGGCGTAGCTTCGGTAGAAGATAAGATGCGGGAAGTGAGGTTGAGATGGTTTGGGCATGTGATGAGACGGTACACGAATGCTCCAGTACGGAGGTGTGAGAGGCTCGCTATGGATGGTTTCAGACGGGGTAGAGGTAGGCCGAAGAAATATTGGAGGAAAGTTATTAGGCATGACATGAAGCAGTTACAACTTACATAAGACATGACCCTTGATAGAAAGGTGTGGACGCAGATTAGGGTAGAGGGTTAGTGAGTAGGAGTGCGTCTTTACTTGTAGGGAGGAGTGCTTCGTTTGTCGATGTACCTGTAGTCATAGTGTTATGTCTGTGTCTTGTAGTTTCTTGTTTACAATGTTTTGGTGATGTGAATGATTTCGGATAGATAGTTCATATCATTATTCCGTGGGTGTTTTGTTTCTTTTATCTAGTGGTGTGTTACCCCATTTTATTATTTGTTTTTATATTTTCTTCTTGTTATACTGTTATTTGTCCTGAGTCGGGGGTTTATCGGAAACAGCCTCTCTACTTCATCTGAGGTAGTGGTATGGACTGCGTACACTTTACCCTTCCCAGACCCCACTTTGTGGAAATACACTGGGTATGTTGTTGTTGTTGTTGTTGTTGTTGTTGTATGTCTTTTTGAAATGATACATAACTATAATATCTTTTAAGAGGGTCTCTTGATGTATCTTCAACAACTTTGCCTTTTGAAGCATCTTGAACCTTGTTTTTTCGTACTTTTAACTACCTCCTCGTACAACTTCTTCATCATAACAGGATCAAGAGACACTTGTCATCTCCTATTTTTCACCAAGGTTAAAACAAGCATGACTTATGGACTCTAAAAGAATTGATTTTGTACAGAGTCGCCACCTAATTTTTAAGGAAAATAAGGAAATCTATTTAATTATTAACATGTATGACTTGTGTTTTAATCTGCGAAAATCAGTTTAGATTTTAGGTAAGGGTTCAAATTATTCCGAAGGGAAGGTGTTAGGCATCCTTCAGAATTCACAAAATGTGGTACCCGACTAGACTAAATTTATCAAAGAGGAAGGAGGTAAAAATTATATTTTGAGAAGTATGAATAATTAAAATATGTAATAATGTAAAAAATGCATGTATAAAACATGATATGTCAAATGCCTATATAGACTTTATTATCGTAATATATATGTATAGAAATAAGCAAAAGTATGTTGTATAAAATATGTATAAAATTATATATGTGAAAAAAGTGTTCTTTTATGAAAGGAAATCACTTTTGTGTGTAATGTATGGAAAGAAAAGTAATTTTTGTATTATACTAAAAAAAGTATTCAAATAATATTTTGTATTTGACAAAATTTAACGGGAGAAAAGATTAAATAAAATGAATGTTTATTTTTTGATAGAAAAGACTGCACAATATTTTCTAATGGAAAAAAGTGTGAATTAATTGATTAAATATCCGAATCAGTTTGATTCTTTATATAAATATTAACGGCCTAAGTTTTGCCTAAACGCGTGGTGAGGGTTACGTAAGTAAAGAATATCCCCCACCCAATGAAGTTTTCACTATGATTAATATTTGTACAATTGTAAGAATGTAAAATACAAACATAAAATTTTAACTCTTTTTTGAATGTCTTTTTCCGAGAAGTATCCTCAAGAACCTATGTAAACACTTGTTAGATTTATTAGTAATGAATAAATAATTATAAAAATATGTGTGCATATATGTATGTAAATGTATATATGAAAAATAATATTTATTATCTAGTAGGCTCAGATGAAGTTTTAGATACGAAGTGGTTGCTCAAATTATCGGCCGTCCTAAATCGCTTTGCCAAGATACGAATCGTAAAACTTTTGTGTTGTCGTGGTAATATAATGATTTCGTCATCGCCAAAATTTATTTATTTTTGTTACGTATTTGTATACGTAATGTCCGTCTTTTATTTGTGGAGGCCTCAAAAATCGATGAGAATTTTTTCATTGGCCATGTATTGATACTTGATATAAAATAAGTAAACTTGAGAAAATAAAAATCGTCTTTTGTTATGGGAAGGCCTCGAAAATCCGACGGAGAGATATTGTCATTGGCCATGTAATGTAGTATTTGCTCATTATTAATTTAATAAAATGTTAAGAAAGAAATGGTCCAAAAATTTCATTATAGCTAAACAAAGTAGCATAAAAAATATTAGAACAACAAACAAGCATCGTTAGAGTGGTCAAAGAAATAGCACAAAAGTTAACCACTAGAAGAAAGTCATAGCAAAATATGGGATTTTGCTCAAAAGATAAGCAAGTGTCACGACCCAAAATTTGGACCGTGATGGCACCTATCCAACCCTCCGTGATAGGTAAGCCAATGACACAATCTCAAATACAATATCCCAAATGTATAGAAGCGGAAGAAATAAGAGCAATATAAAACCCATATAATCTCCCAAAGTGGATTAATAGAGTATTGTAGTCGAAATATAGATAGTCCTAGATCTGGTAGTCACTAATACAAACCTCTAAATACTGAAATCAAAGAAAGGTCTGAGTATCTTAACATGCGAAAAAAATGCATAAAGATAAGAGTGGAGGAGATTTCAGTAGTCTCTGAAATCAATAGCAGCTACCTCGAATCTCCAAAGATGCTAACACAGAGGAAGCCACAGGAATCAATGCCCAGAGACTGTTGGATCGGTACCTGCACGGAGGGTGCAGAAAAAGCAAGGGTGAGTACGGAACCACGTGTACTCAGCAAGCATCGTCGACCGACCCTAATTCAAAGTGGTGACGAGTGACACCACGTCAAACCTCTAAAACTACCATACAACCTGCACTCAGAAAGACACCCTAACCCCACATAATAATCAAGTCTAATAGTCATAAGGATATCGTAACACAGTCCCAGAATTCTTTAATACAGTGAGATCAAGAAACAGATATTCAAGTACTCATTAACTAGTACAAAATCAACATTTACACCTTACTCAATCTGAACAAGAAAAGGATGAATGCAATGCAATGCATATGCTGTGTACACACCTACCGAGCAATGGCTTCAAAGTCAGGACCCATGGGGGACTCACAAGGTCCATGTACTGTGCAGGCGTGCACTCCGATCCCAATAAATATATTGTGCAGGCGTGCACTCCGACCCCAATAATAGATAATAATGTGCAGGCGTGCACTCCGACCCCATATGAAATGCAATGCATGATGTGCAGGCGTGCAACTCCGATCCCAAACCAACAATAAAATTAAGCAAAGCATTTCATGTCTTATGCCATATAGATATCAATTGCAAAATCAACCCAACTTATCAAGCAGGAGTATTCTCCTTAGCTAGCATTTTCAATAATTCATTTACAATAGCAAATCTGCCCAATCATGCTAGCAAATAAGGAAAACGGTTCAAAACAGGCCATGAAATACTTTTAACCCTCAAATAACACTGGTACCCGCATAGATGCTCGTCACTTCATCTATACGGGCCCCCCCCCATTTCCATTACCCCTATTACACATAACTAACACATAAGCACTTTGAAAAAGAGTCTAAGAAAGTCTCAACTTGCCTTAAAAGAAGCCCAAACGTCAATTAACAATCTTGCCCTTCCGTAAAGCTTCTGAATGGTTAGAATCTGTTCAAACATGAAATCTCAAAAGCCTGAGACTAATGACACAGACGGATGACCCTAATACTAAACATGAAGACAGTTCTGCAAATATAACTAATTATAGGCATCACTAACTTTCAATCCGATATCATTATTGCTTAACGATTGCCAACCACTACAAGATTCATCCTATGACCTAATTATAAAAGCCCCAGAATGGAAATTCAATTCAAAATTCTAAAGAATTAATCGACACCGTAGCAGCAAGGTACAATTCATGACCACCTACTCTATTATCATGGTCTAATATAATACTTTATCATTAACCTAAAGAAAAAGAGTATATGTAATCATTACCAAAAGACAAGAATTTTCCCATTTTAATTTACACCTAATTCTAAAAGAAACAATGGATAACTTCACTGTAATTGACCACTGCCTGCCTCACGTTTCTCATAGCCACTATATATACTAGTAGGAATATAATCTATCAATCATTAACCAATTATTGTCATCATTAGGTCAAAATCCACTCATCCTTTAATCCTACATAATTCTTATTCACTGCACCCCTATATCATTATAGGACAAAAACAACAATTAAGAATAACTCTATGCAAAGTGTCTAACCTGGACCTCCTTTGTCAAGAACTTCTTTCAAAACCGCGAATGGAAAAACTAGTGTTGATAACCGTCGTGCCTCTCTTGCCCAAAGCTTTCTGATGTTATTATTAATACATATGTAAATCCTTCCCACTTAAATTTATCCTTGTATTGGCCACATAAGTAAATAAATTGTGTCTTTGACCCATTAAGTTACTAATTAAACTAATTATTTAAAATACCCGAAACTCCTAATAAATCCTCGAAATTTATTCGGAATCCCAAGGAAACAAACCAAATATGTACATTGACTAAAATTTACATCTCGAACCTATTGGAACCATTACAACACTAATCCGAGGTCGTCTCAATCGAAGATTAATCATGACCGGGCTTAACTTTATTAAAACTCAAGAACTCAATTAATGACTTAAATCGCTCCCGAACACCGCGAAATTCATACTACCCATTCCCGTAAGTCATAAATCGTGTATGAAAATTATGGGGAGAGTTAAAATAAGAAAATTTCACTAAACGACTTGGAGGGTCGTTACAGCAAGTTAGCAAGAAAAATAGGTCATTGGAGACATGAAAAACTAGGACAAAGATTATGATATCAGAAGCAATACAATAAGAAATAAGATTCAATAAAAATATGTATACATAAAAATATAGTCACAGTCATGAAGTGGGGTTTGTTGAAGTCGATAAGTAGTCCACTGGAGAAGAAAGAAAAGGAACATGAAAGGAGAGATAATTGTGAGTCTAAGAGTAAAAGAAAGAAGTCTAAAAAGTGAGCAATAGTATTTTTCTTCTTTAAGAAAAAATGATGGAGAAAGAGAGGAGCATTAAGAGAATAAAAAGGGAGGGAGAAATGAGAGAGGGTTATTGTGGTGGTGGTGGTGTTGGTTAGTGTCATGAAGAGAAGAGAAAAAAGAGAGGAAGAAGGGGGAGCAAAGGGAGATGAGAAGAGTGTGTGTGTGTGTGTGTCCTTTTGAATGAAAAGAGATGAGTTAGTATTTAAAAGAAAGAGGTAAGATCTTATCAAGTTTATTTCTTTTCCAAAATGTCAAAAACACATCTCTTGAATCTTGGAAAAGTGATAGAAAAAGTCAAAAGTTGAAAATAATGGAGAAGAAGAAGAAATTAAAATATAGTGAGTGTGTGTATGTGTGGATAAAGTCTTCAAAAAAGCCTAAAATTAAGAAAGCAAAAATCTACTATTGTGTGTGTGGATAAGAAAAGAAAAAGGCAAATGGTTTGTAGTCAAAATATGGTGGTTGAGAACATCAAGGGATGTGTCTCTTTCCCTTTTTTAGAGGAATAAAAATAAAAAATATGATTGGACAAGAAGATATTACACATCGTGTAATTTTATTTTTGAATAATATATACAGTGTGAGTTTTGAATATCAGTGAATTCACTTTATTTGATATGTATGTACTGTGTCTAAAAATATAGCTAATGTATATATAATTTTTAAAAATGTAAGTATAAATTTAAATGTAAAAAATAAATGTATTGTGTGGTTAAGAATAAAAAACATACTGCTCGTATTGTGTATGTGCAGATGATAGTTAAGAATTAAAATGACAATAAATTGATAAAAATCCTAATATTGATGAAATTAAGGATAATTATCAATAAATTGGAAAAAGTTAAAATATGACAATAAATTGGTAAAAATCCTAAAATAAGGATAATTATCAATAAATTGTAAAATATGTAAAAATTGTATTTTGTGGTCTTTAACGGTCAGGAAACCTGAAGACGATAATTTTAAGCATGGAGAGCTAAAATTGGGTGTCAACAACACTCATCCCGATACATAATTCTTATGTATCAGTAACGTATATATCATTCCGATGCATAAGTCTTATGTATCAGTAATGGAAAAAAGTTTTCTGATACATAATTTTTTATCATATTTTCAAGCTGATACATCATCTTTATGTATCTCCTTTGAATAAACCTCAATTGCATCTCCTTGCGGCATCAAAAACTTTGTCTTGTGGGAGAGTTTCATAACGCTTTGAGAGAATTGAAGGTGTTGATAGAGAATTGAATTGATTTCCACCATTGATGGTGGTGGTGCGGTGGAGTTGGTGGTTAGGTTTGGGTATTCTAGAAGTTTCTCTTGTTGCTGAAATGGGATGGAGGTTGGGTATTTTAGGTATTCTAGTTTTCAATTTATAAATTTTTTGCCATTGATGGTGGTGGTGGTACGGTGGAGATGGAGGTTGGGTTTTTGAGTGTTCTGGAAGTTTTTGGTGTTGGGTATTATATTTTTGAAATTGTAGAAAGAAAATTTTTTGAAGAAGGAGGTTAGACATTAATGGGTATTAAATTGGTGGAGAGAAGATTTTCAGCCAAATTTTTAGGGGGGCAATTAATTTATTCGATTTTTTAGGATGACAAATGATGTATCTGAAAATTCAAAGAAAGAGAGTATAAATCAGGGATTTTAGTAATTAATATAAAGGATAGGGATTTTAAGTAGTTTAGGTAAGTTAAGTTGTGGTATTAGATAATTTTTCCTTTAGGGCCTGTTTGGAAAATCATCCTGGTAATTGATTTTGGTGTAACTGGGTGTAATTACATTGTCTGACATGTTTGGTTGGCCAGATAATTACTTGGTCAACAGATAATTGGGTGTAATTGGTAGAGGGTAATTACACTCTCCAATTCACAGGGGAGAACTGTGAATTACTGGTAATTACATGGTGTAATTACAAGCTGATTACTTTTTATTTTCTTCCTTTTATTTTTATTTTTATTTTTTTTGTTTTAATTTATTTTTAATTTCTATTATGTTAAATTCTTTTTATTTTCATTATTCTAATATTTGTAAAAAAGTATTTTTTGTTTTATTTTATTTCTTTTTCATTTTCCAGCCTTTACTTCTTGTGATTCTATACAATTTTTCGTATTATCTATTTTTTATTTATTTTATGTTTATTTTTTTATCTAGCATAATTTAGTTAGTATTCTAATTTTTAAATTAAGCAAAATTCATTGTTGAATAAGGTTATAGACTTAGGTTTGTCTTTTCTTTTGAATCATAATTATGTACGTTATGTTGAAATTTGACATAAGAGTTATTATTATTTTTTGAATTTTGAACTTATGATATATTTTCTGTTCCAATTTATTTGTTTTACTAGTACTGACTTGATATTTCACATTGCAAGCCATTCATTTTTTAGTTAGAATTGATAGATTATCTTTTTGTCAAATATTTAATAATTTTATAACATTATACTTATAATATTGTTCTTTTTGTCAAACATGCATTTCATAATGTTCTTAAAAATCATGTAAATCATGTACTTTAAGTTTTTATGATTAATTTAATTAAAATACAATAGTTTGAAAAATATAAATCAATTATTTTTTATAAGAACATAGTCTACTGTGATTTGTTCTGAGCCGGAGGTCTATCGAAAACAGCCTCTCTACTTCATTCGAGGTAGTGGTATGGACTGCGTACATCTTACCCTCCCCAGACCCCACTTGGTGGGATTACACTGGGTTTGTTGTTGTTGTATTTTTTATAAGAACATATGTTTATTAATCAATATATTTGGAAAGACAATATATATATAATTTAATATCATCTATAAAGGTCCTTATTTGTCTAATATAAATTTTTAGTTTTTGATAATTAAATTTTATTTTAAAATTTTAATATAATCATGTAATTATACTTGCGCAACCAAATAGTACACTTTTAATTACAAACAGATCATCATAATTACTAGGCTGATAATTACTAGCATATTAACTACGCTAATTTCAGTTACTAGGTGGCTTCACAAAGAGACCCTTAGTGAAACCTAATACGATGGATTTGGGGAAAAAAAAAAACTAGTGGTCTATGGTAGTTTAGTAATAAACGAGAAACACTTTGAAAGTTTTTTTGATTAAAGTTAACCATTTTGACGAGAAATATAAGGAAGTGGAGGGGCCAGTTGGGCCAATAAAGAGGCAGAATTTGATTTTCATGTCAATTTCAAGGTGTTTTATTCCTTAAAAAATACTTCCTCCGTTTCACAATAAGTGAATTATTGAGATAATGGCTAATGCACATCTATTAATAAAAAAAAATTAGACGTAAATTAGATATGACTTTATATTTTTACCTTTTTAATTAATTGTCAAACTACTTGAAAATCCAAACAATAAGTAAGTAGGAGCAATTAAATTTCTTGAATTCATCACATAAGAAATCCAAATGAACGGTAAAAATGAAAAAAAATTTCCAACATTACTTTTGAAGATTGAACAATTAACTGATTATGGAATATTGAAAAATGCCTCAACAATTAACTTATTATGAAACGGAGGGAGTATAATATTAGGTGTGATTGGTGAATATAACAGCCAATTAAGTGGAGACGAAGATTATGACTACTCCTATAACTATGGTTTTCTTGTGGGACCCTTGAGAGAAACTGTTAAAAGTTGTTCAACAAAAAATGATTTTTTTTTTTAAAAAAAAAAACATTTTGAAGGAGAAATTATGGTAAAGCCTCTGAGGATTCACCAACTATTTTCACACACACGTTAACTATCTCAATTGTTTACTTTTTCTACCTGAAATATAACCAACGTAGGGCAATATCTGAAGGTGTCATGGCGCAAAATCACTTGTAACAACTTAGGACTTCCCAGATGGATCTTCATTTTGCAATTAGCTGCCCACAAGAGAATGGCCCCTCGAGATAGATTACACAAATGGGGCATTGCTACCAGCTTGATGTGTCCACTGTGTGAGCAGAATCCTGAGAGTATTGCACACCTGTTTTTTGAATGTGATGTTTCAGCTTACATTTGGACAAAATTACTGCAATGGTTGCGTATCTATAGAAGCCCTATGAAGTGGGTATTGTGTAGTTGTAATATGTGGAATCCCACATCGGTGGCTTACGCCAACTTTTAAGGCTTTTTAATGCCAAGCCCATGTGGTCTAAATAATAGAGTAAGTCTTTTTATAAATTTAAGAGGATTTTTGACATATAAGTACCACTCTCACATAATATTGGCAGCCTATAATAGCCAAATTAAAATTAGCAAAAACAAGGCCTCAATTAATTGGCATTAATTAGCCAACACTGTGCCCCTTTTTAAGGGATTTTTTTTATTTTAAAAAAAATCCCTAAATTAAAGTGACATGATTAGTCACGTTGATCTTCCTAAAATAGGGGGAAAATTTAAGTGTATTGAATAAAGGATAATGTAATCTTTTGTTGAGAAAAAATAAGGGAAAGAATATATTTCGTTTTCAATATTTCACAATTGTATCAATTCAATTTTTTTTCTTTTTTTTTTACCAGATATACACCCCTAAACTTAGGGATCCAATTATTTATGTTATCCCTTTTTATTTGGAATAAAAATTAATTAAACACTTTAATTCATGTTGGATCCCTAAAACTAGGGATTTCATTATTTTGTTTCCTTTATTTCATACTTTGTTGCAGCAACTTTGAATTTTTTTCCTATATCACTAAATATTTTATCTTTAAATTCATACCATTATTATATCAATATTTGTGTAGAACTCATTCTACATATTATCATCTATTAATACAAATAAATGTATATCTATTTATTAAGTGAATAAAGACGAACGGATAATAATGAAAACAAATATATATAAAATTGTTAGATGAATACGAATCAATGTATTATAGCATGTTTGGACAAACTTCTAAAATTGAAAAAGTATTTTTAATAGGGTTAGTAATTGATTATAGGAAGATAATACTCCCTCCGTTCCTAATTAATTGTTTACTTATTTTTTTCACCTTTATTCTTAGTCATAAATATAGAGAAATATCAATATAGGGCAAAAAAAAAAAGTATTAAATAAAGAGGAGTAATAAATAAGGGCAATTTAGTCTAGTCAGCATGTAGTTAATATTTTTTTTAAGTGGAGTTCAAATAAAAATAAAGACAACTATTTAAAAATGGAGGGAGTGTAAAAGAAAATGGATAAAAACAGACATGGAGAAGAATACACTGTTAATTTTGAAAGTAGAAAAAAAATATAGAGAGAGAAAATGAAAAAAAAACACGGTTAATTGGAAAATTGGAAAAAACACGTTTGATTGTAATAGTGGTTTTGGGAAAATGTTAAAGCAAGAGGGAGAAAATATATTTAATAATTAAAATATATAATAGAGAAAGATAAAATATTTTGGCTAGCAATAAATAGCCAATAAAGTGAACTATGGCTATTTAATGCCAAATTTATAGAATTTGGCTACACTTTGCCAATGCTAACCTTATGTTGTTATACCATGCCATTTTTTCTAAATTTAATTTTATATATATTTAAATGCCTTGGACTTAGGGTGCGGGCCGGGTTGGATCTTTAATTAAAGATCTTATTTTCATATTTATTTTAATAAATTAACAGAACAGTTGCGTCTATTTGTAAAAGAAATGACTATTCGTGAAAGGTTGCGTCTGTTCTAAAAGGAGCGACTCCTCCCTCCTTTTCAGATTCTATAAATACGAGGAAATTCCAAAAGTAGTATTATTCAATTTGCAAATATATTTTCGGACTTTGTTGTATCTTGATAGAGAATTACTTGTAATCTCTGAAGAATATATGGGCAATAACTCTTGAAAGATAGTGATCTCTCACGCCTCGAAGCCATAATTTTCTGTTCTTCATACAATTTTTCTAACAGTGGGATGCTGAACTGATGTGGGCTGAGAGATGGGCACGAGGACCAAGTGACCAGGTGTATTGTATGCTGCTATCAGGGGCTGTGTATTATATATGGAGGGAACGAAACATGTGTATCTTCTAATAAAATTATGCTTGAACTGACGACTACTGGCAGAGGCGGACCCACGTGGTTTGGTGAGGGTGCACGTGCAACCGGTAACTTTTTAAAAAAAATTGTATATACATGTATAGATATCCCAAGACACGTTCATATATTAAATGGTGCACCCTCAACATCAAACCTTGTTTGGGTGCACTGGTCTAGAAGCCGGATGAAAGTTGCCTTCATTGGGTGACGTCGCGATTTCGATTCCTAGCAGGTGCATTTTTTTTTGCCTTTATTTCTTTATAACTTTGGCCTTTTCATTTATTTAATTGTTTGCCATCTCATGTCCTCATCCGTCCCCACCCTTAACTTAAAAGATATTTTACTCACATTCTCTCATTAGTAAATTCCTAAAAGTCAAAAACCCAAATTCCTAAAACTATCTATTTCCCCAAATCCCTAAAACAATTAATTTTCTCAAAGTCCTTCCAAGGCAACAACAGCCGTGAGAGTTGAGACAACAGTCCACTGTCCACAGTGCCTCAGCGACTGATTTGTCTCCGGCAGGCGTCACTCCGGAGTCCGGTCTCCGACAGACAATAACACTAGTCAGATTCTACCTCTATTTTTATTACATATTATTTTTTTCTTGCTATGAAAAGAAGGGTGTGATTCTTCTATTGAAAATATCATACTTATTTTTGTTGTCTTATGAAAAAATGGGGTGTGATTTCTCCATTACATATCAATTATCATATCGTTTTTGTTGTTTTACGAAAAGGAGTGCGTGATTCTCCTATTGAAATTATTGCGTTTACTTAATTTTTTTGTTAGGAATGTGATTCCTCCATTACATATCATATCGTTTTTGTTGTTTTATGAAAGAGGGGGGTGTGATTCCTCTATTGAAATTATTGCGTTTAATTATTTTTTTGTGAAGGATGAATTCCTATATTATATTTTATTTTTTTTGTGCTATGAAAGAAGGGGTGTGATTCCCCCATTAACAATGTTATGTTTACTTATATTTTTGATGAAATCTTTGTTTTGTAGGAATTTGTTATTGATTCTTGTGAATTGAAATGAATAGATATTATTCTCCTCAACCAAGTTCTAGTTTTAAAGATAACTCTCCCGGTTTTATAAAAGAGTTTAATGTGAATTCACTTAAATCCGATCCTGGAGAAAGAAATACAATTCATGAGTATGACTCTACGATACGAGATCAAGTGAGAAGACACTATATTCAACAAGGGCCTTGTCAACCGGTTCGTTCTGAATTTCCTCAAATTAGAATCGGAACGAAAATGCGCCGATTTAATTCGACATGGTATAAGGGTTCATATTCTAGGTGGATGGAGTATAGTGAGAAGAAAGATGCTGTGTTTTGTTTGTGTTGCTATTTGTTTAAAAATGACTGTGTAAAGGGCAATGCAGGTGATTTTTTCACGAAAACCGGTTTTAAGGCTTGGAATCATAGTTCGGAGCGATTTCAATTACATGTTGGTGAAGTAAATAGTGTCCATAGAAGATGTTTCAGTAAGATGCTAGATTTCGAGAATCAATCTCAATCAATTCAAGTTGCTTTGAACAAGCAATCGGAGAAAACAAAAAGTGTGCACCGGATTCGTTTAGAGGCTTCAACTAATGTGGCAAGGTTCCTCTTGGAATTCGGATTGTCTTTTCGAGGTCATGATGAAAGTGAATCTTCGAAAAATAAAGGCCTTTTTCTAGGTCTTTTGGGATGGCTGGAAAAAATGCTTCCTGATTTGAATAATATTATTTTAAAACATGCTCCAAAAAATGCTATGATGACTTCTTCAAAAATTCAAAAGGATATTGTGAGTGCTTGTGCACAAGAAACCGTGAAAGCTATAATTGATGACTTGAATGGAGATTTTTTTGGAATTTTAGTTGATGAATCTAAGGATATATCACACCATGAACAAATGGCCATTGCTTTGAGGTATGTTAACAAAAAAGGTAAAGTGAATGAGCTAGTTATTGCTATTGTTCGTGTTGGTGATACATCAGCAAAAACGTTGAAGGAAACAATATGCTCTTTGCTTATGAGACACTCTTTAAGTACATCTAAAATACGGGGACAAGGCTATGATGGGGCTAGTAACATGCAGGGAGAGATGAATGGTCTTAAAGCTTTGATGTTGCAGGATACTCCATCGGCGTATTGCATTCATTGTTTTGCCCACCAATTACAATTGACACTTGTAGCTGTGGCCAAAAAACATTTACTCGTGGATGATTTTTTTGCCATTATTACTAATGTGTTGAATGTGGTTGGAGCATCATTTAAGCGCAGAGATCAACTTCGGGACCATCAAGCAGAAATGTTGGAGCAACTACTAGAAAGTGGTGAAGTTCAAAGTGGAAAAGGGTTAAATCAAGAAAGAGGGCTTCAAAGGCCGGGTGACACTCGTTGGGGTTCACATTTTAGAACATTGGATAACTTTATTGTTTTATTTTCATCTATAGCTCATGTGCTTGATTCGATTAAATGTGGAGGTTCTAATCCAATGATAGATTGCATGCAGGAGCATTTTTGACTATGATCAATGAATTTGAATTTGTCTTCTTGCTTCACTTGATGTTGAAAATATTGATAATGTCAAATGAGTTGAGTGCATCATTGCAGAGGAAAGAGCAAGATATTGTCAATGCCATGATATTTCTTGACATTACTAAGGAAAGATTGCAATCGTTGAGAGATGATGGATGGGATTCTTTGGTGAATGAAGTTTGTGTATTTTGTGATAAACATGAAATCTCGGTACCTAAGATGGATGACTTTTATCTTCCCGGAAAGTCAAAGCATAGGCCTTCTAGTGTTACTTACTCACATCATTTACGTATTGAGCTCTTTTATGCTATAATTGACTTGCAACTTCAAGAGCTTAATAATCGTTTTGATGTTGTGAGTGGTAACTTGCTTCTTGGTATGGCAAGCTTGAATCCGGCTAATGCTTTTGCTAATTTTGATAAGGAAAAAATAATGACATTGGCCAAACATTATCCAGATGAGTTTGGTGAATCAAAGCTTCGAGAGCTTAGTTACCAACTCGATACTTTCATTATACACATGCGACGTGGTGATCCTAAATTCTCTAATTTGAAAGGAGTTGGTGACTTGGCAGAAGCACTGGTTAATGCAAATCTTGTGGAGACTTATTTTCTTGTGTACTTACTTGTGAAGTTGACGTTGATTTTACCAGTCGCTACTGCAACTGTAGAGAGAGCTTTTTCATCCATGAAGCATATAAAGAATGAATTGCGTAGCAGTATTGGTGATGAATTTTTAAGTGATTGTTTAGTTTGTTATATTGAGAAGGATATATTTGTAAATATAAGCAACGATGCTATCATTGACCGTTTTCAGAATATGAAAACGCGTCGATGTCTAGTATGAAAGAATGGTCTACTTTTGTTATATTATTACTGAATTAATGACATTTGATCATTTTGAAGTTACTTTGCTCATAATTTTTTGCAATTTTTAAGTTTAAAAGAGTTGTATGGCAAATTTTGTAATTGGTAATTGACATGAATATGTTAAAGATAATGGTGTACCCCCTATCTTCAAATCCTGGGTTCGCCTCTGACTACTGGGACGATGTTCAGTAGCATGTTCCCGTGTACGTTTCAATGCTCATTTTGGTATAATAAAATTATTATTTGCCAAAAAATATATAAATAACCATCTTTCATGCAGGAAAAATACACAATTGGTAATTGAAGTGTGTTTTGATAAATAGTTGGTGATAGTTTAGATAATTTTTTTGTACACGATATATATATATATATATGAAACTCAAACAATCAAAATACTTTAGTTGTGGTTTTGAACATTAACTCTTTATTCTATCATCAGTAATGTACATTAAGGGGCAGTTAAAAGTTAAAATTATAGTATATAGTTACAACCTTGGTTTTTCATGTTATAGTTTAGCTATAGTTCTACACTATTTCCAAAAGAAATATAGAAATATAATTGGTCGTTGGCATGTCCATGTATATGTAGGTCCATGTATATAGTCTTCCATTATTTGATTTAATAAGATTTGAGAGTGCTTAGCAGAAGAGTTTAAGATTTGGTGGGGAAACACGTTATTTTGGATTAGTTATATATATCTCGAGATTATTATTTCATTTTTAATGTGGAATAAAAATATAACACTATAATTTAAGGTTAACTAATCACGGGATTAGTTATTCCGCGATTTTATGTCAACCAAACATGAGTTAAAAAATTTCGTAAAATTAATTCCGAGATTAGTTATTCCTTATCCCTAGTAAACGTGACCTAACAGCTCCTTCCATGCTTAACAATTTTGGACAATGACAATCTGTAGCTTAGTTTTGAATAATATTATTATGCCTTAGAGAGATGTTATATATGTATGACCTAGCTAGAAAATTGTATAAAATTTGAAAAGCAATTAGATTCTTTTTTAAATGGAAAATCATAAAATGCAAGTGCAGATGGACCCAAAAAAAATATATATCATGTTCGATCTTAGAAAGCTTATAGAATTTTTAGGAGTATTTAATTATAAATTCGACCTTAAGATGTGAATATCTTTTAATAAAGTTATCGATTTTTTAAATAGAAGAAGAATTAAGATTGAACATATATGAATACTGCAGAAGAAAGAGGCATCCTACTATTTTGCATCGAAGAAGATAGATTGATTCGAAATCTGATTCAAATTTAATACCCTCTTATCTCTTTCTTTAATTTGCTGAGCACTGATTATAAAAGAAGGAACTGAGAAGAAAGTATCACCTTGGTGCTTTAATTCAACTCATGAAGATCCATTATTATTACTTTGTTTTGCTTAAACGGAAGAAAGTAAGATCCTTTTTTAGTTAATTAATTAATAAGGATATAAGATAACAAAGATAATATGAACCATGTATCTTACATGAAAAGAAAATAAGAATTCTTATAATCAAAGCAATTATCCATTATAAAGATAAAGTGGCACCCAAGGGTGTAGATTAGTGGTTAATAACGTAGGTTGAGCACCATGAGGTCTCATGTTTAATTCCCAAACCCAAACAGAAAAAAAATACTAGGTGATTTCTTCCAATATGTTCTAGCCTTGATGTATAAAGTTACCTGATACCTGTTGCTGGTTGGAGGTGCCAGGTATCCTGTAGATGTAGTTAAGGCGAGCGCAAGCTATCCCGGACATCACATTATCAAAAAAAAAAAAAGATAAACATGGCGGACATAGGTTCAAATTTGTGGTGCTCCGGCACCCGTCAAATCTGATGCAAATTAGGTATAATTAAATAGAAATGTATAAAAATTTGTATAAGCATCCTTGAAATCAAGAAGATAACTGGGTGTTTTGGTTTTCAGGTGGAACCTTAAAACTTTGAGTGTTAATATGTATGTTCGAACCTCTCAAGCACCCACGACCCCTAAATTTGGGTCTGCCGCTGAAGATTAAGTGATTGAGATGAAGGTGAGAAGATGAGTAGTGCTAGTCAAAATCAACTCTTTTAAAAGTAAAACATTTACTATTATTTGTTTGCCCACCCCTTCTGAAAACCATAAACCATAATCAATAGGTTAAGCACTAGGCCTTAAGTATGTCATTATTGGATTTGACTACAGATTATCACCACAAGAAAATCATCAAAGATCCTAATCTTTCTTTATCATGTCATTTCCCCTATCTTTTTCCTTACCAATAACAAAACAGTAGGTGCTATTTCAGATATTTGAGATGTTAACTAATATATCTCAAAGAAACTTCCTTCTTCTCTTCGTAATAAAAAAACAAAGTGAAAGCGAACACCTAATTAATTCTTTGGATATTCGGAGATGATTACATGATTCGGAAATTTTTGAGTCGACTACGTAGTTCCAATACGCTTTGGCTCGTTAAGTATGAGGTATAAGGGATAATTAATTCCCAGATTAATTTTATGATGAGTTTATCTCATATTTGGTTGGAATAAAATCGCGGGATGACTTATCTCATGAATGTAATGTTATTTTATCTTATATTGAGGGTGAAACAACAATCCTGAGATAACTTGTTCCCCATCGAACGACACTTATATTTTTATACAAGTCATGTGAACTTAGTACACAAACATACCATATTTTTTTAAAAATTATATGTTCAATTCGAGTTGAAAATAGTTCGTATGACCGTACCTACTGATGTAACATATAGTATTTGCCTACAAGAGCGGTGTTAGAAGCCCGGATATGAATTCAGCCGAATTCACTAACTTTTACTCATCAAATAGTGTATTTGTGTTAAGAAATTAATAAATACATATAAATATTAAAATTAGAATTCAATTATTACCATTTGAAGTCATCATTCTAAAATTCATAATCCATAAAATTGAAATTCTCAAACTAAATTCTCACTCCCACTCTGTTAGTCTATGTCTATGTGGTTACATTCATCACGTTATATATGATTACTCCCCATTCTTGACATAGATAAAACGAAAATATTGTTCAAACTAATATTTATGTAGGATCTTTATAATATTGGAGGTCTAATTAAGAGCTTGATTTCTTAACATACAAAGAGCAAATTTGTATAACGAGCCATATTACAACAGTATTTACTGAATAATTTTTGTTTAGTATTTACCATTCTACAAGTATTGTACAAGAATATTTTTTTTTTTTTTTTTTTTTGATATGGTTGAATACAATGAACGGCCCTTAAATTTCTCACTAAGGGGTCGTTTGGTAGAGTGTATTTAAAAAAATAATGCATACATTATCTTTGTGTATTACTAATATCATGTTTAGTACACTTTTCATTCTATGTATTACCAATGCTTGCATTAGTTATACACTCTATTTGGTATTAAGTAATATATTACTAATGCATGAAAATTCATGGTATTAGTAATGCAATGAATTCTAATGCATGCATTAGTATGCTTAAAGTTGCATTAGTATGATTAAAGTCACAATTGTCCCTCAAAATCTTTTCATATCCTTTCCATCATATTTATGGAGAGTATTTTTATTAAAAAAATATTTTTTTTTAGAAATTATGCTATTCATGTTATTTTTAATACACCAAACCAAACACTGTATAAGAAAAATGCAAGCACAACTAATGCAAACACAACTAACGAAAGCATTACAAATACACCATATTTTGCACTATTCTTATACACCCTATCAAATGACCCCTAAGTTTTATTTGACACTCAAATTCTAGCATGTTTCAATGGAGCATTTGGACACATGATAGAGTTTCTTATTAGAATCTTTCGACTCATATTTTTGAAAAGTTTTTTGCGCCTATTTTTCAGCGTTCGTTACATAGATAAGTTAATCATATAAAATGTTTCTTCCTTTAATTATACACCAGCATCAATTAGCATATACCCGAGGTCTTACAATTTATTGAGATTAATGCATATAATTAAAAGAGGTGACGTATTTTAAATGATTAACTTATTTTCTTAATGAGCAAACGAGAAAGCGTGCAACTTTTTCAAACTTTTAAGTTGAAAGTGTCTAATAAAAATACTTTATCATATATTCCATCGAAAGAAATCACGATAGTTTAAATATTTAAATAAAATCAATGACAAATTTAAAAACGCCATGAATGTGTTCATTTGTATGCCTCTTGCTGTCTATGAAAGGACAGAGAAGAGATTAAGCACTAGCTAGTTTGGAACAATCTTTATCTGCTGAATTTTCTTTAAAATTCTATTTTGGTGCATGGCTAGGGAACAAAATCTTTTGCCAAAACAAGAGACATCATCATTCACCAAGGACAAAATGGATGGTCCCAAATTGGTCATACATGTTCATATATTTCTAATATAACTGCTGTTTTTTTTTCCTTTAAAGAAAAAAAATCTAATCCTTTTGTTTTACTCTTTTTATTTGTACTTTTCTCGCTTTTTAAAATAGTAGCTAGGTACTAAAGGTGTGACCTAGCGGTCAATGAAGTAAGTTGAGAACATGAGGTCTCAGGTTTGAGAGAAAAAAATATTAGGTGATTTCTTCTCATCTGATTTAGCCTTGGTGGATAAAGTTATACGGTACATATTGGTGGTGGGAGGTGGTTGATATCCCGTGAATTTAGTCGAGGAGCAAAAGCTGACCCGGACAACACAGTTATAAAAAAAAAAGTAGCTGGATAGTATTTGTTGCACTTGTGCTATATATTTTCAACTGTATAAATATACAAATTAAAGGCCAGAGAGCGAGGAGAAACCATAAATGGTTGGAAAAAAGAAGAAGAAAAATGGAGGTTACTTGTGCACTATTTAACACCATATATAGTATCGGACGAATCCAAGATTTGAAGTTCATGAATTACTATAACGATTTAAAGTTAATATATGATAATAATTGAATTATTGTCAAATATCTATATATGTGTATCGTAGCTAATTAGTATTTTAGGATATATAGAATTTGAACAAAAACTCTGAGTGCACGTGAATTTGCCACCGATTATTCGTAACATATGTAGCTTCTTTAATTTCATGCCACAATCTCAAAAAGGCAATTCTATCCTTTCATAGTCAAACAATATAATTAATCAAGAATAAGTAGGGGTAGATCTAGCACATATTGTGCGGGTTCATGGAAACTCAATAACTTTTATACAAATTTTGTATCTATATTAAGATATCAGCTAAATGTCTATAAATATTTCATTGTGAACCCAAATTAGTTTCAAGCAATTTTAATGAGATATATATCTATATACATCATAATGTATATGGTGTATATTTTGCATAGTTTTAAGCTCTTGATTTAGAAAATCATTTCACCAAAAAACAAGTGTCTGATTTAAAGTGTGCATTTATTTTTTTCTTTAAATCAGTTTATTCACCATTTAATTAATATGTTTAAGGATTTTACGTCGAAATAATTATTTTTACATTATTAAAGTTAAGAAGCTCTAATAATGTAAACAATCTATCGGAAACAATGTAACCTTTCTACCTCACATCTGAGGTAGAGATATGGACTGCGCACACTTTACCTTCTTCAGACATCATTTTGTGGGAATACACTGGGTATGCTGTTGTTGTTGTAAAGTTAAGATGCTTGGTAATTAGTTAAATATATAATTTATCTCATTTCTACTTTTATTCAAGAAAATTTTTTGCCATAAAAACCATCAAAAGCACCTGTTCATTCCCTTCCATATTGGACCCAACAACTTCTCAATTCTAAATCAGACCCATAATATCAGCCCAACCCAAAATTCCTTGACCCGACCCGACCCGACCCGGCCCATATTCTTTAAAAAGGTCATCTTAGCTCACTTTTTTCCTCCCTAAAACCCTAGTCCCCTTTGCTAAACCCCCTCTCTTTTACAGCTTCTTCCAGAGATGTTGGTATTGTTTGAAACACCTGCTGGCTTTGCCCTTTTCAAAGTTTTAGATGAGGGAAAACTCTCCAAAGTTGAGGTACTACACCCATTTTTTTTGAATGTGTTTTCTTGTTATGCGCGGGGTCTGGGGAAGGCCGGACCACAAGGGTCTATTGTATGCAACCTTTCCTTACATTTGTGCTAGAGGCGGTTTTCAAGGCTTGAATCCGTGACCTCCTGGTCATATGACAACATGTTTACCAGTTATTCCAAGTCTCTCCTTTTGTGTTTTCTTGTTTTATAGAATCTTTTTTGTGCGTGTGTGTTGCAGGATTTATGGAAGGAGTTCTCCTCAACTGATTCCGCCAGAAAGGTGATTTTTTTGGGTACATTTTATTTTTATTTTTTAATAGTCCATCCTGTTTCAATTTGTTGGCCTATTTTGACTTGGCACAGAGTTTTTGAATCTCGTGGTCTTGAATTAAAGATATGTTAAATGTACCAAAATGCTCTCTAATCTTATAGTCTGAATATGCCTCGATGAAAGTTGAAATTAAAGAGTTGCTAAAAAGAGAGATGATCATTCTTTTTGAAATGGACTAAAGATGAAAGTAGGCCAAACAACTTGAAACGGGGGGAGTAAATAAATTGTGCTTAGTTGATGATGGGGATATGAAGTGTGTAAAATTTTTAACTTTATATTTGATACATTCTTGATATACTTGATTGGTTGGTATGAGAACAGGTTGTGAAGCTAAAAGCTTTCTCCAAGTTTGAGAACACGTCAGAAGCTCTTTCAGCAGCTACATTGTTGATAGATAGCAAGCCCAGCAAAGGATTGCGCAAGTTCTTGAAAGCACATTGTGATGGCGAAACTTTGGGGGTTGCTGATTCAAAGCTTGGAAATGCTATTAAAGAGAAATTGGTCAGTTCCCCTTTTTATGTCAGCTCATTGTTTCTTTGTTTTCCCTTACTAATAGTCGTAGGACTACTCTTGTAGTTTCTTGTTGTTCGATTTCTGATACTATTTAGTGTTTCGGGTAGTTTGATTGTAGTACTATTTTGTTGTAGTATTGTTCTTTGATTTCTGATACTATCTAGTGTTTCTGCGACTATCTGTTGTTTTCGTTTACGTTTACGATCTATTATCTCTTGTACTTCCATTACATCTTTTACTGGTCTGTTTTTGTCTTGAGCCGGGGGTTTGGCAACAACCTCTCTACCTCACCTCTTAGGTAAAGGTAAGGTCTGCTTACACTCTACCCACCCAGACCCCACTTTGTGAGAATACACTAGGTATGTTGTTGTTGTTGTTTCTTTGTTTTGTTCTGTTTCTTATCTTTTTTGGCTGAAGCTGGTGTGGGATGTTTTTTGCAGCAAATCGATTGTGTTCATAATAATGCTGTCATGGAGTTGATGAGAGGGGTTAGAAGTCAGTTGACTGAGCTCATTTCTGGTCTTGCATCTCAAGACTTGGCTCCAATGAGCTTGGGTTTATCTCACAGTCTTTCAAGATACAAGCTAAAGTTTAGCCCTGACAAGGTAATTTGCTATAAATTGACTGATTTATTTCATGTTCTACATGGTTTCATTATGGATATTCGTAATGAATATTGGGATAATCAATTGCGCGGAGAAAAAGAAAGGTTAGTCTAGTGAATAAAAGGAAAGACAGCATATGAAAGGACCCTCCACCTCCAACAATGAGGTTAGGGGTTCAATCCGCCAAGGAAACATAGTTGAAAAGGACCAACCATAACTCCTGGTAAGGGATTTGGGGCGGGTGACCTTATAAAAAATCAATTGTTACAGAACACTTTGATTTTGTATGCTCTAGCTTGTATCCTGTCTGCTAAAACTTGTGTAGTGTTTCTATTAACTTGAATAATTTGAGATTGTAATCTGTTGTTGGATAACATTATTCTATACAATTTCTGATGATGCTAGATGGTCATTTTGCTTGAAGTTGAATTGTGTTGTGTAACTGTAACTATAGGTCTAAAGAGTATAAATTTACAAAAAGATGGAATAATATTCTTCATAAAGAATGCTGATGATGATACATGTAGGCTGCCATTCTCATTGTTTACGCGGCCAATTTTATGCTCATTCCATATGTATCCATATGATGCTTCACATGTAATTTGAATAGTCACAGGCTCACAGCTCTGTGGTTATGTGGTTTCCTGAAATTTGACAGTTTCTTGCCGATTTAGGTTATGTAGTTTCCTGTAATTCACCTAATCCTTGCAAGGTCTGTTTAGCTTGTAGTGGATACGACTATAGTGCTTGAGCTATGTTATTGTACAATGTATATCTATTATGGCTAACATTAAAAAGAATGTTTTACAGTCTTACCATTTTCTGCCTCTTGAAGTTCTATGTATAGCTCATAGATATATCTCTGGGTAGAAGTTATTTGTCCAATTTATATTCTTGACAGACAGATTTGTCTTTTCGTTAAACAGATAGCAGTACAACTGACTGTTTATTGCTTTTACAGGTGGATACAATGATTGTACAGGCCATTAGCTTGTTAGATGATCTCGATAAAGAGCTAAATACATATGCCATGAGGGTCCGAGAATGGTATGGTTGGCATTTTCCAGAACTTGCAAAGATTGTACAAGATAACATTCTTTATGCCAAGGCTGTGAAGTTGATGGGTGACCGTACAAATGCTGCAAAGCTGGATTTCTCTGAGGTAAGGAGTGGCTTCTTTTTAAATGCTTCAAATGATTTGAACTAAATAAAATAGATTACTGTTCATTCTCAGTAAATATTCATCAGTATGTTGGCTAGCTTGCCTGTTGGAATGAAGCTTGTGGTATATTGTAGTCCAATAAGCAATCTTGCCTTTACAAGATACACGCTTTATTCTGAAATACATAAGACAAATTCACACCTTTTGTATTACAATGTTTACAGATACTCCCAGAAGAGGTTGAGGCAGAATTGAAAGAGGCATCCATGATCTCCATGGGCACGGAAGTTAGTGATCTTGATCTGGAGAATATTAAGGATTTATGCAGCCAAGTTCTGTCATTCTCTGAGTACAGAGCTCAGTTATATGATTATTTGAAGAGCAGGATGAACACCATTGCCCCAAATCTTACGGCTCTTGTTGGAGAACTTGTTGGTGCTCGGCTTATTGCTCATGGGGGTAGCTTGATGAATCTTGCAAAGCAACCTGGAAGTACAGTTCAGATACTTGGTGCTGAAAAGGCTCTTTTCAGAGCTTTGAAGACAAAACATGCAACTCCAAAATATGGGCTTATATATCATGCATCTTTGATTGGACAGGCAGCACCAAAACACAAGGGTAAAATTTCAAGATCTCTTGCTGCAAAAACTGCTTTGGCTATTCGATACGATGCTCTTGCAGATAGCCAAGATAATACCATGGGTTTGGAGAATCGGCTCAAGGTAATGTTGGTAATTATTATCTTTGGACAATAGTTTCTCATTCCTGCTCTTTATCTAGTCTGATTATTATAATATGCTACTCTTTTTTAGCTTGAAGCACGCTTAAGAGCCTTAGAAGGCAAAGAGTTGAGCAAATCAGCTGGTTCTGCTAAGGGCAAACCTAAGATTGAATTTTATGACAAGGATCGTAAAAAAGGAGGGTTGATTACACCAGCTAAGGTTTGGGACTGTCTTCTCTTTTAGCTACACTTTCTTGGTTCTCTTCCAGTATTGACTTCTCCTTCTGTAGGCTTACAATCCTTCTGCTGATTCTGTTATGGGACACACTGATAATGACGAGAAAAAAATGAGTATAGATGAACAGCCATCTCAAACTGAGGAAGAAGCAGGCGAGGAAGCCCTCGTTACTGAAGGAGAGAAGAAAAAGAAAAAGAAGAAGAAATCTGCTGTAACAGAAGATGGCGCAGAACCTGAAAACACTCCGAAGAAGGAGAAGAAGAAAAAGAAGAAACATGCAGATAATGAAGTGGAAAATGTAGAAACGGAACGAAGTAAGAAAAAGAAGAGGAAACATGCTGATGCTGGTGAGGATGAAACAGAAACCACGGATAAAAAGAAAGAGAAAAAGAAGAAGAAGAAAACTGAAGAATAAGTGTCCCAGAGGAGACATTTTTAGTATGGACAATTTTGGTATTGGGCAGTGGATGGCGGTTTGTTTTTAGGTTGTACAATGATATGTCATTATTCAGTTATTAGTGCTTTGTAATGCAACCTAGGATACTGTTAGATAAACAACAGGTGCTTACTTTACGCGTTTAATCCTCCTTTAGAATTCTTATTTGCTATGCTATTTTACTTGTTTTAAGGCACAGATGATTTTCAAGTTAGTAGTGTGCAACAATTGCATTGTTGGTGAAGTGCCTAATTAGGTTGCCTTATTTCTATCATGTTCATGTTTATGTAAAGTTGCTCTTAAGAACTGTTGCTATGTCTGCAACCTCAAGAATCCATTTCACAATAAATTCTTTCTTGCAGGGTTAGTGCAAGCTATGATTAATTTCTGTTATCCTATTGGGAATTGCAAAGTTGTATGCTGGTTCCAGGCATTTCATTAGAAGGTTGACTGCAAATGAAGCTATCCTTTTTCCCTTCAAAAAGAGAAATGAGGCAATCTTATGCATTTTCCAATTTGGTTAGCTGTTTAACATGTTCCAGTCCCCATGTCCTTTTCAAGTGAAGGGAGCCCAGAGATCATAAGAAGGATATCTAAATATTTCCCAATAAAAATCTATTTTCTAGTTTGTTTTTACATTGTAAAAGTCAAGAAGCTTGATAATCAGTTAAATCTCTCATTCCCACTTTTATTCAAAGACCAACTTTGCTATAAATAAAAACATCAAAAGGACCAGTTCCTTCCCTTCCATATTGGACCCAATGAAACAAATCAATTTCCAATACAAACAATTATTGTATCACTAAAGTCTAAACGTAATGCATGAAATACTAACGAAATAAGCAACAATGAAAGGATAGCTAGAAGGAGATGAGAAACAGTGAACACAAAATAGGAGATAAGAAATACAAAATTTACCTAAGCACATACAATACGCATCAACCATTCTATACAATCCCAAGTACTATTTAAGCAATTGATAATTGACCCTATATCCCAAATAAAACTCGCCAACTTTTCAATCAGTCCAATAATCCCAATTGGATCTGTCTTATGCATCCCTTTCAACCGATCGTCCCGTATGTAGTCAGTTTGGTTCACAACACCCAACTTGTCTACTCTAAATCAGCCCAATCGAAAATTCTCTGACCCGGCCCACACCCTTTTTCTCTTTCTTTTCTCACTCAAATGTCACACTCCTAAGAACCCTAATCCCCAAATAAACCTTCAATCCTCTCGTCGAAGTCCGAGAAAAGGTAACGTCTTTTATTTTTTAAGTTTAATTAGCTCATCATTGTTTTATTTATTATTATTATTTTTTTTGTGACCGTGGTGTCTGGTAAGTTTTCGCACACTGACTAAATCCACGGCATACCTGCCACCTCCCACCAGCAATAGATCGATATCAGATAACTCTGTCCACCAAGACTAGGACAGATGGGAAGAATCACCTAGCTGATCATTGTTTTATAAGTACTTGAAAGGGTGTATTAGAGATAGTAAAGTTTCTGTTTTGCAGATTTTCATTCATCAGTAGAAGTGGAAAACGATGTCGTCTGTTGGAACTTCAAAGGGTGTATTAGAGATAGTGAAGTTTGCAGTATACGTATCAGTTCCAATTGGTCTCATGTACTTGTTCGCCAACAACAACCAGAATCTTCAGAAAATCATGGGACATGTAAATTTTCTCCTCTTTTTCCTTTTTTTTTTTTTTCATTTAAATTGTAAAGTTTCGTTCTTTTTGTTTATATTTTTCTGGGTTTTTAGTTTTCTTGTGGTTTATTTTTCAGCTTGAGTCAAATTTCTTGAATGTACCGTTTTTTAAATTCTAGCTTTGATCTGTTTGATCGTGTTGGTGATTTGTAAAACACATAGATGGAGAAATTGTTGGAGGTGGAGTATATTAACCCCTTTATCCTTTTCCTCTTTTTGATAAAGAGAATCTGAGCGATTGTTGAGTATTTGAATGAAATGGTCTTGAATAGAGTGGAATAGATACATATGATTTATATAACCAATCCAAACTAGTTTTGAGTTGAGGCTTAGTAGTTGATTGATTGAATAGAATCTGAGGGGGAAATGGAAATGGTGTTTGAAATTGTGCTGCTCAGACTCTTCAAAAATGCCAGTGGGTGCGTGTCGGATTCTCCAAAATTAGTGTAATTTTGGTGAATCCGACACGGATACGGCATCGAAAGTGAAGAGTCCGCGCAACTTAGCTTTGAAATACTCCCTCCGTTCCTTTTTTACTCGTCACAATTCGCTTCACAAGAGTCAATTTGACTTATTTTCGGAGCTAAATTGAATTAGAATAATTCAAGATTTTAAATCTAAAATTTAGATGTTCAAAAACTATATAGAAAATACTATTAGTTGCAATTCTTCTCATTAATATGTTCAAAAAATACATCTTAAAATGTTGGTCAATGTTTATGCAGTTTGACACTCGAGAAATGAAATATGACAAGTAAAAAAGGAACGGAGGGAGTGGGTGTTTTTGCTTTCTAGGTTTTTTTCCTTTTTTTTCTTTAACTGGAGGATTTGGGAGGTGGGGTGGGGAGTTCAAAAGGGAAAGTCTACATGCATCAGTTAAGTAAGGTGAACAATATGATCTTTGCTAACAATTGAAGATTATATGAAGTGGAATATTTCGCATGATCCGCATTTAGTAATTTAATAGATGTGAGGCAACAAGCTTGCACAAAATGTTGAGAAAGGGGGATACATACCTTGGATTGAGGAGTGTATAATAAAGAGCCTTTTTTGTTAGGTAAAGTATGTACTATTTTGCAACTAGAAAACCAAGAACTAAGCTAGTGCTGACAATCACAAAAAGGGGACGAGCCTTTCACTAGAGTATATAACGCAGAATTTAGCGATGAAGAAACTGTGAAGAGACTAGGAAGGATATACTTCTGCTGTCACAATTTATGGAATACATTATCCCTTTTGGTCCGTTGCGGAAAGTGTGATATCTTAGTCTATCCCAAAAAGAATGACATTGTTCTTTATTTAGAAATAATTTAACGTCAAACTTCTTATTTTACCCATGTGCAGCCACACAAGTATCTATGGCTTGTTTTCAACCACAAGTTTCAAAAGTCTTTTCTTTCTTAAACTACATGCCAATTAAACAACAATACAACATCATATAAAATGGTATGGAGGGAGCATAAGAGAGGGTGAAAGAGCGACAAAGAGGAGAGAGTGTGGCGTGCTGCCAAAATGAAAATAGCAAAGAAGATGAGTAGACGTGCGGCAAAGAGAGAGTTGTTTCTCCATAGAGCATTGGCCATTTTGACTTAGATTTTGTGGATATAACTAATTCTTAGATCCTGTTTTCATTTTTGGATTTGGATAGATTATCATGTTCGTGGAGATTCATAGGCTCAATAAGAAGACTTTCACATGTATTAGCATCTCTATACAGTTCCACACGTGAAATATATGTCTGAGATTCTGGGCGGTAAATGAGTTTACTTGAATGTGTTTCTTTAGGTGTCCGCTAGTTAAATTGAAAGGAAAGAAACACACAGTAAATAGTAAGCCCGATCATTTAATTTAACTGAAATGAATTATCTTACCTTCTCATTCCTTTCTTTCCATGAAACCAATAGCACCTCTAAAGAGGCTAGCCACTAAAAGTGTAGCTTTTCTATGGATACTAAGGGGTCATTTGGTAGAGTGTATAAGAATTTTACTAAATAGAGGTGTACTAGTAATGCTGAGGTTAGTGATGTTGAGGTTAGTGATGCTGAGATTAGTTATATTGGGATTTTATGCTGGGACTATTTCCTATCCACTGTTTGGTTTGGTTTATTAAGGGATATCATTACCCATGCTTATCCATGTATTAGCAGCCCATGTATTGCTAATACCATGGTTTGCTGTGTATTGGTTATACACCTTATAATACTGAATAGGGTGTATAACTAATACATGTATTAGTTTGTCTAATTCTATACATCCTACCAAACGAACCCTGTAAGTGCACAACTTGCGTGATCCTCAAATGCGATAAGTTCAGGCTAAGTATGTACTTTGAGTGGTGAAGCGACAGTGGTCACAATATATTAATATGCTTGGAAATTGTGAGGCTTAAAGATGATCGTTTGTTCATAATGAGTAAGATATGTCTTCTATTTTTGGTGGGTATTATAGTTGGATCATTTATGTGCTTAGACCACCTGTTTCTTTGTTTTGTGGCTTACCTCATTGAAAAATATACTAATTTGTCTAAGCCATAGTAACATTATGCGGATGCATTCAGAAGTATGTTTCTGGTGTCAAAACTGATGATGCAGCCTATCTTTAGTGCTTCCAAATTTCCATATATTTTCTTCCAAACTGATGATCATTCATAAATCTTTTTGAATTTTTCAGCCTTAGGTTGGCTTATAGGGTGCCTAAGTTATCTGAAACTTTCTGTAGGTATGTTCTTCAGGTTTGTAATCACAAATGTTTTCCCTTAAGCTGTCATCAATAGCTTCTTTTTCAGGTTTCATTTGTGTCATTACTTTTTTTTGAAGTTAATAGTTATTATAAGTTCGTGTAACTCTCAAGTCACGTGAGCCAAATAGTTTTCACTAATTTGGTGATTTTGGTCCTGTGTTGGATGATGTTTTGACATTGCAATGGCTTCTAAAGAAGTACAACAGAACAACCACCCTTTTGTTGATAGACGAAGTGTGTCATTTCAGATCAATTCTTCGCTGCAATCACTTTGACGAGTGCTGCCAGATTGACTGTCGCAGTTTGTCCCTCTCTGTTCCTCTCTCGATCTCTGGTCTCTCATTCTAAGCTATCATAAGTTGTATTAACACTTGGAAAACCTTGGGTAAGCCCCTGAGGTAAGTAGGGAAATTAGTTGACAAGTAATGGCTTCCTAAACTGACAAAAACCTTATAAGTCTGCATATAATAAACCCTTGTGGTTTGACCCTTCCCCAGACCCTGCACATAGTGGGAGCTTTAGTGCACCGGGCTTCCCTTTACAAAGCCCTAGTATAACTCCTATATTATGGAAAGATTACAATGAATTCCTTTAGAAAATATAAACAAATTCACTATCCCTTTCCACATTCTATCAGCTTCCTGCATATTTTAATCATTGTTACCGCAACTGCAAATTAGAGCTGATAAAAAGCATTTCTCTGAGCATTATATCTGAAGTGGGAAAAAGAGGAAGAGGGGAAAATTATGGTCATAAGAGACCTAGTTACGTTGTACAAGCAACACTATTCTTTTGAGCTAGACTTGGTCCATTGGACGATGCAAGTATTTCAGATGCCACCAGGGTTATGATGTCATTTAAATATCAAAACCATTTTATATTTGATCGATATGAATCCCTCCCCCCACCCCCATCCCCATCCCCCTATCACAGGAGATGGCTTGTGCTTTTCATTTTGGGGTTTAGTTATTCCAATTTCTCCTTGAAACAGATGATATTCATTAAGTTAATATACATTTTTTCTGATTGTCTATGTATTCAACTTCAAGTCCAGTTCGATTTAGTGCAATATTCTATCACTATGAGGTATATTTAGCATGAAGCTAGCTCAGAGCAGATGCAATAACAATGATCATCTCCAAATCATATTTAACCCGTTTAACACAATGATCATCTCCTAATCATATATAATATCTGAATGAATTTATACCATGGCTGATTTTTCTAATTTTTTGTAACATGGTTCCAATAGATATCGTTGGCTTACAAAATGATATATTGATCTAAACCTACCATGTTTTTTGCTTGTGAAGCGTGAATATGTAGTTTATCCGACAGAAACTGTAAGGCCACAATCGCCCGAGGAACTGAGGGAGATTGCAAAAGAAATAGCTCGGAAGAGAGAGAGGGACCAAGCAATGAGGAGCTGAGGAAGATGGCACAAGAAATTGACGTGCAACCCACAAAGCGAAGAGGCATAGAAGAATTTGTAGGTCTGTTAGTAATGCTTGCACAAAGGAACAGCCAGAGGTTCTTTCTGTTCAGCCAAGAGATGGGTGTAGCTTACTAGTCTGTTCACCAATAAGTGAGTTTGTTGGCAATAAAACAGTGTGGCAGAGCCAGTGATTGTATACTGCCATTTCTATGTTTGATTTATCTTCCTTATAATATACTTATAGCAGTTAAACAGAGTGTACACAGTGCGTGCCACTACCGTGGGGTTTGGGGAGGGTAAAGCGTACGCAGTCCGTACCGCTACCTCAGAGGTGAGGTAGAGAGGCTGTTTCCGATGACCCTCGGCCAATTTGCGCCAGATGAAAGAATATAATAAACATAGCATCATTAGTAGTGTGAACTATCCCAACCATTTCCATCATTGAGTATTGAATGTTTCTATGGAGAAGACATATTTATGTATTGTTTCAGTAGTTTTCATGACATTACAAACATCATGATGGTTGGAATCCTATGCCATTAATCAAGATTTTGGAGTTCATTTTCTTGGACAAGAAAAACCTATCTGTAGATTTTTCTAAGCTCTTGACTACAAGCTAGTTGAAGAAGCGCGATCAATCGTTCTACTTAAGGGTGAAATTGTAAAGAAAACGTTTCAATTGGAAAGAAATAAGAGATGCCATTATTCAAGACTTGTTCCGAATGAACCCTTAGTAAGATATTTTGAGTTTTGAGTTCTTGGATTAGAAAACCTATCAACAGTGTTCCACCTATAGTCAGTATTTGGCGTGAATTTAAATTAGTCATGCTAATAATTTCGGATACAAAATGGCCTGAAAAAAGACATTATCCCCCAGTCCCAGCCCGCCCAAAAAAAAAAGAAAAAGAAAGTATATTATGTCTTTTGAGACTTGGTCAGAATTTGGGTTGGGTTAATTAACTCTTAGATGTTGAAAGGTCCTGTGTGTCCCCTTCTTTAATATTGACTAGACTCAATTCAAGTCTAGGTCTGTATTGTTCACTATTAGGCATCGTTTAGTATGTGGGATAAGAAAAAAATTTCGAGATAAAATTTGAGATTAAATGCATTTCATGTTTGATTTGAGATATTAGTTAATCTCAAAATGATGAAGTTACTATTTCATATAAAAGGTGAGATGGAATAATCTCATAGTATATATATCCTTGTTTATTCCATCCCTCTTTTCACAATTATGCATGGGTTCCACAGATGAAATTTCAGCAAACTCTTTTTCCATTGAAACCTCCTTTTTTGTCTTTTCATCCCAAAGCATTGGTCACTTTCAGAAATTAAAATTTGCTAATATAAAGATGATTTATGGAAAAACTCATGTTACCCTTCTAACTCTTAAAAAGAGAGAAAATGTTCTCTGTCTATACACTTTAGCATATGGAAGAATAGAAGTGGAAAGAAAATCTAATTTGAGTCGTCTATCGAAACAACCTCTTTACTTTCGCAAGATAGGAGTAAGACCGCTTACACACCACATTATACATAACCGGCTTGTAACGTTACACTGATAATGTTATTATTGTAGAAAAGACTCTTTTTGCAAAGAAAAAGAGGTGTGAAAAGAGCATACATGAGGAACTCAATTTCAATTATGGTAAGTAGAGGTAGTCAAATTGAACTGTCAATATATTATGTAGCATGTTTCTTCCAAGAAAATGAGATGTAGAATTTATTTTGTTGTGTTATTTTCTTGGTATCCATTGACTTGCATGAGTCAATGGGTCTTTCTAGTATAATTAAAATAATAAGTCTTTTATTAACAAATGAAATTCTGGTCATCATAAGAATTTCCTTGAAGTTTGGAATAGCAGAAAAACAAGGTAACTTCTGCTTTTCCCTTTCCTTTTTCTTCTTTTGCACTTAAATTTTGTCGTGAGCCGGGGTCTATTGGAAATAGCTTCTCTACCTCACCTCTGAGGTAGTGGTACGGACTGCGTACGCTTAACCTCCTCAGCCACTTTGTGTGAATATACTAGGTATGTTGTTGTTGTACTTAAATTTTTGAGAATTTTTGGAGTAAATTCATTTGCAAAATCTGTTAATGGACAAGTAATGAAATTCTTCATTCTTGCTTTCAATTATCAAAAGATGTGCATTTTCTCTGATTGTTGTATTAACGTGCTTGAGTCTATTATTTTTGAAGTTTCAATTGTTATGTGTGAGCCAGCCTTAGTAGTGATGTAGTTGTCAGTTATGTTGCTCGGACTCTCCAAAAATGTTGCGCACCCATGTTGGATCCTCCAAAAAGGCATAGTTTTTTGAAATTCTGGCACACATCCGATGGTATATTTGAAGAGTCCGAGCAACATAGGTTGTCCGAAAATTGCTATCCTTTGTACTGGTGTAGTGTCAGCTATGTTGCTCGCACCCTCCAAAAATGTTACACACCCATGTTGGATCCTCCAAAGAAGGCGTAGCTTTTTAATCTGACACACACTCGATGGTATTTTTGAAGACTCAGCAACACAGGTTGTCCGAAAATTGCTATCCTTTTTAGTGATGTAGTTGTCAGCTATGTTGCTTGTACTCTCCAAAAATACTGCACACCCATGTTGGATTCTCCAAAAAAGCATTGCTTTTTAAGGATCCGACCCACACTCGATGGTATTTTTGAAGAGTCTGAGCAACGTAGGTTGTTGGAACACTGATATCCCTTTTTCTTTTTTTTCATACATAGTTGTTACAATTTTGCTTCATTACATTCGATTGAAAGCTTAATAATCATCTTCAAAGTGTATAATTTGCATTTTGTAATCACTCGGCTCTTTGCTCTTCTTGAAATAACAAAAATCCATTTTCCTTCTTGGTGACTCGAACTCACAACCTAGGGTTGGAGGTGAAGGGTTCTTACCATCCGAGCTACTCCCTCCTGTCTCATTTTTTCAGGTAGAATTGAACTTTGTACACATTTGTAGATAAGATTAGTTTTTAGCTCTTGTTCATTTATATGCAAGTAACAAACTTTCATGAGAAATATTTAGATTCACCTCCAAATTTCTTTGTTGGTTTATGTAGAATCTCAGATGTTCATCTCCGGGAAAGCTGCTTAATTTGTCGAAAACCTGAAATAGTGAGTAGATTGTTGGAGTAGAGACAATATTTTGAATGCAAAAGAACTTGCTTAGCTTTCATAGATTTAGTGATCAAGTCAGGAGAGCAAGTGCCATTTGAATTTGATAGTTTTATCGTAATGGCGGAGTTAGTTCCAATAGGGACTATTTTGGCTGTGATTAGCAGTCAAGTAATGAAAACAGCTCTAGCTGCGAATGATGTATTATTTGAGAAGGAGAGTTTTAAGGTTCTTGGGAATTACCTTTTAGACATTGAGCCTGTCTTGAAAGAATTGCAGCTACAAAAGTTAAATGATTCCCCGGCTGCAAGGCAAGCGTTGGAATCCCTTGAAGCTGATTTAAAGAAGGCTAATAGCTTGGTTGAGAACTACAAAAACCGAGCCCGTTTCTACTTGCTGGTCAAGTGTAGGAGCATCGTCAAGGAGGTACAGGAAGTTACTAGGGACATTGGAAAATCTTTGGCAGCGTTATCTCTTGTCAACATTGAAGTCTTGTCGGGGATTTCAGAAGAGGTAAATAGGCTGCAGAATGAGATGCAAAGAGCCAATTTTGAGGCATCTCAGTCGCGGCTCCAAATTGTTAACAAGCTAAACCAAGGTCTATCTGATCAGATACATGACCAGGAATTTGCTAACAATATTCTCAAGGAAATAGCAAGGGCTGCTGGGGTGCCAGTGGAGCCTGCAGAGATAACGAAAGAGCTAGATAATTTCAAGAAAGAGAAAGAAGAAGCTGCTTATCGGAAAGAGAGAGCTGAAGTCTTGTTTTTGAATCAAGTTATTGAGCTGCTCTCACGAGCCGATGCTGCAAGAGATTATGAAGAAGTTAGAAGTCAATACTTCCAAAGGGTTAGCATTATAGAGGGATATGACCCTAGAGAAGAATACATTCATCCATTCAAAGCTTTTATTTGTTGTATAACAGGAATTATAATGGTAGATCCTGTAAGCCTATGCACCGGTACTGCCTGTGAGAGATCTTCTATCCAAGCTTGGTTCGATTCGGGAGAGAAAACTGATCCCGAAACAGGTGAAGAGCTGCAGGATTTGTCCTTCAGGCCAAACCTCCAATTGAGACAGTTAATCCAGGAGTGGAAAGAGCTCAACTATTGCATCATTATCAGGGCTTGCAAGGGGAAATTGCTTTCTGGAGTGGATGCAGCAATTGAGGAAGCTCTTGCACAAATGCAAGAACTAATGAAAGCAAATTCGATAAATAAAGAATGGGTGACAATCGGCGGACTCACTGAAATTGTCATCTCCGAGCTTGGCAGGTTGCGTAGCGGATATCTGCAAGATAAAGTGATGCTTACGTTGAAGGATGTCGTAGATGGGCATGCTAGACACAAGGTGAGTGAATTTTTTCAAGTATTAAACAAACAAATGTCAAAGTAAGCATAGACTCTCAGAAATTGCTAATTCCTGAATTTATTCATTCAAGTAATTCTACTTTCACCTAGAATACTATGGCCTTTTACTTTTGTTTCTGTGTAGCTGTATCAAAATATATATTTCATACAGGAGTTAAGTATTCCATCTAAAAAAAAGGACAATAGGCATTTTGTTTAATTTCTTGTTTAAACTGTTTGCACTCTAGAACTAATAATTAGTTTACACATTGTGCTGTGATTTGCTTGTTGCTTGTTGCTTGTTGTTAATACCATATGCTTGGCCTACTTTTCTATGCTTAGTAGTTTTCAAGTATAGGACATCAGGAAGTCAAGAACAGGATGCATGGGGTGGGATAATATTTTGGCTTATCATGATTCATTTCATATCCATCTGATATTGGGCTAACGGATGCTAACAATGTTATTGACTTATTGATTTATGACCTATTTATAGTAATTTTTGTTTTCTCAAAGTATTTTTAGTCTTTGAGGTTACATATCCAAAACAAAGGAACATTTTCTAGTTTTCCTGAGTTTCCCTTATTTTTCTTTAAGCCCGAGACTAGGATCAGGCCGTATGAGCACATATACATTCAAGTCTTGTTTTTAGACATGCAAAGTCATAGTTTTCTCTATTCCTAATCAAACTGTTTTTTCCAAATAATTTACAGGACATATTCGTCGAGAACCAGGGGTTTGAGAATGTTGTAGCGTGCTTCGGAAAAAACTATACCATTTCAGTCGCTGCAATTGAGCTGATATATGAGGTTCTCCAAGATCAGTCTAGTTGGAACTTGCCTTACTGCCAGAAGCTTTCTCAGCAGTCTAATTCAATCTTGCTTCTCGTCTCCGTTCTCAAAAGTCATGTCAGTCCATCAGCTGAGAAAGCAGAAAAAATCCTGGCTAAGCTTTGTGATGAGGAAGAGGAGAACATTGTTAAGGCTGCTCAAGAGGGATGGTATGGACCGCTTATCGATAGGCTGCACCATGGTAAGCATAGCTACAATACTCGTATATGTTAAATTTGCACATGGATATAGATAGTCAGTCTTCTTAATACATCAACCTATTCTTCTCTATTGAATTCTTGTATCAGCCTATGTACATTACATGCGACATTAGTTTTTTTTCTTTGACTTAACGCAATGATTACTTTTTGGTTCTTCTATTGTTTTTTCATGATATATTGTTTAAGGAGATGCTAGTCTTCTGACCATACAAATAATCCTAGAACATGGTAAGAAGTAAGAGACACCGACTGAACCGGATACCTTCAAGTAATTGAAGCACAATAAGAGAATTTTCTTACATATAATTCCTAATGTATAAAGTTGTGCTTACTGTATGAGGTTGGCAAATTCTCACGTATTAAATTTGATGACTCTGGAAAATTGATAGAATTCTGGCTTCTTTCTGGGATTTAAGTTGCAAAACACAAATAGTTCTCTGAAATGAGCCCTTTCAAACACATAGTTGAAGCCGTTTTCCTCACACGTGTACAAAGA
This sequence comes from Capsicum rhomboideum, assembly GCA_031232105.1. Taxonomy (NCBI): domain Eukaryota; kingdom Viridiplantae; phylum Streptophyta; class Magnoliopsida; order Solanales; family Solanaceae; genus Capsicum; species Capsicum rhomboideum. The sequence goes on from CP124711.1 coordinate 9,604,012, forward strand.
ATCGTTATATGGTTATGTTAGTCTGTGTTTAATTGCAGCATAAGTATTGCTTGTTTGAGTTTAGGTCTATTTATGTCATTCAATTATTTTCAGGATCAGCATCTTCAAGAATGTCAATTGTTAGAGCAATTCTTGGTTTGGAACTCAGGGATGAAGATATGAAGCTCCTCGGGGAGAAAGGGGTTATCCCCCCTCTACTTGAGATGTCATCTGGAAGTATTGAATCAAAAGAACTATCATTGTCTGCACTTGTGAAGCTATCGAGCTTTTATGACAATAAGGTGCGTATTGCTGCGTCTGGAGGGGTTTCTATCGTTTTAAAGCTAATAATTTCATCCCATGTACGTTCAATTATCATTGCTAAGTGCTGTGAAGTCCTAGCTAATCTTTCTGGCAATGGTGATGGAGTTAAGTTCTTGATCGATGAAGCAGGAAACCAACTTGTACTTGAGCCTGTAATTGCGTACCTGCTGGCTTTTCAACAGAATCTCACATCCTCAGACATTGTTCGTAGGCATGCTTTACGTGCACTACTAGGAATCTGTCAATCTCAAGCTGGACTTGTCAAATCAGCAGTCCTCTCTGCTGGTGGTGTTTCAGTGGTCCTTCCCCTTCTTGATGATCCGAACCAGGAAATAAGAGAAGCAGCAATTAATCTTCTTTTCCTCTTCTCACAACACGAGCCAGAGGGTGTCGTTGAGTATCTTCTTAAGCCAAGAAGGTTGGAAGCTTTAGTTGGTTTTCTTGAGAATGATAGCAAAGGTGATGTGCAGATGGCTGCAGCCGGTTTACTAGCCAATCTTCCTAAATCGGAAACTTCACTCAGAGAGAAACTCATAGAATTAGGTGGACTAAAGGCAATCATTAACATCTTAAAATCCGGAACTATGGAAGCTAAGGAAAATGCTCTTAGTGCCTTCTTCAGGTTCACAGATCCAACAAATCTCGAATCTCAACGCAACGTGGTTGAACTTGGAGCATATCCTATACTGGTAAATTTTCTCAAAGCTGATTCAATAACTGCACAAGCAAGAGCAGCTGCACTATTAACGGATCTATCAATGCGAAGTCATGAACTCAGTGCATTATCCAGGAAAGCTTCTTGTTTCTGTATAGGCCGAGCACGTGCTCCTATCTGTCCTGCACACGGGGGAGCCTGCAGCGTGAGCAAAACATTTTGTCTGTTGGAGGCAAATGCATTGCCTGATTTGGTTAAACTCTTAAAAGAAAAGATACATGCCACGTCTTATGAGGCGATTCAAACACTCTCAACTCTGGTTCATGAAGAGTCACCTCATAGAGGAGCCAATGTGCTGTACAAGGAGGATGCAATCTCACCAATAATAGAAGTTCTAAACTGGGGATCAGAATCTTTAAAGGGAGAAGCTTTGGGGCTCCTGGAGAAAGTGTTTATGTCAAGGGAAATGGTGGATCTCTATGGGCTAACAGCTAGACTACTTCTCGCTCGTTTAACTGGAGGTAGAATTTGTGAAGATGGGCATCTACAAAGGAAAGCTGCTAGAGTCTTGTTACTTATCGATCGTCAATCTAGATCATCCAGAACCCTTATTGCAGGAATATCTGGTTGAAAAGCGTTGCCTTAAGGCGAAGAGTATGATCGCCTTTGATCAAAAGGCCACATTTTCTGATAGTTTAGGCCACACTTTTCTAGTGGGCGCAAAAGGCCTAATATGTTGTACTAGTGAAGTTTCTTGATTTTTCTTTCCCAATTAGTGTATGTACTTATGTTCTTGTGTGGTATGTATGGAAAGAATTCATTTGGTTAGACCTATGATGGAGGTAAATTAATCTTCAATATTCGACAGAATCATTTTAAGGATAATTTGTTCTTTTTTGCTTTACATATTCTTTAGATTGCATATTTTTCCGGATAAGAAATGAGAAATCTTTCTCCTGTTACGTGAATTCAATACCTCAATATCTCAAAGTTTATCTAACTTGAAAAAAGGGGCAATGAGTCGGAACAACGTCCACAACATGGAGGAGTTGATGAATTGTTTTTTTCTTTTCCAAAATTATATTCTTTGTCTACGTCCTTTTCGTATGCCAATGAAGCTATATAACGAAAAATTATGCATACGCCATTGAAGTGTGTTGATTAATCGAGAAAAAGTACAAGAAGCAAAATTTATTGGTTATTAAGCTTGAGTTTGAAGCTAAAATATATGGAAATTTCAACTGATATGTAATTAACTCATGGTTATAGGAAACAAGTACCTGTCTGTACAATCTCAATCACCAAATCTCAATCACCATAATTTGTGGGACAAATAACTTATCAATTTGAACAAGTTTCTTTACAATTAGTTGTAAATCAATTATGTTATTAATGCATTCACATATTGATTGCGTTGAACTTTTGCATGTTACTCTACAGTGCACTAACACCTTTTTTCTAGGTTAAAACTATTGGTCTTGAATGATTGACTATTTACAACAACATATCTAGTGTAATCGCACAAGTGAGATTTGAAAAGGATAAGATGCATGTATGCACAGAGGCGGATCTAGGAGTTGGACGAGTGCCATATCATTTTAAACATAAATGTGTTAATCAAACCAACCAAATATTTAACTTATTTTCGATCTTATACATAGCAATAGGGGTGGGCATTATTTGAATTAAACCGAAAAACCAAACCAAATCAAACCGAATTTTAGTTTGGATTGGTTTTTGGTTTGGTTTCGGATTAAGATTTTATTTTTGTTGGTTTTTTGATTTGGTTTCGGATTTAGAAGAATAAAAACCGAAAAACAAAAAAAAACAGAATTATTTTTTATCTATTAATATATATATTACATATATAATATTTAAGTTTAGAATTAGGGTTTGAGTTTACAATTTCAGCCCATTTAATTATTACCTTTGCTCGTAACTTATATTAGAAAGTATATTTATCAATATTATTACTTCGCATTGCACCTGCATTTCTCGTCCCCATTTTATTCTCACTGCTTTGCATATTTATCGACGTTTTTTCTGCGAGGCATGATCGTCTAGCAGGTTAAAGTTGTCTATGTGCTTCCTCGAATGGGAATGGAGGTTGGTTAGAGGATAGAGGTAGTGAGGGACTGATGGGTTGCCAATTACAAGTAATAACTATGCTAGAGATAGCAGTGACAATGACACTAGCAAATTGGAGCAAGTAACAACTAGTGTTGCTACTATATCTAGTGTCATAGTTAATGTTGATGAGAACTTTTCATTGACTGGCATGAGCACTTCAGTAATTTTGATTTCTTTATTAAAAGATTTAGCTATAAATCCATCAATATGGATGAATATAATCAAAGATGGAACAACAGAAATCTGCTGATGCTTGTAGAACTATAACACAAGCTTCAAGTTCTAACTCTATTCTTGGAGCAGTTCCATGAATTCTAGCGTGCAAATATAACTTTGATTATGCTATTAACTATTGGCATAACCGAATACCGAACCAAAAAAAACAATCCGAAAAGAGAAAAAATCGAACCGAATCAAATTTATTTTGGTTCAGATTGAGTTGCACATTTTCAAAATCGAAAACCGAAAAATCGAAACCGAATAATACAAAACCAAATCGAAAGATCGAATGCCCACCCCTACATAGCAACTTGGGATGACATTGGTTCGATTATTCGTCTTTTCGGTTTATAAAGACAAATGGATCAAAAAAAATAAACTAATTAATTATGACAAATAATTAACTCATAGTATAGTACGTAGATGTTACTTTACCTTTGTAGGGTAACGAGACTATTTTCTATAGACCCTCGACTCAAAAAGAGAAGTTATTCAGAGTGAATGATTGACTATTTCTAGATAGAATATTGAAAGCTTAGGCAAAACAAGTTAATATCACAATCAAAGATGACTTATATTAGGGTATCCCTTTTTCTTTTCTTTTTTTTACTTTTTTTCTCTTCTATGATTTTTTTTCCTTCCAAACTTTTGGATAGACAGAACATGTCGCTATTAGAGTAGAAGAGGATGGAAGATGGGAGGACCTTTTGTGAGATGGGAAATTTCCTACACCTAAGTAGTTTAGGATAGAATAATGTAACACTAGGCTGAAACTTTAAATTCTCATTTATTTCTATAGTTGCCTATCATATATGAACACAATGAAATTGCCACATTATGGGACAGATAGGCAAATATGACTTCATCAAATATAAGTCTAATTATTCATAGAAATGGTCTGTGTAACAAAATGGACCATGTATATGTACTTTTTTTTTCCACTCAGTGTTCGATACCGACATTGGAGCCCCGACTAATCAAAATCATGCACTGCAGGGCCCATTCTGGGAGTGGTACTCTCAACATGATTTTCTCCATACTCAGGGCTCGAATCCGAGACCTCTGATTAAATGTAGAATAGTCTCACCACTGCACTACAACTCATATGAGTGACCATGCATATATACATGTATGTAAGGAATAATAATGAGTATGTAACACACTACCTACTTTGTGCACATGGAGAGGGATGGGGTTATGTCATTACTTGTAAGTAAAATTTGTTGTCCCACAACACACAGTTTTTTTGGGGTAAGATGGTTAAGCCATATTTAATTAGTGTACTCTATTTAGGCTTTTCCAATCATGCACGTATTTTACAAAATTCCAAGTCTTTCACCTAGAAAGTGTTACGTGAAAAGTTACATTTTGTATATGCTTCAAACGTACTTATATCTCTTAAAAGAAAAAATGAAATCAACGACGAACAATTTTGTCCTAAATAATAAGAGTTCATTCCGAATCCTATTTGACGATAAATTATTAAAAAATTATGTTAGATATAAACTATTTAGTATTCTCTCCGTTCATTTTTATTTGTCCGGTATTGACTTGCACACTCCTTAAAGAGCAATAAGTAGAATGACAATTTTACTGTATCATTCTTTGAATATAATAAATTCAATGTTTTTGGAAATACATTAGAAAATAAGTATTTTTAATAATAAAAATAAACTAGAAACAAAGTGATAAATTATCTATTCTTTTTCAAACTGGACAAATAGAAATGGACATTTATTTTAAGTATAAGAGTGAAGTGTCAAAAAATACACCTAAAGTATCTCCTTTTTTTGAGTTTCCATACCTAAACTATTAAGTGTTTGAGTTTCATAAATTTCAGTGTGTTTCCCTAACAATTGATAGTTCAGATGTGTTTCGCTAAACATTTTGTGATACTTCAGATAAAAAACTCACATATTTAATAGTCCAAATATAAAATTCAAGACAAGAGGATTAAGGTATGTTTTTAACCCTCAACTCTAATGAACATGTAAAAGGGAACGGAGTGAGCATTTGATTAGCGACAAACTTGGTAGTTTAGGTGTCCTTTTCCTGACTATGGAGTGGGCAAAACTCTTTCATATATATAAACAATGATGAATAATACAAAAAAAAAAATATATTCCCTCTGTCCATTTTAACTTTCGTTTTATTTTAAAAAATAGGTTTGAAATAATTTTCACTTTAAGAATTCACGGCTAAAATTGATAATTATTTTTAACTATATCTTTATCATCAAAGAAATAGACCTTTTTAATACTGTTCAATTCTCAAAACGTAAACTACATAAATAGATTAACTTTAGTAAACTACGTCTTTTGTTTATTATTTTTTGGGGATAAATTTACCCTCGATGTTATTCTTTGGGACCAAATTTATCCTCATTGTTAAAAAACTTTTTACTTGTACCCTTCCTTTAATAGAAAAGCCCAAATCAACGTTAAATGAATTATTTTTTAAAAATAAAACACACCCTAATCTAACCCGTCCAATCCGACCCACAAAAAAGACACAAACAAATATATCCCTCCCTCAATTCTATTGGTCGAATTTTTCCAACGAACAAATATACTTCTCTTTCAACGTGCAGCGCTAGTAGGTTGTTTACAAATGAACAAAAAGTAAAATGAAATGGGATAAAACAGAAACATGAAACTAGAGAAAATATCTATTACAAACTTTGTTGCTCCTGTTTCAGTTATGTTCAAATTTCAAATTTTGGTATGCAATTCTATGTGCATCTAGATTCTAGAATCAGTGAATAAGTTTTCTGAGCAAATGACATGATGAAAAATTTGTGTAGATCCAAATTATATATAAAGACATAAGAATGAAGAGATGTCACGATTGACACATAAGGAGACCTCTTAACTCAATCATCTCGAGAAATATCCAGTGAGCCTAATCTGTTGCATTTGACCGCTAAGTGCCATTTTCATGAGCTCTGCACTGATGCAGATCCATGAAATGAGGGAGGGATATATTTGTTTGTGTTTACACTAATGCAGATCTATTTTTCATGACGTATGCACTGATAAATAGCCAGTGGTTTAATCTCATTGGAAAAATTTGACCAACAGAACTGAGGGGGGTATATTTATTTGTGTCTTTTTAGTAGATCGGGTCGGATCGGACGATTTAGATTGGAGTGTGTTTTATTTTTTAAAAAAGAGGCATTTAATGTTGATTTGAGATTTTCTATTAAAGAAAGGGTACATGTGAAAAGTTTCTTAACAACGAAGGTAAATTGGACCCCAAAGTATGACATTGTAGGTAAATATGATCCAAAGTATGACGAAGGGTATATTTAGCTAAATTTTTAAAGTAGAGGGGCAAATTTGACTCTAAAATATGACAACGAGGATAAATTTAACCCCAAAGTACGACGAAGGATATATTTAGCCAATTTTTTAAAATAGAGAGGTAAATTTGACCCTTTTTTTTTTTTTTTTCAAAATGAACATGAAAAGAGCTAAAACAAGAATTAAATGCAACGGAGGAAGTAGTATCAATTGAAAATGTCCAAAAAATTGGCGGCAGTGAAGCGCTTGGATTACCAACTTTAATTTTAGAAGTCCTCTTATCTATATCAAAAGTACATGTGAAAAGTTTTTTAACAACGAAGGTAAATTTGATCCTAAAGTATGACATCGAGGGTAAATATGGCCCAAAGTATGACGAAGGGTATATTTAGTCAATTTTTTTAAATAGAGGGGTAAATTTGGCCGTAAAGTATGACAGCAAGGATAAATTTGACCTCAAAGTATGACGAAGCGTATATAAGTCAATTTTCTAAAATAGAGAGGTAAATTTGATCCTTTTCCCTTTTTTTAATGAACATGAAAAGAGTTAAAACGAGAATTAAATGCAACGGAGGAAGTAGTATCAATTGAAAATGTCCAAAAAATTGGCGGCAGTGAAGTGCCTGGATTACCAACTTTAATTTTACAAGTCCTCTTATCTATATCAAAATTATGGGCTATTGACTTGGCATTTGCAGAATTTCCTACTCCCTCTGTCCCAATTTATATGAGACACTTTCCTTTTTAGTCAGTCCCAAAAAAAATGACACATTTCTATATTTAGTAACTATTTAACTTTAAAATACCCACTTTACCCTTAATGAAATGATTTACAACCACACAAATATCTATGACTCATTTTAGACCACAAGTTTTAAAAGTCTTCCTTTCTTTCTTAAACTCCGTGCTAAGTCAAAGTACATCACATAAATTGGGACGGAGGGAGTATATATTATCAATTTTGACTTCAAGTTGTAACAATTGACTTGTTAATTATAATAACATTTAAAGTACCTCATTGGTTTCAAAGATTGACAATTATCCCTAAAATTGGGGAGTGTTTAAATAATAATATAATATACACCGCCGATTCAGTTTTCTTATATTATTAGTATTATTTTAATTATTTTTTTTCTTAAAACGGAAGAATTTTATTTTTATATATTAAGGGTCATGCAAGTCTTACATTACTAAGCCATCCAAAGGATATCTACAAATAAAAATTCTTAAAATATGAAATCATTAATTTTGAAAATAAGACAGGCCTGCTATAACAAATAATGTTAACCTGGTAATATAAAAATATATATTTATATTCATGCTATATATGTAATTTATAAAGTCCATGATATTTCCTACATCTCGTTAATTTAATTAGTAATGTAAAATAAATTTAAAGGAAATAAAAATCTACAACATACAATTACTTGCCCTTCAACTAGCTATATAAGTCATACGATGATATTAAGGGCCTTGTTTGGAAAACCACCTTAGTAATTAGATTTAGTGTAATTGAGTGTAATTACACTCTCTGGCATGTTTGGTTGGTCAGGTAATTACTTGATCAGCAGGGCTGATTACTTTTTAATTTCTTCCTTTTATTTCTATTTTTATTTTTTTGGTTTTAATTTATTTTAAATTCATATCATTTTAAATTCTTTCTATTTTTATTATTTTAATATTTTTTATTTTATATTATTTAAATTTTATTTCCTTCTCATTTTCCAACCTTTATTTCTTGTGATTCCATGCAATTTTTCGTATTATCTATTTTATGTTTATTTTTTTCATTTAACATAATTTAGTTAGTATTCTAAATTTTAACTTAAGTAGAATTCATTGTTGAATAATGTTATAGACTTAAGTTTTCCTTTTAAGTTTTTTTTTTTCTTTTGAATCCTATTTACTTTATGTTGAAATTTGACATAAAAGTATTATTTATTTATTTTGAATTTTGTACATATGTTATATTTTCAGTCTCTATTTATTTATTTTACTAGTATTGACATGATATTTCGCATTGCAAGTCATTCATATTTTAGTTAGAATTGATAGATTATCTTTTTGTCAAATGTTTTAATAATTTTTTGATATTATATTTATAATATTAATCTTTTTATTAAACATGCATTTCATGATATTATTAAAAATCATGTACTTTATGTTTTTATGATTAATTTAATTAAAATATACTATTTTGAAATATATATATATATTAAATATTTAATCTAATATCAATTATAAAGATACTTATTTGTCTAATATAATTTTTTAGTTTTTGGTAATTAACTTTTATTTAAATTGAATATAATCATGTAATTACACTTGTGCAATCAAACAGTACACTTATAATTATACTGTAATTATATTGGGGCAAACAAATAGGTCATCGTAATTACTATGCTGGTAACTACTACTATCCTAATAATTACACCAATTTCAATTATCAGGTGGCTTTCCAAACATAACCTAATGAAAGTTAATAAAAAATAGTTCACTTACTAATATTCATGATGTATTTTAATCGGCATTCTAAAAATAACTTCTTTATTCTATTCGTTACTAATTTTAAGTCTTGTTAATCTATACCATGTTTGGTAGGAGGTATAAAGTGGGATATCGCATGGAGAAATTTAAGTTATCTCATGGACAAAGTTTATACCATGTTTGGTTGATGGTATAAATTTATCCTGAGACTAATTTACACCATCAATCAAACAAGGTATAAAACGAACACCAAAATTAGTCTTGGTATAATTCATCAATCATGAAACTATTTTATACCACCTCACATATGGTATAAAATAATCCAAAGATTATAATTCCAGAATAATTTAATCTACGTACCAAACAATCCTTGATAAGAAAGTTACTATTGTTGTCAGCTACGGACTCAGAGTAGACTAGTCCGATTAATCATTTAAAAAAAAACCGTATCAAATTATAGAGTGAATGGATTAATAAAGAAATATTTGACTCTTTCTTCTATGTAGAATTGATTCATCACATCAATTCTTCGTTTATTTATAAAAAATTGTGAGTTCGAATCGTCAAAAATATTGTATACAGATTAAATGCATAACTCGTGACAAAGGATGAATCCAAAACCTCAAAAATTCATGTTAAAACATAGAAGAAACTAATAAAGAGTCCATTTGGACGTATATTTAAAATAAAATTTGACATTGATTTTAAATCCTACGGCCATACGCCAACTAAGATCAACTTTGTATAGATTGTAATTTTCACAGTAATAATAAGAAGACAAAAGTTACATTGTACTTTTTTACTTCACCCATGTATTTTTACTTGTCAAGTTTTACTTTACGAGGATTAATTTGACTAATCTTTGAAAGTAAATTGAATTAGATTAATTCAATGTCTTATAGCTGAAAACTATACGAAGAATATTACAAGTTGAAGCCCTACTCATATTAGTACGATAAAAAAAATACATCTCAAAATATTAGTCAAAGTCCATGCAGTTTGACTCTTAAAAAGCGAAACGTGACAAATAAAAGTGAACGAAAAAGTAAAAACAATAATAATTATATAAAAAAAAAAACGCTAGAACTTTCTTGAAGTTGCCATGAAACTCACATAGCACTCTCTCTAGTCTGTCTTAACAAACTAGACTAGTTACATGAGGTCCGTGCTAAGCCCGAACCCAAACTCAAAATATAAAAGCAATCAATTTAATCAAACAATTATAATTGATCTTTAACATTTTAACTTATACTACTGATGATGGAATCTTTGTGTTTTACTGCAACTTCCTCGCATTTTTTTCTTTTTCTTTTTTGAGTCAAGGGTCTATCGAAAACAGCTTCTCAACCTCCAAAGATAAGGGTTAAGGTCTGTTACACTATATCCTCTACATACCTACTTGTGGATAATACTGAGTATGTTATTATTATTGGAACTCGCGACCAAAATGAGCCATGATATGGCTAAAGTGACCAAAATAAGCCACTATTTTATTTTGTTACCAAAATAGGCTAGACGCCATTTTTTCCAGCGTTTTGTACTAATTTTTTGACAGAACCGTTGACTCCCAAACTGTTCGAAAAGATGACGTAAAGCGCCGGAAAAAGTAGCACTTTAAAAAACGCTACTTTTACCGGCATTTTATCTAAAAAATAATGCAAAACGCCGGAAAAAGTAGCACTTTACAAAACGCTACTTTTTTCGGCATTTTGTAAAAAGCCATTGCCATTAATTATGGCATTTTGTACTAAAAATAATTAATGTATAAATATATGTGTGAAAGGGTCATTTACATAAATAGTATAAATATATAACATTATATATCAATTATAGTACATTTTTATTCTTACAGCTGATAGCCTAACTTTTTTTTAACCAAAAATAGCTAAATACATATATAATATATTTTTCAAACACAGTTTTAATATAGTAACACATAAACTAATTTGACCATTATTTAAATGTTAGAAATTCAGGTATAATACATTTTTAACATTATTTATAAGAGAAAAAAAATAGTAACACATAAACTAATTTGACCATTATTTAAATGTTATAAATTCAGGTATAATACATTTTTAACATCATTTATAAGAGAAAAAAATAAACAACAATTTTAATACATTTTAGATTCAATATATTATAAGTATTAAAGACGTATTTCAATATACGTGGTGAATATATATAACTAAAATATTTTTAATATAATGTATTATATGTAGTATGTGTGAATTTCAAACATTCCATTATAATTTAAATGAATTAGTGTATTATATTTGTTATGAAATAACAACTATCGAATTCATAACAATGTTTAATATTGAATTCGAATTGTATTACAACGATGTTTATGTTTAATACAATTTTATACAATCTTTAAAATTGGCTCCTTTTGCCACTGCTATCAGATCTGGCCGGAACAGAGACTTCTACGGCACCTTCTTTGTTGCTCCGACGACAATGAACATCTCCACGTCGGAGCACAGTAAACACAACAATCGTCATTCGTCACTTCTTCAAATCTGCTCAGTTTTCAGAAATTAAATTAAACTACACCATTATTTTTTTGTAAAAATAATTCAATTAGTTCTTGCAACACGGAACATACTTAATCATCCATCCAACAGACACCAGTAGTAAACTTGTCTTCTCTCATTATGAGGTCTGAGAATCAAAAATTATAAACATAACAAAGATGAAAGTTTTGAAGCAGTAACTTCTCAACCTGAAATGACTTCTGTTGTTCGATTGTTGTTGTGGTACTATTCGTCAGAGGTTGCTGTCCGTTTCGCCGGAGTGGCGTGGTTTTGCCGAAACAACAACGGGAGAGGTAGCAAAGAGACGGGTTCATTATCGGTGCTCAAATCTTCAGCAGAGCTTAAAACTTCGATGGCCGGCAGTGAGGAGGAAGAAGAGGTAGAGGGAATGTGAGTGAAGAAGGATTAATTAGTTATTAAGGGTAAAAGTAGACTATAATTCTTAATAAAATAAAAGTATCACTATATAGAGTAATAATGCCTTTATATTATTCCCTTTATATAATTATTCCTTTTTGAAAGTTGTGGTCCAAAACTATTCTTAGAAATTTGTGTGGTTGTAAATAATTTCATTAAGTGTAAAAAGGAAATTTTAATATTAAATTTTTTTTTTTGGTAAATAATGAACTTTCATTACCAGGAAAAATTTGTATATGATAATCAGAACCCAATACAACTCCTGCCTCTCCTTCACCTATCCTTTCTTAGAGCCCTATGATGCAAATTCTAAGGATAGTAATTGAATATATTTAACTCATGAGCTATCTTGCTATGACTTCTACCCTCTCCATGTACTCCTTGCACAATCAGCATGATGAGTTCTTGTACAGGTCACTTTTTACCTTGAAACACTCGTATATTCCTCTCTTGCCAAATAGTGTACTTGCTACCTACTATGGTGATTCTGAACACATGTGCCTTTGCTGAGTTGCCTGCTGCATTCATGATAGCCCAATTGATTTCCTCATTCCACTGCATAGCTTGCCTAGATATCCTCAGCCATGTGAGCATAGTCGTCCAGAGTTTGGCTGAGAAATCACACTCAAAGAATAAATGATTAACAGAGTAGGCAAGTGATTTCATTTGTGATCCCCCATTTATGCAACCTGTCTCGTGTATAAATTAGACCATTCTCCACTAGTGTGAGATGAAAAACCTATTTAGTATATCCCATATTATTGCACACAATCCTTCGCCAAGGCACCTTCTGGTAAACTCCCCGTAGTTGCTGATAAATAGCCCTTATAGTGAAGTTTTGTAAAGAGAGTACTCCATCCATGTCGTATCCAGCCTTCTCCAATGTCATCTTAGCCTTAAATTTCTTCCTTACTAGCCAAGAGGCCCGCTGGGATATATTTCTCGCACTTGGCCAGTCTTTATGCAGTAGCAGTGGATCCATTGAATCCACAGTCTATCCTTTTTTCGACATAAGTTCCATAACTGTTTACTTATAGCAACCTTGTTCCATAAAAACAAATCAGTCACATTAAACCCACCTACAGATCTCGGAGCACACACCTTGTCCTAGGACATTAATGCCTTCTTTGTAATTTCCTTCCCTCCAGCCCATAAGAAACTTTTGCACATAGCTACAACTCTTTTAAGAAGCTTTTTAGGTAAAATGAAAATCTGAGACCAATACGATTGGATTGCCACAAAAACACTCTTAACTAGTTGTAGTCGGCCAGAGTAGGATAAAAACTTAGTAGTCCAAGAAGATATCCGTCTTGTCATTTTATCCACAAGTGGTTGATACTGGGCAATAGTCAATCTGCAAGCACTTAACGGGACCCCTAAGTAGTTCACATGCAAGCTACCCTCAGAAAACTGCAGCATGTTGAAGATTTCCCTCCTAACCTCTGAGGTCATTTCACCAAAGAATACAACACTCTTGTTTGTGTTCACCTGCAAGCCTGAGGCTTTAGAGAACATCAAGAACTTAGAATACAACAATTCAACAGAAAAAACATCCCCTCTACTAAATAAGAGCAAATCTTCCGCAAACCCAAGTTGAACAATTTAAAGTTTCTCACATCTAGGGTGGCAGTTGAAGGATGGGTTCAATTTGAGAGTTTTGAAGCATCTTGTGAGGTATTCCATTGCTAAGACAAACATATATAGGGATATAGGATCCCCTTGACGTAGACCCCTCTTAGTATCAAAAGGTGGGCAGGGGATACCATTCAGCTAAATAGAATAAGACACAGTCTTGATACACCCCATAACCCAATGAATATACGTACTAGGAAACTTTAATCCAGCCAGTACTTGTTCTAAAAATTGCCAATCCAGTGTATCATATGCTTTTTGCATATCCAACTTTAGCATACATCTAAAAGATATCCCTGACCTCCTATAACCTTTAATAAGTTCATGGCTAATTATAATATTATCTATGATTGCCCTCCATGGCACAAATGCAGACTGACAATTATCCACCAGCTCAGCCATAACACCCTGTAGTTTGTTGGTTAACACCTTAGATATCAATTTATAAACCATATTGCAACAGAAAATTGGCATGTATTCCTTCACACTAACAGGATGTTTAACCTTAGGCACTAGTGTGACTAGAGTGCAATTTATTGGTTTATACATGCTAACAGTGTCAAAATACTGTAACACAGCCTCTACAACCTCATTACCAATCACCTTCATGCTTTTTTGTAGAAATAAACGTTTAGGCCATCACATCCAGGCGTTTTGGAACTGTCTATACCATGTAGAGCTTGCTCCACCTCCTTTCTGTTTATTAGGGAAATCAAAGCTAGTTGTTGCTCCTTTCTTAGTTTGTAATCGTTTCTGATTATGCTGGGGTCTATTACCGCTATAGGTCCTGCATCTTGTCTCAGTAGAGCTTTATAAAATCCCAATACCTCAGCTTTAATATCATCAGTCTTATACAGTTGAGTACCTTGGCTAGAATTCAAGGTGCTAATGTGGTTCTGGGCACACCTATCCTTCATGCTAGCAAAGAAGAAGGCTGAGTTGAAATCACCCCTTGCAGCCACTGCAGTCTAGACTTCTGCTTGTAAATACTTTCCTCAATGCTGCCCCATTTGGCTAGCTGACAATTCAGCTCTTTATCCTGTGCTATGTAGTCCTCATCTAACATTTGAGATCCCATTTGTTGTTGCATTTTCTTTAGTTGTGCCCTGATTGTCTCTAGCTTGGCAGTGACATTTTGAAATTGGCTAGTGTTAAGGGTCTTCAATCTCTGTTTGACCTCCTTTAATTTTCTCCAGACCTGCTACATAGTAGTTTGTCCCCTAGTTGTCTGCCAACAATCCTTTAAGATTGGAAGGAAATTCTTATGCTCCGCCACGCAATTAAAGAACTTGAAAGGTTTAGTCTGACCTCTCCTGGTGCCCTCAAGAGTCAGTCTAAGTGGAGAGTGATCAGAAAATCTTGGCTTTAAGACAGACACTTGAACATCTGGCATTTGCACCATCCAATTTGCATTCACAATAGCTTTATCAATTCTGCTATAAGTATGATTGTTCATCCATGTATATTCCCTGCCACATGTTTTAACCTCAGTCATGCCATTTTCATTTTAAGAATTCCACAAAATCCTTTATTTCCCCATCATGCACATCTGATCTAATAATCGATCCTCAGCACATAAGATGGCATTGTAGTCACCTATAGCTATCCAGGGTCCTTTCACTAATGTCTTGATTCTTACAATCGAGCTCCATAACCCTTTCCTGGCTGCACATATATGCAGACCATAAATTGATGAAAAATGTACTCTAAACTACTTGCTAAGAACCATGATATTCCCATGTATTAGTTGTTCCGTGAATTCGTGTAGAGAAAAATCCAAGTTCCTCGGGTTCCATAGAATCCAAATCCTCCTTTTATTATTAGCACCCTCTTTATTTGCTTGAATTTGGTGCTCGAAAATTGCAACCAAGTCTACTCTAAACTCCTTAATAGCTAACTTTAGCTCGTTTTTTCTATGAGTTTTATTCACGCCCCCTAACATTCAAGTAAGTATACTCATTGGACTATGTTAGGGGGTTTATTACCTTCTATGCCATCACTGAAGCTTCCTTGAACAATCTCATAAATCCCTATAGTCTGTTGAGGTTGGGTAGATAAGATTTCGAATCCATTGGTCGTTTCCACCTGTGGTTCAACACTCTCTTTGCCAGGTCTTGTAGCAGATTTATTCTTCACAGCTGTCCATCCTTCTTGACCTTCCACATCTTGAGTCAGCTGATTAGTCACACCTGCGGTATTTCTCCCCACCTCATTTTGATCCACTATTTTGTTTGCCCACACATGCTTGGGTTGCTGCTGGCCCCTGTTCATGGATTGTTGCTTTGGCTCCGGTCCCTTTGCCTTAGGTGGAGGTCTAGGGTTCTTACAATTGTGCCCTATCTCCAAGCAAGTATCACAGTATTTCAATTCCTATTCATATGCAACCTCTTGAGTGAATACTATTCCCCTAGGCTCTTGAATTTTGATCTATTTAGGCAACGACTTAGTCACATCCATCTCGATCAAAATTCGAGCAAATGAAATCCTCTCAATATTCGTGGTGCAGTCATCTGCGAACACCGACTTCCCCAAAGTGCTACCTATACTGCTCAGCGATTTGGGGCTCCATCAACTGAGTGGCAAGTTGGGCAATTTCACCCACAGAGGCACTATGCTCAATACCTCGTCATAGACATTAAATGTTTTAGACCAAGCCTTCACAATCATCGGTCGATTATTGAGCATATGCGGACCTGAGAATAGAACCTCATGTTGCTCCTCTACACTACTAAACTAGATTACAAAATAATCGTCGTTATGATAATAGATACATATGCCCGTGCCAACACGGGCCCGATATGTTTTACTATTTCTGTTTTAATTTATGTGACACCAATGAAATTTAGAGTCATCCAACTATTTAAGATATTTTTAAATATTTTACGTTGTTAATTGTTATGATTTATAGTGTTTTATGTAATTTTCGTATAATATATAATTTATGTGGAAAAAATTGAATTTTGAGGCTCAACAATTTTTTTAAAAATATTTAAGTTTTTAATTATTGTGATTTATAGCACTTTGTACGTAATTTTCACATGACATATATTACTCCTTTTGTTCCAATTTATGTGGTACAAATGAATTTCGAGAGTTGATCAAATTTTTTATAAGGTTTTTAGATATTTGAACTGTTAATTATGTGATTTATACTATTTTTTTAACATAATTTTAGATAATATATGTTACTTTCTTTGTTCTAATTTATATGATATAAATGAAACTTCGAGAGTCAACTAAATTTTTTTAGAGCAAAGTAAAAGAGATTTTAAATTTTAAGAATCAAATCTTTTTTAGGAACTTTTACCAAATAATTGGGGACTAATGGCATTGTTATTCTTAAAATCTCCCTCTACTGAAGTTTATGTATTTTTTATATTAACCTACAGTGAATGTATATTCAAAGATTTTTTTAATAGTATTGTGTGCTTCTAGTTAAACCATTTTACGAAGCATGTAAAGATGCCTTTATTTACATAAATGTACAGGGCAATTAAAGTAATAAAATAAAAAGGCAAGGGCAAAATATAGACCCAATAAAGCTACCAGGTGAAATGTGAAGGAGTTGATAGGGACGTCTGATCAAAGGATATGGGCGGCTGAGATATATTTGGTGGTACCAAAGACCCACACTTATTAAAAGGGAAGAGGGATAATATAATGTCTATATTCAATAGTCTTCCCATAACATATTTAACAATAATATAATAAATAATACCATAACAAATTATTTGAATAATAAATTATTACCCCCAAAAAAGAAGATTTCGTATGTATTTTGATTCTTCTCTACTTCTCCAAACAACAACAATAACAATATATCTGTGCATTTTCACATAATGGGGTCTTGAAAAGTAACGTGTTAGTAGTTCGTATGACTATCTCAAAAATAAGTATTTTGATTTCGTGTGTATTTTGATTCTTCTCTATGTCTCCAAATAAAAGGAAATATTTTAAAATCATTTCTTTATCGTTTTAGGTAAAGGAAGTCACCAAAGTGTAGCACAATTTATATCACCATTCCCATCTTCCCACTCCCAACTACAAATGACAAATGAGTTATCAGTACTAATTCACAAATAATTAATCTTATCCCAATACGTTGTGTACGTACCACATATGGTCAACCTTATTTAACAAGTCAAAATTGGATTGCCAGTTGAGTGATTTTTATTGTTTGAGGATTTTCTATAAGCATTTAAAGCA
This sequence comes from Capsicum rhomboideum, assembly GCA_031232105.1. Taxonomy (NCBI): domain Eukaryota; kingdom Viridiplantae; phylum Streptophyta; class Magnoliopsida; order Solanales; family Solanaceae; genus Capsicum; species Capsicum rhomboideum. The sequence goes on from CP124711.1 coordinate 9,621,900, forward strand.
ACGTGTGAACCCAGCGTTGTTATATCTGTCAACTAGTTTTTTTATATCGATGGTTGTGGTAGGACAGGATTCTAGATAGAGAAAAGATTGGAAGTGGAAGATTAGGATAAAAGGTTAGTAGAAATTTGAATGTTGTAGCATTTTATATATATTTTTTATTTTTAATTAGTTGTCGTCCTTACTAAAAATAAATGTTTCTTAATACTTGTCATTTCATAAAATCTAGGGATAATTAGTTGATTGTTTTCATTTTTATCCGTAGTAATAAATATGGAGAGATATTAATATAGTGCAAAGAAAAGCATTAAAAGAAAATGAGTGATAAATAAGGGTATAATTTAGTCAAATCACTTTCTAGTTAATGTTTTTCTTAAGAGGTGTACAACTTAAAAAGGTGATAAATAAATATGAACGGGAGGAGTAGGAGAGTAGGGGGCTAACCTTCTCCTTTTCCTCTCCTCATTATTGCTCCCTCCATCTCAATTTATGTGAGGTAGTTTGACTCGGTATGGAGTTTAAGAAAAAAAGAAAGACTTTTGAAATTTGTGGTCTAAAATAAGTCATAGATATTTGTGTGACTATAAATCATTTTATTAAGGGTAAAATGAGCATTTTAAAGTTAAATTGTTACTAAATGTAGAAATGGTCATTTTTGAGACTAACTAAAAAGAAAAGTGAGTCATATAAATTGAAAAAAAGAAAGTAATAGGTAGTATTTAGTAATTGTATAGTATCGTATTCTTCCATGTGTGGTACTTTTTGTTGCTTTATTTATTCTGGATCGTGCTATGTGTTTGTTTTTTTCTTGCAATCTTGCTTCAATGACATTATTTATTTTGAGTTGAAGGTCTATCGAGAACAATCTCTGTATCCCATAAAAATAATGATAAAATCTGCGTACATCCTACTCTGCCCATACATGTTGTTGTTGATGACGATTTTAGTAGGATGGATAAAACTAGCATTTTCGCTTTAATAAATCTTAGGTGATGCTTATTAATTCAGAATAATCTAAGCTCCAAAAGAACTATTAGACACTGTTAGAAACCAAAAATATATAAATTCATCACTTATTTTTAAACCCTAAAGAAGAAAAAGAAAAATAACTTAAAAAAACTAAAAAGAAAACAGAGAGAATAGATTTGCAGTTTACTTTCCCTTCTTGTTGACACTTTACAAAATTCTACTAGACTAAGTTGACAAGTGTATGGATGAAATTTAACCAACATTAATAAACTTTACTTCTCAACTTGTTGGGAGAGCTAGATTAGGACAATTTAAAATATAGTTACTTCTTTGAAGTTTTCCAGTCAAAGGCTTCCAGCTGCAGGACTACAATTTCTCGATTTTCATACCCTGCCTTTATTAAGCTTAGCTTTCTCTATGTGGCGCAACAAATGAGACTACTCCTTAATTTCCTTAATCAGAAATCTCAATTTCAAGTTTTATGAAAAGAACTCTTTGTTCGCAATGGCATGATAGAGTAGTTGGGAGGTGACACTCCCATGTGGGAGATCTGGAATGAATCTAGCTATCTTCTGTCGCTCAATTATGAGCTCGTTTTATAGGGCTTGCTTTGTGTGGTTTACATCTCCTATATGGTTTGCGGGCTATTGCATAGTGAGCAAGCTACCACAAAATGTTTATCACAAAATGCTCACCCGAAGAGCAGAGATTGTGGATTTTCCTTAGGGTTCCAAAAAAAAAAAATCTTTAATAGAGAGTGCTTCCATTAAATGAGTCTTATGTGGAGCTAATCTGAAATAATAGGACTCCAATGTGAGTATGAAACACTGAATAAGAATGTAAGTAAAACTCCTAATAATATGTAGTTTTATCTTAAATATGATTAGAATTATATTAAACGTATACAATTTTCGTACTAATAGTAATGCAGTTGTTACATGTTGTAGCATGTCATAATTAGCAGGTTATTGAATCATTTTTTGTAACAAAAAAGTTACTTTAATTTGCTTATGAATAATTTGATAGCGTTAACATTTTTTTACACTGTCAGTATTTATTAATTAAATTCTAAGAAATAACATAGGTGGTACAAAACATGCATGCCATTTTATGATAAATAGACCTATATAGTTTTAGCTTGGGCTAATTTATGGTATTTTTTCTTCTGTTGATGCTAAAATATAGTGTGAGGTGTCACCTAAGTTACGTGCTATGGAAAAATTCATCTAAATAGCTATTATTTAGATTATTTTTTTTTCTAGTCGATATATATAAATTGTATACTTAAAAATATACATTTAAACATAGTATTTAATATGAAATAGACATACATATTATACATTTGTCAATTATTTTAAATTTAAAATAATTTTTACGTGTACAATTTAAGTTACGAGTACAAATTAATAAATTAGCCCAAGCTATATTATTAAGTATACAATTTATGTATACCGATTAGAAAAAAATAAACAATGAACCCGGCAAGCTAGCTAATTTTAGGTAAAGACCCCAAAGCTATTGCACGCACTTGAGGTTACTTCATCGATGATTTTTAAAATTTTCAGTAGGAAAATTCTGTATTCGAAACTTATTAATCAAACTAATTTAAATTTGTACCATATAATGTCTATTTAAGAGGAAAATATTTATTATAAAGATTTTTTTTATTTCCAAAGCTCAAGCTAGAAATTTCTTATTAAGAGGAGAGAAATTTTATCCAACACGCTACATTTTTTGGTGGTCCATTGAGTTTTTTAATTTGAGGAATTGTAAAACACTTTTGACTTTTTAAAAATTTGGCCAAACGAGATACTATAAAAGAAAATGCATAGGGATATATACACGTAGGCCGTAGCCATATTTTAGGTGGGCTACCAAAAAACAATATTGATGATGTTGTAGCTACGGAATTAGGAGTTTGGTTTGCAACATTAGCACAAATTAAGGGAGTCGACTTTTACTTATTCAGCATATTAAAAATATATGTTTATTTTTACTTATTCACTCTAGAAACTCACATGGTATTTATCGTTTTATACCTATTTTATTATTATTAATAAGTACATATTATTCATTTTTAATATACTTTTCAAAATATTAAATTGATTATATTCAAACGTTGATGTAGTAAAATTGTCTTTTACTCATTAAGGGTGTGCCAAGTAAATACTCGATAAGGAAAAACGGACGATTTGATTGATTTGGAAACTTATTTTAACCCCGTATGATCTTGGTAACCTCATATAGAAATTATTATGGTTACAATAAGTTGGATCAGTGAGAGGCACCTTACTCTACAACATATATCAACAGTTTGAATTGGTTTATCTCTAATTCATGAATTGAGTCGATACAAAAATTGTACCGAACTAATATTATCAATTTACGATTCGATTTATGATTTATAATTTATGAAAGAATTCATGCAAAATAATAATATGAAGAATTCCCTAACTAGAAGATTTTCGTGGAATGAATTTTGAAAATAGTATAACAGTACGCATATTGTATGATTACACGACTAAAGAATAAATAATCATGAAAGAAAAAATTAAGGGGAGATCGAAAAATACGACTAGAGGCAAGAGTTTCATTTTGATCGGAGAAACAAAACCCTTTTTAAATTCTACCTTCGAAATCACGTATTTTAATAGTATTAAGATTAAAACTAACTATTTATATGATAAATACTTACTCGCACACTTATCTTTTAATATTACGAGTAAATATATACGCATAACAAGTATTTAGTTGTTTAGTATAAACACTGCAGTTAGAAATACAACTTTAAGTGATCTATTTTTAGCATTTTTGCATGTCTCGTAAGATTGATATATCATATTTTAGATGGTTACCTACTTGAGAAGCTTTTATATATTAATAATAATATAATCTTTTAGATGGTCACCTACTTGAGAAGCTTTGATTAATAATAAAATAATAATAATAATAATAATATTTTAGATGGTCAATCAACATGTTTGGGATTTAATTTTGCAGTCCACTTTAATTGGTACCCAACCCTAAGTAGGTTGCTCCATTTAAAGGACTTCACATACTGATTAAAAAGTTATGGACAGTTTGATTAATAAATAAAAAGTGATAAAACAACGGCTACGTGAATCCTCAAGAGAATTTAAGGACTTTACAAATGGTTGTTGTTTAGAAGATCAAACATTCAAACTTAACCTATAGGTGTCTGGTATATGTGTGTGAGAATATCAAACACTAAAAATATGGATAAAAACATACTCCCTCTGTCCCAATTTATGTGTCACTTTTCATTTTTCGAGAATCAAACAGTTTAAGTTTAACCGTAAATTTGGACACGAAATCTTCTACGTAAAAAGTACTATAAGTCACAATTATTGACAATTCAAAATATTTAAAAGATATATAAAAAAAATTACAGTCAAAGATAAACTTATTTAAATCTCGAAATCCAAAAAATGACACAAAAATTGGAATGGAAAAAGTTTCTTTAACGGGTGTTTACACCAAATTAATATAATCTATACATGACAAAATTTAAAGGGGTAAAGTTAATATTTTTTTATGAAAAGTTTTGCTATTAATTTCTCACGCTTGAGTGACCTTCAGAGATGTTAACTCCTTAAGAATATTTACAATCAAAGAACTTCAAGTTTTAGAAAAAAATGGAACAAAAAGCTGAGTAATACAACTGACATTATTACATAATACAACTGACATTATTACATACTCACCTAATTTGATTTTTAGTACATATTCAAAGCATTGAAATAGTATCATAAATGAAGTGCCCAACTAGATTTTGTGTGCGAATTAAATTTTTAAAAAGTTAAATGGTACTATTACAAAACGATTTTAGGTTACACATACACTGACAACGTTGTATAATTTATATGATCAATTTAGTTAGCATGAAAAAGTTTTTCTTTATAAACAATAAGAAAAACATGAAAAGATACTTGTTAGTCTCTTCAAAAATTGACAATACCGTACATCAACACGACGGTTTGCAATTTCATCTCATTCTCATGTATCCGCACACATAATTAGTGTATCTGCACGTATACGATAGCTCTATAGAAGAATACATTATATTTGTGCGCATAATAAATAATAATGAAATACACTGTATTCGTAATAATAATATTGAAATATACTATATTGTGCATAATAAGTTTGTTAGCGCATATACAATATATCTGCGCTATTAACAAGTATATCCACACGTAGTATAAAATTTCAAACTAGCGCTATATTATGTAAAACTATCACCGTAAAAAGTAATTAGCAGACTAAAAGTCAACTAAGTCAAAAAACTTTCTCTTTCTCCCATACTGAATTGCAAAAAATTATATCTATTTTTCTCCTAATTATATCAATTTGCCCGTTAATTACTCATTTTATTTCAATTTATGTGAACCTATTTCCTTTTTGCTCTATTTTAAAACGAATGATCCCTTTTTTAAATTTGGGAACTCAAATTAACAAGAAGTGTTCATCGACACAAATGGTATCACATGTTTAAAACCACAACTTTCTCAAGGTTTATAACCATACAAATGTTATGACATGTTCAAAATTACAAGTTTCAATTTTAAAATTTTTTTTTATAAATTTTGTGCACGGTCACATAAACTCACATAAATTGACTGAACATGAAGTTTAATTTATGTGACAATGGCAAGTGCAATTTCTGACTACGAGTCTTAGGGTGGCCAAGAAGAAACCATAGTTGGTGAACGTGTGGGTCAAATTCCAAATTTAAAAACTCATACACGAAAATGCCTTTAGTTTTCCTTCTGGCAAATTAAATGTTACAGTAAGCTAACAATTAAAAGTTCGTTGGGGTAGTTGCACCCCCCCCCTACCCCCCTTTTACCCCCCCCCCTCCACACACTCTTTAAATTCTCATACAACCCTTGTTTCTTCCTCAACACATTCTCTTCCTTAGTTTTTTTTCTCTGTTTGCATAGCTAAAAAGTCATATTTTTCCTCACTTGTGTACTTCTTGTTCTCATTGTGGGATTTTATTTTTTTTTCAAGAAAGTCACTTATTTCTCTAAGTTATAGTTGATTGATTTGTGGGGTTGTTTCCAAATTCCAATAGAATGGGAGATGAAACAACTAGAAGAGTTTCAATTGAACCTAATGATGATCAAAGAAATAGTAACAAACTTCCAAATTTTCTTTTATCAGTTAGGCTCAAATATGTGAAACTTGGCTACCATTATTTAATTAGCCATGCTATGTATTTGTTCCTTGTCCCAATTTTAGTTGCTGCATTTGTTCATCTTTCTACAATTACTATGGAAGATGTGGTTCAATTATGGGACCAACTCAAATTCAATCTTGTCACAGTAATTTTGTGCTCAGCCCTCATTGTTTTCTTGGCTACACTTTATTTTATGACTAGGCCACGAAAAGTGTACCTAGTCGATTTTTCGTGTTACAAGCCTAAACCCGATGTTATGTGTCCTAAGGAATTATTCATGGAGAGATCAAAGCTAGCCGGGATTTTCACTGAGGAGAATTTGGCCTTCCAGAAGAAAATACTGGAGAGGTCAGGTTTAGGTCAAAAGACGTATTTTCCGGAAGCTCTTTTGAAATTGCCACCAAATCCTTGTATGGCTGAGGCAAGAAAAGAAGCTGAGATGGTTATGTTTGGTGCAATTGATGAATTGTTGGAGAAAACTGGTGTGAAGGCTAAGGATATTGGGATTCTTGTGGTGAATTGTAGTTTGTTTAATCCAACTCCATCACTTTCTGCTATGATTGTTAATCATTATAAGCTTAGAGGAAATATCATGAGTTACAACCTTGGTGGTATGGGTTGTAGTGCTGGATTAATTTCAATTGACCTTGCCAAGCAAATGCTACAGGTTTGTTCCTTTCCAAGACGATTTTATTTTCCATTTATGCGTAATTTTAGTACACTATCAAAGTTAACTCACTTGCAAGAGGGGTTGCTCGGATCGTTTGGTACACCAAATAAGGAAAATAGTCCTCTGATAAAGTTTGGAATTAACTTTATCCCATGTTTGGTATAGGTACTAATTAACTATTCCCAGGACTATTTTATCCCACCATTTGTTCTAAAATGATGGGATTACTATTCCATATGGAGGGTGGTATAAAATAGTCCCATAAGATATCCTAACTCATGGGATATCCCTACTTATCCCATCTGGTGTACCAAACGACCCCTTAAAAGTTATGGGTTCGAGCCACCAAGGAAGCAGAAAGAAGGGAGCTCCTAGGAGGGGTTAAAAAATGTTAACTTACTTGTAATATACAACAGGTAACTGTTTCTAAATTAAGTGGTCAAATAACCCAAAAATAAAGTAGCTGGCCACATGCTATAACATGCTCAAATTACATTAAATAATTGACATGCAAGTATATAACTTGCAGTATACATTTTTTTTTCTCTTTGCAAGAGTTTTAAGTTCACTTTCAGTGTGTTCTGGTATGGTCTTAAATAACATGATGCACCAGCTTTGATGTATGCTCTGGTGTTCGACTCCAAAAATGTTGTAGCACATGTGTCAGAATCTCCAATATATGCACTACTTTTGAAGGATTTAATATGCAATTAATAATATTTTTGAAGAATTCGAGTAACATATAGGTAGTGTAAACATCATGTTAAGCAATATCCAATCAAACCTTGCTCATTTTTTCTGTTGGTGTTTTAGTAAAATATTTTCGTGATATTTAGCGAATTTCAAGTTTAAATTTTTATCTATTTTTCCTTAAAGATAAATTACTACTATGTACTAATTAGAAAAAAATGAACATGAATATAGTCAAATGGTACACAAAAATTCATGTATCAGCTGACTCCAACTCATTTGCGACATAGACGTAGCTGATTAATTAAACTCGCTTTCGACCATCACGGACATGACGATGAAGACGTGACATGATTTCCCTGAATTCAGTATTAAAAAATTAACTTATCATATCTAAAGGTTTCAAGTGGTCATGGCCAATTTAATGTCGATATCAACTAACTGCTAGTAGTTTTTAATGTTGAACTATAAAAAATGTCTTTCGTATATTACTAGAAAAAATGTACCATATAAAATATTTATAGTAGTGATTAATAACTTGTCAATACTAACTTTCCCTATCTTATATCACACGTTGTATCAGGTGCACCCAAACTCATATGCACTAGTAGTCAGCATGGAAAACATAACACTCAATTGGTACTTTGGCAACAATCGATCAATGCTTGTCTCAAATTGCATTTTCCGTATGGGTGGTGCTGCAATTTTACTGTCGAATAAATCGTCTGATCGACGACGTTCAAAGTACCAACTCATCCACACAGTACGTACACACAAAGGTGCAGATGACAAGAGCTATGGTTGTGTGTTCCAAGAAGAAGATGACAACAAAAAAACCGGGGTCGCGTTGTCCAAAGACCTAATGGCTGTAGCAGGGGAGGCCTTGAAAACCAACATCACTACGCTCGGGCCAATAGTCCTCCCTATGTCCGAACAACTACTATTTTTCGTCACATTAGTCGCGAGGAAAGTGTTCAAGATGAAAATAAAACCATACATTCCTGATTTTAAGTTGGCATTCGAGCATTTTTGCATTCATGCTGGTGGAAGGGCAGTGTTGGATGAGTTGGAAAAGAATCTTGAATTAAGTCAATGGCATATGGAGCCATCAAGAATGACACTTTATAGATTTGGGAATACTTCGAGTAGTTCATTGTGGTATGAATTGGCATATACTGAAGCTAAGGGAAGGATCAAGAAAGGTGATAGGACATGGCAAATTGCATTTGGTTCAGGATTTAAGTGTAACAGTGCAGTTTGGCGCGCGCTAAGGACTATTAATCCTGCGAAGGAGAAAAATCCGTGGATGGATGAAATTGATGAATTCCCAGTTGACGTACCTCGAATTGTAACTATTAATGCATGATTCTTGAAAAATGATTTTTCAAACCCTCAAGTAAAGGGGAAGAAATAATTTGTTATGTGATCATTGTAATATTACCTCCCTTTGTTATTATAATTACTAGGTGGATATGTACTTTGATTATGATTTGAGAAAGCAATACAATTACTTCTATTGTTGATAACTTATAATGTTAATTATAAATTATACATGTTTATGATTGTAAACCTTATAATTAAGTCAAATATTTTACACATGCTCCTATTATATGTAATGTCATGTGAATTTATTGCATATGAGTTTTCAGAACGTACACACAACCATTATGACGAAGCAATTTCAATGGCATCAAACATTAGTCACATGCTTCAATATCTATGGAGCATACTGCATATATTGCTCTTCTAGATGAAAATTGGGGTTTATACTTTTGTTGTACTCATAATTACAATTCCTATGCCCAATGAATGTTATTAATATGGATTAAGGGTAAAATAGTAAAAATAATCACTACATTTATGATTTCTTAATCATCGTGTAAAATGAAATGTGTCCAATTAAAATGGGACGGAGGGAGTATCGTATACGGAGGAAAACTACAAATCATAATCATATACTAATAGGAGATACGGTTAGATAATACTCAACTGACTGGAACTCGAACACAGTACACTAATAAATATGAATATGAAAGATGGTATGCAAGTGAGAAACAAGCTTTTTCTTTGCTAATATAAACAGCTGGAAAATGGCAGCAGAGAAAGAGCTGGAAAACCCACTTGACCTCAAAAATAATATTTTGCCATGCTCTGTCCTGCCTCGTCCCATTTAAATCTTCCCCTGTCCCGCCTTCTTTTTTCGTGTCCTATTCTTTGTTTGGTATTTACATTGAAGCCTGACTATAATCGAATTGCACGTTGAAGGGTCCATTCTAAGGGATAGTGCTTTCAATAGGATTTTTTTTTCATATCTAGAGTTCAAACTCGAAACATCTGATTAAATATGGAGGGACCCTAATTATTCCATCACAACCTGTGTTGGTCCTGCCCTCCTTATTAAGGGGTCATTTGGTTGGGAATAAGTTATCCCAAAATTAATTATCTGGGATTAGCTATTCCACCCTTAAGGTGGATAAAAATAACAATACAATACTGGGAGAACTAATCCTGGGATAAGTTATTCCAAACATTGATCCCAACCAAACGTGAGATAAACTCACCCTAAAATTAATCTCAAGATTGATTATCCCTTATCCCTTTACCAAACTAGCCCTAAGGGGTTAACTCTGTCCCCCCTGTCCCGATTGTCCCCCTAGCTACCTAAATTGGCTGTCACAATTAAGAACAAAGAAAAACAAATGGTACCATGAACCGTTGGAAATGTAGCGTACATTAAATGTGGCCGGTCGAATGATTAATTTTGGCTGCTTATTGTAATCTAAATTATATACTCCCCCATTTTTAAATAAGTTTTTTTTGCTTTTGGATTTTATTTCTAAATAAGTGTTTGTTTAAACTTTCAAGAATAAATTGATCATATTCTTTCAAATTTGCCCTTATTTAGATAAAATATAATCAATATCAACTTAAAAAAAAAATAATTAATTAGAGGTATGTGATAAAGTCATCAAAGGAGGCTAAGAAGAATTACAAACCAATTTTGTGGATAATTATGTTCGTGGTACTGAATAATAAGGGAAAATCTTCCACAAACCTTGTACTATTGTTTTCATTGAGATTCTCGATTGATACTTTCTCCGTTTCAAAATAATGGTATTGAAAAATAAGGAAAAATCTTCTCCTAAACGTTGTATTATTATTTTTATTACGATTGTTAATTGCTATTCCCTTCATTTCAAAATAATGATACTGATAAATAAGGAAAAATCTTCCACCGAAATTTTGTACTATTGTTTTTATTACGATTGTCGATTGATACTTCCTCCATTTCAAAATAATGGTACTGAAAAATAAGAAAAAAATTTCAACCAAACCTTGTACAATTGTGTTTATTACGATTGTCGATTGATCCTTCCTCCATTTCAAAAATAATGGTGTTGAAAAATAAGGAAAAATCTTCCCCCAAACCTTGTACTATTGTGTTTATTACGATTGTCGATTAATGCTTCCTTCATTTCAAATATAATGGTACTGAAAAATAAGGAAAAATCTTTCACTAAACCTTGTACTATTGTGTTTATTACGATTGTCGATTGATGCTTCCTTCATTTCAAAATAATGGTACTGAAAAATAAGGAAAAATCGTCCATCGAACCTTGTACTATTATTTTTATTATGATTGTCAATTAATACTCCCTCCATTTCAAAATAATGGTACTGAAAAATAAGGAAAAAAATTTCGCCTAACCTTGTACTATTGTTTTTATTATGATTGATTCTCTCGCCATTTCATATTAATTGTCAAAATTACGAAAAAATCTATCATTTTATGAACTCAAAATAGAATTAATATTTTTTCCCATTTCACTCTTATATTAATTAATTATTCTTGAAAATAAATAATATTGATTACATAGCATCAGTGTTTTAAATGGTTGGGGTGTGAGGCGGGACATTTTACTTAGCACGGGGAGAGGCGTAAGCCTCGAGGAGATAGGGCGTAAGCTCCATGGATATAGTAAAATAGTGTTATAAAGAAAAAAATTATAAACAATAAATTACTAATTAAAACAATTAAAAACATGATCAAACAAATTCATAGAAAATAAAACTTCTAATATAATTTTACAAGTATAAATAAAGAAATGTTATAATAGCTACTATGAGATGCAAATCAACTCTAACATCTTAACTTTCAAATAATAAAAGATCACATTTTTGTATAACATATTATGATTGTACTATGTTGTAAAAAAATATATATATTATGATCGTACTATGCAATTTACATCCCTGAAAGAAAAAAATCAATAAACTTTATTAGTACCATCACGATAATTTTGAGATAATAAAACACAATAATTTACTTTCAAATATCGATTATTTTGAGGCATACGAAAATAATATGAAGACCAATATTGATAAGTGAAGATGTAAAAATTGGTTAGTTAAGTATTTTTAAAGAAATTTTAAATGATATCCACCCTCATGATGCTTTCAAATAATAAATATGCAATACAATGACTTGTTATTTGAGTTATTCTTAATCTTCTAATTTCTATAAATGAAAAAACTATTAAGTATCATTTACTTATTAGAGAATTATAAGGGTCAACAATGTCAATTAAGGAATTCGATGCATAATTTTCCTAAGATTTGTTAGGGGAGCCCCGAGCGTTGGGTGTTAGGCGTGCTTAGGGCGTACAGTCGGACACTTAAGGCGTAAGCCTTACTGGACTTAAGCCACACACCTATACCTCGAGGCGTTTTGCTAGTGCCCTGTCCCGAGGTGAGCCTCAAAACTGCTTTTTAAAACATTGCATAGCATAAAAAAAATAATATAATTTTTCAAATATCAATAAAATTAGTTTAGTGCTCTTGGCTAAACATAGATTCATGCTATGGGTGGCTGTGAAGAAGAAAATGCTGACTAGAGAGAGGCTTCTGAGGATGGGCATTCAATGTGAAGAAACTAGAGAAAATTAAACAAAAGGAGGCTCTCAAGTCTCCTTTTAAATATTGGTGTCTCTTGACCAAGCTTAAGGGTCAAAGTCAATTAAAAAACTAATTAAGTTAATTGGGGATCAAATTAATATTTTCAGAACTTGGTAATCTTTTTCAAAATACAAATTAGCCCACATTTATTAAATGTGTAATAAAAATAAAGATCCCCCAATCATTTTATCTTCTCTCTTCTCTCTTCTCTCTTCCCTCTTCAAACATTTTCTCTCCATTCTCTCTCAAACTCACTCTTCTTCCCAACAGAACTCCAAAACTCTTTCAACAGATCGTCGCCGGCAACATCTCCGGCTACTTTCAACCTCTGGAGACCCCAGATTCGACTTATTCATCATTTCTTCTTCCCTTGTAGCCGTCAATTTCTTTCTCTTCGTAGGTAAAGACTTCTCTTGTTTTGGTATTCAAAAAATTAGGGTTTTTTAGTTAATGAAAAAAAAAAAAAAACTTTAGTTGTATTCTCTTCAAGCATGTGTTAACAATTTTGAGATATAATGCTCAAAAAAGAAAGAAGAATCTGAGAAAATCCCAATTTGTGGTATTTGTTCTCTTAATATGATGGTTGATGTAAATGTGGTATCTTTTCTAAGTGGAATATAATTTTTTGTTGTTGTTGTTGTTCTTGTTCTCGAAAATTATTGTAAAAATAGTAAAACTTGAATTTTGACTTTTTTCAGAGATATCTGTTGTGACAATTTTGTCTTGTTGTTTGTGTTGTTGTATTGAATCACTTCACTTGGGGTTTGTTGGTATTTGTTGGTGTTGTTGGTGTTGTTGGTAGTGTTGGTGTTCTTGGTGTTATTTGTTTTGTTGGTGTTGTTTGTGTTCTTGGTGTCCTAGTTTTGTTTTGTTGGTGTTGGTGTTGCTTGTGTTCTTGGTGTCCTAGTTTTGTTTTGTTGGTGTTGGTGTTGCTTGTGTTCTTGGTGCCCTATTTTTTTATTTTTTTATTATTGTTGTTGGTTTTGTTGGTGTTCTTGGTTTTATTGGTTTTCTTAGTTTTGTTGGTGTTGTTGTTGGTGGTGGTGTATTGGTAAAAATATTGGTGTTGTTCAAGAGATGTTATAACTTGTTGGTGTTGGTGGTGGTGGTGTTCTTAGTGTGATATAGCTTGTTGGTGGTGGTGGTGGTGGTAGTGTTTTGAGAAAATTGAACAAAAGGTGGTGGTGTTCTTGTTTATATATGTGCATAGTAAAAATATTGTCCAACAAATGTGTAATATGTTACAACAGAATAAGAATATGTTGGAACATATTAAGCATCTGTTGGAAACAACTATATCATCTGTTGGTTTATTGTAAAAACATTTCCAACAGATGACTCATCTGTTGCGACAGATGGGTCATCTGTTGGAAGAAATCAAAACAGTCTTGCTACTGGTTTGATTTCTTCCAACAGATGACTCATCTGTTGCAACAGATGGGTCATCTGTTGGATGAAATTATAAAAGTTATTCCAACAGATGAGTCATCTGTTGGAAGAAACAAAAATATTCTTTCTACTGGTTTGATTTCTTCCAACAGATGACTTATCTGTTGCAACAGATGGGTCATCTGTTGGATGAAATCAAAACAGTCTTGAAACTGTTTTTATTTCTTCCAACAGATCACTCATCTGTTGAAACTATTATTTTACTGTGTTGTACTTGTTAAATTCATGGTTACCCTTTTTTTAATGTTGCACAAATCAATTATAATCTTTTTTATTTTCCTCTTGTTTGTAGATAAAATGACTCCCAAAAAAAAAGGAAGTGAATCAACTCCGAAGAAAGGAAGAAGTAAAGTAGTTAGGCTACATTCACCACAAGATGAGCTTGTTGTACAAGATGATGAAGTAGAAAAAGATGATAAAAATGAAGAAAGAGAAGAAGAGGAAGGAGAAGAAGGAGAAGATGATGAAAATGAACACGAGAAAGAGGAAAGCTTCACAAGAGATCCTGAACTTAGATCAAAAAGTCAACATGATCTAAATGTTAACATTGATCCTAATAGCCCTTCCACTGAAGAGTTTGTCAAAACCATATGTATTGAAAATTTTCTTATGAGAACGTAGTGTGATGGTGCCACAGATTTAACTAGTGATTGTGTGGTAAAGTCGGCTATGAAAAATTCTTTGACACCTTTAGAAAAATACTTCGAGAGTAAAAATTGGATGTTTATTTTAAGGACAGCTGCTTTAGGCAATATTTTGATTTGCCGGAGGACAATAATGCTCGTTTCCAAATGACCATGTAATTTGTGATGACTTTTATTTCTATGTAATTATTGGTTCTGACAACATAACAATTTTTATATTTTCATGTTTTTGTTTAATTATTTTATGCAATTTGTGATGGCTTGAATTTATTTTTTGTTATGAATTTTATTTTGTTATGAATTAATTTCTTAGATGTACAAATTTACAACATTATTTCCGACAGTTTTAATGTATCTGCTGCAACAGATGTATATCTGTTGGAAATATTGCAACAGATATAGACATCTGCTGCAGATGATTTTCAACATACTCAACATGTGTTGCAGTAGCTGATAAATCAAATCAACATATGAATAATCTGTTGGAACTAATCAAACAGATATCGACATCTATTGCAACAGATATACACATCTGTTGCAACAGATGAATAATATGTTTGGTTAGTTCCAACATACTCTACATATGTTGTAATAGTTGATTAATCTGTTGCAATAAATGAATAATCTGTTGCAACAGATGAATAATCTATTGGAACTAATCCAATAAATATAATCATCTGTTGCAATCAATGAATAATCTGTTGGAACTAATCAAACAAATATACACTTCTGTTGCAACAGATGAATGATATGTTTGATTAGTTCCAACATACTCTACATATGTTGCAACAGATGATTAATTTGTTGAAACTAATTAAATAGATATAGTCATCTGTTGCAACAGATGCATTATCTGTTGCAGCAGATGACTCATCTGTTGCAACATATGCCATCTGTTGCAGCAAATGACTCATCTGTTGGAAATAATCAAACAGATATACTCATCTGTTGCAACAGATGACTCATATGTTGCAAATAATCAAACAGATGCACACATCTATTGCAACAAATGACTCTATTAGTCGATTGATCACTCTATTTAGGACGAATACACTTAGTTGAATATGTAATTACTATGTAATTCATTAAGATTGTAATTGAACTTATTAATTGAAGGTTAATTATAGTTAAATAACTTTTTTATTACTAATCATGATTTAATGAAGCAATTCACATCAAATTAGTCGATTGGTCGCTCTATTTAGGTCGAATACACTTAGTTGAATATGTAATTACTATGAAATTCATTGAGATTGTAATTGAACTTATTAATTGAAGGTTAATTATAGTTAAATAACTTTTTTTTATTAGTAATCATTGTTTAATGAAGCAATTCACATCAAATAAGTCGATTGATCTCTCTATTTAGGACGAATACACTTAGTTGAACATGTAATTACTATGAAATTCATTGAGATTGTAATTGAACTTATTAATTGAAGGTTAATTATAGTTAAATAACTTTTTTAATTACTAATCATGGTTTAATGAAGCAATTCATATCAAATTAGCCAATTGATCTCTCTATAATACACTTAGTTGAACATGTAATTACTATGAAATTAATTGAGATTGTAATTGAACTTATTAATTGAAGGATAATTATAATTAAATAACTTTTTTTTATTACTAATCATTGTTTAATGAAGCAATTCACATCAAATTAGTCGATTGATCTCTCTATTTAGGACGAATATACTTAGTTGAACATGTAATTACTATGAAATTCATTGAGATTGTAATTGAACTTATTAATTGAAGGCTATTATAGTTAAATAACTTTGTTTATTACTAATCATTGTTTAATGAAGCAATTCACATCAAATTAGTCGATTGATCTCTCTATTTGGGACGAATATACTTAGTTGAACATGTAATTACTATGAAATTCATTGAGATTGTAATTAAACTTATTAATTGACGGCTAATTATAGTTAAATAACTTTTTAAATTACTAATCATGGTTTAATGAAGCAATTCACATCAAATTAGTCGATTGATAGCTCTATTTAGGACAAATACACTTAGTTGAACATGTAATTACTATGAAATTCATTGAGATTGCAATTGAACTTATTAATTGAAGGCTAATTATAGTTAAATAACTGTTTTATTACTAATCATTGTTTAATGAAGCAATTCACATCAAATTAGTCGATTGATCGCTCTATTTAGGACAAATACACTTAGTTGAACATGTAATTACTATGAAATTCATTGAGATTGTAATTAAACTTATTAATTGACGGCTAATTATAGTTAAATAACTTTTTTTATTACTAATAATTATGATTTAATGAAGCAATTCACATCAAATATATGTAGAGTATGTTGGAAATAATCAAACATATCATTCATCTGTTGGAACAGATGTGTCTATCTGTTTGATTATTTTCAACAAGATGAGTCATCTGCTGCAACAGATAATGCATCTGTTGCAACATATGTAGTCTGTTGGAAATGATCAAACATATTAGACACTTGATGCAAGACATTTATATATTTGTTGCAACAGATGTGTATATCTGTTTGATTATTTCCAACAGATGAGTCATCTGCTGTAATAGATAATGCATCTGTTGCAACATATGTAGAGTCTGTTGAAAATGATCAAACATATTAGACACCTGTTGCAACAAATTTCTATATCTGTTTGATTATTTTCAACAGATGAATAATTTGTTGCAACATATTAATCATCTGCGGCAACATAATTCATTATGCTAACTAATTTTAATTTTGTTGTAATAGATATAACGTATGCTGCAACATAAGTTGTTCCCACACATACAACAGTTGTTGGACCATAAATAAAAATATATTTTATATAATAAATAACATACATGACCAACTAAAATGAGTTAAAATTATTAAGTTCATAACTAAACCAACAACAAGACTATTTACTATTACAATAATTATGGAACATTTTAATCCGGACATGTAGTTCTTTTGTGGCCAACCGTCTTACATATGGAGCACATATTGAGAACTACCCATTGTATTGCTCGCAACAATGGGTGTAGGTGTTTGATCCTCCTCCACTTCATCTCCACTCTCATCATCTAGAATATTCATGTCCACACCATCCAATTCATCATTTAGCATATCTTGTTGGTCTTGTTCTACATTCTGATTCTCGCTTCTGAATCTGAACCTGCTTTGCCAGCTGATGTAAGATGAATCCAACAGATAGGTCATCTGTTGCAACAGATGGGTCATCTGTTGCAAAAGATCACTCATCTATTGCAGAATATGACCTACCTGTTGGATTGAGCTACTAGTTCTGAATATGCACCCAATAGATAGGTCATCTGCTGCAACAGATGAGTGATCTGCTGCAACAGATGATCCATCTGTTGCAACAGATGACTTAGCTGTTGGATTGAGCTACTGATTCTGCAGCTCAATCCAACAGGTAGGTCATCTGCTGCAACAGATGAGTGATCTGCTGCAACAAATGAGTGATCTGTTGCAGCAGATGACTAACCTGTTGGATTGAGCTGCTGTAACATGAATCCAACAGGTAGGCCATCTGCTGCAACAGCTAGGTCATCTGTTGCAACAAATGACTAACCTGTTGGAACTACTTTAACAGTAGTGGAAACAATCCAACAGCTGTTGGATACGCTACAAAAAATTGTTGAAAAAACAGCAGATATACCCAGATGAGAAATTGAACTAAAAATCATTATTTTTACTTACCAAAATCACCAATGAAGTAATGCCCAGTGATATACGAACAAAATTTGGTCCAAAATTTCAAGCAAGAAGAAGAGGTAGTAGTAGCCACAACAACAACAACAACAATGGTGAATAAGAAGAAGAAGCAGTAGCAGCAGCAATAACCATAACAATGACGAGAAGAAAAGGAAGAACAACAACAAGAACAAGAAGAAGAAGAAGAAGAAGAAGCAACACCAACGACAATGGAGAAAAAAAAAATCACGCAGGAGGAGGAGAGAGAAAATGGGAGAAGAGGCAATTATTTTCCCTCTTTTTTTAGTTATAATTAGGGTTTTATAAGTTGGGCCAAAGTGTAAAAAAAATAATTTTGAGGGCAACTCCCACACACCCCTCAAACTCCTTAATCCTTAATCTAATATTTGTCACCCCTACTCAATAATTAAAACTTGAGTCACCACAATTTCATTCTCAAACTTTTTGGTCACCCTTAATTCAATGGCCCAAGAAACTAAGAGTGTGCTATGTGATCAGGATCAGTTTGAAACAGCTAATCATTTATTTGGTGGCTGTTCTTTTATCAGTACTTTATGGTCAAGAGTAGCACAATGGTTGGAGGTAAATGTCGGGCTAAGGAATGTGCAAGAAACTATCAAAGGGATAAGACAGAAGCAGTAAAAGAGAGTCAAGAAGGAGATAGTAATAGCTGGATATGGTGTTATGATCTACTCTATCTGGCAAGCTAAGAATGCAAAAATTTTCAGAAGACATGCAGTGAATACCAACTTTATTTTTTAGCAAATACAGGCCACAGTAAAGGGAAGAATTGAAATGTATAGAGTGTCTAAACTAGCTAGACAGGATGAGGATTATGTAGATAAAGTTTGTAATTAGTCTTGTTTTGTGCTTGTTTTGTTGAGGCTTAGGCTAGCTGGAACACTATGTTCTAGCAACCAAGTGCTCTTTGATTGTATTTTCAATTTTGTTGGTATGGTAATTTTTACATTTTACTGCCAAAAATAATAATAATTAGTTTAGTGTTATTTATAAAGAGAGATAAGGTCAAATTGGTAAAAAGATATTTTTTTATTTATAATTTCTTACAGAGGCCCAGTAAAAAAAAAAGCCTATTAAGTGTGAGAGTTCATTAAATCAAAATTCATTATTAATATTTTTGTTATCCATAAAGAATTCAGTTGATTAATATCAATCGCTCGTGTTTGAGAGAGAACGACTTTGTAGACCACTATTCACATCACGGTAGAATATAATCTAGGTGGACCACCATTTTCGAACCTATTGTGAATCCATATTGTATTGAAATGAATTATTGAAATTGTATCTACATACATAAAAGTTTATCTTCAAACTATTATAAACACTCTAAATTAGTAGCTAAATCTTTTAAAGGAAGAACATAAAAGAAAGAGGGGGAGGAAGGTTAAAACTTTACAAAACTAAACAAAAAAAATTAAGACAAGTTCATAGCATTAGCCTCTTCTTCGTATCTATTATCAGAGGCGGATCCAAGATTCAAAAATTTCGGTTCCACACCACTTTGAATGGTAAGTACCTAGCATTTTGTAAAAGTGAAATCAATATGAGATAGGTGAATATCACTACTAAAAAAAAACAGAAAAACCGACCACAAGTTGTGGTCGCACAAAAGTGGTCGGTTTTTCATTAATTTTTTTTTAAAATTTTTTTTAATTAAAAACCGAACACATGAATTAAGAAAAACCTACCACTTGTGGTTGATTTTTATAAAAAATATTAAAAATAAATTAATAAATATTAAATATATTAAATAAAATTAATAAATAACATAAAAAACAATCTTTATTTTTTACTTACGTTTCAATCAAATAAATATATTTTCCATCGAGTATATATATATATATATATATATATATATATATATATAGAGAGAGAGAGAGAGAGAGAGAGAGAGAGAGATATAGATATAGATATAGATATATGTATGTATGTATATATGTATACGCGTCTATTGCGTGTAGTTATTTACGTAGTAGTCAAAAGCTAATTGAATGTATACAAGTATATTGAATACGTTGATATCACACGATTGAGGTAATTATAATATATTGTTGGAGTTATAATAATGTAAGGTAAATAATCGATAATTCATTAGAGTATAAGGAATACGTTGTATTATGGGGTAATGTACTCGTGCATGTGATCTATATGTATATTTCGTGTAGTGATGTATGTAGTAGTCAAAAGCTAACTGAATCTTTCTAAGTATATTGAATACGTTGATATCATACGACCAAGGTAATAATATAATGTTGAACTTATAATAACGTAAGCTAAACTAACCGATAATTCATCAGAGTATATATGAAATACGTTGTATTACGGGGTAATATACTCGTGTATGTGATGTATATATATAGTATGTATTTAGAACCTGATAGTCGATAGAGTGTGTGTGTATATATGTATATCTCGTGTATTGATATACGTATTAGTCAAAAGCAATTTAAGTGAATCTATCCAAGTATTTTGAATAACACATTGATATCACAAGATCGGTGTAATAATATATATATTGTTGAAGTTATAATAACGTAAGCTAAATTTACCGATAATTCATCAAAGTATATATGAAATTCATTGTATTACGGGGTAATATACTCGTGTATGTAATGTATACAGTACGTATTTTGAACCTGATAGTCGATAGAGTGTACATGTGTATTTATACATATATCTCGTGTAGTGATGTACGTAGTAGTCAAAAGCAAGCTAAGTGAATCTAACCAAGTAGTTTGAATAATACGTTGATATCATACGATCCACGTACTAATATATATACTATTGAAGTTATAAAAATGTCAGATAATTAATCGATAATTCATCAGAGTATATATACTCGTTTATGTAATGTATACAGTATGTATGTTGAACCTCATCTAGTCACCCAATATGTATATATATACGTATATCTCGTGTAGTGATATATATATACGTAGTAGTCAAAAGCAAGCTAACCGAATCTATCTAAGTATTTTGAATAACACGTTGATATCATACGATCGACGCAATAATATACTTTTGAAGCTATAATAAAGTAAGCTAATTAATCGATAATTCATCAGATTATATATAAAATACGTTGTATTACGAGGTATATAATTCATATTCAAAAGCTAACTAACCAAAAATTCATCCTAATATACGAAATACATTGATATTATTATACAATTGAGGAAATATTCTACTTGTGTATGATGATGAATTAATTAATTATCCGATTTATATACATCGTATTAATTTTTTTTGTATTTGTTATGAATATAATACGATTTATTCGGGAAATATTTATTTGATTTATTAAACCAAGAAGCTCAGGGTTAAATCGATTATTAATTTGTTTCAAATTTTGATTTAATTTGGCCGGTCTATTAAATTTGGGTCGTAATCAAAATCAAATTGGTCATAATTGCAATGCAATTAGCCAATTGATTTTTGATTTGGTCTATAATTTAAATGACAATGGCTAAATAATCTAATTGATCTTTCTTTAAATGGACTAATGTTTACCCTCTCCCTTTTTATTTTAATAACCTAGTCTACCCTTACCCATCCCTTCAAATCAATACCAGCCCAATTCCTTAACAGGCCCAAAATAGCCCGACCCGGTCCAGCCCACACCCTTATATCCCCTTTTCTCCTTCACCCCAACACACCCGATAAACCCCAACAATACACCGCAACTCCTCCTCTCTTCAAAACCCGAAAACCCCAAATCCTCTTCTCTTCGTCGATTTCATACAAATACACGAGACACGTACTATGAGAGGTGTGTAATTCCTCTAGAAACTCCAATTTCCTCACAAATCCAAAAATACAAAAATTCCCAAATTCGAATTTCAATTTTTTTTCGTACAAGAGTAGTACGATTCCAGCTCATTCAAGGATTTCGTGGTGGCAAGGATTTCGACGAAGCTCGTAGTTCCGTTTTGCTGCTCTAAGAAAGGTAAACACCCCTCTTCTTTTATTTTTAGCTACCTTTAGGATTTCATTTTCGTAGTGTAGATTTTCTTTCGTCATGTAGGTATAGTTATTTTGTAGCTGTCGGAATCTCACATTAGGTGAGAATGCTGGGATTATTTGTTGTAGAAGGCTATGAAGGCCGTAGGATTTTGTGTTGAAAGTTATGGCTGATGTATCGATGCTCTGGCTGTTTTTTTTTGCTTTGAAGTTTTGGTTTCACTTTCATTTTGAAGTGTAGTTTTGTTACTTGAAAATGCTTAAGTGTAGTGACTTGAAAATGTGTATTTGTTACTTGAAAATGGTAGTGGCTTGAAAATGTGTATTAGTTATTTGAAAATGGTTAAGTGTAGAGACTTGAAATGTGAATTAGTTACTTGAAAATGGTAGTGACTTGAAAATGTGAATTAGTTACTTGAAAATGGTTAAGTGTAGAGACTTGAAATGTGAATTAGTTACTTGAAAATGTGTATTAGTTACTTGAAAATGGTTAAGTGTAGTAAGTTGAAATGTGAACTACTTACTTGAAAATGTGTATTAGTTACTTGAAAATGGTTAAGTGTAGTAAGTTGAAATGTGAACTACTTACTTGAAAATGTGAATTAGTTACTTGAAAATGGTAGTGACTTGAAAATGTGTATTTGTTACTTGAAAATGCTTAAATGTAGTGACTTGAAAATGTGTATTTGTTACTTGAAAATGCTTAAGTGTGGTGACTTGAAAATGTGAATTAGTTACTTGAAAATGATAGTGACTTGAAAATGTGTATTAGTTACTTGAAAATGGTTAAGTGTAGTAATTTGAAATGTGAACTACTTACTTGAAAATGTGTATTTGTTACTTAAAAATGCTTAAGTGTAGTGACTTGAAATGTGTATTTGTTACTTAAAAATGCTTAAGTGTAGTGACTTGAAAATGTGAATTAGTTACTTGAATGTTTTGGAGACTGCATATCTGATTGGTGGGTTGTAATCAAAACCAAACCTATGGGGCGGGTGGAAGTTGAGAATGTTTTGGAGACTGCATATCAAAATGAAATGCAGACTGATCACCAATTAGTGGACACTCACTTAGTGGATAATTTGAACCATCCGGAACATATTTACGAAGAAGTTAGTCCAGAAGAGGTTGAATGGGTAGAAAATGAGGAAACTTCCGAAGAGGGTGAATGGTTTAGTGGAGAATCTTCTGGAGAGGACGATTATTGATGTCTGCATGCTTTGTAGTACTTACCTTTTATGTTTGATTTTTTTGGAAGTTTGTTGTGTAATAGCCTAAGTAAGATCTGCAAATGAATCAAACTCTTTTACCTATTGAAATTCTTGCTTGAATTTATGAAATGTTTAATTTGATATTGAAAAAGAATTGGTATTCTGTGTTTAAGTGTTGTTTAGTTTACTTATTAATTGATTGATTAGTGAATTTCATAATCTTAACAAAATGATATTTGACCAACTATTTTGTCTTTAAATAATTTAGATGGTAGGTAAGGGTGACAAGGGTAAGCAAATATTTGACACTAGTAAACCAAAAAAGAAAAGGGCACTGCCACCTTATAGACGACCCACAAGAATTCATATATCTGAGGGTCGGTCAAATGACATTCCAACACGACCCTCTCATTCTAGGTCGTCCCATCATTCATATAGTGCTCCTACGCATGTGGGTCCACTACATGGATCCACTGAGACTCAGCATGCCCCCATCGCTATGCCACCACCTTCACAGTACTACCAGATGATCGATGGTACTTATACTCATCTACCATCTCCTGTGCTACCATCTGCTATCAGTCAGCCAGGGACTCATAGTGGTTCTACTGGATCGATTGGACTGACCGATCTTAGTCTGAGAAACACCACCCCCAGTACTTCAGGTACACCCACGACAACGCACTCAGGAGCACCGACTCCATATCCAGAACAAAGAGATGCTAGTCGGCGGGAGTACATTATACCATATGGAAAAGGGTATGATTTCAATATATAACAATTTTATTTATTTTTCAATTACTATGTTATGCTCTATGATATTAATGTTTGATCTTGTATTGCAGGTTTTAGCCGGATGATAGAATTGCCAAAATTGTCTGCAAATGCATTCGTCGCAACTACAAAGGTTATTAGACAAGTTGGCGAAAGGTTCCACAATTTTATCGAGAGAAAATGTTCGAAGAATTTCAGGTAAGTTAGAATTTCTCACCAAACTTTTTAATTTTTGGTTGATGCCTTCTTATTTAAATTAGTCTAGTGATACATATTTGATGCTTTTACTTGTTAGATGAAATTTATTTTAGATGTTTAAGTACTTTAGGGAATTAAACTTTTTTAATATAGACTTGTAATAACTAATAATGAGTACTATTATTTTTGTTGTAGAAGTATTTCTGGTATGATCCAGCGGACCATTATGCTGTAAGGAGGAATTTTTTTAGGAGAGCCAGACTTAGACTTACTGGTCTATTGAAATATGCAAGAAAAAAAATGCCAAAGTTTATTGGGGCAGATATGTGGCAAGATTTTCTTCGCTATTGGAATAGCGAAGAATTTAAGAAGTTGAGTGAAAAAGGAAAGAAAGCCAGAGCGTCTACGAAGGGTGGCTCTCTACACACTGCGGGAGCTGTCAGTCAGATTGTTGTGGAGAGTAAAATGATACGTAACTTTTATCAATTTAAATGATTATTTCTATTTCAAATATTTTTACTTTTTGAAGATTAATAATTTTTTATTATGCAGGAAAAAAAGTTGGGTAAAAGGGTATCTCAGGGTGAGTTATTTGCGCATACTCACATAAAAAGAAAAAGAACCCTACAGATGAAGATAGATGGGTTGAGCCACGTGCTAAAGAAATCCATGTAAGAACTATATTCATACTTATAAATTTTTATTACTAAATTTGATAATATTTAAGTTTGAATAGTTTAATATCTTTTTATTACTAATGTTTCACTTTACTTTGAATATAGGACAACTATACACGGAGGATTACTGAGTTATATGCGACTCAATCTCCAGAAAGTCAGGGTAACCCACTACCTCAAAAAGTAGTGGAGAAGAACTGGCTAGAGTGTGCGGGTTCACCTGTTAGGGGTAATGTCTACGGCTACTCGAGAAAATGTTTTTACGAAGAACATTACCTCTTCGGATTATGGATCCTCCTCTACCCCACTAGTTGATAGAGAAATCGTTATTTTGTTACAAAATACGGTTGCTCAACTCACTAGTCAAATGGCTGCAGAGGCTGAGAGGACGAGGAAGAGAGAGGAGGAAAATGCTGAGAGGACGAGGAAGAGAGAGGAGAAAATGGCTATGCAAATGAAAATGTTGCAGGAGCATATTAACAGTTTTTGTCAAGCTCCACGGATACTTCCTCCGTGTCCCGGGGATGTACCTCGGGCTGCGAGAGGCCTAAGCTCACTTGATGATTACACTACAGATGAGGATGATGATTTTGATGATGATGATGATGATGATGATGATGAAGGTGAGGGTGAGGATGAGGATGAGGATGACTTTTAGTTTATTTTTGATTTGTAAACTTTGATGTTTATATGTTTTGATTTTGATATTTGGATGTTTTGATTTTGATATTTGAATGTTTAAAGAGATGTTTTAATGTTTCTAAATTGGTGGGTTGTATTGAGATGATTGAATGTTTTTGAATTGGTGGGCTGTTTTGTATTAGCAGGGTTTATATTGGAAATGCAGCATATATGCTGTAATTTTTTTTACAAAATTCCCAGAAAAACCTACCACAAGTGGTCGGTTTTGGTAAAATTACCGGCAAAACCGACCACTAAATTTTTTTTTTATTTAAACGGTTTTTTTAAAATAAAAAAAATATTATTAAATTTTTTTAACAAAAACCGACCACATGTGGTCGGTTTTCTAAAAATATTAGAAAAAAATTCTCAAAAACCGACCACTTCTAAAAATTATTTTTATTTTTTTTACAAAAACCGACCACATATTGTGGTCGGAAAATTTTAATAAATTTTTTTAATATAAAAATAATTTTAATAAAAATTTTTATTTATAATATAATTAATATCAATTTATAAATAAATAAATATTTTTTGAAAAAATCGACCACATGTGGTCGATTTTAGAAAAGCTATCACTATTTTACCGACCACAAGTTGTGATCGGTTTTTTGGTCAAAAATACAGGAAAACCGGCCATTTGTGGTCATTTTTTATGGTCGATTTTCCTATTTATTTTAGTAGTATATATAAATAGGATTCACATCAACTTTATACACAAGAAGCTCCATGACCTGTTGACCTTTCACCATTGGACGGGTGCCAATGCCATGGTCAAATATTTTGCAAATGCTCCCATTATATGTAATGTCGTGTGAATTATTGCATATGACTTTTCATAACGTACACACAACTATTATGACAAAGCAATTTCAATAGCATCAAACATAAGTCACCCCCCCCATCCCCCACCACACACACCCAAAAAAAATAAAAACGAGAAAAGGGACAACATATCTAATTTTAGAAGTGAATATGGAGGAGAGTTAAAAGGGATAATTATGGTCCTAAACACTTCGGTCAACTAATATACAAAATATATTGATTGTATATACTCTTACTTAATACACATAGTATACAT
This sequence comes from Capsicum rhomboideum, assembly GCA_031232105.1. Classification (NCBI taxonomy): domain Eukaryota; kingdom Viridiplantae; phylum Streptophyta; class Magnoliopsida; order Solanales; family Solanaceae; genus Capsicum; species Capsicum rhomboideum. The sequence goes on from CP124711.1 coordinate 9,648,801, forward strand.
ATATATACATTGATAGTGTATATGTTGTGTATATTTTGGTGATGTTGATAAACTAATTTGTCGAACTATATATATCTGTAACTTTTCCGTTAAAAAATTACATAAAAAGCTATTAATCACTCCGCCTCAAATTATTTGTAGTGATTTCTCAAAATAATTATTTTAAATTATTTGTCATTTTAGAAGATCAAGAAAAAAAAATATTTTTTTTTTCTCATTTCATCCTTAGTAGTAATGTTCAAGAAGACTACAAGCACCTCAATAGAGTAAGGGCCCGTTTGGGATTGTTGGTAGAAAACTGCTTATTTGAGAAGTGCTTTTTTAAAATAGCTTTTTAGAAAAGTGCTTTTGAAAAAAAGCAATTTGTGTTTGGTAAATTCATTTGAAAAGTGCTTTTGATAAACAAAATGTGTTTGAATAATCTTTTTTAAAAAGTACTTTTGAGAGACAAATGACCAAAAAGGACATGTATGAATAAAATTTTACTACTAAAATCATTTTATAGAGAAAATTTATTTTAAATATCTATTATAATATTTTTAATTAAAATTTTATTTTTATGTAACTAAAATTATCAATGATATTTTCAATTTTATTTTTAAAAAATGAGTGAAAAATAAAATAATAATATATAAATTATAGAATGAAATAAAGAATTATGATGAAAATATGAAGTATAAAATTTTAAAATATAACTTTAATCAAACTTATAAGATATGCTAATTAATTAATAAAAGATATTTTGATATATATATATATATATATATATATATATATATATATATATATATATATATATATATAATGTGTGTGTGTATGTGTGTGTATAAGTGATAGAAATATTTTTGTCATGATAAAAATAATTTTCTGCTTCTGCTTCTGTTTTTTTTGAAAAGCAGAAATTTTCTGCTTCTTTCCAACAGCAGAAAAACTGCTTCTGCTTCTTTTTAAAAGCACTTTTGCAAGTTTACCAAACACCCTTCTTTTCAAAAAAAGTATTTTTTTTGAGAAAAAAGTAATTCCAAACAGGCTCTAAATACTTAAGGAAAGAAACATCTTACTATATAAATGAGAGTAAATAATCAAAAGTCAATTCTAATTAGTAGTATTATCTTAAGAAAGTGTAAAAAAGAAGCACGATAGATAATTAGATACTCCCTCTATTTTAAAAGAATGATCTAATTTGACTTGACACGGAGTTTAAGAAAATAAAGAAGACTTTTGAATCATGTGGTTATAAATTAAAGTTGTGTCAAATGTATCAAAATGCCCTTTAATCTTGTGGCCTTAAACATGCCACGTGAAAAGTTGAAATTAAAGTATTGCCAAAAAAGAAAAGGATCATTCTTTTTAAAATAGACTAAAAAAAAAGTAGGTCATTCTTTTTGATACGAAGGGAATATAACTTTTTAGCTATCGATAACTCAAATTCTGATTTAAAAACTTGTTTTGACTCAAATAGTAGTACGCTCCATTCTTTTGAGACAGAATGTAAAACATGACAAGTAAAGGAATTCGGATTAAAATATTGAACTCGTACCTAAAAAAATGCTCAAAAATACACAAGAGTTTCTTTCTTTCCTTCACTGTAACTGTTAGGGCCCGTTTGGGATTGCTGGTAGAAAACTGCTTATTTGAGAAGTATTTTTTTAAAATAGCTTTTCAGAAAAGTGCTTTTGAAAAAAAGCAATTTGTGTTTCGTAAATTCATTTGAAAAGTGCTTTTCATAAACAGATTGTGTTTGGATAATCTTTTTCAAAAAGTGCTTTTGAGAGACAAATGACCAAAAAGGACATGTATAAATAAACTTTTACTACTAAAATCATTTTATAGAGAAAATTTATTTTAAATATCTATTATAATATTTTTAAAGAAATTTTTTATTTTTATTTAATTAAAAAGTACATACCATAAAATTTTCAATCAATATATATATACGTAGATACATTAAAAAATATTAAATAATAATATAATATTATTAAAATAATTTAAATATTACTGAGAAACATCAAACAAAAAAGAATTTAAAATTATTCCATATATTAAATCACTACATATGAAAAAATTCACTACAAAAATAAGAAGTCCTTCATACATCACAAAAATTCTCAATGATTTCATTCCTAATTTTATCGCACAATGTCTCCATACTAGTAGAATAAATAATCATATATATACACTACATGATAACAAATATGTCACTTTTCATGAATTGTTTATTTAAAATTAAATATTCGAGAAAAAATATTTACAAGTGCTGTCAAACTATCATTTGATCTTGCAATGTGATTCGTCTATCATTTATTATTATTAATAATAAAAAATAAAGAGTTATATATTCTTCGACCGTCATCATCAATGATATTTTCGATTTTATTTTTTAAAAAATGAGTGAAAAATAAAATAATAATATATAAATCATAGAATGAAATAAAGAATTATGATGTAAATATAAAGTATAAAATTTTAAAATCAAACTTTAATCAAACTTATAAGATATGCTAATTAATTAATAAGGGATATTTTGTTATATATATGTTTGTATAAGTGATAGGGATATTTTTGTCATGAAAAAAATAATTTTCTGCTTCTGCTTCTGCTTTTTTTGAAAAGCAGAAATTTTCTGCTTCTTCCCAACAGTAGAAAAACTGTTTCTGCTTCTTTTTAAAAGCACTTTTGCAAGTTTACCAAACACCCTTCTTTTCAAAAAAAGCAATCCCAAACATGCTCTTAGTCTCTCTCCTCAGTAATAAAACATGGCAAAAAAATCGACGACAGCGTGACAATGTCCGTCTTTTTTTTTTTTTTTTTTGCAGATTATTGTGTAAATAATTAATAAATAATTTATAATTTTTTTTTTATAAATATGACAACAGTGTCACTATTAATTAAAAAAAATTAATTTTAGAAAAGCGATGTTGTTTGTCATTTTTTTTAATTTTAATTTTCTTTTACTAAAATCGACGGACAATGTCGCTATTATTTAAAAAAAAAATTAAAAAAGAGACTATGTCCATCGCTTTTTTATTTTTATTTTTACATAAATCGACGGATAGCGTCGCTATTATTTTTTAAAAAAAAATTAATTTTAGAAAAACGACACTATCCGTCGAATTTTGACATTTTTAATATATTAATAAATAAATAATTTTATAATTAAAAAAAATTAATTATATTTATAATTTTTTTAAAAAGCACGGACGAACAGTTGGTTTTTTAGTCAAAACACTTATTACACTCCAAATTTCTCCTCTCCTCCTGCTCCTGCCGCCTCGACGAACTCCACTGCCGCTGCTCCCGCCGCCTCGATTAAAGGTAATAAAGCAACTTTGATCTATTTTTTAATCTTGTATTCGATTTTGTTCTCTCCCTCCGATTTTATGTAAAGCATTTCTAGATAACTCAAAGAGATGATAAATTTTATCTAAAGCATTTGTTGTAGATAATACACGTATTTCTAGGTTTTGAAATGACTTCAACATTCAATTAAAAACACATGTACTGCATCGATTTTAGTTGGGGTTTATTTTCAATAATATGGATGTTCCGGAGACCACTAACTTTTGTCCTAATGATGTGATCCTCTGCACAATAGTCCAAACAATGGAATACTTTTTATCCCACGTGCCTCACTTGCAATCCACAAACTAAACGACCTCTCACTGAATTTGTAATCCTCATAGAATTTCTCATTCCTATTAAGTGTTTGATAAAATGTCACATAGAAATATGCTTTAATTTAATTAATCAAAATATTAATGGGTAAATTGTTATACAGATTTCAACACTTGTATAGTTAAATACCTGTGTAGATTGTTGTACAAATTTTTGAGTAAATGAATTGGTGTTGAATTGGATTTCCGACTTCTCCTTCTCCTTCTCCTTCTCCTTCTCTTCAACTCCGGACAAATAAAAATAAGTTGATTTCTCTATAGTTTGTTATATTTGATCATGAATTATAAATATATATTGTAGTATTGATCAAATTGTATGAATTACACTTGGGGGTGGTCTTATTTGAAATATATGATGTGAGAGGGACATGCGACGCCTCTACTTATTTGATTGAATTGTACTAGAAATGAATAATTGGAATACTTATTTGATTTGTGAATTAGTGAATAATTGAAATTTTGAAATTTTTGTTGTGATTATTTGGTGTGAGAGGGACATGCGACACCTCTAGTTATTTGATTATTTGAATTGTACTAGAATTTAGTTAGTGAAGAAGTCATGACTTTGTATTGACTTGGAATTAGTGAAGTAGTGACTTAGAATTGTGAAGTGTTTAGTGAATTGAAATTGTGAACAATTGACTTGAAAATGTTAACTAGGGACTTAAAATTGTGGACTAGTGACTTAAAAAATATCAAGTGTTTAGTGAGTTAAAGTTGTGAACTAGTGACTTAGAAATATTAACTAGTAAATTAAAATTGTGAACTAGTGACTTAAAAATGTGAAATGTTTAGTGAATTGAGAATATTAAGTAGTAACTTGAAAATGTGAAGTGTTAGTGAATTGAAGTTGTGGACTAGTGATTGTGGAAAATGTTAAGTAGTGACTTGAAAATGTTAACTAGTGACTTAAAAAATGTTATGTGTTTAGTAAATTGAAATTGTGAACTAGTAACTTTAAAAAATGTCAAGTGTTTAGTGACTTGAAATAGTGAACAAGTGACTTTGTTTTGACTTGGAATTAGTAAAGTAGTGACTTAAAACTGTGAAGTGTTTAGTGAATTGAAGTTGTAAACTATTGACTTGAAAATGTTAACTAGTGACTTAATAAATATGAAGTGTTTAGTGAGTTAAAGTTATGGACTAGTGACTTGGAAATATTTAGTGTTATCAAAGGCGCGCTTAAGCCCTGAAGCGAGGCTCAAAACGTGTTGAGCACTTTGCCTCGCTTTATGTGCTCTTCTCTGTCGTCATCAAGTTTCTAAGGCATACTCTTCCTTGCAATGAGTCTCTTCTGAAGAGGCGACACTAAACAATTGATATTTCACTATATCGTAATTGTTTTTCAATTTCTTTGTTCATATATTTGTCATTAATGCTTATAATTATTAGTCTTAGACTAAACATAAATATTTGTACTCTTTCTCCCTTTGCGCCTTTTTTCATTGAAGCCCACACCTTTACTTGTGCTTTGCGCTTTAAGCCCTAACATACCTTAGAGCTTTTTTGCGCTTTTCGCTTTTGAAAACACTGAAAATATTAACTAGTGACTTAAGAAATGTGAAATGTTTAGTGAATTGAAGTTGTGAACTAGTGACTTGAAATATTTAAGTAATGAATTGAGAATGTTAAGTAGTGACTTGAAATAGTGAAGTGTATAGTGAATTGAAGTTGTGGACTAGTGATTGTTGAAGTTGTAAACTATTGAATTGGAAATGTTAACTAATGACTTAAAATTATAAACAATTGACTTGGAAATGTTAATTAGTGACTTAAAATTGTTGACTAGTGACTTAATAAATATGAAGTGTTTAGTGAGTTAAAGTTGTGGACTAGTGACTTGGAAATGTTAACTAGTGACTTAAGAAATGTGAAATGCTTAGAGAATTGAAGTTGTGAACGAGTGACTTGAAAATGTTGTGGATTGATTGTTTAAGTGTTGTTGACTAGTATTATGTGTTATATGATTATCTTAGCAGTAATGTGTGTTGCTTGGGGCTGTATATATTGAATTACATTTTCATTTGGCAGGTGAGATGTAGAAAATGCAGATTTTTGCATCCAAAAAAAAAATGCAGAATAGCGACGGATAGTGCCAAAAAATTTCAGAAATACAACGGTGTCTGTCGCTTTTCTAATTTTTTTTTTTTTAAAAAAAATCGACGCTTCCAGTCGCTTTTCTTAGATTTTTTTTTTTTTTTCAAAAAGCAACGGACACCGTCTTTTTTCTGTAAAAAAAATTAAATTTTTTTCCTTCAAGAAACAACGTTGTCCGTTGTTTTTTTGTTCATCATTTGTTCTTCATGAAGAACAAAAAGTGATGGGCAGCGTCGCTTTTTCTGAAAAAATTTTAATTTTTTTTTCTTCAAAAAACGACGTTGTCCGTCATTTTAAAATAACATCTGGCCTTTTTACGACGCAAGTGACTGCATCGTTTTTTCGTAGATTTTGACCAAAAAATGACGTTGTCCGTCGCTTTTGGCCGTTATTTTTTGATTTTTTTTAGTAGTGCCTGTTTTTTTTCTGGTGCTATTTCTCTCTCCTTCAAATTTTGGTATTTGGGTTTCTCTGAAAATCAATTTTTCTGCATTTATATTATAGACTTTTATAGTACCTTTTGTGTATTTTCTCTATTATTTTCCTTTTTTCCAGCTTAGATATGATTTTTTCCGCTGTATTTCGGTCTTTTGTTAATGCTTATCGTGTTAGTGTAAATATTGTTCTCTTTGTGTCATTTTTGTGTAAATGTGAGCTTGATACTCTCTTTCATGGTCAAGGTAAGCTTCTTTTAAGTTTTTTGCTGTTAAGAGTTTTTGTTTTGAGTATTTGCTTTGTGCTTGTTGTTGATGGGTGTTCCAAGTTTAATGCAAATATCAACTGAAAATGTGTATGACATCCTAACTTAGCTAGCGTTTGGTCATAGATTTCCAAATATTTTTGGCAAGTAATATTTGGGTGAAGATTTGGGTGAAATTTCACCATGTGTTTGGCCATAATATTTGGAAAACATATTTCTCTTTTTTAAGAAATATGATTTATACCCATAAGTTTAAAAATTATTAAAACTAACTATAAGTTTATATTATCAAAAAAAAGTTTTTGATAATGCCAAACATTGTCTTAGAAGTTGAGAAACAGAAGAGAATCAAGTATACTAAAATTTCATTTGTATAAGTTGTATTGTTATGTACATGCACACATCTGCTGAGAAAATATATTTCTAGATTATATCTGTGTAAAGCAGTTGCCATACTAATACAATATCCACCTATATATACATAGAAAGATATAAGTTGTATTGTTATGTACATGCACACGTTAGTTGGGGTCAATAAATAGTACTCCCTCTGTCCCAATTTATATGACACACTTTCCTTTTTAGTCAGTCCCAAAAAGAATGACACATTTCTATATTTGGTAACAATTTAACTTTAAAATACCCACTTTACCCTTAATGAAATGATTTACAACCACACAAATATCTATAACTCATTTTAGACCACAAGTTTCAAAAGTCTTTCTTTATTTCTTAAACTCCGTGCTAAGTCAAAGTACATCATATAAATTGGGACGGAGGGAGTAGGTGTTTTAATAAAAGATAAAAGTTTAGTGTAAAATTTGAACTTTTAAAAGTTCCCAAAAAATGAAATTTGACTCAAATACTAGTTTTTCTAGTATTTGGAAATTTGGATTATTTACCAAAAAAATTTGCCAAATAATGGCAAATTGTATGGCCAAACAATATTTGCTAAGTTTTTTCCAAATTTTACTTGAGAAATCTATGGCCACACGGGTCCTTAATTAGTATGAGTTAATGACTTGAAGAGGTTCAAATGAGACGGAAAAACTGATCCGAAACCGTAAGCCAATTAGTTGAACTGACTTAATAAATCGAAAATCGATTTGATTTGATTTGATTTTAATATTTTAAAAATCGATGACATTTGGTTTGGTTTGATTTGGTGTTGATTCCAAAAAAAAAATAAAAAAAATCAAATCGATAAACATATGCATACTTAAAATTTATATATATTAGACATTAATTAAATTTTATTTATTTTCTTTATAATTTTATTCATTTCAATTCCAACACTTATTCAAATAATTAAAATTAAAAGTTGGCCCATCTGATCCCTCCTAGTCCATTTTAGTTTAAGGTAAAAAAAAAATAAAAATTGTCTTACTGGAATTAGTGAGGTGCTATTTTGTAGAGTTATAGGTGCCTTAATAGGTTAGCGAGCTGTTGATTGTTATAGCATATATGCTCATTGCTTTGTGAGTGAACTGCTGATTGTTATAGTATATATGCTTGTTGCTTTGTGAGTCCCTCTACAATATGGACTGTGTGAAGTTCTCATAGTTCTCATGATGTTCGTTTCCAGTTACCAATTGGATATTATTGTCTTGAAGTCTCTATTAGCTTTTACGTACCCAGATATATTGCTTTATATGCTAAAATTACATTCTTAAACCCCACAAAAATTGAACCAAATCGATAGAACTGATAAAATCAAAATCGATAGAATTTATACTATTATGAGTTGGTTTGATTTGAATATTAAAAAAACTCGTATTTATTGGTTTGGTTTGAACAGGACCAAGAACATCCCTACTTGAAGTCTTTAGGTAGTTTTTAAAGAAGTGGAGGGCTTAATGTGAGAGAGCCCGAGAAGAAAAGAACGTGGAGGGAGAGTTTCGTTTATTATAAGCTTAAGTTTAAATATTAGCACAATTTATATCTGGTAAATCCTAACTTAGTAAACAGAATTTTAGGGTCTATCGGAAACAATCTTTCTACTTCATCTGAGGTAGTGGTATGGACTGCGTACACTTTACTCTCCTCAGACCCCATTTTGTGGGAATACATTGGGTATGTTGTTGTTGTAGTAGTAAACAGAATTTTAATTGTCTTTAAAGTCTTTATGTTTTAGGAAAGTAATTAAATGATTTATTTGCAAATATGAAATCTGTTTTTAAAGGGTAATTATATGAGTCATCATTTTGCTCTGGATTTGTGCTTTTGTATATAGATAACTAGATTTTCCAACTAGTCCAGTTGATAAGCAAGAGAGAATGGAAATGATCAAAGTTGGGCCAGTTGGAGGACGCAGCGGTGGTGGATCGATATGGGATGAAAAGGGACGCGACAAAGTTGCTGGGATTTTTGTTTCCTACAGCAAAAACACAATTCAGTCGCTTCAGTTCCTGTTCTATGAGAATGGCAACTTAGTTCAGTCAAACAAACATGGCAGTGACCACTGTGAAAACTTCTGTGCAGTTCTCTTTGATTATCCGTCAGAGTTTCTTACTTTGCTAAGTGGTTCATATGGCAACAATGGACACCCTACAGTTTTAGAAGCTATAAAATTTAACACCAACAAGGATACCTATGGACCATTTGGGCGTACCCAGCCTGAAAAAGAATTTAACACCAACGAGGATACCTATGGACCATTTGGGCGTACCCAGCCTGAAAAAGATTCCAAACACTTCAAATTTCAGTTAGGAAATCATCGTCTTTTTGGTGGTTTTCATGGCAAAAAGATTCGCCACGGTGTTGAGAGTATTGGGATCTATGTGAAGCCCGTCATATCCTCCATGATTAGCTTGAATGATCTTCGAGTAAAGGATGAAAAAGAAGATGATTAACTCACCTTCCACAAATTTCCAAATTTGTAGTTCGTCTTATTTTACTCTTATGTTTAATATGCTTGGTGCTTGGTTATTATGTAAGGTTTATCTTTGGATTTTCACACTGAAAAGCATTGTTTGGATTTTGATATTCAAACAAGTGCATCTTTGAATGTAAATTTTTCATATATCTTTTAAATATTCTGAATTATCAATCATTGTAATTTATAATATTTTTTTATGTAGTTTTCAAATATATAAATTTATTTCAAAAAGATTGAAGATTTAACGTTTAAATTTAGGGTCAAACTTAAACTATTTGACTCTCAAAAAACGAAAAGTGTCCCCCTGCTAGAGCTTAGTGTGCTTGAATGTTCTTTGATATTCTCAAACCAGTTCTGTCATGGGCTTCTAGTGACCTCTTCAAACTACCGGACACACTCCTATGATCAGCCATGAGTCTCGATGTATTGGGATCCAACTCGTGTGAGTGCTCTAGTATCACTCTGCTTATACACCAAGTTCCATCGGGTTCTACTGGACCATTAATTCTGGCAGGGCATAACGACCTCTTGGTCGTATTATAAATTTTGATTGAACCACCTTTATCACAAGTATATAGAACATATTTGGCAGAATTTGTATTTGATTTAGCAATTGATCTTCTGATTATGCTAAACCCAACATGTCTAGCATGTTCTTTATAAAAAGCATAAAGAACTTCCAAACAACAAAATCGCATACCTACAATGAGGGTTTGTTTAGGATCATACGAGAATTCAAGATGATCCTCAACTATATTTTCTTCCGATGCAGCTTCTTCTTCATTAAGAAAACTGTCATCGTCACTGGATACTTCTCCAAACAACTCCAATATTGTGTTTCTTAAATCTTGTGGGCCCTTGTATCATGGCTTTTCCTTGACGAATTAGAATTTACGTAGCTGCTTTGCATATCCATTTTCGTAAAAAAAATTGATAATAGAGAAGACAATGGAGAAGAATTAAGGAAATCAATAATTAATTCACGTTCTTGATGTTTATAGGTATTGTTTGAAGGATTAAAATTAAGGAACAAAAGAGAATTTCAAACGTAAGTTGTAGTAAGGGTTCCAATGGACCATTTAGGACCCCTTCAGATGATGCTAACGACTTCAACTTTCAGATAAGAAATCGTCATCTTTTTGGTGGTTTCCATGGCAGCAAGAATTCCTGTGGTGTTGAGAGTATTGTGGTATATTTGAAAACCAAGACATCCTAGAGTCAAATTGGAAACGGAAGAAGATTAATTGACTCAAGATATACAATAGTTCATAGTCTTATTTGCTTGTACTTTTACGTTAATACTCTGATCGAATGTGTTGGTATTTGGTACGATCTCGTAAGCTCTATTGTTTTGAGTTTTATTAAGAAAAATGATCTAATTATTAAAGATGGTTAAGTTTTGTATTGTCCTCTATGATAAGTGAGTCTTCATTGCCTTCTATTTTGATTGTGAATTGGCGTATTTATTCATATTTCGATAAAACAGAACTATGGCAGCAGAAGGATCATATGCCCAAGAGAAGCAGAAAAATAGAGAAACCGAAATTGAAATTGGGCAGCTTCGAGCAATTGAAGAACATAGCTCATTTCTTAGAGTACTCCACTAGGCAATTACATCCATTACATTATTTGCTTCCCTGTAACAATACTTAACAATGACGTTATGTTGTTGAATGTATTTACGCAATTCCTTCCCAAGTAATATCATTTATATGTGTCATGGTGGAGACATAATATATATATATAATGATTGAAAATATCAACCACCAATTTAGTGTGGCTTTCTAAAATAATTCTGTCGCACGTCATCCGCATGACACCACTAGAAGAGCAGCCTTGGCCATCCACAGCCGGACGACTAACCAACTTTGTATAATTTCAAATCTTAAAGTAATGTTCTATTCCATTTTCAAATTTCTAAATAGCTAAATTATGTAAATTAAACTGGTGAAAGAAAAATGTTCCAATGTCGTACATCTTTCTTCATCTAAAAAAGAAAGAAAATTTGTATACATACACAACCAGACTAGATAAAGCCCAAATATCCCTCCTAATAGCATCTCATCCTAGATTCCCTCTCCTTTTTACTTTATCACTTTTAACTTTTGCTTAATGAAATAAAGAAACCATATAATTGAAATAAAGAACTTAACTAAATTATTTGTACTATTTATTGCTTTATCATATTACTCTTTGCATTTATCAGAGCAAGGATAACAGATATAAAAAGAAATCGATTCTCTCTTATTTTTCTAAAAATAAGTATAAACTTTAGTAAACGGTTCTCCATCCGTCCATCTTTACCTGTCCATATTACTAAAAATAAATGTCCAACAATACTTATCCAGTTTGAAAAACCAATGGATAATTTATCCATTTTTGCCCATTTTACCCTTAGTTATTAATCATAGTCATTATTCAATACATTTTTTTGTTGTAACTAACGGACTTTTATTAATTACCAGTTGCAAAACATTACAAAACAACAGCTAACACATCATGTTGTGATCTAAATCAGATTTCTCCAAGATTTGAGCTCTAACACACACCTATAGCTCAAAAAATAAAGCTCATAAGAGTATTTTTAGTGTCAAGCTGGGCTCTTACTATAGAGATGTAAGCTATCTCTTTAACCAAATCCTGCACACTGCTACACTTTTGCATAAAGACTCTACTATGCCTTTCAATCCACACTGCATATACACATTCAGATAATATAATCTTAAACACTTGTGCCTGTTGGAACTTCCCTTTACCATGTTTAATACTCCATTGTAAGAATGAATGTGGCCCAGTCTGCTGAAGAAAAACCTGGTCTCCGAATCCATGTGAGTACTATGTCCCATAGGTTGAGGGTAAACTGGCATTGGACAAACAGATGCTCTATAGCAAAAGGAATATCTTTAAAATTCTCGTCCAGCATCCTCCTGCAATACTCTTGGTAGATAGTGTTTTCATTAATTCAATGTGTGTACATGTTAATTAATTATTCCTTTGTCTCAATTTATGTGATACTATTTGCTTTTTGAGAGTCAAACAGTTTAAGTTTGACCTTAAATTTGGACACGAAATCTTCAAGCTTTTTGAAATAAAATTTATATATTTAGAAATTACGTAAAAAGTATTCTAAGTCACAATAATTGACAATTCAAGATATTAACAAGATATACGAAGAAATTATGGTCGAAGATAGATTAGTTTGAATCTCAAAATCTGAAAAATACCACATAAATTGAGACGGAGAAATATCAAAATAAGAGGTTAACATGACGAGATTCATTGAACGTACGCCAAAATTAATTGAAAACAGAGAATGAAGAGTCCGACTACTATTTTTGAGATAGAAGAACGAACGTACCAACTTGAGATAATGAAAAGCCTAAACTACTATCTCTTCATTCCATTTTAGTTGTCCACTTTACTAGAGATTATTTTCACATATTAGTTGTCCATCTTATTACATCAAGAAAGAACTAATTAAATTTTCTCATATTATCCTTGCAATTAATTCTTTTTGAAAATGTGAACACATATTTGTAAAGTTCCAACAAAAGTTTCTTAAATGGTGAATTATTAAAATTATCTTTTTATTTATGATTTTTTAATATTAATATGCGTGTATAAGGAAAAGTGGACAACTAATATCAGAGGGAGTCTCCCTCCGTTTCGTATTAGTTGGCCCCTATGAACTTGATGATAGGGTCCATACCCATATGATGGAAAATAAAAATAAAAATGAATAACAAAATACAAGTAGCAAAACAAGTTGTGGGCAACAACACTTGTTTTTGGTAGGCGACAATTTGCCAACTTGTATGAACTTATTATGGTAGATTTACAAATTGGCAAGTTGCACAACTTGCAACAAATCCAATCAAGATTTGCAAATTGTCAAGTTGCACAACTTGCAACCAATCCAAGCAAGATTTGCAAATTGTCAAGTTGCACAACTTGCAACAAATCCAAATATTTTGATTGGATGATATGTTGGTCATCTTTTCTATAAATAGGAGGCATCACTTCCTCATTTGTAACACATCCAAAAACAACAACTAAGAAGTAGTTGTGGAGAGAATCTCATAGAGAGTGTGAGAAAATAGTGTGTGAGGAAAAATAGAGAGTGTGAGCGGTATTATAGTGAGGTGAAAAAAAATCAAAAGAGGATTATTTCTTTTGAGTGTGTAGTGGTTCCTGGAGTATTTACTCGAACCTACAAAGTCTAAAATTCCTCATTATAGTGGATTATTTTGCTCCTCTCGGGCCTGTGGTTTTTTCCCTTATTCAGAAGGGTTTCCACGTTAAAATCTTTGTGTCCCCTTGTTATTCCTTTTGTTGATTATCGTATCACGGTGCTACGTTATTATTCCGCTGTTATTACCGTAAATATTATTTCTGTGGTGGGGTTTTATCCCCAACAACTGGTATCAGAGCACAGGTTCTGCTTATTCACGAAAATAATTTTTTGCGGTGGGTCGTACTATACTCGGAGAAATAAAAATGTCCGGAGTAAAGTATGAGGTAGCAAAATTTAACGGTGATAGCGGTTTCTCAACATGGCAGAGAAGGATGAGGGATCTACTCATCCAACAAGGATTACACAAGGCACTAAGTGGCATATCCAAAAAGCCCGAATCCATGAAAATGGAGGATTGGGCAGAAATGGATGAAAAGGCTGCTAGTGCAATCAGGTTGCACTTAACAGATGATGTGGTCAATAACATCATCGACGAAGATAGTGTATGTGACATTTGGACAAAGTTAGAAAATCTATATATGTCCAAAACATTGACAAATAAATTGTACCTAAAGAAGCAATTGTATGCCCTACATATGGGTGAAGGTACGAATTTTTTGTCACATTTAAATGTGCTCAACGGACTAATCACGCAGCTGGCTAACCTCGGGGTAAAGATCGAGGAGGAAGATAAAGTCATTGTGCTCTTGAACTCGTTGCTATCTTCGTATGATACTTTGGCAACAATCATCTTGCATGGTAAGGACTCTATTGAGCTGAAGGATGTCACATCAGCTCTTTTACTTAATGAGAAGATGAGAAAGAAGCCTGAAAATCATGGTCAGACTCTCATTTCAGAAAGTAGAGGTAGGAATCACCAGAGGAGTTCAAGTAACTATGGCAGATCCGCAGGTCGTGAAAAGTCCAAGGTCCGATCTAAATCAAGAGCCAGAAATTGCTACAATTACAATTAACCAGTTCACTTCAAAAGAGATTGTCCAATTCTAAAAAAGGGCAAAGGTGAAAGTAGTGGCCAGAAGAATGACGACAACACGGCTGCCACAGTGCAAAACAATGATAATGTTGTTCTCTTCATAAACGATGAAGAGGAGTGCATGAACTTGGTAGGTCTAGAGTCGGAATGGGTGGTTGATACAGCAGCATCTTACCATGCTACACCGGTAAGGGATCTATTCTGCAGATATGTAGCAGGTGATTTTGGCACTGTAAAAATGGGTAACACGAGTTACTCAATTATTGTGGGGATCGGAGATATTAGTATCAAGACTAATATGGGATGCACATTGGTTCTGAAAGACGTTCTCCATGTACCTGATTTGCGGTTGAACTTGATCTCGGGAATTGCTTTAGACCGAGATGGGTACGAGAACTATTTTGCAAATAAAAAATGGAGACTCACCAAGGGAGCATTGGTGATTGCAAAAGGAGTTGCTCGTGGCACGTTGTACAGGACAAATGCAGAAATATGCCGAGGTGAATTGAATGCGGCTTGAGAAGAGATTTCTGCTGACTTATGGCACAAAAGAATGGGTCATATGAGCGAGAAAGGATTGCAGATTCTTGCCAAGAAAGCACTCATCTATTTTGCCAAAGGTAAGATGGCAAAACCATGTGACTACTGTTTGTTTGGTAAGCAACACAGAGCCTCATTTCAGACATCGTCTGAAAGAAAGTTGAATATACTTGATTTGGTATATTCGGATGTCTGTGGTCCAATGGAGGTAGAATCGATGGGCGGTAACAAATATTTTGTTACTTTTATTGATGATGCTTCACAAAAACTGTGGGTTTATATCTTGAAAACCAAAGATCAGGTGTTTTAAGTATTCCAGAAGTTTCATGCTCTGGTGAAAAGGGAGACGAGTCGAAAGCTAAAGCGTCTCCGCACTAACAATGGAGGTGAGTACACTTCAAGGGAATTTGAAGGGTACTGTTCAAGTCATGGAATCAGACATGAGAAAACAGTTCCTGGAACCCCACAACACAATGGTGTAGCTGAGCGGATGAATCGCACCATTATCGAAAAGGTGAGAAACATGCTCAGAATGGATAAACTGCCTAAGTCATTTTGGGGTGAAGCAGTTCAGACGGCCTGTTATCTGATCAATCGTAGTCCATCAGTTCCATTGGAGTTTGATATTCCAGAGAGAGTTTGGACTAATAAAGAGGTGTCCTACTCATATCTAAAGATATTCGGTTGCAGAGCTTTTGCACATGTACCGAAGGAGCAGAGAACAAAGCTGGATGATAAATCAGTTCCCTGCATATTCATCGGATATGGAGATGAAGAGTTTGGGTACAGATTGTGGGATCTTGTAAAGAAGAAGGTTCAGAAGCAGAGATGTTGTATTCCGAGAAAGTGAAGTCGGAACTGCTGATGATCTGTCAGAGAAGGCCAAGAAACGAAATGGTATAGTCCCTAACCTTATTACCATTCCTTCTACTTCTAGCCATCCCAGAAGTGTAGAAAGTACAACCGATGATGTTACTGAGTAGGGGGAGCAACCTGATGAGATTGTCGAGCAGGGGGAGCAACTTGGTGATAATACCGAGCAAGTGGAGTACCCTAATCAAGAAGATCAATCTCAACCTCTGAGGAGATCAGAAAGGCAAAGGGTAGAGTCATCCAAGTACCCTTCCTCAGAGTATGTCCTTATCAATGATGAGAGGGAGCCAAAATGTCTTAAGGAGGTGTTGTCTCATCCAGAAAAGAACCAGTGGATGAAAGCCATGCAAGAAGAGATGGAATCTCTACTGAAAAATGGCACGTACAAGCTGGTTGAACTTCCAAAAGGTAAAAGATCGCTTAAGTGCAAGTGGGTCTTTAAACTCAAGAAAGATGGAAATGGCAAGCTGGTCAAATACAAAGCTCGATTGGTGGTAAAAGGCTTCGAACAGAAGAAAGGTATTGATTTTGATGAAATTTTTCCACCTGTTGTCAAAATGACTTCTATTCGAACCATTTTGAGCTTAACAGCTAGCCTAGATCTTGAGGTGGAGCAGTTAGATGTGAAAACTGCATTTCTTCACGAAGATTTGGAAGAGGAAATTTATATGGAGCAACCAGAAGGATTTGAAGTAGCTGAAAAGAAACACATGGTGTGTAAACTGAATAAGAGTCTTTATGGGTTGAAGCAGGCACCTAGACAGTGGTACAAAAAGTTTGACTCATTCATGCAAAGTCAAACTTACACAAATACCTATTCTGATCCATGTGTATACTTCAAAAGATTTTCTGACAACAACTTTATTATTTTGTTGTTGTATGTGGATGAAATGCTAATTGTAGGACAGGACAAAGAGCTGATTGTCAAGTTGAAGGGAGACTTGTCCAAGTCATTTGATATGAAGGACTTGGGCCCAGCACAACAAATTTTGGGGATGAAGATTGTTCGAGAACGAGTAAACAAAAAGTTGTGGCTATCTCAGGATAAGTACATTGAACGTGTACTCGAACGCTTCAACATGAAAAGTGCCAAAGCTGTTAGCACACCTTTTACGGGTCATTTGAAGTTGAGCAAGAAGATGTGTCCTGCAACAAAGGAGGAGAAAAAGAATATGGCAAAAATTCCTTATTCTTCAGCAGTCGGGAGTTTGATGTATGCAATGGTGTGTACCAGACCAGATATTGCTCATGCAGTTGGTGTTATTAGTAGGTTTCTTGAAAATCCTGAAAAAGAACACTGGGAAGTAGTCAAGTGGATACTCAGGTACCTGAAAGGAACCTCTGGAGACTGTTTGTGTTTTGGAGGATCTGAACCAATCTTGAAGGGCTATACCAATGTTGATATGGCAGGTGACCTTGATAATCGAAAATCCACTACTGGATATTTGTTTGTCTTTTCAGGGGGAGCTATATCATGGCAGTCGAGGTTGCAGAAGTGTGTTGCACTATCTACAACTGAAGCGGAGTATATTGCAGCTACTGAAGCTGGCAAGGAGATGGTATGGCTGAAACGGTTCCTTCAAGAGCTTGGCTTACATCAGAAGGAGTATGTCGTCTATTGTGACAGTCAAAGTACAATAGACTTGAGCAAGAACTCCATGTATCATGCAAGGACGAAACACATAGACGTGAGATATCACTGGATTCGAGAAAAGCTAGATGACGGATCTATGAAGGTTAAGAAGGTCCCTACTAGTGAGAATCCTTCGGATATGCTAACCAAGGTGGTACCAAGAGACAAGTTCGAGTTATGCAAGGAACTTGTCGGTATGCACTCAAACTAGAAGCTCGGTACTATCTCCTTCCGGTTAATGGGTCTGGAGGGGGAGATTGATAGGGTCCATACCCATATGATGGAAAAGAAAAATAAAAATGAATAACAAATACAAGTAGCAAAACAAGTTGTGGGCAACAACACTTGTTTTTGGTAGGTGACAATTTGCCAACTTGTATGAACTTATTATGGTAGATTTACAAATTTTCAAGTTGCACAACTTGCAACAAATCCAATCAAGATTTGCAAATTGTCAAGTTGCACAACTGTTGTGCAACCAATCCAAGAAAGATTTGCAAATTGTCAAGTTGCACAAGTTGCACAACTTGTAACAAATCCAAGCATTTTGATTGGATGATATGTTGGCCATCTTTCCTATAAATAGGAGGCATTACTTCCTCATTTGTAACACATCCAAAAACAACAACTAAGAAGTAGTTGTGGAGAGAATCTCATAGAGAGTGTGAGAAAATAGTGTGTAAGGAAAAATAGAGAGTGTGAGCGGTATTATAGTGAGGTGAAAAAAATCAAAAGAGGGTTATTTCTTTTGAGTGTGTAGTGGTTCCTGGAGTATTTACTCGAACCTACAAAGTGTAAAATTCCTCATTATAGTGGATTATTTTGCTTCTCTCGGGCCCGTGGTTTTTTTCCTTATTCAAAAGGGTTTCCACGTTAAAATCTTTGTGTCCCCTTGTTATTCCTTTTGTTGATTATCGTATCACGGTGCTACGTTATTATTCCGCTGTTATTACCGTAAATATTATTTCTGTGGTGGGGTTTATCCCCAACACTTGACACATCCATTAAGAAATTAATAAATAGAGATGGATTTTACATATTTACCCTTGTATGCCTTTTAAAGTCCAATAATCAATGCAACGATTAAACATTGAAATTTGGTACATATTACTCCATCACATGCATTACGTCTAGAACATTAAGGGGTCGTTTGGTAGAGTGTATTAAAAAAATTAATGCATGCGTTAACTTTGTGTATTACTAATACCTTGATTGGTACACGTTTTCATCCGATGTATTACTAATGCTTGCATTAGTTATACACTCTATTGTGTATTAAGGAGTGTATTACTAATGCATGAAAATCTTTGGTATTAGTAATGCAATGGATCCTAACGCATGCATTAGTATGGTTAAAGTCACAATTGTCCCTTAAAATCTTTTCTACATCCTTTCCATCATATTTATGGAGGGTATTTTTGTAAAAAGTAATATGTTTTTAGAAATTATGCAATTCATGTTATTTTTAATACACCAAACCAAACACCGCATAAGAAAAAAGCAAGCACAACTAACACAGGCATTACTAATGTAATCATTACTAATACATCATAGTTTGCATTATTCTTATACACTCTACCAAACGAGCCCTAAGAATTTATAATTGAAACTTATCATTTAATTTTTTTGAGAATTGAGATCATTTATGCAATATTTAACAATTTTGAAAATTGTGGATGTATTTAGGGTTCCTATCAAGGATAAAATGGGAAACATATGTATAAAATACTCTTGATTTTTTAAATTGAACAAAAAAAAAATCCAAGTACTCCAAGAATATTTAAACCAGACAAGAGTATAATCTGGATATGATCAAAGTTGGGCCATTTGGAGGGCGTGGTGGATGTGGAAGTATATGGGATGAACAGGGACGAGACCAAGTAGGTGGTATTCTTGTTTCCTACAGCCAACAGGCAATTTATTCAATTCAATTCATCTACTATGAGAATGGCACCTTAGTTATGTCAAAAAAACATGGTGTGGATGGGAGACATGATGAAAACTTTTGTTCAATTGTGTTTGATTATCCATCAGAGTTTCTTACTTCCATAAGTGGTTGCTATGGCGAAAACGGGAATTCTACGGTAGTTCTGAAAACTTTAAAGTTTGTTACCAACAAGTGGTCCTATGGACCATTTAGGACCAGGCCTTCAAATGGTGTTAAGGACTTCAACTTTTACTTAGGAAATCATCGTGTTTTTGGTGGTTTTCATGGCTCTGATAATTACCATGGCGGAGTTGAGAGTATAGGGGTCTGTGTGAAGACCAACACATCTTCCATGATCAATCTGAAAGTTCCTAGTTTCAAAGCTGTGAAGGAAGAGTATTGACTCAAGAATATGCATCCACAAATTTCTAAATGATACTATGTAGTTGTTCCTGTTATTTTACTCTACAAATTTCTCTGTGATAGTATAGTATAGCAATTTGGTTTAGTGGTTTGAGCTTTTATTGAATTAACTTTGTTTTCTATATATACTCCTTTGCTTTGTTTCACTTGGCTCCTATACTTGAAAATAAATGTTTTAATTTACTTGTCCATTTCACAAATCAAATGAGTTTTAGTATTAAATTAAGATTTTTAAAGCATCATTAGTAAGATTAATTTAATAAAATAAATCATCAATTAATATTTTCTTACGAAGTGTGTCAAATCGACAAGGGCTAAGTAGAATGAAATGGAAGGAGCATGAGTAATGATCCTACTCACCTTCTATTTTGATTGTGAATTTTCATCTTAATTCATATTTTGATCAAAGCTCTAGATCTTAGTTTTAGCCCAATCGGTTTCTAACTTGTATACCGAAATGCCTTTAAATTTTATAATAACTTGAGTGCAGGTGAATTTTAGTAGCTAGCTTTGGTTGGTCGTGAGCTTTCATCTTGTTGGTGAGTGTTTGATTGCCACATTGAAATCCATTCCTCATTTTTCTTCCCCTACGCCCTATACCCCAATTTTTTTTACAATTTGTTTTTTTAAAAAAACAAAAACAAAAAAAACTTAAGAGTGCGTGTTCAACAAACCACCACGTCAAAAAGAAATGCTCTTTACTAAAAAGACTAGTTGTCTTCGAACTTAGTTGCCAGCTAAATTCCTTGTGGCTAATACAACTTTTTGATAATTTGTCGCGAATCCATCGTTAAATGGAATTGGCAATGAATTTTTTTATTTAACTACATATGTATCGGTTGCTAATTTATATTTCTTTATCTTTTAGTAACACATATGATTTATAAACTTACTCAAACAACATAATATTATACATGATGAAAGTAATTCATTTTTGGATAAAATCTTCACATAAAAGCTGAATAAACAAGGTTGATGAAGAGGGTCTTACGTACAATATGGAATTGTAAAGGTAATCGCTCGAGTTCATGGCTTTTTGTCGATTGAAAATTACTGTCACCATAATTAAGCTAACTCTTTATAAATATGTTTATATTTATTGGATAAGTTAACATGAAATATAAACAAGTAGAGAAATGATCGAAGCACTTGTAGATAATATTTTCTTTCATGTTAACTACCCAATAAAGTTAATTAGACTCGTATAGATTAGCAAAAGAGAAGTTGACTAGATCTGATCACCTTTGCTTCAAGATGTTTGTAGAATAGTGTTTTAAAAGTTTTATCATTATCAGTGCACTTTGGCTAGCTATAGGAGGTTTTACTTGCTCTTTTTTTTATCGTGTCAAACTTAATGGGAGGGTTATTTATTATTGTAGGTAAATTTAATCTGATATATACTGTGGAAAACCTTTACATATCAATGTCTTCCCTACATTTCATATTACTTGGTTCTGTTGATTTGATGCACTCTTTAAGAAAAATTTAATTTGAGTATTTTACTAAACTAATACTATTAATGATATTTTGGAATTTTAAATTTGACTATCAATACTTTATGTAGTTACTTAAATACATAGAGTAGAAATGAAAAAATACAATAAAATTCTCTTGATTTTTTAAATTGAACCAAAAAAATTGAACCAACTATTTTTTTAGTACGGGGACAAGTAAATAACTTCCGGCGGTGTTGGACTAGCTTTATACTCCCTCCGTTCCTATTTACTTATCACATTTTTAAGTTGCACATCTCTTAAGAAAAACATTAACTAGATGGTAATTTGATTAAATTATCCTTATTTATTACTCATCTTTATTTAATGCTTCTCTTTTTTGCACTATACTAATATCTCTCTATATTTATTACTAAGTGTAAAAGTGAAAACAAACAACTAATTATGCATAGATTTTATAAAATGACAAGTATTAAAGAATATCTATTTTTAGAACGACAACTAATTAGAAACGGAGGGAATTATTCTCTCCAAACAACTTCCTCCGGCAGTCTTGGATTAAAATAACGTTTTCATTAATTCAATGCGTGTACATGTTGATTACCCCATTATCATTAGAAAAAATTAATTAACATACTGAAAAGTACTAAAAACTGATGAAATTCACTGAACGTACGCCAAAATTAAATAGAAAGGGTGAAACGAAGTGTCACACTCCTATTTTCGAGATACAAGAACAAACATCAAATTGTGAATATGAAAAGGCTTTTAAGGAGTGAACCAATTAATACGACTCAAAAACTTCTTACTCAACCCTTCTATATATATAGCTAAATCTTCCATCAAAACAACCCCAATTATTATTATTATTATTATTATTATTATTATTATTATTATTATTATTATTATTATTATTATTATTATTATTATTATTATTATTATTATTATTATTATTATTATTATTATTATTATTATTATTATTATTATTATTATTATTATTATTATTATTATTATTATTATTATTATTATTATTATTATTATTATTATTATTATTATTATTATTATTATTATTATTATTATTATTATTATTATTATTATTATTATTATTATTATTATTATTATTATTATTATTATTATTATTATTATTATTATTATTATTATTATTATTATTATTATTATTATTATTATTATTATTATTATTATTATTATTATTATTATTATTATTATTATTATTATTATTATTATTATTATTATTATTATTATTATTATTATTATTATTATTATTATTATTATTATTATTATTATTATTATTATTATTATTATTATTATTATTATTATTATTATTATTATTATTATTATTATTATTATTATTATTATTATTATTATTATTATTATTATTATTATTATTATTATTATTATTATTATTATTATTATTATTATTATTATTATTATTATTATTATTATTATTATTATTATTATTATTATTATTATTATTATTATTATTATTATTATTATTATTATTATTATTATTATTATTATTATTATTATTATTATTATTATTATTATTATTATTATTATTCGTAAACAAGAGAGGATAATATACTATGGATTCGTTCAAAGTTGGGCCAGTAGGAGGACGTGGTGGATCTATTTGGGAAGAAGAATGTGATGAATTAGTTGGAATTTTTGTTTCCTATGATCAACACACAGTTTATTCACTTCAGTTCCTGAATTATGTGGGTGGGAAGTTAGATCTGTCAACTAAACACGGTACTCGTGAGTGTGGATTGTACTTTGCAGTTATCTTGGAAATTATTATTATTATTATTATTATTATTATTCGTAAACAAGAGAGGATAATATACTATGGATTCGTTCAAAGTTGGGCCAGTAGGAGGACGTGGTGGATCTATTTGGGAAGAAGAATGTGATGAATTAGTTGGAATTTTTGTTTCCTATGATCAACACACAGTTTATTCACTTCAGTTCCTGAATTATGTGGGTGGGAAGTTAGATCTGTCAACTAAACACGGTACTCGTGAGTGTGGATTGTACTTTGCAGTTATCTTGGAATATCCATCAGAATTTCTTACTTCGATAAGTGGTTCATTCCAACGAGTCAACAAAAAGTCAACCGTGTTAAGTTCAATAAGATTTGTCACCAATAAAGGTTCTTATGGACCTTTTGGTACCCGATCAACTGATGGAAATAATATTGAGTTCAACTTTGTGATAGGGAATCATCAGTTATTTGGTGGTTTTCATGGCACCGAGAATTATTGTGGCATTGAGAGTATTGGGTTTTATGTGAAGGACATTCCCTCTTCTGTGATCAAATTGAAAGATTCTCCAGTGAAAGTCAAAAAAGAAAAATCAGAAGAAAAAGATTAAACTATGATATATGAACCAGTATAATATAGGCTATAACTATGTTTCGTTTTGTTTAATTTACTCATTTGGAATAGAGGATTGATGTTTTGGTGAAGAATGTGATGAATTAGTTGGAATTTTTGTTTCCTATGATCAACACACAGTTTATTCACTTCAGTTCCTGAATTATGTGGGTGGGAAGTTAGATCTGTCAACTAAACACGGTACTCGTGAGTGTGGATTGTACTTTGCAGTTATCTTGGAATATCCATCAGAATTTCTTACTTCGATAAGTGGTTCATTCCAACGAGTCAACAAAAAGTCAACCGTGTTAAGTTCAATAAGATTTGTCACCAATAAAGGTTCTTATGGACCTTTTGGTACCCGATCAACTGATGGAAATAATATTGAGTTCAACTTTGTGATAGGGAATCATCAGTTATTTGGTGGTTTTCATGGCACCGAGAATTATTGTGGCATTGAGAGTATTGGGTTTTATGTGAAGGACATTCCCTCTTCTGTGATCAAATTGAAAGATTCTCCAGTGAAAGTCAAAAAAGAAAAATCAGAAGAAAAAGATTAAACTATGATATATGAACCAGTATAATATAGGCTATAACTATGTTTCGTTTTGTTTAATTTACTCATTTGGAATAGAGGATTGATGTTTTGGTTATTACTTATTACTATATATGTATGGATCCTCTATTTATATGCTTATATTTCGATCGGATTTTGTCTTCACAGTCTATTTATGAAATTCACATATTAATTTGAGTTATTTTTACGAGATTCTCATGCACTACGTTTATTAAGTAGCTATGTATAGATTGTGTCTTATGTTGTTTATTATATGGTAATACTGTTGTATTTAACCTTTGTGTCTGCGTGTTTGTGGTGCTTGTTGATTTGGATTATAAGTCTATTTTTATTTTGTGAAAGACATATAGTTAGATTTACACTTTAGTGTCTAACTTGCTTTATTTAATCTTTGATTCGTCACTCGTTTACTAACTTTATGTGTTCTTTCAGATCCTACTGTAGTGTTCAATTCTGTCTCGTTTTCTTATTTATAGTATGACTATGTATTCCTTCATTCCCATATTTGTTGGTCAATCTTACTAAAAATAGTTATCTCATTTTTGTTGTCCACCTTAATTACTAAATCAAAAAAACATTAATTAAAATTTTTCTATATTACCCTTGTGATTAACTCTTTCTGAAAGTATTTATACTTGTTTGTAAAGTTTCCAAAAAGCTTTTTATGGGGTAAATTAGTAAAATTACAGATTTATTTGTGATTTCTTAACATGCATATAAAGGAAAAATGACCAATTAATATGGGACTGAGAGAGTATATTTGTTCTAATTATGTCAAGATAAAGAAAAAAAACTAGTCTTCTAATGTCGCAGACGGATTTTTGTGGGTATACAATAAGACTAGACAATAGTTCCTTGTGATCCGGTCCTTCCCGGACTTCTATAACCAGACTAGACAAGCTCAAAACTGTTGTCTTCTGTTTTTCTAATTTTTTATTTTTTGGATTAATTCTTCTTATTTTTTATTTTTTGGATTAATTCTTCTTTCACTTGATTTCTTTTAACTACAAGTAATTTTTAAATAGGAAAAAGACATCAAAACCATCTCTTAAGCCATACCCAAAAATTGAAGACACACCTAAACTATTGGAGTGACCTATTACACACCTGTATTAATTAAAAGTGAATTTATTTTCAACATAACACACATATAACCAGTTACATGATGGGAAGTGTATTACATTCGCCCACGTCATTGCCACATCAGATGTTATGTCAGATTTTGAGTTTCTTTCTCTCCACGTCACCCGATTGCTTCTTCTTCACTATACACCATCAAAACCACCATAGAACCACCATTATTGCCACCACACCATCACTAAATTCATATATTGCACCATCCACAATCAAATCCACAATTGGAATCACACCATCACCATTTTCACGATAAAAAATGTAAAGAATCACCACAAAATTCAACACCCATAATCGAATCTATTGTCGGAATCACATCGCCACCATTATCGCTATCAAAGTTATAAAGAATAAATTCAATAGCCATCATTAAATCCAGATCAAAATTACACCACATATAATAGGAGAAATTAAATCAATTACTATAAAATTTTAGCTTTTAGACCATTGAATTGGTTACTCTGTCGAATTGATTTTTTCAAAAAGTAAAAATTTTCAATAAAAACTGTTGAAAAATCTGTAATTTTTCAATAAAACAACGATTTAATCCAGAAAGTTATATTTCCTTAACTTATGACTTGTTGATTATTTTAGCTTTTCTCATTCTTTTAATGAAATGGGTATATGATTTTTCTTTAAAAAAAAAAAGAATAAAAATAAAATTATTAATGATGAAATACATATGAATATTTGAATGATATTGAAGAGAAAGGGTGTGGGTGAAATGAAATTTTCTAATGTTAAAAATCGTGGTTAGTGATGCTGGAGAAGAAAGAGGAAAATGATGATGAAGATACAATAAAGAAAGAAAAAAAATATAAAAGGTGAGAAAATCTAGAAAAAAAAAGGGAAAACATAAAAATATTTCAACCCTCCCCTACTACCCAGCTAAGCTTCATCTTCAGTCCTTCACTGTAACTGTAAGTCTCTATTCAGTTCAGATTTTTTTTTTTGTGGTAAACTATTGAGTTCAGATTTGATAATCTTTTGTTAATGCTTATTGTGTTAGTTTGAAGATCGTTCTCTTTGTGTTATATTTTTATGTAAATGTGAGCTAGATTCTCTCTTTCATGGTCAAAATAAGCTTCTTTTTATGTTTATTGTTTTCAGTATTTGGTTTGTGCTTGTTATTGATGGTGTTTACCGGGAAAATGGTACAATTGAATTTGTTATGAGGTCAAGGACACGCGTAATTTAACTCGTTAGATTAATTCATTGACAATTGAATATGTGAATAAGTCTTAGTAAAAATTGTAATGTAAAAATCAGATAAAACGATAGAGCTTGATTGCTAGATGTTTCAACTAGATACTGAGATGATATAGAGCCTCTTTGGATGGGCTTATAGCTTTTGTTTTTTTCATCTTTTTGACTTAAAAACAAGTGCTTATAAGCACTTTTTTATTTTACCCAAACACTATAAAAGTGCTTAAAAACTATTTTAACTTAAAAGCACTCAAAATAAGTCAATTCAAACAGACTCTTGGTATAAATTGTTTGAGAGTTTAAGACTTAGAAAATAAATGAAAGCTTGGAGCATAAGAATATTAGGAGTCATTTGGTGGGAGGTATAAGGGATAATTAATCCCGGGATTAATGTAAAGATGAGCTAATCCCATGTTTGGTTGGGACAAAATGCATAAGATAGCTCATCCCGGGATTAGTTATCCCGGGATTGTAGTGTTTTTCTTATCCCTTCTTGAGGGTGGGTTAACTAATCCCGGGATAGCTAATCCCGGGATTAATAATCCCTGGATAACTTGTTTTCCAACCAAACGACCCCTAATTAGTGTATTGCTTTGGTATTATCAAGAATCCAACTCCCTTACAAGTATACTAAGACTATCATTTATAGACAACAAGGATGATGCATTAGTCAATAAGAAAGTCTCACTCGAGCGCTGAAGTACTATGTCCAATGGAGATGCTCCACCTGGGAATACCGTTAATATTCCTCTGTAATTTGCAGGGTCTCTTACGGATACTTCTGGCATAGTTCTCCTTTTTTCCTTTTATTTTTTCTTAGGAATATGGGTCCTTCATTGACCTCGAGCTACAAGTTTGGGCCTTATCTCCGATAACTATCATCCTGCAATCCCGGAAATGTGCCAAAGTCAAGTTAATCAGCTTTAGTCTCCACTGAATCAATAAAACCTCTATGGATGCTTTTCCCCGATCTTTGTGTTCATCTCGAGTGCAGCCATTTCCCCAATAATGATGGTATTCTAGGTTTAACTCTTCAAGCTTAATTCCACTTTCTAATGAAAATGTGTATGAAATCGTAAATTAGTTCTGAGTTCATGACTTGAACCCTTTTTTTGGTAACTACCGTGAAATTACGATTAACCAACAGCACAAAGCACCTAACCTCTCTAGGTGCAGAGTAAAAGGTCAGGCCTCCAACAAAGAATCTAGTTACATAAGCAAATGGCTAATCAATGCACTACATCTATGAGCTTTCTTTGATAATTTAAGTAACTTTATTCTGTCTAAAATTTCCTTCCTAATCAGTGTCACTACTGTGTCTACCTGTACACGAGAACTTTTAAACACTTTCCAATTCCTTGCCCTCCAAGTGAGCTATAGAACTGCTGTCACCACCTCCTTCTGAAACTGCTTTTACTTCCTTCTTTGGATCCATGAACCACTTGTTTAACATTGCTCAAGCATATAGGAATGTCAGTCCATAATCCCAACTCATGACTTGAAGTCCTTAGGTAGTTTTTAAAGAAATAAAGAGTCTATTCAAATTTCAAAGTCGTATATGAATATGTTTACATAAACATACAGGGAAGAACTCACAGGAACTTCTTCAAAGTGGTATATGACTATGTTTACATAAACATACAGGTAAGAACTCAACCTCACATGAACTGATCTTCTTCAAAGTGGTATATGAATATGTTTACATAAACTTACAGGTAAGAACTCAAACACAAATGAACCGAAGGTGTTCAGGCTCTAAGGAGTGACAATATCTGTACCAAGAGATCGCCTAAATAAGAGTAGACTAACTGTAATCATAGCAGATCCTCATATCTCACAAAGTTATGGATGCAGCAACTTGTTTTCTAAGGCATATGGTACTGATCTTTGTAATACACATAAGCTAGATACAGCAATTTGTCTAGATAGTGTAGAACTCTCTCTGAATATCAGCTAGGTGAGTAGAAGCTAAGTTCTGTTTTGTAATGCCTCACTTTGGTGATTAATGAAAAGTTTAATTGCCAAAAAAAAAGGCATGCCCAAGGGATGAAATCCAAGAAGTTCGGGTAACAAAGAGGGTGTTTGGCTGAAGCTTATAAGCTGATCAAATTGGGTTATAAGCACTTTTGACTAGTCTAAACGTTTAATAAAAACCCAAAGTGCTTTTAATCATTTCAAATGATTAAAAAAAGGGCAGCCCGGTGCACTAAAGCTCCCGCTATGTGCAGGGTCCGGGGAAGGGCCCGACCACTAGGATCTATTGTACGCAACCTTATCTTGCATTTCTGTCAGGGGCTGCTTCCAAATCATTTCAAATGATTGTATTTCGAAAAGACTTCCACATACATGTAAGAGGCATATAAGTAGAAGTTTTTGTATGGGTTTGATTCGCTTGAGATGAGTAGTGTGTCGGATGTCAGTCATGTGGATTTGGATTGTAACAGTACTAGTTGATGTAGATGTATCGCTAGACGGGGATGCTGGTGTGGTATTGCCTCCAGTATGCAACCTAGAAATGCTGTAATGGATGATAACAAAGATGAAGATGAAGATGAAGTGGGTAATGACAGAGGCATGAAAAAAAGTCCACTTTGCAAACTAACATGATAACTCAGAGAAGAAGATGGCATGCTAAGTGTAGACATAAAATGATAGGCAGGGTAAACATTGATTTCATGTCGCTCGAAAGCATAGGACACTACATAGATGCCAACTTCTATCTGCAAATGATATTTTTCCAACTTAAAGAATCATATGAATCTAAGCATTGGAAAAATACTGATCTCCAACAAAGCAACTATGAAACAATTACATAAATTCACCAACAGGATGAATGGACATAAAGAAAAAAGAAGCGGATGCTATGCTAAGTAAATTGAACTGACCGGATTTCACAAGCTTTTTTGGTTTTTTTGTTGACATCATCAAAGGACTCACCTGTGCTCTGTATGGATGAAATGTCTTGTTTTATGAAACCTCCAGGCTCCAACAATAAAATTAGATAATTTAAACTACTTTTGCACAAGAAGGGGGAATAGTGGACCAATTCTTCCTTTTTCGAAAAAGAAGAAATAAAGATATCGACATACCAAAGTTTCAGAAAGCATCCCTGACGCTTCATCTAACTTTTTCCAGCTGATAAGTTGTAGTCCTAAACTAATATTTTTCAATAGATTTCATACATGGTCTGGAAGAATTTCAGCATAGTTAATTAGCAAAATTTCACCGTAGTTGGATAGTAAACCAAATTCCCTTCCAAAAGTTCTGTTAGAAATGTAGTTATTGTTATCGTTGTCGGCGGCGTATCTATGTAGAAGCATCAGGGTGCCATGTCACCTGGACACATCGGTTGGCACTTTGTATATATATGTATAAGAAATCAGATAAATATTAGATGTGCCACTCGTAGTAATACGAGAGCATCTGGTGCTACTAGCTGAGGGTAAAATATTCAAGAGACTGGTGTTTTATTACCACTTGCCACCTGGATTTTGCGTTTTTGCTTTCTGTACAACACTTCTTCACTCCTATTCTTTTTCTTTTTCATTTCTCTTGATTTGCTATTTTTGGCGTCTTCACTTCAGTTCTATTCCTTTTTTCTTTAGTTTCTCTTGTTTTGTTCTTTATTAATCCTAGTTGACTCTTTTTTTTTAATTAATTATTGACCTTTTTCACTTCCTCTTCTCTCTGGGTACGCGTGTTGCACGTGTACCCATTATCAACGTCTATTAAATTTTCTAAAAAATACATTGATCACAGTCGTTCCCACGTTCTTTGGGGGTAAACTTTAGTATTGCTAAACTTGAAAGCTACTGCCCTTTTTTCATTATAAGGCTTCACGGCTTTGTTTTTACATCTAGTTTCTTTTGTTAACAAATTTTGGACATACTTTGCAATAACCTTATATAACAAGGAGCAAAATTTGCATAAAAAAAGAGGGCTTCACTGCGAGAGAGAACGAGGCAAGAACGTGGAAGGAGAGTTCCATGTTCAGTGAAGAGGATTTCTGTTGTTTTTTTTGGTTGTTGTTGTTGTTTTGAGAAGTGGTAGAGGATTTTAAATAGATTGTTAGTTCACTATAAGCGAAATTCCAAATATTAGTACAATTTATATCAGGTAAATCTTAACTTAATAAACAAAATGTCAATTGTCTTTAGCTTTAAGGTCCTAAGTATTGGGAAAATAATCACTGTAAATGATTATTTTTGTCCAGTATGAAATCTATTTTTACCGTTTTGTTTTGTATTTGTGCTTTTATAGATAACTAAATTTTCGAACTAGTTTTCAGAAGCAAGTGAGAATATGAATATGGTTAAAGTTGGCCCAGCGGGAGGAAGTGGTGGAACCATTTGGGATGAAAAGGGACGAGACCAAGTTGCTGGGTTTGTTGTTACCTACAACGAGTACACAGTTCTTGCACTTCAGTTCCTGTTTTATGAAAATGGCAACTTAGTTTTGTCAAACAAACATGGGGATCATCGCTGTGAAAACTTCCGTGCAGTTCTGTTTGATTATTCATCAGAGTTTATTACTTCCATAAGCGGTTGTTTCAGAACAACGTATGATGATTTTACAAAGCTGAAAACTATAAGTTTTGGAACCAACAAGGGTTCCTATGGACCATTTGGGTGTACTACTACTTCAACTGATGACACGGACTTCAACTTTCAGCTAGGAAATCATCATCTTTTTGGTGGTTTTCATGGTAGCAAGACCGACTATTGCGTTGAGAGTATTGGGATCTACGTGAAACCCATCATATCTCCATTATCACCGTGAAAGATCCTCAAGTTATGGATGAAAAAGATATACCACCCTTCCTACTATGATTTGCTTGAAAGATTTTCGAGTTGAGAATTCAACTCTTATGCCTACTTAAGGTTTTACTTTTGCACAGTCGATGCACAGCTTGGTGCTTGGTTATTACGTAAAGTTTTATCTTTTTGAGTTTTATATTATTTTGAAAAAAGGTTAATGTTTGATGGAAAAGCTTAAATAGCTTGTTTGGATGGTTGTTACCTATTGTATTGTATTGTATTAGATGGTTGAATATAATGTTTGTTTTGTGTTATTTAAGTTTTATTGTATCGTATTGTTAAATTTATTGCTATGATAATAAACTAACACTGAAAGTTCCTATTTTATGTAATGATAAATCTGTTGTGATCGTGATGTTACCTTATTTTGTCCTTTCATTTTTATTATTTAACAATTTTATTTTATCTTTTATATCTTTCTCATAATAGCTC
Source organism: Capsicum rhomboideum (assembly GCA_031232105.1). Taxonomy (NCBI): domain Eukaryota; kingdom Viridiplantae; phylum Streptophyta; class Magnoliopsida; order Solanales; family Solanaceae; genus Capsicum; species Capsicum rhomboideum. The sequence continues at coordinate 9,680,787 of CP124711.1, forward strand.
TATTTGTATTCTGTAATTCTTAGGTTTATCCTTAAAGATTACTGTTGTATGATGTTATATAATGTCAGAAAACAATAAATCTATTCCAATAATATATTTATCAAAACGATATAGTATAATACAATATGATATGGTACAGTACGAAATGACATGTCACAACCACCCAAACTAGCTAATGACTGAACTTCATTTCTGCCATACTTTCGTTCTCTTGACGAGATGTGAATATCATTATTTCCGATGTCATAAGTCCATTTGTTTGGATAAAATGCTTCGTTATCATTATCCTATGGAATATTCTTATGCCAAATGAGAATTCTTGTCTTTTTATAATTTGAACAAGAAAAAATGACATTTTTCAGATAAATGTGCAAAAATGAAAATCCCTGATAAAAGTCATTTTAGACTTTTTTTTTTTGGCTAACAGCTAGAAAATCGTTCTTCCCAAAAATTATTTGGTTTGAAAGATGAAATTAATGACCGGTACAAAATAATGGCAAAAGTGTTAAATGATGAAAACGAGGTGGAGCCAAACTGTCCAATAGAACAAAAGAAATGCGCTTCCTAATTTTTTCAATGTTATGAGAGACGTGTTTAAACTGTAGCCAGTCCCTCCAAAAATGTCCCTCTCTCTTCTCAAGCACACTGCTTATTTCTCTTCACTTCCATTCCCAATTCGATTCATCTCCTTTACACCAATGCCTAAAGCTCCAAAGATTCCTCTTCTGCAAAGCCCAGGTCATGCCCAAAAAATGAGGAACATCTTTTCTTTTATAAATAATCTTGCAATAATGTGTTGTTTTGTTTAGTTAAATCTTGAATGTTTAACATCTTAGTTCAAGTTGTAATCTTTAAATTGATCACGTGTGTGGATTTTTTTATGTCGCGAATTATCAAAGTATTTGGTACTGAACCTTGAAAATTTTCAGCTTGTATGAGTTTGTTTTTGCCTAAGAGTAGTTTTTTTTTTCTTTTATGTGATCACCAAAATTTTAATTTCAGGTTCTGAAGTTGATGATGTTGTTCCTAAGAAGAGAGTGAGAAAAAGGAGAGTGGAAATGATTGCCAAAGAGGTTAAGATAGAAACTCCACATGAAAAAGTATGCCATTTTCTTTATTTACTAGTATTCGTACCCGCGTGATGACTGATGCGCAGTCGATAATAAAAGAATTGATCAGAGAAAATGTTATATATCAAATCATCAACTATCATATGTGTAAAATTATCGTTAATCTTCAAACTAAAATGTTCATCTGTATGCAAATTTTTATTTGATATTTCTAATGTTTTTTATTATCAAAGTTGTAGTTGGAATGTTTCCTCTTTTATTTCAGAAAACAGATGTACTGTTGTAAAATAGTTTTTATTCATTTGAAGTTGTTAGACCAATTTTGCTGATTCAATATAACTTTAATATTGTCTGATTAATTAAATAATTTTTTTCCTCGATATTAACTTCTTGACGTTCCAATTGTTTATGATTGTGATCATTCATTTATTTTGCTAAGGTTTGATTTCATAATGCTGCTTAGTCTTTTCATGTTTCTGTTTCTTTTTCTTTTCTTTTTTTTGCGTGAAATTTGTGTGGGAGGAAATTTAGCTTGAAATGGGAGCCACTCTGAAGTAGATCAGCGATATTTGTTAAAATGTTGTTTCGTAGACCAGCTAATTTGCGTGTGTAAGAGGTTGTATCAAGGATTTGAACATTGTGGGTTCGAGTTCTCAATTTTACCACAATATTGGGTCCGAAATCTATTATTTGTATGAATTTTCTAACGCATATACATGTTTTGAGCCAAAAATGTTGGATATAGATGAACTCCTAACTAATGTACTAAATCAGTATCTGCAGCAATGCATTCTTGAGAGTGCATTATGTGGTCTCAAGGTCAAGTGAGTGAACCATTCAGCCGTCCTCCCCTTGGGATTCTGGAAATGGGCACAGTTTAGTTGAATATTCTTATGAGAGTCTCACTAGCTTGAGTGAGCATTAAACTGCTTTAGGGAAAAGACGAATTTTTTATTCCGTCAAAAGGGTTGTGAATTTGAGGAGAAACCTTTTGAATGTGTAGTATAACTTTAGAATATGCTGGGGATAATTGTATAAGTGTCACTTTATACTTTATGACAAAGAATTTCTGATATATCCAAGTACCTTTCCTGGATGACTGACAATTCTCTAGTTTGTCATCTTTGAAATCTTGCTTCTGCCGATTATACAGTCCTAGTATTAGTATATTAGAAGCTTATGCTACTGGCTTAGACAGTAATCAATACTGATTGATATTTCAGTGATTTTCAGGTTCTTCGTAATCGACTTAGAAAAGAATCTTGAGTAAGATGATGTGGAAGTACAAAAATTCTGATAGTCTATCACATCCATGTAACATAGGGTAAAGAGAACATTTTTAGAACCTCCTAGCTACAAAGGTTATTCTTTAATGTATCCGAGCTCTTTCCTAAATTCTGATTGTCTTGAAGGTAGCATGAAAAATATCAGGCTTTTCTTTGCAGCAGGATTGAGGCTTTTAGGTCCATTTCTTCTCGCAGTTTAATTGTACTCACTATCTAATTTGATTATCCCACTTCGCTTCCGAAAGATCAGATTGACCTATCTGAGTGTGATCAAGCTCATTATTAAATTTGAATTTATTATATACAAAGTTTAACTCAAAAGATTATTTCCATTTCCCAAAAGAGGAATTTTTTATGTGGTCTATGTACTGCACAAACTATTTTTAATATCAAATACTATAGATCCTTGATTGTGGAGGTTTCTAGAGGAAAAAACAAATCATGTGTCTTTTTCCACTTGTTGCAGTTTCTCAGGCATCCAGAAATTGAAGATTTTGCAAATAAAAGTGACAATATTTCTTCTCAGTCAAGTAAGTACCAAGACAATTTCTGTTTCCTTATCTTTCATTTTTCTGCTGTTCTAGTTTTCATATTGATATTGAACGTTGCACTTTTATTTGTTAGCTATATCTCCATATAGAAAGGTTGATTCTGCTGTTAAAAGTAAAAGTACTTTGATTCCTTCCTTGTTTGCAACTGTGTTTCTAATCATTGAAGATAGTTCTCTCATTTAACAAACCTCATGGATAGTAAGACTAAAATTTGTCAAAATTGATGCAGTACAACCTCCTGCCAACTGGGAAAGGGTCATTGAAGGGATACGCAGAATGAGATCATCAGAACATGCACCTGTGGACTTCATTGACCCGGAAGAAGGGATGACTTCTCTGCAACTTAAGGTGCATACATCTTTGCAGACTTGATGCTTGGTTAGTGGTAATGTTCTTTGACTGTGTTGTATTTCTCTAAAAAAAGTGCAACTACGTTTAGTTTTTCAAGCAAGGAGGTGATTTTCTGGCATCTAACGACACTAGAGTCCCTTTGAAGACAATCTCAACTTGTTGCTCTTAACGCTTTTCCTTGACAAGATGGTCTTGTGGGAAGGACATTTTTAACATCTAAATAAGGGAAAGGCCAGATCTAACATCCAACAGGAGAATTGAAAGTTAAATAAAGTGAGTTTTCTAATAGTATGTTTGGCCAAGTTTCTAAGACCCCAAAAGTGTTCATTTTTAAAAAGTGCCTAGCGTTTGGGTGAAGATAAGTGCTTCTGGGGGTAGCATTAGGTATTTTTCAGTAACCGGAAAAGTAGTTTTTCTCCAGAAGTATTTTTTCATAAAACACTTCTGTGAAAAATACACATGAATGCGCTTAAAAAAGTTTTGCCTAACACTAATTGCTGCTCCAATGTGTTTTCTAAATTTATTGGTCAAACACAAACTACTTCTCACCTAAGTACTTCTTTGAAAAGCACTTTTCAAAATAAGTTGATTTTAGACAATTGGCCAGACAGGCTATAAATTGTATTCTAGAACTGAGTGCTCATATACTAGAATAAGTTGAGAACAAAAGTGTTCTGCTCTTTTTATGTGCAAGTATGTATAATATTTTAACACTTCTGCTAGGATGTTATACATTGTTGATCTTTTCAACTTTGTTATTTTATAGCTGCCGGAAGGGTGTGGATGCTAATGTTGACTACTATTTTCTTCTTCACTTTTTCTGTTCCCAATCTCATCAGGAAAGAAGATTTGCTGAACTGGTTGGTTCATTGTTATCAAGCCAGACCAAGGGTCATGTCACACATGGCAAGTATTGAGATTAATAGTGTTGGAAGTTTCAGCTATATGATGCTCGTTAATAACGTGATTAATTATCTCTTTATAGGACTACATTCATGTTCTCTTTGTGATAAGTTGTGTCTTCTGAATGAGTTAGTAACCTCCACATGTATTTCGCTCTTCCTATCTTAGAGGTTACTCTGATATCTCTTTGCGATCTTACTACCTAAATTCTATTTATTTTGTCATCTTGATCTTATACTTCATCGTTGCAAAGATTTATGTGAAGTATTGATATCTCCTTACTGAGTATATCAAACTCCTTGCTTTTGTATCTAGTGACTTCTATTTTTGATACCCCAAGTTTCCTTTCGCCCTCATCCTCATAGAATAACTTATCATAAAAGATGAAGTCAAAATGGGATAACTAGGAAAATACCAATCTATGATTAGCAGAAAAATTAGATGATTTCGAGATGCTCCCTGACATCCACCTTTTGGGGAGATGATTACTAGAAGTCTGACATTAGCTTTTTTCATTGAACGTGTTCCACAATTTTATTAGGCTGTGATATTCTTCTCTGACCTGTTGGTATGTAATGATGTCCTCTGAATCTGCAGAAGCGACCCAACGGCTCCTCGAAAATGGTCTGCTGAGTGCTGACACAATGGATAAAGCTGATGAAGCCACCATAAAGAGCTTGATTTACCCGGTATGTGTACAATAATGTCAGTGTATGATAATATTGTATTCACGCTTGTCCCACATATTTTTTGTCATTTGCTCTCACTCTGGATTACTTAAACAACCTTTTATTGTCAGGTTGGATTTTACACAAGAAAGGCTTGGCAGCTTAAACAAGTTGCAAAGATTTGTCTCTCTAAATATGATGGGGACATTCCTAATACATTGGACGATTTGCTTCTACTTCCGGGTGTTGGTCCGAAGATAGCTCACCTGGTACGAAGTTATGCTTCTCTCATTTTCTTTCCCTGCACATTCTAAGTTATTTTAATATTGTGCTTAGGTTATGATTATGGCCTGGAACAAAGTTGAAGGGATTTGTGTAGATACCCACGTGCATCGTGTTAGCAATCGGCTTGGTTGGGTCTCACGGCCTGGAACAAAGCAGGTATGCTTAATTCTATTCAAAGATGAAGCTTCACCGCTAATGAGCAACTAGAAACTGGGGGCATATGCTATGATATACGTGCACAATTTTTTTAAACAAACTCTTTTACTCTACTTTAATTATAAGCTGCGAAAATATTAGTAGAACATTGTTAGAAAGTCATTTTGCTTGGTTGTGCCTTTGATAACCGGTATCACATTTTGCAAACAAGTGGAGGGTCTAAGTTCTGATTCCATTTTTTGAGCAAGAATTACAGCCGCATAATAAGATTTAACAGCAAAGATGGATAACATAGTAAATCTAGCACTGGTACTGAATTGTAAGATAGGTGCACTAGCCCCTACCCACCAATTTGTCATTGGGTGCTTCAAATAAAGATCTTGCGATTGTGGAATCTGGTGATTGAAGGAGTCGAGAAGCAGCGAGCAGGATGACAGAAGAGATACTTTTCGAAAGGAGGGAAGGAAGTGTTAATAAAGTGCACACTGTCAAGCGTACAAAGATACTTCATGCCATTAATGCATGCATCTGAGAAGTTTGAAATATTTGAGCGGGACTTCTTATGGGATGCTGCAAATGGAGTAAGGTCCACTTAGTGAATTGGAAAGTTATCGCGTGCGTCCCTTGGGAAATGGGAAAACTTGGAGCGAATGACTATGGGTTTTCAACAAAGTGTTTTTTGGATAATAGATATGGAGATTTGGGATGGAGAAGAAGCTTTGAGGGAAGTGGTACCACGGAAGAATGGCACAGTGGGTGGAGATCTAGGAAGAACCACTAGGATTGAGAGATAGGTGAATTTCAAATCTGATTGATTTACTGTACAAAGAAAGTGTATATGCTACATCGGATTTATGGAGATGAGGACAGAGTAGGGACGGCATGTTCACATTTAAGTCTTATAACAATAGTTTGTTAAGAGGATTCATGGAGATGAGGACAAAGTACGGACGACATGTTCACATTTAAGTCTTTTTACAGTAGTTTGTCAGAGAGGATATAGTCGACCTTCCCATACTTTCCTATTTGGGTCCCCAGGACAAGGGGAGCGATATTGATGGCGGCAAACGTGAGCAAGAGGAGGATTACCTATAGTAGTTAGTGCTTCATGAGTAGATGTTCGGGTAAAGACAGAGACCATCTATTGTTACTTTGTCAGGTGGTTCATGTGTAGAGGTTCCTTCATTAACCAACTCATTTACTTCATCAAAAAAAACATTTAACAGCTCTGTCTGATTCCAAATTTCACAGTTTCCATTTAGTCTGATGCAAGGAATTCATAATGGCGATATGAGATTGAAAATAGTAAATATTTTAGAGAAAACACTCACAGTACTCCATTCCTATTTGTTTTATTCTGTCAGGGAACTAGATCCCCTGAAGAGACCAGGGTCTCATTGCAGCAGTGGCTTCCTAAAGAAGAATGGGTATCCATTAATTTGCTTTTGGTACGTTTTGCCATCATTCTTTCTCTGAAGCATAGTTGATTATCCCCCCCTACCATCTCTTTTCGTCCTTACTGTTGTAGCTCAAGTACAACTCATTTTCACCTTTGTCCAAGTAGATCGCTTTCAGAATCAATATGAAATGTGTGCTTATTGCTTCTTTGGTAAATAGCTGACACCTAGAACTTCGTTTTAGATTCTGTATCTGACAGCAATTTTTAACAAGAAACAGCTATCCGCAATACTAAATGCTCTTTATCTTGCTAACAGTTTGCACTGCATCATTATAGCTAACAATATGAATACTCGCTCATTCTCAAATCTCTCAAAAAGTTTGATTTGCTACCTCGAGCAAGAGTAAAGGTTAGGCTTTAGCTTTACTTGAGGAGTCTTTGGACCTGCACTCGATTGGTGAAATAACAGGCGATAAATTGAAATCTTTTTATCTGTGTATTATAAGTCATTCCTTGCTTCAGTTACAAAGCTCTTCAAATATTCCATAAATGAAGAGCATAAATTATGTATCCTACTTCCTGTATTGGGTTTACCCGATTATCATATCCACTCTCGAAAACAGAAACTATTTTTACTAGTCATTCTTTGTTTCTCCCAATGTCCATATGTCAAAAAGGTACATTTGACTTTACTTTTACAACAAAATTTTCAAAACTTTGCCTCCAATTGAACTACTCAAAGTAAGCTGAAGATGAATTTTCTCTACCTCTATGGGTACTTCTCTCTTCATTTGGTGACTATTGGCCTTAACAGGTTGGCTTTGGACAGACCATATGTACTCCTCTGAGACCTCGCTGTGCAAAATGCACGGTAAGTGAACTTTGCCCGTCGGCATTTAAGGAGATATCCAGCCCAGCTTCCACTTCCAGAATATTAAGTCCCAAGAGGAAACTTTGACAAGGTCGTTTGCTGCTAGCTGATCAATTGTCATGTTCTTTTTTTTTCTCATGATAAATGTCTATTGATGTCAAAGGAAGTTGATCATACTATTTTGTATAGTAATTTTTTAGCAAGTTCAGTCATTCCTGCTGAATAATCTCTACCTTACTGGATGTACATTCTAATATTTTGTCGATATAAGTATATTTACAGGTGGGAACCAAAGCACTACGAGCAGATTAAAAAGAGACAAGTTCTTGTAGGTACAACGAAATATGGATATGGAGACTGGAGAGCATTGTTGTATTCTTTTGCTCTTCAATATATTTAGGAGTTACTTGTTGATATTCAACTTCATTTAATAATGTAAACAAAAATTACACGTCAATGCTTAAATGACAATAAATATACTGTGTTAAGCTTAATATGAAGAGTTATTTTGTGGTAGGTCAACTCAACTGGATAATGTTTTGATTTTTCAGTACTCCTAATAGGAAATACAACGTTGGAGACTGTTATTCAGTGAACATCAGAACTAACTTGAAAGAGAAAAATAAAGGGTCAGATGAAAAGGACAAATAGCAATGTATCACACTGAAAGGACTCATAGTAGTACTACAACGTCTCAAAAAACCCTCTCTCTATAACTTGATCTTCTAATTTCTACTAGTACTGCTATTGTTCAGTAACAAGGAGAATTATGGATATGGTCAAAGTTGGTCCAATGGGATCTCCTTGCGATTCGATACCATTTGGGATGAAAAGGGCATGCAGAGGAGAAGTAGTCCATATTTTCGTTTATACCATCGTGACAAAGTTTGTGCACTTCAATTCCTGTTCTATGAGAATGGCAAACTAGTTTTGTCAGAGAGACATGGTGTTGATTAATCATGTGATCAATACTTCAATGTAGTTGACATGGATTATATATCCATCAGAGTTTCTTACATGTATAAGTGGTTCAATCCAATTAACCAAGGTTGGTGATAGTTTTTTGAGCTCAATAACATTTGGAACCAACAAGGGTTCCTATGGACCATTTGGGACCCCTTCAGATGATGCTAAAGACTTCAACTATCAGATAGGAAATCGTCGTCTTTTTGGTGGATTTCACGGCAGCAAAAACTGTTTTGGTATTGAGAGTTTTGGGGTTTACATAAAGCCCCTCACAACTTCCATGATCCATTTAAAGAACATCCAGTAGAGGTTAAAAAGGAAGAAAAAGAAGAAATATTACTTTCCAAATGATGTACTACTATTTATTTGATGTCTTTTTATCATATAATATCAATTTTAATTGGTGTTGCTTATTATGCAAGTATCTACGATGAGTGACGTAAATCATTTTCAATTTTGATAACTCAAATATCGTCACATTTTGTTTGATAAGTTACATGCTAGACACGGGCAATTTTTGAATTTCCTTCTTGATCAATAACAACTGCAGCATTATCCCTCTCCTCCAAAGTTGCGTTTAAAAATTTCCAAAGATGTAAACATTTGATAGCCGTATGATCTTTAGGAGAAAACGTGGTGAAAATCAAAGATTGAGAGTTAGGAGCCTAGAAGGCAATTTTTTCAAATAAAAAGTACAAAGAGGTCAATGAAATTTGGAATATAACATCCTCGATGACACATCATTCGGTTAGCGGTTTGTGAGCCCAAATTTTTACAAAAAAAATTAAAAAAATGATAATGTCAGTCGTATTTTGTGCAACAACTACCCCTTCGTCCATCGTTGCTTGCGCACTATACTAAAAATAATGTTTAATAATACTTGTCCAGTTTGAAAAATCAATAGATAATTTATCTATTTTTATCCATTTGACCCTTAGTATTAAATACGATTCATTATTCAATACATTTTCCAAAATATTAAATTTATTATATTCAAAGGGTAATATGGTAAAACTACCCCTAGCATTTATTATTTTTTAACATGTGTGTTAAGTCAATAGTGGACGACTATTTATGGACGGAGGGAATAATTTTTTTTTTCCTTTAATTTTCTTTAGCAAGTCCTTGTATTATGGACGACTTCCCCATTTAAGTCAAGTCATTGAGAAAAAATTTATCATGATTGCTCCCAATGGCTGGATCGCTTATAATTTTATAGAAGCTTAAACCCAGAAAAACAAAGGAATGATTACTATATATTCTAGATTAGTTATATCACATTTAGTTTGGAGGGTTATCTGTAATCATAGGTCAACCTAACTTGATAATGTGAAAATCCTTTAATGCACACAAAGCATAAAACTTTAAAAAGATGATCCTTCTGTCCATTTTACTTTTTCTATTATTTCAAAAATAAATTTTTATTTTTACTTTGTCCGTTTTAATATATTAAGAAAGACAGCTATCTTTTTTCATGTTTACTCTTAGCATTATTTACTTAGTCTTCAAATCATTTTCCTAGACCTAATAAGTACTCCCTCCATCCAATAATACTTGTCCACTATTAACTTGACACACAACTTTTTTTAAAAAAAAATAATGAGGGTAATTTTACTATATCATCCTTTGAATATAATAAATTTAATATTTTGGGAAGTGCATTGGATAATGAACAACATTTAATACCAAGGGTAAAATGGATAAATTATCCAATGATTTTCTAAATTGGACAAGTATTATTGGACATCAATTTTTAGTAACATGGACAAGTAAAGATGGACAGAGTGAGTAAAAGAAATAAATACTCCCTCCGTTCCTAAATAATTGAAAAAGTGGTTTTCACATTATCAAGAAGACAATATTGATGTTCTTTCAATTTTACCCTTATTTAAATAAAGAGAGTTTTACATAACCAAGAAACTGCTAAAAATTGTGTGAAGGATACGTTAGTAAAAATATTTTTGTATTTTCTAATAATGAGTAGTTTATTAAGGGGCAGGCACAAGCTAAAAACACTACTTATTTAAGAAAGAAGAAGTATTTTTTGAGGGGCGTGCCTAATTAATAAGTAGTTAAACCCAACTGAAATTGATATGACAAATAGAAACAACCATAAGCTATAGAGAACGTTAAACCGTATCATCATTCAGAAACTTGTGAAAGGTGTAGGCAGCTTGAGCTAGACCTTCTTCTCTTGAACTCCTTCCCTTTCAACAGCAACCTTTACTGAAGGATCTTTAAAATTGATCATTGAGGTTGTGATGGGCTTCATATAGACCCCAATACTCTCAATGCCATAACTATTTGTGCTGCCGTGAAAACCACCAAAAGAACGATAATTCCCTATCTGAAAGTTGAACTTGCTATCAGCAGCTGAAGGGGTTCCAAATGGTCCGTATGAACCCTTATTGGTTCCAAATGATATTGAGCTCAAAACATTCTGTATATAACTCGGTGCTCGGAATGAACCACTTATGGAAGTAAGAAATTCCGTTGGATAATCAAACGCCACTGTACAAAAACTTTCACATTTATTGCTGCCATATTTTTTTGACATGACTAATTTGTCATTCTCATAAAACAGGAACTGGAGTGAATAAACTGTGTCATGATTGTAGGAAACAAAAATCTGGGCTACTTCTGCTCGTTCCTTTTCATCCCACCAACTGTTTCCACTTCCTCCTCCCGCTGAACCAACTTCGATCATATTCATATTTTTCTTATTAGTTGTGAAAGATCAGGTTAAACGAAGAGGCTTTTATTTGATCGTTTCAATGTCTCATGTTGGTACTTGTTATTTTAATCTTGAATTGGGAATCTAATTCTTACTTGTTATCTTAATCTTGAATTAGGAATCTGATTCTTTGTTTCTAAGGTTACCCTTTTAGTGTCTCATGTTGGTATTTTTCTTTTGATCTTGAATTAGGAACCTTATTCTTTGTTTATAAAGTACTTACCCTCTTTCAGTGTCTAAGGTATTTGTGCCTTCCTTTTCTTTTAATCTAGAAATAGGAATCTGACTCTAATTATTAATCGCTTACGCAAAAATGATTCGTCTAATTTGGCTTATTAATGCAACCTAATTTGATTTTCCGGATTCAATTCTTCAAAAGTTGGGCTGATATGTAGTCCAAATTGACTTATGAGAATTGTTATCAAAAGAATTACTCCCTCCGTTTCAAAAAGAATGACTTACTTTTCTTTTTAGTCCATTTAAAAAAGAATGATCCTTTCCTTTTTTGGCAACACTTTAATTCCAACTTTACACATGGCATGTTTAAGACCACAAGATTCAAGGGCATTTTGGTACATTTGCCATAACTTTAATTTAGGACCACAAGATTCAAAAGTCTTCTTTATTTTCTTAAACTCCGTGCCAAATCAAACTAGGTCATTCTTTTTGAAACGGAGGGAGTATTAATTTATTTTCTTGTTTGATATGTTCTATAGTCATAATACAAAAGTATGTCCAATGACTAGTGTAACCCCACAAGTAGAATTTGAGAATTATATATAATCATGATAAAGAAAGTTCTTTTTTACGCACTTAAAGAAATTAAATGGAGATTGATAAGAAGCCTCCTTGCCCCATGAGGTGATTGGCCTTGAAATTTTGACCCTATTTGCCCCATGAGAAAAATGTAAAAAGTTCAATAAGTTTTGACTGACCTTGAAAGATTACTAAAGGAACAAGTGGGCTGCAAAAGTTCTAAGATCACTTATTTCCAAAGCCATTGGATGCTATTTTCTAGAAATTCAAAACTCAGTACGTAACTGTCTAGCAAAATGTAAGAGAGTAGTATGAGAAAATTTAAAGAAATGACCATTTGTTGTAAGATTGAGAAACATTTGTGCATACATTACACCTGATACATGATTCAAATATGTGCATAAAATTGAGAAACATTTGTGCATAAAATACTATTGGATACATATGTGCAGAGAATATAACTTTTTGTATTTGAACATGATTCAATTTTAGTATTAATTTTATTCTTAAGACCAAAAAAATTATGAAACCAAAATGTATTATTTTATGTATCTATAAATGTTTATTTAAATTTTTGTAGGCCAAATAGGCATGCAACATTTTCTAACCAAAAAGAAGAACTCACTCGTTGGTTTATAGTACTTATCATTTCTTACGATTTCTTTAGATTTTTTATATATAATTTTATTTTTCCTGGCTGATATATTTATCTTGTGAATCAAGGTCATAGCTTAAAAAAAAACAGTATCGAAAACTTGTAGGGGAATTGCTTGGATTATCAGACGAAAGAGTAAGAGTATTAAATATTTATTTTAGTTTCACAAAAGGGTATTTTTGGAATGTCATTGAAAGATTATCATTTAAATAAGTTTGGTTATAAAAAAGTTAAAATAAGGGAGGTGAGTGTAATATCCGAAACCATAAGGGAAGTGAGTGTTATAAGGTTAAACGTGAAGGAAGGTCTCTGAAATTATTCCTGATCAATAACAACTGTAGCATTATCCCTCTCCTCCAAAGTTGCGCTTAAAAATTTCCAAAGATATAAATAAATATTTAACAGAGATATAATCTTTAGGCGAAAACGTGGTGAAAATCAAAGATTGAGAATTTAGAGCCTATCAAATAAAAAATACGAAGGGGTCAATGAAATTTGGAATATACCATCCCTCGATGACACACCATTGGGTTAACGGTCAAACCGTGTTTGATTTGTTTGCCAATTTTTTTAAAAAAAATAATTTAAGTCGTATATTAAGCAATAACTCATTTTTATTTTTTTTTCTTTTTTAATTTTCGTTAGCAAGCCATTGTATTATGGACGACTTGCCCATTTAAGTCAAGTCATTGAGGAAAAATTTATAATGATTGCTCCCAAAGGCTGGATCGTTTTATAATTTTGTATTCTCTCTATTATTAAATACTCATCACTTTTTTAACTTTCACGCCCTTAAAAAAATATGAATTAGAGATTAATTAAATTAAATTATCCTTATTTATTATTCCTCTCTATTTAAACAAACAAGTAATTATATATGTCTTAATTTTCTAAAGTGATAAATATTATAAAATAGCTATTTTTAGTAAGTATGACAAATATTGAGGAATGAAGGAATAGAAGATTAAACCAAGAAATCAAAAGATTGATTACTATATTTTCTTTATTAGTATATCACACTTCGTTTGGAAAGTTATCTGTTATTGTAGGTCAACTTAACTTAATAATGTGAAAATCCTTTACATGCATACAAATTACAAAGCATAAAACTCTACAGAGATACTCCCTCTGTTCTTACTTTTATTTTGTCAGTTTTAATATATGAAGAAAAGATAATTATTTTTCTTCATGTTTTATCTTTAGTATTATTTATTTATTCTTCAAATTATTTTTTTAGACTTAATACTAAATATTAATTAATAGAGGTAGTGTGGTAAAATAGTCATGTCAATCTTTGTTTTTTCTTAATGGACGTGTTAAGTCTAAATATGACAAGTAAAAGTGAACGGAGGAAGTATTAGCGTCAAAAGTCTCTTAGACTTGATTGTGAGCCTGTTTGGGTGGACTTATAAGTTAGAAATTGCTTCTAACATATTTTTGTTATTTTAATTTGAGCAAGATTTTTTATATTACCTAACCAATAGAAATGTGCTTAAAGATTATTTTGCCTTAAACATACCTAGAATAAATCCATCCAAACAGACTCTATGTTTTCATTAAATCAATGGGGATCCGGACCGATACATTTTGCCCAGATTTTTGTTTCATATCATCGTAACACTATTTGTACATTGCAATTTCTCTTCTATAAGGATGGCAACAAATTAGCGTTGTGAAAAAGACATGGTGTTGAAGGCGGAGTAAACTTCAATACGATTGTGTTTGATTATCCATCAGATTTTTTTACTTCGATAAATGTTTCTTTTCATTCAGCCAAGGATAAATTAAGTGTTTTGTGTTCAATAACATTTGTTACCAACAAAGGTTCCTATGGACCATTTGGGACCCCGTTAGGTGATGCTAAAGAGTTTAATTTTCAGATAGGAAACTATCCTTCTTGTGGTGGTTTTTATTGCAGCAAGAACCGCCACAGTATTGAGAGCTTTGGGGTCTATGTGAAGCCCATTACTACCTCTATGATCTGTTCTAAAAATCCTCCAGTAAAGGTTAAAAGAAGAAGAAAAGGATGGATTCAACAATATCCCTCCATGCATCTTTTACATATTTCCAAATGATGTTAATGTTATATACCGATATATATATATATATATATATATATATTAATATTGCTCTATAGTTTTATTGGTTATCTCCATTAATATTACTGTGTTATTGGTTTTGCTGGTGCATTCCTTCTTATTTTAATTTAAGAGTCGTCTGTATTATATTCTATACGTCCATCAATACTTGTTCATGTTATTAAAAATAAATATTTAATAATATTTTAAAAATTAATGGATAATTTATCCATTTTACCCTTAGCTATTAATTATAGTAGTTACCCAATGCACTTTTTAAAGCATTGAATTAATTATATTCAGAGAGTGATATAATAAAATTATTCTTATTACTCCTTCTGTTTCAAAATAGTTTGCCCTTGTTGACTTGACACTCTCCTTAAGAAAATATTTATTAGGGGTTTATTTTATCAAATTAGTCTTATTAATTATGCTTTGGAAATATAAATTTGAGTGTATACACTTTGTTTATTGTCATTTAATGATAAGGATAGTATTGGAAGAACATAATAATATTTTTTTAATTTAATAAAAAAGACAACTAAATTAAAACAAATATTTTTAAAAAGTGGACAAACTATTTTGAAATGGAGGAAGTATTTATTATTTCTTAATTTGTTTATCGAATCAATAGTGAACAAGTATTGTTGGACGGAGGAAGTATTATTCAAATCTATAGCAATGAAAGTATGATGTTTTAAAAAGAAAAAGTGAGTCTTGACTATCAAAATGAGATAAAGTATTTCATTTAGGACATCATTTAGATTTGTTCCTACTTTAAAAAATATGTACACAAACATTAGAATTAGGTGTAATGTATGCTCAAATGTTTCTCAATCCAACAATAAATATGTACACAAACAATGGTCTAACATTTCTTTCCATTTTCTCATACGGTTCTCTTACATTTTGCTAGACATTACTCCCTCCGTCTCATACTCCCTCCGTTTCAAAATACTTGACCCCTTTGTACTTGGCACACCCCTTAAGATGCTAATGATTGAAGGTGTAATTTTACTTTTTTACCCTTGTACTCTAATAATTAAACAATGATGATGGGTATTGAAACCAAGAAGTATTTAGTTGATGGCATGCATGGATTGCTACTTACTAAGTGACTATCTATATTCACTTACTGCTCCAATACATAATTGACTCTTTATATTCACTTAGTACTAATTGGTGTACTATTACTACTCATACGGATTAAGATTGTTATCAAGGATCATATTTACTTCAAGTTTCAACTTATTAAAATTTTAAATATTCAAATTTTGGAGCCAATTATTTTAAGAATTGAAATAGTATTTGGAGCCAAAAATTTAAATTTTCCCACTTAAAAAATATTATAAAAAGATGATATTCTTCAAATTCCATTGAGGTGACATATTCCATTGACCTAAAAATGACTACTTCATTGAACCAAATAGATTTGAATATGCCTGATGAATTAATCTTGATTCTACTTGTCCAATAAATGAAACAAATTCAGTGAGCACCTTTTTATTCGATTTAAACAATGAGCAAAGTAGAGGAAGTGATACACCAATTGAAGAAGAACTACAAGCAACACATGAAGAATCAAGTTCTATACATGTTGGTATGCATATGATCTTTTTAGCTAAAATTGTACAATAAATTTTATTTCACTTTACTATTACTTTTCTGGACACTTGATGTAATTAGAACAATATGCAATTCTTGCAGTATGTCAACTTCTAATTATCTTCATGTTGTGATGCATTTTTTCAAAATATTACGTACTACCAGGGGCGGCTCAAGCAAATCCGTGGCCTAAGGCTAAAATCGAATTGAGGCCTTAAGTTTTTAAGAAAAATTAAATTGTTTATATAAAGTCTATTTTTAAAATTATATAATCGATTTCTTCTAATAATTCTTTTTTAATTAATAATATAGTCAATGCATTTAATATTTCTTGAGACATAGTATTCTAGACTAGATAAATCAAACTCCTTCTAAATTCCTTTTATATAAAAAGTTTAATTTTTCTACAAATAACATTTAATTTTAAATAAAAATAAAAATTTATAATTTATTATTACTAAAAAAAAAAAATGAGGCCCCTCAAATTTGAGGGCCTAAAGCGGCCGCCTTTTTCCCGAAAGGGTAGAGCCGCCCCTGCGTACTACTAATACATGTGCAAAGTAAAGATATAAAAAGATTAGATAAGTAAGAGAAAAATGAGTTAGTGTTATTTTTCTATAATGAAGTCTAGAGGAGTGGTGATATTGAATTCTACAACTTATTTTTTGTCAACTTGTAGCTAGTTTTGAAAATTCAAATTTCTACGTTTGTGGTGAATAATGACATTCCAGTCCTTTTTAATGTTTGTTTTCGTGCTTATTTTTCTGTAGTTCGCTGTCTAAACTTTTCTACTGGCTACAGTTAGCTCTAGCTAACAAAAAATCAAGCAGCATACATTAACTTGTTGATATTAATTGCAGCTTGGTTTGAACGTGATTTCTGCACTTCTAAATGTAGTAGTAAAGCTAACTGTTTACACACATTTTGTAATTAAACAGATAACAATGTAGGTGATGGCGATACAAATGATGAATTATCGCAATCCTCAAGGCCATCAAGAGAGTTGTGCAATGATGATTGCAAGACAATATATGAAGCGCTATTAAAAGGCAGTGTTGATGGAAAATTGAAAAGAGGAGCACAAAAAACAGTGGCAACACAGTTTTTTGCTTCACAGCGGACAGTTCGACGTATATGGAAGCTATCTAATTTTGGTACGCAAAATAATATGTCACATAAAAGAACAAAAAAATGTGGTCGGAAGAAACTTCAGATTGATGCTGATTGCTTTAGGGCGACCCCTTTCAGTAAGCGGACATCTCTTCGTGCTCTAGCTTTTTCATTAAATATGAAATCGACTACTTTGTTTAGGCGTTTAAAGGAGAAACAAATACGAAGGCATTCAAGTGCGATAAAACCTTTTCTATCAGAAGCAAATAAAATGATTCGGTTAAAATTTTGCTTATCAATGATTGATCGTGTGAGTATGCCACATGATCCATTTTTTTTTACATGTATAATACTGTTCACATTGATGAAAAGTGGTTTCACATGACAAAAAAATGTGAACGTTACTACTTACTACCAGATGAAGAAGGGACAGTGCGTACTTGCAAAAGCAAAAATTACATTGGAAAAGCCATGTTTTTAGCTGCTTGTGCCCGGTCAAGATTTGATGCTGACGGTAATGTATTATTCTCTGGGAAAATCGGTATTTTTTCGTTTATCATACAAAAGGCGGCAAAACGAGATAGTGTCAATAGAGTCGCAAGCACTTTAGAGACAAAACAAATATCTTCAATAAACAGAGACGTTATGAGGTCCTTTATAATTGAGAAGGTCATTCCTTTCATCAAGAAAAAGTGGCCGAGAGGTGACTCAGGTTTTCCAATATTTATCCAGCAAGATAATGCTAGACCACACATTAGCCATCAAGATGAAGCATTTCAACAAGTCACACAACAAGATGGATTTGACATTCGTTTAGTGTGTCAACCTCCTAATTCTCCTGATTTGAACATGTTGGATCTTGAATTTTTCAATGTTATCCAATCATTACAACATCAAGAGGCGTCTAAAACCATAGATGAGCTTATTAATAGCGTTGTAAAGGAATATGAATCATTTCCAGTGGAGAAGTCCAATCGTATTTTTCTAACAATGCAATCTTGCATGGTAGAAATTATGCGAGCTAGAGGTTCTGATAAGTACAATATTCCACACATAAAGAAAGCCAGATTGGAGAAAACAGGTCAACTTCCTACTTGTCTAAAGTGTGATTCTGAACTAGTCAACGATGTACTCAATTATGTGGGTGGAAGCTAGTTTCCTTTTTTTTGAATTCTATCTTGAACCTTTTTGCATTTTTAGTGAAATGAAATATTTTCTCTCATTTATATATTGCAGTTCTTATTACCATTGTTGATTGGGTGGAGCACTTGCGAGTTGCGTATTTGTATGCAGTTTATGTGTATTTGCAGCTTATGTTTATGTGCTACCTTTGTTGGATGTCCCTACTGGGATACTTAGATATTAAGATGATGGTAGCTCTGTTGGCTGTCATTGTTTGTTCTGTTGTCTGTGAGTGTATGTTAGAATAAAAATCCTATGATGAAAGACGAATGGTGAAACAGACAATAGATTCTTCCATGTATTGAACGTTTTATGTATTTTTTATTCATTTGTTTATGATAAGTATGTCGAGTGGATAAGAGTTAACCTTCTCACACAGGTAACAACCTCCTTGTCTTAGTGATGAGTGGAGATGAGACTGGATTTTAAGCAAAATTATCAAAAGAATAATTTGAGAGCTATAAGCTTAAAATCAAGAAAGACACATAAATAATAACATAAGGTCATTAAGGTGATAAATGTTCACCTAGTCTACTTAGTGAGTTATTGTAGATCAAGAAACTCAAATTTAGACACTTATGATGTCTAGATATCATCTGCACAATATTCAAAATGAGACAAACACATACGCTCCATGGGAAAGGATAAAATATTGTAGCAAATGTTTCATACCATGTGTGCTAATGTCGATCAATTGTGTTAAACATAAGTCCTTAATTTATTGTTGTGTTAGACCCAGAGCCTTTTTGATGGCTCAAGATATATATGTGCCTTTAGTGACCCTAATAAGATACATGAGATTTAGTTTGATGTAGCTATCTTAGTGTGTTTCCAAACGATCATGAACACAAATTCTGTTTGGAGGAACATATCTTGAAAAACAGTTAAACTAATGTTAAGAGAAATGTAAAATGAGAAAGTCCATTAATTGAATCTCACTAACTATTTGTGTTCACTGGTACACTAACTATAGCTTATGAGTTATATATGGTTGTGAATACAAGAAATGATGATATATGAGATTATAAGTGTTGACACCTAATGTTTGCCCTCCGCAGCTAGGTTTGATTCTGAGTTTCTTCGATTTTAAATAAAATCAAAATATTTATTTTATCTAGGTAAAAGCTTTCTAAAATATTTATTTGGGTTAATTTTGTCATTTTTAGTGAAGACTCATACATTTTCGTATTCACGTATATGAAATCGTATAATTTTGGTTGCTCAAATAATTATTTTTATCAAAAAAAAAAAAAAAAAAATTCAAGCAAGAACTATCTTGAAAAAATTAATTCAAATGGGTGAATTTTGATTTAAGCATATAATTTGTTCTTTAAACAAATTATTCAGAAAATATTTATTAAGATTTTATTAAATCAAGAAGCTCAGGATTAAATCGGTACATAATTCGTGTCAGATTGCGATTCAATTTAGCCAACTCATTAATTGGCCTTAATTGAAATTCAATTGTAAATGGCCTTAATTGAAATTCAATTGGCCATAATTGCAATTGGCCAATTGATTTTCAATATGGCCGAAATTTAATTGACTAAGTCCTAATCTATTTGACCATTTCGTAAATAGCCTAATCCTAATTCCCATTTCCCCCTTTTAATTCTAATCAGCCCTTGTCCCCTTAATTGGACCCAAAAATTAGGCCCACCTCAAATTCGTCCACCCCAGGCCCAACAGCAGCCTACCTGACCCGACCCAACCACCTTATAACCCCTTCTTCCTCATAATATCAACAACTTGGGCAACAAACAATATGAGCAGCGAACCCTAACCTTATCCCTCTAAGCCGACCCAATTTCACCTCTATATCCCTTCTTTTTACCCCTCCAATTTGTACAACCAGCGTGCTAGGCACGTGAATCGTACTAGTCGAAGGTCCTGGAAGCTTCCATACGGATTTCAAATGGTATTATCCTCCTAATTTCCCAATTTTATTTTTTAAAATTTTTTCAAAATTAGTACGGATTTGGTATGATTACAACTCAGCCTTATCCTTAAAGAGTATTCAAAGTCGTCCCTCAACAAATTCCAAAAATAGCCCGGAAATTATCGATTCCCACATCGAAATTTTCATCCTCAAAGCCCCAATTTCGTTTCAGCATTGAAGGGTAGAGGTTAGATGAAGGAATTAGCTGAGAACCCCAATTGAGAAAGGAGAATCCATAAGAGACTGTTTTACCTTTAGATTCCGGCGAAGAGCTCATAGTCCGGTTTGCTGTCCTGAAGAGCTCAAAGCTTGACTTCTAGCTTTCCCTAGTTCATAATATCAAGAGAAAGGTATAGTTGCTTAAAGTATGAATCTTATGTTGAGGACCCTGACCCTTTTGTCTCCCTCTTCCCTTGATTGTTCAAAGTGTTAATACTGTCTTTTTCTCTATTCTCCTCTGTTACTCCCTTTTGCATTCATAGTTATGAGGCCTTTTGCTTATTGTTTGGCTTCAAATACTAACAGTCCTCGTCCACGCTTGTTTAGATTTAATGAGGGACTACTAGTTTGTTTGTAGATTAGAATTAAGTGTGATTTGTTTTCTATCCCAATTAACTTGAGATTTCAGTAACCTATTGATGTGAATATGTTTTCATTTAGAGCATGATAACTTAGAGAGATTATTTTTCCATTAAGTTATTACTTACTTATGATATATTAATTTTTTTTCTTCATCTTTTATGCATGAACTCTCCCGAGACGAGTCCATTTTGGACTCCCCATCCCCTGCATTTTCTAGTAGGCCAAAGAGGCCCAAATCTCGAGTCCAAGCCTCAACCAAGTCCAAGAACGGACTGATATACACAATTAAAGGCTGGTATACAACATTATACGTGTGATATACATCAAAAATGAGGAATAGAAGAAGTGTACAGGTGGAAGACAAAATGTGTGACTGACATACAGTCGTATACTCAGAAAACACAGCAAAACGAAGCTGATATACAGTCAATATACAGCTAGTATACATGCAGGAAAATGGACCAAACTCCAAACTTGGACTGATTTGAAAATGGGCTAAAAGAGGCCCAAATCCCAACTTTCTCTTTGTTCTATTTCTTTGTAATTCATATTTGATGATTTGTTTATAATTAGCTCTAATTTAATTTAATCTAATTAATTAATCTAGAGGAATCCTTGGAGAGCAAGTTTATATTAACATTATTCATTTTACTTTGGTCATTTAATATTTTTAATTCGCTCTATTTTTAATCTCGTAGAATAACTTGGGAAATTTTCTATATTCCTTCATAGTTATTAAGTAGCTTAAATCCAAGTCTAGTAGTTGGGTTAACTATTTAACTCAAAACTTTGACTCGGATAAGATTGTTAAAGTTAGAATTATATTGAAACTTTGACATTTAGTTTATTTCATTATATTGGAATAAAATGAATAGACAAGTTTTGATAAATTCTATTTGTTTTAAATTTCTCAAGTAACTTAAAAAAAAATTCAAAATTAGCCAAATAAGTTTAATCCGTTAGGAACCACACTTTGTGGATTTTTGAAAGTGTCTAACACCTTCTTTCGAATTTACTTGAATCCTTACCTAGACTCTGGTTTTTATTAAAGGTTTTCTTTAAAAATTACCTTTTTAAATGGTTTCTTAATTCTTCTAAAATTAAGTGGCAACTCTAAATTATTTTTCAAATAAAATCAAATAGACGATTTTTTTTCCCGCCATGAAGTTATGAAATTTTTGACTTGTCGAAAACGATCATAACAATGAGACTATATCAAATGTGATTAATATGATCTAGGGTACTACATACTTTATGATCTACTTAGAGTTTGCCCTCGACGAGAGGCTATATACTCCTGACAGTTGTATAGAGCTTAACTCTCACAGTATGTTGGTCTCACAGTCTTTATGGAGATAAGAAGAGAATTTATTTCTCATATTAGAAAAATCACTCCCATTATATGTGACTGGGAGATATAGGAAAATCGGGCTCACTCATAATGGGTGCTTTAAGGCCCATTACCGTTAATAAGTTAATCCTAAATATTTTTTATATATATATAAACACACTTATGGTATATAATTAAAAATGTAGTTTATACAGAATATACTGAAAGTAGTATTTTCTACATTTTATTCTCTTCCTCAATCAATTAGGATTTAGGCTGAGGTATAGGGGATTGCTCCAACATATCGTGACAACCACCATCGACCATTAATTCCAACAGCAGTTCAACTAAATCTTTCGCTTCTGCTACGCGAAGAACATGTAAGTTCTTGTTTTATGATTTACGTGTTATCTAGTTTGTTTAGATTAATGTGATATTCATCTGGTTTTGATTTAACACAGACTTTAATAAAGTAAATTAAGGAGACTTTTAAATCTTGTGTTATTAAACTAAAGATATGTAGAATGTATCAAAATGTCCTTTAATCTTGTGGTTTAAACATGTCATGTGGAAAGTTAGAATTAAAGAGTTTCTAAAAAGGAAAAGACAATTCGTTAAAGCAGACTGAAAAAGAAAGTAAGACAAACAAATTGAAATAAAAGAGAAATGTTATTGTGATTTCTTCCTCTTCTTCCCTTTTATTCTTTTAATGTGAAAAGAAAAAAAACATGGTTTTGCGATCCTTCGGTCCTTCACCATAGTGGAACTTGATCCTTTAGACTATTTCACATTTTATTTTATTGTATATGGTATAAACTCAATTAATAAATTGTCTTTTACCTTTTAAATAGATAGATAGATAGAAATTATCACTTGCCAACAATAATTTACAACAGAACATACATATATAGTATGGACAAACAAACAAAAGCAAGCACCATATATTCCTTTGGCTATTAATAAATTAAAATCGATAGCAACCAACTTTACATCTATACGAATACCAATATATATATATCAATTGATGATGCGGCAGTTGGAGCGCACTTCCCCCTTGGAGCCTTCTTTGACATCAAGTAAACCCATTTTAACCATAGCTTGTTGGAAGTCCAGGAAGAACATAGCTTGATTAAAGGCATAAGCATCCACAATGCCTCTAGTTCTAGGGTTATTGTAAAGGGTTTGATCAGAGAAGAGTACACCAGTCTTCCTTTGCAAAGCATTATAGTAGTCATTATCAAAAGTATCCTTTGTGGTGTCAAAGGGCTGTTCAGACTTTTCACTGCATCTTTTTGATAGAATCTTTGCAAATTGAACATCCAAAGTTGGGTCCACATCATGTGTTGAGTCAAAGTTACTCAATCTATGCTTGAATGATGAGCATCTTGCCACTCCTAGTGTATGTGCACCTATACATAATACAAGGACACAAATTAATAATCAACTTCCTTTATAGAGGACAAAAACATAGGCACGTATTATTACTGATAGAAGATTATATATATTTACCAGATAGAGCCACCATTTCTTGAGCAGTGAATCCATGTTGGCCAAAGACTCTGATAAGCTCTGAACTATTGAGAGTGGGGGAAGGCAGATTAATTGTGTCTTCTATTCTTGATCTTGTTCCATCCTTTCTTCCTTTGGGTATGTCATACACTGGACCTCCAGCCTAACATAGTATTTATTCATGAATTAGACCATTATTTACAAAGTAGGTATATATTTAGAGATGAATATATAATGTTATCTTACAAAGAAGACAGCATCCCTTGCAGCCATGGCAAGAATATCAGCACAAGAGACGACACCTGGGCATTGCTTTTCGAGTGCTTCTTTTACTTCATCAATGATTTCATAGCCTCTCAAGCTTAAATTTGCAGGTGAATCCTTTTCTGCTGTGTTACCCTTTGTTGAATCAATCAACACCGACGCATCACATCCCTTTCAAGCCATTCGTTGATGAACAAACAAATGTTTAATATAATACCTAATACTACTCCATATGAAATACACTAGTATGTTAATAAAGTGTAAAAAAACTACGTATATAGTAGATTGAAAAACCATTTCATGTCTCATGCATGATATACTATAGTACGATAGAGTAAGAAAAGAATAAGACTAGCTAGAGAAGCAATATATATATATATATATATTTCTATTTGAAATTTTGATGAATAAAACATTGTCACTTAAAATACACAAACGCTGCCCACGCCCCGCCCCATGCACGCACATATATATCTATATCTATATATATGTAGAAAGTGAGAGAGAAAAAATTAACTAACCTCAACGAAGCAATCGTGGAAGTGCATCCTAACAAGGGCAGCAGCAAAAGTAGGATCAGCTTGCAAATGCCTATTCACAGTGTTCTTCACTATTCCCTCTGCAAATGGGCAATTCATCAAATAGTAATAATCCATTCTCAGACCATCAACCAATCCATATCCTCCTCCTCCATCAAACCTCCATCCACTCACTACTATATCCATCAACGATATCACCATAAACAACTTATACTTTCCCATTTCTGCTAGTGATTGATATATCATTTTAGAACTGCACAACAAATGGATGCTATTTATATACGACTACCAACACATTAATTTATGCACTCATTTATTGGATAAAAGAATTGAAAACAAAAAGTTGGTAGTAGTGGTCCATAATTCATATATTCCCACTGAAATCAAGTCATTATACATTATGATAATGTTAAATGGTATTGCTTGCATGTTCATTGACACTTTAGATATTTCAAAATTAGTGGGACAAAAGTATGCCAATAAAGTAAATAATGTTGCACGCACTAATTCTTAGGTATATTTTATCATTAGAAGTTTTCATATATATTAAAATTAAAATCATTGATCAAACTTAGTTGATTCAGGATAATTTTTTTTAATTTCTTTTCTTCTTCCTTCGTTGCCCCCCCTCCATAACACTTCCTAGAAAAGAAGAAAAAAACAAACAAGCAGTACCTTCTTAGGGTGGGTTTGGAATTGATAGATACGAAAAATCGGGTCATTAAGGTTATTATATTAAAGGAAAATGGTTATATGTATCCTTCTACTTTCAAATATTATTTTCATTTAACCTCTGTTATACCAATCAGGACAAGGAAAATTACATTTACCGTTTGCAAATTAAAGTAGTCAAAAATACTTTTATTTTTTAACTTGTGATTCCAAACACATCCTAACAGTTCAATGCATCGAAGGACCAATTAATTACAAATAGAAATATAAATGTTGAACGAAGTGAGAAAGAGAAATTGAAAAGTACAAGAAGCTTTCGGATTGATATTTTTGTTTTCCCATTATATCGTGAGAAGTTATTTATCGTGTACAAAGCTCTTTATAGAGGTGGAATTGGCCACAAAGGCAATGACTATCAATCTAAGTGGATTTATTTTTTCTTTTCGGTCTAAAAATAAATGTTTTCAATAATTAAAAATAACTTAAATTTGTAATTTTCTTTTTATCCTTACTAAAATGATTTATAGTCATATAAATATCTAAAATTTGTTGTAGATCATAAATTTTCAAAATCATCTCTTTCCTTAAATTTTGTGTTAAGTTTAACGGTGCTACATATATTGAGACACATAAAAGAGTTGTTGTTTTTTGGTCAAAACAGGAATTGAAACTAACAGGACAGTAAAGATGGACATTTCCTAAAAAAAATGTACCTGCAAGATCAGTACTCCATTATTAGTCTCATTTAAGAGAGCAAAGTCAAAGTACTAAACAAAGTTTTCAGACGAAAAAAAATACTAAGCTAAGTTAATCCGTCTTATTAAAAGATGTTTATTATTTTTTTCCATCCATCTTGTTAAATAACTCATACTTTCCCATTTCCGCTAGTGATTGATATATCATTTTGGAACTGCACAACAAATGAATGCTATTTATACACGACTACCAACACATCAATTTATGTACCCATTTATTGGATAAAAAAATAAAAAATAAAAAATAAAAAATTGATAGTAGTGGTCCATATTTCATAGATCCCCACTGAAATCAAGTCATTATACATTATGATAATGTTAAGTGGTATTGCTTGCATGTTCATTGACACGTTAGATATTTCAAAATTAGTGGGACAAAAGTATGCTTATAAAGTAAATAATGTTGCATGCACTAATTCTTAGGTATATTTTATCATTAGAATTTTCATATATATTAAAATTAAAATCATTGATCAAACTTAGTTGATTCAGGATATTTTTTTTTTAATTTCTTTTCTTCTTCCTTCGTTGTAACCCCCCCCCCCCCCCCTCTCCACACCAAAACACTTCTTAGAAAAGAAGGAAAGAACAAACAAGTAGTACCTTCTTAGGGTGAGTTTGGAATTGACAGATACGAAAAATCGGATCATTAAGGTTATTATATTAAAGGAAAATGGTTATATGTATCCTTCTACTTTCAAATATTATTTGCTTTTAACCTCCGTTATACTAATCAGGACAAGAAAAATTACATTTACCGTTTGCAAATTAAAGTAAACAAAAATACTTCTATTTTTTAACTTATGATTCCAAACACATCCTAAGAAAACAGTTCAATGCATCTAAGGACCAATTAATTACAAATAAAAATATAGATGTTGAACGAAGTGAGAAAGAGAAATTGGAAAGTACAAGAAGCTTTCGGATTGGTATTTTTATTTCCCTGTTGTGTCGTGAGAAGTTATTTATCGTGTACAAAGCTCTTTATAGAGGTGGAATTGGCCACAAAGGCAATGATTCTCAATCTAAGTGGATTTATTTTTTCTTTTGGGTCTAAAAATAAATGTTTTCAATAATTAAAAATAACTTAAATTTGTAATTTTCTTTTTATCCTTATTAAAATGATTTATTGTCATATAAATATCTAAAGTTTGTTGTAGATCATAAATTTCCAAAATCATCTCTTTTCTTAAATTTTGTATTAAGTTTAACGGTGCTACATATATTGAGACACATAAAAGAGTTATTGTTTCTTGGTCAAAATAGGAATTGAAACTGACAGGACAGTAAAAATGGACATTTCCTAAAAAAAACGTACCTGCAAGATCAGACCTCCATTATTAATCACATTTGAGAGAGCAAAGTCAAAATACTAAACAAAGTTTTCAGGCCAAAAAAAAGTGCTGAGCTAAGCTAATCCGTCTTATTAAAAGATGTTTATTATTTTTTTCCATTCATCTTGTTAAAATAATCAATACTATCTTCATATATAGATATTCTACCGTTCCATAGGGCAGGTGGATCATTTCATCTTGTTAATTAGTTATTTTATCAATTTGATATTTAGTATAGCTAATAAAACTACGCCCTCCGTCTCATTTTATGTGTATAGTTTGACTTAAAACGGTTTTTAAGGGGATAAAAAAACTTTTGAAATTTGTGATCTAAAATAATTCTTAAATATTTGGGTAAATATAAATCATTTTATCAAGGGTAAAAGGGAAATTTTACAATTAAATTGTTTCTAATTTTAGTAAGGTGACATTCTTTTTGTGACAGCCTAAAATGAAAAGATTGTCACATAAAATGGGACTGAGTGTCACGACGCGATTTCACAGGTCATGATGGCACCTACTTCAACCCACCAGTAGGTAAGCCAAGTCATAGCCCGGACGGCAAGTAATGGGCTAACGAGCGAATGATAAAAGGAAACAAGAATGAAACAAAAAATAATAATAATATAGGCGGAAGTAGAGAGAGATAAATATATAACATGTTGTACAAAAGAGGGAAAAGGACAAGACCTTCTAAGGCCGGTACAAGAGCCACTATAACAAAAAAAACAGTACTAGACAGTATCCAAAATATACATATATACACAGTAGTCTCGAAAATACAAAAGACTATAACTGAAACAAATGGAGGAGGATCAACTCCAGACTCTAGAAAGCTCACCCCATCTCTGAATCAGTAACAAGACATGAGGATAGAGTCAGCAACGATGGCTCGTACTCGAATCTGCATCAGAGAAGAGATGCACAAGTGCAGCATTAGTACCAAAGCAACGGGTACTCAGTACGCATCATTGGCCGACTGATCTCAAATATAGTAAAAGCATAAATAAGGTGCGAGAATATAAGCTAAAGTCAACAGTAAAGGGGTAAAAATGTAAATATCAACAATGCTAGGCAAATGCGATAAAGGAAATAAGTAACTCGAAAATAAAAGCAAAGAACTAACTACAACCTAACTGGGCCCCCATAAGTCCAGAAGGCACACACAAGAAGACAATTAACCCTACTGAACCCCATAAGCTCGGAAAGAAAATATTTTTCCATCAACAAATTAAAACACATTAGAATAATATAAAAGATAATAAATTAGTGCAAACAATGAAATGAAGGAACTTGATGAAAATCATAAATTTCAATATGAACTAGCCATGAACAATTTTTAATTCTGAAACATTCAAAAAAATCCTGGGGAGTAATATTTTTAACCATTTGGCATATGTCTTTTCTAATTCTTCATTTTCAAACGCTTCCTCTCTTTCTACGGGAAATTTGTTTAAATCAAAACCACAATCTTCAACGTTCAAGTCGACACATTCAACTTTTTTTGTTGAATCTTCAACTCTCGAGTCTTCAACTTCAATATCGTTTGAATCTTCTTTCGTGAGTGACTTTTTAACTATAGATACGTTTTTGATATTTCTCCATCTATCAAATACTATACACAGATAAATCTGATTTAAAAAATATGAGTATGGTATGTTACTGCCACAAATCTAAACAAGAGAATTTTTTAAATAAAAAAAAAAAAGAAGAAAAGATGTCATATGTTTTAACGAACTGCAGTCAAAAAAGGAAGAAAAAGAGTCACATAGATAGTTGTCATTCATATTTAATACCCTTGAAATTGGTGTGTGTAGACACGTAATTTTTGACCCTCCCCGAACTTTAACCTGTTTCTAGCATTAAATATTTATTTTTGTCTAATTTTTAATTTTAGCTTTTATTTCATATTTAGTAGGTTTTACTTGAAAAATTATGAAAAAGAATTCCAAAAAAATGAGTCACATTTTAGGATAATTTTTTTTTTTTTTAATTTAAAAAAAAAAATAAAAATTCTTCTAATATGTTTTCTTTTTAGTTTTTAATAAATAATTTAGTGATATTAATATTTTCTTAATTATATTTTCAGGACTAGCTATTTGAATTTTTTATATTTTTATTAGTTCAAAATAATTAACTAATATTTTTATCATTATATTTTATTTATATTTTTAATTAAAGAAAAATAAAAACATCCTAAAACTAACCCAACACCCCACTAATCCTAAACTCCCTCACGTTCCATTTTTTTTCTCCCCATGCACACACACATAACCTCTCCACACTCCCAACCCCATCACAACTCTCCCTCTCAACCCATCACGTATAACTTCACATATCTGCATTCCTAATAAAAAATAACACTCACACACACGGACAGAGGGGGTATAGACTTCAAAAAAGAGAAAAACATAAGAAGAAAACATCAAATAGTAGAGAAGGAAAAGGAAAACGAGGAAAAAAAAAAAAACAGAGAACGATACTTAGAAAAAAAAGAGACAGTAACGTTCGGGAGTTAGAGTTTGAGTTCACGTCTTCGTTTCGAGTTTTCGATAATGGTGTTCTTACTTCTATACTCGATTTAGTTTCTCATGCAGGTTCTTATCCAATCCTGTATTAGTATTTTCATAAGTTTTATTGCAAATCAAAGCATGAATAAAATTATTTAAATGATTTCAAGTATTATATAGTATGCAAAGTTGATTATTTATGTGAGGTTGTCATCATGAATTGTATATTTAGTTATTCGAATATTTATTTATGCGTAGTTTCGTAATTTAACGTGATCTTTTATTAGGACTAGTTTGCTAAAGTTCTCATGAAGTGCTAACATAGATGGTACATTCAACATATAGAGAGAAAAGATGTAAGAGGGGAGAGAGACAAAAAGTTCAGAGAGAAAACACTAAAAAAAAAAAAAAAAAAAAAAAAAAAAAAGACATAAAGATAGAGAAAGAGATAGCGAAACTTAGGTAAGAGTTAAGTAATGGAATAATACCCTTTTCAAAAGTTGCTTTTAAAATGTTAAAATGTTTGTCTAGTATTTCTATAAATTGTTAATGGGATAACAGTTTATGGGTATTGTCTGTTAGGTGAAGTTTACTCGTTGTGTAATTGTGTGTGTTACTCATGAGGATATAGCTAATGAAAAGAAAAGTAAAGAAAATGTCAGTGTTTTCATGTATCGTGTAGTATGTAGAGTTAATTACTTATACGATGTTATTATGAGTTGTATGTTTTAGTTATTCAAGCTTATCTATTGGTTTCGAAATTTGGAAGTTGTTCAAGATGATTGTTGATAAAAAATTGAGCCGATGAATATCTCTTATCCTTTTAATTTAGTTGGATCATTTGTGAATA
Organism: Capsicum rhomboideum; assembly: GCA_031232105.1. Lineage (NCBI taxonomy): Eukaryota > Viridiplantae > Streptophyta > Magnoliopsida > Solanales > Solanaceae > Capsicum > Capsicum rhomboideum. Next base: position 9,711,697 of record CP124711.1, read on the forward strand.
CTATTAATTTAGCTTATATTTTTTATTATTATTTTGTGTATTTATATCATTGTTAATAATTTGAATTAATATACTAGTAATGATGTTTAATTGAGAATAGGAGGTTAAAAATGGAATAAGGGTACCGTATCATTTTAGAGTTTAAATGGAAGTCGGTTACTGTGTTTGATTATAGGTTAATTAAAAATGAAAAAAAAAAAAAAAAAAGCTAAAGATCTTAGTTAAAACTTCTGTTTCACTTTGGTTTTAATCTTAATGTTTTGTAGTATCTTTTTTTCAATATGCGAAAGTTTTGGTTTAAATATTGTAATTACATTTCACATATTTATCAAGTAGCATAGACTGTTAAAATATATTGGAAGAGAAATTGAACTTAGACTAATATTTAGTGTCTGAGAGTAGCATGAGAATGAGCGAGATGGGTTGCGGATTTATTCAAGACCCATCGCAATAAGGAAAAGAAAAGAGAGAAAAAATCTATTAGTGATTGATATATCATTTTGGAACTGCACAACAAATGGATGCTATTTATATACGATTACCAACACATTAATTTATGCACCCATTTATTGGATAAAAGAATTGAAAACAAAAAGTTGGTGTAGTGGTCCATAATTCATATATCCCCACTGAAATCAAGTCATTCTACATTATGATAATGTTAAGTGGTATTGCTTGCATGTTCATTGACACGTTAGATATTTCAAAATTAGTGGGACAAAAGTATTCTAATAAAATAAATATGTTACATGCACTAATTTTTATGTATATTTTATCATTAGAAGTTTCATATATATTAAAATTAAAATCATTGATCAAACTTAGTTGATTCAGGATACTTTTTTTTTTAAATTTCTTTTCTTCTTCCTTCGTTCCTAAAAAAGAAGGAAAAAACAAACAAGTAGTACCATTTTAGGGTGGGTTTGAAATTGATAGATACGAAAAATTGGGTCATTAAGGTTATTATATTAAAGGAAAATGGTTTATATGTATCCTTCTACTTTCAAATATTATCTACATTTAACCTCCGTTATACCAATCAGGACAAGGAAAATTACATTTACCATTTACAAATTAAAGTAAATAAAAATACTTCTATTTTTTAACTTGTGATTCCAAACACATCCTAAGAAAACAGTTCAATGCATCGAAGGACCAATTAATTACAAATAGAAATATAGATGTTGAACGAAGTGAGAAAGAGAAATTGAAAAGTACAAGAAGCTTTTAGATTGGTATTTTTGTTTCCCCATTGTGTCGTGAGAAGTTATTTATCGTGTACAAAGCTCTTTATAGAGGTGGAATTGGCCACAAAGGCAATGACTCTCAATCTAAGTGGATTTATTTTTTCTTTTGGGTCTAAAAATAAATGTTTTCAATAATTAAAAATAACTTAAATTTGTAATTTTCTTTTATTTATAGTCATATAAATATCTAAAGTTTGTTGTAGATCATAAATTTCCAAAATCATCTCTTTTCTTAAATTTTGTGTTAAGTTAAACGATGCTACATATATTGAGACACATAAAAGAGTTGTTGTTTTTGGGTCAAAACAGGAATTGAAACTAACAGAATAGTAAAAATGGACATTTCCCAAAAAAAATGTACCTGCAAGATCAGTACTCCATTACTAGTCACATTTGAGAAAGCAAAGTCAAAGTACTAAACAAAGTTTTCAGGCGAAAAAAATGTGCTAAGCTAAGTTAATCCGTCTTATTAAAAGATGTTTATTATTTTTTTCCATCCATCTTGTTAAAATAACCAATACTATCTTTATATATAGATATTCTACCATTCCATAGGGTAGGTGGATCATTTCAACTTGTTAATTAGTTATTTTATCAATTTGGTATTTAGTATAGCTAATAAAACTACTCTCTCCGTCCCATTTTATGCGTATAGTTTGACTTGGAACGGTGTTTAAGGAAAAAAAAAAAAAGAGGAAAACTTTTGAAATTGTAATCTAAAACAATTCTTAGATATTTGGGTAAATATAAATCATTTTATCAAGGGTAAAAGGGAAATTTTACAATTGAATTGTTTCTAATTTTAGTAAGGTGACATTCTTTTTAGGACAGCCTAAAATGAAAAGATTGTCACATAAAATGGGACAAAGTGTCACGACCTGATTTCTGAGGTCATGATGGCACCTACTTCAACCCACCAGTAGGTAAGCCAAGTCATAGCCCGGACGACAAGTAATGGGCTAACGAATGAATGATAAGGAAACAAGAATAATGAAACAAAAAATAACAACAATAGAGGCAGAAGTAGAGAGATATAAATATATAACATACTGTACAAGAGAGGGAAAAGGACAAAATATAGACAATGAATCCTTCCCAAGACCTGGTAAAGCTGGTACAAAAGCCACTAAAACAAAAAGAAGAGTACTAGACAATATCCAAAATATACATATATACACAGTAGTCTCGAAAATACAAAAGACTATAACTGAAACAAATGGAGGAGGATCAACTCCAGACTCTAGAAAGCCCACCCCATCTCTGAATCAGTAACAAGACATGAGGATAGGGTCAGCAACAATGGCTCGTACTCGAATCTGCATCAGAGAAGAGATGCACAAGTGCAGCATTAGTACCAAAGCAACGGGTACTCAGTACGCATCATTGGCCGACTGATCTCAAATATAGTAAAAGCATAAATAAGGTGCGAGAATATAAGCTAAAGTCAATAGTAAAGGGGTAAAAATGTAAATATCAACTATGCTAGGCAAATGAGATAAAGGAAATAAGTAACTCGAAAATAAAAGCAAAGGACTAACTACAACCTAACTGGGCCCCCATAAGCCCAGAAGGCACACACAAGAAGACAATTAACCCTACCGAACCCCCATAAGCTCGGAAAGAAATTATTTTCCCATCAACTAATTGAAACACATTAAAATAATATAAAAGACAATAAATTAGTGCAAACAATGAAATGAAGCAACTTGATGAAAATCATAAGTTTCAATATGAACTAGCCATGAACAATTTTTAATTCTGAAACATTCAAAAAAAACCTGGGGAGTAATATTTTTAACCATTTGGCATATGTCTTTTCTAATTCTTCGTTTTCAAACGCTTCCTCTCTTTCTACGGAAAATTTGTTTAAATCAAAACCGCAATCTTCAACGTTCAAGTCGACACATTCAACCTTTTTTGTTGAATCTTCAACTCTCGAGTCTTCAACTTTAATATCCCTTGAATCTTCTTTCGTGAGTGACTTTTCAACTATAGATACGTTTTTGGTATTTTTCTCCATCTATCAAATACTATACACAGATATATTTGATTTAAAAAATATGAGTATAGTATGTTACTGCCACAAATCTAAACAAGAGAATTTTATTTTTTTTTAAAAAAAGAAGAAAATGCCATATGTTTTAACGAACTGCAGTCAAAAAAGGAAGAAAAAGAGTCATATAGGTAGATGTCATTCATATTTAATACCCTTGAAATTGGTGTGTGTAGACATGTAATTTTTGACCCTCCCCGAACTTTAACCTGTTTCTAGCATTAAATATTTATTGTTGTCTAATTTTTAATTTTAGCTTTTATTTCATCTTTAGTTAGTTTTACTTGAAAAATTGTGAAAAAAAATTCAAAATAAAGAGTCACATTTTAGGATAAATTTTATTTTTAATTTTCAACAAAAAAAAAAAAGAAGAAAAAAATTTCTTCTAATATGCACACACACATAACCTCTCCACACTCCCAACCCCCTCACAACTCTCCCTCTCAACCCATCACGTATAACTTCACATATTTGCACTCCTAATAAAAAATAACACTCACACACACGGACAGAGGGGGTATAGACATCAAAAGAGAGAAAAACATAAGGAGAAAACATCAAATAGTAGAGAAGGAGAAGGGAAACGAGGGAAAAAAAACATAGAACGATACTTAGAAAAAAAAGAGACAGTAACGTTCGGGAGTTAGAGTTTGTGTTCAGGTCTTCGTTTCGAGTTTTCGATAACGGTGTTCTTACTTCTATACTCGATTTAGTTTCTCATGCAGGTTCTTATCCAATCCTATATTATTATTTTCATAAGTTTTATTGTGAATCAAAACATGAATAGAATTATTTAAATGATTTCAAGCATTATATAGTATGCAAAGTTGATTATTTATGTGAGGTTGTCATCATGAATTGTATATTTAATTATCCGAATATTTATTTGGGCGTAATTTCGTAGTTTAACGTGATCTTTTATTAGGATTAGTTTGCTAAAGTTCTCATGAAGTGCTAACATAGATGATACATTCAACATATAGAGAGAAAAGATGTAAGAAGGGAGAGAGACAAAAAGTTTAGAGAGAAAACACTAAAAAAAAAAAAAAGACATACAGATAGAGAAAGAGATAGGGAAACTTAGGTAACAGAAAGAGTTAAAGTAATGGGATAATACCCTTTTCAAAAGTTGCTTTTAAAATGTTTGTCTAGTATTTCTATAAGTTGTTAATGGGATAACAGTGTATGGGTATTGTCCGTTAGGTGAAGTTTACTCGTTATGAAATTGTGTGGGTTACTCGTGAGGATATAGCTAATGAAAAGAAACGTAAAGAAAATGTCAATGTTTTCATGTATCGTGTAGTATGTAGAGTTAACTACTTATACGATGTTATTGTGAGTTGTATGTTTTAGTTATTCAAGCTTATCTATTGGTTCCGAAATTTAGAAGTTGTTCAAGCTGATTGTTGATAAAAAATTGGGCCGATGAATATCTCATAGCCTTTAGTTTAGTTGGATCATTTGTGAATACTATTAATTTAGCTTATATTTTTTATTATTATTTTGTGTATTTATATCACTGTTAATAATTTGAATTAATATACTAGTAATGATGTTTAATTGAGAATAGGAGGTTAAAAATGGAATAAGGTTACCGTATCATTTTAGAGTTTAAATGGAAGTCGGCTACTGTGTTTGATTATAGGTTAATCAAAAATGAAAAAAAAATTAGCTAAAGATCTTAGTTAAAACTTCTGTTTCACTTTGGTTTAATCTTAATGTTTTGTAGTATCTTTTTTCCAATATGCGAAAGTTTGGTTTAAATATTGTAATTACATTTCACATATTTATCAAGTAGCATAGACTGTGAAAATATATTGAAAGAGGAATTGGATTTAGACTAATATTTTGTGTCCGAGTAGTGCGAGGATGAGAGAGATGGGTTGCGGATATATTCAAGACCCATCGCAATAAGGAAAAGAAAAGAGAGGGAAAAGCCTATTAGTGAGGGAGCGAGACGAGTTACGGATTAATTCAAGACTCATTGCAAATTTGAAAGAAAAGAGTTGAAAGAGAGTAGAAAAAAAAATGGATAAGGAAAATAGTCTCAAGTTTACAAGAGACAAACAAATGTCTTTAACGCTATACTAGTTTTAGACCCGATAAATTTGATTTCGATTAAGAACGCAAATATGCATTTTTCTCGATACGCTTAATAACAAATATAAAACTCGAGGATGCAATTATGCACCTTGGTCAAGATCGTCTTAAAATTAATTTTCACTAGCTTAATCCAAGTAGTATAAACAGATATTATTGGTACATTAAAAATGAGCGAATCATGGCCTGTAACACAATTTGTTCAAATAGTCTAAATCAAGTACAAGTTGATAAAAGTGACCGTGCCTCACACCTTCCCCTCAGTCAACAGAATTTCTTATCCGATTTTTTAGTTCACGGACCAATAATAAAGAGTCAATTTCCTTTTGATTAGGGATTCAATAATGGTGACTTGGAACACCATAACTCAATTTCAAGTGACGACTCTGTAAATAAATAAAATAATTCATATTCGAAACCGTCACTTCAATTGGAAAAACTCTTCGACCCGAACGAAAAAAAGGGTGTGACAGTGTGATACTTAATGTAATACTAGGGGTAAAACTGAAAATGCATGCTCAAAATATTCTTGATTTTATAAGTGGGACAAGTATTTTGGAACAAACAAATATAGAAAGTAGGCCAAGTATTTTGGAACGGAGGGAGTATTATTTGGCATGTTTGTCTTTTGCAGAACTTTTAAAGAGAAATTAATAAGGGTATAAATTGACTAATATGACCCTATTAAACTTATATTAAATATTGTCATTATCTGTTGGAGTTAATTACTCTTCCATTAAATTACAGAGGGTAAAGTTGAAAAAAGGTGTTCAATTATTTCTTGATTCTTTAAACATGCCAATTATTTTGAGAAATTTTTTTTTAACAAATATGTCAAGTAATATGAGATGGAGGGAGTACTAAGTTTTGAATTTCTAAAAAATAACATCCGATGACCTTAAAAATAGGTGATCTCGAACTTTTGCGGCCCACTTGCCCCATTAATAATCTTTCAAGGTCATTCAAAACTAAACTTATTGAACTTGACAATTTTCTCATGGGGTAAATAGGGTCAAAATTTCAAGGCCAATCACCTCATGGGGCAACGAGGCTTCTTATGAATCTCCGTTTAATTTCTTTAAGTGCGTAAAAGAACTTTCTTTATTATGATTACAGTAATTCTCAAACCCCTCTTGTGTGGGGTTACACTAGTCATTGGACATACTTTTGTAGTATGACTTTATAACATATCAAGCAAAAAAAAAAGTTTAACAATTCTTTTGATAACATTTATCATAAGTCAATTTGGACCACATATCAGCCCAACTTTTGAAGAGTTGAATCGGGCAAATCAAATTAGGTTGCATTAATAAGCAAATTAGACGAATCATTTTTGCGTAAGCGATTAATAATTAGAGTCAGATTCCTATTTTGAGATTAAAAGAAGAGTAAGGCACAAATACCTTAGACACTGAAAGGGGGTAACTTTATTCCTAACTAGTGAATTTGGCCGCGCTTCGTGCGGTCATCAAAAACTTCATTAATTTTACGATTTAACTTTTTTGATATCCGAATATGTAAATAATCACAAAAAATATTTTTAAGATCTAAAGTTTTCTTTGTTTCTTCTTTCACAAGATGAATTAAACATTTATAAATTCTGTGTATTTCACAAAACTTAAAATTTTAAAAAGATAAAATTAAAAGTCTAAACAAATCAAAACAACTCATAGCCTAATTCATTCATCATTCATTAGAAATACACATAAAGATAGTATAATCGTACTATGGAACACACGTAAATAGTTACAACACATTCATTATGCAAAGGGTAGCAACAAATAAATCAATGTGTAAATTTATATGCGCATAGAAAACTTACATTCTAATATACACCACCAAGTGATTCTAGTATTATAACCAACATCAAAACTCATAAAAGTATCAAAATTACTTGGGTTAAGTCCTAATTCCTGTTTATTCCTCGTAAATTTTTAAACAGCCTTCCTCCTAAACACCAAAATGAAAAAAGGAACAAAGGTAAAGAAGAATAACTTCAAAATTCATAGAAACTCTTGTCTTATGCATGTTGACAATGAATTATTTAACAATATAAATTGCAAACACTAACAACTATTCTTATTTTAGCCCGATTTGACTAAAATCATGTAACATACAGAAATAAGAATACAAAGACGGACACGAAATCTCAATAAAAAAATAATAAGTCTGAGCAACTAACTTTATAGAAATGTTGATATTTGTTTACCTCCTCATTTGAATTTTTGTTTGCAAATTGATTGTGATCAATACTTAGGCTTTTAAAGAATAGGAATAATTGGAGTAGTAAATTTTGAGAATTTTAGTTTTTACAATAAACTAAAAATGAATGGATGGATTAGTAATTGACATATTTATTTTCTTACAATAATAAATAAATAAAAATGTAAGGGCAATTGCCAAAAAAAAAATAAAAAATAGGATCTTTGGCCAAAGAGGTGCCACATCACCTCTCTAATACCGGACTTTATATTATATAGTGATTGACTTTCGTGATGATTTTTTTTATTAGACGTCGAGATCGATAATATATTAAAAATGCTAAACTTAAAAAAGTGCAATACATACAATAAAAAATAAAAAAATAAAATAAAAAAAAGACGACTTGAGAGCGAAATACTTCTTGCCTTCATAAACTCCTTTCCAGTTACATGTTAATTCGTAAGATTTTCTCAATCATACTTATTTGGAGGATGATAATATGTGTAAAAGAAATGGTAAAAAAATATTAAAAAAAACATGATAAAGTACATAAATATGAAAAGAAATACTTAAGAACAAATATTTCTTGCCTTCACAAATCAAATTAATGAAGAAGAGAAAGGATGACTTTGAATGAGAGCCTTCATGAAATAAAATTTGAGTTTATATAGGTCAAATAGAGGAATACCATAAGACATTACAAACTTACAAATTAAATTATGGGGGTTATGGACATGAAAATTATGAAAGTTATGAGTAGTTATTCCTTGTAAATGCATTAAATAAAAAAAAAATTAGAAAACTTAAAATAGTAGAGTTCTTGTCATTTTATTATTAGAAGATGACCAAAAAATAAAAAAATAAAAAAAGTTTTTTAAACAAAGAGAGGTGATACTCTTCCTTTGCCTAATTTTGATATATAAATAGATATATATACAAATTAGTAGAAATAAATAAAATAAATAAATAAAATCATTATAAAAGAAGATGATTTTTTTAATAACAGATAAAAAAAAAAGGATAATACTAAAATATTGAGAAAAAATATAATTGAATCTCTTGTTATTCTTTTATTATTGTTCTTCTTTATTGTATAACCAATGCACAATTAAATTAAAAAATAAAAGACTTGCACCCATTCAAATTTCTTAATAAAGAATAGGAGTGGAGTAATAAATTTTAAAACATTTAAGTTTTTACAATAAATAATAGAAATAAATGGAGAGAGTACTAATTAATATATTTATTTTTGTACAACAATAAATAAATAGAAATGTAGGAAAATTGCCAAGAAATAAAATAAAAAATAAAGTAGAATGGTGGCCTTAGAAGTATGCCACATAAGCAAATTTCTAACCTATTTCTAACCTTTATTTAAATATATATATATATATATACATATATATATTAATTGATTGATGTGATCAATACTTAGGCTTTTAAAGAATAGGAATAATTGGAGTAGTAAATTTTGACAATTTTAGTTTTTTCAATAAACTAAAAATGAATGGATGGATTAGTAATTGACATATTTATTTTCTTACAATAATAAATAAATAAAAATGTAAGGGCAATTGCCAAAAATAAATAAATAGGATCGTTGGTCAAAGAGAGGTGCCACATCACTTCTCTAATACCGGACTTTATATTATATAGTGATTGATTTTCGTGATGATTTTTTTATCTGACTTCGAGATCGATAATACATTAAAAATGCTAAACTTAAAAAAGTGCAATACATACATAAAATAAAAAAAATAAAAAAACGACCTGAGGGAGAAATACTTCTTGCCTTCATAAACTCCTTTCTAGTTTCATGTTAATTCGCAAGATTTTCTCAATCATACTTATTTGGAGGATGATAATATGTGTAAAAGAAATGGTAAAAAAATTTAAAAAAAAAACATGATAAAGTACATAAATATGAAAAGAAATACTTGAGAACAAATATTTCTTGCCTTCACAAATCAAATTAATGAAGAAGAGAAAGGATGACTTTGAATGAGAGCCTTCATGAAATAAAATTTGAGTTTATATAGGTCAAATAGAGGAATACCATAAGACATTACAAACTTACAAATTAAATTATGGGGGTTATGGACATGAAAATTATGAAAGTTATGAGTAGTTATTCCTTGTAAATGCATTAAATAAAAAAAAAATTAGAAAACTTAAAATAGTAGAGTTCTTGTCATTTTATTATTAGAAGATGACCAAAAAATAAAAAAATAAAAAAAGTTTTTTAAACAAAGAGAGGTGATACTCTTCCTTTGCCTAATTTTGATATATAAATAGATATATATACAAATTAGTAGAAATAAACAAAATAAATAAATAAAATCATTATAAAAGAAGACGATTTTTTTAATAACACATAAAAAAAATAGGATAATACTAAAATATTGAGAAAAAAGATAATTGAATCTCTTGTCATTTTTTTATTATTATTCTTCTTTATTGTATAACCAATGCACAATTAAATTAAAAAATAAAAGACTTGCACCCATTCAAATTTCCTAATAAAGAATAGGAGTGGAGTAATAAATTTTAAAACATTTAAGTTTTTATAATAAATAATAGAAATAAATGGAGAGAGCACTAATTAATATATTTATTTTTGTACAACAATAAATAAATAGAAATGTAGGAAAAATTGCTAAAAATTAAAATAAAAAATAAAGTAGAATGGTGGCCTTAAAAGTATGCCACATAAGCAAATTTCTAACCTTCCTTTATATATATATATTGATTGATTGATGATTGATTCAAGATACAAAAGAAACATACCAACATGAGACATTGAAAGGGTAACATTCTATTAGAAACAACGAATCAGGTTCCTAGCTAATTCGAGATTAAAAGGACAAATACCAACATGAGACACTGAAACGATCAAAGAAAAGTCTCTTCGTGTAACCTGATCTTTCACAACCAATAAGAAAATATGGAAATGATCAAAGTTGGTCCAGCGGGAGGACAAGGTGGAAAGGGTTGGGATGAAAAGGGACGAGAAGAAATAGTCCAGATTTTTGTTTCCTACAATTATAGCACAGTTTATTCATTGCAGTTCCTCTTCTCTGAGAATGACAAATTAGTTATGTCAAAAAAACATGGGGCTAATGAATGTGAGAGCTTTTGTGCAGTGACGTTTGATTATCCAACAGAGTTTCGTACTTCCATAAGTGGTTCATTCCGAACATCTTATGGACAGAATTTTTTGAGCTCAATATCATTTGGAACCAATAAGGGTTCCTATGGACCATTAGGAACCCCAACAATTGATGCTAATGTGTTCAAATTTCAGATAGGGAATTATCGTTCTTTTGGTGGTTTTCACGGCAGCACAAATTCTTATGACGTTGGGAGTATTGGGGTCTATTTGAAGCCCATCACAACCTCAATCATCAATTTTAAAGATTCTTCGATAAAGGTTGAAAGTGAAGGAGTTCAAGAGAAGACGAAGGTCTAACTCAAGCTGCCTACATCGTCTTTCACAAGTTTCTGAATGATAGATGATACAGTTCATATTAGTTTTCTTTATTGCTTATGGTTTTTTCTACTTTTCATATCAATTTCAGTTGATGTTACTAGTTACTATTTGAGAATAGTTTTCTCAATATGTTTCTATACGCACGTATTACCAGGGGCGTATGTATCTAGGTAAGAGGTAACCGGGTTCACGTGCACACATGCTCTCCTCCCTTGATCATATATAGTAGTGTTATATTTTTCTAAAAATATTTAAATATAACTGTGTGAATCCACACTCGAAGTATTTTCATAATAGTACACCCATACATCTTCTCAAAATTCTGGATACGCCTCTTCGTATTACACTATTACTACCCCTTTTCTCTGTTACTCCCTCTCTCTCAAATTACTCCATCAGTTAGTTGTTTTTAAAAATTGTTAGTTTCAAATTATTTGTCACTTAAGAAATTTAAAACAATTAATTGTATTTTCTCATATCACCCCTATAATAATAGAAATTATTGTTGAAACGACATATAAATAGAGTAGTCATTGTATTAGAGATTTATTTAGGGGATCTTACATAATTATCCATCCTAAAAATGCAAATTACTTATTTTTAGCCAAAGATAAGATATAAAAAAGGTAAAACAATGAAACTTTATCTTATAAAATTGTAAAAGAGATATACTATCAATAATTTGAGATTATGGGGTAGCTAATTATGACTTCACGTCTCACGTAACAGAGCAAACCAATACCTAATCATCACTGACAGTGTCAATGATTTGGATGAAAACATTTAAATTTCTTTAAAAAAGAAAAAAAGAAAAGAAAAAAAAAAAAGAAATAGACAAAAAGTTGAAAGTTAATTTCTTTGTTTTCCAATAGTTTTTCTTTATTATGAATATTGTATGGGGGAAAATTGGATCTAGTGAAAATAGTGAACCACACCATGGCACGTGGCGAAATCAAATATGAAGGAACGTCTATAGCAACCTAGATGTTCATCCCTGACATGTTGGGAAGAGCTTCGAACGCCTGCCCTTGTAGGACTGGCACATGACCGGGCATACGAAAGAGGCTTCCCAAGTGAAGACCGCCTTACACCTGGAGGCAATCATAATGACCCTCAGGAGCTCGACATTCTATCTCAAATCGCTCGCCCAATTTCTTCAATCAGCTTCAGGCGAGACATCAAAATGTAGGCACGTGCTATAAGACGGCCTTTTTAGTGCCAAAATATGTCGTTGTTTCACATTGAGACTATGGTTCAATTTTTGTGGCCTATAAAAGGAGGCTCTGAAGAGAGTTGAAGGCATCAAAAATTCCAAGAAGCTTTAGATTATTCTCTTGTTCTTCTTCCTTTATAATTCTCATGGACGAAGCCATGAAGCCTCTCCCCACCTTGTATAGTTGCTTTTTTAAGAAGATCATATTCTTGTATTGATTCATGACCTTTGTGTTTTAGCCTAAACGAAATGAACTTGATCAGCCCTAATCCTTTTGCCTTTAATCCCTTTTTACAACTTTTCATTGTTGACTAAAATGATGATTTTTCCGATATAACAACTGTATATATATAACATATCAAACAAAAAATATCCTTTAAAAAATGTTGTAACAATGTTTCTTATTGATCAATTTAAATTACCGATTAATCCAACTTTTAAATGGTTAACTCGGACGAATCAAAACATACCAAGTTAATAAAGTAAATAAGACAATTATATTTTCGTAAGCTAATTTACCACCCCAACTTTAACTATCATTTCGCAAATTCAAGACCACTCGAGATCTAATTTGTCACACCCCGAATTCCAACGAGGCGTGATTGGCACCCGAAGCCGATATGGCCCGAGAGAACCAATCTTTGCTCATGAACACTCGTACGCATAATCTCGAATGAATAACACACTGTTTCATGTAATTGATGAAATATTAAAATGCCATGCATATACATATATAACACTTGGCCTTTGGTACCATTACATCACACTGAACGTACATATCTTACATCCATGTACCCACATATGTCTACAAAAGCCTCTAACAGATGCATTTGCCAAACCAACTAAAATTCGGGACAAGTCCCCGCTTTATACTATATGTACAACATCACAATAAATATACGACTATGACTCAGGAAGCTCCGAACCAAGTGGAGCTCACCAAAACTCTGCAATTGATCCACAGTCTACTGAGGAGGTCTACTAATGCCTGCACCTGCAACATGTAAGGTAAGTCCCCTAGAGGGGCCAGTACTGTAACACCCCGTAAATTTCCGAACGTATGCAACTAAGTGACGGAATTAATTGAACATGTAATAAAGGATATATTATATATGCAAAGTGTTGGACTTTATTTCTTTGGATTGTTGGGCTCAAAAATTGGCCCAAAATTTCAAGAAAGACATGGCCCAAAAAGGGAATAAAATGACCCATTCTTGACCCAAGAATTAATGACCACTTGGACACCTCATCTTTGACTTAAGAGTGGCTAAGGATGATATAAATAAGGGGCCAAAATCAGATTTTTATTCTTAAACTTACACAACACATTTTGAGAAATTACTAGACATTTCCTTTTTGGTTCTCTCAAACCCTAAGAACCCTAAGTCAACTTTTGGAGAAGATCATCATTTTCCAAGCCTTGGTAAGTATTTATTTTCATGGATTAACATATTATATACATGGGAGATTATGTATATCATGATGGTTATGTTGGTAAGGTGGTGAATAGTGTATTTGTGCTTTTGGTGAAAGATGTGCCATCTTTGTGATTTGAACTTGAAAAGAGACATGATGTCTTGATGGAAGAGCATGGTATGGATAAATTATGAACATGTATGGTGTGATTTTGTTATTAAACTTGTTATTTTCTATAAGTGTAAATTATGGGATTTTGGCCGATATGTGCTATGAAGTGTATTAAGGTGACTTAATGGATTCTTTGTGATATGGTGTGAATGAGAAAGTGTAAAGAAGAAGCTTTGTTGCGAAATGCTATTGGTTATGATGTTTGGTCAATGTATGGCATGTTGTAGTATTTTTGGAATGGTCATGTCGAAATTTCATTGTAAAGGGGGAAATGGCGTTATAGGCAATTATGTACCTTTTGTCGTCTTTTGCACTTGTAAGGTGTTAGATGTTGACGTAAACTCCGTTATGTGCTTGTGTTGTAGAGTAAGGGGCTGGATCATTATATGCAATAGGATTGTGGATTCTTATTGAGAAGCTAAGGTATGTAAGGTTATTTTTGTCCGTATCTTCCTGCAGCACATATTGCTCCCTTTGCCATTGTACTTGTACCTATGTCGAAATGTTCCAAAGTATCTCATGTCAGTTGGTTACCTATATATATATTTATTCATGTGTCTCTTGTACATTGAACATTGTCCCAAAATTCCAATAATGCGATAACCAATAACGTTTCAATGTCATAACTAAAGATTAAAGTAATGTTGTAAAGAGAAGTTATGTGTTCTTGGGTGGTATCCCAGGGGTGGAAGGAACACGTAGCATGGGTCGATCCCAATATTACGGGGGGTATCCCAGGGGCGAAGGAAAGCCTAGCATGGGTCGATCCCGATATATGTATTGATGAGGACCGTATCCCAGGGGTTAAAATGCCTAGCATGGGTCATCCTCTTTTACCACTGATCAGTTGGTCCCGGGCATGATATGATTATTGTTGATATGAAGATGAATGATAAAGGAAATAAAGAATGTAATGTACATGGTTCCACACGTATGGAATGTTGGTTTATCTATATTGTCTATTCTCTTATCTTTGAGTTACTTTGATGTTCTCACTTATTGATACAGTTTCTTATAGCCTTACATACTCAGTACATTCTTCGTATTGACCCCCTCCGGGGAATTTACCTTACTTGCTGCAGGCACAGGTACTAGTAGGCCTCCACTGTAGGTTGCGGATCATTTGCGGACATTTGGTGAGCTCCAGTTGGTTCGGGGCTTTTTGAGTTTTATATGTACATTTGTTTTGGTCTTGTGTCTATGTATAGAGCAGGGTGTGTCCCGACTCTCTAGGTTGGTTTTGGTTGTGCATCTGTAGAGGCTTTGTAGATGTTGTGGGTCAGATGAAAGGAGTGTAATGGACGTATGTTTTGTCTTGATGACCCTAACGGTCAAGTTTCATAATTCTTATATATTTTTCATAACTTCAGCTATTGGCTTCTTATTTCTATTTGTGGTGGTGATGACTATTGTGTGGTATGTGTATGGGTGTTTAGGGATGAAGATTGGTTCTCTCGGGCCTTATCGGCTTCGGGTGCCATGTCCGTCCCGTTGGAACTCGGGGCGTGACAAGTACGAAGAATGTACTGAGTATGTAAGGTCATAAGAACTACGTCAGTACATAAGAACTTTAATGGAAATAATTATAAGAGGAACTCTATATGTGGAACCATGTACCTTTCTTTCTTTATGACTATCTCCAATGATTCGTACATAATAACAACAACCATGAAATCAATATAAGAGAAATAGCAATGTGAATATACTTTCTTTCTGTATGTGGGATACCATGTACATTACGTTCTTTCTTTTCCTTGCCTTTACTTTACTTTACTTTTACATTGCTCAATGCTGTTAGGGCCCTCATCATGCAGGTGATCTTGTCACCCCATGGATAAAATCATGTCATCATGCAGGTGTTCATTACACCCCATGGATATATCATGCAGGTATTCTTTTTACCCCATGGATAAGATCATGTCATCATGCAGGTGTTCATTTCACCCCATGGATAATGTATAGAGAACCATCATGCAGGTGTTCATTTCACCCCATGGATAATGTATAGAGAACCATCATGCAAGTGTTTGCACCCCATGGATAAAGTAACATCATCATCATCATTACTTTGTTCTTACTTCATTTCTTTACTTTTGAGATTGATACTTTAACTTGTGAGAGATTATTACAATGATAGTTACAACTTTCTTTGAAGCTTTGGAGCAATAATCAATGAGTGAGAATCATGTGAATAAGCATTATTGGAAACATAGCCTTTATGGAAACATAACACTGTTGGAACTATTGGACAATGATCAATGAACAAGATACATGAGTATAACCACTATTGAAACCTTGAGACATAACCTCATTGCACTTTTGGAACATCACTAATGAATATGAGACACGTATATAACTCCATTGGAACTTTGGAAAACATAACATGATTGGAACAATGCTATTCAACTAAACAAGCTCTCTCTACCTCATTGCTCTTGTTGGGATAATTCTCTTAGGATCTACAACATATGACGACTTAAGAACTTCCGTCCATAAATGAGAACTAAGTGGGTCATGATTCGTCTAGGAGTAAAACACATATGAATAACAATATATCAAACTTAGTTGGAATACTAGAACCCCCTTGGAATAGTACACGTTTGGAACCTTAGGACAATGAGCACTAAATAGGACATATGTGGATATCAACTGCTCACCAACTTGAGATGCAATACCTTAGAACATTTGAAACTCTTGACATATTAGCCAATGAATGCGAGTTAACCAATGGTCATAAGTCCATTTAATGAACATAAGTCAACCAATGAACATGGGTCATATGATTCACCATTGACCAATGAATAAGGAACATTTGAGTAACTCTAGCCAACTATCGGATACGGAATACCTTAGAGTATTTCAGACTCGAATGAGTACCATGACAATGTGAACACCATACGTTGCAGAAGGAAATAGAAGAGTAACCTTACATACCTTTAATTCCAAGTATGAGTACACAAGTCTATATATGAACACAACAGTACAGCTTCTTCCTTATGTTTCACTCTACAATACAAGTCCACAATGGAACTCTCGTTAACAATTATTACCGTACAAGTGTACAAAACGACAATGAACCATATGAATGCTATATAACTTCATTTCACTCCTTACAATACAACTCACTGCATCATCATGTCAATAATACCATAACGTTACACTCATTGACCAAGATTTCATACAACAATAGCATTTCGCATTACACTTACCCTTTATGCCTTCTCATTTTCATCCCGTCACATTTACGCTTATCAATTTGCCTCATAACCACATATGAACAACCATCCACATTTAATACAGTCCAACATACCTTCACACGACACTTTAAAGTCATTAAAACGACATCACAAGTTGATAATTACATCCATGAAGGGTATAGGGGTTTCGGGGGGCCAAAGGGATGCAAAAACAAGTAGCCAGAGGCACCTGCGTTGGCACCTGCGCCCGCAGGTGCTTCGTCTGCGAGGGCGGGTGCCCGTTTTGGTCCGAAATGGTCTTTTGGGGTCTTTTTATGCAATGAATGGTCCATGATCATAAACAAACTTATTTTAAAATATTTTTGATCATTTAACATGCCAACAACCATCCATGGTCTCACAACACACATAACATCACCAAAACGACACTTTACGGCCAATCCGCCACCAAAACCATAACCAATTTCACAATAGAAATTCCAAATATTATACACCATGAACAAACAATGGGAGACTATAATCACATCTCACATGACAATATTGAACCCATCAAATTCATTTTCTTCAAGACCACAAGCCCATGTTCAAGTTTACAAGGCAAAACCATCCTCCGAATTAACAAACACATACACTTCACACATAGTGAACTTCTCACACTCCACCAACATAACCAACATAGTATAAATCATTTTCCATGCATAAAATATATTAAACCATAATCATATACACTTACCAATACTCACCAAGTGATGATCTTTAGCCAAAAGGATGAAGGCTTAGGGTTTGAGTTGAGAGAATCTTGTGGAAATTTCTACAATTTGACATGTGTAAAATGGTGAATAAATCTGATTTTTCTCACCTTTTATAGACCCTTCAAAGTCATATTTATCCAATACAATTGGGTCAATAATGGCCTCATGGATTTGGTCATGCAAGAATGGGTCAATTACCCATTTGGGCCACGTATTCCATGTAAGTTTTGGGCCCCCATTGAGCCCAATGGCTCAAGACTTCTTTAGCCCACTAACTTTTGTATATAATTCATTATATATATATATATATGTCCCTCAAGTCACCCTTATCCATCTCTTGGCATTAAATGCATGGTTGATTTGGTCAAATGGAAGATTGGAAGAGTGGGTCAACTTGTTATTTTGGGCCATGTCTTCTTGTCCATTTTGGGCTTCATATTTGGACCCAATAATACAAGACTTATTAAATGCCCACATTTCAATGCAAAAATTATCAATTCTCTCATGTTGTCATATTTCCATATATGTACATGTAGTCGTATAGGTTCGGCAACATACGGAGTGTTACACCTCCCACGAGGGTCTAATCCCTTATACTAGGCCCAATATCAATCATATCATCCATAACATTACATAATACATACCTTTGACTCTCGGTACTTTAGTAACCATGGTTCAACGTCGTCAAGTAGGATTGGGTAGGTACGGGGTGTTACATAATTGATCGTGGCCATCAAAATAAGTTGGCCTTAAAATTTTCTTCAAGCTAAACTCCCGTTGGGTAAAAAATTTCTTCAAGCTCTCTTTGAATAAAACCTTATTCGTACTGGGTGTTTACACCCAACCAACGAACAATGGCATACATCCCTTTTTAACTACAATATAGTTAACTATCATGCGTTTTACTTGTTTAATTTGAACTTTGCATGTCCCTTAAGAAATAATATTTGATATGAGTATTTTATCATAATATCCATATTAATTAATGTTTAGTATTAGGTCTTGGAAAATGATTTAGAAAATAAATAATTAATGCTAAGAATAATACATGAAAAAAATACTCCCTCCTTTTCAAAATAATTGGCCCTTGACCCTTGTTGACTTGACACTCTCCTTAAGAAAATATTTATTAAGGGTTTATTTTACCAAATTAGCCTTATTAATTATGCTTTGAAAATATACACTTTGTGTAGTCATTTAATGATAGGGGTATTATTGAAAGAACAAAATAAAATTCTCTTGATTTCATAAATGAGACAATTAAATTGAAACAAATATTTTTTAGAAATAGGGTCAATTAAAACGAAACGGAGGAAGTAATTATTTTTTCTTAATACTCCATGTTAAGTTTATTTTTGGAATATTGAACATGTAAAGTGAATAAATAAAAGAAAAAAATACCTACGTGTGACGACACTGAAAGCTCTCAAGAGTACTGAAACGTCTCAATGAAAGCCTCTTTATATAACTTAGATCTTTCATCAAATACTCCAATCAATCAAAAAAAGGAGAAATATGGATATGATAAAAGTTGGTCCAGCGGGAGGAGACGATCAATATAGAACTCTAACACATTGGGATGAAAAGGGCCGAGGAGAAGTAGCCCAGATTTTTGTTTCCTACAACCATAACACAGTTTATTCACTGCAGTTCCTCTTCTATGAGAATGGCAAATTAGTCATGTCAAAAAAACATGGCATTAATGGATGTGAAAGCTTTTGTGCAGTGGCATTTGATTATCCAACAGAATTTCTTACTTCCATAAGTGGTTCATTCCGAACATCGAATTATGGACAGATAAATCTTTTGAACTCAATATCATTTGTTACCAATAAGGGTTCCTATGGACCATTTGGAACCCCTTCAGCTGATGCTAGTGTGTTCAAATTTCAGATAGGAAATTATTGTCCTTTAGGTGGTTTTCACGGCAGCACAAGTTCTTATGGCATTGGGAGTATTGGGGTTTATATGAAGCCCATCACAACTTCCATGATCAATTTTAAAGATCCTTCAGTAAAGGTTAAAAAGGAAGGAGTTCAAGAGAAGAAGGTCTAACTCGAGCCACGTACATCTTTCACAAATTTCTGAATGATACAGTGCGTCGTAGTTTACAGTTCATATCAGTTTTCTCTATTGCTTATGCTTGTTTCGACTTTTTATGTCAATTTTATCAATTTCAATTGGGGTTGCTAGTTATTTGAGAATGGTTTTCCCAATATGTTTACATCTCCCTCCTTTCTCTTGTACTAGCTCCTCCATTGATTAGGCACGTTCCTTAAAAAAATATTTATTAAAAAATTGTTTAACTAAATTATTCTTATTAGTGGTGTTATTAAAGTTTTAACTCCGATGAATTTAAAGAGTATGGGTATTTAATACCAGGGCCAAACATGAAAAGAAAATTCTCTTTAACTTGTTAAAATTGATATGGATGGAGTAAATTATTAGGAAATATTTTTAAAATTTATCCAAAAAGAATTTAAGTTAGTCAATAGAGTAACAACATAGTCAGTGTAATTTCACAAGTTTGATATGAGGAGGTGATGCATATGCAACCTTACTGCTGCGTTGTGATGGTAGAGTGTTAGAGAGGTTGTTTCAAGATCAACAGGTACAATATTGAAAATGGTAAATATTCGCTGAACACCAAATTCAAATTAAATTTTAAGATATAAACGAAGAGTCAAATTCCTATTTCTAGATTAAAAAACGAACAAATACCAACGTGTGACGACACTGAAAGGCCTGAGTACTGAAACGTCTCAATGAAAAACACCTACTCCCTCTGTCCATCTTTAGTTGTCCACATTTCTAATTTGGAATGTCCAACAATAATTGTCCAGTTTGGAAAATTAATACATAATTTACCCTTTTTTCCCATTTTACCCTTGATATTAAATATTATTCATACCTCATTGCATTTTTCAAAGCAAAACATTTATTATATTCAAAGGGTGATTTGGTAAAATTATCCCTATCATTTATTGTTTCTTAATTCTTGTGCCAATAGGAAAGTGGACAACTATTTATGGTCAGAGGGAGTATATATAACTTCATCTTTTAATTGCTGCAATTGATCAAAAAGAAGAGAAATATGGAAATGATCCAAGTTGGTCCAGTGGGCATAACAGGACTATATGCAACCCATTGGGATGTAAAGGGGCGAGGAAAATTAGCCCAAATTAATTTTTGTTTGCTATGATTGTAAGTTGTAACACAGTCCATTCACTGCAGTTCCTCTTCTATGAGAACGGCAAGTTAGTGTCTGCAAAACATGGTGTTGATACCAGCAGTGTAAACATCAATTTAGTTGTTTTTAATTATCCATCAGAGTTTCTTACTTCGATAAGTGGTTCATTCCGATCAGTGAGGAATGGAGATAGTGCTGCCCTGAGCTCAATAACATTTGGATCCAACAAGGGTCGTTCCTATGGACCATTTGGGACCCCGTCAACTAGTGACAAACACTTCAACTTTCAGATAGGAAATCATTCTTCTTTTGGTGGATTTCATGGCAGCACAAGTGGTGGTTGCATTGAGAGTATTGGGGTTTATGTCAAGACCAGCACTAATTCTCTGATCCATTGTAAAGAAGGATATTAATTCAATTATTACGTACATTATTGCTTACCTGTTTTGATTATATTACATCTTCAATTTCAAAGCTGTTGCTTATTTTCTAAAAGAGTAGAATGGTTATGTGTCTATGATTACTCAAATATCATCCATCACACCTTGTTTTGATAAGTAAATTGAAAACCAAGATAAGTTGTCCTTATTAACTTCCAATGATCGTCATCTTCGAAGACATTGATATTAAGTTCTAATTTTTCATGAAGTTACATCCAATGTTCTTGGATTTTTTATCCCCATATGCCCCATAGGCTACTTCAAAGTCAAAACTTATTGAATTTGAAGTTTTGCTTATAGGCAAGGGCGGGTCGAAAGTTCAAAACCAGCCACCTCCAAGACCATTCTTGTAAATCACCATTTAATTTCTTTGTTTGTTTGTTTGTTTTTTTTTTTTTTTTTTTTTTTGAGAAAAGGTAATTAGTATACTTCAGCATTAAGGAGATGTTGGCCACCTTCAAAAGGAGATTACAGTCCTATCCAAAAACCAGACTACAAGCTTCCTATAAGCTCTAAAATTTGATCTACATCCTCTATACACAACTGTTTACACCAAAAAAGTAAAGTAACTAAACAATTCCATTTGACTTTGTGAATGGAATTAGCCCTGTTTTCAAAACACCTCCCATTTCTTTCCATCCAAACAGCCCACCAAATACATGAAGGTATCAGTTTCCACCACTTCTTCTGAGTCTTGCTTCCCTCTCTCCTAATCCAGCAGCTCAATAAATCAGATGTATGTTCAGGCATTGTCCAACAATAACTGGTTATGTTGAGGAACAACTCCGATAGTTGAGTAGTGAACTTGCAGTGTATAAACAAATGCTTGTTTGTTTCCCCTATTAAGTTACATAGGAAGCATCTGGGGACCAATTGCATTCCTTTTCTCTGAAGTACTTCTTGAGTTAAACAAGCCTTTCTGATTACTAACCAGGTGAAACACTTCACTTTGGTTGGAATCAGACCCTGCCAAATGGTGTTCCAGTTGTATCGATTGCTACCACTCCCGCCTTGAATCTCTCTGTAAGCATTATTCACCTTGAAGTTTCCATCTTTGGTGTGTCTCCATATAGCCCTATATGTTGCATCAGTTGTGATGTTATGTCTTCCTAGCACTTCCAGCAAAACTGTCACCCTCTCCACCTCCCAATCATTTAGAAGTCTTCTTAAAGAAAGGTTACATCCCTGAGTAGTCCAGCATTCATCTATTCTGGCATTAGAGTTGTTGCAAATAGAAAACAAATCCGGGAAGGCCTCACATAAAGGTATCTGATCTATCCATCCTTCTCTCCAAAATCTGATCTTGTTGCCACTGCCTACTTTTAGAGTAATACTTCCTTCCATTGAGGTCCAGAAGGACCTGATTGTTCTCCATGCCCCTACCCCATAAGGCTCTGTTACTTCCTCTGAACACCAAGGATTGAGTTCCCTGTTTTTTTCCACAATCACCTCCTTCCAGAGTACATCCTCTTCTTTCATGTATCTCCACAACCACTTCATTAGCAAGCTTTTGTTTTGTATTTTCAAGTTTCTAACCCCCAGACCCCCTCTTTTCTTACTCAACAAATCCGGGAAGGCCTCACATAAAGGTATCTGATCTATCCATCCTTCTCTTCAAAATCTGATCTTGTTGTCACTGCCTACTTTTAGAGTAATACTTCCTTCCATTGAGGTCCAGAAGGACCTGATTGTTCTCCATGCCCCTACCCCATAAGGCTCTGTTACTTCCTCTGAACACCAAGGCTTGAGTTCCCTGTATTTTGCCACAATCACCTCCTTCCAGAGTACATCCTCTTCTTTCATGTATCTCCACAACCACTTCATTAGCAAGATTTTGTTTTGTATTTTCAAGTTTCTAACCCCCAGACCCCCTCTTTTCTTACTCAACATAATTGTATCCCACTTCACCAGAAAGTACCCCTTACTTTCTTTGCCTCCTTTCCATAGAAAATCCCTTTTAAGTTTGTTTAATTTTTTTTCTACTTTTGAAGGTATTGGAAACAAGGACATGACATAGGTGGGTAGAGAATCTAATACAGAGTTGTTTGTTTTCTTATAGATTGTTTAAGTGCCTAATCAAAAAAATATTATTATGATTATATAACATATCAAACGAAAAACAGCTTTTAAAAATATCTTAATAATATTTCTCATGGATTAATTTGGCCCACATATCAACCCAACTTTTAAATGGTGAATTGGACAAATCAAAATGCGGCAGTGTAAATAAGCAAATTAGACTAATCATTTTTTCGCAAGCGAAGAGCCAGATTCCTATTGCGAGATTATTAAAATTACAAATAACAAATAGTACGTTGACGCACTAAAAGGGCAACCTAATAAAATACTGAACGAAAAGTCCATCCGTTTTCGAGATTAAAAGAACAAAGACCTTTTGATCTTTCAACTACTACTTTAATTGATCAGAAAGAAGAAAATATGGATATGATCAAAGTTGGTCCAGTGGGAGAAGACGATCAATATGGAACTCAAACTCTTTGGGATGAAAAGGGACGAGAAGAAGTAGTCCAGATTTTTGTTTCCTACAATCTTAATACAGTTAATTCACTGCAGTTCCTCTTCTATGAGAATGACAAATTAGTTATGTCAAAAAAACATGGCATTGATGAATGCGAAAGCTTTTGTGCAGTAGCGTTTGATTATCCAACAGAGTTTATTACTTTCATAAGTGGTTCATTCCGAATATATGAACACAGTATTTTGGACTCAATTATCATTTGGAACCAACAAGGGTTCCTATGGACCATTTGGAACCCCTTCAACTTATTCTAAAAAGTTCACCATTCAGATTGGAAATTATCATTCTTTTGGTGGTTTTCACGGCAACACAAATGGTTATGGCATTGGGAGTATCGGGGTCTATATGAAGCCCATCACAACCTCGATGATCCATTTTAAAGATCTTTCAGTAAAGGTTGAAAGGGAAGGAGTTCAAGGGAAGAAGGTCTAACTCAAGCTGCCTACATCTTTCACAAGTTTTTGAATGATACAATTCGTATAATTAGTTCTCTCTATTGGCTATTGCTTATGGTTGTTTCTGAATGGTGTTGCTAGTTATACATATACATAATGGCATATATTATTATTATTATTATTATCATTATTATTATTATTATTATTGTTGTTGTTGTTTTCTATTTTTGTTCTTTTCCTCTAATCTTAATTATAATCCTAATCCTACCCAAAGTTTAAATACCCCACGTTTAAACTAACCTTAGCCTAATTAACAACATCCAGCAACCTAATTATACTCCAACACCTAAACCTAAAATTACCATATTCCCGTCAATCCAAAATCCCAAACAAACTTTCTCCCACTCCCTCACGTCACCATCTTTTTCGGGCCATGCACACACACGTCTCTCAACTCACTCATGTAACCTCTCCACACTTCAACTGCCTCAACCCTCATCTATATAACACATTAATACACACCAAACACAACAACAACAAAAAAGACTACAAAAACAACACTTAAAAAAGAAAAAAAGTTAAACGGTGAAGTCTCGTTGAAGTTCAATCCCCGTTCTGAGTTTTCGGTGACGACGTTCGTGCCTCTCTTTTAGTTAGTTCATCACACAGGTTCTAACTCAATTCCTTTTATTTATTTTGTTATAATTTTATTATGAATGGAAGCATGAACCAAAGCGTTTAAATGATTTTGTGTATCGCTTGATGTAAAATTTTGATTCTGCTATCTTTCGTCAAGCAATTCTTTTAAGAAATACATTTATCAAAAATGTGTTGTTTCTTTGTGCATGAATATTCAATTCTCCGGATAAAGTGATGCTTTCAAGTAAATATGCTTATTAAGAAAATTTAAACTGTATATAACGGAAGAGTCTTTTAAAACTAAAGGAAAGTTCAAATCTTATTTATACTCTTAACAGAAAGAAATTCCCAGGTTTATTGGTAATCAAATTATTTATTTCTCTTATCTTCACAAATATTATTAACATTGTAACAAATAATTCTCTAAACACATCATATACTCTGAATTTTGACAAATTTCAAGTCCTCATTAATAATTTTTGGGTTAGTCTATACATATTTGAAGGGGTATTATGCTTTTATATTAATAGAATAGACTTTAGAAATTTGAAATTTTATAAATGTTTTAACAATACCATAAAATATATTACTTTTCAACAAGTGTTTGTAAAATTTGATACTGTAATTGTGAGTCACCATTTCAAACAAACAGAATAATCAATGCCCCCTTTTCTTTCTTATGCTACTATTCACGTCAAATACTAAAGGGAGTAGAGTAACAAACTATATTTTAGTAGTTATGATTCTTTGAATAAAAAATAGGCAAAAAATTTAATAGCTTGTAAAGGAAGAGAACCCATTCTTACAAACTATTATTTAATATTTATAAACAAGAAGTTGCTTTATCATCATATGTTGTAAAATGTTACTGGAAATAGATTATAAAAGTGCACATCCTGTATTGTTTTATTCTAATATCACGTATATTATTGTTATATATATATATATATGTATATATATGATGAAATCTGGAAATTGCATTTTTTGTCTTTTTACGTGTTTATTCGTACAATGATTATTTTTAAGAGTGATGTCGAATTGGTAAATAATATTTTAGTAAAGTTTAATGATTTTAAGAGCATAATTGGGATTGTTGTGCATGAGGATAAGGTTTGAATGTTTTTTAAACATAAGGAAATGGAAGATATAGTATAATTAGTTACTTCCTCTAGACTTTGAATAAATCGATTAGAATGTATAATGACTTATAAATAGCCTAAGAAAGACAGTGCAGCATATAAAATATATAATTGAGCCTTGAGGGAAAGAATGTTAAAAGTTTAATACAAGTGATAATAAGCACTACTACCGGCCATTAGTTTCAATAAAATTAACTTACCATTTTGAAGCCAATCTAATTGGGATGGATAGACTTAAACATGCTAGATGCTTATTTAGACTTGGGGAAGATGGGAACGATCCATAAATGCGCGAGAAACACATCAAAATTCGTGGTAAGGCTAGAAAGTTTTGTTATCGATAAGCCATTAATTAGAAAAGAGAGGAAGCATCAATCGTGAGAAATGAGCGAAATAAGTCACAAAGTAGTAAAAGAGAACAACAAATTTTAAATTAATATATCGAGGTTGATCATTTGTGCAGTTACGCTCCTTGGTTTACTTCATAACAAATTAAGCAACTAATCAAACCTAGTTTATCAAAGAATTAACTTAAGCCAAATATAAGTCAATAAAGCGACCGTGCTAGAACCACGGGACTCGAGAGGGATGCTTAACACCTTCCCCTCGGTCAATAGAATTCCTTATCCGGATTTCTAGTTAAACAAACCAATATTAAAGAGTCGTTTCCTTTTGAATGGGGATTCAATAAGGTGACTTGGAACACCAAAACTCGATTCCAAGTGGCGACTCTGTAAATAATATAATCTCTTTTCAAAACCGTCACTTTAATTGGAAAAACCTTTTTAAACCACTCCTAGCGGAGTAAGGGTAAAAATAGGAGTGTGACAGACATCTATTTTTAATATAGTGGACAATTAAAGATGGACGGAGGGAGTAAGATGTAAACGAAGAGTCAGTTCCCTATTTCAAGAATCTAGATTAAAAGAACAAATACCAACGTGTGAAAGGCCACTGATCGAGTACTAAAACGTCTCAAAGTAAAACCTCTCTCTATATTGCTTGATCTTTTACTTACTGCAATTGATCAGAAAGAAGGAGAATTATGGCTATGATCAAAGTTGGTCCAGCAGGCAGTCGAGGACGAGAAGGAACCCGTTGGGTTGAAAAGGGGCGAGGAGAATTAACCCAGATTTTTGTTTCGTACGATAGTGACGCAGTTCATTCACTGCAGTTCCTCTTTTATGAGAATGGCAAATTAGTGTCTGCAAAACATGGTGCTGATGTCGACGATGCAAACATCAAATCTGTTGTTTTTGATTGTCCATCAGAGTTTCTTACTTCGATAAGTGGTTCATTTGAACAGAATCATTATGGAACGAAATTTTTGAGCACAATAACATTTGGAACCAACAAGGGTCGTTCCTATGGACCATTTGGGAATCAGTCTACTAGTGACAACCACTTCGACTTCGAAGACATTGATATTAAGTTCTAATTTTTCACGAAGTTACATCCAATGATCTTGGATTTTTGATCCCCATTTGCCCCCATAGACTCCTTCAAAGTCAACTTATTGAACTTGAAGTTAACATGGGCAAGGTTGGTCGAAAACTCGAAAGTTTAAAACTAGCCACCTTCAAGACCATTCTCGTAAATCACCATTTAATTTTTTTGTTTGTTTTCTTATAAATTATTTAAGTGCCTAATCAAAAAAAAGTTATTATGATTATATAACATATCTAAAGAAAAATATTTTTTTAAAATATTTCTCATGGATCAATTTGACCAACATATTAGCCCAACTTTTAAATGGTGAATTGGGCGAATCAAAATGCCACAGAGTTAACAAGCAAAATAGACTAATCATATTTTCGCAAACGAAGAGCCAGATTTCTATTGCGAGATTATTTTGATAGTTTTTGTCGGTGAAAATTTTTGGGGCATTCGAAGAGACACTGCTGCTTGACATCTTTTTGGTTGAAAATAGCCCTAACGGGTTTAAATGGTGGCCCTGACGGGTTTAAATGGTAGCCCTTACGGGTTAAAAATGGTATGTTAGTTCTTTGGAAGAACTCACAGTAAATTTCGTAAGATCAATGAAGCTCTTAATTGATACCATTGTTGGGTTTTTTCAAAATAGTTGGGCCTCTTGCTAAAAATATTTGTTTCAATTTAATTGTCTCATTTATAAAATCAATAGAATTTTATTATGTCTTTCCAACCTATCCCTATCATTAAATGGCTACATAAAATGTACATACTCAAATTTATATTTTCAAAGCATAATTAATAAGGCTAATTTGGTAAAATAAACTTCTAATAAATATTTTCTTAAAGGGAGTATCAATTCATCAACGGTCAACTATTTTGAAACGAACTAGTAACGTGTGACGCACTAAAAGGGCAACCTAATAAAATACGGGTGAAAATCATTTACACCCCCGAACTTTGCTTTAAAAATCAAACACCTCCCTTAACTTTAAACAATAATCATTCTCCACCCCAACCCCAACCCCCGTCCCCCCTTTATCATAGTGAACTTTCAAAATGTCTATTTTATCCTTGTATTATCAACCTTTTAATCTTTTTTTAATAAAAAACTTCTTTATAATCACAAAAAAAATTTTATCTATATAACATATTTTCTATAATTAAAGTTTATTTTTTAGATGAAAAAATAAAAGTGAGAAATACTAATCAAGTATACAAGTTAATGACGTTCTATAATGAAATATAGGTCTTTTCCTCATTCTTTCTATAGGAAGGTCGACCTTTTACTTAAGCGTTAAGGGACTTTGCTTCTTCTTAACGATCAGATGATTATAGAGATTCGGAAGACTCCAACCAAAGGCCAATTAGACTAAGGAGCAAAAAAAAAAAAAAATTATTAACAATAGTCAAAATTCTAATATCTATTTATATAAATGAAAATAATAGGTAATTATAACCTTACAAATATATTTCAATGCAGGGAATACAAAATAATTGATAAAAATAGAGGTATATTTATAACAAATTAAATGATTATTGCTCATGAATTTTAAATTATAATTTAAAAAATATTTTATTATTGACAACCAAAACTCTTTTATCTATATATACATTAAGAATAAGAGAGAATTAAATACATACATCTATATACATACATACATACTTAATACAATTAATATCAAAATGAAAAAATTAGGTGGAGTAGAAAATATCAAGTCATAATTACTAGGCGTAGCTAATGTTTAAAATAATTATCATTTGTAGTTAGGGTTTAGATTAAATAGCTAAATATATATTTCTTTTGTATTTGTATATTTCGGGGCTCATATACAAATCTCTAATTTCAGGAAGCGGGGTTCTCTCTAATTTTGGGGCTCATATACGTTTGTATTTGTATACAAAGTGACTTTTGGGGCTCATATGCAAATCTCTAAAAATTTGTATTCATATACAAATCGAATTTCGGGGCTTATACACAAATTTCTAAGGCAAATTGGTATTTGATATACAATCTATGATTAGTTATTGCGCCTCATTTTTACCTAAATGTTAGCCATTTCTAAAATTTTGAGTACAAAAGTATCAATCATAAAAAATAGCATAATTTTATAATTAATATGTAAAGAAAATATTTTACTAATAATGCCGATGGATTACAAAATAAAAACGATAAATATCTAAATTGAGAAAAATAAATATAAAATATAAGAAAATATTACATAAATGGAATATTGAAATGTCAAGGGTAAGATAGACATTACAAATGAAAAAGGGGGGAGAATGATTATTGTTTAAAGTTGAGTGGAATATTGAAATGTCAAGGATAAGATAGACATTACAAATGAAAAAGGGGGGAGAATGATTATTGTTTAAAGTTGAGTGGATGTTTGATTTTTAAAGCAAAGTTTGGAACCCAATAAAATACTGAACGAAAAGTCCATCCTTTTTTGAGATTAAAAGAACAAACAACTTTTGATCTTTCAACTACTACTACTCTAATTGATCGAGAGAAGAAAATATGGATATGATCAAAGTTGGTCCAGCGGGAGAAGACGATCAATATGGAACTCAAACTCTTTGGGATGAAAAGGGACGAGAAGAATTAGTCCAGATTTTTGTTTCCTACAATCATAATACAGTTAATTCACTGCAATTCCTCTTCCATGAGAATGACAAATTAGTTATGTCAAAAAAACATGACATTGATGAATGTGAAAGCTTTTGTGCAGTGACATTTGATTATCCAACAGAGTTTATTACTTCCATAAGTGGTTCATTCCGAATATATAGACACAGTATTTTGGACTCAATATCATTTGAAACCAACAAGGGTTCCTATGGACCATTTGGAACCCCTTCAACTTATTCTAAAAATTTCACCATTCAGATAGGAAATTATCGTTCTTTTAATTTGGTGGTTTTCATGGCAGCACAAATGGTTATGGCATTGGGAATATTGGGGTCTATATTAAAAGTTACTCCATCAGTTTTTGTGGCCTATAAAAGGAGGCTTTGAAGAGCGTGAAATGCATAAAAAAATCCCAAGAAGCTTTAGATTATTCTCTTATTCTTCTTTTTTATATCCGAATTTCTTACTTCGATAACTGGTTCATTTCGATCATCGATGGATGGAAATAGAACTACTCTGAGCTCAATAACATTTTGAACCAACAAGTGTACCTATGGACCATTTGGGAATCCGTCGTCTACTAATGAAAAACACTTCCACTTTCAAATAGGAAATCAGTTTTGTTTTGGTGGATTTCATGGCAGCGTAAGTAGTGGCTACATTGAAAGTATTGGGGTTTATGTGAAGGTCCATTGTAAAGAAGAAGAAGACTGAGTTTGTTGAATTCTTTTGATATGATAAGTAAAAGCCAAGTTAAGAAGAAGACATTGAGTCCCATGTTTTCAGTTTTTGGTAGATCAGAAAAGACTAAAAAGGTGGCTTACAGTCTTTCAAAAGCAACGCAAGGAGAAATTCTATATCCTTGAGCGTATTTTCCTGATTATCATATCTTCATCATGCTTGTGTGTTCGTTTGCTAGAAGTTATGTATATTGATTTGCATCTATATACATATCTTCATCATATAGCAGGTTACCAACTAACTTCTAATTAATTTTCTTTTTTGGTAGAATTACTGTTACTAATATGTTTATGCCAAAAAGTTTTGTTAGTTTAAAAGCTTCGCAAAAAGCTTCTTTTTAATAACTGTAGAGGTCTAGTGGAAAACCAATTCTTATTTTACATTTTAATATATGTTTATTAATTATTTATAGAATTAAACCTGGTTAATCTTTATTTAAAAAAATAACTACCTAGTGTTATAAGAATTGCAATAACTGTAGAGGAAGGCCATTTCTTGTATTACATTTTAATATATGTTTATTAATTATTTATAGAATTAAATTTGGTTAATTTTCATATAAAAAAATAACTAACTAATGTTATAAGAATTGCAATAGAAAATAAAGAATTAATTAGTTATACTAATTAATTAGTTATTTTTTAATATTACCATTAATAATAATGTAATGCTACCAAAAAAGAAAAGTTAAAAGAATTGGTCTCATATCTTTTAATATTACCGTTAATAGTGAATACACCAAAAATATAAAATAAATTAGAAAACAATCTCAACTTTTAATATTTATTAGTCCACATGTCATCTATCCGAAGGTGCATTGATAATTACTTGAGCAAACACTAATGGAGCGGAGCCAATCCCATCTACTTCTGATAAGTATGAAGTTGAGAAAAATGAATGATTTAGAAAAGAAAATAAAGTTAGTTAAGAAGATAACTATGAATTAATTTTAATTAGAGCTCAAAGAGGACTCAACTTTCCTTGACTATATTTTGCCATAATTATAATCATATTTAAAAAGATATATCATTGATCTCTCTATATATATAAAAGAAGGCCCTTAGCCCATGACGTGGCAAGCCAACAGACCAGGAATAGACTTTTCCTTTTTTTTCCTTCCAATTTTTAAGATTTTCTCCTATTTATTAACTAAATAAATTAATTAAAACCCGAAAAGTCATTACGGCAAAAGCAAACATACACCTCTTGGAAGAAGCGCCTGTTCGGTGACATGAATAAAAGGGGACTTATTCAAGAATCCCAAACGTTTCCATCAAAAGAAAATTGAACCCCCCAACAACTGTTACTAATTTTATGGAAGAAACCCAAAAGTTTCCATCAAAATCTGTCTTGAGCAAGGGCGCAGATCTGTTCTCTCATTGAAGGCCTGGTCCAGTTGAAATAGTTTGAAGACATGGTGATGAGCGCATAGTTAAAGATCTGTCTTCATCCAAATTATTTTCCAATTTGTTATTGTCAAGTTACTTGGCAGATCGAAAAAGATAATTGTTCTACAGACCGTTGTTATTACCCATGGTCCCTACTGTGGCCAGCCTACTCAAAGATGGTTAGTTTCAACGTATTTCAAAATATCAGTTTAGTTTAGTCAAATCAATGGTTGTGTTTAACTCATGATATACTTCTGTCTTGATAAATATTTAATTCATTGCTAAATTAATCTCACTTATTAACTATTATTGTAGGTGCCAACTACCATGCATGTTCCATGTTCGTTCATGTCGACTGACGATGATAAGAACGAGTTAGTCTAATTATTCGAATATTTCACGAGGGAAATTCCTATCGAAGTCTTTGTGCGTATACGTACTCAACTTGTGGAAATGAAAATGAAGAAAAGATGATGAACATATCTTGACAAGGTTCTTTTGAGGAGGGCAGTTGTGAAAGAACAAAGATGTACTTTCTATCAGCCAAAAGGATTGTGTTGGCAAGGAATGCAACAATATTATTTCCAAGAGGTTCGTGGTGGATCGGAGGCCATTCGTTAGTCTTAATATTAATCTGATTGCGGTAAGTAACAAATCATTGCTTTATTGCCTTAATTGGAGAAAGCTAGAAGAATTGTATTATCTGTGCATGTCTCTGCATCCCATAGAGCTTTCCACTTCATAAGTCTGGTGTCTTCCATTTGTATTGTTTATCTTGAATGAACTTGCAAATGTATATTTTTTGCCCTTTTAAATCAATGTATTAAATTATAACACGTGTAGAATTTTTATAAGGGATATAAGTATTTGATATATTTGCAGCTTAATTACACCACAAAAAATGATCTTTAGCAGCAATTAATTAATGGAAATAGCTTAATTGCTACTAAATATGTTTTTTAGAGGCATTTACCAGTGACAATTATATTTTAGCTCTCTTTGTAAATGCCCCTAAAGCCTATAACGATATTGGATCCAATGACAATTAACTAATGCCGATAAAAATTTTAGCACTCTTTGTTAAAGTGCATATTTATTGGCGCAGTGTTATTATCTAAGTGTTTTATTCCCTATTTTTTCCCCTCATTTATGGGCTATCTAGAAACAAATTCAAAAGTCAAACGGCAATAACTTAATTGCTGCTAAATATGTTTTTTTAGAGGCATTTATCAGTGACAATTACATTTTAGCTTTCTTTGTAAATGCCCCAAAAGCCTATAGCGACATTGGATCCAATGATATTTAACTAATGCCGGTAAAAATTTTAACACGCTTTGTTAAAGTGCATATTTATTGCTGTTAAAGGTTGTTTTTGTTGTAGTGTTATTACGTAAGTGTTTTATTCCCTATTTTCCCCCTCATATATGGGCTATCTAGAAACAAATTCAAAAGTCACTCATTTAACTCTCTGTAGAGTCGGATTCGGGATTTGAACTCTATAAGTTCTCAGCCTTTAATTAAGGTTCTTAGCATTTATCCTATGATTTTATAGTTATGAGTTCGTATCTACTGCTCTCTTTGTCTCATTATCTGTTGAGTTTCTCTCTTACACATTTCTTATATAAGAAAATATTAATTATGAGGGGTTTTGACTATTTTTATGTCTTAAGTTATAATTTGACTATTTTTATGTCTTAACTTATAATTTTTCTTCATTTAATAGTAACTTTATCTACGTGTCATTTGAGATAACTATTTTTAAAAAGTCTACAAAGAAAATTGTATCTAGAACCATAGCATGCACCTGCTCTATTAGAGCACAATCAGTTTTGATGGATTTTCAACAATGTAGAAAACTTGATGAATTGTATTCTTGGTTTAATTATCTCTGTTTCAGTCATTGACACAATTATTTTTAAAGTTGTATGAATAAAAGTCCGTTGTTGTAGGCCAACCAAGAGAATTTTTCCCATTAAGACGAGAAGGTTAAAATTCTACTTTACCATATCAGTGACATGTTTGTGATATTATGATCAGATGAGAGGATCAAAATAAAGGAGAGTCATTTGTTTGATGTTGAATTTGTTGAGCTGGCTTTTCTTTCCCATTTATTATATTATTATTATTATAATTGAAAAATAGCGAAAAGCTAAAATTGATTGATAAGTAAAGATTGAGTTTTTCAATTAGAATAATTTATTAATAATTATTTAGTATTATGACATACATGGATAACCATATTGGCTAAATGCCACGTGGCAAGAGATGTGACCAAGTTATTTGACTTGGTCTCCAAGTACTAGCTACTACTGTAGCAAGCTTTTTCCCCAAGCATGTATTTGGCTATATATAGTAATGTCCCAATTTTATAAAATAGACACAAAAACAGTAATGAGAAGAAATATTACCACTATCCTATCTTATTCTTTTTAGTTTGCTTTCAATAGTTTAGTGCTTAGTCTTAAGCTTTCATTATTTAACACGTTATCAGCACAAGACTCTGTCATCTCGAGCAAATATTTTTTCAGGTAATAAAGGTAAGAACTTATTTTTCCTAAAATAATGTCGAATCTATCTAAACGTGAATTTGTTGCCTTGGATATATCGGGCAAAGCCTACTTATCTTGGACACTTGATGCTGAAATACATTTGAATGCGATGGGTTTGGCAGACACCATCAAAGATAAGAGTCAGGCTTCAAACCAAGACCGTGCCAAAGCTATGACATTTCTCCGTCATCACCTCGATGAGGAATTAAAAATGAAATATCTCACTATTAGGGATCCTCTTATACTGTGGAATAATTTGAAAGATAGATATGACCACCTGAAGATAGACGTTCTTCCACAGGCACATTATGAATGGACCCATTTGAGATTACAAGATTTTAAAGATATAACTGCGTATAATTCTGCTATGTTTAGAATTAAATCACAGTTAACTCTATGCAGAGAAAATATCACAGATCATGATATGTTGGAGAAAACATTCTCCACCTTCCCTGCCTCAAGTATGCTCCTGCAGCAACAATACCGAGGATGAAGATGCATAATGGCAATGAACTGCGTCAGGTTATATTCCTTGAAAGGTATTGTTCTATTTCGTGGTGACATATGCTTATGAGTATCCAATAACAAAATTTATGCCTAGCTACTACTACCAGAAACTAAATGGATATGTTGGGCTATGTTAATATATGTTCACTGTTCGATACATTCTCATATGTTCAGCCACTGAAATAATTTCAGATTCAGTCTTCCAATCAAATCACTAAAAGTTAAATGTTCACACTTATTTGTCTCTCTGCATTTTAGCAGGTCCTATTTAACATCAAATCACTTTTCACTCAATAAACATTGATTTATTCTGTTTTCTCATTGCAACTGCTAATTATTTCTGTTCTTCACTCAAAGGCATCTTTATTCACCGTGTTACTCTTACGTGCACATTTAAATTTTATTTTAGGTTATCTTTGATTCACTTAGTCGTTGTTACCAGTTCATATAGACAACACTTGCTCATAATTAATAAACTGATTTTATTTATGTACGTACCATAGAAGATGGTGAAACTAATTACTGTTATCATTCATTGGTACTAAATAAAACCCTCTAGCTTTATCTGAGGGCGAGGATCCTACAAATGCTCACATGACTATTTAAAATCTCATTCTACTTTAGTTCATTGTAAATGTATAAAAACCCGAGTTGATGAACTGGGCCCAATTGATTAAATTCTTTATGTGCAAGTGTGAACTAATCAAATTAATTATCATCTTTCTATACAGAAATTCCAGAATTGTGCATTTGTTTAAACATGAAGGAGGTAGCACTAATCAAACCATGAGGAATAGCGACAAGAATCAAACTGAAGTAAAAGGCCTTCCGCATACATGATAATGCAACTTTATCAAAGTAGATGTCATTTCATTGTGCGGTGTTATTTATTATTGTTATGGTGAAATTTGAGAAGAGTACATTTGGAAAGTCAGCAAAGTTGCCTTATAAAATTTTTAAAGAACTTCAACACTAAAGACACTTGCTTCATTCATAAAAAAAAAAAAAAAAAAAAAAAACTGAAGAAGCAATTGCACTTCCAGAATGGAAAGGTAGGTTGCAAAAGCATTAATAACAATTAATCCAAAACAAAGGCCGATACGAATATTTCGACGATAAGAATTATTATACTTTGGCCCGTCATTAAATACAACTTTTACTTCATTATCATGAACAAAAATTTTAAAATACAATTCAAACCGCGCGAAGCGCGGGTAATTTACCTAGTTACTTAATAAAGTTACTATATTTATCTTTAACATTACCTGATAGTGTAAAAAATCTTATACACTGACGATGCGCAAAACTTAAACTCCTATCCAAATGCGTTTGATATTAGCCTTATTGACATTAAACAAATTTACAGGGTCTTCAAAAGGAAGTATTTCCACCCCTTTCAATTGGCGTACTATAAAGTTTTAAAAAGGGATAGTTTTCCTTATTTACCAAGATTATAGCAAAGACTTTACTCACCATATATAGCAAGAAAAACGAGTTAAGTAACTTAAATGGTCACTCAACTTATGACTCTTATCTAAGAAAATCACTCAATTTTGATTTTTAATTATTAGTGATGGAGTGGTAAGTACTCCTTCATCCTTAACCAGAGGTCTTGAGTTCGCGCGAGTCTCCCTAGATATAGAGTCGCCTTTGTTAGAGAGCGCTTTATCCCCCAATGTGGAACTTCCCGGCGCGAATTCGAATTTAGTCAGACTCCAATATGAATACCGGACATGTCCGGATAAAAAAATTAAAAAAATGATTTTTACTCAAAAAAATCACTCAACTAAGGGTTTTCTCTCAGAGAGTCGTTCAACTTTAATTTTTACTCATAAGTCACTTGAATTTGAGTATTTTACTTACAAAGTCACTCAAACTATGTAATTATTTTTTTCATTAAATTTTGTAGCATTTTCATTTATAACCAACATTCTAATAAATAAAAAGATAATTTAACTATTTAAAAAATTATTATCTTCTTTAATTATACGTAAGATTCTCATAAATTGTAAAACCTTTTTGTACATCCGTGTCGTCTAGCAAAAAGATAATTTAACTATTTAAAAAATTATTATCTTCTTTAATTATACGTAAGACTCTCATAAATGGTAAAACCTTTTTGCACGCAACATCATAACTATTTATTTCTTAGAATGTTGGTTTTAAATGAAAATTCAACAAAATTTAATGAAAAAAATAATTACATAATTTGAGTGACTTTATAAGTAAAACATTCACAGTTGAGTGACTTTTTGAGTAAAAATCAAAGTTGAGTGACTTTTTGAGTAAAAATCAAAGTTGAGGGACTTTTTAAGAGAAGAGTCATAAGTTAAGTGACCATTTGAGATATTAACTCCAAGAAAAACCTAGGGAGAACACTATAAAACCTAGGAAAAGGGTCAATGTTGCATCCCTTCTCTTTTTGCTTCCTCGATTGAACCTTTTTGTCTTCTCTAACTTCAATTCTTTGGGAACAGAAAGGAGGAGAAATATGGATATGATCAAAGTTGGTCCAGTAGGCAAACAAGGACGAAATGGAGGAACCATTTGGGAAGAAAAGGGACGAGGAGAAATAGTCCAGATTTTTGTTTCCTACAGTCATAACACAGTTTATTCACTGCAGTTCCTCTTCTATGATGAGAATGGCAAATTAGTTGCGTCAAACAAACACGGCAGTAATGAATGTGAAAGATTTTGTGCACTGACATTCGATTATCCAACAGAGTTTCTTACTTCCATAAGTGGTTCATTCAGAACATCTTATGCACACAATTTTTTGAGCTCAATATCATTTGGGACCAATAAGGGTTCCTATGGACCGTTTGGAACCCCTTCAGCTGATGATAACAAGTTCACCTTTCAGATAGGAAACTATCGTTCTTTTGGTGGTTTTCACGGCAGCACAAATTATACGTATGGCATTGGGAGTATTGGGGTCTATATGAAGCCCATCACAACCTCAGTGATGCATTTTAAAGATCCTCTAGTAAAGGTTAAAAAGGAAGGAGTTTAAGAGAAGAAGGTCTAACTCAAGCTACGCGCGTACATCTTTCACAAGTTTCTGAACGATACAGTTCGTATTAGTTGTTTCTTTTGCTTATGGTTGTTTCAACTTTTCATATCAATTTTAGTGGTGTTACTAGTTATTTGAGAATAGTTTTCCTATTCTAAAAAAGAAATATAAGAATAAAGATGTCTAAGGCCCAGTGGTCTATGATCAGTGACATAAATTGCTTTCAGTTTTTGATTACTCAAATAGCATGGTACTTGTTTTCACTACTCCCACCAGGTAAGTTATTTAGAACATTGGAAAATTGAAATTTACCTCCATACCAAACACACCCTTAGAGCAGGCTTCAAATATCCAACAAAGGAGCAGTCTTAACTAAGGTCTGATGAGATTGAGGATTTTCCCTCATTAGTCTACCACCTCTTGAAAAGATTAAGACTTTCTTACAAAGCCCTTCGGGACCATAATAGAGGTCTCAAGTTCGAAACCCTTGCTTGCGACAGGGGGTTGGCCTTCTGAGTTCAGCTTGTCGCACGGGGCATGCCTAGTGTTGTTTACCTCTCCCATGTGGTTTGCAAACAGGAGCGGGTTTACCCTGTGCTCACCCAAAGGGCAAGGGCTACGGGTTCCATTGTCATCAGAAAAAGAGTAAGACTTAATTGGCTTACATGATTGTATTATCATCCAAAACAGCAGTACTAAATCTAATACTTGTTTTAATCATCTTAGTGGGTCAAGCACACATTATTTGCCAGACGGATAGATCAATTTCAAAGCAGCGACAAGAGGCAAAACAACTTTAGTTGCTGTATTACTTGACCTGCACTTTTTTTTTTTTTTTAATAACCGTGGTGTCCGGGCCAGCTTTTGCGCACCTCGACTAAATCTACGGGATACCTGTCACCTCCCACCAGCAACATATACCAGGTAACTCTGTCCACCAAGACTAGGACAGATGGGAAGAATCACCTAGTGTTTTTCGCCTCCGCTGGGGTTTGAACCTGAGATCTCATGTTCTCAACCCACTTCATTGACCACTAGGCCACACCCTTGGGTGCTACCTGCATTTTTATACTTTAATATGCAAAACACATACGAGTACATGAATAGCACAGGGTATATTCTCATCAATAAAGTGTGCAATATTCAATTTCTTTACCAAACGCATTACAGAGGCTAATTTATTTTGATGTGAGAGTCAGAAAATATGATTACTTGAACTTAATTCTTTTGGCCAATAAACTTGGAAACCTAATAGCTCATCAGTCATGACCTTGGTTGAAGGGTTAAAAATACCAGAAATTTTGAAGCACCACGCGGAAGAAAACTTAAAAGAATTCATTATATGTAGATATCTGCAATGGAGAAGGAATGGAAATGCAAGAATGTCTTTTCTTAATAATTTGTATAAGCAAACAATAATCCAAAGTTCTAACGGTTTCCAACAAAATGAAGACCAGAAATGGCAAACCTGTAGTAACATATATATTGCACTTCTGAGGTGAACTAACGCTAGGTTTACAACAAAGCATATGCTTGACTAATCACATTTAAATCTATGTACAACAACATATTTCAGTTGAAATATGACAAAATTAAGTACCTTGTGTTTTGATGTTACATGCCCCATATCCCTCGAGCTGATGACATTTTGTTGCTTGGCCGTGATGTCAGTTCGTACAGTATCCTAGAAAATATGTCTGAGTATCTTGGATCACCAAAAAGCATCTCCGCAAATGCATTTTCATGCACTAGCAGGACGGGCTTGTTCTGTGGCTCTGATGCAAGGTTTTCCAAAATCGTTGCTGCTTTCCTGCACACTTCTGGCACTGGATGTGGCATCTTAATCACCTTCAACAGTCTATCAATAGCCCTGAAGTTCAATGTGGTGGACAAGTCATTCAGATAATAACTTAATAAAAAGTTGTGAATTGGTCAGATTGTCTGTCTCACCATCGTTCACTAGCAAGCTTTAAACGACAGTCCATATTTATTTCTGAAAGGTTATATAATGCACCAATAGCAGCTGCTTGAGCATCAGTGGCCGGTTCGCTCATGATATCAACTAAACGTTTATAAATCTGCGACGCCAAAATTAAAGTCAACGGGTTTTCTGAATATTCACAGAGTACATTTAGGAACTTCAGAATAGGGACTGTCAAAAAGAAAGAATATCAACCTGCGAAGCAGAAGGAATTAGGAAAGGTTCATTATCAGAATTTATTATAAGACGACCAATTAATTCAGCGGCAGCACAATGCCAGGCCTTAACAGCAGATCCTAGAACTCCCATAAGAGCCTGGAATGCACGTCGCTCTCTGTATAAGGATCAAGAAAGTCAATTACACAGTTTACGTACAATAATATAAGAGAAATAACAACTAAAAAGTGCTACGCTTACGTCATTTTGATAAAAGAAGGTTTTGAGGAACTGAATATCCGGAGATCTATCAATGGACCTATGTTCACTATAGTCTCGAGAGCATTTGTGACAAGTTCTTCATCCTCTGTTGACATCAAAACAAAAAGATGACAAATTGTATAAGAAGCAAGCTTAAAGAAAATTAGAGAAAACACTTGATGTTCAGGCATAGAGAACTGCATTTTCGAACATATTCCAATTGCCTTTTCTCTGTTCAGAATAGGACCTATCTAATTTAATTTTCTTATATTTTCTTTTCAAAGTGTTCTTTTAAAGGGAAGGAAGCGCACTGGCATGCGGGGTGACTGTAAACAAGTCTATCAAAATTATGGAATAGGGCAAAACATAAGTCTGCAGACTAGGAACTTAAAAATAGCCGGGCAGGCACACTAAAATCAATGAGTTACACAATGGAGTGGACACTTCTAATAGATTCCAAGACATTTCTTTGGACTTTACCAAGCTAGTGGTGGAACATTAAATTCAAGCTTTGAATTGGAAGCATCAACTAGAAAAGCACGAGTCGTTCAATAGTTTGGTAAGGGGGATAGGCTTAACAGGTCCAAAAGATATATCGCAGTCTGGAATATGTTCTGAAAGATTCATATAGGTTTTCAATGGAGATACAAGGCATAATTACCACTTCAATCAGTAACTAAATCTGCAGTATTCATTGGGCTAGGGTCAATTAAAGACATTGATTCGTTAAGAAAGACAAAATCAACATCCAGGCAAATTATAACCATGAAGACAACTTAAGAAAAAGGAGCATTAAAATGTATTAGGCGAAGGGATAATACAAACAACCATATCACGAATGCCAAGCTTGCAAACACAACACAGAAACCATATATATCAACATTATAACTTCCCATAGAAAAGCGCCACGTCATAGATGCAAGCTTGTAAGAACAAAACAGAGATCATAGACATCAAATTAAACTTCTCTCCCACCTGTGACATAATCTGCCAGACATTGGAACAGAGTTTCTAAGCAATGTCTATGCTGGCCCATGATGACTTCATTATCTGGCATAAAAGAGAAGTTGCGAACAATGTTTGAAGCAGCAACAGCAAACTGCTGTTTTTCAATCCGGCCCACATCATCTAAATTAAATAGGCCATCTTCCTCAAACCACAAACCCACGGGGCGAGACTTGGTAGTACTCTTCCGAACAGGTCCAGAACCAGTGCTGCCATCAAGGATTACAAACCATTACAGAGATCTCATGCAGTGGAAATAAATACGTAAAAACAATTGAAGTAAAGTCATTGAAAAGAAAGAGACAGGGGTTTTGAAACGATCCACAATTACCTAGGATTGGGAACAGATTCATTCGAGTTCAATGCTTCATATTCAAGTCCAAATCCAGTAACCAATGCATTAGCACCCAGAAGCCGGACACGAGGTGCCTTTACAAGTACCCTTGGTAAGGCTATATCACGCCAATCATCTATCTGTTTAACAGAATATTGTCATCATCAGCATGATAATAGAATAAATAGTAATGAACAAACAGAAGTTGCATGGGAATCATGTTGTGTGGTAGAAATCAAGAAACATACAACTTGAAGCAGAGCATCAAGCAATCCAGGAATTTTGGCAAGAGGAGTCGCGTCCTTGCGGACTTCATCTTTCTCCTTGAATGATAGCAAAGTGAGGGCATTTAATGCCCATGTCAGCTCACTCTTTAATCCACTTTGAAGAGCTAGAACAATCCTTTTATTATTCTGTTCTGGTAAAGTTAAAAAATAAAAAAAAAACTTTTAAGATAATCAAATAATGAGCATGCAAAGAATAAAGGGGCTGGCATCCTATTTCTACAGCCTTATCAAAAATCAATGCCTCTATTTTTTCTCAATTCAACATGTAT
Organism: Capsicum rhomboideum; assembly: GCA_031232105.1. Classification (NCBI taxonomy): domain Eukaryota; kingdom Viridiplantae; phylum Streptophyta; class Magnoliopsida; order Solanales; family Solanaceae; genus Capsicum; species Capsicum rhomboideum. Next base: position 9,754,434 of record CP124711.1, read on the forward strand.
GTCGATTTTCAGTAAGTACCCTCTTATCTAAATTGTCTTTCCTTCAGGAGAATTTTAGCTTTATTAGTTAGTCGAGATCAGAAACAATCTGGTCCGTTTGGCTTGGGTTGACCACATAAAAAACAAATACCTCCCTTCCTACACACCCAAATCCTAGGCATAACTATTTCATTTAGTTCTAGACCGAGTTGGCTAGTTCGGTGATCATAGAATCATAGATCAGTAGACGATGTCATGCTATTCAACTTCCATAATTGAATCTACATGAGTACATTGTGCGTGCAGTCAAATCATGTGCATCAAGATTTATAGCATACCTTCTTACTGGTTATTTATCCCATTGCTCCCTTTCACTTCCTTACGCGCAGTTTGTGATTTTGTTGTGTTTTTAGGGTTAATTTTAGAGACAATTTTCCAATATTTACAGCTCTTGAAAAAAGTGAATATCACAGTCCTAGCAATCACATAAAGATATAAAGTCAAAACTGAATAAGTACACATACAACCCCTGGTTCAAGTTCAATCCTTTCAACTCAAAAACTTGATGGTGGTAACAAACTTGAGCTTGAACTTGCACGAAATTAGCTCGGTCAATGAAAGGGTGTAGACGATTTATAAAGGAAAGGTAAAATTGTTGATAAAGTGGTTTGGATCACAGATCACTTAATGCTGAAGCTTGGACAAGTGTACTGGATGTACTTGTATGTGGAGCTTTTGTTTTGTTTTTGTCTTAGTTCAACAGTTTTAGATAGTCTTAATTGGTTAGCTTGTCAGCTAGTAGCCTATAACAGCGTTCTTTAAAAGCGAAAAGCACAAAAAAGCCACAAGGTGCATGGGGCTTGAAAAGCGCACACTTTTTTTCGAATTGCAGTTAAAATCAATACAACAATGCCGATATCAATCAAATTCCTCAAAGTTGAAATCTCAAGAAGACAAGAACCACCCATTTTTGCTTAATCACTTTGCATGTCATTGTTTGAAGGGCACATTTATCCTAAGCACGTGGCTTTGCCCAGTAAGAGACAACCTCTTGTTTCGCATCGCTTTGACCGACAAAGAGATTGCTTTTAACAACACTGGCTATAGTGGGCTACCACGTTGGTCTGAAGCGGTTACCAAGTTTTGCTCACATTGTATATACAGGCTGAAAGTTCAGATTGTAATTATTGGATGGAATGAAATTCTCTTTAGCCTCTAGTTTGTCCCATTTTCTCTCCAGATTTTCATTGTCCGATTTCCAAAAACGTTATTAGAGTCAGACCCAATACCAATTCTTGGTTTACTTAATGTAGGCTTCCATGGTATATTTGTCCACGCTCCAAATGTCTAATACTGGTAGTGCGGGGTATTGGAATGCCCCACATTGGTTGTTGGGAATAGGCTGTTGCTCCGTCTTCGGTAACCCATTACATATAAATTCCTATCAAGTATCAAACAAAGTCACACCCTAAACTATTTTATTTCAAATCCCTAAATTTAACATGTCTATTTTGCTCTCTAATTCTCAGCCTACTTGTCATGGCCTAAAATTGGAACATGACCAGCACATAAAGGTTGATATGATGTACTCTCTCCGTCCTATATTACTTGTCCACTTTCCCTTTTACACGCGTCTTTGAAAAAAATCATAAATAAGAAGATACTTTTACTGATTACCCTTAACTCTTTTTAATGCTCTATATTTATGTGCCTTATTCATCACTATCAAAATTAACAATGGAGGAACTCTTTTTATAGCAACAATATTTATACTTTCAAAAAGAATTAAATTAAGGGCAAAAATGAAAAAATAAAATTAATTCTATCCTGATTTTGTAAATTGACAAGTACACCCTTCGTTCATTTTTACTTGTCCAATATTAACCAGTGTTATCAAAGGCGTGCTTAAGCCCTAAAGCGAGGCTCAAAACGTGTTGAGCGCTTTGCCTCGCTTTATGTGCGCTTCACTGTCGTCATCAAGTTTCTAAGGCATACTTTTCCTTGCCAAAGAGTGTCTTCTGAAGAGGCGACACTAAACAATTGATATTTCACTTTATTGTAATTGTTTTTCAATTTCTTTGTTCATATATTTGTCATTCATGCTTATAATTATTAATCTTGGACTAAACATAAATATTTGTACTTTTTCTCCCTTTGAGCCTTTTGTCATTGAAGCCCACGCTTTTATTTGCACTTCGCGCTTTAAGCCCCAACAGACCTTTGAGCTTTTTTGCGCTTTTCGCTTTTGATAACACTGATATTAACTAGGCACACCCCTTACACTCTGTTTGGATGCTTGTTAGGTATTATTTCATAATGTATGGTATTGTGTTGTATTGTATCGTACTGTATTGTTTTAATGAATATAATGTTTGGATAGATTGTATCATTTTCCGTCATTACATAATCTCACACATCAATAATTTGAAGGATATACCTACTAGAAAAGTAGGATACAAGATAGGGCTACTATAAAAAGGTAAGATAAAGAATAAAATAGGATTATTAAATTATAAGTAAAGGTAAAATGAGAAAAAAATATAAGGTTACGACGCGATACCACCAAATCGGTGGTTACATAAAGTGAGGCATTTCATGATTATCTAACAATGGAATCAAACCATACCATATCATATATTTTAAGAAACAATCAAAACAAACACGGTACTCTTAGTAACGATACCATACCATACCAAGGGTAACCACCATCCAAACAAAGTGTAAGAAACAACAAATAGAATGACGATTTTACTATATCACCCTTTGAATATAATAAATTCAATGCTTTGAGAAATGGCTATAGTTAATAATAAAGGTAAATTAGGAACTAAGTGATATATTATCTCTTGCTTTTTCAAACTGGACAAGTAATACTCCCTCCATTCCTTTTTACTTGTTATAGTTTCTTTTTTCTAGAGTACTTTTACCAATATTTTAAGATGTATTTTTTCTATAGAGGAAAAAGAAAAATTGCAACTTATATTACTATTCATATAGTTTTTGAATATCTAAATTTTAATTTTAAAATATTAAATAAATCAAATCTAATTTAGCTTTGAGAATTAGCCAAATTGACTCTCGAAAAATGAAATATGACAACTATTTTGGAATGAAGGGAGTGGTGTACATTTATTTTTAGTACACTGGACAAGTAAAAGTACACGAGTAATTTGAGCCAGACATTTTTTGTACAGTGGACAAGTAAAAGTATACGAGTAATTTGAGCCAGATATTTTTAGTACATTGGACAAGTAAAAGTACACGAGTAATTTGAGCTAGATATTTTTAGTACCGTGGATAAGTAATACGGGACGGAGAGAGTACAATTCACAGGTCAAAAATTCACATATAGCCCGATCGCGCTGTGAAAAATAAAAAAAAATCAGTAATTTATATTTACGAGCAAGATCTTGTACTAACCAGCGAAGGCGGAGTGAACTTGCAAGGAAGGGCCAAGGAGTGTTGACGGAGCTGCTGAATCAGCTGCGGCGGCGGCGGCGGCGGCAGCTGCAGCGGCGGCGTTGTTACTTCCGCTTCCAAATGGTCGACCTCTTTTCGGCGGCGGGGCGGCGGAGCCACCGGTTGATCCGGTTAGCTTTGCTTGCTCTCTTTTCTGCATTTTTTTTTCTGCTATGCTGATCTACTACTGTGAAAGTTGAGAATTGGTCCGAAGAAGTTGGGTTTCGGATCGTAGTAAAATGATGGGCTGGCTGTTTGACTTGCCCCAATGTTGAGCCCATTTATGTAAGTGTATCAAATACTCCCTCCATTTCAATTTACTTGTCACATTTTTAAGTTGCGCACCCCTTAAGAAAATCATTAACTAGAAGATAATTTGATTAAATTATCCTGATTTATTACTCATATTTATTTAATACTTCTCTTTTTGTACTATATTAATATCTCTTCATATTTATTACTAAGGGTAAGAGTGGAAACAAACAACTAATTATGTCTTGATTTGTGAAATGACAAGCATTAAGAAATATCTATTTTTAGTAAAGAAGATAACTAATTAGGAATGGAGGGAGTAAATAAGTTTTTACATGAATTCTTCTGTTTCTGGTTGTCATTAATTTTTGCCTCTTAAATTGGTGGTCTTTAATTTTTGTTGGTTGTCTTTAATTTTTGCCTCTTAAATTGATGGTCTTTAATTTTTACCTCTTAAATTGGTGGTCTTTAGGGGTCGTTTCGTAGAATGTATTGAAAAAAGTAATGCATGCATTAGTTAATGCGTACTATTAGTACATTGTTTGATATATTTTTTAGCCTATGTATAACTAATGTTCTATTGTGTATTGAGATGTGTATTAGTAATACACACTATTTTCCATGTATTAGTAATACAAAAACTTTAAACACATGCATTAACTTGTTAAATGACAAATTTACCCCTCCTTTTCAGCTTTTTCCTGCTCTGATCGATATGTAGCTGCTGCTACCTCCTTTTCAATATTTCAACACTACTGCTAATCAAACACTGTTTTTCAGCAATCAAATATTGCCAATTCCTTTTCAATATTTGTCGATCTGGGAAGATGGCATGAAGATCACTTTTCTCATCAAAACGCATCATTTTTGCTTTGTCAAGTGCACAAGTAGCAGCATCACTTATAAGATCTCTTTGTTTTAAGGTTAATGATGGATCTGTTATGGCCTGCAAAAGATAAAAGACAGCTTCAGCTAAAGTTTGAACGCAATATTGTTAGTTGCTTCCCCAAATTTGAAAAAGAGACTCATAGAATTGACATATGAACTAGGATAACTCCCCTTGATCATCATCCCAAAAGCATTGAGAGCGTCCTTGGTTTTCCTTTTCTACAACAATAGTTGTCACTACTTCTACACTTGAAAAAGAGGGTACAAAGAAGGATATTTTGGTAAACAAACATCTTTTTATAAAAATTATGTAGATATATATTATTTTTAATACATCAAACCAAACACTGTGTAAGAAATAATGTATGCATAACTAATATCAGCATTACTAATACTTGTATTAATAATGCAGGCATTACTAATACACCTTATTCAGCATTATTAATACACCTTATTCAGCATTATTCTTGTACACTCTACCAAACGACCCCTAAATTTTTGCCTCTTAAATTGATGGCCTTTAATTTTTTCCCCTGATGCTTTAATGAAAATTTATAGGCTACAGTACTCTTAACTTTGTCATAATTTTGCAAGACAAAAGTTTAGAGAAGTTTTCACCTATTACGAGGTAGTCAAAGTATCTACCACCGTGCATAGTTCAATTTAACGACGGGAACCAACCTGATGTAACTGTCTTTCGTACACGCCTTCTATGCTTATCATTTACCTATTTTTTTGCAACATGCCCTCTTCGGGCAATACGGTGTAATACGCAAAGAAGTTGTGTCATATCTCTTCGATCACTATATTCTTGCGATAGTGAATACATGATTCATCCTTTAAGAAAGAGTATATGTGAAGGTTCGAATTGAAGATATTTGCGACACAACCCAGGACACCATAACATGTTGGAAATAAGGGGATATAATGAACATAACCATTCCGTTGGTTGGAGATTGTGCCTCCCCTATCTTTTCAAAATTTGATTCCCCTGTCTTTTTTATTATCATTGTTGAAATATTTGTGTTGACGATTTGATCAGGATAGCTCTTAATTTCTTGGCTAAAATCGTTGTTAAGCCCTACGTGTGAATTCCAATATAATTGCCCTTATTCTGAAAGTCTAAAGTCTTTCATCAATTACAATATTTGAGAGTGGAAGGGGTTAACCTCTCTATTGAAGGTGAAAAAACACAACAACTAACAAGGAGTAGCTATATAAGTACCAATTAAGGTGTCAATCTAATAGAGCACTACTTACACGATGGTCATTGATAGTGAAAACAAAACTTCTCACATCTCTATGATTCTTTGTTCTCATGACCTCAAAGGGATTGACAACATTCAATATAAAGGAAAAAAAAAGATTTATCCCTCTGTTCAACTATTTAAATGCATATTAATCACTCCACCAATTACTTAGTTATCTCTAGCATATTAGTACTTTAAGATAATCTAGAGGCGTGAAAGAGAAGTAGGATTCATGTCAATTCATTCTTATAGCTTCGACCGCCATATAAGACAACACTTATCGAGTTATTCTGTCCATCAAAATATCAATGCTAGCAATTTTTTAGGGCTATTTTGACTATATTTATATATGTTCATACTATATATGATCCTTTCCAACACTTTCTGAAAATCTTTTTCCAAAAGTTAAAACGATGAATAGTAGTCCTTGCTTTTTGTCTCCAATTATTGGAGGAATCAGATTTTGATGCCATTATTCCATACGACAAAAAAAGAAAATCAGAATAAATAATTAAAAAAAATAACACACAACAAAGAATCAGAATCAGGTGTGGATCCTATGTTTAAGTGGGTACCCTAGTCCCTACCCCACCATGAGCTCTCTTCTAATTTTTTTTTTAATTCGGTGCTCGATATACGTTTTAGGGTCCAACTAATTTAAACTCGTATTGCAAAATTTTACTTCGGGGATAAAGTGCCTACTAAAGATGTCTTCGTACCTAATATTTTGAATTTGAAATCTTTAATTAAGGATGAAAAAGTACTTATCACTTCACCACAATCTTTAATGGTCTCTTCTATTTGCAAACTGCAATTTGTCGACATTTTGGAATAATTTATCCTTTTTGGTTTTTAAAAGCATGACTTTAAAAAATAATTGAGGAATTATTGTGCAGAAGAAAAATGTTCGCAACCAGTAAAGTTATTAAATATTTTTGTTGAAATGCATTTTAAAATATTACCTTTTTTTTCCTTACAGTAGCATAGGCATTCGTTGGGCTTTCGTCCCTTTGCCTATAGACGACTTGACTTCGCCATCATTCATGACTAAGTATAGAATCGTGTAATCATTGATTTTACCATCAGAATGCCCATGATACCAGTCAACATACATAATAGTTTAACTATGGTTTACAGTTTACGAGTATGAAACACAAATTAATTTTTAGTTACACTTAAGTTCTTAGTATGAAAAAAATATCTTAATAGAAAACATCATCGGCCTTACATTTTCATGAATTTGAATTAGTCGGGGGCAACGCCACCGGGAAAAAAAAAATCATATTCTCTTTGCTAATCCCTTTTTGTGCATTTTTCATAATACTTTAAATTTTTCAAAAAAAAAAGTGATTTATGGACATTTTAACTCAAGTTTTAAATTAAAGGTTTCGATACTGAGACAAAAACTTAAATGCATTACCTTAGACGTACACCAACTCTCACTATTATTTTTAAAAAGTATAATAATACTCAGATTTTATTTTATTATGATGATTTAGAATATTGGACGTAACAACTTTCAAGAATTCAATTACTTAGTAATTAGGACAGATGACGTATGTGATTGATTATATTTAATTTGGTCACCAACTCACCAATCATATGAGATATAATATATTACTAATATAAATGGCAAATTATTTTTTGTTTTATGCTAAGTGCTTAGTTAAACGTAACTCTAGCCTTGGAAGAAAATTGATATTATATGACAAATTAATTTTTGTTTTATGCTAAGTGCTTAATTAAACGTAACTCTAACATTGGAAGAAAATTAAAACTTGACAGGTAAGTTACTCTTTTTTTTGTTACATTCATTTTATGCTCATTTTATGCATTTTTAAAAAAATTAATTATTAAAAATAATACTTTTACATAGTATTTTAATGTTATTTTAAGTATAAATTTTTTATTTTTAAGAAACAAAAGAATCAATACTAGATTAAATTTAACTTAAATTGTTTTCACATAGACTAATCACTCTGAAGTATGATAAGGTGATAATTTTTTTTTATTTTTAACTAAAAATCTCGATTTAAAACTGTTGGGTTTTAAGAGGTGTGAATGGGAAATGAATAAATGTTTTCTTTGAAAAGACACCAAGACAAATGATGCAATTTGAATAGGCACCTTTTCACTTTGAATGGTTGTGACCTTTCCAATGGGTTGTGACTTTTCTCATAGGTTGTGACTTTTCCTATAAGTTGTGACTTTTTCGATAAGGCACAATAAGCACCTCTTCATAATACCTTTTCGTTGGTTATAAATTCAGCAGACTAGCCTCAGTTTTCAGAATTAAAAAATTTCTGAACTTCTTCTACATATTTTCTAACAAACAAATATAGAGTCATGTTGTGTGATTTGTTGCCGTTCTTTGCGTTCGATAAAGTCGTTGGTGTTTGAGGTACCGCTACTCTATCGATAGGTATATCAGTTTTATGCTAGGAGAAAGTAATCCAAAACCTCAGGTACAGTGAAGGGATTAAATTCCTTAAGTACACACAAGAAAATTGTGGACTCGGATATTTTAATTAAGTCTTTGCCTTTCTGTTTTTCAGTTTTATTTTTCTGATTTACTATTTTGAACACAGATACTAACCATCTTAAGGAATTTACCAAATTTTATATTTTGTGTTCATTTGGAGAATGAGGCAAAGTTGTGTGATGAGAATCACCTAATTTTACTATGGCTCATAGGCCTCGTTGGCTGGAGCCAATGGGTAGAGCAGATTGCGACATGAATTCTGTGTTGAGAAGGAAATAACAAAATGTGGGCTGATATTTTTTTCGGTTTATGAAAGCTTAACTATGCCAAGAATATTCTACGTACAACGTAAGAAAGATCCTCAAAAAATGCCACTTTTGCAACCAAAGTAGTTCTGTGCCACTTCCAAGTTGAATGACTTCAATTGAAGTGAAATCTTTATTGCTTCCAAACGTTACTGTGACTATGAAGAGTTGTCTTCAAATGACACAACTTTTCAGACTTAACTATTTTTTTAATCATAACAGAAAGAAATGGAAAAAAAATGTGATAGATCACCACTTCACAAAGTTACTGCACTATTTTTTGGAGCATGGTTTCAAGGCCAATTTCTAAAAATATTTTGAAGCTTGATTTACAAAAGAGGATGTTCACTGTGTAAAAGAAATGGTGTGAAACCAATGACCACTGGCAACGTTTCATACACGAGAATTGAATAGCCAATTGCCAAATGGCCGAATACTAGATGTGACACTTTCCAAAATGAAAAGGTGATACGGTGAATTCGGATAGACAATGTCATTATACTTCACAGATTTAGTGGTTGATTACAACAAATTTATTGGGGATAAAAGTGATATGGTGTTGTGGCACCATTTGACTTTATTATGAATGTACCTTTTATATTGGGAAAGAGTCCCATGAAGTGTTGCTTGTGGTGGTACAAGATGAAATTGTTTCATGAAAATAAATGCTTTGACACATAGAGTATAAATTATGATCATGTGCAGATCAAGAAAGATCCAAATAGAAAATCTTGGGAAAACTTTGATCATGAGAATTAAGCTGCATATTTAATGTCTTAGGAACATTTTCGTATGGATGTTTTCAGTCAAAGTAAATACTTATATTCTTGAATTATAGAGTTTAAATACTTGAAAACTATTTTTTGAGATCATGAAAATAAATTTTAAAATGTGTGGGGGTTTGGCTTATGATAAAGTCAACATTAGACTTATTGTTTAATTTAATTTTGAAGAACAAGATATGAAATTATAATGACATTCTTGTATTATGCCAAACCCACAAAATCCTTGAAGGATATTTGATATGGTGGTTATTGAATTTTGTTACTAGCATATAACTAGTCTATGAAATCACCAAATTGATAATTGAGCATATACTTGTTCAAAATAATTATATTCATTCTTTCATCATAGGGCATCACTTGAAATGTCGTGACTTTGCATGAAAAGACGTGCCTGTTAAAATACAATCATTTGTATAGACATGAACATTGATAAAAGGTTACTCGCCTTTGTTGATCAACAAAACAACGATCAATTAATCATTAATAATGATTAGTTTTTGTTGATAAAGTTCTGGTTTATTCTAGAACTTGCGGGGGCAGCTATCCTTACGGCTAGCCGAATACTCGATCGATACCCCATAGAAAACACAATCTATTCCATATGAAAGTGGAAAAGAAGAAAGTCCTACTTGAATACTTCAAAGTGTGGGGGTGTTTCGCCCAAATACAAGTCCTTAAACTCAAAAGGGTAAAATAGAATAGAAAAATGTTGATTGTGTTTTTATAGAATATGCCACCAATAATAAAGAATATTGATTTTCGATAAAATCAAAAAATATTGGTTTGTTGACATTAGCATATTATGTCAGCCATATGATATGGTAGTTAGTGAAATTTCTCACCTCACTAGTTTCGTCTTAGTAAAGACTAGTTGATTGAACTAGTCATTTGATGGGTTATCATATGTCTTTTCATTAAAGATAGTTTTCTATAATTTCGTGAATGGATGTTACTTGAAAAGTTGTGACTCTTCATGATAAGATGTGTTTGTTGAGAGACAACTCTTTAAAAAGACAAGATGGTTCATTGAATGTATAAGTTCATTGGTATATAATCGAAGAACCAATTAATGATAAAAATAAAAATCGATAATAGCTTGGATTTTCACATTTGTGAATGTGTTATTAGTTGGATATTTGAAGAAGTAGACTTAAAAGAAGTGGAATGGTTGAGAAATATATATTGTTAAAAAGTTGTGGCCACAACTGAGGTCAATAATCCACAAGTATTGGTATAATGACGTCACTTTAAGTGTATCAGTCTACGATATATCCTAATTTCTAAGTGTGATTTGCACTACGATAATTATTCCGCAGTTAATTAGGGGATATAGTGATGCAAATTGAATCACCAAATTGACTAAATTAAATCCACAAGTGGATATTTTCTTACCATTGGTGGAGAGGATCAATAGTGTCTTGGAAATCGTCTACAGAGACACATATCACCTACTCCACAGTGGAGTTTAAGTTCATAGCTTTAGACAAGGTTGGTGAAGAAGTTGAATGGCTCCAAAATTTCTTGAAAGAAATTCTATCAAACTCTTGACACATGTATATACACATTGCGGTAGTCAAGCGGTAATTGAAAAGTTGAGAGCATTATGTATAACGAAAAATCTCGTCATATTCGATGAAGACATAATACCGTTAGACAACTATTCTCTTGAGGAATTATCACAATTGACAATGTAAAGTCAAGAGATAACGTGTTGGATCCTCTTACAAAAGCGCTAACTAGAGAAGTGGTTGAAGATCATCGAAGGGAGTGGGACTATGGCCGAGGACAAGTCATCGTGGCGGTAACTCTACCTAGAGGACTGGAGATCCCAAGATCTAGGTTCAAGGAGATCAAACAAAGTCATTGATGACGGTTCAACATTGTCAAAAATAATTTTTTGGTCCATTCTCGTGATAAGACAATGTTCAGTATCAAGGATAAAGTGTTAAGACTTTTTAATGGTTTCTAAATTTGATAAGGGGTATAACAAATAGTGTATCTACAGGATGACACGTTTAGGAATCACCTATGTAAGTGTAAAGTGTAAGTCACTTCAAGGAGAATTCTGTAAGGCCAATTCTCGATGCACTTATGAACCGACAGTGTTCACGGCTGAAATGAACAAAACAATGAGAACCAAAGACGGTTCAAGGGTTGATTGTGTGACATATGGTAGTCTAGGTATATACCAAAACTTAACGGTTCAAAGATATCAAATCTACTGATTGATTGAGTATATCCAACATATGTTCACTACGGAAAGTTCAAAGGGAAACCTACTTATCCAAATACGATTAATCCTTACTCACTAATCACACAGTTTTTTCATGCATGTTTTTCATCATATAGTCATTCCCCATTCATGTGGGGGATTGTTGGGTTTTTAAGAGGTGTGAATGAGAAATGAATAAGTGTTTTCTTTGAAAAGACACCAAGACAAATGATGCAATTTGAATAGATCACTTTGAATGGTTGTGACCTTTCCGATGGGTTGTGACTTTTCTCATAGGTTGTGACTTTTCCTATAAGTTGTGACTTTTTCGATAAGGAACAATAAGCACCTCTTCATACTACCTTTTCGTTGGCTATAAATTCAAAGGACTAGCCTCAGTTTTCAGAATTAAAAAAATTCTGAACTTCTTCTACATATTTTCTAAAAAACAAATATAGTCATGTGTGATTTGTTGCCATTCTTTGCGTTCGATGAAGTCGTTGGCGTTTGAGGTGCCGCTACTCTATCGATAGGTATATTCGTTTTTTGCTGGGAGGAAGTAATCCAAAACCTCAGGTACAGTGAAGGGAATTAAATTCCTTAAGTACACACAAGAAAATTATAGACTCGGATATTTTAATTAAGTCTTTGCTTTTCTGTTTTTCAGTTTTATTTTTCTGGTTTACTATTTTGAACACAGATACTAACAAAAACTTAAGAACGACGACATATTCACATGCAATAAAAGAGATCTGCTTATCAGACAATTATATTGCACAAATAGAAAAAATAATAAATATTGTTGTATGCATGAATTTTAAATCAGCTAGTCAGCTAGAGTAGAGAAATGTATATTCAAATCAGAGATATAACGTTTAATTCCATTGTAGATTTTTCGCTTCACTACTCATAAAAGGAATGATGAATTGACTGTGTGTATTTATTTTGATGATTTTAGCATATTTTTCATATTAATTTCTATTTATGTAGATTTTTGGCTTCACTACTCAAAGGGATGATGAATTGAATTTGTTTATTTATTTTGACTATTTTAGCATATGTTTCATATTAATTTCTATTTATATAAGATTTTTGGCTTCACTACTCATAAAGGATGATGAATTCAATGTGTTTATTTATTTTGATCATTTTAGCATATTTTTCATAGTAATTTCTATTTATGTGGATTTTTGACCTCACTACTCATAAAGGGGTGATGAATTGAATGTGTTTATTTATTTTGACTATTTTAGCATATTTTTCATATTAATTTCTATTCTAACTTTCCATAGTTCATTCTTCGAAAAATTCCATTTAAACTATTTTGATGGATTCTTTTCAATCTACTTTCTTTAATTTCGGTCGAAATCATGTAACGACAATTCTTATTTGATATATTATTGTACAAGTATTTATAGTTAAGAAGCATCTGTCTCTTGTACAGATTGTGTATTAAATTTCTATGGGTGGAGTGTGAAAAGGGTAAAGTGTACGCAGATCTTATCATTACCTAATAGAGGTAGAGAGACTGTTTCCAGAAGATCCTCAGCTCGAGTACAACAAATTAAAGTAAATAAGAAAAGAGAAAACGACAATGAAGAAAACATAATAACTATTATGGAAACAATAACAACAATAAATTATGCAATGATCAAACACCGTAAACGACAGATGATGATATAAATAAAAAACAAGACACTAGAAGAATATAATAAAGTTAACACTAAGGCACCACCAAAACCTGAACCCATCGAGAAGCAAGACAACACTCCACAACCTACTAATCTTCTACCCTAATTCGCGACTTCCACACCCTCTTTTCTAAGGTCGTGTCCTCAGTAAGCTAAACTCTGTCATGTTCTGTCTAACCACATCTCCCAGTACTTATTCGCCTTATCTCTACCTCTTCTCATACCCACCATATCCAACCTCTCGCACACATGCCCAAACCTTCTTAACCTCACTTTACTCATCTTGTTCACAACGAATGCCACTCCCACCTTTTCTCGGATATCCCCATTCCTTAATTCTATTGATGAGGATTAAAACTGCTTAATCCTATGATAAAGCCACACTTCCTCATCATTGATGTACTTCACTTGATCGAGGTCTCAAGCCTCTCACTCATTCACCTTCGTGAGCCTATACAACTTCTTATGTTCGCCTTTATCCCCTAATTCAACATACATGCATTCAAAAACTGCCGTCTTTATCACTATAACCGCTAATTACAGAATATTCCCTTTCTGCAAATTACTATATTTATTTGGATATTCCATAAAAAATCTCATTTAATTGAATTCTACGCAATATGAATTCGAATTAATCATGCAATTAAATTTCGAATATCAAATAATCTATCCAATGGGCATGTAATGGAAATTTTTCAAGGCCTAGAATTATTACAAAGTACAGACCAATGAATATGGATTTTGTAGATGATTGTTCTAACCGACTCTATTTCTCCATTTTATTATATTCCACATCAGATACACAGACCCTTTTGTGTCTCCATAGTCCGTACATAAATTCTGGTCCACATAAAAATATTGCCTACTATATTAATCTTGAACCAAGAAACCCCTGCAACTTGGAAATTATTGACTAGCCTATAAAGTAGACATCTATTTGAACAAAAAAAATAAATAAAATTGCCCCTTTTCATTATTGAGTAGCACTATAAAGATAGATCTATTACAAAGCAAAAAAAAACAAACATATATATATATATATATATAGCCCCATATCATTATTGAGTTTTGCCATTTCCTTCAAGACCTCAAAAGTCCAAATTTTTCAAGGTATTTTGCACTCTTTTTTTTTTTTTTTTTTTTTTTTCTTTTTTTGTGTTGAGGTTTTAATTTGGATGTGTTTTCTCTTTGAATCTTTAATTTTAATTTGTGGGGCTTAAGTGGTTTTTAATGTGATTTGATTCTTTATAACTTTTCTGGGGTTGCTTTTCTCCTTTTGGATTTTTGAGGTTTTAGTACACTTTTTGCTCTCTCTTTTTTTTCATGTTATGGAAAAAAATCAATCTTTTTTGGTATATTTGGTTTTCTGTTTTAGTTGGATGTTTTATTTGGATTTCTTTGTCTTGTTTAATACTTAATTTGTGGTGTGGCTGAATTAGTTCTGTTTATAGATTTTTCTGTTGTTTGTGCAAATATATGTTAATGTTGTGATATGAATAAGCCTTTGTTAAGTGAATCTTTTTATGTTTTCCTTATCAACCCTTGTGGTTCGGCCCTCCCCCGAACCCTGCACATAGCGGGAGTTTTAGGGCATTGGGTTGCCTTATCGAAAAAAGAGAATCTTTTAGTTTTGTGGTGTGGTTTTTGTATTTTGTTTAACCGGCTGAGATGGAGTGGGTTTACTAGTATACCCGTTTTTCTCCCTATTCGGAGTTTGATTGCTAGATGGTCACTCAATTAATAGTAATTATCTTGGAAAGTCGCTTTCTTTGTTATAAAAAATTGGAATCAAGAAGAAGGGTGACTTTTATGAGATAATAGTATTAATTGAGTTATATGAGCAATCGATTCCGTTATTTGTGGGGGGTCCGAATTTGCCCATGTACTATTTGCAATGACTTGATTTTGCCAAAAGTGCATTTATGTCGTTTCCTTTAGCAAATCGGCTCATATTTGTCATTTGGCATTAATGGAGCTCCAACGTGATTAGGGATGGATTCCATGTGTTCAAATCGTCTGAGTAAGAGGGTCCAATTTACTCGTCAAGTTTGTCTATGAATGAGGAGTTCCGTTAGTGATCAAGGGCGAAGAGCGAGACTTTTTCCTAATAACGGGGCAAAGTTAGACCAAAGTATAACGGATGGAAAATACTATATCTTGATGTTGTGATATGAAAAAGCCTATGTTAAGTGAATCTTTTTTGTTTTCCTTATTGAAAAAGAGAATCTTTTAGTTTTGTGGTGTTAGTTTTTGTATTTTGTTTGACTGGCTGAGATGGAGTGAGTATCCCTGTTTGTCTCCCTATTTGGAGTTGATTTCTTGTATCGTCACTCAACTAATAGTAATTATCTCAGAAAGTTATTTTCTTTGTTGTAAAAAATTGGAATTAAGAAGAAAGGTGACTTTCGGGGATAATAACTATTAATTGAGGGATCATCTCAACCCCGTTATTTGTGGGAGGTTCAAATTTTCCCCTGTACTATTTCCAATGACTCAATTTCGCCAAAAGTGCATTTATGTCCTTGACGTTAGCAAATCGTCTCATATTTGTCATTTGGCATTTATGGAGCTCGAGTGTGATTTGACTCCACGTGTTCAAATTATCCAAGTAAAAGAGGTCCCATTTACTTGCCAAGTTTTCAATCTATGATTGAGGAATTCAATCAGGGTTGAAGGGCGACAACGAGACTTTTTCCTAACAACGGGGCAATATTAGACCAAAGTATAACGGATAGAAAAATTGAGATGTTTCGAATACGACTGGGACAAATTTGACCCTTACCCTTTTGTTAACGTAATTTTTTAATGCAATTCCTAGTTTACAGCAACAACATACCCAGTATAGTCCCACAAGTAAGGTCTACTGAGGGTAGAGTGTATGCAGACCTTACCCCTTTCTTGGTAGGTAGAGAGGTTGTTTCCGATAGACCCTTGGCTCAAAGAAAGCAATAAAGATCACAACTTTAAAGTAATTCCTAGTGTAGTCAGATAAAATTTTATTCTTGATGTTCATTTTATGTGCTTTACACCTAGAGTTTGTCCTTCATCCTTCTTGATGTATGTCCTAGACTTGTTGTTTCTGTATTAACCGCACGGAGCTTCACTTCATTAATGTTGTTCCTTCTGCTTACAAGTATCTTGATAATCCAGTGAGTTTTATTCTGTTATGTTCCTAACTAATGCATCTAGACTCGAGCTTTGCCTCCATTTGGCCTACTATTCCCCACATTTTCCTTTTAATGATGGTATGTTGTGCACAGAATGGGAACTTCTGTTGAAACCAAGTATGGAGAATACACATATGAAAACCTTGAGAGGGAACCTTACTGGCCTTCAGAGAAGCTTCGGATCTCTATTACAGGAGCTGGTGGATTCATTGCCTCACACATTGCAAGGCGTCTGAAGACCGAGGGGCATTACATTATTGCTTCTGACTGGAAGAAGAATGAGCACATGTCTGAGGACATGTTTTGTCATGAGTTCCATCTTGCTGATCTCAGGGTTATGGATAACTGTTTGAAAGTCACAAAAGGAGTTGATCATGTGTTCAATCTTGCTGCCGATATGGGAGGTATGGGCTTCATTCAGTCTAACCACTCGGTGATCATGTATAACAATACTATGATCAGCTTTAACATGATGGAGGCTTCAAGAATAAATGGTGTTAAGAGGTTAGCCAATCTCTCCTGCTTTATTATGGAGTTTTGTTTAGTGTTTAGCATCAGACTAGTGTTCTAATGCAAGTCACCTATGCAATATTGAAGTGCTACTGCTTTTATTTGGCAATTTTATTTTTTTTTAAAGATGAAAGGGTTACATTAAATTATGAATATTTCACTTGCAAATTTATATATGGCTAACCATCATTTGGCATTCGTTCATTCTAAAATGATGAAGGACTTACCTTGGGAAAGTGGGATATAGGAGATATTATTGCCGTCTAAATTCAGTGCTTTAAAAACCTCCTCTGCAACACGCTGTCCCCAGTGACCGAGTAGAAGAAAACAATAATATACACATACAAATATAAAAAGTTGTTCAGACTTCTGGGCATAGGTTAATTTCCTTGTAGCTGGTTGAGTCTACTGATATCAATTTGGTGTGTTAGAACTCATGTGCAGAAAGATGACTAAGTTGTTTCTATTTGTCGCACCCCTTTCCTTCTGTGGGTTCTATCACTTCCTTCTGCATTTACTGCCAATTTTTTTTACATCCGTAAGCCTTTTCTAATATATAGTAAAATAAAGCAAAATGTATTACGAGTCATCTAGGAGCTCTACAATCTGCATTCATGGTCCTTTATGAGGCAAAACAAGATGTGGAGACGGGATTTCAACCCGTGGTCTCAAGGTTTTGGGACTTGCATGAATAGACTGAAAAAGCTGGCTGACAAATACATTTTCATTTGTTGATTCCTCTAGCTTTTGATATCTTAACATAATGTATCAAGTATATTTATTCCGTCATGAATGCCACCATAGTGCCCTTTTCTTCCTTATAGCTGATTCTGATTTCCCATATTCGTCCCCTTTGTTAATAAGGATAGTACCGTTTCCAGAGATTGACCTTTCAAATGTTGGTTACAGGTTCTTTTATGCATCCAGTGCTTGCATTTACCCTGAATTTAAGCAGTTGGAAACTAATGTGAGCTTAAAGGAGTCTGATGCTTGGCCTGCAGAGGTTTGTACCTTGAATTGTTATTGATAAGCATTAGCTGTATGGCACCTAAGGGTGCGGCCTAGTGGTTCAATGAAGTTGGGTTGAGCATCATGAGGTCTCCGTTTCAATTCCCAATAGAGACAAACACTTGGTGATTTCTTCCCATCTGTTCTAGCCTAGATGGACAGAGTTACCTATGATAACGACCTCAATCAAATGACTAAAGTCGATATCGAAAACGCGGAATTAAACGAGACAAAATTTAAGATAGAAGGATAGATTAGAAATGGGGATGAGAATAGAAGAAAGAAAGGCTCAATTGAAGAACAATTAAACCAAGGGAGAAAGAGAACTCAATCAAATGCACGAGAAACCAAATTGAATCCACAACATGATAAGTCAATGATCAATCAAGCGAAGAAGATAATACAAGCAATTCGGGAATCCACCCTAATCACTAGATCTAAACTAACCATTGGAATTGAACCCAATTACTACCCCAATCTAGAGTTACTAAATATCAATGTCTATTCAAGACAATTCAATCATCAAAAATCTCCGTAATGAAAATGGCTAAGGCAACTATTTATAGTCCTTGCCGTTTCACAAATAGCCTATTACAAAAATAGCCAAAAAGTGACTATTTTACAAATAACCCACAAGGGACCTTCTTGATTGCCCAAATGGCATCTTGATTGCTCATGACCTTGTGTATTTGTTTCTTCATACCTTCCTCCGGGCTCCAAGCTATCATCCATATATGAAATCTCCTCCTAATGTGCTCCAAGATAATCGTGCCCGTATCAACCTGGTACCGGTTGCTGGTGGGAGGTGGCAGGTATCCCGTGGAATTAGTCGAGGTGCGCTCAAGCTGATCCGGACACCACGGTTATCAAAAAAAAAAAAAGCATTAGCTGTATTTGGAATTAGATAATCTGCAGTATTGATGACAGTTTTTATTATTATTTTAGCCTCAAGATGCTTATGGCTTAGAAAAGCTAGCAACAGAGGAGTTATGTAAGCACTACAACAAGGACTTTGGCATTGAATGTCGCATTGGACGTTTCCATAACATTTATGGCCCATTTGGAACATGGAAAGGTAATCTCGCTCAAGCAAATTACATGTCGGTACATTTGTCTTTTATTTTTTTCGAGAAGTGATCAACTTTTTGTTTAAAACTATAGGTGGACGCGAGAAAGCACCAGCAGCTTTTTGTAGAAAAGCCCTCACTTCCACTGACAAATTCGAGATGTGGGGAGATGGAAAGCAAACTCGATCTTTCACCTTCATTGATGAGTGTGTTGAAGGTGTTCTGAGGTAACGTGGAACTCTAAACTTAATAAGATTTCTCTTCCGGAATTTTAGTTGAGAATACTGTGTCACTCAAATATGTTGTCTATATGGATTTGAGCATCCCATGATTCTATGCTTGGAGACACCTCTTTCCCTAGAAAAACCCAGGCCAAGAAAGGAAAGTTAAATAAATAAAAGGTTTTTTCAAGCAATGTGCCTCTGATGGAAGGTACGCATATGCAATACGAATGACCATCTACTAAATTGAATCCTCCCTAGTTTCGAGTCCTGTAAACTAAATTTGAATTTATCGAGAAGAGAAGGCGAGAGAGAATCTGTGAGCCTCCTTATTTTGTATGTGAGCTTGGTGGGGCTTGGCCCTGTGATACCTCAGAGATCATGGCTAAAGATGCAAAAGAGAGATTTTGGCGTAGTTTTGATCAACGTACAATCTTGGGTAATAAAGTAAAATATTCTTTCAACAGACCTCCCCTTGGCTCCCATGCCTCACCAGAAATAAATTTAATAGGAAATAAAAGGACCTTCAGAATATCGTTAGTCCTAATTGGTGATGTTTTAGCATCTGAAACTGGTCAAACTTTGTTTGGGAGATGCACTTCCATTGCTCAAACAAATCTATTCCCTATTTAGGTTAACGAAATCAGACTTTAGAGAGCCTGTGAACATCGGAAGTGATGAGATGGTAAGCATGAATGAGATGGCAGAGATAGTCCTCGGCTTTGATGGCAAGAACCTTCCTATCCATCACATCCCGGGACCAGAAGGTGTGCGTGGTCGAAACTCTGACAACACTCTCATAAAAGAAAAGCTTGGCTGGGCTCCTACGATGAAGTTGAAGGTATCAACTTAGATCATTTGATCATCCTTTGGTGTTTGTTAATTGTATATGTGATGCACTTCTAATGTCTGTTCCAAATGATTCAGGATGGGTTGAGAATTACATATTTCTGGATCAAGGAACAAATTGAGAAAGAGAAGGTGCAGGGTTCCGATGTGTCCGCTTATGGGTCATCCAAAGTTGTGGGAACACAAGCTCCAGTTGAATTGGGCTCCCTGCGTGCTGCCGATGGCAAAGAGTGAAGTAGATGAAGCCAAGTGACTATCATTCGGTATGCATGAAGGCCATCTTGTTAGTTCCACCATGTTTTGTCGCGTGGAATGTTTACCTATTGATATATTTAATATTATGTGCTAAAGCAGTTTTCTTTTTTTCGCTCCACCACATTTCACCTACCAAATAATGCTAAGAGATGTAGTAGTCAGTAGATGCTTGCATTTATGGTATTTGCTGAGTTTGTATGAGACATAGCCATTTGCTGTCAATCTATCATTTTCTTACTCCTTCCAAATTTTATACGACTCTGTAAGACTACTATCTTTATTGCACTTAGCGGTCAATCAAGTGGGATTAACCCATGTGATATCGAGGTTCAAATCCCGATGGCAGCATAAAATGCTAGGTGATTTCTTCCCATTTGCCTAAAACTTGGTTGGTAGAGCAACCAGTAGTATGTACCTGATGGAATAGTTGAGGTGACACAAGTTGATTCATTTTTGTGAAGCACCTCTGGACATTGAAATGACTACGTTTAAATGTTTATTTTACCAAACTACATCAAAAATAAGACTAGTGAAGAGTAACACATTTAGATTAAGAAGAACAAAGTAAATGATGAACAGAACTCATCACTTTCGCTTTATAGGTGTTTGACTGAAGCATTGCTCATACAATCTGTGCCTAAAAATACCAGATTTTCTTTTCTTGCTGACCAACAATGTCAGAAGTTCGATGGTTTTAGTTTCCAACATTCTAAACAGATGTAACTTGCCATTTTGTACTAAAGAGCATGTGCCACGATGGTAGAGAAACCAAATTCATGTCTTGTCCATCCTGGATTTTATTGTTTCTATAGTTGTGAATTATTATATGAAAGAGCAGCAGCAACACAGTGTAATCCCACAAGTGGGGTCTGGGGAGCGTGGTGTGTACTTAGCCTTACCCCTACCTTGTGAAGGTAGAGAAACTGTTTCCGATAAATATTATATCAAAGAGGTAAAGAGCAAATAAGAACCATATGTTGAAGCCCTGGTGAAACAGGGCAAATGCACAGATAGCCTATTGGAAGACTGCTATTTAAACGTAGTCGAAAATTATAAAGTATTTAATGTTTAGTCGCCTCAGAATCAACTTCACAACTGCGAGATTGAAGTTCAAAATTCCGGGCCTGAAGTCCATTCCAAAACTTCAGATGTACAGTTTTATAGTTGGAAGAGTGTCAAAACACACTTCAAGCTAAAATGTCTGTAGTTGGTATATTGCGTTTGCAGTTTTTAATTTTCTGGATTACTTGACATTTTCAAGGCATTTGGCTATAAACTTGACAAGGAATAATTACAGTCCAAATGCATTCGGATGATCTAGTTTAAAAAATAGCCCGTAAATGTATATGTTATGTCTATGTTTTGTATATTTAAGTATAAATAGCATAAATATACATGTCATGTACATATAATATAGATATATAATCAGTATAAGTTATGTATATTTCGGCCAGCTTGATAAATGAGTTTGACCAAGCTGTACATTGTGCTAAGTTTTCTAATTGAAACGTGTATGATACTTTTACAAAAAAACGAAAAGATCGTACTACACTATGTATTAGTGTCCAATATTTTGTTGGTTGATTGATAGCATTATGTCAATTTATACCTAATTGTAAAGCGTATACAAGCAATCGAGAGACTTAAATGTATGGATAACTATAACCATTTTGAGATGGGTATTAGTGACAAGTTGTTTTCTACATTAGATATCCAATCTTTCTACCTAATTGTGTTATAATTTCAATCTCAATCCATCTATTATTAGTCCATGTACACAATGCACTTGATCTTAGTATTCTATTTGCAAACAGAAGTCACTTTGAATGATATTTTTCTCCTTTTAGACAAAACAATTAAATAGATTTCTTGTTCCAATATAGAAAAAATAAAGGTAAAATTTTGGAGTTTAGATATAGTTTCTTGGTCAATTTTGTGTGTATGGGTCTAAAGGTGGTGTGACGCCGGTAACAGAGGGTAAGCTTCTAAAGAAGGAGTGTAATTTCAGGTGAATCTCACATTGGAATATGAGATGAAAGTTAAGAATCTTATAAAATGAGTTCAAGATTAACTGTTGATGCACATTTTGTGTTAAAATTCAAGGGATAAATTCGTGTGGGTCATGCCAAAAGCTAACAATATTTTAACAGTTGGATAAGAATTGAACCTCAAACGATGCTGAGTCCCAAACACGGCGTCGGAATTCTGGCAAATCTTGGCTCAAAATGGACAATACCTTAAGGGGTTGTTTGGTACGCGGGACAAGGTGGAATATTTCATGATTAAATTTGGGATAAAATTTATACTGCGTTTGATTGATGGTATAAATTTATTATGGGATAAATTCATATTGTCAATCAAATGCATTACAAATTTTATTTCTGGCTTGATCATCGATAACACACCTTATCCCATCTGTCAAGTGGAATAAATTAGTCCAAGAATTAGAAGGGGTGCGCATTGCACCTCAGGCAAATCCATATTGGAATAATGATACAAGCATGATTAACTTGGAGCATATTAAGAGGGGCTTCCACATATGGATGATAGCTTGGAGCTCGTAGGAAGCCATGGAGCAATAAAGACACAAGGTCATGAGCGATCAAGAGACAATTTTGGGCTATCAAGAAGGGTCCTTGTGGGTTATTTCATAAATAGTCACTTTTGAACTATTTTTGTAATAGGCTATTTTTGTAAAAACAATAACTATAAATAGTGGATATAGTTATTTTCTTCCGTAGACTTTGATGAATTGAATATTGAACTCTTTGAGAGTGTAGGGTGGAATCCCTTTAGTGTAGCCATAGTGTTAGTGAGATTAGTGATGGTTGGATTCCCATTGTTGATCTAAAACTTCTTAACCTTGATTTCACAAGAGTTACACATTTGTGGATTCAAATCGGGTTTCTCTATTCTAATTGAAATCAAGTTCTCTTCTTCCTTCGTTAATTGATTCAATTAGCCCTTCTTTCTTCAATTCTCATCTCTTATTTCTCCACTATCTTTATTTTGTGTTGTTGATTTTTCACATTTTCGATATCGATTTTAGTCATTCGATTGAGATCGTTATCAAATAGGGAATAAAGTTAGAGACCTTATAAGAATGAGTTGAAAATCAATTGTCGAGACGCATTTTGGATTAAAACCTAAAGCTCACAATACCTTAAGGGGTTGTATGGTATGCGGTAGAAGGTGAGAATATCTCATGATTAGATTTGGGATAAATTTATATTACGTTTTCTTGACGGTATATATTTATCCTGAGATAAATTCATATTGTTAACCAAATGCAACACAAATTTTATTTCTGGCTTAATCATAGATATCTCACCTTATTCCATCCAACTTGAGATTATTTTATTCCATCTTCCAGGTAAAATAAATTAGTCCAAAATTTGTAATTTCAAAATAAGTTAGTCTACATACCAAACAACCTCTGACAGTTGGACTAGGACCATTACAAAAGGTGAATGATGCCTTATTTGGTAAGTTTACCCATTGAAATGACTCAACTTGCCAACGTTAAAATCAAGAAATTCCACCAGGAATATGTAGTAAACTAAAACTACAACTAACTTCATTTATATAGCAAGTGTTTTTCAATTGAAATTATAAGTTGCAGAGACTAAAAGTGTGTGATATTCCATTTAAGAAATGGCCATTGGCAACAAACTGAGGTAAAGCTATCTGTTTAGCTACCTAAAAGTGGTTGAAATTTCTGGTTACTACAAATTCATACCCTCTTTTACTTGTTTTCTCAACAACCCAACTAATATTGTTTTTTAAAAAATCTTTCACTAATAAATTCTTCTAATATTTATTTTTAACTTTTTTTAACCTGTCAAAATCAAACTTACTTTTATTATCAATATTCTCCTACCTTTCCAAGAGAATTAGGTGTACAACCTATACTAAGGTTACATTCAAACCATTTAAGAACTGTTAGTTTATTTTGTTGTAGTATTACCCAATTATATAGAATTAACATTACAATGGAGAGAGTCCAGCAGTGTATATACCAAAAAAAAGTTCCATAGATGTGTTAGACGCGGAGGCAAATTTAAGATTTATGAATTTCTATAACAATTTCAAGTCAATATACGATTATACTTGGGTTCACAACCAAATGTTTATAAATATTTTAATAGATCTATAGAACTTGAATAAAAGCTATTGGGTTTCCGTGAACCAGCACCCGATAAGTTGGATTCGCTCAAGATTAATCACGGCTGAAAAACGATCTACCTACTAGACAGAGTAGCCGATAATGTTATGTAAAAAGGATCAAGGAGGATATAGTATGTCGGAGTACTTTCCTGTCAAGTGGTATTTAAATGTTAGTTCTCTTAAGAGTAATCTTGTGGAAAAAAAAATATATGACATTGTAAGTAAACTAATAAAGTTGGTATATATTATTTTGCAGTTAGAGGATCATAGTCAAGTTTATTTGTTGATTAACTTCAACAGCAAGATTAATTACAAGTTTTCAATATAATTTCCCACTTGCTCCTTAACTTGTGCTTGATTTTTGGAATGGAAAATGGACTGCTGATGCAAGGTGATATATAAAAAACACTAGAGTTAATAAAAAATTTCAAGGATTGATTTTAAACATTTAAAGTTGGATATTTAATTGATCAACCAACTAATCAAAATTAATTATAAATCAATCAATTTGAAGGATTAGTTGAAAGGAATACTCAACAGTGTTACCTTATCGTATTGTTGACTACCAATGTAGTACAAAGTAGTACCAATTTTCAACCAAATTAATGTCATAATTTTAGCAAATTTTGTACAGTTTTATTTCTCTAGATAGTTTTAAGGGAAGATAGTACTATATTTGGAGTCAAATTAAAAAGATGATAAGTGGATATCAGAAACAAGATTACACATAATCACTAAGAATAATTTCAACCAAATGGCATAAGTTTATTGGACTTTTAACAACTGATAATTACCCTTGGACAATGTAGTTTATCGACTTACCTAGAAAAGATGGTTAAAAAAAAAAATTAATTATAGAAGTTTAAGGTAAAATTCTCTAATAGAGCAAATATATTTTTCTCCACTCGAGTCTGAAGTTCAGTGACTTTCATCGTTGACGAACACCTGTGCTAATAAGAAAAGAAATGGAGAGTCTATGCCTTGAATGAATCAATCACAACGGATTAGTGGAATGAGAGATCAAGAGATGGATCCTGTTTTTATCAAAAATAGCGAGAGTTTAAAAAAATTATCATACATAATGAGAATTTGGGTTGTATCTGTTTGTTGGAGCTGTATCGATTCACTCTGCATCAATGTATTAATTCGTTGTGTATTTGTTAGATCTGTTCATTCTGATACAGAGCAAATCGATATATTGTATCGTGAGTTTTTTTAAGTAAACTATTGCTACATTGACAATTAGTTGAACTATTGTAAGAAATTTCATTTTAAAGAATCTAGTTTAAGTTAACTAAAGAAGAAATATTGGTCGCTTGGGCTATATTATATCGAGCCCAGAAGTATGTGTATCATGTAAATTTTGTGTTACAACTTACTATATAACACTTCAATTTTTCCTTCTTTCTTTACACGAGATTTACCTAACATATCATATGCACCATTTTCTTCGAAAATTTGCTGTCTCATCAGTCTGCCTTTTCATCACCCATCATAGTAACCAGGGATTGGATGAACAAATTATAAATACTGGACAAAAGGTTATTAGTTTTATGTAGCTCTAAGACTCTACTTAGAAGTGTCAAAGAAGATACGTACGGGAACAAAGTCCTATATTGATAATTAAAATTTTAGAATGGTTGAAATTTATTCATCTTTAACTAGTTGTCTTGGTATTCAGGTCTCGACAATAGAGATCTTCTTAATCGTGAACACTTTACCTTTTAGTGAACTTATTTTAGTGAACTTATTCAAATTAACCAAGTCAGTAGAGGTGTCAAAAAATATGAAAAACCGACCGAACCTAACCGTACCGAACCAATTTATATCATTTTTTCAATAAAGCCGTGGGCTTTTATTTAAACGTATAACCATCCCGAACAATTGAGATGGTCTTTTTAATTTATGAAAAACTCAAAAAAATTCCGAATCGAATAACTTTACATATATGCAAATATATTTTATATATTAACAATATGTTAAATTTAATATATAAATATATTTTACAACATTTTTCAAATATAAAATATAACTCAGGTCCTAGGCTACTGGTGACACCCCTATTTGGGCTTTTGCCCTTTAATTAGCCTTTAATTAATTAGGTTTAAAAATTAAAAGGATAAACTATAATAGATACTCCATCAAACAATACGGAAAAATCTATGCAAACACTCTTATTGAAAGTTTGAAATCAAACAATACGGCAGCAAGATTTTATATTCTTGGCTTCTTGGTGAAGAGTTGAAGTGCTTCTCCAAGAACAAACTTCAAGTTTCACGTCACGATGATGCTTTATTTTTTTGTTTCTAAATGCTTCTTGATAGTTAATCAACATATAGTAGAAGGACTACAGAACTACGAAATGTATTTTTCTTTCTATGGGCTTTATTAAGTTGATTCTTTTGAGTAATAAAGAAACGTTTTAATAATGCTGTATTTTGAGGTGAAACTATAAAAGTAAAAAAAAAAAAAAAAAAAACCAAATATTAACTGAACTGTACCGATACCGAAGAAAAACTGAGATGATGGAATGGTTTTAAAAAGTCTAATTTTGATTATATAAAATAAAATAACCAAAAAATTGGTATGGTATAAATTTTATAAAATAACCGCCCGAACCGTACCATTGACACCCCTACATATCAATAAACAAATGCCTGTTGTGGATCCCATTATCATGAAAAGAGGATATGAGTTGAGTAGGGATCAGCAACTATGCTTATTGCACCGGTTACTGAATAGGAGATACTATTACTCTGATTCCTAAAGTGCCTAACCCCTCCAGAATCACAGAGTTTCGGCCCATCTCATGTTGCACATGTCACGATCCAAATCCATCGTGAGTGGCACCCACACTAAGCCTTCGTTGGGAGAACCAACTAACCCAAATCTGAATCCAACACTTATCCAAAAATGGATAGCTAAAACCAATTCGATTGAATATAATCAATATCCAACATCAAGACGAAACAAGAATATAATAATGTGGAAAATCATCCCCTAGGAACTGAAAGTTATCGTATCAAAACTCTAATAAATGTCAAAAAGAGGGGATGCAACCCCAAAAATCAATGTAATGTCTGAGTCCGAAACAAATAGACCAGAAAACAGTAGATGAACCCATGGTAGCCCGAAAGATGCATCTCACCCTTGAGTTTGGATACGGTCTGAATCACAGCTAAGGTTTCGCAATAGTCGCAGGAATATGCTCTACACTCAACAAAAAGAAGAGCGCGTATAGTATCAGCATACAAGAAACAACGGTGTGCCGGTAGGGTGACCGGCCAATCCAAAATGAGAAATATTGGCACATAACCTAAACATAGTATGACAAGACAACCATGAATCCTATCAGGCAACTATGTTTCAAGTTCATAATACTTAACTTTGTAAACAAGTACAACATGAAGTTTAGTCAAAAAGAGTCAATAAGGATAACCAGTCAAGTCCAACTAACACCAATAATAAGACTACAAGTCAACAATCATGACGCAACTATCATATAAATTATGTCCTGATTGCACAAGTAATAGACAACACATAATTATGTCACGACTTGCAATTAACTTGGACCACTCAAGGGTCCTCAATAACAACAACAATAGCATAGCAATACCATGCGTCCCGATTTACACAAGAAACCAATGCAATCAAGAAACACATAATCTTCGGTTCACTCAAGGAACCGTCACACTCTCTTGTACCTTATACACACATGCTAAGGGTCTTATGTGTACGCCCATAAGTCATGACCTGCAGGGACAAGTCCTTGTCCATGTACCAAATCCCATACATCAAGTGTTTTCAACCTTATATCACCAATTCTGTGGAGATGTTCAAATATCGGTACATTCTACAATAATGACAGATATCACAACAATCACAACCACAATGATAACAAAACAATACTTGTAAAATCCAACAAGCTTTCATATAAGTTCATTGCATGCGGTTAGCACTTAGGATATCAAACAATCATTTACTTTTCGTGAACATGCATTGTACAAGCAATACTAGGATTAGTTATCATGCACATATAACCCAAATTGGGTTTCAACTATACTAAACCATCACCTACCTCAATTCAAGCTTGCACCACTCAATTAAGCGTGAGCCTTACCTTTCCGTGTAATTTTCACTAGGTCGTGGTCTAAAAACATGAATATAAACACATAATCAATTATATGACCAATAACATCGAGGATTACAACTTAATTCCGAAGGCCAATTTCATGATCACCCACCCACCCACCCACCCACACATATTCTAGGGCTTTCCCACCATAAATTCACATTAAAACTACCAATCTCATGGTTACGTTAGTGAATTGTAATCATGCAAGAGCAATTTAACGATTAACAACTAAAACCCAAAGACTTTACACCAATTTTACCCTCTTGCACCAGAAAATCCGCTAAGTCAAGCTTAAACCCTCCCCAAGACCCTTAAACTAGTGATTCTAAGGTTAATTAATCAAAAAACTAGTTAATGAGGGTGAAATACTTACCTTTACGATGAAAATCGATGGAAAACTGATGAACTATGTCCAAATCGCCTAAACCCTTCCCAAATATGAGTTTAGAATAATAAACTATTTTTGGAAAAATTTCTGCATTAACAGCGATTTACCCCACTATAGAGACCCGATCCCACTATAGAGACCCGATCCCACTATAGCGGCATCCTTCTGCTGCAGCAAAAATTATTCTGCTATAGCGGTAGCCCCATAGTGGTCTGCCACCTGCTATAGCGGGTGTAGCGAGGCAGAAACTCAGAAAAGTTCCCAGTTTTACCTTTTTTGCAACGCACCCTCAAACCATGACATCTTAGACTAACCCCTTTGCGTCTAATTTGATATCGAGAGTTCTACTCATCCGAATTTACTTTCAAAAAGTCCTACGGGTTCCTCATCGAGTTAGTTAATATAAAATTAAGCTAAACTTTATTACATTTATTCAATCCATTCCCAGATTACCCTAAACCATACCTCACTCCGATTTCATCCGAGCTTAGCCTAGCCGAAAATTTTTAACTTTCATTTTCGGGAAAAACTTAACCCAAAATGTTGCACGATAGACTTATCCGTAACGACGAAAAGGATCGTTACAATAATGTTGTATAAATTGATCTCTAAAGCACTTACCAGGAGAATACAGAGGGTTATGGAGGATTTAGTGGATCAAAGTCAGTCAACCTTTGTTCCTGGAGATTTATTTCTGACAACATAGTGTTGAGCCATGAACTAGTAAAGCGGTACAGTAGGACGGGAATTTCTGCAAGATGTATGCTGAAAATTGACCTAAGAAAGGCATATGATCCAGTGGAATGGAATTATCTTGAACAGGTTCTTAACTATCTGCAATTTCCAACTTTATTTGTGAAGTGGATTATGAGTTATGTGCAAACAATGACTAACTTTATTATTGTGAATGGCTTGAATGGCTCACTTATGACCCCTTTCAAATCTTAAAAGTGGTTTGAGGCAAGGAAATCTTCTATCTCCTTTTCTCTTTGTATTGGTGATGAAATATCTCACAAGAATTTTGAAGGGATGAAATGATCAGTCTCAGTTCAAATATCATCCTACGTGTAAGAATTTACAGCTTATTCAGCTTAGTTTTGCTAATGACCCGTTGCTATTTTGCAAAGGGGATCTGAAATCAGCTCAATTATTCCAAGATTTTCAACTATTTTCTCAACCTTTGGTATTGGTAGCAAATGTGGAGAAAAGCTCTATTTGTTTTGGTGGAGTTAAGCCTCAGATTCAACAAGCTATACTACAAGCACTTGGTTTCATAGAAGGGACACTACCTTTTAAGTATCTAAGTATTCCTCTTTTTGCCTTTGATTGATAAGATGTTTCATTGTATTAAATCTTGGACAACCAAGTTTCTAACCTATGCTGGTCATTTGCAACTGGTGAAGTCTGTCCTGTTTTCAATTCAAGTGGTTTGGTCTCAAGTATTTGTGTTGCCCAAAAAGGTAGGGCAGCTGGTTGAGGCTACATGTAGGACCTTTTTGTGGACAAGTGGCATTGAATTATCAAAGAAGTCACTAATTGATACAATCCAAAATACCACCGGACCTTTTGATGAAATGATCATGAAGCGAGAGGTGTTTGACGACCCCTTAACGCTATCCAAAGGGTGCCATGAGTTAGAGATTACATCCAAGAAGGGTAGAGGGGCCTTGGAGTGGTCAAAAAAAAAAAGAAGAGCTAAAAGAGGCCCTGGAGGGACCTGCGAAGTCACCTGCGCCCGCAAGTGCTGAGGTGCGGCCGCAGATGACTCTTTTAGCCCATCCAGAGCCACCTGCACTGTGACATGCATGGGCAGGTGGCCCATCTGCGCCAACAGATGTCTTATTTTGCTGAAATGGGTCACTTTTGGACCCATAGTTGTAATAATTAGCCCATGGCTATAAATAGTAACTTCTTCATTTTTAGGTTAACTTTGATGCTAATGAACAATTATACACTTGAGAGTGTGATTGAGCTTGGAATAGCTAGCGTTGAACAATCGTTTGGAAACGTTGGTTGCTTGGGAGTTCGATTCCCTTGTGGTCTACGTAAGATTTAGGTGCTTTGTAAGATTAATTTTATTGAGGATTTGTGGTTTAATATACCCTTAATTTGCATTCAATTTTCTTCTTTGTGCCTATCTATTTATTTATCTTTCTATCTTTCCTTTATCGATTCCTTGTTTATCTCATTTTTGTATCTTTTCCCTCTTTTGTATTTTAAGGGTTATTATTTGGTATCAGAGCAAAGATTAGATTCGTTCTTACGATTCTAAATCTTGGGTTTGTTATCTGAAAATATATATATAAAAAAAAAAGGAGTCAAAAATGTTTTCAACAAAAACCCCAAAAATATTTTTGTGTTTTTGAGTCATTTTTGTAGTTTCTATACTAGATTTGTTCCATCTAGTACTATCAAGGTTAGAATCTTGAGTTTTGCGTGGGCCTTGAAGAGATTAGAAGAAAACTCCATTGTTGAACAAAACTTGAAGAAAAAGAAAAAATGGATTGTGAAATCTGAAAGTTTTGGTGTGGATTTAGGTGTTAAAAATTGTCGAAAAGTGTTCTCTAAGTTGAAGGGAACCTAGATCTGAAATTTCGTACAATTTGGAGCAAAACGAGTTAGTTTGGAAATTTGGTATTCTTCATGTTCTTGTTAGATCCACAAACAAAGAAAGATAAAGGTGTTTGGGTATTAGTACAAGAGAATATCCAAAAGAAAAGAGAATATTCTAGGAGAGAGAGCGCAAAAAGGGGCCCACAAAGGCTAAAAAGTGGAAGTTCCAGGTGTCTGTCCAGGCCACCTGTGCCCTCACCTGCATGGGCAGGTGGGCATCTGCGCCAGCAGGTGACCCAACATAGATTACACTGCTTCGGCCTGCGACCTTCACCTGCAAGGGCAGCTCATGACATGCGAGGGCAGGTCGACCAAACACACCTCAACAGTCCGAAAACTAATTTTGCTCAGGTTCCAATGTCCTAATTCCATTTCTTCATTCTTAATCTAATTTCTTAAGTCCTAAACTAATTAGCAACTAGTAATTGATCTACTTAGTTGATTAGTTAGTCTTAGAGTCTTTTTCTTTTTGTGCCTTTCTAGTTTTTTGTTTCGTTGTAATTTCTTGTTTCAAGTACGTTAGTTTGCTTGAGTCATCTATTCTAATTCAAATAAGAATCCATTCCGACCACAAGTAGCAATTGACATCATGTCATCCATCGGAGTAGAAACGATCCTTTAATGCTAGCGACGCCTATTAAGAGGCAAAACAAAGGTGTGTACTTCGAGAGATTGTGAGGTTGATTTCTTAACACTAACTTTTTTTTTTTGGTTTTGTTTAGTGTTTTTTCTTACTAGGTACAATGGCTCTGGGAGATGATACACAAGGTTCTTCGGGAGAGGTTAACATGGAATCCATAATGGCGGCCATTTTGGGTGTGAGACAATACATGAATGAGATAAGAGGTCAAATGACCACACTCCAAAAAAGTGTGTCAACCAGGATGGACAACATAGAGGGTTGTCTAAACTCCAACAACTCCACCCCCCAAAACTATCATGCCTCCTCAAGTGGAAATGCTCCAAACACCTCCACTACTATCTCCCCGGGAACATCCACCGAGGTAAGTACATGATCCCATCAACCAAACCACTACTTACCCAAATAACTGAAATCCCGTTCGTCCAATATAACTCCAATTCAATCAAGCCAACCAAGAAGCTCTACAAAACCAACCCATTAACCAAGATCCACCACCCCAAGCCCCACTTAACCAAAATCAACCCGTCCAAGTTAAGGATATAGGAGGAGAGGGACTCCAAGGAGGAGATGAGATAGTAAATAAAGTGGCTCTATTCGCTGAATTTGTACGGAATAGTCGAGAAGCTCATAGAAGAGGGCATAAAGGACGAGTAGGAAGGTTTGGTCCGGTTCCCCATGGTAGAGGAAACTTGGGAAACCAACCCCAAGATCAAGGAGAACACCAATGGGATCAAGGAGGTAATACGAGTCGAGACACGGGTCTTAACTCTATCAAGATCACTCTTCCTACCTTCCAAGGAACTAGTGATCCATCGGCCTACCTTGATTGGGAAGTACAATGTGATAGGATTTTTCAACTCAATGAGTTAACCGATCAAAAGAAAGTCGCCTATGCAATTGCTCAATTTGAAGGGTATGTTTCTACTTGGTGGGAAACCCAAAGGTTACAACGAGAAAGAGATGGTAATCCTGACTTTCCAGATTAGGACCAATTAAAAGAGCTTATGAGGAAAAAGTATGTGACAACAAGGTACAATATGTGACAACAAGGTACAAACAAGAACAACTCACCAAGCTATACAACTTGAAGCAAGGAGGAAAAGGTGTGGAAGACTATTATGAAGAATTCCGAAACTTGATCCTTCGACTTGAGATTGTTGAACCACCACACCATTACATGGCTCGATTCAAAAGAGGGTTGGAATATTACATCACTTCTCAACTAGTTATCCATAAATTTGAGAATATAGAAACCCTTGTCGAAGTGGCCATTGAGGTTGAGAAGAATAACAAAGAAAAGAAATCTTTCAATCCTAAAGGCTACACATCTTCTAGTTTATCCGGGTGGAACAAGAATAAGGACTTCAACAAATCCTATGAGAATAAACCCTTTGAGAAGACTACTCCAAAGTATCCGCCAAAGAATGAAGGTAACCAATACCCTAACACTAATTCTAGAGGTACTGTTTGTTTTAAATGTCAAGTTTGGGGACATAGGGCAAGTGAGTGTCCCAATCAAAGAAACATCATTTTGGTGAAAGGTAAGGCTTATTTCATTGGAGATAAGGTGGACCAAGAATATGGTGGTGTAGAAGAAACCCAAGAGGGTGAATACTTTGAAGATGAAGGAAAACTTGCAGGAGATCCCAATGAAGGGGAAATTAACACACTCATTGGAATGATGATAAAGGATCCCCATGAAGATGTTTGGCCTCAAGAAGGAGAGATAATGAATTTTAACTTTATGATGAGGCGAGTGATGAGTAGAGAGGATTTAGATAATCCAAGCCAAGAGGAGGAAATAGACTTGGCTCTAGGAGGGGAACCTTGTGTTCTTCCCAAACCTTTGTTGTTTACTAACCGTGGTGCTAGTATTTTACCTCGAACCAATACTTCTCTTTTGCAGGGTCATGAAGGAAAACTTCCAAATGAGGATCCAATGAAAGTTTCTCACAAGTATGCATTTGAAGTCCTAGATACACAGAGGATTCGATAAGAGTCTATTGATTCCAGTGCACTTTCCTTAACACAGGTAAATCGGTCTTTCTTTTTATCATATGGTATTCATGTGGAAGAAATAGGCTAGAAAAGAATCCCTCATTCATTCATCAATTTCATTGCCTCTTCCCTGTCCTAGGTGTGGACGAAGACCGAGACTTCTCTAAGATCCGATTTGATGGTATATCCCTCTTCTATTGTTCTTAGACGGATCGTTCTTATCTAAGGACTCCAACATTGATGAAAGTTTGACTCAAGGGAGTCTTCTAGGAAAATTTTTATGGGTTGATAGATACTTGCTATCAAGGGGTAAAGAATTTAACCCCATGGATCGACTGATGGAGTTACCTACCAAGGAAGCTCCTACAAAGAGAAAACAGGACCAAGTCTGTTAGTTCAAGTTGATGCATAGGAGGGAAGGACCATGTGGAGCATGTAAAGAAGACAAGTGAGCAAGTTCAAAGCCTTGCTCCAAAGGTATATACCTCCCCCCCTCTTATTCCAGGAAATCCTTGGAATCATGATGACATTTATCCTGTGTCCTTTGTGCTTAAATTATGTGGGCTTTGCAATCTGAATGCCCAATATATTTGTTGCCTTGAGAAAGGTCCATGTTACCTACTTGATAAACAACTCTTTTTCCCAACTACTTGTCGCACTTATGTGGATAGACAAGTTGAAGCACTAGGATGGACCCCGCTAGTGAGTGTTCTTTCCTTGGGAAACTGTTTGGATGAGAGAGATGTGAGGTGCTTGAGTTGCTTATTCTTACTTTCTTGTATTCTTATCTTTAATAGCACCTTAAATGATCTTAGCTCTTTTCACTCTTATCTCTTTGCTTATAAAGATAGCCATGTTTGTGTTGAGAATGCTTTTTATGTGAACATGGTTTGTTGTGGGAGGAAGGGTGATCCACACCCTAATGACTACTTGATTCTATCCTTGGTTGTTCTAACATGTGGTGATTTGCTTGCTAACTTACTTGAACTTATTGGTAATCTTGTTAATGGAAACACCTTGGGAGAATTGCATGATGCTTGTTGTAGCCAACACCTTTGTGCCTTGTATGATGAGTTCTTTTCATTGAACATGAAGGATAGTTGGTTATACGTCAAGTGGGTGTTCCCTTGGCAAGAAAATGTTGATGCTAACTCTTGTGCTAACCCTCGTGCTTTGAGAAAATATTAGTTATTTGTTCGTCTCTTGTGCTTTCAGGACTTAGATTCAAGGACGACTCTTTTTCAAGAAGGGGAGGATGATACAATCCAAAATACCTCCGGACCTTTTGATGGAATGATCATGAAGCGAGAGGTGTTTGACGACCCCTTAATGCTATCCAAAGGGTGCCATGAGCTAAAGATTACATCCAAGAAGGGTAGAGGGTCTTTGGAGAGGTCAAAGGGAAGCAAAGACAAGCTAAAAGAGGCCCTGGAGGGACCTGCGAAGTCACCTGCGCCCGCAGGTGCTGAGGTGCGGCCACAGATGACACTTTTAGCCCATCTAGAGCCACCTGCGTTGTGACATGCGTGGTCAGATGGCCCATCTGCGCCAGAAGATGTCCTATTTTGCTGAAATGGGTCACTTTTGGACCCATAGTTGTAATAATTAGCCCATGGCTATAAATAGTAACTTCTTCATTTTTAGGTTAACTTTGATGCTAATGAACAATTATACACTTGAGAGTGTGAGCTTGGAATAGCTTGCGTTGAACAATCGTTTGGAAACGTTGGTTGCTTGGGAGTACGATTCCCTTGTGGTCTACGTAAGATTTGGGTGCTTTGTAGGATTAATTTGATTGAGGATTTGAGGTTTAATATACCCTTAATTTTCATTCAATTTCCTTCTTTGTGTCTATCTATTTCTTTATCCTTCTATCTTTCCCTTATCGATTCCTTGTTTATCTCGTTTTCGTATCTTTTTCCTCTTTTGTATTTTGAGGGTTATCACTAATTGCTTGGGACAGATTATGTCTGCCAAAAAACTACAGTGGGTCTTAATATCTTAGATGTTTATGACTGGAATCATGCTGCAGTGGGAAAGTTACTGTGGAATATTTGTAGGAAAAAAAACACTTTGTGGGCGAAGTGGGTACATACCTATTATATCAAAGGAGGTATAGTGTAGGCAACTCAGGCTAACCAAGCCTCCTGGATGATCCAACAGATTCTGAAGGCAAAGAAGACCTTTGCTAAGGAAGGTATGACAGAGAAAGATGTAAGTCATCTCCACACTTACTCTATAAAAAAAGGTGTATAGTTTGATTAGAAATGAGGCTCCAAAATTACTATGGAGAAGATTGGTATGTAATAACAAGGGGGTGCCAAAGTGGCTGTTTATATTATACTTTTCACTTCATAGAAGACTCTAAACCATGGAGAGACTAGCTTGTTGGGTGAACCTGAAAGATATTGTGTGTCCTTTATGTCAAGTCGAGAATGAAGATATTGATCATATGCTCTTTAAATGTGGCTATGCAGCATGTTTGTGGGGACAGTTATTAGCTTGGTTAGGCATTACCAGAGAAGTGGTTGATTGGCAAGGTGAGGTTACATGGACAGTGGCAAATGCAAGGGGCAAAACTGCACAACAAGAAGTGTACAGAATAATGGCATTAACTGGAGGGGTGTATCATGTCTGGAAAGAAAGGAATGCTAGAGTTTTTGGCAAGCTAGGCAGACCGTCAGACGAGGTAGTTAAAAAATGTGGTAAACTTAGTAGTAGATTAATGGATTTAAATTTCCATCCCTAGTATAGCTGTCACGCCCCGAATCCCATCGAGGCGTGATTGGCACCCGAAGCCGATATGGCCCGAGAGAACCAATCTTTGCTCATGTCCACTCATATGCATGTCACTCAATAAGCAGAACCATCACGTAGAGATATAAGATGTCAATTGCGGAAATTATGAAAACATGCAATTTATACATATAAGAAACTTGGTCGTTAGGGCCACCAAGTTAAAATGGATATACATCTCTTACAATACATCTCTTCCATTCATTTTTCCACATATGTCTACAAAGCCTTTAAATAACAACACAAAAACCCGTGTATACATGTGACTTGGAGAAACCCCGAACCAATTGGAGCTCACCAATACTCAGCAAAAGATCAACACCCTACTGTGGAGGTCTACTAATACCTACGCCTGCAGCAAGTAAAGTAAATTTTTCAAAAGGGGTCAGTACGAAGAATGTACTAAGTATGTAAGGCAAATAGTAACTGTGCAAGGTATAAGAACTTTAAGGAGTTCAAGTGAATGATTAATGTAAAATAAACTATGATTCTATGTACATTTGGAAACATGTATCTTGCTTTCTTTGCATTTGTGTCGTTAACCATTATCACGTGATACCCGAGCCCCAACTGATCAGTGGGTTATAACATATCATTGGGATCGTTCCAGCCAGGCTCACGCCCCTTAGAGTGCCACCCATAAATGATATATCAATAGGATCATTCCAGTCAGGCTTATGCCCCTTAGAGTGCGATCCATGAATAATAATAGTGGGAGCGTTCTAGCCGGACTTATGTCCCTTAGATTGCACTCCCCAATTGAACAATTATGCATTACTTCTTTACTTTTGAGAAATTGATACATTGGTTACTATTGCATTATTGGAACATTTGGAACAATAGTGGAATGTTTGGAATAATATTGGAACATCTATGTAACACATGAATAATAAGTGATCAACATATGAGGAACATGTGAGTAACAAGATAACTACTTGAGTTGGACTACTTTTGGACATTTCGAAATAATACAAGGACATTGCCAATGTAATCAATATGAGCTGCAGAAGGATACGGACAGAGTAACCTTACATACCATGTATTCTCAATACGAATATACAATCCTAGATGTGCATACAGTAGTCCCGCTCCTTCTTTATGTGTCACTCTACAACACAAATATATAACGGAATTCACATTAACCACCAACTACCTTACAAATGCATATAACGTCAATGAGTTACATGTTTGCCTTTAAACATGCCACTTCCCCTTGACAAAACCATTGATGAAATTATTATTCCAAAAATCCCCCAATATTCCATACATTGACCAATACATGATAATCAATACATTTCACTACAACACTTCTCCTTTACACTTTCTCATCCACACCATATCACAAATAATCCATCAACTCACCTTAATACACTTCATAGCACATATCGGCCAAAATTCCATAATTTACACTTATAGAAAAATAACAAGTTTAATAACAAAATCACACCATACATGTTCATATTTTATCCATACCATGCTCTTTCATCAAAGTCACAAGTCATATTTCAAGTTACAATTCCATGGATTTCACATCTTTCACAAAAACACAAAGTGTCATATCCAACACTTCCAAGCATAACCAACATGATTTACATACTCTCCCATGCATATAATATATTATTCCATAAGAATAATTATTTACCTAAGCTTGAAAATCGATGATTTTGCTCTAAGAAGTTGGCTTAGGGTTCTTGAGAGTTGAGAGAAATTTTGGGAAATTTCTAGAAATGAGAAGTGTACTCCTTTGAATAAAATCTGATTTTTCCACT
The DNA here is from genome assembly GCA_031232105.1 of Capsicum rhomboideum. Taxonomy (NCBI): domain Eukaryota; kingdom Viridiplantae; phylum Streptophyta; class Magnoliopsida; order Solanales; family Solanaceae; genus Capsicum; species Capsicum rhomboideum. The sequence goes on from CP124711.1 coordinate 9,793,323, forward strand.
TATTTATAGTCCCTCAAGTCTCCTTGGCATTAAATGTCATGTACAAGTGGTCAATATTGGAAGAATGGGTTATTTCCCTTTTGGGCCTTTTATTTTTGGCTCATTTTGGGCCTTAATTTGGGCCCAATTGCACATGTTAGCTTAGCCCACCAATTTAACATGTAATTCATCATATATCTCATGTTTATATAATTCCATAATGTCACAATAATATTCACTTACAAGAGTCATGTTCATCGCCTCAATCGCAAAAATAGGAATTCTAGCCACCCATGGCTTACTTGAACTTAATTCGATAACTACTTGTGTTTCATGACTTGATCATGTAGGAGTATGTAGGAGTGTATTGAAGTATTTGAAGCTTTAACAATGCTCTAAGAACTCCAAAGAACCAAAAGAAACCATAGAAGAATCGACGTAGCATTGCGTCGCAAAACAAGCACGGAAAGGCCAATTTGTTGTGCCTTGCGCCACTGCTGCAAAAAAAGGCAGTGGTGCGAGATTTCCTTGCCCTCTGAACCTGAAGGCTTGCGCCACACACCCTGAAACAGGGAGTGGCGCAAGTCTGGCCACCTTGCTGAAATTTTTCCTACTCCGTCTAATACTAGTATATCGTCCAATGCCCCATCAAAACACTACAAAATACATACTTAGTGACCTTAATCATTAAGTAAACATGACCCCAAGTTACCAAATAAGGTTAGAAATGTACGGGGTGTTACAATAGCTTAGTACAATTGATCTTTGTTGATATTTAGGCTGCTGCAAGTTTGGGGATTGTTCAAACTGCTTTTTTTTTTTCTGAGCTGTAATTCCTACTTGATAAATAATGTACAGTTAGTTACCCCCAAAAAAAAAAAAACAAGTCAGTAAATTTCAAATACAAAATACTCCCTCCGTTTAAAAAAGAATGACCTAGTTTGACTGGGCACGGATTTTAAGAAAATAAAGAAGACTTTTGAATCTTGTGGTCCTAAATTAAAGTTATGGCAAATGTACCAAAATGCCCTTGAATCTTGTGGTCTTAAACATGCCATGTGGAAAGTTGGAATTAAAATGTTGCCAAAAAAGGAAAAGGTCATTCTTTTTTAAACGGACTAAAAAGGAAAGTAGGTCATTCTTTTTGAACCAGAGGGAGTACATAACAACCCAAAAAAACGAAATCCAACTTGACACACGAGCATGTAGGATAATTTAGTACCTACTGCATTGGAGAAATTTAAGTCTAATCCAATTTTAGCAAAAATAACATAATGATACATATAAGTTGGCTTTAACTCCAATCCTAATACTAAAAGAACATTAACTAGGTTTTAAGGACTAGGAAAAACCTAACTTTATTAAGTACTCCAATTAACTACTTTTTTGACTTGTTGAGCATGCAATATTAATTCCCAACAAAACAACCTCACCTCATCTTTCTATATGAATTAAGAAAATGAAATTGAAAGGACACGTATTTCTTAAATGCATGCCTAATTAACTTAATTAATCTACGACTAGGCACATGTTTAAACAACTAATATCTTAACTACATTTCGTTTGATCTCTTGTTTTCCTTTTTTTGGTGGTTGAGGAAAAATAGTCCTATCTATGGGAGATATTTGGTAAATAATATGGCCTTGGAATTTCATCTGCTGGCTAGAACCAATAACCTGGCTCATGATATGCGTTGGGCTCAGCTAGCCCAAAAATAGTTTTACGTGGTGTGATATTATCCACTTTGAACCAAACTCGCACGGTTTTCTCTAAAAGGCCTCACACAATTATTAAGAGATCTTACATTTTACATATGTAACTTTCCAATCCTTTCAACTACCAATGTGGACTTTTGTTCGCACACCCAACAATATCCAACCTATTTATGTAAGGTGAATCCTACAGAAAGAAGCTAGTTTGGAAGTGACCATTGACTCCATTGATGTACTCTCTTCGTCTCATCTGATGTGGCACCATTTGACTTGACACAACATTTAAGAAAAAAAAAATGAAGACTTTGAAACTTTTAATCTGTTTGTGTGACTATAAATCACTTCATTAAGGATAAAATGAGAATTTTAAAGTTAAATATTTCTAATTAAAATAATGTGACATTCTTTTTTAGATGGACTAAAAAGAAAAGGGTGTCACATAAAATAGCACGAAGAGATAGTAATACATATGTAGTTACTTAATCTATAATCCAATCATTTCTAAATGCACGTTGTTGATGAGGAGATTGGTCAATCCAGTTGTGAAGCATAGCTTCAAAGAGCAAATCAGAGTTATTGACTTGCTGGCACGAGAAGGGTCTAAAGAGGCACGTTCTAATAAACTCGGGCTCGTTTGGTACGAGGGATAAGGGATAATGGATAATTAATTGCGGGATTAACTTTAGGATGAGCTTATCCAATGTTTGGTTGAAATAATATGCATGGAATAACTCATCCCGGGATTAATTATCCCGGGATTGTAATCTTTTATTTTTATCCCACTTTAAAGGTGTGATAATTAATCCCGAGATAGCTAATCCCGAAATAATTATTCTCGGAATAACTTGTTTCCCAACCAAACAATCCCTCAATATTTTGATAGTTCCATCAATATTTGTCACAAACGCGATTTGAACAGATTTTTCTAAAACTACATATTTAATAGACCTTCAAATTAAGGGTTGTAATAATATTAACACATGCATGTGATAGACTATTCCAAATGTAGCACCACAAACGCCAACTAAGCGAATTGTGCTTCAAAGGGTTGTAATATTAACACATGCAAATCGATCCTTAGACAAGCAAAGGCACTAAGTGAGCCTTAGGCCATCACTCTTCAGTGACGTTGCTATCAGTTGTTGAGATAAAATAATTTAAAAATACTGTTAGTGTAGTATGCTATTATTTTGTTTTGAACCAAATTCACACAATTTTTTTTTAAAAAAAAGCCTCACATTATTTAAAGTATCCAATATTTTGTAAGTAGTGTCTTTTTTCTTTTCAGCTAATGAGACTTTTTCTTATGTTCCCCTCAAACTTTATTCAATTATCCAACCATACCATAAACTAGGAAAAAACCATTTCTAACACAAATTCAGAAAACAAACTAGAAAGGTGGAATAATGTTCTTTTTATGACAATAGATATTAGGATAGTGAAAATTACGTTTATTTTTTAAAAAAAAAACAAAAAAAAAACATAGGGAGTGGAGAAGTGGGGTTGGCAGTTGAAGAAAGTACTATATTTGAACTTTGGACTCAGGAGGACCACATTATATCTAACACTGGAGATCCATTATTGTAACGGATAAATACAAAAGATTCCACCTTTTTAGTAGTAATTCGAAAAATGGAAATAATTTTAGTTTTTACTTTATTTCAAGAAAGAATTCAAATTGTAAGAGGTAAAAATGTACCCATAGACATCGAGGTATTTGATGAAGTAAGATTATATGCGTAATAATTAGTTACTACTATCCGCAAGGATGTGAGTTATAAGTGTAGCAAGGATATTTCATAAGAAAGATCAGGGATTAAATTTTACCTGCAACGATTGTGTTATCTTAAAAAGATGTCAGGGGATCTCTTGTGTGCACCCCAAGAGTAACAACGGCAAGTTTTCCTGGAATTTCAAAAAAAGATTATTACTGTAATTTTAGTAAAAGAAGAATAAAATGAAAACACATGTAAATACTTTGTATACACAAGTTTTCTGTAATTCGTAAGTCTTTTTACTCTTCATAGAATACAATTTATTTTTTGTAGCTATGATTTTAAGGTGGCGTGTAGCATTTCATCATAAAATACTAGTTAGGAGAGTTATAAATTTCTGCATAGCCAAAGTGGATCCGCAACAATAACAATTCTTATCGATCGTCGTGAATTTTCACAAAGCATAGATAAACTTTCCTTGTCCACAACCTAAATATCTTTTAGGGTATGCAAGACATTTTTCTCTATTGTTAACTCTAGCCGTTATCTAATGTGAAAAATTACTTATCCCCTATATACAGTATTTATATAATTTAGGAGGAGCTCAAACTAATGCTTTTTATAAAACTAATAGAATCATAAAAATTCAAATAAACACTATATAAAAAAAAATTAAAAAGTCCAAATTTACAAACTCAAATTTTGTAAAATATCAAACAGACGAATTAGAGGGGTCATTCAACTTTTCCAATGCCCTCTTTTTATGGTAGTACATTTTTGGAATGTGTGCTTTCAATTTTTTTTTTTTAACCCAAATATAACGAATATTCCAAATTCTCAACACAGTTATTTACAACAAACACAGTGTTGTTGATTTGACCCCACTTCACAATACACATCCCATGTGCTGGTGACCATCTAAACATCCATGTCATTTCTTCTTCTTTTTTTTTTTTTTTTAAAAAAAAGGTTTAATACATTATAAGTTGCTTAGATTTATCAGTACGTTTCATTTATTCAAATTATGATATTGAGTATTTGATCAAATGATAAAGCGTTTCATTAGATATACTTGATTCAAATTTTGAAGAAAAAAAAATTATTTCTATTATCAAGTATCCATTTGCATATATAAGTTAACCACTAAAGATATGTCAGTTTCTTTCTTATATTCTTGCCTCAACAAATTATAAAATGTAAAACGTGTTTCAATTAAGGCTGATGTATATAACTAAATGTGATTACATATTTTATATAATAAACTTAACTACCTAATAGATGTTTAGAACTCGCACATTTTTTTTTCTAATTTGATCTGAAAGTGTATAAAAGGCATACTTGATCATATGTTCGGTGCTCGATTAGAACAAATAACAGTTCGAGTGTCTAAATAAATTTACTGATAAGTTTAAGGAGTTGTCGATATATTAACCCAAAAAAAAAATGTTTAGAACTATTTATTATGCCTCATGCATGGTTTTCTTTTTTCTGGTTTCGCGTACAAATGTTTTTGTACCTATTCGTAAAATTCTACTAGACATTATCCATATCTAGTAGCTAGAATGAATTTCAGTTATATATATTATCGACGTTAGAAAATATTATATTATCATATTAGTATTATTGTCTATTATAACATGTAATGTGACTTACTTTTAAGATTAAACTCTCACATTTTAAAAAAGTTTATTTTTATAGGAAAAATAAAATAAATATATATCTTAACTTATCTTATTTATATAAATTTTCATCCTTACAAAGTAATTATAAAAATTTCAACTATCAGTTATGTATCTCAATGGAATGTACCAGGAATAAATTATGTATCGTTGTGTATATCAGTGTGAGTTTTGTTTAAAAGATACATACACTATGTATCTTTGAATGATTACGGTGTGGGTAATTATGTATCTCAACGGAATGTATCGGGAATAAATTATGTATCTCGACAACCCAAAAAATGAGATCTTCTGTAAATATGTAAAAATACCAGAATTTTCTGTAATTAGACACCAAACTATCGGAATTTATGTTGTTTACCCTAAATATTATTTGTGTGATATGCTAATACAAAACTATTTTTATACTAGCAATTTATGTAACTTAAACTCAATAAGAAAACATGAAAAATTAACATGAAATTTTATCAAATTCCTTGAAATAAGTTCAATAATAAAAAAAAAATCTTATTTTTCTTCTTCTAAAAGAAAATGAAATGAAATAGATACTGAAACTTTTCAAGAGCTCAATATGGTATCCTTTTCTTGTGTGGCTTTTGGCAAAAAGTTCATTTCACGCCATAAATATTTATCCACACCGAATATTTATATCAATTCAATAATTATTTGACACATATTTTTTCAGATATAATAATTATTAAATCATAATTAATTAATATATATTTTCACTATAATTGATCGATTACATATGAAAGAGAATTTTGAAATAACTAATAAAATTATTGTCATGTAATCAAGAGATCACAGATTCACAAAAATTCAAGATAAGACTGCATATAATAAATCCTTATAGTTTGATCTTTTTCAAATTTCATGTTTAGCGAGATCTTTAGTTCATCAAACTATCCTTACTATAATTAATCACATAATTACAATGAATTAATATAATTTAATATAAACACCGATGTCAATTAAATTTTACCTTCTCCTAGGATATGTGAAAACACAAATTTTTTACAATAGACAAGATTTTACAAATCTCAACTCCAATACCACAATTGAGGAAAAGAAAGGGAGAAAAAAATAAAGTAGATATAGATAAAGGAGAGTAGGTGGAGGGTTGCTTTCATAAAGCTATTATTATTGTCAAAGCTTTGGGCAATAGCTTTTTCTTATTTTGCTTTGTACAGATATTTGGACCCCACTGCCACTCATAATAATATAAAATATAATTACTACTACCTATTTATGATAAAGAAATTGACCCCACAAACTCCTCTCCTCATCTAAATTTGGTTTTCAGAGTTTTTTCTAACTGTTATTGGACCCCACCTACTTCATTTTAGGCAGATAAAATAAAATTAGAATAAAATTGTTTATAGGGATATACACTACACACAATAAGATTGCCAAATGACCCCACCATAATCATTGTGTTGATATATTAAAATAAAATTTTAGAGAAATACTAATATTACTTTAGTATATTTAAAGATGAAAATAATATGATGATTTACTAATATATAATACTCCCTCCGTTTCAATTTGTTTAATTTACTTTCTTTTTTAATCCGTCTCAAAATAAGTGATCATGTCCATTTTTAATAATTATTTAATTTCAACTTTTCAGATGACATTATTTTCATTTTTAGTAATTATTTAATTTTAACTTTTCACATGACATATTTAAGATCACAAGATTAAAAAATATTTTTATACATTTAACATATCTTTAATTTAAGACCATATGATCTAAAGTTTTTTTAATTTTCTTAAAATTTCATATCAAATTAAATTTAGGTCAAATAAATTAAAACGGAGAGAGTAATAATTAATAAGTTATCGAATTAAGGGACCTTGGAGCAACAGTAAAATTAAGGTCACGAATTTGAATCATAGAAAAAAGTCATAATATTTGTATTAGAGCTATCTACCTCACATCCCTTGGGATGCGATTCTTTGTGAACCCTGATAACGTGAAATGCTTTTTATATCGAATCATTTTTAAAATATTTTTTTAATAAGTTATTATATGTGTGATCAAATATGACAAGCAGATTAGGTTTTTGCCAGAGTGGTCAGATATAAAAGACTTCTGATTGACTAACGTAGTCTTACACAATTGGCTGTTAGAAATTAAGAAATAAATATTTTAATTTGTTATAACTTTATGGGCTAATCTGGAAAGAAAAAAAAAAAAAAGATGGTCAGTGCCTCCAAGCTGGGATCAATAAGAGCACAAATTAACTTTGCTAATGATTTCATTGAAAACATATTCATGGAATATGCCCAAAAGTTTTAATCCATCATTTTATGTATTAAAAACTTTGTTAATGTGTTTGTACTGAAATAATTTTATTTTTCTTTAAAGTCTTGGTTAGTGAATTTTTTATTTATTTTGAATCCATATTTATTGAAGTGGTTCAACTGAATTCTATTATCGCAAAATTTTATAATATATGAAAAACATTCGTATGTGTATGTATATAAATTGTCTAGTCCTTAAAATTTCTGCGTCTGTCACTGTCCATGAAAAATAGTCCTATGTTGAAAATTATAAGAGAGGTAAATTAGTTTTATCTATTGTTTTGTTATAAAATAATAAAGAAAAGACAAGAATAATAAGAGAGAGAAGAGAGAACACTTCTTATTATCTCTTGAGAATGATATTGAAGGATGAATTACAATAAAGAGAGCACCTCTATTTATAGGGGGAAAAGCTCCAACTTATCTCCAGAAGATAAACATTTCATATCTTGATAGATTCTCCCTATATTTAGATAGATATTCACTATATCTTAATAGATACTCAATATATCTTGATAGACATTCACAATAAAGTAAATATATTTATAACACTCCCCCTTGAATGTCTAATTGAAAGATAATGTGCCTCGTTAAAACCTTACTAGAAAAAAACTCATTGGAAAAAAATCCTAGTGAAGGAAAAAGAGTACGCATCTCTAATAATACGCATTTCGGTTGCCTCATTAAAAACCTTACAAGAAAAATTCAGTGGACAAAACCTTGAAAGAGAAAAAGAGTACAACGCGTATTGACTCCCTCTGATGAGAACATCAATTCAAAATCTTGGATCTTAACATTCCAATCTTGTGCAACATCTTCTAGAAAGTTGCAGTAGGTAGAGACTTAGTGAATGAATCAATCATATTATCACTCGAACGAATCTGTAGCACGTTGATATCACCATTCTTTTGGAGTTCATATGTGTAGAAAAGCTTTTGGCAAAATGTGCTTCATTATATCTCTTTTTATGAATCCTTCCTTTAGTAGAGTCATGTATGGTGCATTATCTTCATATAAGATCGTGGGTATTTTGTCACATTTCAAACAATAATTTTCTCGAATGAGATGTATCGTGGACCTTAACCGCACATATTTTTGGCTTGCTTCATAAGTAGTCATTACCTCAACATGATTTGACTATCATGTAAAACAATATGGTACGGCAGTACCCTTCGTGATATATGTTTGTATCGAACTTTATGTCAATCATATGAATATCCCGTATATTCAAAAACTTGATGATATTCGTTAGGACAAACACATTCATACAAACACTTTCATTTGCAATATGCAAGTGATCTTATTTCAGTATCTCTATATAGAAGTAAAACTATGTCATGCTCATAGTTATAACAAGATGTGTAAATGCATCAACTGCACAAGATATGGTACATTGGGACCAATTCAATTCTGCATGTTTCTTATTTCAACTTCTTTTAGCAGATAAACTATTGCTTTCGAGAACTCTCCAAGATTTCCAATGATATTAAACTTATCAATTTATGCAATATAAGGATTATAAATAAGTTTTCTAGAAACTTGTATATGTTTCAAATATTTTGAATCCTTTAGGAATTTTCATATAGATTTTGTCAAGTGACAATATTCAACATTTCATGTGTGACATCTTCTTGTGCCTGGACTGCAAATCAAATAAGTTTTATGCTTACCAAGATGCATCCTTCCATGTCACTTGATAAATATTTCTACGTCAGCATGCTTAAATAAACGTAGAATTCAGATCCTCATACTCTTTAATAATATTGCGTCATATTTTATAAAGATATAGTCGACGATATATCATTTTATATCGGTTCGCAATGTGACATAACATTTTGAGATATCATCAGTTCATTATTTTCAGGTACCTGAACTTCTTAAAATGTTTGATGAAGTGTTATGTCATAGGCTCTTCAAGAGCACATTGCCTCCTTATTGTGATCATATGCTCCTTATCCTTTTCAAGGATTATTTCATTTGGAACCGAGTATAGTCTAACACACTTCATGCATGCAGTAGATTTTTTCCTTCAGGGACATCCAATTGGAGCATTTACAGCTAAATATGAGATCAATTTTGGGTCAGCAAATGCTCCTAGCATTTGAACTTGAATTATCTTTTGAATGAGGATCATATTGATGATAATTCACAACACATTTCTTAGCTGTTTATTATCTCCCCCTTATATTAGGAAAACTAACATATATATTCTCTATCTTTATGAGTCCATCTTTGTGCATCATGGTATATATGCATTAATCATATACCGCACATCGAAAGTTTATTAGATGAAAGATATTTGGTTCTTGACCCTGAACCAAATAAGGAGGAAAAAATACATCATAATTTATTGGTCTAATGCATACAAGTGCTATTGTATGCAGTATTTCATATTTCAGACCAACACATAAAGCTTTATTCTCATAAGCAATGGTTAAGCTATTTATCGGAAGCATTCAACGCCAAACCAACATTATCAAGAGGAATTATCTTGATTGCGCAATCTAAAAATTTTGCTCTTAACTCAATTTTATTAAGCAAGAAACTTTATGAATGTCAAATTACAGGTTGACAATAAATGTACATGTGATCATCTCATTGATGCATCTTTTCAACATATCACATGATAAGTGAACGTGCCCTTATTCATCTTTAATATTTTCTAGAATTTAGGGGATTCAACCGCAACATTAGTTGGTCCAACCAACTTATCATGAGAACAAGTAACATTAAAAGTTCATGAAGAATTTTCTAGTTCTTCAATATATGTTTAATACTCAATATGCACATTTTTGGGATGTCGCAATCGTTCATGTCAACTTATGAACTTTTATACTAGTAAACTCTAAGTTTACCATGACATGTGCCTTTTACTTTAATAAACTTATTGTTTACTATGACATGAATTTTGTATCAATAAACAATAAACTCTTAAGTTTATTAGGGGATGTGATCTCATCATGCTTGGGTAACTTTTCACATTCGTGTTTCGTACCATAGTAACTTGGAGATATTCAATCTTCCAATTATTCTACCTCTTCTGGAGGTGGATTGTGATGTCTTCACAACTAAGAACACGTTCGAATGTATATACAATCGCATTCACCCCAGGGTATAGATCTGTATTTATAATAATCAAAACTCTCATTCCCCAGGAATGAAATATGATCGTGCCTTAAGCGTATCAAATTATGATAGCTTATAGCCTCTTTTAAGATATTACAACTTCAGGAGCAAATCGAGGCATACATATGGTGGTAGAGAAATTTTCTCTAACATTTTTCGAAGTTACCAGATTTCAAAGTAATTACTACTTCATGAGCTTATGAAGTACTATGAAGTTTAACAATTTGTCTTCTTTCAAACATATAATGCACTGCTATCACATTCATTTCAGGGAATGGAGCATATTTAATGGGATAAGTTTCATGACTTTTCATCAAAAAGTCATTATTTTGCCTTAGCCATCATTATATATTAATATGGTGCATTGAGATTCAAACTCAACGTCTTATCCATATAAAGGCGTCTTAGGCTATAAATCGATGGGACTTGAACCCAACATCTTAGCACCCCTTTTAACAATATCATCAGTAGCAAAAGACAAATAACATAAGGAATTACTAATTACCTTAATAAGCCCCAAAATAATAAAGCTCCAGTGAGTCCATAGGCCTTCATGTAAAAGTAAGCCAACCAGTAGATAGTCGTTCTGGCTAGTGGCTTCATGTTATTTCCACTTTCCAGCAACCAAATTTTTGTTGTTTTCTGGATTTTCTGCAGAATGTTGACACACTAAGCACACAGTTTTGTTTGTTCTAAGTCCACAGTTATACTATGTCTCCTTAAAGAATCTAATCCCCTCACTATTGCCCAAGGTATGGATTAATTCTTCCCAGGATAAAATAGAACACTATTCTACAATATCGGCAATGAAAATTGTAGAACTTCGTCGAACTCAAGAACGGAGTATTCACACACACTGACTGACTGTTTTAGAAGAAGAGAGTTTACAGAATTTCATTTTTTTGGTTGTAAAAATTATTCTGAATACCTGATGAAGGAAAACACAGGTATTTATAGCCGACTACGCACTGTTTCGAAAGGATGCACTGCTTCGAAAAGTTGCACTGTTTCGAAGCACTGTTTCTGAAACATTGCATTTGTTCTGGAACTGATGCATCATTTTTGGAACGTTGCATGTTTCTGGAATGGTTGCATTGTTCTGGAACGATGCACTGTTTCTTGAACAGTCACAAACGTTGCAAAATATTTCGTTGGAACATTGCATTTGGAGGAAAATTTCAGACGAAATTTTTCTAGATTAAAAAAAAAATTGTCCAAAAAGATAGTCTCTCGATCGATCATTTTCCAAAGCCAAAGACAAAGACAAAGCCAAAGCCGAAGCCGAAGCCGAGCCGAGCGAGCGACGACGACGACGGCTCGAGGCTTGGTTTCTTCTTGGCTCACTATCCCTTCAAAGGAGTACTTCTTAATGATTTCTTTCTCCCACCAATGAGGGAGAAACTATTTTTCCTTCTATAAAGTGACTATTCACCTCCCTTTGTTCCCATTTTGTTCCACCATTTTTCATTCATCTTTCACCAAAACCCAACAATCCCCCACATGAATGGGGAATGGCTATTTTATTTTAGAAAAAACATGTGTGATCTACAAATAAGAATCAGTTGCATCTGGATAAGTAGGTTTTCCTTTGAACTTTCCATAGTGAACATACATCGGGTATCCTCGGTCAATCGGTAGATTTGATATCTTTGAACCGTCGAGCTTTTATGTATACCTAGACAATGTATGTCACACAACTAACCCTTAACCGTTCTTGGTTCTCATTGTTTTGTTCGTTTCAGCCATGAACACGTCCTGGTTTCATGAGTGCGTAGAGAATTGGCCTTACGTTATATTCTCCTTGAAGCGGCTTACACTTCACACTCACATAGGTGATTCCTAAACGTTAAGTCCAATAGACAAAACTATTTGGTCATACCAGCCAAACTTAGGTAATCATTAAAAGCTTCACATCTTAAGCTCTATCCTCGCTTTCTGAACATTGTCTACATCATGAGAATAGGTTGAGTTTAGTTTGACAATGTTGAACCGTCAGTCACGACTTTGTTTGATCACTTTGAACCTAGCTCTTGGGATCTCCAGTCTGCTAGGTAGAGTTACCGCCGTGATGACTTGTCCTTGGCCTTAAACCCATTCCCTTTGATGATTTATCAACCTCCTCTCTAGTTAGGCATTTTGTTAGCGGATCCGACACATTATCTTTTGACTTAACATAGTCAATTGTGATAATTCCACTAGAGAGTAACTGTCTAACGGTATTGTGTCTTCGTTGCATGTGATGAGACTTTCCATTATACATAACATTTCCAGCTCGTCCTATTGCCGGTTGACTGTCACAATGTATACATATAGGAGCAACTGGATTTGGCCATAAAGGAATATCTTCTAGAAAATTCCTTAGCCATTCTGCTTCTTCACCGGCCTTATCCAGAGCTATAAACTCTGATTCCATTGTAGAGCGAACTATACACGTCTGTTTGGAAGATTTTCGAGACACTGCTCCTCCACCAATGGTGAACACATATCCACTTGTGGATTTTATTTCAGATGATCCGGTGATCCAATTTGCATCACTATATCCTTCAACCACCGCAGGATATTTATTGTAGTGCAATGCATATTCTTGAGTGTATTTTAAATAACCCAACACTCGCTTCATCGCCATCCAATGAGTTTGATTGGGATAACTCGTGTACCGACTCAGTTTACTTATGGCGCAAGCTATATCAGGTCTTGTACAATTTATTATGTACATCAAACTTTCTAACACTCGAGCATAGTCCACTTGGCACTTGCTTTGACCTTTGTTCTTTGTAAGAGCAAGATTTACATCAATTGGAGTCTTTGCGACTTTGAAGTCTAGATACTTGAATTTCTCCAATACCATGTTGATGTAGTGAGTCTGAGACAAAGCTAGACCTTGGGGAGTTCTGTGAATTTTAATTCCTAAAATCAGATCTGCAACTCCTAAGTCTTTCATATCAAATTTGCTAGCAAGCATACGCTTAGTAGCATTTATGTCGGAAATGTCTTTACTCATTATCAACATATCATCAACATACAAGCAAACAATGACAACGTGATTTGGAGTGTTCTTTATGTAAACACATTTATCACACTCATTGATCTTAAATCCATTTGCCAACATTGTTTGGTCAAATTTCGCATGCCATTGTTTGGGCGCTTGTTTTAGTCCATAAAGTGACTTAACCAGTCGACATACCTTCTTTTCTTTTCCTGGAACTACAAACCCTTCGGGTTGATCCATGTAGATCTCTTTCTCTAATTCTCCATTTAAGAAGGCTGTCTTCACATCCATTTGATGAATTTGAAGACCATACACGGCGGCTAACGCTATCAATACTCGAATTGACGTAATTCTTGTTACCGGCGAGTATGTGTCGAAATAATCAAGACCTTCTCGTTGTCTGAACCCCTTGACAACTAGTCTTGCCTTATATTTATCAATAGTGCCATCATCTTTCATTTTCCTTTTGAAGATCCATTTAGAACCCAATGGTTTGTTTCCTGGAGGAAGATTAACTAATTCCCACGTATGATTATTCAATATGGATTCTATTTCACTATTGATTGCCTCTTTCCAATATTGTGCTTCCGAAGAAGACATAGCTTCCTTAAACATTTGAGGCTCCATTCTCTACTAAGAATGTCAAGAAATCGGGACCAAAGGAAGTTGATGTCTTTTGACGTTTGCTACGCCTTACATTTTCTTCATTAGGCGTATTTTCCTTTTCTTCTTCCCGAGGTCGTTTAGATTTTTCACTAAACGACTCACATTCATTCTTATACTGGTAAACATTTTCAAAAAATTCAGCATTGTCTGATTTGATTACCGTATTTACATGAATGTCAGGATTGTCTGATTTGTGAACCAGAAATCGATACGCCTTGCTATTGGTTGCATATCCAATGAATACACAGTCAATTGTTTTCGGTCCTATTTTAATCCTTTTGGGTTTAGGAACTTGGACTTTTGCCAAACACCCCCACACTTTGAAATATTTCAAAGTGGGTTTCCTTTCTTTCCACTTCTCATATGGAATTGACTTTGTTTTGCTATGGGGTATTCGATTGAGTATTCGATTGGCCGTTAAAATAGCTTCCCCCCACAAGTTCTGCGGTAAACCAGAACTTATCAACAAGGCATTCATCATCTCCTTTAATGTTCTATTCTTTCTTTCCACAATTCCATTGGATTGTGGAGAGTATGGGGCAGTTGTTTGATGAATAATGCCATATTCCAAACATATTTCTTCAAAAGGAGATTCGTATTCGCCGCCCCTATCACTTCTGATCATTCTGATTTTCTTATCAAGTTGTGTCTCAACTTCATTCTTGTATTGCTTGAATGCATTAATTGCCTCATCTTTGCTGTTAAGCAGATAAACATAGCAATATCGAGTGCTATCATCAATGAAAGTTATAAAGTATCTTTTACCACCACGTGATGGTGTTAACTTTATGTAACAAATATTTGTGTGGATTAAGTCTAAGGGATTTGAATTCCTTTCAATCGACTTATACGGATGCTTAGCATACTTCAATTCCACACATACTTGACACTTCATATTATTACTTTCAAACTTAGGCAATATTTCCAAGTTAATCATTTTTCGCAATGTTTTATAATTAACATGTCCTAAACGCGCATGCCACAAATTATTGGATTCAAACAAGTAAGAAGAAGAAGTACTTTTATTGATATCAACAGCCATTACACTTAGCTTGAAAAGGCCCTCAGTGAGGTAACCCTTTCCTACAAACATATCATTTTTACTAAGTACAATCTTATCAGACACAAATACACATTTAAAACCATTCTTGACCAGAAGTGAAGTCGAGACCAAATTCTTGCGCATTTCAGGAACATGAAGAACGTTGCTAAGCGTCACTATCTTGCCCGAAGTCATTTTCAAGCCAATCTTTCCAGTTCCTTCTATCTTTGCGGTTGCAGAGTTTGCCATACAAATAGTCTCGCCTTGTCCAGCCACAGTATAGGAAGAGAACAACTCCCTATTTGAGCAAACATGTCGGGTAGCACCCGAATCCATCCACCATTATTTGGGATTTCCAACCAAGTTGCACTCGGACAGCATTGCACACAAATTGTCCATGTCCTCATTAAGGTTCGCTTGGTCCTTTTTCTTCTTATCCTTCTTAGGAGCACGACACTCCGAAGCCATGTGACCATACTTGCCACAGTTGTAGCAATTTCCTTTGAACCTCTTCTTGCTTGGTTCATTCTTCTCTTCATTGGACTTTTTCCTTTTCTTGTTCTTTGGAGGAGTTTCAACATGATTTGCTCCCGGAATTGAAGACTTTGAAGTGGCTTTCTTTTCAGCAGCTTTGTTGTCTTCTTCAATCCGCAACCGAACAATCAAGTCCTCCAACTTCATTTTTTTTCGTTTATGTTTCAAGTAGTTCTTAAAATCCTTCCACAAAGGAGGCAATTTTTCGATAAAAGCTGCCACTTGAAATGCTTCATTTACATCCATTCCTTCAGAAAGTAAATCATGGATTATTACTTGCAATTCTTGGACTTGAGACATGACAGTTTTACTGTCAACCATTTATATTCCAGAAATTTGGCCACCACAAATTTCTTCAGTCCAGCATCTTCAGTCTTGTATTTCTTGTCTAATGCGTCCCATAATTCTTTAGACGTTTTGCATATGCTATAGACATTATACAAGCTATCTTCCAACCCATTCAGAATGTAATTTTTGCACAGAAAATCAGAATGATTCCATGCTTCCATTACTATGAAACGGTCCTTTTCCGGAGTGTCATCCGGGAAGGTTGGAACTTTGTCAGAAATAAATTTCTGCAAACTGAGAGTGGTTAGATAGAACAACATTTTCTGTTGCCACCTCTTAAAGTCAGTACCGAAAAATTTCCCAGGTTTTTCAGCTGTTGTCAGTGCAGGAACAACACGGTTTGAAGAAACTGTATTTGTTTGCACAGAAGCAGAAGTCATTACAGTATCAACAGGTTCTGCCATTTCGGTTAGATTCTTTAAACATTTCATATCTTGATAGATACTCCCTATATTTAGATAAATATTCGTTATATCTTGATAGACATTCACAATAAAGTAAATATATTTATAACAAATATTTATACTTTTTTTTTGTTTTATTGATATTTATACTTGTCAATTCAATTTATTCAACCTTTGAAGCTTTTTGTATTTGTAATAAGAATAAAAAAGCAAATTGGATAACTATTTACCATTTCTACAAGTTATTGATTTCTAGAAAAATTCTATCCTCTTCTGCTTGCAAAACTAAAACTTTCGTATTTTGCTATGTTTTTCTGTTATTTGACTCTAATCTTGTTACTAGACAGACATAAAATTCCACTTTGAATTTGTTGACCTACGCTATTTTGGTTTTTCTTGTGTTGACCCTTTAAAAATTTGTCACTATCAATTGACAACACCTCAATTCTAAATTAATTAAAATATTTATATGCAGAAATGCACTCAAAATTTAAATTTAGTAGATTCGACTTCAGCACTAAATTTATTACAAATTTTAATTTAATATATCTAATGAAATTTTAGTTGAGTTTCATATTTGTATTACTTAAGTCATCGTTGTGCAGAGATAAATTTAAAATTTAAAGCTAATAAATTCAACTTCAAAAATAATTACATTATAATTTTATATTATGAAAATTTAATTTATCTAATGAACTTTTAGTCAATTTTTATATTAATATTAACCAGTTTCTCGATACGTGTATTGCACGTATATGTCAAATCACGTGCAGAGATAAATTTAAAATTTAATAGATTTGATTTGAGCACTAAATTTATTACAAGTTTTGATTGTGAATTCAAACTTAATACATTTGATGAAATCTAGTTGATTTCATATTTACATAATTACATTAGTTAAAAAGATGCAAGGAAAGACAATGAAAGAAAGAAATTTAGATTTGCTTTGGAAGTGTGAGATAGGCAGATAGTGAGTATGCAGGCAAACAACCATTTTTATGCATAAATGAGTTTATAATTGAATTTAATGGAATTGACCGGAGCATCAAATTCATTATAATTTAAAATTACAAGTTCAAATTTAATATATTTGTCGTCTATTTGTTAGCCTTTAATTTTAATAATGACATTTAAGCATGTTAATTTACCAATTATGCAGGACAAAAAGAAAAAAAAGTATAGCAAGGGCCAATTACCCAATCAAGGAAATTACATCTTGAAGAAAATTAATCGAGAGAAGTAAGAGCTATACAAGTAAAGGTTGTGACAAACAAAAGAATATGGATATGTCCAGATTCAGAGAAATTAAAATTTTTGTATCCCTGAAATTTACTCAAAAAGCTACAAAAAAAAAAATCCTTGTAAATAAAAAGAACTAGACAAAGCACCACATCAATAATTTGAACAAGTATAAAAATATTTATGTTAAAATAATATATTCAACCTTGACATTAAATTCGTTATAATTTTACATTACAAATTTAAATTTTATATAACTAATGAAATTTTAGTTGATTTTCATATTTACATTAACTAAATTCTTGACACGTGCGCTGCATATATATGTCGAATCACATGAGTCACGTAAATTTATAGCATATTTAAGACTACTATTATCAAAAGACATAATTAATAAATTTGCCTATTGTTGCTCTCACCCAACTAATGAATGCAAGATATATGCCACTCATACACAATTTTATCACTTAATAATGTATGTACGCTTCAATTTGTCAAAAAAGAAAAAAAAAAAAAAAAAGAAGAAGAAGAGTATGTTCTTATTGCATTGAATTAATTAGCTGAGTGTGAATGCACGATTCAAATAGGCATTTATTGATATTACGACATATTTAAGATTATATATTTCAATACTTTGATCCATAAATTTCATGTTCAATCAAATGAGTTCAAAGCAATTGAATATTGATTAAATCTAATTGTGTGTGAGGTAAGATTCGATAATTTTCATAAATTTCATGTTCAATCAAATAAATTTTAAGTAATTGAAGATTGATTCATTATAATTTTAGATTACGAATTCAAAAGACATATAATCAATAAATGTTTCAAGTCAATTATTCACACCCAACTAATGAATACAAAATATATGTCTTTCATACACAAATTTATCATAAAATCACAATTTGTATATTTGTATTCTTACTTTTTTATAAAAAAAAATTAATAATGCTAAATTGATTGAGCGTAAACACACAATGTGAATAAACAGTTATTAATTTTATGAGTATTTAAGATCAATAAGTTGACTTTTATAGACTTTATGACAAAGAGCTTTTGCTTCTAATATAATGTAGATTAAGTCGTTTATGTGTAGAGTGAAATTTAAAATTTAAATTTAATAGATTCGAGTTCAGCATTACATCTGAATACATTTGTTATACTTTCAGTTGATTTCATATTTATTTTAGTTTAACGGTTGATACTTCACGAAGTTTAATTTGCAGTTAGGGTATTATCAAGTGCGTATCATTGAGGGTGAACTTATTTCTTTTTTTTTATGTTGGCTTTCAAGTTTTTGTTGTGCATTTCTGTCTGATTATTTTCTTCTGATTATCTTTTTTTATTCAAATCACTAGCTTCTGGGAGAAGGGTTATAGACTAATTCAGTTTGAGACGGACTCCCTAATTTCTATACAGAAACTGCACAATGATTGAGCATAAGGATCCACATTTCAATATTATCCTAAGAATTAGAAACCTAATTGATTCGTCTGTAGCAGTAAATACATTATAATTTTAGATTACAAATTCAAATTTAACATATTTGATGAATTTTAATTGATTTTCGTATTTACATTAATTAAAGCATCTACGTGCAGACGTAAATTTAAAATTAATGGATTTGACTTCAACATCATATTCATTATAGTTTAGAATATGTAATTCAAATTTATACATGATAAAATTTTAGTCGATTTTCATATTTACATTAACTAGTTTTTTTTGCACATGTATTGCACGTGTATATTAAAATTACATTGAGTAAGTTTCATGTAATTGTACATTAATTAACCTAATGGTGTGAGGTAAAATTCAACAACTCATAAAGTTCTTGTTCAATCAAATAAGTTCTAAGTAATGAAAAATTAATTGATCCAACCGCGTGAAAGACAAAATTCATTAATAATAAAATTCGTGTTTAATCAAATAAGTTTAAAGTAATTAAAAATTAATTTATTGTAAGTTTACATTAATCTTCGATTAAATTTGAACTTGTCTGATTGAACACAAAATTTATGAATTGATAGATTTTGTCTCTCACACGACTGAATTAATTAATTTTTCATCATTTCAAACTTATTTAACTGCACACAAAATCAATGAACACTTGAATTTTAACTCACACACTGTTGAGTTAATTATCTTCAATCAATTCAAACTTATTTGATTGAATACAAAATTTATGAGTTGTTGAATTTTACCTCATTCAATTGAGTTAATTAATCGTCAATAAGTTCGAACTTATCTAACTGAACATGAATTTTATGAATTGTTGATTCTACCTTCACACGATTGTGTTAATTAATCTTCTATTAATTCAAACTTATTTGATTGAATATAAAATTTAGGAGTTGTTGGACCTATAGCACTACCCAATTGCATGAGAGGTAAAATTCAACAAAACATAAATTTCCTGTTAAATCAAATAAGTTCAAAATAATTGAAAATTAATTAATCTAACCACGTGAGAGGTAAAATCCAACAACTTAGAAATTTCGTATTCAATCAAATAAGTTTGAAGTAATTAAAAATCAATAATCTAACTGTGTTAGAGGTAAAATTCAACACATCATAAATTTTGTGTACAATCAAATAAGTTCGAAGTACTTGAAGATTAACTTATTGTGTGAGAGGTAAAATTCAATAAATTATAAATGTTTTTATTCAACCAAATAAGTCCAAAGTAATTGAAGATTAATTAACACGACTGCATGAGAGTGTAAAATCCAACAAAGGATAAATTTCGTTTTCAATAAAATAAGTTTGAAGTAATTGAAGATTAACTAACCCAACCATAGGAGAGGTAAAATTGAACAATTCATAAATTTTGGGTTCAATCAAATAAGTTTGAGTTAATTGAAAATAATTAATCCAACCGTGTGAGAGGTAAAATCCCAACAAATTATAAATTTCGTGTTCAATAGTATAAGTTCGAAGTAATTGAAGATTAATTAACTTAATCGTGTGAGTAGGGGAAAATTTAAATGCAAAAAATGAGGAACATGAATTCGTGTTTTTTCAGTAAAATTAAGTATTTTATGTGTGTATATATATATATATATATTTATTTATTTATTTTAAAATTAGTATAATACTATTTATTAGCATCCTATAAGAAGACAAAATGATTCACTTGATTGAAGGCTAAGTTATTTAACTATACTTAGGGATCAGTTTTCGTTAGAAGTATCTCTTCCTTTTATTTTTAGCGATGCACCCATGGTTTTAGAAATCCTAAATTCGACACTACGATAAAATTCAACAAATCATAGATCTCATATTCAATCAAATAAGCAAAATAATTAAAACTTAACTAATCCAATTGTGTGAAAGGTAAAATTCAATAATTTATAAATTTTGTGTTTAATCAAATAAGTTAAAAAATAATTAACTCTATCGTGTTAAAGGTAAACTTTAATAATTCATAAATTTCATATTTAATTAATTAAGTTCAAAGTGATTAAAAATTAATTAATCCAAAAAAAATATTATTGATATTTTCTTGATTATCTAAAATAATGAAAAGGTTAAAATCCGACTTATTTAGAAACAGAGGTAAAATTCAATAATTTATATTTTGTTTGGGTGAAAATTGTTTACACCCCGAACTTTACTTTAAAAATCAAACACCCCCCTCAACTTTGATCAATAATCATTCTCCCCCTTTTATCCTATGTAATGCCTATCTTACCCTTAATATTTTCAATCTTCAATTTATGTAATATCTTTATATATATTTATTTATTAACATAGGTATTTAGAATTTTTATTTAAATTCATTAACATTATTAGTAAAATAATTCTTTTATAAATTATTCAAAAAATCTAAAGCTTTTTTTTATGATTGGTAGTTTTATATTATAAGTATTAAGCATGTATGTATATAGATGTATATTTTAATTATTTCTTATTCTGTAATGTCTATATAGATAAACGAGTTTTGGATATCAATAATGAAATTATTTTTAAATTATAATTTAAAATTGATCAACAATAATCATTTAATTTGTTATAAATATACCTTTATTTTATTAATTATTTAAATTTAATTACCTACTATTTTCTTTTGAATAAATAGATATTAGAGTTTTGATTATTATAAATAAAATTAAAATGTTATTTTTCTCATTTATTTCATTATAGAACATTATTAACTTATATACTCAGTTAATATTTCCTACTTTAATTTTTTCATCTAAAAATAATATTTATTTTTTACATAGAAAATATGTTATATGTATTAAAAAAATAAAAAAATTGATTATAAGGATGGTTTTTTTAAAAAAAAAATATAAAGGTTAATAATACAAGGGTAAAATAGGTATTTTGAAAAGTCAATTAGGATAAAGGGGGGAGAATGATTATTGTTCAAAGTTGAGGGAGGTGTTTGATTTTTAAAATAAAGTTCGGGAGTGTAAATAATTTTCACCCTATTTTGTTTAGTTAAATAATTTTTCGTAATTAAAAAATAATTAAACCAATCGTGTGAAAGGTAAAAACCCAACAAACAGTCAATAATTGTGTAAATCCAAGAAAAGTATTCTTTGCTTGGGAGTTGAGAGCTTTGAAATCACCCCATTATTTTTATTTTTTTACCATTTCCCAATATATTTCAACCACGTGTTAAAGCTCACTAATTTTTGTAACTTTCACCTTTTATCTCTCCACTCTCCACTTGTCCCATCATCAAAGTAACAAAAGTTTAATACAGTTAAAAAGGAGGTCAAGTTTGTTCACCCACATACAGTATGTTTAAGTATAAAGATAATCAAGTAAAATTCCCCCAAAAGAAAAAAAGCCCGAGGAAGAGTAATGAGTAAGTTTCAATTTTGTTGAAAAAGGTCAATGAAAGAAGATGATTTCATATTCAAAATTTAAATTATAAATTAAGAATAATAAAACATCTATTATTTTATTATAATTATTTTTAAAAGTGAGGAATGAAAACGTATCTAAAATATTTTGAGTTTAACTATCAGGTATAGAGTTTCATGTTTAAACTATCATCACCAAGTACTTTTCTTTTCAAGAGTTTTCTATTTGAACTACTATCATTGAGTACTTCTCCTATATGAAGTTTCCTACTTGAAATAGCATCATCGTTCGCTTCTTCTATCTTTACTTTTTCTACCTAAAATATTATTAGTGACATAGCCACATATAGAATAAGGTAGTCAATTGAACACTTTTTGTTGAAAAATTATTTTAAATATATGTAAAATTATACAAAATATATAGATCATAAATTATTTTTTATATCTATATATTAAATCTTATACACGCTTCGTCATTGCATATTACCATCCTAAAATATTTTTTACAACAGCAAAATCAAAAAGAATAAAGATTGAGAACTTCAAAACAAGTAAAAAAAAGTTAGTAAAAAAGAAAAAGTTTACTACACCATTTGACAACACACACAAAAAGAGAATATCACGTTATTCTAATGACTTCAACTCAGCAAACCCCCGAACCCCTTACCCCTTTGCCTCCTCTTCACGGCGTTCAAGATGGCACGAGTTCCTTCCGTCATCCCCATCACCCCCTGCACTCTCTTCTTCCCAAAAAAATTATTTTCTTTCATACTAATATCAACTAATATAAAATACTTAATTCGATATACTAAAACATTCACTAAATAAAACTCAGAGATATCAACAAATATATCTAAATGGTAGTTCAATACATTAAAATTTTTACTATGTACAAAATCAATAAAGGACTCAATCATAACGATCTATTATATGGAACCATGACAATAAATTCATCGATTACTCCAGACTCCCCCCTTCAATCAAAGAATATATCTGAATTAAAAAAACAAAGCAGAAAATACAGATTGTTCCCCACTTAGGAAACATGTGGATATGCATTATTTCTGAATTCCGAGAAAAATAAAATTTAACCAAAGACGAGAGTGAAATGACGATAGATAGTAGTAATAATTTGTTCTCTCTATTTTCTTCATTTTTTTTGCATTTTTTATGCTTTGGAAAAATTATTACAAGCAAGGATAGTTCTAGATTTTCTTATTACATACCCCTTGCTAGCCAACAACACCAAAAGAAAATCCTATTTCGGTAACACTTTGATCTGAATCATAGTTCAAATTCAAGAAAATTCTATTTCGGTAACACTTGATCTGAATCATAGTTCAAATTCAAGCTAGTTTACGGACTCCGATCCTTCTCTATATATTTTCTAATATATTTTATATTTTGTACTAGCTTTTTTTTAAAATAAAAAGTTAGAATAAAAAAACACAAAATTTTTTAGGGCTTTTCCCTTAGAAGGGAAGCCAATCCAGGAACGATGACCTTTTTCCCTCTCTCGCAATTTTTGGGTTTCAATGCGGGAGGTTGCCACGTCATCATTGCCGGATTTACCGGCTTCACTTCCTCGCCGCCGGGAACTTTCGCCGGCGGCGGTGATGAAATCAACGTCACCGATTTGGTCTCGGAAGAGGACGAAGACCTCTCACCGAAAATCAGCTCTAATTCTCCAAATTCGGAATCAGATATTTCTTTACTTTCAACTTCTTCAGCTACCTCCTCATTCAACTCACTCTCTGCTTCGGCTTCGACTTCGACTTCGGCTTCGGCTACGACTGCTGACTCAGTGGTTCGAGTGTGTGGACTAAGCCATTTGGCTTTGATATACTCGGCTTTACGCCAAGGAGCGATGTGCATGCCTTTCTTCTTCAAACTGAGTCGTGCTGCTTCTGAAGCGATGGACACAATTTGCAGAAGCCGATCGGAATTTCCGACGAAGATGAACGGAAGCAATTGAAGAACCGCCTTGTAACTACTAGTCGATCGAGCAACTTCAAATTCCGATCGGAAATCTACATCAATCAACACTCTTTCTCCTTCCACAATCACATCAATGTACTCATATTCACCTGAAAATTTTCCAACAACAACAAAAAAATCAGTACAAAAGTTGGACCAAAATTTGACATATCAATAAGCACATAGAAAAAAATTTGAAAAAATTCAATTACCTGCAGGTATAGAAGAAGCTTTTTCCCATTTGGATTTGCATATGGAAGCATTGTAGCCAAGTTTCGAGAGTTCTTCAGTGACGATTTTTCTCAATTCGCATTTACGCTTACAAGCTTTGTTTTTCTCAACGATTTTGGATGTATCAGCTAACAGATTTCTCTCAACAACAGTTGCACACGGAATTAAGCTCTGAATTATCATGAAAAAAAAAATTGAATAATCAGATTAATTTGGAACGATAAACGGAAAATTCAATGAAAATTGCTGGTGTTAAAGCTATGATTTTTACCTTAAGAGCATCGGAAGAATCGCCGAAGGAGGAGCTTGTTATGGAATCTGCAAAATCAAACTCGTCATCCGAGCTATCATTATTGTTCCCGTTGAAACAATTGCAACGATTCCGTCCACATTTAGCAGCCGATGGCTTTTCATTGCTCTCCTCAATAAAATTCTGAACCATTTTAGCTAAACAAATTGAGCTAGGTTCAAACTCAGTGACCGCTCCATCTTTTCCATAAGGCGGCAATTCATTTCCGGCACCGGCAGCATTCGGCTTCTCTGTCGCAGATGAAATCCGTAAAACGCTGGGGAACGGCCGATCGAAGAACCTTTTGAGCCGCGATTTCAACACCGGCTTTGCCGCGTCGTTTTGGATCGATTCTCTGTATGTCGGAGAATCGATCGGCTGAACTTTCATCGGAGGCATCCTCTATCACAACCAAAACAGTACACACACTCTCTCTCTCTTTCTCTGCAAGCCTAATTATACTCTCTGTGTCAGTTCTGCTCAATTTTCAGAGTTTTAAAAACCTACTCGCTTTGCGTGATGACGTCAAAAAACTCAGAATTCTGCATCTAAAACCACTCAACTAAAACCAGCCTAATTCTCTACAAACAACATCGCCTTTTTTGCCCAAAAAACGAAGAAAAAGCTCAGAAATACAACGAAATTAACATCAAAATTCACCTAAATTCTTCGACTATCAAATTCATCATCCGATCATCATCATCACCGTCATACATATAAACTTTTACTCAAAAAGAAAGGAAAAGGAAACCTGATCGAATTTTCTATACCTTAGAGATGAGAAAAAGGAACGAATGAGTGAGCATTTGGTAAATTCTTTTCATGGAAAACGTGACTGTAATGGACAGAAACACAAGCATTGCATTTACGAAGAAAGGAATATGTCGCCGGAATATTCATTTCCCGACGAAGCGGTAGTTATCTCCGGTGAAGGAAGGGGGAAACTATGTGAAGGAGAAAAATGAATGACCTTTTTTATTTTTCTCTTTCTTTTGTGAAATTGAAGTTAAAATGATGGATAGGAAGTTGAGGTGCTTATATAGAGAGAGAAATAAAATGGAGGTGAAGTAGAGGAGTGGGGGTGGGGTTGCTGATTAGGATATGAAATTCCACCTCAGAAATTACAAGCACGGAGAGTTATAAATTTTACGGTCTTTTTTTTTTTTTTTTTGGGGCGGGGGGTGTTTTCCACCCGATCACGGAAATTGTTCCTAGCAGAAATATAAAGTGAAGTTGTGTAAGATAGACTCTTATTGTCCAATCTTTTTTCGAATCCTATTGCATATAACAGGAGTTTTAGTGTATCAAATTATCCTAATTTCTCATCCAATGTCTATTATATATATTAGAGCCTCGACTAATCTTGATAGCGTATTGTAGAGTCCATTTTGTAGGTGGTGCTCCAACACAATTTTTTCTATACTCTGATTAAGGATTAGCAATTCCACCACTGCCCATAACTCAGGTTGGTATTACATGTTATTTTTCTCA
This sequence comes from Capsicum rhomboideum, assembly GCA_031232105.1. Lineage (NCBI taxonomy): Eukaryota > Viridiplantae > Streptophyta > Magnoliopsida > Solanales > Solanaceae > Capsicum > Capsicum rhomboideum. The sequence continues at coordinate 9,819,868 of CP124711.1, forward strand.
AATGGTAAGAGGGGTGAATTTGAGTGTGTTAAGATGATGACACGTGGAGAAACGGTGTTACGTGGACGGTGGATATTAGCGGAAATTTGCTATGTGAAGTGCGTGACCCTGGTTTTGCGGAGATACTCTGGATCGTGGCACTGTGTGAGTGAAGGGGAATTAGAAACAGACACATAAAATGGGGAAAGCAATTTTGGTGAGAATTTTTGGGTCTTTAATTGGGGGGTTAAGGCCTTATTGAGGTATAATTTTATTTTACTTTTTAAAAAAATAAAACTATAAATAAGCAATTGAAATAGGGAAAGAAGAAGGAAAAATGGAAGAGGGAATTGCAAGAAGAAATCAAACTCTCGCCAGTAAAGTGAAAATTCACATAGTCAAGTTTTTTTAATTTTCTTTTCCTTTTTGAAGAGATTTTTATAATTACACATAAAAAGTTATAATGAATGACATATCACAGATATAATGCATTATCATTTACGGCTATTAAAATTATTAAAACAATATAATTTTTTTACGATATTTATACAAAAACTTTGGGTGTGTTCGGAATGAAGGAAAATGTTTTCCTATATTCTCATATTCGTTTGACTAAAAGTTTTGAAAAATATTTTTCCTAGAAAAATAAGTTCTTTCAAATTAAGAAAAATAACTTCCTTAATCAAAGTAGGAAAAACAAGTTGCAATGTTCATATCACTCGCAAAATCGCTCACTCCACTCTAAAATAAAAACTTTTTCCCCACCCCTACCACCCCCTTCCAAAAATTTATTTAAAGAGAATTTCAAATTTTTTTCTTACCCTTACCCCCACCCCTACTAGCCAATCCCTACCCCCCAAATTTTTTTTAAAATTTTTAATTTTGTATCCTACCCCCTACCCCCCACGATGCCCCCCTACCAAGCCCCCCCCCCTCCCCTCAAAAAAAAGATATTTTTTTTAAATTTTAATTTGTTTTTAGAGAATTTTAAATTTTTTTACTTACCCTACCACCACGCCCACCTCACCCTGACTCCACCCCCCTACAAGCCACCACCACCCCAAAAAAAAAAATTGAAACTTTTTTCAATTTGTTTTTTAACAAAATTTCAAAGGAAAATTCTTACGCCCCCTCACTAGCCCCCCTCCCAACCCCAACCCCACCCCACACTACTAAGCCCAAAGAAAAATTAAAATTTGTTTTCTTAAAAAAATATTTAAATTTCTTTTCTCACCCCACCCACTTTTCCTAGTCGTTCTCATTATTTTGTGTTAACTATATACAAATATTTTAGAAAAAAAATTTCCTACTTGCATAACGAACACAAAAAAATAAGTAAGAAACAACTTGTTTTCCTAGAAAATCTCCATACCGAACACACCCTTTATGTTGAGATTTTCTCAATTACTAATATATTTAAGGAGGTATAATCCCCTCGATCTTTTCTATATGTTATTTACGGTTTTGACACAGGAGCGGCTCAATAAGTTTTGAGGCCTAAAGCCAAATGCTTAACAGAGGCTTTATTCAAAAAAGTTGATAACTCGATATATTTTATTTATTTTTTTGATATTTCAATAGAATTGTTTTAATGCTTGAAACCGGAGAAAATACAAAAAGAAACAAAGAATGCACAATATAATTTCTTTGTTATAAAATAATTACTTTTCTTCTTTTAAATACGCAATGTTTTTTGAAAATAAATATGAACCTATAAATCTATTATAGCTAAAGATTGAGTTTCATTTTTCTTTAACCAAAAATCTTGAGTTCGAATTCTAGAATGAAACGAAATCTTTCTAGAAAATGCTTCCCACTTTAATGGTCGTTAAGTGCACAAATTCAAATTAATTGAGCCACAATATAATTATCGAACATCGGATTAGAAACTAAAAAAATTGGGGCCCCAAAATAAGCCTTTGCTTTAGTTGCTTCCCCCTATGGCCGGCCCTGTTTTGACATAAGCACCGAGAAAAACACTTATGTTGAGATTTTTGTCTATTTAAACTATTAAAAAAAATTCAACTTTTTTGTTTGACGATATTTATGGATAATTTTATGATAAGATTTTCCCAACCAGTATATTTAAGGAGTTAAAATCCTGCAATGAATAAAAAGTATCACCGGATAAATTTATTTTAAATGTTATTTATTGCTTTTACACAATCATCGAGAAAAGTCTTACTAACATTAATTTTAAATACGATTTTTTATCAAAGATTATCTCGAGGATAGATTATTAAAAGATAGTTAATGCATTTTTAATATTATGATTATTTTGGACTAAATTTATAAGTTTAAAATGACAGTAATAAGGGATCAAAGACGATATTAATTTTCTTATCTAATTTGAACTGTAATATTTGTGATAATTTCTTGATTGAATTAATTGGTTTGACAAATCTTTATAATTTTTTTTTTGGTGTAATAGATATTATTGTTACATAAAAGTGACACGAAAGTAGCACACAAGAAATTTTTATAATGTCATTGTCTTTTTAATTTAAATCATAAATGATTTTGTTTGCTCTTCTTTTTTTTGGCAATTATATGAAGGAGAAAAATGAATTATTTTTTTAATTCTCTTTTTTTTGTGTGTGAAATAGAAGTTAAAATAATGGATAGGAATTTGAGGTGCTTATATAGAGTGAAATAAAATGGAGGTGAAGTAGAGGGGTGCGTGGGTGGATGGGTTGCTGACTAGGATATGAAATTTCATGTCAGAAATTACGTGCACGAATAACTGTAGAAATTACGAAAAAAAAAATTCTTTGATTTTTCCACCCAATAAAATACACATATCAGAGCCACGACTAATCTGAATCCCATTATCAACAAGAAGTACCACTGGATAGATTTTTTTAAAATGTTATTTTCTGTTTTAACAAAATCACTGAGAAAAAAATTTCAGTAACATTAATTACAAATACGATTTTTTTATCAAAGATTATTTTGACGATAGATTTTAAAAAATGATAGTTAATGAATTTTTAATACGATAAAATTCCGTTATCAATATAAGTACCATCGAATAGATCTTTTTTAAATGTTATTTTCTGTTTTAAAACAATCACCGAGAAAAGTTTCAATGACAATAATTATAATACGACTTTTTATTAAAGATTGTCTCAAGGATAAATTTTTAAAAAGACAGTCAATGCGTTTTTAATACGATAAAATCCCGTTATCAATAAGAAGTACCACTGGATAGATCTTTCTTAAATGTTATTTACTGCTTTTACACAATTACCGAGAAAAGTCTTACTAACATTAATTTTAAATACGACTTTTTTGTTAAAGCTTATCTCGAGGATAGATTATTAAAACACAGTTAATGCATTTTTAATAGTATAATTATTTTGGACTAAATTTATATGTTTAAAATGACAATAAAAAGGGATCAAAGACGATATTGATTTTCTTATCTAATTTGAATTGTAATATTTGTGATAATTTCTCGATTGAATTAATTGGTTTGTCAAATCTTTATAAATTTTTTTTTGATGTAATAGATATTATTGTTACATAGAAGTAACACGAAAGTAGCACACAAGAAATTTTTATAATGTCATTTTCTTTTTAATTTAAATTATAAATGATTTTGTTCGCTCTTTTTTTTTGGGGGAAATTATGTGAAGGAGAAAAATGAATGACTTTTTTATTTTTATTTTTGTGAAATAGAAGTTAAAATGATGGATAGGAATTTGAGGTGCTTATATAGAGTGAAATGAAATGAGGTGAAGTAGAGGGGTGGGTGGATGGGTTGTTGACTAGGATATGAAATTTCATGTCAGAAATTACGTGCACGAATAACTGTAGAAATTACAGATTTTTTCTTTCTTTGATTTTTTCATCCGATTCGATACACATATCAGAGTCACGACTAATCTGAATCCCATTATCAATAAGAAGTACCACTGGATAGATTTTTTTAAATGTTATTTTATGTTTTAACACAATAATCGAGAAAAGTTTCAATGACATTAATTATAATATGATTTTTATCAGAGATTATTTTGACAAATAATTTTAAAAAAAGAATATTAATGCATTTTTAATACGATAAAATCCCGATATTAATAAAAAATACCACAGGATAGATCTGTTTTAAAAGTTTTTTTTTCTATTTTAACATAATCACCGAGAAAATTTCAATTACATTAATTATAATACGACATTTTATTATTGTCTCGAGGATAAATTTTTAAAAAGACAGTCAATGTATTTTTAATACGATAAAATCCCGTTATCAATAAGAAGTACCACCGAATAAATCTTTTTTAATTGTTATTTACTGCTTTTACACAATCACCGGGAAAAGTCTTACTAACATTAATTTTAAATACGATTTTTTTATTAAAGATTATCTCGAGGATAGATTATTAAAAGATTGTCAATGCATTTTTAATATTATACTTATTTTGGACTAAATTTATAAGTTTATAATGAGAATAAAAAGGGATCAAAGACGATATTGTTTTCTTATCTAATTTGAAATACAATATTTGTGATAATTTCTCGGTTGAGTTAATTGTTATGACAAATCTTCATAAAATTTTTTTTTGGTGCTATAGATATTATTGTTACTTAGAAGTGACATGAAAGTAACACACAAATTTTTTTGATAATGTCATTTTATTTTTAATTTAAATTATGAATGATTTTGTTCGCTCTTTTTTGGCAATTATATGAAGGAGAAAAATGAATGACTTTTTTATTTTTCTGTTTTTTTGTGTGAAATAGAAGTTAAAATGATGGATGGAAATTTGAGGTGCTTATATAGAGTGAAATGAAATGGGGGTGAAGTACAGGGGTGTGAGGGTGGGTTGCTGAGTAGGATATGAAATTCCATGTCAGAAATTACGTGCACGAATAACTGTAGAAATTACAGATTTTTTCTTTCTTTGATTTTTCCACCCGATTTGATACACTTATTAGAGCCACAATTAATCTGAATCTCATTATCAATAAGAAGTACCATTGGATAGATCTTTTTAAAATGTTATTTTCTGTTTTGACACAATCACCAAGAAAAATTTCAATAACATTAATTTTAAATACAATTTCTTATCAAAGATTGTTTTGAGGATAGATTTTTTTTTAAAAAAGACAGTTAATGCATTTTTAATACGATAAAATCCCTTTATCATTAAGAAGTACCATCAGATTGATCTTTTTTAAATGTTATTTTCTGTTTTAACACAATCACCGAGAAAATTTTCAATGACATTAATTATTATACGACTTTTTATTAAAGATTGTCTCGATGATAAATTTTTAAAAAGATAGTCAATGCATTTTTAATGCGATAAAATCCCATTATCAATAAGAAGTACCACCGGATAGATTTTTAAAAAATGTTATTTACTATTTTAAACAATCACCGAGAAAAGTCTTACTAACATTAATTTTAAATATTACTTTTTTATTAAAGATTGTCTCGAGGATAGATTATTAAAAGATAGTTAATGCATTTTTAATATTATAATTATTTTGGACTAAATTTATAAGTTTAAAATGATAATAAAAAGGGATCAAAGGCGATATTAATTTTTTTTTATCTAATTTGAATTGCAATTTTTGTGATAATTTCTCGATTGAATTAACTGATTTGACAAATCTTTATAATATTTTTTTTGGTGCAATAGATATTATTGTTACGTAGAAGTGACACGAAAGTAGCACACAAGAAATTTTTATAATGTCATTTTATTTTTAATTTAAATTATAAATGATTTTGTTCGCTCTTTTTTTTTTTTTTTTTTTGGGCAATTATGTGAAGGAGAAAAATGAATGACTTTTTTATTTTTCTCTCTTTTTTTTTTTTTTTTTTTTTTTTGTGAAATAGAAGTTAAAATGATGGATAGGAATTTGAGGTGCTTATATAGAGTGAAATGAAATAGGGATGAAGTAGAGGGGTGGGTGGGTGGGTTGCTGACCAGGATATGAAATTTTAATGTCAGAAATTATGTACACGAATAACTGTAAAAATTACAGGTTTTTTCTTTCTTTAATTTTTTCACCCGATTCGATACACATATTAGAACCACGACTAATCTGAATCCCATTATCAATAAGAAGAACCATTGGATAGATTTTTTTTAAATGTTATTTTCTGTTTTAACAAAATCACCGAGAAAAAAACTTCAATGACATTAATTATAAATACGATTTTTTATCAAAGATTATTTTTGAGGATAATTTAAAAAAAAAAAACAGTTAATGTATTTTTAATACGATAACATCCCGTCATCAATAATAAGTACCACCGGATAGATCTTTTTTAAATGTTATTTTCTGTTTTAACAAAATCACCAAGAAAAGAGTTTCAATGACATTAATTATAAATACGATTTTCTATCAAAGATTATTTTGAGGATAGTTTTTAAAAAGAGACATTTAATGCATTTTTAATACGGTAAAATTCCGTTATCAAAAAAAAGTACCACCGGATAGATTTTTTTTTAATGTTATTTTCTGTTTTAATGCAGTCACCAAGACAAGTTTCAATGATATTAATTATAATATGACTTTTTACTAAAGATTGTCTCGAGGATAAATTTTTAAAAAGAAAATCAATGCATTTTTATTACAATAAAATCCCGTTATCAATTAGAAGTTTCACCGGATAAATCTTTTTTAAATATTATTTACTTCTTTTCCACAATCACCGAGAAATGTCTTACTAACGTTAATTTTAAACACGATTTTTTATTAAAGATTGTCTCTAGGGTAGATTATTAAAAATTGTTAATGTATTTTTAATATTATAATTATTTTGGACTAAATTTATAAGTTTAAAATGACAATAAAAAGGGATCAAAGACGATATTGATTTTCTTATCTAACTTAAATTGCAATATTTGTGATAATTTCTTGATTGAATTAATTGGTTTGAGAAATATTTATATGAGTAATATTTTTTTTGGTGCAATAGATATTATTGTTAAATAGAAGTGACACGAAAGTAGCACACAATTTTTTTTTTATAATGTCATTTTCTTTTTAATTTAAATCATAAATGATTTTGTTCCTTTTTTTTTTTTTTTTTTTTCAATTATGTGAAGGAGAAAAATGAATGACTTTTTTATTTTTCTCTTTTTTTTTTTTTTTTTTTTTTTGTGAAATAGAAGTTAAAATGATGGATAGAAATTTGACGTGCTTATACAGAGTGAAATGAAATGGGGGTGAAGTAGAGGGGTGGGTGGGTTGCTGACTAGGATATGAAATTTCATGTTAGAAATTACGTGCACGAATAACTGTAGAAATTACGGGTTTTTTCTTTCTTTGATTTTTTCACCCGATTCGATAGACATATTAGAGCCACGATTAATCTAAATTTCAGTATCAATAAGAAGTACCACTGGATAGATCTTTTTTAAATGTTATTTTATGTTTTAACAAAATCACCGATTTTTATTTTTCAATGGCATTAATTATAAATATGATTTTTTATCAAAAATTATTTTGAGGATAGATTTTAAAGAAAGCCATTTAATGCATTTTTAATACGGTAAAATTCTGTTATCATTAAAAAGTACCACCGGATAGATCTTTTTTAAATGTTATTTTCTGTTTTAAAACAATCACCGACAAAAGTTTCAATGACATAAATTATAATATGACTTTTTATTAAATATTGTCTCGAGGATAAATTTTTAAATAGAAAGTCTATGCATTTTTAATACGATAAAATTTCGTTATCAGTAAGAAGTAAGAAGTACCACCTGATAGTTCTGTTTTAAATGTTATTTACTGCTTTTACACAATCATCGAGAAATGTCTTACTAACGCTAATTTTAAATATGACTTTTTCATTAAAGATTTCCTCGAGGGTAGATTATTAAAAATCAGTTAATACATTTTTAGTATTATAATTATTTTTGACTGAATATATAAGTTTAAAATTACAATAAAAAGGGATCAAAGATGATATTGATTTTCTTATTTAATTTGAATTGTAATAATTGTGATAATTTCTCGATTGAATTAATTGGTTTGACTAATTTTTATAATATTTTTTTTGGTGCACTGAATATTATTGTTACATAGAAGTGACACGAAAGTAGCGCAGAAAAGAAATTTTTATAATACCATTTTCTTTTTAATTTAAGTTTAAATGATTTTGTTCGCTCTTTTTTTTGTGGCTATTATGTGAAGGAGAAAAATAAATGACTTTTTTTTTCTTTTGTGTGAAATATTAAAATGACGGATAGGAATTTGAGGTGCTTATATAGAGCGAAATGAAATGGGGTGAAGTAGAGGGGTGGGTGGAGGGTTGTTGACTAGGATATGAAATTTCATGTCAGAAATTACGTGCACGAATAACTGTAGAAATTACAGATTTTTTCTTTCTTTGATTTTTTCACTCGATTCGATACACATATTAGAGCCACAATTAATTTGAATCTCATTATCAATGAGAAGTACCACTGGATAGATCTTTTTTAAATGTTATTTTCTGTTTTGGCACAATCATCGAGAAAAGTTTCAATGACATTAATTATCAATTCGACTTTTTATCAAAGATTATTTTGAGAATAGATTTTAAAAAATGATAGTTAATGCATTTTTAATATGATAAAATCCTGTTATCAATTAGAAGTACCACCGGATAGATCTTTTTTAAATGTTATTTTCTGTTTTAACACAATCACCGAGAAAAGTTTCAATGACATTAATTATAATAAAGACTTTTTATTAAAGAATGTCTCGAGGATTATTTTTTAAAAAGACAGTCAATTCATTTTTAATACGAAAAAATTCCGTTATCAATAAAAAGTATAACCGAATAGATCTTTTTTAAATACTATCTATTGCTTTTACACAATCACAGAGAAAAGTCTTACTAACATTAATTTTAAATACGACTTTTTTATTATAGATTATCTCGAGGAAAGATTATTAAAAGATAGTTAATGTACTTTTAATATTATAATTGTTTTGGACTAAATTTTTTTTTATTGGTAACTGAATTTTATTACCACATAGAACATTTAAATTTGGACTAAATTTATAAGTTTAAAATGACAATTAAATGGGATTAAAGACGATATTGATTTTCTTATCTCATTTGAATTGCAATATTTGTGATAATTTCTTGATTGAATTAATTGGTTTGACAATTCTTTATAATATTTTTTTTATGCAATAGATATTATCGTTACATAGAAGTGACACGAAAGTAGCACATAAGAAATTTTTATAATGTCATTTTCTTTTTAATTTAAATTATAAATAATTTTATTCGCTCATTTGTTTTGGTAATTATGTGCAAGAGAAAAATGAATGACTTTTTTATTTTTCTCTTTTTTTTTTTTGTGAAATAGAAGTTAAAATGATGGATAGGAATTTGAGGTGCTTATATAGAGTGAAATGAAATGGGGTTGAAGTAGAGGGGTGGGTGGGTGGATTCCTGACTAGGATATGAAATTTCATGTCAGAAATTACGTGCATGAATAACTGTAGAAATTACGAATTTATTTTTCTTTGATTTTCCCACCCGATTCAATACACATATCAGAGCCACGACTAATCTGAATTCCATTATCAATAAGAAGTACCACTGGATAGATCTTTTTTAGATGTTATTTTAGGTTTTAATACAATCACCGAGAAAAGTTTCAATGACATTAATTATAAATACGATTTTTTATCAGAGATTATTTTGACAATAGATTTTAAAAAAAGACAGTTAATGCATTTTTAATACGATAAAATCCCGATATTAATAAGAAGTACCACCGGATAGATCTTTTTTATATGTTATTTACTGCTTTTACACAATCACCAAGAAAAGTCTCGGTGATTTAATAATATCTGTTAAGAGGGTAGAAGGATCATGGTTTAAGGTGAGGGAACAAGGCAGCCACAGTCCGACTCATAGAGTTAATTATAGTGATGGTGAGTAAGCAAAATTTCAAAATAAGGGTTTAGGTTGCTCGCTTGTAATTTAAAATGGTTAGCCATGCTGATAAGATATAAACAGATTTTGCTAGAGAAGGGAAGTGATGGGACGTGGCATGTAAACATGGGTGATTTATGTTAAGTTAGATAATCATGTTATTCTTCTGAGATTTTTATATGTTGTTAAATGTTTCTAACCCTTGTCTGCCGACAATGCTACCAATACGTATGGTTGTACTAATGCTACTCTTGCTATATTTTCTTTGGGGATATAAATATGTTGCAGGATCAGTGAGGTTTCTATTTGGAGCCACGAGTATTTCATCATTAGCTTCTGCCCATCTTATTCTTGTGGTGAGAGTTGTGTCCTTTGTTGTTCTTCATGATATTAGTAGCTCTTGTGCATGTTTAGACCAGATCTTTGGTAGTAATTAAAGTATTAATCATGTGAATAAATGTTGTAGAAGACTTTTGTTATTGATTACCTTAATTTATGTATGAGACTTTTATTTGGACTTTCGCATAACACTGGTTGGTCGGCAAGGGTTCTCCTGTCTAGTTAGATTAGAGTAGGTGCTCACATGATCCCGTAATTTGAATCACGACAGAGATGTACATAGACCTTACTCTTATCTTTAAGTGTGAAAATGTTATTTCCGAAAGGCCCCTCGACTTAAAGAAAATCATTTTTCAGAACATACTTATCACATATAGTAGTTCATTTTATTTATTTTTAGCTTAAATATATGCTGTCACACTCATCAACATTTTCAATAAATGGTTTTGATAATATTTTTACTGGAATTTAGCTTTATTTAGTCAATTTTTTCATGCGTCATGGATATTACATTCTCTCTGTTTTTATTATTAGTAACAGAAAAAGCCCTACAAAACCCTAGTGTCCTACACTCCTACTACTAGCATAAGTATTGGGACCATATTCTATATAGCATTATTGCATTATAACCCCATCATTGTTAATGAGCACTTAACTTCACCTTGACCAAACGGATAGAATTTCGTTCGTATCACATAGTGGCAGAGTCAAAATTTTATCAAAAAGTATCAAAATATAAAAAAAAAACAAATGCATTTAAAAACAACAGCAAGAGAATCAATATATAGTATATATACATAAAATTAAGTTTTAATCTGGCTAAATAGTGTAATTTTCCTGCAACGGGGTGTCAATTGACACACCGTAGCATAAGATGGCTCTGCCATATGTATATAATATATATTCACACGCAATTATAGATACATATATGTATATGTATATGTATCCATGTTATGAATACATATACTTTTTTTTGTGTGGGTAATTCCTGAATTTCCTACAAGATTTGATTTGCAATTATAATAAAACCAAAGAAAGAGACTGGAGAATCTTAATAGTTCAGTTGGTTGACTATCTGAGTCCTGAGAGTTTGTTTCCCCACCTTGTAATTCCCTCTTCATTTTTATTTTTTATTTTTGTAAAAAAAAAAAAAAAAAAAAAAAAAGATTTATATGTAAGCATCAATTAATTTCTTGGCATTACAAACTTCCTTTATATTGACATCTTTTATTATTTTTTAAACGCGAGACCAAGGTTTTAGAATTATTCTAGAGTTGAATCGAGAATATTTATTATATCATTGTAAAATATTTAGTTGAGGAATTAGTGTTAATGACATATTAGCATTTAAACAAAAAAAAAAGTAGTTATGGATTGATATTCTTATTTTTTAAAAATACCACATCGAGGGTAGGGGAAGGAAAATAAAAATTGTGAGAGGGAACTACATGGTGGAGAATCGAACACTCATCAATAAAGTGAAAGTTCAAATAGTCAACCAACTGATCAACTACTAAAATCACCCTATTGATATTCTTTATAGTTCACACTCACCCATTTTTTTCCCCTTTTTTGAAGACCTCTGAATTTAATGAATATACTATTACAATTAATTTGCACTACATTATTGGTCAAGTTAAAACCCAAAAGACTCAATTTAGCATTGAATGAGTATTTGGTCAAAATAAAATTTTGTTGAATAGATACCTTGACCATTGCATTGGTTGCTTGACAATATGGGTAATGTTTTTAAATTTTATTTTTGATTCCAATTTTTGTTTAGGGTCCATCATCCATGGCTAAAAGTTAAAAGGTCATTCCAAGTACACTGCACTTTACTCAATTACAAAAAGCCAAATACTAAACTACTTTTATATTTTATGATGTATTTTACATGTGATAATTCATCTCTTCGTATAAAATATGAATCATAAAAATGATTCTTTAGCACAATGCTTTTTAAAATAACTTAACAAGTAGAAAATAAAATAAATTGTTGCTTAATTTACATATGCCATAACATTTTTTCGAAGAAATTAGTCGGGTTAATTTCTCAGAACATCATTCAACTCATAGTTATTTTTTCTCAAAGTCTTTTGACGTTTCAAATATTTAACCACTAAGCATATATTGACTGGCAAGTCACATTCCAAAATATTGAGAGAATTAGACAAAGAGTAAAGCGGAAATCATGCAAATTATTGGAACACTATTATTAAATGGTAATACACGATTTCTCTTAACATTTACTAAATTATTTTATTGCTGACATCTCAAAATAATTTATACGAGTACCATTTTTTTTTATTTTATAATGTCACTGTATTTGTGTGTTGCTTGTGTGTGTATTTTACAAATTTTAAACTACTTATTTAGTTATTCAAATTACAAAAACTATTTTAATATTTTTGTCATGCCACTTACTCTAGCTAAGGATAGTATCAATATCTAGAAGTTTCTGATAATACTTTTATGATTTGTAGGAAATTAAACTGTTTCCCACTCAATTATGATTTAGTTTTCCCCAAAATTTATATAATTTAAGGGTAATATTTTCTGTTTTTTTCCATGTCCGTTTAGTTAAAAATTTTGAAAAATATTTCATCTAAAAAGAAAGTTTCTTAAAAACGAGAAAAATGACTTTCAAAGTGCTATTTCATATTGATTTCGTCTCTCCTAACATTTAACACACCTCATCTTTAACCCACCCATATAGACGGTAGCCTCTATCCCCCATCCTACAACTCCTAGCTATCTTCGCCTCCACCTCTGGTAATATTATTTAGATAATATACAAATATTTTTTAGATAATATTTTTTACTTCGTATCGAACAGTCGTTAAATATGTGAAGATTGGCCGACCAACAAAGAAGAAAAGAGGGTCCCACAAGGCACTTTCTTTTTTTGTGATTGTTCTCCTAAAGAAAACATGACTGACAGGCAACGTTAACTTCCAAAAAATACAAAATCAGAAAAGTTAAAATTTGTGTACAATTTATTCAGTAAAAATAAAAAATTATAAAGGAAAAAAGAAAAAGATTGATAAAAATAGAGTAGTTTGTTGCCAAGTGTCCATTTACCTTTAAAGGGACCATCCCTTTACCTTTTTTTTTTTCTTCTGTGTGCTATAAAACTCATTCAATTTTGTTTGGTCCATTCTACATCATTTATTTAAACAAGTAGAAATAAATTATTTCAAGTAACAAGATTTCAAATTATTGGTCACTTTTTTTCTTTAAAAAAAAAAAACTTTTATGCTTAGGGTATCATAGTACAAAATATAATTTTACTAGATATTAAATTAAAATCCCATCGCTGAGATGCTCAATAATTCTTGGACGTTGATGAGTGACTTGCATCGAAATAGTTAAACACATCCACAATTGCTGAATTCGATTTATTTACATTGGCCAACGATCCTTTAATATTTGTTTCCTTAAAAACTTGAAACAATTTTAAAATGTTTTGAGATTAGAAAATGACCACGTCTTATGATATTGCATTTGATTTTGACCCTATATAAATATATTATGATCAATGAATAACAATAAAAATAACATATCCAATATAATTTCATAAATGAGTTTGGAGAAGGTGGGATGTACACATATTTTATTCCTATCATTTTTGTGGGGTAGAAAGGTTGTTTCCAATAGATCTTCGACTCAACAGAATTGAAAACAAAGCAGGATTAAGAAAAAAAAACGACAACAGGATAACAAGATGAATAAAGCAAAAAAAAGCAACAAGTAGTATTAAAATCAAAGCTGAAGTTTCTAAGCATATACCACCTAGTACCACGTACTTGTTAAGTCTCACATCGGTGGGATAAGGAAAAACTGATCTCCTTATATGAACTTGGGTAATCCTTTCCTCATGAACTAGCTTTTGGGGTTGAGTTAGACCCAAAATTCATTTCTTCACACTACTAAATAAAAACGAAGAATGTGCTTAATTTTTCAGTCGGGGAGGGGTGGGGGGGTGGGGGTGGAGGTGCTATGACAATAATCAATTAAGTCTGCAGTTCTGTTCAAAAATTAAATTTTACTGTAATAATCAAACATTGATTATGATCTATAAATGTCTATATGAAAAACACGGGTAAATCATGATATTTTTATTTTTACTTTCACATTTATCGTATCCAATAATTATTAATTAGGTTTCAACATTTATTCATCACCAGGTGAATATTGTTTCTCAAACGCCATAGCTATAATTTGTTTAAACTTGATACTAAAATAAATATATATGCATCAGTTACAGAAGAGTAATTGAGTTTAATTATATGAAGCATCACCGATCATATTACTCCATATAATGTTATCTTAAGTACATAAAGTTCAATTATATTTGCACAAATACTCATGGGATCTCATCATGATTATTTATTTAAGTCGTCTTTGAGTTTGCGAACATATTCTCTCTGAAAGTCTGAACAACTCTTAAAGAGTAAAGACATAGGACGTAAGATAAAAATTCTATAATTAAAACTTGAAATTATTTTGAAATTTTAGTCATAATACATAAATATATCATTTAATATGGGTTCAACTGACATTTATGTCTTTCCACTTTGGGTGTATATAAATAGATATTTAAACTTATATAAAGCTTAATAAGTAGATACACCCGTTCTATATGATATTTACATGACAATTCGTGTGAGATTGCAATGTAAATCCCACATAAATTCCATATCGAACGCATGTGTCCTATCATAATATTTTTGTTTTAGGTCAATGGGTCCTTTGGTAATAGTAGTTCTACTAATCTGACATCAGCCCCTAGTTTCACCTATGCATGAGTGTTTGCATTTAATTTTGAGAAAATTGATCAAACATTGGTGAAAAAAAATAATTAAGAAAAATAGGTTTTAATAGTTATATGGCCCATGAGTATTATTGGATGACGTTTGGGCCCATCAAGCAATTTGTTGATGTACTCCAATTTCAGATAAGGCTATGGGGTCCATAATGTGGGAGCTACAAGTGAGTTAAAACTAATAAATTGGTAAAACAAAAGATGAATTGAAAAACGAAGATACAAATAGGTTGCTCACGTAGTAAGCACTTTCATGAGGTTATAAGTTTAGGTCATTAAGGGAGCGAAAAAATGAGAATTCCAAAAAAAAGAAGAACAAAAATTTGAAAAATGAAGATAAATTTATCTTTTTAAATGTGCGAGCAAGGGAAGTATTATTTAGTCTGAATTTAAAGTCTAAGCTTTTAGGGATCGTTTGGGAGTACATATTAAAGAATCAAATATATATATTAAATATGATATTATTTAATCTATTATTTTTAATCTATGTATAACTAAATACATAACTAATACATATATTAGTTATACAAGAGCAATATTAATCTCAACATTATTAATATATTATATTCAACGTTATTCTTATATACTCTACCATACGATATATATCATACCCGTAACTAGCATATAAATCAAATGATAAGTAATACTTACATGAAATCAATAAACGTGTATTTTTATTGCATATTATATTAAGTACTTTTGATTAATTTCTATAGGGGTAGTTGTACGTTGTCGTTTGAATAACTACTATGTACAATTTTGTGCCAACATAAGTTATTACGTGTGAATAGTAAAACATCATTTCAAACATTAGTGTAGTCCCCACTAGGCAACCAATGACAAGGTTTTCACACGCATGCACTAAACCCACACGTGTAATAGCTCACATGAGTCACATGTACTAGTAGTTTAGGTGCATTTGGTTCGCGACATAAGGACGGATCAAGCAAGACTGACATTTTTATAGGTTGACAAGATTTTGAAGATGAAGTGATCAGGACACATTAGGCAAATTGACATCAAAATGAAAAGTTTTATAAAACATGTCAAGTTCATATGCATGATACACTCTTTTTAGAGCTCGATGTAGCATAGTCCAAAAAGATAAATCCATACAAGTGTAGAATCAATGCAAACAAAACATACAATGCATTTAGTAGGCGTTCGGTCATGAAAATTAAATTTTTTTGAAGTTGGAGTTGTGTTTGGCCATGTATATAGATTGGAGTTGTATTTGAATTTTTGTGAGAGAATTGAGAGTAAAAAAAATGAAAACAAGTTTTAATTATTTCACTTCTCCAAATATAACTCCAACTTATATCTGAAATTCTTACGGCCAAATACTATTTTTGGAATAAAGTGAAATTTTTTTTTGAAAAAAAATTTCACTTTATTCTTATGGCCAAACGGAGCCTAATATATAATGTTGTTTTCAAGTATTAGACAAGCCCTTTTTTAACGCTGGTATTAAAACTAAAAAAAAAATGAAAAAATTACTTAATACCAAAACTTAACTTAACTTAACTACTTAAATCCTAACTTTTAATTAATTACTTAAATTCCTGATTTACCTTCTCTCTCTAAACCATCGAATACATCACTAACCTACAATCAAACTCCGTATTTCTCGACTGAAGATCTGCGTCCCCTACTCCCCCCTACCCCCCCCCCCCCCCTTCATCTTCAATTTCTCCATTAAAGGAGAACTTCTACAATACAACAACAACAACATCAACATTAACAGAACAACGTCGACAACATATCAACAAAGCCCCGACGACCCCCTCTAAACGAATCTTCAATTTCTCCATTAAAGGAGAAAATTTATTTTTTCGGTTGTCCGATTGAATTTTTATCGTAGTTAACTCCAAAGGTTTGAAATTTCGTCCGATTCGTTTTAACTCCAAAGGTTCGATTTACTGATAATCCCTTATTTTAATTCTCATTCCTTATTTTTTCCAAACGAAATCGAATAAGACGGCGTTCCCCCACAAAATGTATCTGGTATGTCCTCCATGAAATTGTTACTTGAAAAAATCAATGGACGTAAAAAAGAGTTGTGTGTCGCTAGTTTCATGAGGTATCCGCTATTAATGGCGGGATAGTAAAAGACATCAAGATACATCACGAGACCGTCTAAAAAGGTACAAATGTTATGTATCGTATATTTTTTTTGTACATATACATAAAAATGGTGTGTCTGATTGAAAACATGACAAAAATTATGCATCAAAATACTTTTTTGTGTTACTGATACATAAGACTTATGTAATCGGAATGAGATCTGTGTTACTAATACATAAAAATTATGTATCGGGATGAGTCTGTGTTATTGATATACACAAAAATTATATTTTTTGATACATTACGCGTGAAGTGATGTACCTTATGAATCACCATTGGTGGTGAATTACCTTCTATCAAATTCATCTACGAAATATTCTCTCCAATCACAATTCCGTCACTTTTGTATTGTGTATAAAAAAAATTGAACTTGAAAAAAAGAGAAGAAAGAATCAGAGATATTTGGCTTGAACTATCGTGATTTGGTTTTTGAAATTTAAATTTTGAATTGATTATGCATTTTTGAGATACTCAGAAGATATTAAAACGTTTGACGCATGATTTACTCCACAGATGAAGAGATTTCTATTATTTTTCTTTTTTATCTCGCTTAATTAGTTACTAATGTATCGACGATAGTGATGTATCGAGTGTTAAGTGATGTATCCGGATGGACAAAATTCGGAATTTAAAGTAATTTTGGTAAAAATTGGGATAAAAAGTAATTAACTCTTAAAGGATTGAGATTTATGTAACTTTTGTTTTAATGCATTTGACGATGGAATGAGGTGTATTTTAGGAGTCAGGACAAGGTGAAATAATAAATAGGTTTATTTTTTTTATTAGAAGAAAGTCAAATCTTTATTTATTTTACTTAATAAAAAGATGAAAGGTGTGTACAAGACTATTTGACAACTGCATTAATCATCTCTAAAATTCGAAGACCTTGACTTGACTTAATAGTTAGCAAAATAAAAGTCAATAATTTCGTGAAAAAAATTCAAATGTGAAGCTATGTGGCATAACTTGGAGAATGTTATGATACGGAAATATATGATTATGTCCTACAATCTTTCTTTTTTTTTGGTTGTTATAGGACATAAAATAAAAACCAACACAAAATAAGAGATACTTGCTATACTATTTACAATCTTAACTTTTAAAAAGTAAATAAATTATGCCTTTGTCCCATGACTCCCATCTAGTAATTTCAAACTCTTGTAAAAGATGTTTTAGCCATCAAAAGCCTAAACTTTGCAAAAGAAACCACCCATTAAAACAAAAATAGACCCCAAAAGTAACAAATAAAATAAAGAAAAAATATTTCAAAAAATGTAAAAAGGAAATGTAATTAGTCGTTATTGATAGTAAAACAAACAAACATGGTGGTTCTCTTTCTATGTAGGAACTTTAGAGAGACAATAGTAGTGATAACACAATATTTTTATGATTGTTTCTTGAAATGATAGAACCTCTTTCTTTATCACTACTCATCATATCTTCTTTTTTCTTTATAGACTTTTAAGAACATGGGATTGTAATTAAGTAGAGTAATACTCCGTTACAGTGGCGGACTCAGAATTTAAGGGTTATAGGTATTCGGAAGGTTCAAACACACACATCGACGCCCAAAGTTTTAAGGTTTCGTTTGGAAACCAAAGCACCCAACTATCTTCTTGATTTTCATGGTGCTTTTCTAAACCTGATATCAATTTTTATACATCTTTTATATAATTATACCTAATCAATGTCGGGTTTAACAGGTATCGGAGCACCACAAAATAGGACATAGGTCCGCCCCTTTTCCCTTATCAATATTGATCGTAGAGGGATGATTGAGATTTCTCTTCCTTTTATCGTAGGTTTCGAAAATTAAGTTCATGGAAATTTTAAAAAAAATCATGTTAAATGTGTCGTGCTCAGAAAGAAGTTTAGTAATATATGAATTTAAATTTAATTAAATCTCAGTATGAATATTAAATATCGATGGGGAATTAAAAAAAAGAGAGTATCACTAGCTTTAACAAACTCTATGAGCTTTTTTGTTCAGCTTGTTTTACCTTTTGTACGTTAAGGTAAAGTTGCACACTTTATGTATAGGGGAAAAAGAATAATAATGAAATTATTGGGACCCAAATTTCATAATTAGATCTGGGGAAATCTATCCCCTCGAAATCCTAATCTCATAATTATGCATATAAATATTTATACATGTTGCTATCTTCTTTATCCAAGCATAAATTAATCTTGACTATTTGTTCCATTACTTTGTTCATCATTAAAATTTTATTATATTTCGCATTAAAGAGAAAAATTAATAATTTAAAAGAAGTGGGAATTCAAATATGATCCTTGTATTATTAAAATATGTATATTACATGTGATTCGGGGTGTTCAAATGAGACCAAAAAATCAAGTCATTGTCCAATTGCAACCTTAACTTTAAATTTTGGATAGTTCAATATGATGTCTAAAGTTAAATTATTTCTAAATAAAGAGATGCAGCTAACAGAGGCAAGGACTTGCGAGTCGGCTAGCCAACGGTTCAAAGGATTGTGTGCGAGAAACAGCAACTGCGCCTCTATTTGCAACACTGAGGGCTTCCCTGATGGCAAATGCAAAGGCTTTCGCCACCGTTGCTTTTGTATTCGAAACTGTTAAAATCTATCGATCTATATATATTTATATCTGTATCTATCTATCGAATAACGTGCAGCAGCACAAAGGCTACTAAGTATTGTTACTGTTGAATGTAACAAAAAAAGTATTTGGTCATGTTAAAAACTACTTGTATTTGCTGTTCTTATGGAGACATTTTAGCTATCGATATTTGTATTACTTGTATTTGTTGTTCTTATGGAGACCTTTTGGCTTTAGCTATCAATGCTTATTGAAGTGTTTGATCAACTATCTCATGTAAATACTTAAGTTGTCATTCTCAACATGTTTTTTTATGTGCGGACCGATTTAATTTTTTTTGATAATGAGTCAGTGAGATTCGATCTAAAGGTCACTGCATGATCTGTGATAATAACATATTGAAGCTTGTATCCCGATCATCTCATCTAATAGCTTATGCTTTAGATGAGACAGTCCTACAACTCAACAACATTAACGTGAGAACAAATTAAAAATGTTTAGTACTGATAAATTTAAAAGATTTAATATGTATAAAAGTACATTAATAAAACAAAAGTTTAATTACAATTCCAGAAAAATGCAGAAATATTGAATGTGAGACTCTTAACACTCCCCCATATATCTAATCTTCATAGATCGAAATATGAATAATATAATATGAAGGTCCCAATATCAGTAAATAAAAGTTTGGATGGATCAGTGGTGACTATGTGGTGTTGACCAATGGTGGGTAGTGTTTTTCCGACGAAATTTTGCTGAAAATTGCAACGTGAGGGGTTTAATTTGTTTGGTGTTGTTTTTGGGTGTTATAAGTTAATGTTTTTTTTTGTTTTTTTTTTGAAATTGATAGTAGTGGGTACCGGTGTTACTGTATTGTGTGTGTATATCATTATAGGGGTGAGAAAAATGCATCTGTTAGATAGACGTCTCTTGGGTTTTAATTGGGACTGGGTCGGGTAGTGGGTTTATTAGGTCGAGTAGTGGATTTGAGTTAATTATTTGGGATAAAAAAATTAAAATGAAAAAGGGATAAATATACCCCCAAACTACGATAAATGGTCCGTACATATCCTCCATCATACTTTGGGTACACATATACCCATACCGTTAGTGTGATGGGCATATACGTACCATTTCATTAACGGTAGGGGCATATGTGTATTCAAAGTATGACGGAGAGTATATACGCACCATTTATCATAGTTCAGGGGTATATTTGTCCCTTTTCCGTTTAGAATTTGTGTAAATAGGAACATTATTTCATTTCAGTTACACATCTTTCACCTCCCACATTTTTTCACATTCCCACAAATACATATTTAGTAGGTGTTTGGATATGTGATTTCATGTGTATGATATGAAATCATGAGATGGAATCAGCGTTTGGTCATGCGATTTCATCTCATGATTTCATATCATGACATGAAATCCCAAATTCTTCAAAAAGCATGATTTGGAAATTTCAAATCATGATTTGAGATTTTTCAAATACAAAAATTAACCCAGAAGTTTATATTTTGTAAAAAGAATCCACCATTTATATTTATCAACTATTTATTTCATACGTAAATAAAATTTATAATTCATATTCTTACTTTTACCAATCTTTAAACCATTTATATCTCATTTAACCATTACTCTCACCAACATACAACCCCGTTTGATCATGAAAAATATTCACTTTTTTTTTTTGAAAAATCTTCACTTTATTAAAAAATAATATTTGGTCATAAAAACTCCAAATACAACTTGAAGTTCTACTTGGAAAAGTAAAAATAACGTTTTCACTTTTTTCTAATTTCAACTTCACCTTTATAGTTAAAAAAATCTCTCCAACAAGATATGACCAAATACAACTCCGACTCCAACTTCAACTCCAACTCTAACTCCAATTTTTTTTGATTCTCATGGCCAAACGCCTACAAAATTTATTATTACTTCAAATCAACTCCAACTTTATCATTTACTATTCACCAAATTTATCATTTAATTAATAAATATTGTATTTTTTAAAAATAGTTTTGTGATATTATTTTTGTTATAAACTTTTGTATATTTGGTAAGATTATATAAAGAATTGAGACAATTTTGATAGTTTTCACAACTTATGAAATTTTTATATTTATAAAATTTTTATATTTATAAAAAAACATACAACAACAAAAATTTAAATTTCATATCCAAACAAAACTTCAATTTCAACTTCATTTCATGATTTTAAATCATGATTTCATCTCACATGACCAAACGAGTGTTCTACTACAAATACCAACTGAGATGTTGGGATGCGTACCAACTTTGTATTTTTCGTGTAATGTGACGATATGCTATTGTGTGCCCAATTTTTGGTGTCTCTTTGGTGAGATTTTTTTTTTTAAAAAAACCCTTTATCTCCTAAATCCTTTTGTTTGGTTGTTCTTTAGAATTGAGTTAATTTTTCTTACTAATTAATTTATTTGCAATTTTCACAGATGTTCTACTACTATTTACTGTCTCCTATATTTCGATTATCGTATTATTGCATTATAATTACTATTTCTTTTTTTTATTTATTTAGAATATTTCTTGTCATATTTTCTATAGTATTTTGTCATGATTTCTTTACTTTCGCTATTTATTTTTTCGATATGCTTTTCCTTGATCCGAGGATCTATCAAAAACAACCCCTCTACCTCCTAAAGTAATATTAAGAAAACTCTACCCTCCCCACGTTATTTCATGTTCATGTGCTAATTATTTGAATCTCCAATTAAAGTGAATAATTAGAACATATCAATGTCCATGTTCTTTGTATCTTCTACTATAGTAGTTGTATTTCCTCAAATTTATCATTCATTTGTCACTATAGGGTTTCAATCTTGCAGTTTTGATCTTATGCCTTAAAATCTGAATTTTTATAATTTTTTGGTTTTGCCATCTCTTTTTATGGTAGAGTATTAGTTTCATTTGTATGGTAGAGTATTAGTTGTTTAAATACATTATCTTATTTGTTTTCAATTATTTTATATGAAGCAGTGATTGAAATTTGACTTATGTACATAAAGTGATCTGTTTTTGAAGTGTTGCCTTAAGTTATTAATTCTTTGACAGAAAAGCTAAAGGAAGAAATTAAACGGGCACTAGATCATGAAGTTGTAGTACTACATAAAATAATCCAATTTTTAGAGTTTCAGGTGATAAAGTGGATTGTTGTACTTTTCTATTTTCTTGATTGTTAGAGTAAAATCACATTTAAGTCCTTCAAGATTTCAATATTCTCTAACAATTAGTGCTTTGTTGAATGTTTTTTACAAATGTAATACTTATATCTTAATTCTTTTTTCGTATTGTCTGTCTTAAATTATTTATTTTGATAAATTAAATGATTTATACATTATACATTCATTAAAATTGATAAAGTGATATGTTTCGTCGCGCGAAGCGCGGATCAGTTACCTAGTATATATATATATATATATATATATATATATATATAATGGATTAGTGTTCCAAAATGAGACTAAATTTAATTAAATTGGGAAAGGTATACCTACAGCTTGTTTGGATGGTTGTTACCTATTGTATTGTACGTTATATTATTACGAAATGCAATATTTATTTTAATTATTACCTAAATTTTATTATATTGTATTATTGAATTCATTGTCATATAACGATGAAAAGTATCTATTTTATGTGACAATCGATTTAGTGTGATTGCGTCGCCACCTTTTTTCTTCTTCGTCTCATTTTGCCCTTAATTATTGTTTAATAATATTAGTTTACCATTTACCTTATGCTTCTTATAATAACTCCACTGCATATTCTTTTCTGTAATATCATATATTTATTCTTCAGATTATTGGTGCATGATATTAGAAAACAAAATGATCCATCCTCATATTGTATTATCAAAACAATATAGAGTATAATTAATATAATGCAATATGTTATGAAATGATACGTAACAATCAACAAACACGTTTTCATTGGCTAAGTATCATTTTCCACTTAGAAATATGGCCCCTCTGAGTCTAATTAGTGATAGATATTTTTATGGAAAGTAGATTGACAATTCATGGAGAATATTGAAGTTGAAGTATCATAATTCATAACAATAGGAGAAAACTAAAATGTAGAAATCCTACATTTTAAGGATAATAGAAAAAAAATGTAGGACTAAACTGTAGCTCCTAAAACTTGGAGGACGTGTTTCAGCAGAAATGGTTTATGATTATGAGGGTTTTGTGAAGCCTGAAGGGATCCAATCCAGTACTATATTTGTTTCACTTTATATGGCCTTATTAATACTGGGAAGTTAGAAAAATATTTTCTTTGATCATAAGCAGTGGCAAAATCAGAAATTTCGTCAAGGATGTTCAAGATTTAATATGCAGGTATAAAAGTAAGTCTTAACCTATATATTATGAGGTATACTTATCTCTATATAAAGTATAATCTTTCGATGAATGATGTTCGACTGACCACCTTTCAATCTATGTAGCTCTGCCACTGACCACAAGTCATAACTATTACGCTTCTAAAATATTTTAATCATACAAAAATATGATAAATATTTACTCCCACCAAGTGTATATATTAAATCATATTAAATTTATTATAGTTAAATGATTTAACGATGTGAGAATGAATGTTGATTAATCATGATAAAGTGCTACAAATACACGTATAAACACATATTATGCGTCTATTAGTTTGGTATAGGTACCAGACATCACGTCCTTGTTGGAAAATATTAGTCGTACCCTCGGTACTTCTTGCTATATCTACTAACGTGCCATCTAGGGGTGTTCATCGGTTTTGGGTAAAACCAAAACCAAACCAATTTAGTCAGTTTTTTAATTATTAAAACCAAATCAAATCAAATAGAATTCATATCCATCGATCTGGTTGTTTTCGGTTTGGTTCGTATCGTTCGTTTTTTTTAAAAAAATATGATCTTTCTCTCTTTTAATTTTTTTCGTTACAATTAAAGAAGAATTCTCCATCATTTTTCAACCTATAATCCGTCATTAACCTTTGATTGTGGTGACTATCATTTTCTTGGATTATGGCAAAAATATCTAAAGATCTATTAGCTTTAATCATTTGAATAAAGTTGAATTTTTTTTTTGAATAAAGTTGACAATATATATATATATATAGTTGTTTCTCTAAATAAATGAGTTTGTATTCATGATTTTCTTTTAATAAATGAGCTTAAGGTGTAGAGTTTACTATCCTACTAGGGATAATTTTCATGAAAAAGGTACAAAGTATTTAAAATTATTTATAACAAATAAGATACTGTGTATATATATATATATATATATATATATATATAATGTAACGACCCTTTCCGTTGTTACATATAAGTCCCTTGTTTAAAATCTCATGCTAAAATTCTTTCCAGATTTGAAGTTATAAATTTCAGGCTAGGCTAGTTTCAGATGAAATCTGAGCGAGGTATGGTCTAGGGAAATTCGGGAATGAATTGGGCAAGTTTGATGGTGTTTGATTTGATTTCTAGTTAGCCAAGACGATAAGGAACCCGTAAAATTTTATGGAATTGAATTTGGGTAAGTAGAACTCCCGGAATCGATCTTAGCGTAAAGGGTATTGTTTGGAATGTCCCGAAATTAAGGTGTGTTGTAAAAATTAGGTTTTTTGGGCGAAACTGGACTTTTTGTCCCGTCAACGTTGCTATAGCAACATATTTTTTGGGCGAAACTGGACTTTCTGTCCCGCCAACGTTGCTATAGCGACGTACACGTCGCTATAGCTAAGAAAATCCCGCTATAACGACGGTCAACGATAGCGACATGTGTCGCAAATTTATTTTAAGATTTCCCAAAACGGTTTATTTTTCTAAAACACGTTTTGGGGTGAGGGAGAGGCAATTTTGGGGTGATTTCCACCAGATTATCATCATTTGGCTTCATTAAGGTAAGGATTCATCCCCGTTAACTAGTAATTGATAATTTAACCTTAGAATTGCTAATTTACGGAGTTCAGGGAGGGTTTAGGGATGATTTTAGTCGTTTTTTGGTGCAAGGGAGTAAATTAGGTATAAAGTTAATGGGTTTTGATTATTAATGGTTAATTTACCCTTGCATTCAGTTAATTCACTTATTAATCCATGAAATTGGTAATTTTAGGTGAATTACGGTAGAAAAGCCCTAGAACGGGGAGGGAATGATCATGAATTTGGCCTTAGGGGTTGGGTATGAGTTGTAATTTTCGATATGGTAGGTCATTTCATTAATTATACGTTGTATGTATTTTTCTAGATCGAGATCAGGCGAAAATTGCACGGAAAGGCAAGGCTCAGGCTTAGTTGAGTTGTAAAAGCTTGGATTGAGGTAGGTGATGGTATTGTTGTTTAATCCAACTTGTATTATATGTGCATGTTAACTACTTCATAGTGTGACTTGTTAGTGCATGTTGTTTAGTGTGGTCAATTCAAATGATTTTACCTTGTTGTATGATTTTGACATACTTTATTATTAAATGTGAAATGTCTTGGTATTTGGGACGTCTCACGGCTTATTGGTGGAATAAGGTTGGCAGGCACTCGTGTCTGGGATTTAGGTACATGGACGGAAATTGTCCCTACTGGTCATGACTAGAGGGTGGTTATGATACCCATAGCGTGTATGTATGAGGTTCAGGTGAGTTTGACGGCTCCATGAGTGAACCGGGGAATATATATATTTATATGTTTGATAATTGTTTAACTTGTCTTGATTTGTTTGACTTGGCTTGACTGAACTTGACTTGGTTGAAAGTGTATCGACTAGTTGCTTGTAACTTAAATTGCCTATATGATACTTGTTGTGCTAGGTGTAGGATTGGTTGAGCATGGCTTAACATGTTATATTATGTCTTTGTTAAGTGTTCATATTCTCATCTTGGGTTGGCCAAATGACCCTACCAGTACACTGTTGTTTTCTTGTGTGCTGATACTACACCTGCTTTTATTTTTGTTGAGTGCAACACATATTCCAGCGGCTCTTGCAAACCTCACTTGTGATTCTAGCGTTGGACTCTGGATTCAAGGGTGAGCAGCATATTTCGGGCTACCATGAATCCTTCTTGGATGATATAGTCCTTTATTTTGGACTTATGCTTTTCCTTTTAATTTTTGGGGCTGCATCCCGTTCTTGACAATCTCTAGTAGTTTTGGTACGGGCGACTTTCAGGTCTTAGGTAAGATTTTTGGTTAAGTACAATGTTCGGCATTTAAGTTGTACTTATATTTTGCTTTTAGACTTGAATATTTTATTGATGGATTAGTTCTATTTATTTCTCTAAGTGTTGATTATTGGTTTAGTTTTTGGGGTAGTTAGTTCTCCCACCGGATGAGTAGTGTGGGTGCCACTCACGACGGGTTTGGGTCGTGACATATAATTATAAAAATTTTGTATA
Organism: Capsicum rhomboideum; assembly: GCA_031232105.1. NCBI lineage: Eukaryota > Viridiplantae > Streptophyta > Magnoliopsida > Solanales > Solanaceae > Capsicum > Capsicum rhomboideum. Next base: position 9,847,026 of record CP124711.1, read on the forward strand.
TAGTTTATCAGTTCGGTTCGATTTTTATTAGGTTTGTTTTTAATAAAACCAAACCAAATCAAGTATTATCGATTTTTAAAAACTTAAATTCAAACCAAATCAAAATCAAATAAAATCGATTTGATTCGATTTTTCGATTCGGATCGATTTTTAACCAAACATGAACACCCTTAGTGCCATCCTATAAATTTTTCCCCCCCCCCCCCCAAAAAAAAAATAAATAAATTAGTTTTTACCCGAAATTATTGCAATTGAAGGGGTTTTTGTTAATGAAAATTTGCATATGGGTCCTCCTAATTTCCTTTTCATACCCCTCATTTGCAACGAAGTAGACGAGGCATCAAAATCCAAGTGTAAAATTTTGATGGTACTTTGTACAATATATTAAAGAGTTCCCTGAGAGGTCCCCTATTGTTCCGTGTTATCAGTTATCACAATTATTTAAGTTCTTACACATTTACAATAACAATAATAAATTTAATGTAATTTCATAAACAAGGGCGGATCTATAGTAGCGGGTGGAGTTTTCGGGAACCCACACCCACTACGATAAAACCTGTAATTATATTAAAAACTATATTAAAATAATTAAGTATTCTGCGATGGGAACCCACAACCAAACAGGTTGTTGGCTCAGTGGCGAGGAAGGCACCCTGAAGTTTCACTTTCCAGCGACCAGCAACACTCGAGATTGACCCCTAGTGGGCATGACTTTATTTTAAAAGTCACTGCATAAGGAAACCCACAGGGTTAAATTCCTAGATTCGCCCACGGAAACATGTAAAAAATGAAAGCAGTAACAACAAGTCAAAATAATAGCAAGACAAAAAGCTAATAGAAGCGAAGGGAATATTAATAATTCATAAAGAACGGTCATAGCTAAGGTTTTAATATAACGGCAAGAGCGTGGCATGTAATGTTGAGTTAAAAAAGGTAGAAATGCAACCCAAAAAATTCGAATCGTGCATTATTAACCTTCAAAAAAATTCGATTATTAAAAAAAAATGATGAAGGACGGGTCACTTGGGTGTTAAAACTTAACTTTTTTTTTTTTTTAAGAAAAAAGAACTTATCAAACCAACTAATAGAGAAAGTCTAAAAAATTTAATGTGGACTTATGGTGTTATTATACATTTCTTATTTTGCAATTTTTATCTCTTCCTAAGGATAAGTAACCAATTTCTTTTGAGATAATTTATTTTTTATATTTCTTTCAACATTTTGGCCAAATAGAAAAATAAATTTGGGACCATTTGTGAAAGCATCACTTTGTCCTCTTATGAAACATCAATAGACAATAATAATCAGATTTTACGGGAAAAAATAATAATTAGATGTTTGAATTTTTCAAAAGGTCGAAATCAGATTATTATTTTCTAGCTTTCTAATAATTATAATCGCTACTTCCTCCGTATCAAATTATCTATCGTATTTTCTTTTTACAGGTCCTTTAAGAAAATATTAATTAGTAAGGATTTTTAACTATTTTTTGCTCTCATTTATGTCTTAAGATATAATCTCTCATATTTATTCAATTGAGGCATTTGTAGTCTTCAAGAACAACAATTACTAAGGATAAAATGAAAAAAAAATAATGAATTTTAGTTTGAACTTCTAAAAATGACAAATAATTTATGATAATTATATTTAAAAATCACAAAAAATAATTTGAGATGGAGAATCTTGTATCCTACTATATAGCAATTCAATTCTCACAAGTTCTTTCATGTCTCTTTCCTCTTATGTTGAATTTTTCTCCTATCTAAAAGATTATTTTTTCAAAAGAAGATGAAATATCTTTTTATTTTTTTCATGAATCTTTTTAAATACAACCTCAATATCTTAGTTGCTTGACTTGCAGGCTAAATTTAGTTTTCTCCTGGCAAAATGCCAAAGTTTGGTGACAACCTTTGTGAAGCTACATTTTTAAAACTTCCACACTAATATCTCCTATTTAATTATTTATTATTTGTATATTATATCAACATCCTATCCAAAATCAACTATATGCTACGTTAGTCTTATAAATAAAAAACACCCTAAAAAGATCCTAATTTTAGTCAAACTTTCAAAATTTGCTTATTCTGAAAAGTATTTTTTTTGTTAGAACTTAGAGTTGCCTGTCCAAAAAATATTTTTAAAGAGTAGCATTAATTTGTGTTTGGTTAATCAATTTGAAAAATAATTTAAGATCAATATAAGAGCAATAATTTATGTTTAATCAAGTTTCAGGAAAGTGTTTATTAGGAGAAGTCAATTTTTTTTCGATTCTGAAAAACAAATTCTTTTACAAATCAAAAACATATTATTAATAACTCGACTTGCAAGCTAAATTTAATTTTCTCTTAGCAAAAGTATCAAAGTTTGGGTGACAACCTTTGTGAAGCTACATTTTTAAAACTTCCACACTAATCTCTCCTATTTATTTATTTATTTATATACTTATTTATAAATTATTTCAACAACTTATCCAAAATAAAACTATAGGTTATACGTCAATCTAATAAATAAAATACCCTACAAGGACCCCACTTCAAGCATTATTTTGTTGGCCAACCAATCCCTACATATTACACATAGTCAAAACCTATCAAACCCCACACCCTTTGTTTTAATAAATTTTTCTTCAATTTTCCCTTATCCATAGGGACAACACAACTTGAGGCAAATGCACCAATTTGTGCTATGTTAGTCTAATTTAGTGTATTTGTTCTTTTACTTTGTTCAACTAGTTATATATATAATTCGAGTCAAAAGTAATTATGATTCTGCCTACATTAAAGAATCGTTTGGTTGCAAGTATATAAGATACAATAAAAGGTTGACATGCAAAATTAGGTTAGCATTTCGATACTTATAGAAAACCCAGGATTACAATGCAATATTTGATTGTTATTCTTGTTGTCTACATAAATAACATCTGCATACATTATGCATGATTTTGTATAGTATCATTTTATTCAAAATTTTATGTATGATTTTGTATAGTATCATTTTATTCAAAATTTTATGTATGATTTTGTATAGTATCATTTTATTCAAAATAGAAGGAGGAATTATAGGAATACAAGATAAGTAAGTAATGCATGGATTAAAATAACTTCAAAAAATTTACAACTCTTTTATCGTACATTACTTATCTTTACATTATATTCTTTATTTTATTAATGAAATTAAAATGTATATTATAATATCCGATAACTTGTCTGTCATCCTAATGACCCTAATTATTCATATTCTTCTGCCCATACGTATAAACTATAGTAGATTTAATAATAGACATTCAAGATTATCTAGATGTGTGTAGGTGCATATATTATTTAGCTTTTAATTAACTTGTGTTTGGGACGATGTGATCCAAAAAAAAATCTTGTCAATGGCGTGTGGGGAACTTTTATATATGTCTTAATTAATTCCAAAAATATTAAATCTTGATTAACTATATATCATTATATATAAGTGTGGATGAAGTTGCTGAAGCAGGCATCTCATGGTTGACGTGTCTGCTTCAATTGTTTTAATCGTGATTTTACTATATCAATCCTAATTAATTATTATAAGTCATCTAAGTATTAGAAAATTAATAATATTTCTATTTCTATTACTAGTATATAAGTGTTGATGAAGTTGCTGAAGCAGGCAGCTCATGGTCGACGTGTCTGCTTCAGATGCTTCAACCGTGATTTTACTATATCACCTCTAATTAATTATTATAAGTCATCTAAGTATTAGAAAATTAATAATATTTCTATTTCATTATATATAAGTGTGGATGAAGTTGCTGAAGCAGGCAACTCATGGTCGACGTGCCTGCTTCAGCTGTTTCAATAGTGATTTTACTATATCAACCCTAATTAATTATTATAAGTCATCTAAGTATTAGAAAATTAATAATATTTAATAAAAAAGGTAAAATAGACACAAAATGATAAATTAACTCTTGATGTTTTACATTAACTTGACGTCTTATATGGGCCCCACTTAAAAAAAAATTCACAAGTATTTTTTTATAGTAATTTCACTATATCACTTCTAATTAGTTATTATAAGTCATTTAAGTATTAGAAATAAATAATATTTAATAACAAGGATAAAATAGATATAAACTGATAAATTAAAAATGGACGGACGAAGTACTTTTCAATAGTAATATCTATGAATATTTCGTTTTAAAATAAGTGTTCCTTCAAAGGTCTCGGGTTCGAGTCCCCCTGGGTACAGAGTCACATTTGTTATGGAGTGCTTTACCCCCCAATGTGTGACTTTCCCGCATGAATTCGGATTTAATTGGGCTCCAATATGGATACTGGATTTGGAAAACCAAAAAAACAATAATTGCATTGTGTTGGTGAAATTACAATTGAAAAAATACAAAAGAAGAAAATAAAAATATCTTCTTCTTGGCTGAGGCGCGGATATCTCGCTCTCTTTAAGGAGATTCAAGTCCACTGTAGCAAATGTTTTACCGGTCCAGCAGTAATCTTCTTTACTTGTCCCCTTCAGGATACAACAAGCCTTTTCACAAAGTACAACTCAACAAATTCTGGACAAGAGTTGAGTTCAAAGCTCCACAAAAATGAACACCTCGCTTCAACTAATAAACTCTCTATTTTACCAACTTTAGTGAACTCTCTCTTTTATAGTTCATTTCTTCTTCTTACCTTATTATCAAAATATGCAAAATCCTTACCATATATATATAGGTGAGGAAATCATCCAAGAGAAGAAAAATGTGAAGTGGTCACGACAGATATAAGGACTACGTGATCATATGAGATATAAAGAATACGTGGCCACATGAGTTATAGGAATACGTGGCCACATGAGACTGAAGAAACACATGCTGCATAATGAGAATTAATATGCAACATAATGATACTTCAAAACATATGAACCATATTAATATAATAATATTAAAATGCTTAAATACACTATATCATTGCAATTCTCAATGTTCTTATTAAGCTCTCAAAAAATAATTTTTCAAATCGTCTTTTTGCTTCATCCTATATTTTCTAAAACTTACAATATTTTTCTAGTATGATACTTGTATTTTCTTTTTGATAGCATAACTAAAACAGATCATATATCAAATTAGAGATGTACCTTTTTATATTCATTAGTGTGCCGTTACATGAAGGGCAGAACTAATCGACAGCGAGGGAATTCAATCGAATCCTATTCGCTAAAAATTAAGAGTTTAAGTTTTGTGCATTGTCAGTGTACAAATTTTTTTACACTATCAGGTAATTTTAAAGGTAAATACAATAACTTTTTAAAGTAATATTATTTACCTTTTTCTTAAATAAAAAACTCCAAATTACTAGATAATGATACCATTAAAGGAAAGTTGATTTCTATTTATACTCTAACCAAAATTATTTTCTTGTTATACTAGATAATCAAATTTTTTTCCTTCTTGAACTTTGTTTACCATTTGGATTCTTTCATCAGAGTTTTCGAACGATTTTCTCAAGATCATTACTTTAACAATTATTTAACTCTTTAATTAACATTCTTTAACTCATTTATTTTTAACAAGTTTTAGATTTTTTCCCTTTCATAAGCATCAAAAGAATTATTATACAATCTTAAATTATTATCAATTGTCTCCAATATTTTGTCAGTTTTATTAGTGTTGAATATTTTAATAATGAAAAATTAAATTTCAATGTTAAAGATGCTTATAATGCACCCGAAATTTTGGCAGAAGTATTTCATGAATACAAAGGATTTGTAAGATTGGAGGGGCACTTAAGCTTATGGTGGTAGAAAAACAAAGATAAAATGCAAATCTACTATTTGAAAGAGATGAAGATTAGAAGGTTTGAAGGGAAGAAAGAGAGATAAAAAATCAGTGTGAAATTTTAAAATAAAGAAAAAATATACCAAGAACTTGGTAACCTATTATAACAGGTAACTTTTACCTGATGGTGTAAAGAAATGATACACTGACGGTGCACCAAACTTAAACTCAAAAATTAATACCACGCAAATAGAGCGAAAACGATGTTTTTTTTGTTGTTGTATATTAACTTGAATTTGTTTAATATAAGTTTAAATTATAATACAGTGGCAAAGAAATATAAAAATTATTTTAGATCACATATTTATATGAATCTTACACCGTTATACGTAAATCTCTAATATATATTTTTTTAAAAGTTTTTCTTAATCAATTTTTAACTCCGTCACTAACTACATAACATTTATTTTACTAAAGTACAAAATGTAATGGGCTGTTGGTATACCTGTATCCCTATAATGATAATTTTAAAGAATTAAACTCTTATGCTGTGTTTGCACCTAATGCAACAAAAGGAGGTGTCCATGCAATGACATTAGGCGCCCATTTAATTAATAAACTCTAGGGTGTGTTTGGCACGAAGAAAGATGTTTTTTTTTTTTAAAAAAGTATTTTTCTTACTAATTTTCCAGTGCTTGGTAAATAAATAAAAATAACTTTAAGAGTATTTATAAATATTCTAGGCAAATACTTTGAGGATAGAGGAGAAGGAGGATGGGGTGGAGGGGGGCGCCCGGTAGGGTTGGGGGAGGAGGGCATGGGCGAGAATGGGGGAAGACAATCAACATGAAATGTTATTTGTGAATTTGTTTTTCTACTTTTACTCGGGAAATCATTTTCTTCCCTGTATAAGAAACTTATTTTTCTAAATACTTTTTAAAAAAAAAATTATTTTGACCAACTAAATATGAAAAAATTGAAAACTGTGCACATTCCTAAACCTCTTTTCACTTAAGAATTAATTTAGAGAAAGGAGAAATGGTAACAGGTTTTTTGGAGGTAAATTTGCCGAAAGATTATTATCGAAACTTACAAGACAGAACCACTCGCAAACTTGTTTAAAGACAGCGTAGTCGCGCGGCCGGGTCCTTTAACCCATAGAAATAAAATGCTACTTAAAAAAATAAAAACTAATTTTTGCGTGACCTATCTTGTAAAGCTACATGGTTCACAATGAAAAGCAATTGTATTGTGGAGAATTTTTTTACATTCAAGAAATTAAAGTAGCCATGTTCTTGTGTTGTTGAAAAGAAAGAAAAGAGAAATAGGGTATCAATTATTTCACAAAAGAAATAATGATTTGTTTTAAAGAGAGAAAGTGACTGATGAAGACATGAAGTTTTATTTTTGACAATAAAGAAAAACTATGTAAGATGCAAGGCATTGTTTTTTGTTTATTTCTGTTTATCTATACTATGTACTTCTTCATCAGATTCATCATAGTTGTTTGGATTCTTGCTTTTGGCTTATTTTATCTTCTTTGGCAAAAAACCTAAGTATCATAATATCCTAAAAAAGAATATATTTATGGCACTTATAAATATTTAAATTTTAAAACAAGTTGCAAAGCTCAAAATACATTGATCAACTTATTTATTTATTTTATAACGATGGTGTTTGGATTAATTTATATGCACCTCAATTATTTAACGAAATGCTTGTTATCTCCAACCAACTTAAGTACTTAATCTCTGCCCACTAAATTTTAGGCTGATCATGCGAGAATGAGAAAATCACTTAGAGCTCGTTTGGTATGAGGTATGAGGGATAACTAATTCGGGATTAATTTTAGGATAAGTTTATCCTATGTTGAGTTGGGATAAAATTGCTGGATTAATTATCCTAGGATTGTCGTATTATTTTTATCCCATATTGAGAATAAGATAACAATCGTGGGATAACTAATCCTGGAATAACTTGTTTCCCAACCAAACAAGCCCTAATTAGTGTTTTATGTATATGCTGAAATTTCAACCTTGATCTCCAAGATGTCATCCCCTTCATTAACCGATAGGTCATAGCAATGTGTGCTAATCAAATTAAATAATTATTAGTTTAAAATAAATTATTGATACTTTAGTCTCTTTGAAATAAGATTTAAGCATCTAAAATCACCCAATCAAATATTGATACTTTAGTCTCTTTGAAATATGATTTAAACCTCCAAAATCACCTAAAATTATATAAACTACAATTTTCTATACCTAAAGATATCTTCAAAAAATGTCCAGAGGTTATAACTAAAGAAAGAATTATTTGACTTATCAAAAATCAACAGCATCATATAAAATATGATACAGTAGTAATATTTCTAAATTCACCTTTTGTTTTCCATTCAAGTTCATGTCACTCTTTAAAAAATAACACAAAAAATTAATTTAGATTTGTGGTAATAATATTCCTTTTCTTATAGCCTATAGGCATGACTTAGTCCATGATCACTAGAAAAGGACCTTTATGAATATTACTTGTGAAAAGAAAAAATCCCCATAATTTGAAAAGTAAAGTTCAGCTAGGTGCACTAAAGCTTTCGCTATGCACGAAATTTGAAAAAAATTTGAATCATAAGGGTTTATTATACTTAGCGTCACATTACATTTTTGTAAAGGGTTGTTTCCACAACTTCATGACCTTTTAGTCATATTGCAACAACTTTATCAGTTACTTCAAAGCTCCCTTTCGATTTGAAAATTAAAGAACATAGTAAAATTAATTGATATGTCAAAATGGAATTGTCATCAAAATTGATGGTACTACACTAGTGTAGCAGGTGATGATAGTCTTTCAAGTCACATCAAAAATAAAAATTCTTTTATTTTTTTGTCATAAAAATAAAATAATTAAAAGCAGGTGAAGGGTCCCACTTTGAAATTATAGAACTTGATAGTTTTGAGGCCATGGTTGTGACTTGTGCATCAAAAAAAATAAAAATAAAAAATAATTTAGTGGTTGGTTATGAATCATTTGCCCATCCAACCTAATCCAATTATTATTTCAGTAAAAAAAAAAAGAAGAAAGAAACAATTATATTCTGTATATCATTCAGGAATATACTTCCAAGTGGCTAAACTTCTTAAAAGCACTCAATGTTTCCTTGTCTTGCACAAACCATATACATTCTACTACACTCTAGTCTCTACATATGGAGGAAAAAGAAAAAGATCAAGGAAGTAGTCAATAGACAAATATTTTGACATATTACAATAGATATTCCGTGTAATTTTACAAGTGAAATCTGAGGAGAATAACGTATATATAAATTTTAGCCTTACTTTGTAATGAAAAAAGTTCTATTTTCAAAAAATGTTCTACTCAAAAAAAAGCATGACAAATTAGGTATAAAAAGAAAATATAGTAATAAGGCAATCATGTTAAAAATAATAGAAAAAAATAGTAGCAACAACAAATATCTTGACCTATTGGATGGTAAAATTTACTATTTAAAGTTTTCCTATATATTATAAGTGAGTTACTAATTTAAATGAAAAATAAATTCTTTTCTACCATATAATTATGGAGTCACAATCCATCCTTTAAAACTTGGTTAAATATTCCTCTCTAGTTTTTGTGGTTCTATCGATGTTGAGTATTTCCTTTTGAGTCTTAGCTAATTTAGATTCGTATCTCGTAAGATTATTAAAAAAAATACTTTTTGTCATGATGTTTTTCATGCATCTTCAGATTTAAAGACCAAGATCTCTAGTTAAAGATAAAACAGTTCAATTCAATCCCACCGTAATTTTTGGTGGTAAATATTTTGCTAACCTCATAAGTATTTGCATACATAATTTTGGACATAAGATAAATAGAACTTTTTTTTTCTTTCTCGCTGTTGGTGTTATTTACTTGATAAAAGAATTATGCAAAAACGATTTTACTTTTCAAGAATAAAACAAATTAAACATCGTGTACAAATTTATCTAATTATAGAAATAACACTAATTTGAATTTTGAACTTCTAAGTTCAACGCTAATGGCCTTTTGGTGCAATTCGAAATATGCAAAAACTTGTTGTCATTTAATCATTGAGGGATTTAGATTTTGATCTTTATGGGTTTGAGTTTTGAAATTCCACGATAGCTCATTTAATTTACTGAGTTTAAAATATATGGGAGAGTTGAATGAGTGTTTCGCTCCTTGGGATGCCTATAGATGAAGATCCTACAAAACTCGTAAACTCTCGATTTAGACTATCCCTCTTTCTTAACATATATACATGATTTAAGCTAAAATTAATAAATTCGAATGAAAGCATAACCTATACACTATATCCACCCCACATTTACTCCAAAATATTGGCAAAATGGACTCTTGCAAATAGAATATGTCACATAAGTTGGAATATTTTTGTTGACGACTTGGTCAGAGCGATTCACAATTTCTTTGATAAAGGCGCTGAACATTAAAAAATTGATTCCTCTTTTTGGTTTAAGGTTGAAAAAGAAGAAGAAGAAGGGGAAATAACTCCATCAGTTTTATTAATGCCTTATACTTTCTCCGTTTCATTTTATGTGATCTACTTTGATTGGGCATGGAGTTTAATAAATAAGGGAAGACTTAGTGATGTTTACTAAATTGTCCTTTATTAAAAATGTACTACTATTATTTTTAATTAAGTGAGACCAATAAGGATAAAAGAGTAATTGTGCTTTTTAAAAGTTACCAAATAAGAAAATGTGACATTCTTTTTGGGACGGGCCAAAAAGAAAAATAGGCCACATAAAATGAGACGAAGAGAGTAGTATAAAATGACATTAGGTAACCGAGGATAATAATGGAGCGATCAATATCCCTTCATTCCCGCACAAATTCAAATCTAGTCAAGCTAAATGCGTAAACCAAACATAATATGATATTAGGCATCAATTACCATCTATTCAGCCAATAAGGACTACTCCACAGTAACGAGAATGACTTTCAACACTAACAATAAAAAAAATAATAATAATAATAATAAATAATGCTCCATAAAGAAGAGGATGACAACTCATTTGAAATTAATGCCATCAATTTTTTAGTATTTTTCAGACAGTTCAATTTTGGGCCATTTTTTTAATTACTATTTTAAAAGAACAAATCTGAACCTAGTATCTCAGATTTCTTATTCCTTTGTTCCATTCTTCATCATCCTTTTTTTAAAAAAAAATAAAAAATACATTATCCCAAAAATTTAAAATTAACAAAACCCTATCAGTCTCAATCTATACAATAATAACACATTCAGTGTAACCCCGCAAGTGAGGCTTGAGAAAGATAGTGTATACACAGACCTTAACCTTCTTTAAAAAATAGAATAACTGTTTTTGATAGATCCTCAATTCAAGAATCCGACTCAATATATAGTAAATATAAGAAATGAAATAAATGTAAAAAGGAGAATCCTACAAATGATGTTGTTTTTCCTGTATCTATATCTTGCCAGCTAATTTTTTTCTTATTTTATTTATTGTTTATTAAAATGCACTTTCCTGTCACAAAAGGGTCCTCGTATTTTGGAGTCTATTCCACTTACATCAATCATATTCTATGTTTGTTTTCAATTATGCTTAATTATTGTAGTAGCTTTGGAAGCATTAATTGTCAAATTAATACCCAGAAACTAATAAAGAACCTTGAATTATTAGAGAACCTCATGCTTGCCCTACATAGAGGAAATCACTTTTTATTCCAACTCAATATCAATAAGTCATCAGATGGATAAACTATTAACTTATAATAAATCGACTAATAATTCATGTAAAGTACTGAAATGTTTTTAGTATGATTATTAAGATAAATATATATTTCAATTGAGGATCGAGATTAGCTTTTTTTCATTTTTGATAGTGTCTGAACTAACTTACACACACCTCGACTATTACATTCTTCACCAGACACATACACAAATCAACAATCTTATAGATGGATTATGACTTCCTCACTATCAGCGAGCTCGCATAGGCGATGAACTGCTTCCAACTTCTTCATTTGGTTACCTATTGCGTGCTAAAAGGGTTCACTTTCTTACTTGATTGATTTCGTAGCTAAATTGGTTTCCTTTCTTACTTAATTGAGATTGAGAGTTAGGGCATGAGAGCGAATTTATGGACTGAATAATACCTGCTATTTTTCAGTAGCACAAGAGATCAAAACATCAAAGTGAGTTTAGGAATCGAATAATTCTTACTATCTTTCACCAACACATGTATCAGACAACTCCACCTATAAAATCTTAGACAGACAGAAAGAATCTTGATTTCAAAAAGTTAGGGTGAAAGAACTTTGCAACTACGGAAAGGGATTTCACCCCTGATCCTTTACAAATAGTGCATATTAGTCTTTGTCTGTCCAATTTACTTCGTTTTTTTATTCAAATAGTCACGTCTAGTTGATTCTTGTGGAGTGTGTCTAATTGCTTTAGTCCGTTCTTTTCCTTCTCTGAGCTCGGGTCTATAGTAGCCGTGGAAGTAATTTACCTCGAAGCCCGGCTACCGACCCGAGGGGACCAAAATGGCTATTTCCCCCTTTTCAAATGTTTGTATGACAGAGACTGTAGTACAGATAGCTGATCTCATCATGCTAGATACAAAAGTTACTTTGTCATGCTTGTCTATTTTCAAATGCACCTTCATCACAAGAGGCCCAGTGTTGTACACATACATTTAACCTAATTATGAGGCTCATAATTTCCCATTGTACTGCGCTTTCTTTTGAAATAATAAGACAGGCAACATCCTCTCAATCAGATTAGCAGTTCTACAACAACATATCTAGAATAATCCCACAACGTGATGTTTGGGGAGGTTAGAGTATATGCAGACCTTACCCCTACCTCAGAGGTAGAGAGGTTGTTTCCGATAGGTCCTAACTCAAGGCAAAAACAGTTCTATTAAGACCAATTGCTATAAAATCCAAACAAATAGATAAATAAAAACACACCAATGACAACACTCTCATCTCATAGCAGTTGCAAGAACATAGTCCATAATTATCGCGATTATTTCTAGGGAAACTGACACATCTAAATCAATAACTCAAGCAGAGGCTACATCTTCGGAATCCTAGGAAAACAGGGAGTAACAATCTACTTTGGTACATGTTGCAACATATCCATGCTGACTACAAGTGCGTGACAATTCAGTAACACCAAATGGCCTCGAGATCCATCCACCTGAAACGGGGACACTCGGTACCAACTACAAGCATGTGACAGTTCATTGTTGTTTTACTCCCTAGCAGTACCAAATTGTTTAACTTCCTAATAGTTTAATATTGGCATATAATTGAAGTTGCCAAGCTCAAAACTCAAACACAGAACCTAGTTTGTGCACTCATGGGACATTCATAACTTGAATGGACTGGAGTATGTCGGAAACAGCAATGATGAGGTCACCTGACTTGATCATTCCCCGAGCTTTTAGCAGGGAGAAAGTTTTGTTTAGGTTGCTTTCCATATCATCGGAGTAATTCAAGCGGAAAGGCATTAGACCCCATTGCAGGTTCAGGCGTCTACGTACAGATGTTGCCGTTGTAAATGCAAATATTGGACAATCAGGACGGCAGCGTGACAAGAGGGATGCCATGTGCCCATTCTTGGTGTAAACAAAAAGAGCATCAACTTCCAAATTGTTAGCTGCAGATCACAATGGAAATAATCACTAGACCAAATCGTAAGATATTAGAAAACAAAATACCATGATTCAAATTAATACAAAAGACTTGCGACTGTCCCACAGAACCGAAATGTAATACGTCTAGAAAAAATTAAACTTAGCTCCCCTCCATTCAAAAAACTAAAATTTATTTTGAGAAGCGGTTTCACTTCCAAATGACGTTCGCTTCTTCCTGCTGGGAAATGGAGGCTTGGCTTAGTTAATTTTTCCTCCTCTTCCTCATTCTGCTTCTCTAAAAAGTTCTTTCATGAAGATGAAGTATGAACATTAAAATCCTAATCCCATTTGGTAACCAGATAGTACAAGGACCCTGTTCATTACTTAAGAACATCATCATTTAGAAGATCACTGATCATATTGCTATTACTAAGGCTCAGATTTTTGCTTAGAAAAAGCAAAAGACCCTTTGGGTTTATCTTAGGTCGCTCTCCAACCTAACTAGGTACCACCATTACTTTGGGAAGAGAAAGATATCCAAGGAAGGTATATTCACTAGCTGAACTTGGTCTGCTTTTAATGTGCTCTACTTCCGTTACTGGTATGAGGGCACATTGGATATCAACATTAGTTTGGGAATAAAAAGGTACCGACATTAGTTTGGGAAGAAAAGGTATCTGCACGAGCTGAATTAAATTTATATATACTATAAATTCATTTGCATTACTTGGAATGAGGCAAGTTCTGCAAACAGTAAACGAGATAAGTGAAGGTAGAATGACCAAAATGATATCTGAGTGTGATCAGTCCAAAGACTATTTTCTCAACAATGGAAAAAAAAGAATCAGCAGCAGGACAAAACAGGTCATATGGATTGTCCAGAAGGCAGTATCATGGAAGGCAATTACATAGAGAAGTGGAGAGTCTATGGTCATATATTCAGAATTCCCTTCTTTTATGAACATGTGTAATATTTCAGGACTCTATTTTATGAAGTGTATTATTGAAGACTCTCCTTCAGTGTATGATATGAATATTGGGGTCGAAATGTGCTTTTGGTTTGATTCCCACCACCCATTTCATTAGTATTTGGAGAAGGTTGTAACATTTTCCCGTTGCTTGAATAAAAGATTTGAACTGGTAGATGACATGTTTGAATGATGAAGGCATAAAGAGAAATAGGCATCTATGGTTAGTTTTTGTGAGCTGACTGCAAGTTTGCAACTGCCACAAACGGTCAACCATATTCTTATTCAATAAATAGCACAGAAATTAAGTAAACTTATTATATACTCTTATCATTTATAAAAAGGGAAAAAAAAAGGTACCTCATATCTACTTATCATGTTTGTAGTATGAAATGAAGGGTTAAAGTTAAGGGATTCTAAAATATCAGGGAATTAATAGTTTTGTGATCAAATAATTCTGACAGATGATGACCATACAAGTTCTCTAGCCTTCTATCTTGATATTTACATATCAATGTTAGACACTCTTGGGATGATGTGCACTTTTGGTACATCCACATGTTTGTAGTGTGACATGGAGGATTTAAGTTAAGGGATTTTAAAATATCAGGGAATTAATAGTCTTGTGATCAAATAATTCTGACAGATGATGATCATACAAGTTCTCTAGCCTTCTATCTTGATATTTAGACACTCTTAGGATGACTTGCACTTTCGGTACAAACCCCCCACCTCACCCCACCCCACCCCACCCCACCACCCCCAATAACACACACACAAAAATAGATAACAGAACATACTAAAACTGTAAGAGAGCTCCCTAGTATACTGTATAAACATATTACTTTGGAAGAAGCTATATACTTAATGCATTTGACAGATATCAAAAGGCAGACATGGTCAACATGACTATTATAAACTATATAAAGGGTACAACAAATATTTACATAGACATCCTTTTGGAAGAATTTATATCCCTGCTATATTTAACATTTTAACAGACATCAAAAGGCGCACAACCAAATGACTAAATCATAATAATGGGTCTTTACATAGAGATCCAAGGAATACTCCCCACCCTCCACCCCAGCTCCAAATGCCCTAATTGTCCACGCTTATGTTCTCATCATTAAAGCAAATGGGTAACTACACAAACAAAGATGCATAACATGTGTGTGATAGCTAATAGACTACTCTCTATGAGACAGTAAAAATTATGTGACAGTCTTTTTCCTTTGGAACATTTTGATGGCATCTAGATCTGAACCATTTGTAGAATTGGAGTGTTCACATGAATAAATGGACTAGTTATGATCTCCCAAAAATTAGCAGTCTAATGGTTACTTGAATAACTCAAGAAGCTATTCTTGTACATTTCCATCTGTAGTTCTGTAAAGATATGGCACCTGGGCCTAACTCAACCCCAAAAGCTAGCTCAAGAGGGGAGGATTGCCCAAGTCCATATAAGCAAACCATCAGTCCATTCCCCAACCAATGTGGGACTTTTACCCACTCTAACACCCCCCTTCACGCCCAGGGCCCAACTGGCGCGTGGACCGGGAGCCCAAACGGGGATGGACCTGGCTCTGATACCATGTAAAGATATGGCACCTGGGCCTAACTCAACCCCAAAAGCTAGCTCATGAGGGGAGGATTGCCCAAGTCCATATAAGCAAACCATCAGTCCATTCCCCAACCAATGTGGGACTTTGAGCCACTCTAACAAGTTCTTTTGCTGATTAAGCAAATATCACATGAGCACCAATTTAGCGACAAAACAACCCTATCACTTTCATGTGCCTGTAGCTGAGAACTGGGGTAACTTATGTCTTATGGGATAACAAAAACTCTACTGTCACCTTAAAAGAGCAACTAGAAGACACAAGAACACAACAGGATGGAAGCACACTTACATACATACACCAAGAGTAGCATGTTATGATATACACGTGATTATTGCAGAATATGACAGACAATTCGCAAAACTCATCAAAAAAGGAATGGACTTTCCAGCTTGCGCTTCAATTCATTTGGAAGTGAATAATGTGCACGTCTTATTAAAGCCAACGTAAAATTGTTTATTCCCTTTTGAAGGTTAACTCAAAATAACTATTCATCTTTTATGCATTATTGATATTGCATGAACATCTTGTTCATGGGGAAACCAACAATATAATTAGGACCCGTTTGGACATAGATTTCCCAAGTAGCTTTTGGGAAAAAACTTGGCAAATAGTATTTGGCCATACAATTTTCCATTATTTGGCAAATATTTTTGGCAAATAATCCAAATTAACAAATACTAGAAAAAACTAGTATTTGGCCCAAATTCCATTTTTTGGGAACTTTTAAAGTGAAATATGTTTCCCAAATACTATGGCCAAACACATGGTGAAACTTCACCCAAGTCTTCACCCAAAAATGACTTGCCAAAAATATTTGGGAATCTACGGCCAAACGCTAGCTTAAAATTGGATGAAACTAAAGAAAACGGGAATGGTTTTCCAGTTTTCACTTAATTGAATTAATACATGTATCCTTCTAATTGTTATAAAAAAACATGACATAAACATTTCCATGTCTGTATTAAAAGCCAAAAAAAGTAGTGTGTTTAATTTATGTTCATGCAGCCAGATAATTCATGTGCAAACACAGAAGGTGGTATGTTAGTTGTTAAATGTATCCAAGTGTTTCATTATTCAGACAAAAGTTAACATGCTGCAAGGATGAGTTCCGTTATTTGTACACTTTTCAGCATTCCCTACATAGAACCCTAATTAGAACAACTTTATCGCTTTTTTATTCGGGTATAGCGACAACACATTATAATTTATAACTTTGGATATCCTGACTCGGAAAAATGCATGATGCAATAGCTGTGCATCAGAACCAGTATTTCTTAGATTCACAATAGCTCATCGCTGTGACATGATTATGAGGGCTTTACTATTTCCACTTTTAATTGTTTTTAACGACGTAGAAAATTGAACAGATTGATTAACCAAGAAAAATTCTTCATAGCACACAGCTTTCAGATAATTCTCCTATTTTTTCTTGTTTATAAGCTATAAACATTTCCCAGTTTCCTGAGGTTATTTACTAACTTTTGTAAATATTGGGCAAATGCTAAGAAGAGTTTTATATGCAGAATGCTAAAGTTCCGATTTTGCTGTTTCACCATTCAACTAGTCCAGCCCACAAACCACACATCAACAATAGAAACAAAGTAGTTTTACATCTGCAGGCCATAAAACAAATAAAAAGCAATAAAAATCATATCAATCAATATTCGAAAAGATAGAATTTTACCCATCTTGGCGGCAGAGTTGCAAATTTCTTCGGAAATACTATCGGAAAATGAAGATGCTATGGATGGCAATTCAATAACTTCGCGGCGTTTTTGTTCTCTCCACCTTCTTTCAATTCTCAAGCTAACATTTCTTAGGACAGTCAATGCCTTCTCAGGAAACTGTCCCATGGCTGATTCACCAGAAAGCATCAAAGCATCCCCCCGTTGCCTAACTGCTTCAGAAACATCAGCAACTTCAGCTCTAGTGGGAATAGGGTATTCAATCATAGACTCCAGCAACTGGGAAGCTACTATAACAGGCCTATTCAGCTGCCTGCATAATTGAACAATCTTTTGCTGCTCTGATGGAACCTGTTCTAATGGAATTTGAGCGCCAAGATCTCCTCTTGCCACCATAGCACCATCTGATGCCTGAATTATTTCTTCTAGGTTCCTCAATGAGTCAATGCTCTCTATCTTTGCAATTACAGCAATATCACTGCACAACACATCAAACCAGATATAAGAATAATTTGATTGCTGAGAATCAACTTCTTAATGATATTTGGAATATAGGTGTGTTCTGCTAAATGCAGCTTTCACGATCTTACCCATCCCGAGCCCGGGCTTTAATGTAGCTCTTAAGATGCTTAATGACTTCAGCAGACTTGACAAATGATACAGCAATAAAATCAACACCTTCGGCAATCCCAAAGTCAATATCTAGCCAATCCTGCAGCATTGAAACACTTGAGATAGAGACCAACTAAATATACTAAATTTCAGCAGTTACGAAAATTTAAGTGTGAGAACAACTCTCTGCCTGGATCCTGCATAAATTTAGCGCAAGTAGAACGTTAGATATATCCTAATAGCTGTTGTACCAAGCTAAAATTCACTATACATTCTCTTTGTGAAACATAAATGTTGCAGTGTCAACAATAAACTTTTTATATCCAGGCTACAAGAGTTTTGAGTTCCTTTTAAAGTGAGAATCTGGAAATATTAGCTGATATAAAAAAAATACTGTTTGATAATGGTGGTGACAGGGACACAACTTCGGCATCCTTCAAACTATTTCATTGGATACCTGCTACCTCCACAATACAGGTACCAGTTAACTTTGCCAACCAACGCTTAGGCAGATGTGAGGAAACCACTTAGCGTTTTGTGTTTCGAAGGTTCGCACCCATTTTATTGAAAACTAAGCCACATCCTTGACTTAGCTGATGTAAAATACTCCCGTTTTTCCATATTTGCTGTGCTTATTTGATTGGGAAATTTGTTTAAAAGTAAAAAGTAAAATCATGATACATCATACAACCGTATAAGAGGAATAAGTCTATGGTAGAGAAACAGATCCTTTTTTTTAACTACTAAACGGGAGATCTGAAAAATAAGTGGATTCCAACTCCCAGATAACTGTTGAAGTACAATGCCTACTCAAAATGTAAGTAAATATTTACTGGAAAAAAACAATTATCTGAAGAAGAGCATTAGATCTTGGTGCTAGGTATAGAAGAATGCATTTGGCAATCAGCAGAAGTTGATTCCCTAAAATATAATACTCACTCCATCCCATTTATGTGATATCAAATGGTTAAGCACGAAATTTAAGAAGTTACATTTGATTGCGTCGTACTGTTGGTAGTGGAGGAAAATATTATAGTAGTTGTTTAAATGTTAGTTTCATAGGAAAGCAGTCACACCAGAATTTTAACTTGAGTTTGTTAAATGAATTTGAATGCTTGAAACTTGTGAAAGATGTGTATAGGGTGGCAAATTCAGCCCAAACCCATCTGACATGCCCAAGTTATAATGGGTTGGTCATGGGTTACACTAATGATGGGCTGAGTTTGGGCACAGCCCAACTAAATCCATCTTTTTTAATAGCCCAAGCCGCCCAATGTTTATGCCTAAATTGACCCGTGAATAGCATCACTGCAGCTTCACAGATAGTTATTCCTTTGATCTCTTAGTTTGTGAGATGAACTTTAGTATCAATACAATCTTCCTCAATCACTCGAGAAGTTATGCTTCAATATCAGTATTTTCTTTTTCTTCTTATTCAAGAATAATGAAGTTGAAATAAATTAGTCATCTATTTGGTGGTTTTCTTAATTGAGATCTCCACTAGCAAAACAAAGTCGATGAGTTTTCATTGTGGTTAATTAGTAAAATGAATGTAAAAAGTACTTCACGAACCGAATAAAGATATGAGCCTAGCCGACAGTTGGACACAACAAGGATGGAATTTTCAGTTTAGAAGGAATTTCAATGATTGGGAAATTGAGACTGTGGCTGATTTTTTCAGAAGCTTGGAGGAGTTTAAAGGAACAAGGAATGAGCATGATAGATTGTGGTGGAGCACTGATAGCAAAGGCACATTCAAGGTCAACTCTGCATATAAGTTATTGAATCAAGGTGGACATCAGCCATCTCTTTGGCCTTGGAAGCAGGTTTGGAAACCTAAAACCCCTTTCAAGGTGGCCTGTTTCACCTGGCTTCTGGCAAGAGAAGCAGTATTGACACAAGAAAATCTCAAGAAGAGGAAGTTCTCCATATGTTCCAGATGCTATCTATGTGGGGAAGAGGTTGAGACAGTCAACCATCTGTTTTTACAGTGCAGGATTACTAGCCAACTCTGGAGGATTTTCATTAGTCTTAGGGGTTTTGCTTGGGCTATGCCTAACAAAATCTCACATCTTCTTTACAGTTGGGAAGAAGCAGGAGCGGGAGCCGCAGACAAAGACAGATGGAGGATTGTCCCCGCATGTATTTGGTGGACTGTTTGGAAAGAAAGAAATGCTAGATGTTTTGAGAGCAAGAGCTGTGATCTTCAAATGATCAAACTAAACTGCATCAGACTTTTTTGCTTCTGGTGCAAGCAAATGTATTTAGAGGACACTGAATCCATTATAGACATCCTAGGTTCTGTTTAGGATTTAGATTCAGTTTCCAGTATTTTTGATAAGCTGTAAATATGGTTTCCAGTGCAACCCATGCACTGGCTCAGTTAATATATACAAATGTTACCTTCTCAAAAAAAAGAGTACTTCACGAACCAATAATACTACACAATGATACATAAACATAATTATGTAACAAATGGTGCTTTACTTGCCAAAAATCTGAGTAATATCTTAGAACTCATTTTAAAGATTAGTAGTATCAAATATTAAAAGAAACAGCACTTCAAAAACACAGACTAAGCAAAAGATTCTAGCGATATGATTGTGCAGATATATACTCTACTCATTTATATTTTACACAAAATACAGGGGAAAAGGTCAAATATGCCATCAAACTATCAGAAATGGCTTATCCATTGCATCCGTTAAAAGTTAGGCTCGCATATGCCATTGTCATGACCCAAAGTGCCCAAAGTATCACTCTATATTAACGGAAAACATAGCCGGTTTTCAAATACCAGGACTGGACACGTGACCTTTGTCTAGAGTGGTATTCTCCGCCCCTGCCAAACAAAGTAGAGGGGGTGAACTGGAAACGTCACTTACCGATCCCACCAACCAATTAAATAAACCTGCCCCAGAATGGAACCCGACCCACTTTATGTGTATTTCGAACCCTAGTTATGTTGTTATTTACCTGAAAAGCGAACAAAATACACGGCAGGTCTTGGGCCGGGTTGCCTAGATTTTCTGCTTTAAACCTTCCATGTACTACTGTATAGTATTTTGAGCACATCTTTTTGTCTGAAACTGATCTTGGGGTGATTTAAGACTCTTTAGAACGCCAAGACATAGAGCTACAACTTTTATGAAGACCACAAAGTCTAGTTTTCTCCGTTTAACCCTCAAAACTTAGTCACAATACAAGACAGTTGTGCCGTCCAAATTTTCTGTTTTGAAAATTTAGTGTGATTTTCACCATTCAGGTTCACTTTGGATACCTATCATGTTTCATTTCAACATGCTAAAATCACTAAACTTAAAAAGGTATTTAATTGAGTATTTAAGGTATATACACTCTTGTCCAAGCTATGGGAAATTGTTTGAGGAAGTTGGCAAATTTATGTGGTGTATGGAGTAGAAGAGTCGAACTCCTCAATTTGTGGTAGAACTTGTTATGTGCTAAAACGTCAAGGTTTGTGTATAAACTTGAACTTGTGCTCTCTTTATTTGTTGGAATAGTTTAACAATAAGCTTGAACTTTTGTTTACTTTCTCATCACTTTATATCGTTGTATTGGTAATTTGGTATTTCTCAAGTATTGCAAGTATTGCAAGATATTGGCCAATTCGCCCAGGTAGGATTGCTGGATCATTTTGCGTTCTGGTTGGGACTTTATCCTTCTTGTGGCAGTGACTTCGTCACCTATATTGGCATGCCTCTTGATTCGGATCTTTTGTCATCTTGACTTTGGATTTGTGATTCATCTTAATTATAGAAATTGTCCATATTAAGTATGAACTAGAAAACCATTTTTAATGTGGTTCTTGATTCTCTTGATTATTGGGTTTGGACCCTACTTGACTTAGGGTTTTGGTCCATCTTGATATTTGATTATTCTTGGTGTAATTGCATGACTCGCATATTGGGAAAAATTTATTATTTGACTAACTCTCTTCGAAATAATTATATGTGCTTCCTTGACACTTGAGCCTTTCTAAATTGATATTGATATTCGGAAACACTTCAAAGTTTGATATCTTATACTTTTGATATATTTGTATACTTGATTTATGTTTATGCCCATTTGAGCTATCTATAACTTAATAGGATATTGGAGAATCTAATGACTCCAAGCCCAAAGTTTATGTGTTGCTAAGCTTAAAGCTTAGCACTAGTTGCTTTCTATCGTAGGCGATGCTCGGGAAGAGATTTGAAGATGGCCATTTGAAGTAGACTTTTTGAAAGCTTTTATGAAGATCACATTTGCATAGGCATCTATGTTTTGTAGATTTGAGACCTGTACATGATCCTTATATCACATTTATATGTAATTGTGGAGGCTTGTTGGATCATACGGCCATAAATTGTAACTTGAATTTGGTGACTTGTTTGGCTATTTCAGTGTGTGCAAACCCAAGTATTGCAATGTACTAAACTTACATTTGGTTTGTAATTATGTACAAAGGAGGAAACTAGTTTGTTTTTTGATACTTGCAAGTTTGAAATTCATGTATAGTGTTAACCTAGAGTGGCGTTGTATGAAAAATATAATTTTGTTAGGTACTTGCTTCAATGGTTGAAAAATATGTTGTAAATTTTTTTTAAAGGAATTTTATTAGTTTTATGGTGGCAAAATGTTGCACTTCTAAACATTTTTTAGCATGAGTGTGATTCCACTACTAAATTATTCTAAATATGTTTTAAATTAGTTGCTTCTAAATATTGTAAGTACTAGATTAGTTTTTGTTTTGTAATTGGCATTCTCCTGAGGGGTTGCTACTTGTGTAGAATAATAATATTAGTGGAGTCGGGTCCAACTTTTGGGATTTCGCAAAATAGAAAAAAGGGTCACACGAATTGGAATGGTGGGAATATAATTTGGTCCAAGTTAACAATAAGGAAAAAGGTTCATACCAAAAACAGTTCAACCAAAATATAGATCTCATTTTTGTCTATGTAAATCAAGCTCATAAATTATTTTCAAAGGATCTGGAAAGGAATATAGGTGCAAACCTTTGAGGAAATTGTTGGAAGCATAGCATTACGTTCCCTCACTAATTTACCATCCCGCCAAAATGTCAGATTAGCCCGAGGTAAAAGAAGTCCAGGATCTGTACAAAGACACTTAACATCTGGGCCGATTTTCTCAATCACTTCAAATCTCACCATTCCACCATCTACTAGTAGATCATCACCCACTCTCACATCTGCAGTGAAACAGTTAAGCCAATAAATTAATCAAAAATTGAACATATTTATCAACGCGTAAGGAACAACACTGAAAGCATATTTCTTTGCAAAAACGATGATTTTAATTTCTGTAGAAGTCTATAGGGCAAACCTTCAGCAAAACCATCATAGTTAACAGTGATGGTGCGCTCTGGAAGTGGTGGATCAAATGCACGAACAGTGAAATTCCAAATTTCACCATCCTGTATAAAGAGAATAGTCAGATGTTACATCTTTATCCAGCATAACAGATGATGATAAATATCCAGTGTTCTCCATAGCCCCCCAAACAGAATTTCACAGATTATGCTTGGTGTTCAATATTTCGTTCTGATTCTAAAGGGCAGCCCGGTGCACTAAAGCTCCCGCTATGCGCAGGGTCCGGGGAAGGGCCCGACCACAAGGATCTATCGTACGCAGCCTTACCTTGCATTTCTGCCAGAGGCTGTTTCCAAGGTTTGAACCCGTGACCTCCTAGTCACATGGAAGCAACTTTACCAGCTACTCCAAGGCTCCCCTTCTTTCTGATTCTACTATGCAGAAAATTTCAAGCAGATATAAATGCCAAGGACCAGTGTTCTTGGATGCGGGCGCATCAGCGCATAATGCGCCGATGCGGGTGCATCACCCTCTGATGCGTGATGCATACTGATGCGCTCGCATCGTGTTTATTTCATTTGTTGGGCCATTTTTAGACTAAAAAAAAAGAATCGGGTCAATTTAATGAAAGAAAAGAGTCGCGATTTTGTAGGCTTAGCTATCGTGACTTCTCTTCTTCAGTTTTTCTGGCTGCTGCGACTTCTTCTCTTCTTATCCAATCTCCATTGTTGCTGTGACTTCTCTTCTTTAAGGTAATTTTTCTTCCTTCTCTGTTTCACTGTTTCTTTTCTTCTTCTTCTTCTTCTTTTTTTTTTTTTTTTTAAATTTATAAATCTTCTGCTCTTCCTCCTTCTTCTTTACTGCTGCTCTGTTTTTATTCTTACTGCAGCTTGTTTTTTCCCTCTTTCTTTTTCTCTGTTTTACTTTTAGTTTTCTGCTGCTCTGTTTTTTTTCTTTTTGTTGCGATTTTTGTTTGATTTGTTTCTTATGCTTTCTTTACAGCGATTCAAAATGTCTGATCCGGCTTGGAAATATGGTAAAAGGGCAAGTGAGACCAATAGGAACAAAATCACATGTATTTTTTGTGGCTTGACGTTTAATGGCGGAGCTTTTCGCCATAAACAACATCTTACTGTTTTGGATGCTTTATTAGGTCTTTTTTCTTTTAAATTGCGCTTCACATCAATGATGCGGTCGCATTGCTTCACGCATCGCTTAATGCGTGATGCGGAGCCTTGTCGCTTTTTTCCGCATCAAGCATCCCTGAACACTGGCCAAGGACACAGTAAAGCAGTAAGACGGACAAGTTATGCAATAATCTCTCAGATTATTGCCTCCACATCTGGGGAAAAACAGTCTTTAATTCAAATCTTTAGCAAGATCCAACATTTTTCTCAAACAAGCCCACTTCAGACTTCTGACAGGTGCTCAGCCTGATTTAGCTTACCTCCTCTCCCATCCTAAAGTAAATAGTCTCAAATGCCACTACGATTGATGTGGTTGACTTACCTCAGCTAGAATTCAGTGACAGCCTCACACAATGTCAGACTAGAACAAGCAAACACAGAAAGGAAAGGTACATATGAAAACTTCAACACCGAAACCATCCTGTGCAACATGTTTGCACATGTTCCTTTAGAAAATGACCACAGTTCCCCCCTCCCCAAAATAAGTATCCTAATCCTAGCTTCATCCACCCACCTCAAAGTTTTATCCATGAAATCATACTCAACAGAACTCAAATCTCAATTCATGTTTGCTGACACCACAAAGAGAATAACGGTTATTTGTATCTATCAAGATTATCCCATCAAGTATTTGGAAAATTTGGAAAATTACTTTTAATTTTCTGATTTACGCAAAAAAAAAAAAACACTTATATAGGGATCACTTCAGAGGTTATAAACCTTCTTTCCAGATTAAAATGTAGGCGCCATTTTAGAAGGAAGTCTTCCCACTTTCAAATTAAAGCACAAACCTTCGCTGATGAGGTTAATTCTATCATAAATGGAAAGGTTGCACCTTTCCACATAAAATTAACAACAACAAATTTCGTTAATTCCCACAAACAGCTACTTTGGTAAAATCAGATCTCTTATGAATAATATACTACAAGAAATTAACTTGTCATAAACAAGAATATGGTGCCAATTTCCTGCTCACAATTTCTTAAAACGAGTAGTTGTGCCAAATTCAAGCTGAACATATACCTCAGCTTTGGTGGATGAAGCGCAACCAATCCCAATTAATTCGGTATTTGGTATATCAAATGAAAGCTTCCCATTGTCAAGGTAAATAAGTTGCTGAGAGTAATATTATCAATTGGATGATAGGTTTTATCTCAGATTCATGTTCCAAAGACTTAAAAAGTGCGAAAAAGTACTTCTGTGAAGAAGCAGTAGAAGGTGCTCAACTAAAGCTACTAGAGAAGTACTTATTTCAAAATAGGACTGAAAAAAATTACTTCAAGCTAACCCTCAGGGGTTGGCCTGGTGGCAATTGACTTGAGCCTTGGGGTTTGCTCCCTTTCAAGGTCTCAAGTTCGAAACCCACTGGGTGCAAACAATTTCTGAGGGCCATCGGACTGGGTAAAACCTGAATTAACCGTGGTGCACTTGCGGGAAACTCCTTGCCGAGGGCCTGTGCACCCCCGGGATTAGTCGGGGCTCTAAGAGACTCGGACACCCGGTGCAAATCAAAAAAAAAAAATCAAAAAAAAAAATTACTTCAAGCTATTGCACACTCCCAAACGAAACCTCATTTTTTTTATAGCAAAATGCACAGATTCTGAAAGGTTGCAACTTTCCTTATAATCCAGTTTTTCCTCCCTGACAAGTTTGTTGTTTCCAACTAACAAACTCGATGGATATGGGCAGCCCGTCTACCCTTCTCCACTTCACTTAAATACTAGACTTAGAAAAACAACATGATTCAAACTAAGCAAGCATTCAAATTGAGTCTTGTGAAGTGAAGCGTTACAAGTAAAAGTGAACCGGAAGGAGTAGCAAAAAATGCAAAGATTTCGAAAGGTTGCAACTTCCCCAAGAATCCTGTTTTTCTTCCTCACTGACAAATCTATTGTTTCCAAGTTCCAACTACCAAACTCGATATGGGCAGCCCATCTACCCTTCTCCTTTTCCACTTAAATACTAGACTTGCATAACCAACACGATTCAAACTAAACAAAGCATCCCAATTCTTGTCATACAACAACAAAAGGAAAGTATTAAAGAAACAGATTTCCGCTAGTTCCTACTACCTCAAGACTTACCATAAACCAGACCACGGTATAAAATATACTCCCTCCGTTTCATTTTGTTTGTCTTACTTTCCTTTTTAGTCCATTTCAAAAAGAATGCCTCTTTCTTTTTTTGGCAACTCTTTAATTTCAAGTTTTCAACTTTCCACATGATATGTTAAGAGCACAAGATTAAACGACATTTTGATATATTCAAAAACCTTCTTTGTTTTCTTAAACTTCGTGTCAAGTCAAAACCAAACAAACAAATTGAAACCATCATGAAACGGGTTGTTATACCAAATTCAAACTGAATATGTACCTCGGCTTTAGCAGATGAAGCCCCACCAAGATCTCCCATATGAATCTCACTACCTTCAGTATCCATCATAATAGCAACAGCAAACCCTTTCTCTTCATTCAACCTCCGAACTCTCTCGATCACCATACGATGCCACTCCCGTGTTCCATGACACATATTTATCCTAGCAACATTCATTCCTTCAACCGCCAAAGCTTCCAACTGTTCAAATCCACAACTAGCAGGACCAATTGTGCAAATCAACTTCGTCCTACGTGTACTCCTAAATCCATTCTCCTTCAACTCCGCCTCTGTTACACTATCCACTTCAATCGAACTCGAATCAGCTGACGAAGCGAACGCACTACCACTACGACTTCCCACACCATTCTCCGATACTAACACCGGAGATGAATGCGATGATTCGTCGAGATCTGATGACGACGCCGATGACGATTTTACAACTAACGTCCGTAACGGTAACGGTTTCTTCACCGGTACTACCCGTAAATTACCGGTTGATACAAACACTGACGGCCTTGAGATTGTGAAAGTTGACGGAGAACGTGAAGATGAGGAAACAAAAAAGTTAATGGCGTGCGACATTTTCGGTGATCCGGTTGAAGTTAACGGCGGCCGCGGAGGTAGTTAACGGCCGAAAATGAGAGGGAAATGGAGTGAGAGGAGTTTAAATAGGGAGAAAGGAAGGCGGAGATAGCGAGGCAGGAGAACTTTGTTATTGTCGCTGAACAAACAACGAGGAGGACAAAAGGCTTTAGGAGGGATCTGTTGAGAAAAATAGTGACAAAAGTAGTACCTAAAGTTTGGGTAGGTATAAAATGGTCCAATGAATATATTTTCTACCAAGTGTTTGTCTTTTTAAGTTTATCAACATTTAGCACATTTGATCTTCCTTGAATATATAATATACCAACATCTGATTGTAAATTTAACAAAACTGTAAGAATTTGTTTTTGAGAAAAATTTTTTAAAACAATAACAATATTCAATATAGTATCACGAGTGGATGTACACATATTTTATTCTTATCTTTGTGAGGTAGAGAGATTGTTTTCGGTAAATCCTCGGTTCTTTCAGAACATGGAAAGAAAAAAATGCAAGAGAAAAAAATTTTGATGAAACTATTGAAGAAAGAAAAGTACTAATAGTAAAAACATTCTCTCTCGTTGCATATTATTTGATCCTTGTTGACTTGGCACATTTCATAAGGAAGTTTTTATTAAGTATATTTTATTAATTTAATTTTATTAATGATGATTTAAAATTCTAAATTTGAGTACTACTTCTTTATGTAGTTATTTAATACTAAAGGTAATATGAAGGGAAAAAAAATTAATAAGACGCTCTTAATTTGTTAAAATAAAACATCTATTTTTTATATAAGAATCAAATAAAATGAAACAAGAGGAATATTAGAGATAACCAAAATTAGAAAAATAATGGTATTAATAAAATAGCGCTAGCAATAATAAGAGAATTGATAGGTGACTTTGTTTTATAACTCAAAAATCATTCAACTTAGAGTAGTTTACTTAAAAAGTCACTCAATTTTGCTATGTAAGCTTTTGTTTACCGAGGATTTGAATCCTTCTTTCCACCCTTTTACCTAATTCACTAATGTAAACAATCCAGATGTATCAAATAGCAACAGAAGAAATGGGAAAGAAGCACGCATTCACGCTACCAGAGAATGCATAGAGGTTTTTAACGAGAGGCAGCAAGCGCTCATTGTTGTTGGAACATTGTTCGATACAATACAACACAATATAATACTAAACATTATCAAACAATACCTAACCACCATAGTAGACTTACAAATGTAATACCAGTAGGGTCTGACATTGAAGAAACTCTAAAGCAATTGAATTAACATAATTCATATCCATTAAGAGGAATTCTTTGAAAATGAACAAGGTTTATATACAAATACACCACCAAACAGTAAAACAACACAAGATTACCCATATTATGTTGAGAGAAACATCAGCAGGATAATGCTCATTCAACATCAATATTAAACACTGTAATTGCTGTAATCATCCCCGGATGCAGCGTTGTTTTCAACTCTGCTATCTTTGCTTCCTCGTACTTCAATCCTTTCCCTACTAGAAAGAGCCTATTCATGTATCGTTTATTCTACAGAGTGATGAATAACAGCGGCTTTCTCTCCCGAGTAGCAGGCGAGGCAAAAAAGACAGCTAACGGCTTTGCAAAGATGGTCAAGTGGTTTAAAGCATAGCAGTGGAATTGCTATGTAGGTCCTTCATTTATCAAGGGTCTGAATCCCTCTCTTTCCACACTTTCACCTAATTCACTAATATTAATGACCAAAATGTATCAAATAGCAACAGAAAAAATGGGGAAAAAGCACGCAATCGCGCTGCCAGAGAACACATAGAGGTTTTGGAGGAGAGGCAACAAGCAACGCAGGCGGAGCATGAAGCGCTTATTGTTACTTCAATCCTTCCCCTACTGGAAAGAGCCTATTCGTGTACAGTTTATTCTACCAAGTGATGAATAGCAGTGGCTTTCTCTTCGAGTAGAAGGCGAGGCAAAAAAGACTGCTAACGCCCTTGCAAAGATGGCCAAGTGGTTTAAAGCATGGTATTGGAATTGCTATGTAGGTCCTTCATTTATCAAGGGTCTGAATCCCTCTATTTCCACACTTTCACCTAATTCACTAATATTAATGAACGAAATGTATCAAATAGCAATGAAATAAATGGGAAAGAAGCGGCCATTCGCGTTATCAGAAAACGCATAGACGTTTTGGAGGGGAGACGGCATGCGCTGCAAGCGAGCATGAAGGATCATTGCTCATGGAGCATTATACGATCCATACAACAAAATACAATAAAATACATCGCGAAATAATAACAACCATCCAGATAAGAGTGTTCGTAGAATTACATATGGAATACCAGTCGAGTCCTTCCTAGAAGAAACTCACAAAACAGCTGAATTAACATAATTCATATTCATTAAGAGGAGGAATTCTTCGAAAATGAACAAGCTTTATATACAAACACACCACCAACCAGTAAGATAACACAATATTACCCATTAGTATAGAACCTCATTCAGTACAAAACACCAGCAACATCAATATTCAACACTGTAATTGCTGTAATCATCCCTGGTGGATGCCATGTTGTTTTCAACTCTCTCTGCAATCTTCCCTTCCTCGTACTTCAATCCCTCCCCCAACGCCAATCCTCCGAGCGCCCCAGCCACTCCTCCAACTGCCAATCCAGTGCCCACTCCCATCTTCCCACTACGATTCTGATCATAAGGAGGAGGAGGAGGAGTATAGTCAACAGGCGCACTTGGCCTCGAACCCAAACCGCCATAATAGCTAGATTGCCGCTCACCAAATGGTCTCGGAGGAGGGGGAGGCTGAGAGTAATACCCAGGGTAATAACCCGAATACGGATCAGAGTATCCTCCACCATATGGATACGAATGAGCCGGGTGAGGAGGCGGTGATGGAGAAGCAGGAGGATACGTTCTATACGAATGCTGAGGCTGCTGCTGCTGCTGAGGAGGGGCAGTAGAGTAATAATAGCTCGAAGGAGGGACAATTTGATAATCGTGAATTCTAGATACTTCGCGAACACCAAGCTTGAGTTTAATCTTACCATGAGGACGACCGGAAGGTCTACGTAGTTCGAAACTTCTGATTTTCCCAAAATCATCGATATTCACAAGTTCCTTCAACGGAACCCTAAGTGTACCGACTAAAGGCTTAAGAGTTTCCGAGGGTTTAGAATGAAAGATCTCGAGTGTTAGAACAGTATCGTGAGGTGATTGAGGAAGATGGAGGGTGAACCGCTCGTTCCAAACGGGTCGGGTATTGCCCGAATCATCAGATTGTGTGGCCCGACGTTGATCCGGGTCGACCCAGAAAATGACATAGGGTTTGAGATCGCCGTTATGCCAATTGACATTTTTGAGGTGCTTGGCGGAGACGATTGTGATTTCGAGATCGTAGGTTTTGGGTGGCGGAGGACGAGAGGAAGAAGAAGCTGTTGCCATTTGTGATTTTAGGGAAATTGAAGATACCGTACGCCGCGTATGGAGAGTGCGAAGGATGGGGGAGGAGGATGTTTTATATGAGTTGATGAAAGTGGATTTGGTGGGTTGGCAATTACACCAAAGTATCATAATGCCAGCGTTCTCTCCGTTAGCTTTTACTTATCGCTATTTTTTTAATTAAATTTTTATTTTTATTTATCACTTTTGATATATTTTCTTCATTCCTTTTATTTACTCTATTTGGATGATACTTATATTTCTAAATATCTGCTCCTTTAATTTTTCAAGAATAGTCTTGAACAAAAATAGTTTCAACAAGAATAATTTATTCAAACTATTCTTGAAAGATTAAATGAGCAAATATTTAGGAATATAAGCACAATCCAAATGGAACAAATAAAAAGGAATGGATGGAGTATCAAGAAAAGACAAAAATAAAAAATTCTATTTCACTCTTAGCATTAATTGCTTATTCACCAAACCATTTTCAAGACATATTACTCTAAACATCAATTAATAAAGGTAGTATGATAAAATAGTCATATTAATAATTGTTTTCTTAATGAGTGTGTCATATCAAAATGACAAGTAAAAGCAAACGGAGAGAGTATTACCTCTGTTTCAAAAAGAATAAACTGTTTTGACTTGATACTGAGTTTAATAAAATAAAGAAATTTTTTAATCTTGTGATCTTAAATTAAAATTATGTCAAATGCATCAAAATTTCTTTTAATTTTGTGGTCTTAAATATGTCATATGAAAAGTTGAAACTGAAGTGTTGTCAAAAAGGGAAAGAGGTCATTCTTTTCGAAATAAACTAAAAAGAAAAGTAGATCATTCTTTTTTAAACGGAGGAAGTAATACTTAAGGGAGCGCTCTACTTAAGATGTGTTCATTAACGATAGAAAATGTTTTTTATTAATTTTTTTTGTGTTCGATGTGCAAGTAAAGAAAAATATTTTCCTAAATGAAGTTATAGAATAATATAAACAAATATTTTGAGAAGGGAGATGGAGGGTATGTGTATGGGGTGTGGGGATGGGGCTGAGGTGAAAATGAGGTGTTGAAAATTGGGGAGGACACGATCAATGTGACATGTGTAACTTGTTTTCTCATACTTCCATTTGAAAAGTCATTTTACTCATTTGTTCATATAAATTCTTCAAAAGCTTGTAGCAAAAAGTCATGTATGATTCAGGTTCATTTGTCCACAGAAAGAATTTTAGCTTCAATTGAAAATGACTATAGTCAGCATCACTTGGTGTCCTGTGATTTAGTAAACATCTTGATTTAATCATCTCATATGGGCAAGTCCCACCTTAACAGGATTTTCATTATGAAGGAGCTCTTCAGGCTGCTCCCACAAGAGGATCTGCAGAATGCTGTTGCACTAGTGTTTGCAAACAAACAAGACCTTAAAGACGCCATGACCTCTGCAGAGAGAACTGATGCAGTTTCACTTCATAGCATCAAGAACCATGATTGGCATATTCAAGCCTGATGTGCCCTCACCAACGATGGTTTAGGGTGGCACCAAGCTAGAACCGAGTTCATAGCATCAAGAACCGAGTTCACCAACGATGGTTTAGGGTGGCACCAAGCTAGAACCGAGTTCATAGCATCAAGAACCGAGTTCATTTGATACTACAATATCTTGTATTTCCTTATCCACGAGTGGACAATACAAATAGAAATAATCAAAACACAAATGGTTTCTTTTTCTTCTGCACAACCTGATCCTTCTGATAGCTATGACAATACTGTTGATCCTATGTCAGCTGCATACTGTCATGAAGACTGTTTCTTGAAACATGCATGCTTCTGGATAACAGTATATATACACACATTTTAAAGAAAGGTTTTTGAGAAAAAACACAATTGCTTCTGATCTCCAAACAAACAAACAAACATGAAACAGTATGCTTCGGATCGGCTATATGAATCCTCACTATTCCATTTAAGCTTAATTCATGTCAAGCTCCAAAATATATGTGAAAAAAAAAACAATTATTCATGATTGTAAGTGTAAGCAACTCAGACAGCTATTATGAATCATTTCTAACCGTAACAAAATACTTGTCATTATGATGTTACAATAGAAAATTGTCATCTGCACAATGCTAGCTGACCCAGCAATAAAGATTAGAATCTTGAATTTCACCTCTTAAGGGATATAAAAAAATGTCATTTTCTGCACATAAAGACTTTTCTGTATTAGGCAACAAACTGCGAAAACCAACTTCAACTTCCTCTCCTATCAGTGAAACTTCCAAAATCAGCCAAGTGGTATCACAAATTCACAATATCCAGCATCTGCAACCTGATGCGTCTTGTGGTCCTTCAAACCATCGATCCCAGGAAGGATTTGTTGGACCGTGAGTTCTGAAGGAGAAAATATCACAAAATTAGCAAAGTACAACACCTTATGAGATGCTGCGATAAAGCAAAGAGTAATTCTTACACTGGTAGTAATGGATCTGGCCTTGTTTCCACATTACTTAGCATCCTAAGCCCATGTAAGAGAATCAAGTTAGATAACCATAACATGTACTGAACAGAATGTAAGTCATCTAACTAATGCTTTTGAGCAAGTCATCCTACAAAAAGGGGCCTCGGAGTCGGCACGATCAGCTCCTGCCACCACCTGCACTCCGGAGATACCCAGGAAGGAAGGGTGGGGGTGATCTATGATCTCAAGGCTTTACAGGTATGAGGTATCAACAGAATATATTATATTCATACTTACTCCTTGCAAGCAGCGGATGCCTTTTCCATTTTGTCAAGCAATTCAAGCTCTTCCTGCACATGTTACTTCATCAGCAAATTTGTAAATATGTACTATTGGTAAACTACTGAAGAAGAAAGGTTTAATAAACAAGTAACAATTTGCCCCAGGGCTTCGGTCTAATGGCAAGAGTGCAACAATTTGCGCAGGTCACAAGTTTGAACCCTACCACAGACAAAAGTCTGGTACTTAAGTGGAGAAGGGTGGACAAGCGAACTCATTATCAATTGAGTTTTGAACCGTACTCCACTAGCCCTCGTGAACTTGCAGGTTACTAAATATAAAATAAAACAAAGTAACAATCAGCAAAAACTGGATACATCATTTCTGATGTTAGCACATGAAAAGCAACTGTTATCAACCATGCCTAGATTTAAGCCCTTGCAAAGAAGATTGGGACAATGCCACCAGAAATCTACAACATGCGGAAGATAACTTTGCATATAACAGAAACCACGGCAGCTGTCATACTAAGGGCTAACTAAGCATCATACTGAACAGATGAACAACAACGTTCAATTACATTTGAACTAACTCGAAGAAGGAAGGCCCTGGGAACGAAAGACAACATCAAAATGAGCCAAAGGACATTCCTTTAATATACGTCCATATTCACAGTATTTTGTTGGACTTTGGGTAGGGCAATTTCTGGGTATCTGTGAAATATGTTCCAGGATTTAGACCATAAGAACATTGCTATAATATAGTGGAACAAAAAAGCTGTAATTACTACAGTTCAAATCGTAACCCATGTTCGCATTCGTAGCACATATGTTCTTTTTTTTTTTAACAAATCAAGAGTATTTAATGTTACACCATGTTGGTCTCGAATGCACAAATATAATACAACACATGTTAAGCCTCCCGAAAAATCTTAGCCTATCATCTATACAGGCAGGACATGTTGTCACCAAGTATTAACTCAATTAAGTCTGCCAATACTGGAGTGAACAGTTAAAAGTATTCGTTATTATTAATCAACCAAACTACAGATGCTCAAGCACAGCGAAGTGATTGCACAAATCTCATTTGGTTTGGTGCACAAGCATTCATCAAAACAACAAAGAAGTATATTGAGTTCCATGTAGTAAACATCCAAATGACTGAAAAATATTTGCAATTTCCTAGCAGTACTGCTACTCACAAATGTAATATTTTAGGTTACTTAATGATCAGCAGCTATCAACTGATCAAGTCTGGTTTACAACACTTAAGTCTTTTATAGTGAAAAATTCAGTGACTGCAATGTTCACCGCTGCATCACATTCTTCCCTCATTAAGGTTCTGGAGTCTTAAGAGAGTCCGAGAATAATTAGTTTTGGATCTAATCAGGTAATATGGAATTAATAATTCCTTGCCGGAAGTCCATCTCTTACCAATTCGAATCAGCTCGTATCCTAAACACTTTTCTGTAGGTAGTAGAGAACATTTTACAGATCATCCAAAATTCTATGCTGCAATGTGAACATCACATATCTAGTGGATGCGAGTACACAATTTAATAGAGAAAGGTTGATTCTCTCACAAGAAAAGAGGGTAAAAAGATTTACCAAAAAGTTCATGCCATTTCTAACAACAACATACCCAGTGTAATCCCATAAGTGGGGTCTGGGGAGGGTGGTGTGTACGCAGCCTTACCCCCAGTGTTCAGGGATGCGTGATGCGGAAAAAAGCGACAAGGGTCCGCATCACGCATTAAGCGATGCGTGAAGCGATGCGACCGCATCATTGAAGTGAAGCGCATTAAACGTCAAGCCACAAAAAACACATCTAACTTTGTTCCTATTGGTCTCACTTGCCCTTTTACCATATTTCCAAGCCGGATCAGACATTTAAAAGCGCTGTGAAGAAAGCATAAGAAACAAATCAAACAAAAATTGTAACAAAAAGAAAAGAGAAAAAAACAGCACCAGAAAACAGAGGAAAAAAATTGAGGAAAACAGAGAAAGAAAAAGGAAGAAAACAGAGCATCAGTAAAAAAAAAAAACAGAGCAGAACAGTAAAGAAGAAGGAAGAAGAGCAGAAGTGAAAAAAAAAAAAAGAAGAACAGAAACAAAGCAGCAAAACAGAGGAGGAAGAAGAAGGAAGAAGAAAGAAGAAGAAGAAAAATTACCTTAACAGAACAGGAGTCGTACTGATGTCGCGTCTCTTTCTAACTTTAAAAATTAACCTACCCGACTCTTTTTTTTTAATTTAAAAATAGCCCTATAAATAAAAACAACACGATGCGAGCGCATCAGCTCGCATCACGCATCACATCGCATCACGCAACAGAGGGTTATGCGCCCGATTCAGTCAGATGGCCTCGCATCCATAACTCGATGCGTCACAGCCTCGCATCGCATCGCATCGGCGCATTATGCGCTCGCATCGTGTGAACACTGCTTACCCCTACCTTGTAAAGGTAGAGAGGTTGTTTTTGATAGACGTTTGGCTCAAGTAAAGCATATCACAAATCAAGCAGTTGCAAAGAAACCATGCTGAAAACAATTAAGAAGAGAACAAAAAGGGCTTGATACGTCTGATACTAATATGCATTTTTCATAAAGAGGTTGTCATAATTCATTCAAGCAGAGACTTTCAGTAGCCATAGTTTGGTGGCTTCACTTATTGAGAGTGTTATCTGAACTTTTGCAGCACAGATTCTCTCTCCTAGAAACTCTTTTTCATGAAGGTTATTATAAGAAATCCTTTCCCAGGTTGCTGAGCATAAACCGAAACACTTGAACTGGTCGAAGTCCTTTGAAGTAACTCTACCCAATAAAGTTCTTCTTGCTCAGGGGATAAAACATTTTAGAATACAAAAACCAAACGAGCAAGAGCTGCTGTGTTTCTCTCGACATGTTCTATTTCCCAAGTTCGATGTGTAAGTCTGTAAGATCACAGGGACGTAAAGGTAACTTAAGTAACTATGCACCAAGACTAGGTCATATATTCATAAAGGTAACACCTTTTAGCTCACAAAAGCATCAGCATAAGTTCACATTTTATTTTTGATAATAGTAGTATCCTGGATATATTGGACGCACCTCAACACCAGATACCTGCAACCCCCCTACTGGTACAAATATTAGATACCTATACCCCCAACAATGCTTAAAGAGATGTAAAGAAATCATCCGATCTCTTTTCCTATACTGACATCTCGGTGCATTGTATATTTCATGTCTTTAACTGAATAGCTCTTTTTATAAGTTTAACGGAATAATTTTTATTCATAGTGGATTACTAATTTCACCCCCCGATATCACAAGTCAATTGCTTTCCATGGGATCCATGGACAATCATTTGACACATGCAGCAAATTGATAAGTTTGGATCAACTTGTAAGGAAAAAAGACTTTCTTAGGAGAAGAAGATCCAAAGTCAATATATAAGAATGCACATCAAAATGCTGTTTGTGAATGATAATTGATCTCTCTACTAACTAATATTTAAATGTTAAGAGACATTTAAATTCAAATTATTACTCTCTACTTACTAATTGTTATGACATCTAAACATGTTTGACACCATTCCATTTCTATACAGATTTCACAATTTTCAAGAATTCAAATTGATTAAATGCTTCAAATTTTAAACTTTGATGTAATGTTTTTTCTATTAAACTAGCTTTTAAACTTTTATTTTAATATTTTCTCCAGAAACACTAATATATTTATAAGCTAAAACTAACATCCTATTTGCAGTGTTCAATCAAATACTTCCATATAAAAAGCGATGAGGGAGTATAATGTTCTTGCCCTTTACTCAGCCATGATGAAATGATAAAAGGTCTGAAACTAAGAAAAAGTGAAAAAATAAAGATTCTCATAGCGCGCTTAGAGAAGATCCTTGTATTTGTCTAGTTCCATATAATCCAACAACCATCAAAATTTGTCTTCTTCAGAAATCCTCACAGCTAGAGACCCCCAACCAACATAAACTTTCTAAATATTTGCATTTACAATCTCGGAATCTCCAACTAATCAGTGGCGGTCCCATATGTACTCAAGGGGTGTTTTTGTCAGAAAACTACACTGTGTAGCTAGGTAAAAAAATCCTTTTTCATGTATATATACTATATATTGACTCCCCTTGACTTCTTTGAGGGTTACTCCTTTATATTTTGACACCCCTTAGTGAAAATCCTAGCTCCGCCACTGCTCCCCATAACGAACAACAAAATTAACAATCAGGAAAAGCGAAACTAACATAACATCTTATTTTGTTCGCTAGCAGTGAAGAAACTCTAGTTCAATTACTCTGATTGTTTGCGGCCCAATGATACTTTTCCAACTCCACGTCTTATATTTCCCCTTGTTGTCCCCCCTCCCGCCTCTCTTCTCTACCATCTCTTTCTTCCTTCCACTCCAACAGCAAATAAGTAAGACTTTCTATGTTCAATGAATCAGCTCCTTAATAGAGAGAACCAATGTTTACTATGTCCTTTCTGATTCCAGATGTTTAGAGAAAGGGGATATCTGTTAGTGACTCATTAGATACTGTACCAACAGAGTAATTTTCAGATGCTTATAGAAAGGGGATACCTGTTAATGCCTCATTAGATACTATACCAACAGTCTTTTTCTTTTTATATAGTTGCAATTCAACCATCAAAATCTTTTAAGCAACACAAATAGAAAGGCATCTCAAACAACAATATGTAATAATTCGCATTCAGTGAACAAAGGTATATATATAATAAGCAAACTGACTTCAAAAACTAAAACAACTGGCTAGAGGATTCAAGCATCTAAATATGAATGAAGAAGAAATAAAACTTAAAGACAGCCAGAATTGATGATTGAAATTCAATACAGGGCTCCTATGAAACATCAGTGAGCCATATATGCCCCATGTTCAACAATATTCAATTCTCGGCAGCACTCTATGCCAAGTCCAGAACATACTCAAATAATTGTTATTCAACTCTCAAAAACATTAAGATTTCACTTCAAAACTCAAAAAATCCCCCGTACTACATCTAATATGAAACGAAAGGGAGCATACATCCTCAGGCTTCCATAAGTCAAGAACTTTAATCTGATAATGAAAAATGAAATAGCACATTAAATCAACCAAAAAGGTCAGCTAAGTGTACTAAAGCTCCCACTACGCCTCCGGACCACAAGGTTCTATTATATGCAGTCTTACCGTGATCTACTGGTCACATGGCAACAACTTTACCAGTTACACCTAGACTTCCCTTCAACATTAAATCAACCAAAAAGGTGGGAAAAAAAACACCCTCTTTTCAGAATTGAAGTAAAGAAAAGCTCACTTTTTTTTCTTTTTAGTTGATGGTCAACCCATTTCACAAATTACCAGCACATAGAACAATAGCTCCCTTTTATTAACATCATTCATTAGTTCCACCAGCACAATGTATTAAACCAATACAACACAAGACGGCCTTGAAGAAAAATTCAAACTTGTCCTCAAAGATAGCAAATTAACAACAACCATATTCAACTAACCAGAAAGAACAGTCAAAATTTCTCAGCAAAAAAAAAAAGGACAGCCCTGTGCACTAAAGCGTCCGCTATGCACGGGGTAAGGGGAGGGCCGGACCACAAGGGTCTACTGTACACAGCCTTACCTTACATTTCTGCAAGAGGCTAATTCCACGGCTTGAACTCATAACCTCCTGATCATTTAACAACAACTTTACCAGTTACTCCAAGGCTCCCCGTTCAAAATTTCTAACCAACAAAGCCAAAAAGTCAAAAGACACATCAGAAAAATTCAAACTGTTCCTCATACATACCAAATTAACAACCATATTCACCTAACAAGAAAAAACAATCAAAACTTCCAATCAACAAAGCCAAAAAAGTCAAAAGAGACATCATACAGACCTCTAAAAAACGAGTTTCTTGCTCAAGTCTCTTCAATTCAGCAGATACCCTATGTTTTCCTCTTGTATCTGCTGCTGCCACAACCGATCTCACCTGTTCTGAACTCTCTGATTGCATTTCTCACAATTATCAAGAACCCCAAATACACAAAAGAATCAAAACACTTCAAAAATTAAAAACAATAAACCCCATTTATACAAAAAAAAACAAAAAAAACTAAAGAATCAAAATTTTGTAAGTGAAGCTAAAGATTCTTGAACTATTTAAAGACTATAAAACAAAGAACCCCATTTGGAAAAAGAATCTAGAAAGCATACAATTTTCATTAAAAAACAAAAAAGACTTGATTTTGGTACTGTTTCAAGAAACTAGAGAAAGGGTAGTAGAAACAAGTTATGGACAATTGAAGAGACAATGCAGAAAGTGGGGGTGGGTGGTGGGGGTTTACTTTTGTTTTTCTTGTTCTGCTAAAGTGAATTGAAATGTTCCAAGGGATGATAGGCAAAACAGAAAGAACAAAGAAGAAAGATGGAAACCAAAAAGAAAAAAGAAAACAAAAAGGAAAGTTGGATTTTTTTGGTTTTTAATTTTTTATTTTATTTTTTAATAATGAAAAAGTTGGTAATCTTTTTTCACTTATTTACTTTTTTGCCTTTTTCCTGTTCTACTTTATATAATATTCTGTCTTTCTTGTCCCTCTTTTTCTTCTTGCTTTTGTGTGTTGTTTGGGGTGGGGGTAGGGGGGCTAGGTAAGTAAAGGGGAAGTCTTCCACTGTTTAGTCCAGAAGTTGCTTGTTAGGCACTTGGAACACTGATATGTCACCCTCAACAGTAAGCTCCAATATATATCAATATCA
Organism: Capsicum rhomboideum; assembly: GCA_031232105.1. Lineage (NCBI taxonomy): Eukaryota > Viridiplantae > Streptophyta > Magnoliopsida > Solanales > Solanaceae > Capsicum > Capsicum rhomboideum. The sequence continues at coordinate 9,887,718 of CP124711.1, forward strand.
GTACCACTTATATTACCTCTTTGTTTCTTTTTATGGTTGTATACATTGATGAAGGAAGATATTTTAATTTATAAAATTACTTTATTTGTCCCAATTTATATGATATTTTTAATTAAATACATAATTTAGGAAAATTATTGATTAGGTCATTTGACTGCGGAAAAACCTCTTTATACGGTACGTTTTAAATAAAAAGTCGTCATTCTTATGTCGCTTGTTCGCACACCGAATAAAGAAAAGACAAACTAGAAGAGGAACAACAATGACATACTCAGTGTATTCCCGCAAAGTGGGGTCTGAAAAGGATAAAATGTAAGTAGTCATTATCTCTACATCAAAGATGGGGTAGAGATTTTATTTCCGATGGACCCTCGGCTTAAGATAAAAATACTCTAGGAAAAGACGTATAGAATTAGAAGTGACAAATGGTAGTAACAAATCAACATATAGTAGTAGAACAATATTATCACAAAGTAATGCTACAATCAATCTACCTAAAACAACAAACATCAACAACAACAACAAAAAAAATACAAGTGTAGCACTATGATTACTAGTAAGGATAACAAGACAAAACACTCTTACCTACTAGCATGAACGCACTCCTACCTACTAACCTTCTACCCAATTCACGCCTTTCATACCTTCCTATCTAAGGTCATGCCCTCAGTAAGCTATAACAACGTCATGTCTTGTTTAATCATCTCCATAATATTTCTTTGGTCTACCTCTACCTCTCATATATCCATTTATAGTCAACCTATCGCACCTCTGCACTGGGGCATCCGTACATCTTCTCATCATATGCTCGAATCATCTCAACCTCGCTTACCGCTTCTTGTCTTCCGCCGAAGTCACTCACACCTTGTCTCGGATATCCTCATTTCTAATTCTATCCCTTCTAGTAAATCCACACATTCATCACAACATCTTCATCTCTGCCACCTTCATCTTTTGATTGTTAAAGTTTTTGACTGGCCATCATGCCATCCCATACAACATAGTTGGTCTAACCACCACTCTATAGAACTTGCTTTTAAGTTTAGTAGGCATCTTCTTATCACACAATACTCTAGATACGAGTCTCCATTTCATCCACCCTGTACCAATACGGTGAGTGACTTCCTCGTTCATCTCTCTATTTTCCTGGATAATAACCCAAGATACTTTAAATTACCTTTCTTTTGGATGACCTGTGTATCAAGCCTCAGTTCCACGTCAGCCTCATGCATCACCTCACTTTAGACTCTAGGGTTTGTCTCCAAACCTTCACCTTAACATTGACTATTTCGTGAATCTCGTCAATCAAAACTACTTCATCCACAACATACACCATGGCACCTCACCTTGAATTTACAACACAAAATTACCATCGCTAAGACAAATAAAAACGGTGAAGGGTCGATCTGCAATCCCATCATCACGAAAAAATGCTCTGAATCTCCTTCCACTATTCTTACTCGAGTCTTTGCTCCATCACACATGTCCTTAATTGACCTAGTGATGCCACAGGTACACCTCTCCAAGCACCTCCATAGAACCTCGTTAGGAACTTTGTCGTAAGCCTTTTCTAGATCGATGAACACCATGTGCAAATCCTTCTTCCTCTCCCTATACTGCTTCACCAGTCTTCTTATGGGATGAATGACTTTTGTAGTCGAGCACCTGGCGTAAAAACTCTTCACCACCCTCTCCCAAACCTTTATAGTGTGACTTAACAACTTGATATTTCTATAATTGTTGCAATTCTGAATGTCACCCTTGTTCTTGTACAACAAAACATCGTATTCCATCATGCTGCTTCAGGCAGCTTAACCGTTCTAAAAGCGAAATTAAGCAACTCAGTCAGTCACTCACTCAAAATTAGAAAAAGAAATTATTAAAATTTGTAGTATAAAATAAATTTAAGGTATTTGTATGATTGGAAATTATCACATTAAATTTACAAAGTGAACATTAAAGTTAAATTATTTTTAAATATAAAAAATATAACTTTTGGGACAAAATAAAAAAATTTCGCACATAAATTCGAGTTGACAAAATAGATCCTTTCCAATTTTCACATACCAATTTCTTTTTCATGCACTCTTATCCTCTTTTCGTTCTCTGTCTGCTTGCTTTACGATTTTAAATCTAAGGGGGTGTTTAGTATGTTTTTCAAAATTTTCATGTTTGATTGGTAAAATATTTTACGATTTTTTTTTTAATGAGAAAAATAACTTTTAATGAAATTAAGTAAGAAAAATAACTTTCATTAGTGATAATCAAATTCATTTTCTCCTCCCTAATAGTCCAATGCTTCTAACCCCCACTCTCCACCTCATCTCACCCCGTGGTGTTTTATTAGATTACAAATAAATATTTTTCAGATAATATGTTTTTGTTTACTGACTAAACATTATAAAATAAGTAAAAAATCTACTTATTTTTTCCAGAAAAGGAATAAATATACCACCGGACTATCATAAATGATACACATATACCCCCCGTTATACTTTGGGTACATATATACCCTTGCCGTCAATCTTTTGGGTTGTATATACCTTTACCCGAACAGCGAGACACGTGGCATCATCTTAGGCATTTACCCAACTTTTATTTATTTTACGGAAAAGGGACAAATATACCCCCAAACTATCATAAATGGTACGCATATGCCCTCTGTTATACTTTGGGTGTGTATATACCCTTGGCGTCAATCTTTTGGATTGTATATACTCTTTACCTAAACGGCGGAACACGTGGCATCATCCTAGGCATTACCCGATTTTTATTTATTTTACGAAAAAGGGACAAACATACCCCCGAACTATCCTAAATAGTACGCATGTATCCTCCGTTATACTTTGGGTATGTATATACCCTTGCCATCAATCTTTTGAGTTGTGTGGAGTCCTTAAAGTGAAACAACGAGCAATTTCACCCCAAAGACAAATCCTCACCGAATTAGTGATAGAATCACAGCTAATTTCGGACATGATATAATGTCTAATTTGTGAAATTAAAAAGGAAAGCAAAAAATCAAGAGAAAAAATTCTGGTGTTTGAATTAAGGGAGAAGAAGAATGACGATGGAGAGGTTTCTTAATCGTTTTAATACTGCTTCTTGAATTGGGTTTTTACTTTCAAGTCTAGGGTTGGGTTTCTGTTTAGTGTCTAGGGTTAGGTTTTTAATTGGGTTTGAAAAATGGATAGTTAGGTGGGTTATTTTTATTTCGGATAAAATAAATAAAATTCGGGTAAATGCCTAGGATGATATCATGTGTCCTGCCATTTGGGTAAACGGTATATACAACCCAAAAGATTGACGGCAAGGGTATATACATACCCAAAGTATAATGGAGGATATATGTGTATCATCTATGATAGTTCGAGATTATATTTATTCCTTTTTCTTAAAATAAATAAAAATCGGGTAAATGCCTAGGATGATGCCACGTGTCCCGCTGTTTGGGTAAAAGGTATATACAACCCAAAAGATTAACGAAAATGGTATATATGTACCCAAAGTATAACGGAGGGTATATGCGTACCATCTATGATAGTTCGAGGGTACATATGCCCCTTTTCCTTTCTTTTTTTTTTTAATAATTCATGAAAAACGTTTTCCTTGTTACCAAAACACACTCAAAAAGTTCTTCATTTTCTACGATACTTGGTGTTTAATATAAAATTACAAATGTCTTGTTTGGTTTAAACAATAACAACAATAAAATCCCTAACATTTGAAATTACAACAAGTACACCCTCAAAAATAACTCTCGATTAATTTTAGGCTCATTGGATCGGAATTATAATACTTTTTTGATTATTATTTTTACTAGAATTATAGAACTAATTACGTGCTCACGTTATTTTTACAAAGTGCAAAAGTTTAAACTAAGGCTACTTCTTTTATCTTGCATTTCTCTCAAACTGTTTAGAACAATGATTTTCTTTAGTTAATCGAGCTATCGAAAATAGTCTCTACCCTAAGAAGGTTGAAGGTAGAATAAGGTATTCATCTCACCCTTTCCGAACTCCAACTGTAAAACTATACTAAATATGTTACTATTATTGTCGGACTATTCTTCGATGTATTAATACAGTATATCTTTTTTTTACTTAAGTTCTTCTTCTTCTTCCTCTACTGTAGAATTTAGTTACTATCTTGAATGAATATTAAAGAAGCTTCGAATTCTGGCAGAGATGAGCACATGGAATTTAATTTCAGTAGAGGAAAATAATTATTTTTTTTTCCATTTTTAGTGAAGTCATTTTTCTGCCTTTTTCTCTGATTAATTTTTTCCTTTTTTGTATAAACTTGGAATTGTCCTCCAAAAATACTTTCTTGCCATCTTTGCTATTTATCATTTGTACGTTGTACTTGTACGGTTGCATTCAATAATTCTTGTGTTAAACCAAAGAGGAAAAAAAAATAAAATAGTAATAGTAAAACAAAATAAATATGTGATGGTTGAGATCTTTCTATATTAATTAGAAATTGTGAATTCGAGACCTGAAATACACCTTTTTTTAACTAGAAAAAATATTATTTTCTTTACTCCCTCTGTCCAACAATATTTGTCCATTATATTAAAAATAAATGTCCAATAATACTTGTCCAGCTTGAAAAGTCAATGGATAATTTACCCTTTTCTACCCATTTTACCCTTGCTATTAAATATTATTTATCACTCAATGCATTTTCAAAGACATTAAATTTATTATATTCAAAGGATAATATAGTAAAATTACCCCTATTATTTATTATTCCTTAACATATGTATCAAGCCAATAGTGGACAGACATTATTGAACGGAGGGGTAGTAAATTTCATAAAAAACCTGTCCAGCACTAATTCGAATTAATGGATTATACAGTTGGGGAATGCTTCATGCTTGGATAAAAATTATTATTATTATTCTTTTTTTGGGTTAAAAGGATGCTTAGATAAATAAACTCAACAAAGTCACAGTAATATTATAGTTTCCAGTTTGGATCAGTCTGGGTTAATAGCAAAAAATAATTGGCTTCGTCCCATTTGAGTATTATTAGAGAGTCTGATTGATCTTTCAAATCTAGTTCCTAACATGTCTGCCCAAATTGCTAACCGACCATACACCGAAGGAACTACAAAAACTTGAGCTTCTTCAAAATCTGCATAACTTGCTCTAATTTGCACAAATGCTGATAGAACTCTTCATTTTTAAAATTTCTTTTTTATTCTATAGTCATTATGTTTTAAAGCTGGTAAAAAGTTTGAATCTTCGAAATCTCTCTTGAATAGAGGTCGGTCAAAAAAAAAATTTTTAGAAGTATCTAAAAAGCACTATATATCTATGAACGAATCCAAATGACGAATTTTGTGTTTAAAGTTTAAACTAGTAAAACACATTCAAATTTGGTAAGTTTCTTTAGTTTTGCAATATTTTATATTTACACTTTTTAACAAAATATTTTCTATCTCAAAATTGATCACCAACGAAATTTTCGTTTTGAATGATTAAATGTTTGAAAAGGGGAATTAGAAAAAGGATATGATAATAATATTAGCTGTCCTGCTCCCAATTTTTAATTTAGTTCTATACAGAATGTCAACGACCTTGAAATTGGCTGTCGAATTTAGGGAGTTGTGAATGATCCATCTCAATACATAATTTAACTGATTAATGCCAGTTCAATTTGAGTTGGTGTTGAGTTCATTTCTTAGATTATAAGAAAATGGAATTTATTGTTAATTAACGAGAATTATTACTTCAATGTCACGCTAACCAGACCACTCTATAACGGTCAAACTCTCTATAACGATCTCTCGTTATAACGGTCTGATTTTTTCTAGAATCGATATTCATGCATATTTTACTTCTCTATGACATCATCTATCTATAACAATAATGACATTCATTATAGCAGTACTACAGTCTGTGTTAAATTACCCATCTATAAAAGACATACTCAAATTGTACGAATGCCTAATTAAAAGGAAAAAAATTTCTAGCTTCAAATAGATAGGATTTGAAGTTGAAATTATGAGTCTAAGCTTTCTAACTTGTATGGGGTAAAAATCGGCTTAGGGTGTTTTGGGCCAATTCAGTCGTGCTGGGTCAGATATGGATAAGGCCAGCTCATGACGCTACCATCCCGGGGACAATATTAACGAGACTGAAAATCACGCCCGGGCAAAGGATGAAGACGTCTGAGACTCACCCGAGACAATGACCGTGCATTAACAAACAAACGAAAGGACTATGTGTCAGGAATTATAGGGAGCACCAACTGCCCTCAGCAACAAAGTGTCTGACACACGCTAAAGGATTGAGTGTGTCCTAAAGGTCTCAAGACATGTGACAATCTCTCTTTGACCGAAAGACAACCTCTGTGCTCTATAAATAGCTCCCCCCCCCTCCCCCCCTCCCCCCCCCTCCCCCCCCCCCCTCCATCTGTCATTTTGGTCATTCTTACCCCTTAAGCAATAGAATATCTTAGCTTGCTCCTTAGGCATTAACGTCTTCCTTAGCTGTTCTAGGTTATTCTCGTTGTAATCACTCGGCTCGTACACTCTCAACCCTCGATTAAACTTAGAATGTGCATGAAGTTCTGACATCTCATGTCAAATATTCTTCTTCATGTAGTACGGAATATCAAAGACGTTATATTGATGATTTTACTAAATTTGAAAAGTGATTCATGATCTAGTTGAAGGTTCAACGTAACTGATAATTCCATTATCAATGCCTTTGGGGTTTGGGCCTGTTTTGTGAAAGCTTAACATGTTAGGGAGCCCCATTTTGTTTCTTTTATTTAGCCTATTGTGAATTGTGAATTGTGACTGTTCTTTCAATACACATTAGTGAAAATTATGTTTATTTGCTGAACTTATTGTAAATTATGTTTATTTGCTGAACTTTATGTTATTCTTTATTAAAAAAAAGGGATAATTATTCTTTAGTTTTAGTTCAAGACTCTTTCCTAGGTCGCGTCTGGCTGATTCAAACTCTTCCAGACATATTAAGAAATTATTTTTTTAAAAAAACAAATGCACTTAATAAGCTGAAGTCTGAACCATTCAAATTTAGACTCCCATAAAATGCAAACAAATGAGGCCTAAATTATTTAGCAATCTCCTACTTGAAGTTGCATCGAAATTACACATATATATTTAGTAATAATTTTGTTTTAAATTTTTTATTTTATCTTTGATGAAATTATTTATAGCCATATAAATATCTATAACTTGACTAATTAGTTTTAGACCATACATCTTTCAATCTTTTTACAATTACAATTCTCTACGTCCACTTCTGGGGCAGCTTAAAAGTTTACATTATTATTAATTAGAGAAAGGGTTGAAATCCAAATCAACATTCTAAATTTTAACATTTTCATCCAATCTAAATTACGTTAGAGCATCCTTAATATTAATTATTTTTTAAAAAATCTGTTAAAAGAAAGGGTATTTTAGACCATATAGGTGGATGAAAGGGTATTTTAGAGCCCAAAGATGGAAGGAGGGTATTTTAGGACCATATCCAATACTTGAAGGGTATATTAGGCCCTTCTCCGTTAATTATAATAAGATGACATTCTTTTTGAAACGAATTAAAACAAAGTGAATCATGTAAAATGAGATGAAGGGAGTACATAATAAACTTATAATAATGCATCCAATGGCGAATATAAGTATGCAACTTACCGTGAAAAGACTTTTTATAACCATCTACAAACCTACAAATCGAACTAGAAAATGATATTTTCATATTTTTTGAATCTCTAGTAAAAATCATGTAAAAGTAAAAATTGTTATGTAATATGGATGTCATGTGACATATATATGTGTGAATGTCATTAATGAGAGATAAGAGTTAGTAGTAGCCAAATTGAACTTGAACACCAAGAGTTACTTAGCCAAGTTGGATTTGAACACCAAAGTTACCTTACCAAATTGGTATCCAAGTTACATGCTTATAAATAGGCATCTTAGTGTATTTGTAAATATACCAAGAAGTGAAGAAAAAAAATCTCTCACAAGCATCTCTTCTTTACTTTTCTAGCTTTGTTAATTATTATGTTCTTGATATATTATTTTATTTTATAACACGTACCATCTCAAGATAAGGCTAAGGTATGGCTAAAGTATGGTCGATTGGGGTATGATATTGGTGGTAATCTCTGCCCATGAAAACTTTTGCTTAGACAAAGTTTGAACTTTGAATTTATACTTAGTTGCTCACCTTTATTGATTTAATTATTAGACATCATGGAAGGTTAGTTTGCAATATATAATTCATATATATATTCCTTCTTGGTTAGCATGCCATTGGACAAGTTTGGTTGATATAGTCTTATTCTTCTTGTTAAAGTTAATCGTGTATGAGTACTGAATCTAATACTATTGAAATTAGTATTATAAGTTTGATTAGAATGGTGAGAAAATCTCTTTCACTGTCTTAATGTAAGTTATTGTCTGCTAAAACAGATGTACGCAAGTGAATCCCAAATGGTTGGTTTTCATGTTTAATTTTCTTTTGGTAATATTTTTTCAAGGCTCAAGAGTGAGTCTTGTCATACTTTGTTTTAATATACGTTTATAGGTAAGACGGTGGATTCAAGCTCCATCGCCCCAAAAGGGTAAGACATCGGATTAGAGTCCTGGTGCACCATGATGATAAGATATTGGGTTCAAGTCCCATCGATCTATGACCTAAATGTCCTTTTATTTTGACAAGACGTTGAATTTGAATCTTGATGCACCATATTGATGATATAATGATGACTAAGGCAAAATTTTGGTGAAAAGTCATGAAATATGCTCCATTCCCTGAAGTGAATGTGGTAGCAATGCATAATATGTTTGAAAAAAGACATGTGATTGAATTTATGAATATAAATCTGGGTGTAGCAAAGGACAAAATCTTTCGTTACATCATATGTACGCCACGATTTGCTCATGAAGGAGCAATATCTTGAAAGAGATTTTAAGCTATCATAATTTGATAGGCTTAAGGCACATTTATATTTCATTCCTAGGGAATGAGAATTTTGATTGTTGAAACTACAGATCCATTCCTTGGGGTGAATGTGATAAGAGTAACACCTCCAAAAGAGGTATAATAATTGAAAGATTGAATATCTCCAAGTTACTATGGTACGAAACACGAATGTGAAAAGTTACCCAAGCATGGTGAGATCACATGCCATAATAAACTAAGAGTTTATTGATACAAAATTCATGTCATAGTAAACCTGAAGTTTACTAAAGCAAAAATCATATGTCATGGTAAACTTGGAGTTTACTAATAAGTTCATAAGTTGGCATGAATGATTATGACATTCCGAAGATGCGCATTGAGTATCGACATGTAATAAAGAACTGAAAGATTCTTTAATAATTGTTGTATGTTACTTGTTCTCGTGATAAGTTGGTTGGACCAATTAATGTTGGGATTGGATCCCTTAAAATTTAAAAAGTATAAAAGGTGAATATGGGCTCATTCACCTGTCATGTGATATCTTAAATAGATGCATCTACAAAATGATCACATGTACGTTTGTTGTCAACCTGCAGTTTGACATTCATAAAGTTGTTTGCTCAATATAAATTGAGTTAAGAACATAATTTCCAAATTGTGTAATCAAGACAATTCATCTTGATAAAGTTGGTTTGGCATTGAATGCCTCCAATAAATAGTTGAATCATTGCTTATGAGAACAAAGCTTCATGTGATTGGTATTGTAACATCCCGTACCTTTTCGACCTATGTGATGATGTTGAACAATGGTTACTTAAGTTTCGAGACGCTATGAGTATGTATTTTGTAAGGTTGGTGATGAAAAAAAAATTAATTAATTCGAGCCTCGTACATGTGATTAGATTTTAGTCGGAGATGTCTTGTGTAATACCCCATACATTTCCAACCTCATTTGGTACCTTGGAGTCATGTTTACTTGATGATTAAGGTCACTACGTAAGTATTTTGTAGTGTTTTGATAGGGTATTGGATGATATGCAAGTGTTAAAAAAAAATGGCTGAAAAATCCAGCAGGCCACTGATTCAGAGAACCTTCAATTCCTGCGCCACTGCTGCAAAGCAAGGCAGTGGCGCAAGGCACAACATAATTGGCCTTTCCGAGCTCGTTTTGCGACGAAATGCAACGACGATTCTTCCATGGTTTCTTTTGATTCCTTGGAGTTCCTTTAGCATTGTTAAGGCTTCAAATACCTCGATACACTACTACATACTCCTACATGATCAAACCATGGAATACAAGAATTTACCAAAATGTTCAAAGAAGCCATAGGTGACTAGAATTCCTATTTTTGCGATTGAGGCTACGAATGAAAATCTCATAAGTGAATATTGTCGTGGCATTATGAAATTATTTAAACATGAGATATATGATGGATTATACATGAGAAATGGTGGGCTAGGATAATATGTGTTAATGGGCCAATTTGAGGCCCAAAATGGGATAAAATGCAAGGCCCAAAGGGGAAACAAAAGACCCATTCTTCCATTGACCAAATGGACATGGAATTTAATGCCAAAGAAGACTTGAGGGCCTATATATATGTGGAAGAATCAGATTTTTATTCCAAAAGACACACATCACTTTTTTAGAATTTTCAAGATAATTCCCTTTTGGCTTTGCAAACCCTAAGTCATCTTTTGGACAAGATCAACATATTCCAAGCCTTGGTAAGTATTTATTTTCATGGATTAATATCTTATATGCATAAAAGAATATGTATATCATGTTGGTTGTGCTTGGAAAAGTTGGTCATGGAACTTGGTGAGTTTGTATGAGATTTGTGGTGTATGGAATTCAAGTGTGAATTAGGCCTTGTGCCTTTGATGAAAAAGCATGGTATGGACAAAATATGAACATGTATGGTGTTATTTTTGGTATAAAACTTGTTCTTTTCTAAAAGTGGGAATTTTGGAATTTTGGCCGATATGTGTTATGAGTTGAATTAAGGTGCTTTGATGGATTATTTGTGATGTGTTATGGATAAGAAAGTGTAAAGGAGAAGTATTGTGGTGAAATGTATTGATTTTCATGTATTGGTCAATGTTGGGAATATTATGGAATTTTTGGAATAATAGTATGATCAATGGTTTTGTCAAAGGGAAATGACGTGTTGAAAGCCAAACATGTAATTCATTGACATGGTATGCATTTGTAAAGTAATTGATGGTTAATGTGAATTTCGTTATGTATTTGTAGACACATAAAGAAGGAGTGGGATTATTGTCTACGCATCTAAGGTTGTAGATTCGTATTGCGAATCCAAGGTATGCAAGGTTATTTTGTCCGTATCTTTCTACGGCCAATAGTGTTCACAATTGACATTTCTTTAGTTCTATTCCGAAATGTACCAAGGTATCCCATATGCACTTATTTATGGTCAGTGTCATATATTTCCTACTCATTGATCAATTGTGAATCTCATTTCTCATATTCATGATTAATGTTCCGAAAGTTCAAAGAAGGCTATGTTCCAATATTCCAATAGTGCCTATACTTGTGTCTCTTGTTCATGGCTTCTTGTCCAATGGTTCCAATAGTATCATGGTGCTAGTGATGTTATATTTCTCATTGATATTTGTTCACATGTTCTTCACTTATTGGTCAATGATTCAAAGTTTCCAACAATGTTGTGTTCCAAAGTTCCAAAGTGATGTTATGATTATCAAAGTATCAATCTCAAGTAATGATCAAAGTAATGCAAATGTGGTCAATGATCAAGTACGGGTGGCAAGTCTAGGGGCGTAAGCCTAGCTCGACTCGATCCCGAGATATGGATTTATGGGTGGCAAGTCTAGGGGCGTAAGCCTAGCTCGACTCGATCCCAAGGGTGGCAAGTCTAGGGGCATAAACCTAGCTCGACTCGATCCCTATATGATGATATGAAAGACCCACTGATCAGTCGGGGCTCGGGTACATTGTGATATATGTGATAACAAGTGAGCATTGAGATAAAGAAAGTAATGAAAGCAATGAAAGCAATCCACATGGTTCCCAAAATGCAACATGGTGACTTATTCACATTGAGTATCCATATGTTTTGAGTTCATTGACATATTCCTTGACATATTCATGTGTTGTATAGTTTCATCTGAGCCTTGCATACTCAGTACTTATTTCGTACTGACCCCTCTCGGGGAATTTACCTTACTTGCTGCAGGCGCAGGTCCCAGTAGGCCTCCTCAGTAGATTGCCAGTGTTAGCGGCTCTTTGGTGAGCTCCAGCTCATTCGGGGCTTCTCCGAGTCAAAGTATATATGTTTTGGTATTGTACATGTTGTATAAAGCGGGGACTTGTCCCGACTTATGGTTCATTTTGGTCAATGCTCTTGTTAGAGGCTTTTGTAGACCGACGTGGGTGTACTAGTGTAAATGACACATGTTGTTTTGACTGGATGGCCTCAACGGCCAAGTTTCATATGTATGCCTAAATATGTCCCTTGTTCTCCTTTATTCGTATTTCATAATATTATGCAATGGTGGTTATGAATATTATATGCATATGATTGAGCATAGGCAAAGGTTGGTTCTCTCGGGCCTTATCGGCTACGGGTGCCAATCATGTCTCGATGGGATTCGAGGCGTGACAAAAGTGGTATCAAAGCAGTCGGTCTAAGGATGTCTACAAAGCCGTGTCTGAGTAGAGTCTTACGTATCGATGTGTTGTGCACCACATTTATACGTAGGAGGCTACGAGACATTTAGGATGTTGTTTCCTTTCCTTCATTCTAGATCGTGCAATAGAGCCACTATTGTCAGTTGCATTATATCTGATCTTGGTAATTGTTTTTCTTTGGTATAGTCAAAATGCCGAACACTAGAAGAGGAAGAGGAAAAGGTAAAAGTAAGCTGCTAGATAGAATTGCTGGTGAAGGAGCAAGTAGACCACCACCTGAGCAAGTTGATCAAGGTGGGGCTGAAACTGAGTTTGCAACGCGAGCTTCTTCTACTTCTTCAGCTCCAGAAGAGACGAGAAGAAGGGAAGTGCCCGTGGAACCACCGACAAATGCCACAGATCAGGATCTTAGGAATGCTGTACAGATGTTGACACAGTTAGTGGCGGCACAAAGCCAGGGAAGAGCTGGTGCAATGGCACATGATGATGATGCGGCTAGAATGGCAAGTCGCAGAACACAGGATTTCTTGAAACTGGACCCTCCTATATTCACAGGGGCAGATCCAAAAGCAGATCCACAGGACTTCGTGGATCAAATTCAGAGGGCATTGGAAGTTATGCATGTGACAGGGATAGAAACAGTGGAACTTGCTGCGTACAGGTTGAAAGGAGAAGCAATATTGTGGTACGAGGATTGGAAGAAATCCCGTGATATTGATGCAACCCCACCTACTTGGGAAGAGTTTAAAGTGGCCTTCCTCGATCATTATCTTCCATATGAGGTTCGGGAAGCACGTGCAGACCAGTTCCTGAACTTGCGTCAAGGGAATATGAGTGTTCGGGAATATAGCTTGCAATTTAATTCCTTGGCTCGATATGCGCCAAATGTTGTGGCTACGATGACAGACAGGGTCCATAGATACGTGGACAGACTAGAGCCATATTTGGTAAGAGATTGCACTATTGCGGCCTTGAATAGGGACATGGACATTGCTCGCATACAAGCCTTCGCCCAGAAAATGGAGGATCAGAGACAGAGACGCAGGGTACATGAATTTGATAGGGGACAGTCCAAAAGGGCTAGACCTATGGGACCACCTATGATGTCCCAAGGAGGAACTAGGCCCCGTATGTTTCCTAGACCACCTAGACCGTCGTTCTCTTATTCCACAGGGAGTGCTTATCCTCAGTCTCGAGGGTTTCGAGGTGGTTCAGTTGGACAGAGTAGTGGGGGTCATGGATCACAGTCAGCAGGTTTCCCTCGTCAGCAGTGTCAGCACTGCGGGCGTATGCACACAGGTCCATGTCGGACAGGGATGAATGTCTGCTTTTGGTGTGGTATGCCGGGACATATAGCGAGAGAATGTCCACAGCGGAGCATGGGTGGTATAGCACGACCAGCTGGGTCGGCTGTTGCGTTTTCAGCCTCGGTTCCTTCACAGGGCCGAGGGGTGCAGCCTATTGGTCGAGGTAGAGGTGCCAGAGGAGGAGCCAGTACTAGCGGAGTCCAGAATCGTACTTATGCTTTGGTGGACCGCCAGAATTCAGAGGCTTCCCCAGATGTCGTCACAGGTACATTATCCATATTCTCACATAATGTATATGCATTAATTGACCCAGGCTCTACATTTTCCTATGTTACTCCATTGGTTGCTGCGAAATTTGCAAAGGCACCGGAATTATTAATGAAGTCAATTGAAGTGTCTACACCAGTTGGTGAATATATTGTTGCAAAGAGAGTGTATCGTAACTGTGTGGTAACTGTGTGTGGTCATGATACGTTGGCTGATCTCATTGAATTGGACATGGTGGATTTTGATGTAATTATGGGAATGGATTGGTTGGCTTCGTGTTATGCTACGGTAGATTGTCGGGCCAAGAAGGTACAATTTTGTTTTCCACAGGAAAATGTTCTAGAATGGCAGGGTAAGGTAGGGGCACCACGAGGAAGATTTATTTCCTACTTGAAAGCCAGAAAAATGATTGCCAAGGGATACGTATGTCATTTGGTACGAGTGAAAGATAATGATGTGGAACCATTAACTCCACAGTCAGTACCGGTAGTCAATGAATTTCTTGATGTATTTCCAGAGGATCTTCCAGGTTTACCCCCAGAACGAGAAGTGGAATTCGGTATTGATGTGATTCCAGGCACTCAGCCCATTTCTATTCCTCCATATAGAATGGCTCCAGCGGAACTGCGTGAATTGAAGGAGCAGTTGAGAGATTTGCTGGATAAAGGCTTCATTAGGCCTAGTATTTCCCCGTGGGGTGCACCGGTATTATTTGTGCGAAAGAAGGATGGCACCTTGAGAATGTGCATCGACTATCGTCAACTGAATAAAGTAACGATCAAGAACAAATATCCCCTCCCTCGCATTGATGATTTGTTTGATCAGTTACAGGGTGCCAGGTGTTTTTCAAAGATTGACTTGAGGTCGGGTTACCATCAAGTCAGAGTTAGAGAAGAAGATGTACCCAAGACAGCTTTCCGAACACGGTATGACCATTATGAATTTTTGGTTATGTCATTTGGGCTAACAAATGCGCCGGCTGTGTTTATGGATTTGATGAACAGAGTATTCAAGCCATTCCTAGACGTGTTCGTGACAGTATTTATCGATGACATCCTTGTTTATTCAAGATCACCAGAAGACCATGCTTATCACTTACGGCAAGTGTTGCAAATTCTCCGTGAGCGTAAGTTGTATGCAAAATTCTCCAAATGTGAGTTTTGGTTAAAATCAGTCGCGTTCTTGGGTCACATTGTATCAGATGAAGGCATACAGGTTGATACCCAAAAGATTGAAGCAGTGAAGAATTGGCCAAGACCTACAACACCCACAGAGATTCACAGTTTTCTGGGTTTGGCAGGTTATTACCGAAGATTTGTAGAAGGTTTTGCTTCTATTGCGGCACCATTGACAAAGTTAACTCACAAGGCAATTAAATTTCAATGGAATGATGCATGTGAAAGAGGGTTTCAAAACCTGAAAGACAAGTTGACTTCTACACCAGTGTTAGTTCTTCCTGAGGGCACAGAGGGCTATGCAATGTATTGTGATGCTTCCGGGATTGGTCTCGGATGTGTGTTGATGCAGCATGGGAGGGTGATAGCATATGCCTCACGACAGTTGCGGCCACATGAGAAAAACTATCCCACACATGATCTTGAATTGGCAGCGGTAGTTTTTGCTTTAAAGATATGGCGTCATTATTTATATGGTGTTCATGTTGACATCTATACGGATCACAAAAGCTTGCAATATCTTTTTAAGCAGAAGGAACTCAATTTGAGGCAACGAAGGTGGTTAGAGCTTTTAAAAGACTATGACATTGATATTCTTTATCACCCAGGCAAAGCAAATATCGTAGCTGATGCATTGAGCCGTAAGGCAGTCGAAAGCACTAGTGGTCAGTTGAATGAAAAGCGTGAGATAATCAAAGATTTGAATCAATTAGCCAGCTTGGGAGTTCGCCTTATTGAAACCTCCGATGATAGAGTTATGGTACAGAATGCAGCAGAATCCTCCTGGATAGCTGAAGTGAAAGAGAAACAGTATGCGGATTCTATTTTATTACAGCTAAAGGAGAATGTGCAGCGGAATTTGACCAAGGCATTTGAGATTACACCGGAAGGGGTGCTTCAATGTCAAGGGAGAATATGTGTACTGGATGTAGATCAGCTGAGGACACGAATAATGACAGAGGCGCACCATTCACGCTATTCCATTCACCCGGGTGCTACTAAAATGTACCATGAATTGAAAGAAGTGTATTGGTGGGGCAACATGAAGAAGAACATTGCAGAATTTGTCGCACAATGCCCAAATTGTCAACAGGTGAAAGTGGAACATCAAAAACCGGGAGGTTACATGCAATGTATCAATCTTCCAGTCTGGAAGTGGGATATGATTAATATGGATTTTATTACGGGCTTGCCTCGTACATTGCGGAAGTTTGATTCCATATGGGTCATAGTGGACCGACTTACCAAGTCGGCGCATTTTCTACCTGTCAAGACGACCTATACAGCTGAGGATTATGCGAAATTGTATGTAAAAGAGATAGTACGATTGCATGGTATTCCACTTTCTATTATATCAGACAGAGGAGCACAGTTCACAGCACACTTTTGGAAATCTTTTCAGCGGAGTTTGGGTACTCAGGTGAATTTGAGTACGGCTTTCCATCCTCAGACCGATGGCCAAGCAGAACGTACTATTCAGACACTTGAAGATATGCTACGAGCATGTACGTTGGATTTTCAAGGTAGTTGGGATGACCATTTGCCTCTTATTGAATTTGCGTATAACAATAGCTATCATTCAAGTATTAAAATGGCACCTTATGAAGCCTTGTATGGAAGAAAATGTAGATCACCAATCGGATGGTTTGAAGCAGGTGAAACTGCTTTACTTGGGCCAGATATTGTGCACCAAGCCATGGAGAAAGTTAAAGTTATCCAACAACGGTTACAAACGGCTCAAAGTCGTCACAAGTCATATGCCGATGTTAGAAGAAGAGGGCTTGAATTTGCCATAGGTGATTGGGTGTTTTTAAAGGTGTCACCGATGAAAGGGGTAATGCGGTTCGGAAAAAAAGGGAAATTGAGTCCACGTTACATAGGCCCCTATGAAGTTATTAGAAGATTTGGGCAAGTCGCATATGAATTAGCCTTACCTCAAGAACTTTCCTCCGTCCATCCGGTATTTCATGTGTCGATGCTTCGGAAATGCATAGGAGATCCGTCTCGTATTGTTCCCGTAGAGGATGTTCAAGTTACAGAGGATCTCACTTATGAAGAGGTGCCCATTGCTATCCTAGATCGACAAGTAAAGAGATTGAGAAATAAAGACATAGCATCCGTAAAAGTCCTTTGGAGAAATCAACAAGTAGAGGAGATCACATGGAAAGCGGAAGAAATGATGAAATCCAAGTATCCCCACTTATTTCAAATGGACCAAGAAGTTCACAGTACGGAGGTGGAATAATAACAAGTAAGTCTTTAATAGCATTATGTCTATTGGTATGTTAAAGTAAAGATACATTTGTTGTGTATAAAACATGTTGTTAACATTCGAGGACGAATGTTCCTAAGGGGGGAAGAATGTAACATCCCGTACCTTTTCGACCTATGTGATGATGTTGAACAATGGTTACTTAAGTTTCGAGACGCTATGAGTATGTATTTTGTAAGGTTGGTGATGAAAAAAAAATTAATTAATTCGAGCCTCGTACATGTGATTAGATTTTAGTCGGAGATGTCTTGTGTAATACCCCATACATTTCCAACCTCATTTGGTACCTTGGAGTCATGTTTACTTGATGATTAAGGTCACTACGTAAGTATTTTGTAGTGTTTTGATAGGGTATTGGATGATATGCAAGTGTTAAAAAAAAATGGCTGAAAAATCCAGCAGGCCACTGATTCAGAGAACCTTCAATTCCTGCGCCACTGCTGCAAAGCAAGGCAGTGGCGCAAGGCACAACATAATTGGCCTTTCCGAGCTCGTTTTGCGACGAAATGCAACGACGATTCTTCCATGGTTTCTTTTGATTCCTTGGAGTTCCTTTAGCATTGTTAAGGCTTCAAATACCTCGATACACTACTACATACTCCTACATGATCAAACCATGGAATACAAGAATTTACCAAAATGTTCAAAGAAGCCATAGGTGACTAGAATTCCTATTTTTGCGATTGAGGCTACGAATGAAAATCTCATAAGTGAATATTGTCGTGGCATTATGAAATTATTTAAACATGAGATATATGATGGATTATACATGAGAAATGGTGGGCTAGGATAATATGTGTTAATGGGCCAATTTGAGGCCCAAAATGGGATAAAATGCAAGGCCCAAAGGGGAAACAAAAGACCCATTCTTCCATTGACCAAATGGACATGGAATTTAATGCCAAAGAAGACTTGAGGGCCTATATATATGTGGAAGAATCAGATTTTTATTCCAAAAGACACACATCACTTTTCTAGAATTTTCAAGATAATTCCCTTTTGGCTTTGCAAACCCTAAGTCATCTTTTGGACAAGATCAACATATTCCAAGCCTTGGTAAGTATTTATTTTCATGGATTAATATCTTATATGCATAAAAGAATATGTATATCATGTTGGTTGTGCTTGGAAAAGTTGGTCATGGAACTTGGTGAGTTTGTATGAGATTTGTGGTATATGGAATTCAAGTGTGAATTAGGCCTTGTGCCTTTGATGAAAAAGCATGGTATGGACAAAATATGAACATGTATGGTGTTATTTTTGGTATAAAACTTGTTCTTTTCTAAAAGTGGGAATTTTGGGATTTTGGCCGATATGTGTTATGAGTTGAATTAAGGTGCTTTGATGGATTATTTGTGATGTGTTATGGATAAGAAAGTGTAAAGGAGAAGTATTGTGGTGAAATGTATTGATTTTCATGTATTGGTCAATGTTGGGAATATTATGGAATTTTTGGAATAATAGTATGATCAATGGTTTTGTCAAAGGGAAATGACGTGTTGAAAGCCAAACATGTAATTCATTGACATGGTATGCATTTGTAAAGTAATTGGTGGTTAATGTGAATTTCGTTATGTATTTGTAGACACATAAAGAAGGAGTGGGATTATTGTCTACGCATCTAAGGTTGTAGATTCGTATTGCGAATCCAAGGTATGCAAGGTTATTTTGTCCGTATCTTTCTACGGCCAATAGTGTTCACAATTGACATTTCTTTAGTTCTATTCCGAAATGTACCAAGGTATCCCATATGCACTTATTTATGGTCAGTGTCATATATTTCCTACTCATTGATCAATTGTGAATCTCATTTCTCATATTCATGATTAATGTTCCGAAAGTTCAAAGAAGGCTATGTTCCAATATTCCAATAGTGCCTATACTTGTGTCTCTTGTTCATGGCTTCTTGTCCAATGGTTCCAATAGTATCATGGTGCTAGTGATGTTATATTTCTCATTGATATTTGTTCACATGTTCTTCACTTATTGGTCAATGATTCAAAGTTTCCAACAATGTTGTGTTCCAAAGTTCCAAAGTGATGTTATGATTATCAAAGTATCAATCTCAAGTAATGATCAAAGTAATGCAAATGTGGTCAATGATCAAGTACGGGTGGCAAGTCTAGGGGCGTAAGCCTAGCTCGACTCGATCCCGAGATATGGATTTATGGGTGGCAAGTCTAGGGGCGTAAGCCTAGCTCGACTCGATCCCAAGGGTGGCAAGTCTAGGGGCATAAGCCTAGCTCGACTCGATCCCTATATGATGATATGAAAGACCCACTGATCAGTCGGGGCCCGGGTACATTGTGATATATGTGATAACAAGTGAGCATTGAGATAAAGAAAGTAATGAAAGCAATGAAAGCAATCCACATGGTTCCCAAAATGCAACATGGTGACTTATTCACATTGAGTATCCATATGTTTTGAGTTCATTGACATATTCCTTGACATATTCATGTGTTGTATAGTTTCATCTGAGCCTTGCATACTCAGTACTTATTTCGTACTGACCCCTCTCGGGGAATTTACCTTACTTGCTGCAGGCGCAGGTCCCAGTAGGCCTCCTCAGTAGATTGCCAGTGTTAGCGGCTCTTTGGTGAGCTCCAGCTCATTCGGGGCTTCTCCGAGTCAAAGTATATATGTTTTGGTATTGTACATGTTGTATAAAGCGGGGACTTGTCCCGACTTATGGTTCATTTTGGTCAATGCTCTTGTTAGAGGCTTTTGTAGACCGACGTGGGTGTACTAGTGTAAATGACACATGTTGTTTTGACTGGATGGCCTCAACGGCCAAGTTTCATATGTATGCCTAAATATGTCCCTTGTTCTCCTTTATTCGTATTTCATAATATTATGCAATGGTGGTTATGAATATTATATGCATATGATTGAGCATAGGCAAAGGTTGGTTCTCTCGGGCCTTATCGGCTACGGGTGCCAATCATGTTTCGATGGGATTCGAGGCGTGACAGGTATGAAATATGATAATCACATATTATAACACTTATATGCATCAGACCAATAAATTATGGTTAATTTTTCCCTCTCAATTGGTTCAAGGTCAGGAATCAAATATTCCATCTAGTAATTTTTGATGTGAGGTATATGAGTAATGAATATATCATGATACACAAAGATGGATTCCTCAAAGAAGATAGAGGAGGTATGTTAGTTTTCCTAATATAAGGGGGAGATAACAAGCAACTATGAAATATGTTCGGAATTATCATCAGATCCTCATTCAAAAGATAATTCAAGTTCAAATGCTAGGAGCATTTGCTGACTCAAAATTGATCTCATATTTAGTTGTAAATGCTCCAATTGAATGTCCCTGAAGGACAAAGTCTACTACATACATGAAGCATGGTAGATCATAATCGGTTCCAAATGAGATAATCCTTGAAAAGAATAAGGAACAAATGATCATAATAAGGAAAAAAATGTGCTTTTGAAGAGCTTACGACATAACACTTCATGAAACCTTATGAGAGGTTCAGGTACCTGAAAATAATGAAGTGATGAGATCTCAAAATGTTATGTCACATTGCGAACCAATACCAAATGATATACCGTCGATGATATCTTTGATACAATATGGTACAATATTGTAAAGAGGTTGTAAGGATCTGAATTCTACGTTTATTTGAGCATGCTGACGTAGAAATATTTATCAAGTGACATGGAAGGATGCATCTTGGTAAGCATAAAACTTATTTGATTTGCAGTCCGGACACTAGAAGATGTCACACATAAAATGATTGAATATTGTCACTTGACAAAATCTATATGAAAATCCCTGAAGGATTCAAAATGCCTGAAGCATATGAAAGTTTCTGGAAAACTTGTTTATAATCCTTATAAGGGGTAAATTGATGATTTGAATATTATTCGAACTCTTGAAGAGTTTTCAAAAGTGATAAATTATCTGGTGAAAGAAGTTGAAACGAGAAACATGCAGAAATAAATTGGTCATGAAGTACCATATCTTGTGCAATTGATGCATTTATACATCTTGCTATAACTATGAGCATGATATAGTTTTACCCCTACATGGGGTAAGTGAAGTAAGATCACTTGCATATTGCGAATGAAAACCCCTGCATGGATGTATTTATTCTAACGAACATTGTTAAGCTTTTGAATATACAAGATATTCATATGATCGATATAAGGATTCGATATAGACATATTATATATTGCCATGAAGGGTTACGGTCATACCATGTTATTTTACATGATAGTCTAATCATGTTGAGATAATAGCTATTCATGAAGCAAGCCGAGAATCATGTATGACCCAACTAAATGGAAGATTCATAAAAGGAGATAGAATGAATCACATTTCACCAAAAGCTTTTCTACACACATGAACTCCCAAAGAATGGTGATATCAACGTGTTACAGATTCGTTCGAGTGATAATATGATTGATTCATTCACAAAGTATCTACCTAATGCAACTTTTGAGAAGATGATACACAAGATTGAAATGTGAAGATTCAAGTTCTGTATTGATGTTCTCATCAGGGGGAGTTAATACGCGTTGTACTCTTTTTCCCTCACAAGGTTTTCTTCCACTGGGTTTTCCTTGTAAGGTTTTTAATGAGGCAACACTAAGGGCGTATTATAAGATGTGTGTACTCTTTTTCCTTCACTAGGCTTTTTCCACTGGATTTTCTTAGTAAGGTTTTAACAAATAACATTATCTATTAATAGACATCCAAGGGGGAGTGTTATGTAATATGGATCATGTGACATATATATGTGTGAATTTCATTAATGAAAGATAAGAGTTAGTAGCCAAATTGAACTTGAACATCAAGAGTAACTTAGCCAAATTGGATTTGAACACCAAAGTTACTTGGTCAAATTGGTATCCAAGTTACATGCTTATAAATAGGCTTTTTAGTGTATTTATAAATATACCAAGAAGTGAAAAAATAAAATCTCTCACAAGCATCTCTTCTCTACTTTTTTGGCTTTGTTAATTATTATATTACTTGTACTTGATCTCATTTTAATCTTAATATAAAGTATTTTGTAGATCACATGAATAATGTAAATTTAAATATTACATACTTATTATAAAAGCTTTTGCCTTTATTTTAAGCTGATGTAAAGTACCAAACTTTTCAGAAACATATTGTAACAAATGTGGCTACGTTCGAAGACACACTTTGCGAGTAAGCAAATTACCTCTGAAACCCTGGCTAAAAGGAACATATGGTGAGGGATATATATATAATAAGAAATAGTTTATTAGGGCTCATGTTATGAAGTTGTCTTTTATTTCTTAGTTGTTTATTCTCCGTATCAATATAATTCCTCTTCGTTACACATAATTTCTTTAAACCATAATGCAATATTTTTAAAATGAAAATATGGTTAGTTTTAAAATGAATACACCCCAATGTTGGGTCAAAAGGAGCATGAAAGGTTTTTTGCTCGTAGCTACCCTTTTAAAAATATGTGCTATTCTTATTAAAAATATTTATTTAAAATTATTTATCTTCAAGATAAAATCAATCACTTTTTGTTTTATTTTTTAGTACTAATTACTTTTAAAAATTATAAATACCTTATGACACAAAAATAAAATAAAATATTAAAAAATAATATTTAAATATATAAACAAAAAGATAATTAAATACGGTACTTTTTATTATATTTCTTAGGAAATAGATAAATACATATAATAAAATTTTTAAGACGAAGTGAATCTTTTATTTTTATTTTTTTGGAGTTGGAGGTTGGGTTACTATGATAACGACTAATTTAATTTCTCAAGTCTAACACTTGTCAATCCAAAGTCCATTTTTCTGCCACGTATGTACTTATTCATCAACTTGCTATGCAAGCACTTTCTAGTGCCTTCTAGTTTTCTCCATAGGCCCCAAAAATCTTCATTCTTCTCTTGCCGAAAAAAAAAAAAAAGGTCAAGACAAACTCATAAACATGAATCCAATTAATCTTTTCCCTAAAAGCTTCTCATCACAATTATCCTCACCTATTAATAATTTCCATAAACTCTCGCAAATTTGTATTGCTTCAACTCGATTAATACGTTATTGTGGTGCCCGCAAATATTCTTCAGATGATCAACCACCAGAAAAACCACCGTCGAAATTCCCAGCTGCACCACAACCAGACAAGCCTTCCGAGTCATCGGAAGTCCCTAGCACTCCGGAGTCTGATCAGCATCAGACTCCGGAGACCCAAAACCCGTATGGTTCCGGGGCAGCTATACCTCAAAAAGGGTCTAAGTCAAAAGTTCGACAACCTCATGGTGCTCAAGTGAAAACTCCTATTCCACCGGGGCCAGATGATATGATTTCATCTTAATTAATTGTGGTCATGTACTAATTACAGTTAAGCTTGTTAGCTGTTTTTTTTTTCTCGGGTGGGGTGGGGTGGGGTGTACTATCTGCCTATCTATAGTAGTAGTGGAGAGTCGATGTTTAGTGATGCAGATGATTAAGGGGTGGTTTGGTTCAGAACAGAGATTATAATCCTACATAATATATGACATTAGATAATATTGTACAATATAATGGATAATTTTAAGACTTTGATGTAAAATTATATCCCACATAAATGATATTTGATTCGGTTTTGGCTAATATCCTAATACCAACAATCAAATATTCTGTTTCAATTTGTTTGTTTTTGTTACTATTTAGATAGTTTAAAGTACTCTTTCAATAGTCGAAACCATTTGGATAGTCAAGATGTTTCTTTAGATTATAATCTTTCTGTTATATTCAGATATTTGTAAAATAAAGATGTCACTTAAAAGAAACAAAATAATTTATAAAAGATCATAGAATCAGATCCTTCGTGTATCTCCTACAAAAAAAGAGATAAGAGTGGGGCAAGCAAAAATTTACAAGACAGTTGGAAAAATTGGACACAGTAACACGAAAGGACAAACACAGTATCTGTTGCTTCGTACGAAAGGAATAAAGGAATACAAAGACATTTCCAGAATGAAGCAAGAGAGCTGTGGGTAGGACAGTCATACAAAACCAACTATGATGTAAAGTCTCAGCTTTGTTTCGTGCTGTAATGTTCCAATTTGGTAATAAAATGTTTATTTTACCAAAAACAAAAAAAGTTGATGCAAACATACCAATATGTCAAAACTTTTTACAAGTCAAATTTGTTGGGTGCTAATATTCTAAAGAATGAATTCCAGCAGTTATATCAGCTGACTTTACCACCATATGCATGCCTCCGTTACTCAAAAGGCCGTAAAGTGAAAAACACCTACACTAAAGTGTACTATCATGATCACATATTAGCTCAAGTAGACATGGTCACCAGAATTTATTCCTCAGAAGAAACATTCAAGATTGGGAACTAGCAGAAGTTGTAAATCTTTCGTCGGAGCAGGAAGGAGTAGTACTCAATCCCCTCTTAAAAGATTAAACTGGTGTGGAGTTGCAGCACTAATGGTTTATTCAACTGCAAAGTCATGCTACCTAAACTTGTCCAGAAACAGTAACATCACAGAGAATTGGCCTTGGAAGTTGGTGCGAAGAATTAAAATTCATGCCAAGTTTGTCTGCTTCACTTGAACAGCCCTCTCTGGAGAACGTTCAAAACACATAACGTCTTAACAAAATTTAATGAAGTGAGTCGAGAACCGAGGTCTCGTTCAAATCCCAAGAGGTAAAATACAACAACAACATACCCAGTGTATTCCCACCAAGTGGGGTATGGGAAGGGTAAAGTGTACGCAGTCCATACCACTACCTCAAATGAAGTAGAGAGGCTGTTTCCGATAGACCCTTGGCTCAGAACAGATAACAATCACAAACACAACAAAAAAGAGATAACACATCGCTAGATAATAAAAGAAGCAAGACACCCACAGAGTAATACTATAGACTATTTATTCGAAATCACAAACATCACCAAAATAACACGAACAAGAATCTGCCAAAAAACAACAGGCATAGATACAAACAAATACTCCTTCCTACTAATACGGACGCCTTCCTACCCACTAACCCTCTACCCTAATCCGCGTCCTCCACACCTTCCTATCAAGGGTCAAGTCCTCCGTAAGCTGTAACTGCTCCATGTCATGCCTAATCACCTCCCTTTAATATTTCTTTGGCCTACCTCTACCCCGCCTAAAACCAAAACCAGCCTTTCACACTTCCGTACTGCAGCATCCGTGCACCTCCTCATCACATGTCCGAACCATCGCAACCTCACTTCCCGCATCTTGTCTTCCACCGAAGCCACTCCCAACTTCTCTCTAATAATCTCATTTCTAACTCTATCACTCCTGATAAGTCCATACATCCATCGCAACATCTTCATCTCCGCTACCTTCAACTTTTGGATGTGTGAGTTTTTAACTGGCCAACACTTTGCTCCATATAACATAGCCGGTCGAACGACCACTCTGTAGAACTTACCTTTAAGCTTCGGAGACACCTTCTTATCACACAAAAGACACCATTTCAACCACCCTGCACCAATACGGTGCGTGACATCCTCGTCAATCTCGCCATTTTCCTGAATCATAGACCCCAGATACTTGAAACTACCCCTCTTCTGGATGACCTGAGAATCCAGCTAAGAGGTAAAATAATACTAGTGATTTCTTGCCATCTGTTCCAAGTCTTGCCCGACAGAGTTATCCTATCTCCCATACACATCCTAAAAACTAAATGCTCACCTGCTCTAGGTGATGCTCACTTTTGAAACCCCTGCATCTACTTGATGCTTCTTTAATCATCACTTTAACCTAATCAAAACAAATTATTTTCCAACAATTAGACACAGGAAAATGATTTCCTCGTGGAAAATATTTTCACGAAGAAACACAATTGAACAAAAATTCAGTATCGCTCTGACCGTGATAATCACAGCAAATTACAGAGGTGTTAAGGTGACAACCTTGAGGTTAAGGTGGCTTTCTTCTCTGATCACTCCCCCTTAGCTGGTCCTAAATCAGTAGATTTTGTTTGTCAAGTTAAAGAAACTGGTCCTACTATTGAAAATAAATTAAGTAAATAAAAGTGTGCTTTCTCTAACAGCTTAAAACTTTTAGATGAGATAGATCACATATTTCAACATGGTAACAGAGCAGACAAAGGTCATGGGATCGAATCTTACAGCCACCCATTATCAAATTTTTTTTTTCCACATGTTAGGTTCATGAAAAAAAAGGAATCAACCCGGATGTGAAGGAGCATGTTAAGAATGTAATGAAATAAAAGCGTGTTGTCTCTAACAACCCAAAACTTGTAGATGCGATGGTCACATGTACAATTCAACAACTAGAAAGATGGGAAATAAAAAAGATGAACAAACTAGTGTTTTTGCATGCACAACACATTGAAAATTGAGTTTGCATCAGTAGATTTGTCTTGTTTTTAGAATCGTTAACTTTCCATATGACAGTATCAACACATTTGTTGACTAGGTTCTCCAAGTGCTGGAAATTTTACTTGCTGAGTTTGAATGGGATGAGGATATGATTGATTATTGTAGAGGAAAGAGGCCATATCCGGGTGCCATGGATTGAACGGAGGCAAAGAGGATTCTCGCAGTCTTGACCTTGGAGAAAAAATATTTACTGACTGTTGAGATCATCGTGAATGAGGGAGTCATGAATGATTATGACTGTAACATACCAGTTATTGAAGATTGGTAATTTTGAATTTGCATGGAGCCTTTGTTGGAGTTGTTCCCAAAATTGTTGAAGCAAAGTGACATAATGAATCATTTGGCAGAAAAGTTGATGGGCTTTTGATGGTAAAAAATAGAACATTCCCAAGAATGAGACTGGTGCCGCTTCCGGGTCTTACTCGCTTGCATTTATTGAGCTTTTGATAATCGGCACTTGTATTACAACTCCCAAGACTCTATTGAACGATAACACAGTTTCAAGGATGCAAGAGGTTTGGGTTGCTGGTGTGGCATGTAAGAGTTTGGAGCCCTGATGTGGATTGTAATTTCTATCATATCACTGTAATTTTTAGACAACATAATAATTTCTTATTTTTAGTATCTTTAGTTAATTATATTATGTAATTGGTGATGATAATATTTGTAACAGATTAGAGTCATACTTTTAATTGGTATCTTTAGTTTGTATATAACAAATTAGAGCCATACTTTTAAATGGTATCTCTAATTTGTATATAACAATATAGAGCCATACTTTTAATTGGTGTTGCAACAGATTAGTCATCTGTTGAAAAATAATCAAACAGATATGCTCATCTGTTGCAGCAGGTTTGTCATCTGTTGCAGCAGATGTCTAATATGTTTGACTATTTCCTACAACCATCATATATGTTACAACAGATGAAGCATCTGTTGGAAATAATCAAACAAATATGCTCATCTGTTGCAACAGATACTGTTGCAACAGGTTTGCTATCTGTTGCAACAGATGTCTAATATGATTGATCCCTACAGTCATCACATATGTTGCAACAGATTACTCATCTATTGTAATAGATGCAGTATTTGTTGGAAATAATCAAACAAATATGCTTATCTGTTGCAATAGATGAGGCATCTATTGGAAATAATCAAACAAATCTTCACATCTGTTACAACAGATGAAAAACCTATTGCAACAAATTAGTCATCTGTTGGAAATAATCAAACAGACATGCTCATCTATTACAACAAATTTGTCATTTATTGCAACAGTTGATGCACCTATTGGAAATAATCAAATAGACCATCATATTTGTTACAACAGATTAGTTGTTTGTTGCAACAGATGATGCATCTGTTGAAAATAATCAAACAGATATGCTTATCTATTGCAACAGATGAGGCACCTATTAGAAATAATCAAACAAATCTTCACATCTGTTGTAACAGATGACAAATCTGTTGCAACAAATTAGTCATCTATTGGAAATAATCAAACATATATGATCATTTATTGCAACAGATTTGTCATCTGTTGCAACAGATGATGCACCTATTGGAAATAATCAAACAGACCATCACATCTGTTGCAACAAATTAGTTGTTTGTTGCAACAGATGATGCATCTGTTGGAAATAATCAAACAGATATGCTCATCTGTTACAGTAGATGTCTAATATGTTTGATTATTTCCTACATTCATTATATATGTTGCAACAGATGAAGCATCTGTTGGAAATAATCAAACAAATATTCCTATCTGTTGCAGCAGGTTATAATCTATTGTAATAGGTTATACAATTAGTTGAATATGTAAATGCTATGAAATTCATTGAGATTGTAATTGAACTTATTAATTGAAAGCTAATTATAATTAAATAACCATTTTTATTACCAATCATGATGCAATGAAGCAATTCACATCAATTTAGGCAATTGATCACTCTATTTAGGACTAATACAATTAGTTAATTATGTAAATGCTATGAAATTCATTGAGATTGTAATTGAACTTATTAATTGAAAGCTAGTTATAGTTAAATAACCTTTTTATTACCAATCATGATGCAATGAAGCAATTCACATCAAATTAGTCAATTGATCACTCTATTTAGGACGAATACGGTTAGTTGAACATGTAAATGCTATGAAATTCACTAAGATTGTAATTGCACTTGTTAATTGAAAGTTAATCATTGAGATTGTAATTGAACTTGTCAATTGAAAGCTAATTATAGTTAAATAAAGCAATTCACATCAAATATATGCAGAGTATAATGGAAATAATCAAATATATAATTCATCGGTTGCAACAAATGTGTATATCTGTTTGATTGTGTCCAACAGATGGGTCATCTGTTGCAACAGGTGTAGAGTCTGTTGGAGATGATCAAACATATTAGACGTATGTTGCAACAGATGTCTAAACCTATTGCAACAGATGGACATATCTGTTTGATTATGTCCAATAAATGGGTCATCTGTTATAACAGGTGACTAATCTATTGGAGATGATCAAACATAATAGACATCTGTTACAACAGATGTCTAAACCTGTTGCAATAGATGAAAATATCTGTTTGATTGTGTCCAACAGATGGGTCATCTGTTGCAACAGGTGACTAATCTGTTGGATATGATCAAACATATTAGACATCTGTTGCAACAAATGTCTAAACCTGTTGCAACAGATGGACATATCTGTTTGATTGTGTCCAATAGATGGGTCATCTGTTGTAGCAGGTGACTAATCTGTTAGAGATTATCAAACATATTAGACATATGTTGCAACAGATGTCTAAACCTGTTGCAATAGATGGACATATCTGTTTGATTGTGTCCAATAAATCAAACAAATGGGTCATTTGTTCCAACAGAGGGGTCATCTGTTTCAACAAGTGACTAATCTGTTGGAGATGATTAAACATATTAGACATATGTTGCAACAGATGTCTAAACCTGTTGCAATAGATGGATATATCTGTTTGATTGTGTCCAACACATGGGTCATTTGTTCCAACAGATGGGTCATCTGTTGCAATAGGTGTATAGTCTATTGGAAATGATCAAACATATTAGATATCTGTTGCAACAAATGTCTAAACCTGTTGCAATAGATGGACATATCTGTTTGATTGTGTCCAATAAATGGGTCATCTGTTGCAACAGGTGACTAATCTGTTGCAACATATTTCATTATTTAAACTAACTTTCCATCTGTTACAACAAAATAAGAACCCACACATACAACAGTTATTGGATCATAAACAAAAATATATTTTATACAATAAATAACATACATTACATCACCAACTAAACTAAAATATGGGTTAAAATTATCAAGTCCACAAAACCAACAACAAGATTATACAATAATTATGGAGCATTTCGATCCGGACATGTAGTTATTTTGTGGCCAATCGTCTTACATATGGAGCACTTTTTTTTTTTTTTATTGGAAATGATTCTCTGACTCCACGCCTCCTCTTCTTAGCCCTATTTCCTGGTTTGCTTGGGTCAACATATAGAGGAGGTATTTCTCTCTGTAAAATCTCCAAAAGAACAATCCACGAATCTTCAGGAGGCACCGAATAAATTTTCTCACAATATGCAATTATGTACTTCTCCACCGAATAATATGGAGATGCGTACTTATAAATCTTGTTTCCAAAATCTGCACCATATTGGACTCGAAGCGCTGTCATAGTATGTGAACAAGGTATTTTGTCCAAATCAAAAACTCTACATGTACAAGTTCTCCTTTGAAGATCGATCGTGGCAACATCACCATGACCGGTGATAGTGAACTTGTAGTTAGATATTTGATGATCCAATAACTTGTTCTCCAAGTTGATGTACTTTGATATTTGTTTTTCCATTGTAGGAACAAGTCTGTTTGGTGAGTTGGCCAACTTCATACGCCTCTCGTGGAAAATTTTTGCAAACCTTAAGTTTATTTCGCCAAATAAAGTGACAATGGGAAATTCTCTTTCAACCTCAAATATTGCATTCACCGACTCTACAATGTTTGACGTCATAATACTATACCTCTACAAAAAAACCACTTAGTAAGACATAGAATTACAATAAACTCAAACAAGATAATTACACTCAATTTATAATATTGTACCTATTTTTCGGACAGAATGCCCTGCTCCATTTGTGGAATCCGACACGTTTGAGATGTTCGACTGCCTTGGGTATCATATCCCTTAGTTGATTGAAATGGTCATAGAACTCACCTCTATCGTACGCTTTTGCTGCTTTATAAAAATAAGATACGACCTTTGAATTGTGAAAGTTGTTTCGAATATTTTCCCCAAGGTGCCTCATGCAACAACCATAATGAGCTAAAGGGTAGACAATCGAAACCACCTTTTCGATACTTGGATGACTATCAGAAATTATGCACAACTCATCCATATCATCTACGTAGCTTCTCATTTGTTCAAAAAAAATATTGGTATGAGGCATCACATTCCTTGTTCGCTACACAAAAAGCCACCGGAAAGATATGATTCTCCGCATCTTGTGCCACCGTCGATAGTAATACTCCTTCATACTTGCTCTTCAAGAATGTCCCGTCGACGGCTATGACTTTTCTCATTTGTTGAAAACCTTGAATCCAAGCCGCATAGGCTACAAAAAAGTACTTGAACCTTCCATTTTCATCAACCTGCAATGCCGTCTTATTTCCTGGATTTGTGGACTCAAGCATATAACGGTACGCATCAAGCACTGCATACCCGTGCTCATGTGTTCCCCTAACCAAAGACTTTGCAATCTCTATGTCCTTATAAATCTTCCAATAACTCACCTTACAACCCAATTCTGTACGAAATTGATTGGTCATATCTCTTGTAGACGGGCCTTTATCATTGGGGAAGCTATTTTTGAAGTATTTACCGATGACCTTTGTCGTGGCATGTGGATTGTGGCTCGTAATATGCTCTGAACCACATGTGTGATACGTTTCATAAGTTCTAATACAGAATCTGTCAGAACTTATGAATTTCACAGCCCTAAACCACCACTTGCACTCCGGATGTGCACATCTGAAACAATACACACTACGCTAATTACTCACCTTCTTGAGTCTAAAATCTTTTTTCAAGCAACCAATATGCAAAGAAGTGACTAACTCTTCCTTGTTCTTGAATGTCATTCCCTTGTAAAAACCTGTTTCATCATCTTAAAGATTGCTCGACTGTGTTGATTGAGAATTGCCCACTGTATTGCTCGCAACAACGGGTGTAGGTGTTTGGTCCTTATCCTCTTCATCTCCACTCTCATCATCTTTTATATTCATGCCCACACCATCCAATTCATCATTTAACATATCTTGTTGGTCTTGTTCTATATTCTGATTCTCTATCGATTTTTCAACCATGTACACCCTTAAAATGGGCCTAGCTGCATCACTTAGATAAGCACGCAAACGAACTTGATCGCTTATCTTAAAAGGTAGGACCTTCTGATTTTCAAAAGTGTTGTACATGTAACTGATGACAAGATCTTTTGGTTGGCAATTAAGTCCACAATTGCTGATAATTAAGTTCACAAAATCATCATACAATACATCTCTTTATATTGTCTTCGCTATCGTCTCTAATATGTCATCATCCTTCCAACGCCAAATAAATCGATTGTTCTTCTCGATCCACTCACTATGACAATCAACACTTCCTGTTATTGAATCCTCTACTAATGGCACCTGAAGAAATTTATTTAAAAAAATTAATAATGATAGCAATTTGAGTGGCTATGTACAACAACAAAATTAAATACATTATCATTGTCCCAACAGATAAGCATCTGCTGCAATAGATGAGTCATCTGTTGCAGCAGATAATTCATCTATTGCAGCAGATGACCTATCTGTTGGGTGCATGTTCAGAACCAGTAGCTCAATCCAACAGGTAAGTCATTTGCTGTAATAGATGAGTTATCTGTTGCAGCAGATGCTCTATTTGTTGGATTGAGCTTCTGAATCTAAACCAGCTTTACCAGTTGATGTAAGATAAATCCAACAGGTAGGTCATCTGCTGTAATAGATGAGCGATCTGTTGCAACAGATGACCAATCTATTGCAGCAGATGACTTACTTGTTGGATTGAGCTACTGGATCTGTAGCTCAATCCAACAGGTTAGTCATCTGCTGCAACAGATAGATCATTTGTTGCAACAGATCACTCATCTACTGCAGCAGATGACCTATCTGTTGGGTGCATGTTTAGAACTAGTAGCTCAATCCAACAGGTAAGTCATCTGTTGCAACAGATAAGTTCTGCAGCTGAATCCAACAGGTTAGTCATCTGCTACAACAGATAGGTCATCTGTTGCAATAGATAACTCATCTGTTGCAACAGATAACTCATCTGTTGTAGCAGATGACCTATCTGTTGGGGGCATGTTCAGAACTAGTCGCTCAATCCAACAGGTAAGTTATCTGCTGCAACAGATGAGTTATCTATTGCAACAAATGACTATCATCTGTTGTAGTAGATAACTTACCTGTTGGATTGAGCTACTAGATCTGAACATGCATCCAACAGACAGGTCATGTGCTGCAACAGATGACTAACCTGTTGGATTGAGCTGCTGTAACATGAATCCAACAGGTAGGCCATCTGCTGCAACAGATAGGTCATCTGTTGCAACAGATAAGTTATCTGTTGCAGCAGATGACCTATCTGTTTGGTGCATGTTCAGAACTAGTAGCTCAATCCAACAGGTAAGTTATCTGCTGCAACAGATGAGTTATCTGTTGGATTGAGCTACTAGTTCTGAACATGCACCCAATAGATAGATCATCTGCTGCAACAGATGAGTGATCTGTTGCAACAGATGATCCATCTATTGCAGCAGATGACTAACTTGTTGGATTGAACTGCTGTAACATGAATCCAATAGGTAGGCCATCTGCTGCAACAGATGACTAACCTGTTGGAACTACTTTAACAGTAGTGGAAACAATCCAACAACTGTTGTAAATAAATACAACAGCTGTTGGATACGCTACAGAAAATTATTGAAAAAATAACAGATATACCCAGATGAGAAATTGAACTAAAAATCATTAAATTTACTTACCAAAATCACCAATGAAGTAATGCCAAGTAATATACGAATAAAATTTGGTCTAAAATTTCAAACAAGAAGAAGAGGTAGTAGCAGCCACAACAACAACAACAATGGCGAAGAAGAAGAAGGAGAAACAGTAGCAGCAACAACAACCACAACAATGGCGAGAAGAAAAGGAAGAACAATAACAAGAACAAGAAGAAGAAAAGAAGAGAAGTAGTAGTAGAAGAAGAAGCAGCAACAACAAAAATGATGGAGAAAAAAAAACGCGTAGGAGGAGAGAAAATAGAGAAAAGGCAATTATTTCCCCCCCATTTTTAGTTTAGGGTTTTATAAGTTGGGCCAAAGTGTAAAATAAAAAACTTGAGTGCAACATCCACATACGAGTCAAACTTTCTTAATCCTTAATCTAATATTTGTCACCTATACTCAATAATTAAAACTTGAGTCACCACAATTTTATTTTGAAACTTTTGTGTCACCCTTAATTCATTGTCCCAACTTACTTTCACTGCCATTAAATCCTGTCAGGATACGATTCCATGTTTTGCCGGAGAAGGAGACAACAGAAATTGCTCTTTTTTGCGTTTCTGCTACTATTCCGGGCCTTATGACTCCCAGATTTGGGCCAAAAGTTGTCAAATATTGAGGACTTCTTTAGTTTAGAAAACTAGTCTTTTCATTTCAAATTGTTTGTCTGATTTTGACTCGGTAGGAAATTTAGGAAAGCAAGGCTTGAATCTCATAGTCTTAAACTAAAATAGGTAGAATGTACTTCCTCCGATTCATTTTAGTTGGTCTTTTTGCTAAAATATTTATTTCAATTTAGTTGTCTCGTTTATAAAATCAAAAGAATTTTATTATGTTGTTCTAATACTATCCCTATCATTAAATGATTACATAAAATATATATACTCAAATTTTATTTTCAAAGCATAATTAATAATGCTAATTTGATAAAATAAACCCCTAATAAATATTTTCAAGGGGAGTGTAAGTCAACAAGGGTCAACTATTTTGAAACTGAGGAGTATCGAAATACTCTTTAATTTGTGATTTTAAACATGTCATGTGTAAAGTTAGAATCAAAGAGTTGTCAAAAAAAGAAAAGATACATTCTTCTTAAGATGGATTAAAAAGAAAAAGTAAGACAAATAAATTAAAATTGAGGTAGTATTTTTTATTTGTTACGAGTTGGTGGCCAAAAATACACTTGAATTATCGTTTTTTTTTTTCATGAGTTAACACCCGATTGTTTCCTTTTCCTACCTAAACTCTTATCATCTACATATTAAAACACACTTCAACTATGAGTTGTTCTTTTTTCCTACCTGAACTATTATCACCATTGTTCAAGTAGAAAAAAAGGAACAACTGATAATTGAGATGTGCTTTAATACATATATGAGGTTTTTCAAATAGGAAGAGAGAACAATTGATATGATGAGATGAGAAACTCATGAAAAAGTGATAGGCAAAGGGGCAAATATACCCCTCGACTTTGTGATTTAGAGTGGATACACCCCTCATTAAAAAAGTGGTGCATATGTATCTTCGCCATCGACCAAATGATACATATTTGTCCTTTTCATTAACAAATGGTGCATATTTATCCTTTAGAGCGAACATTGCTACTTGAATCCTCCTCTAAATTTAAATTTTAAAAAAATATCTAGTTGTATCTTACTTACTATAAAATGTGGAGTATGCTTTTTATTATTGGATAAAGAGTCAAATTTTCCCCTTTTAACTATGTGAAACAGTTTAACCTTATTATTCGTTAAAAGTTGAGGTCATTCATTTCCTCATCGTTACAATTTTGGCTCAAAATCGCCGTTAATTAGTTACTATAACACGAACATAATTGAGTTAAAGTAGAAAATGATTTCCTCATGAAATATACTTTCAGGAGGAAACACAATTGAATAGAAATTTGGTATGGCCCTGCCAATGATAATCACAGCATATGACATAGGTTTTATCTAAAGCTAAAAAAAATCGCAACACACACTAATAGCCTGTTTGGCCAAGTTTCTAAAATCAGCTTATTTTGAAAAGTGTTTTTTTAAAAATGTTTATCAAAAAAGTACTTTTGGTGAGAAACAATTTATGTTTGACCAATAAATTTAAAAAAACACTTATGAGTATCAATTAGTGTTTGACCAAACTTTTAAAAGTGTTTTTCGAAAAAGTACTTTTAGGAAAAATCTACTTTTTTTAACTTATGAAAAATTATTTTTTCTACTCCTCAGAAGCACTTATTTTCTTTCAAAAACTTGGATAAACACCTCATTTTTTAAAAATAAACACTTTTGAGAAAAAAATAAACACTTTTGGGAGAAATAAACTTGGCCAAACAGGCTATAACTGATAACTCTATTGTCAAATCATCTACCACAAGCTTTTTCTCTCTCTTTTTTTTTTTTTCAGAAAGGACGAGCAGCTAGTTTTTTTTGTTTTTTTTTGATAATGGTAATAATCTGTATATTAACAGGTAGTGGTATGGACTGCGTACACTTTATCCTCCCCAGACCCCACTTTATGGGAATACACTCGGTATGTTGTTCTTGTTGTTTTGATAATGGTAATAATCTATATATTAACAGGTGCACTATACCTAACTGTATAGTCCCCCAAAATTAGACAGTTACAAAATAGAAGCTTGTCATCCTACTATACTTCTTACATATTTGTCAAAAACATCAAAAATATCTTCTGTTTGTACTAAAATTTCCTGTTTAGACCAAAAATAGTAATGAGCTAGGCAATTCATCTTCAGCTTCTGAATGTTGCACTGCTTGCCCTCAAAGCACCTCAGATTTCTCTCTTTCCATATAGTCCACCAAATACTAGTTAATAACTACTCATAAACAATGATATCTTACGACTGACTAAGGGAGGAGGTATTTCGGTGTAAATACTTTAATTTTTTGTCCTATTTTGTATACTTTTCCTTATAATCTATTAGCAATCATTAACAGTTGGAACTTATATTTTTCAAACACCAAAAACATAAAAGGGAGTTTTTTTATACAAGAAATTGAGAATAATATCCTCAGCTTGTCAATTTACATCTCAGCTTTGGTAGCCTTTAAATGCCCTCACCACCAGCAGATTTGTTTTAATCACCTTAGCGTGTTTTTTCTTCAGCCAATTTGGCACAGTAATCTTCAAGACACCATTTTCGAAATGACACTCAATCTTGATTCTTCATTCTTGGTATGTCAAGTGTAATTACATTACATGCTCTGATGTTGATTCCTTCCAATCTGAGCGAGTTAAGGTGATTGACACGACCCCTTTTCGGATGGCATCTGTATTTGAAAAATTGCCCTTCCAAGAATATCCTTATAAAGTGTAAGTCCCAAAAAAACCCAAGAAAATAGTTGTCACATTATCAAATCAAAATGAAGAACAGTACAAGGGAGGTTAAAGAGACAGGCTTTATGTTAAAAGTACAGTCTACAACAACATACCAGTGTATTCAAGTGACAGTATCGACACATTTAATGACAAGGTTCTCCCAATTCTGCGAATTATAATTAGGAAATATCGACCAAAATTGACTTCTTATAGAAAAGTCAGCTATTATTCATGATACTACTACTAAAAACTCTTTTTAACAGTTTGTACATTTGCAAAGATATCGAAACAACTACTACTGATTCTTCTTGTGGATCGTGAGGAAATCTGTACGCAAAATAAATCTTACATTGATCATGTAAAAAGCAAGAACTTCTTACTGCCTCTGATAGATATATGTTGAGAACCAAATTTGTGCTGACAAATCATTAAAAGCAGCACATGGAAGAAAAAAATTATTCCTGCAGTAAAGAGTTATTTGCTTTGTGGATTGAGGGGTTGGGTCGGAAGAAGCTGTGAAGAGAAGGAAAGAGACTAACAATATGCAGAAACCAGAAGCATAGCCACAAATGCTTTCTGGAATAAAGTGCTTTCCATTAACGAAGCCAATAACATGATGAAACTTCTAGGGTATTGGATTTGGGTAAAAAGAAAAAACCGCATGACTACTAGGCAGGATATGGTAACATGGAGAAATCGAGAACATGGAGATAAGAGCAAATGGTAACATAAAACCAAATTGCGATGGACAGTAATGGCAAACAACCAGAATGGACAAAGGAGGTGTGCCAAAGAATGCAAATTAACTATAAAAGCTACCCCTACGCCTTTTGGCAGAGTAAACAGCTAAACAGAGGATGCAAAAGCTATGATTTGTGGATTCCAGTTTTACAGTATGAAAAAATAGTAGACATAATAATGTAGACACATTATTTTATGGTCTCAAAATTCGTAAACGGAAAACTCTCAGACTTGGTGGAATGTCCATGAGGACATCGAGAAGATACAAATTTTAGTATCTCAAGCAAAGGAGCAAATCAACAGTGTTCCAGGGAAGTACCCAGGTAGCGTATTCAATGACTAACTGTAATAGAGAATTATACTTTTATTTTAGAACTTCAATAGATTACCAACAACTACCTATGGACTTCATAATTTAGATGGGACTCCTGTCCATCCTTGAGATTTACAGTATCTAAAAATAAGACGAATGAGGATTCATAGCACTTTAGATTTTTCGTAGTGGAACAATGGCAACTTATTCAAGACACAAGCAACGAGGAGGTACGACTTCATGACACCTTCGGATAAGTATTTACATCTTAACTACCAATATACATGTGTTGATCTGCTTTGAAATCAAAAGTTAAGTGTTGGATCTTTTAGCATAGAAGAACAAAGAGATAAAACATACCTTTTAGAAAGTAGAAAGTTTACCATTTAATAGGGGATGAGCAGATTCATGTATTTCACATCACCAACATTGTTGTCATTTTAGGATTCTTCTTTTCTTCTAATGCCCTTCCAGCCTTTCTTTGCTAACAAAAGCTAGAACAACTGGTGCTAGTCTCATGAAAGAACTATATTGACTAGTTTATGAGACTTACCATTTTTCAAGGAGGTACAAAATCGAACAAGAAACACACCATGTGGCTGCTGCATCCTGTCCCTTTACCAAAATATATTATATTAAAACACAATCACTTCCAATCTTTGGGCCTTATTCTCTCGATCATGTCGAGCAGAGTAGATTCAGCTGAAGGTAGATTTATCAGCAACGAAAATGTATGTGCATTAGGGGAGAAACCTTTGTCAACCATTTCTTGCAAAAGTGGAAATACCTCATGTAATTTATTTTTTCTAATAAATCCTTGCAAAATAACATCATAAGCAAGATTATCTGTTGGGCAATTGTTTTTCTCCATCTTCCTCATCAAGTCTTTTGCTTCATCTAGCAAACCTTCTTGGCAAAGGCCATTTATCATTGTAAAGTAAAACCTCACATTGAGATATAATCCCTTGGAAGATACTGTATTGAATATATCACGTGCAACATCAAGCTTTCCTTTTCTGCACAATCCAGCAATGACAATACCATACATACAACAGAGAAGGTCCACACTCTTCTTTTGTAGCTTTTGAAGGAACTCCAAAGCTTCTTCAACATGTCCATTCTTGCAAAAACCATCTAGCATGAAGCAATAAGTATGAAAATCGGGACTGAATCCTAAAACATGCATCTCATTATATACTTTTTGTGCATGGAAGAATCTCCCAGCTCGAAATAATCCCTGCAAAACAGTGTTGTATGTAACAATTTCGGTTTTAATTGTTTTAGAGGCATTTCTCTCACAAGATGCATGACTTCATCCATTTCCCCTCTTTTGCAATAACCATTGATTAGAATGTTGTAGCTAATAGTGGTAGGTTGAACACCCCTCTGAACCCTGGAATCAAACAAACTTTGTGCTTCATGTATAGGTCCTTGCAAGCAGTACCCATCTATCAATGCATTGTATGTGACTACATTGGGATCGGTGCCCTTTTGAATCATACATTCTATGCTGTCCTAATAACTGATTATAGCTCATTGTAATCAAGTAATTACCACCAGGAGTTAGATCGTATCTGCCATAAATGTACCAGTCTAACATATTATCTTCGAGACCACTAATTTTCCTCCAATACTAGCTACTGTCAACTGGAGCTAGGGATGACAATAGGGCGGGTTAGGGCGGGGCAAGCCTTGACCTGCTAAGATTTTGACCCGCCCTGCCCCATTTAGCACTTTAAAAAAAAATTTGCCCTATCCTACCCTACCCCGCTAAGCCCTGCCAGACCCGTTTTTGTTATTTTTTATTTCTCCTCTTTATTTTGTGTGTGTAATTGAAAAAGTAAATTAGAAGTTTTGTTTCTGCTGGACTCACTATTATTAATATGGTAAAATGGTCTAATTTCTACTACTGGGTATTACTTACCTAAGAAACCGTCAACGTTCTTTTCCAAC
The DNA here is from genome assembly GCA_031232105.1 of Capsicum rhomboideum. Taxonomy (NCBI): domain Eukaryota; kingdom Viridiplantae; phylum Streptophyta; class Magnoliopsida; order Solanales; family Solanaceae; genus Capsicum; species Capsicum rhomboideum. The sequence continues at coordinate 9,928,228 of CP124711.1, forward strand.
CTTGAAAAGAAAACATGAAGCATAAGAATTTAATTAGTTAACTTAACATTGAAACGGCAATTAAGCATCAAATTATAATTATATTAGTTAACTTAACATTTAAATTGTAATTATATTAGTTAACATTTAAATTGTAAAAGTGTAAAAAATGGATCAGTTATGTAGAGATCACATTTTGACATATTTGTTGTCACGTGTTATATTTATCACATGTATAAAGACAGCAATTATTATTAAGACAACTGCTTTACTCAATGTTTTACTGATTTTATCATAAAAGAAGCTAAAACACGGATAATATTCATGACCTGCTACCTGCCCTACCCCGTTTAAAATTTCAAAAATTAAGTTTTGCCCCGCCCTTCCCCAATTGCCATCCCTAATTGGAGCCTTGTGTGCCGAAATGTTCCCATTAGCCTTATATAATTCCATGAACCCATCTCACGCATAATGAGTCCTTCTTAGATAATTGCCATAAAAGCTTCCCAACAAATGCTAGATTCCAGTTCCTGCACCCCTTTAAATTCAAAGCTCCAAACTTTTTCGGACAACAGACCTTATCCAATGCCACAGCCCCCCACAAGTGATATTATTATCTACTTCATTCAAAACACTTTTGAGGGAGAATGAAATCTGCCCTCCAAAAATTGTGAATGGAAAAACAAAACCGCATTAATAATTTGAAGTCTACCAGCATATGATAATGAAGCATATCCAGTTTTGATCCTATTAATTGGTAATCTTCATTACAAGTGATTGCACTCTAACTTGTTCCATTTCCTAGAGGATAAGGCCTGCATACCTGATTGAAGAAGTATACCAATAGCAAAGCCAGTTTTAAGAAGCAATCTTTCTTTTGTAGCATCATCCACCCCACAATAAACAAATTTGACTTGTCCATATTAGCAACGAGTCCACTAACAGCACTAAAATGCCCCAATACTTTCATAACCTTGATACTGATTCCTTGTTTCCTTTGCAAAAAAACCATCAAATCATCAGCAAAGATGAAGTACGCAAGCTTTTGTTGTTTGTGATTCTTGATATGCTGAATCAAGCAGGGAGACTACATTGAGAGTTATTTCAGAAGGGTCGTTCGGTAGGAGTTATTAGAGAAAACAATACTGGTATTATTCAATCTCTTGTTAGGTGATATATTCTTTGTTCTTGATCTATGTACAACTATTCATTATTATTCTTATACATAGTAAATCGTGACATTAACAATTCAGGGTACTATTCTTATTACAACAGTAAGAGAAATTCAGTTCAATCATTTATAAGGGATAAATCACAGGTACATACAACGATATTAACAATTGAAACGAGTTGCTGATAGTTAGACTACTAACAATACATCTACACAAACCCCTTACTATAGACCTCAAATGTTCCCGGCGGAGATGAAAACATTAGGTGATTTCTTAATTCCCATTTGTTTAAGCCTTGGTGGATAGAGTTACTTGGGATCTTTTTCTGGTGAAAAGTAACAAGTATCATGTAGAATTAGTCGAGGTGCGTGCAACCTAGCCTAGACACCACGGTTATATACTTATATTAAAAAACTGTTGACCTCAAATGTTGATGGAAAGGCTTCCATATTCTGGAGGTAAACTCATCAATGGAATTGTAGCAGTAGCATAGTCAATTTGCCTTCCAACTTTAAGGATCAAATTGCACATCATGCCCCTTTACTTGCAGTATTGACTTTTGTTCTCGAAGCCTTCTGGAATTCATAAACTTACTTAACAATTCATTCACTAGAATACTGGCATCCTCCTGAAACATTCCCATGTAAATAAAGCAATGTCTTGAATGATCGAGTAAATTATTATAGCTTAATTGCATAGTCAAAAGATTATATTCTTCAGCTTCATCCTTATCCCAAAGAGCAAGACAGAACTGCCCCACATTGTCCACCACGAATTAATTCGGGTCTTCAGGCATTCCAATTTCTCATGATCAATGTAACCATTAATCTGGTTCCATATATCTCATAAATCTCTTTTTCTTTCGAATATTTTCACTTGCTTTAAAAATCAATTCTGCTTCTGAAGGATTCCGATATCTTTTGTGAGAGAAGATCAAAGCAAACAAAGTACCTCGGTGCATCATTTAGATTCTTGTCGAGGTAAAATAGTAAATCCATAAATAGTCTAATCGATATGAATAATACTGTTATAATAACATTTCCACATTAAGGTTAGTTTTACATTCATCCATATTGCCACCAAACGCTGAGTGAAGCATTTTCCCAATCAATTGGACCTTCTTTGATTTTGACCAGGAAATTAGGCAAAAGAACATGATGGTACTCGATAATTGATGTTTATAAAAATCTTAAGCTCCATTTTAAGTGTCTCATTGTGACCAGACTTGACAAATTCAGATCACTTCCATTGAAAATCATCCTTCTTAGGTGATCTAACATATTATCAATGTTGTTATGAGCCATTTTCTGCAGTTAAAGTAGAAAATTCCTGCAAATTAACCAAACTGTTTTCATATTAGTCTTCACCAAGATCATCATTTTTATTACTATCATTCAATATCCTCTGTGAGAAGCGACTGTAAAACGTTTCATGTAATATTAGAAAAGAATTATTGAAGTACCTGAAAAGAAAAAGGTTTATTGAAGTATCTGAAAAAGATCAAAGTTACAGTTGGAGAAAACTAGTAACGACAACTCTAATTGAAAAAGATTAATATCATTGTAAGTTGTAACATGAAAGAAGGTTGGAAGGAGGAAGAAAGTGTTTCTCCCTTGCAAGATTAATGGATGAATAGTTATGGTTCAACCAGCATATCACATTAAATGTATAATATATGGACTGAATCTAAATGCTATCGAAAAGTCGATGGTTGTATTATTCGATGAATAACAGGGGCTATCATATCCTTACTACAAAGAGACATAATGCCTTGTGCTCCCAAAGGATTTTTCACTCTAGTTACTATGTTCACTCCAATTCTTAGAACTGTCAAAACATTCATGAGATCTATATTGCTCTGACTCTTCAAAAATATTAGCAGTGTGTCTTCGGACTCTCCATAAGTAGTAGGAGAATCCGCCATGGGTGCGGCATAAAATGACGAGTTGTTAAATGTTGCTCACATTGGAACCCCGTCTTAACAGACATCAAATGAAGTTGATGAAAAAGAAAACCTCCAACCCAATGTACAGGAAGAAATTAACATCCAATAACAAATCAAATACAACTGTTGGTTCCTTAGCTAATGACTTTACCCTTGTAATATTCTCAATTTCATATACCAGAATTGCTGATATATGTGGAACACCGGGAACTCTTTATACAGAAATTCTTATGAGAATTAACAATCATAATCATGTATTGATATAAGCAATATTATTGCATTCCAAGAGGCCACCAGACTCGGTTTGACGTTCTTAAGCCCAGACTTGCGCATATGTCATACTACATACTAACAGTATACCTAATATGTGGAAATACCACAATTGCTTTTAATGTTACTAATCATAAAAAACATTCCGCAAATTCACATGAACTGAAGAGAAAATAGAACACCAGACATTGTCCTTTTGAAGTATCTAGAATATATCCTGAATAATACATATTAATAAACTTTATAAAGAAATAAGTGCATTCAATTTGCAATGGAGATAAACTGACTACATCACCAATCTAATAAAAAATGAACTTTCATTCTCCCTTTAAGGGTTCTTCTTGCCAGATCCTCACTTCTGAGTTCCACATCCTTCTTATTTTTCCGATCAACTGTGTAGGCTTTTACTTCTCTAAATTGATTATGCCAAGGCTTGCCTTCATGGGATGTAGAACCACTGGAATTCTTCATATACATTAAGCGATCAATGAAACATGTAATCATTTTTCCAGTTGATCTTAGCTCGAGTTTCCTAGGGTGACAACTCCATAACAAAGCATCCACAAATGTTGGGCACCCTGTAGACGACCTTTTAAAATCTATTTCCAAAACATCCACTTGAGGGATAGCAATTCCATCATGCTGTTGCAATTCTTTGCTGTTAATCTCATTGCATTCGGAAAAATAAAGGGAAACTTTAGAACAGGAAGCCCAATTTGATAGAAAATTCCGAAACTTACCAAACCACGCAACATTTAAATTGTTCCAACAATAAATAATGATCTTTTTGTGCTTCAATTGGCTCGACTTTCTTGGAATTTCAAGTTCAGGAATTTGACTTGTTGTATAGTCAAGTGACACCAAATTCGGAGCATCAATCTCCCATATTCCCTTACAATTCTTAATCGTCAAGTCCTTTAAGAGTTGTTTCTCGCAAATGTTAAACCTTCCTAACCCTTTAGAAACACAATCTAATGTCAAACTCTCAAGGAACTTAGATCCAGAAATAAAGTGCTCGAGAACTTCCGATATCTTCACATGTGATAGCTCTAAAGATTTCAAATTCTGACATTCAATAACATCCAACACAGTAGACTCTTTTGAATCACCAAAATATGACAAGTGTTCAAGAGTTGGTGCTTGGATTTTAACGCGTTGGTTGTGTCTTTTAAAAATGCAAACTGACTTGATCTCTTGAAGATTGAACAACTCAATCTTTTTCAACTCAGTACAATACTGAATGTGGAAATTGACAATCAAGGGACAACTCGCGAGCAGAGTCTGAAGCATGCTCTCTTTTAAACGAACAACAATTAGAGAAAGTTCTCTCAAAGAATCACACTTCACCACCCCACTAGGCAACGAAAGATGCGTCAGATCACAACTACTCAGAACCAATTTCGTTAACGACTTTGCTGCCAAGATAGTGAAAATAGGCACCGGGTATAATAGACTCGAGAGGCTATTATCTCTATAAACTAAATCTTTTACACCATTCTGACGAGCAGTGTCAACCCACTTATCAATCAGTTTGAAAACTTCATGACGACGAGACTCTGCTGAAAACAACCAAAATTCAAACTTGTCAATAGGGATTTTTCCCTCCCTATATCTCTCCATTATTTCATCCACAATTTTAATATCACCTTTGTGAAAATCATCTTTGAATACCAAATTGGGATGCGTTATCCACGCTCGTTTCCATGTTTTCGAGAGAATACTCATCCGTGCTGCTTCTTTTAAGCTAAGGTAAGAGACAATTTTTTCAATTAGGCAGTCAGGCAAAATGTCTAATGTGCATCGTCTATCTCTTTTAATTCTCTTGCTAAAAGTAGAATTGTTCTTATAAGTGTGCATCCTTACCTTACGATCACGTTTTTCTACTCTGATTTTGCTGCAAAACTCGCTAATCAGCTCTTTGTCTCGGTTCCATAATTTCCACCAAACACTTTTGAAGAATTCCAACTTAGAGTTCACACGTCCCTTACGTTTTATTCTCCTTTTAGGGTTTGTTGCATTAGCTCTCCTCATCGTATATATAAAAGATCTGTTCGAGGAATCCTATTTCTAATGGGTTAATATCAAGAGTCTGTTGTTTAATTATACAATAATACTTGTATATAATTTATGTGCCACAATTAGAACTTCGAGATTCAAACTTCTAAACTTTGACCGTGAATTCGTACATAAAATTTTTTAAAATTTTTGAAATAAAATTTATATATTTGAAAATTACGTAAAAATTAATATACAATAATTGACGACTTAAATATTTAAAAAGCATATAAAAATTCTGATCAAAGAAAGATTTGGTGGACTCTCAAAATTCTGACCGTGCTACATAAATTGAGACGGAATGAGTACGTTATGTTGGTACATTGAATAAACAATAATTATATACATCATTTAATCATTTGTGTTGATTCTTTGAAATAGAATCAAGTCTCAAGTGTGAATAATTTTTTTTAACGTCACATCTTTACCTAAAAGATACAATCAATTAATTTTGATTTCCCTCGAGACTATTATATCTTCCACTTCTCTATTGTTTACTCCCTCCGTCCATCTTTACTTGTCCACTTTTCAATTTTGGGACCAACAATACTTGTCTAGTTTGGAAAACCAATACATAATTTACCATTTTTTTTCCATTTTACCCTTGATATTATAAATATTATTCATCCCTCATATTGCATTTTTCCAAAGTAAAAAATTTATTATATTCAAAGGGTGATATAGTAAAATCACTCCTCTATTTATTACTTCTTAAGGTATGTGTCAATGCAAAAGTGGACAAGTAAAGATGGACGGAGGGAGTAACATTTATTGATATGTAATGCTAACAGTAGTGTTATATATCTCTTCTCCTTCCCTTCAATTAACTACTACTCCCTCTATTCACTTTTACATTTTGTTAAATATGTTTGTTATCAATTTAATCAATTAAAAAATAAAATTTTAGTAATAAGGTATGTTAAATATGTGTGTTCTATTTTCTAAGTCAAAAGGTAATAGTTGGATGATATCAGTTCGGTTTTGAAAGTTATTGGTTCTGCTTATCGATTTGTAGACATTCTAAACTGTTAAATAACAGTTAAGAAATTGATTAATCAATTATCAGTTTATTATAGATCGTTATCAGGTTAACAATTAAAATTTCATATGAAAAATCTCATAATTCATATAAGTATGCTTAGGTACAAAAAGTTGTTGAAAAGAGAAAGAGTAGATAACACTAGTTGGGTAAGCAACCCACTTTAATTTAGATTTGAAAATAATGTTCCCTTCACTTTTCGACACCCGATTCATCTTTTTAAAAGGACACTTTATATATTGAAGAGTAAAATTGCAATTTAATAAATTACTGTCGGGTTATCGGTTCACCCGTTAAAAATAGTTGGCAAACCGATAACCGAATCAATAACCCAATAACTTGGGACGGTAAATCGATAATATCGTTAAACCAATAACCCTATAACCTAATTATCGATTCGGGTTATTGGTAGTGACTTTGACAGGATATTTCCATAAGTTGGATGACCTTATTGTCCTTAAAAAACAAAAAAGTAACTTTAATGAGATATCCCAATAAATTGAGTGACCATCTGAGAAATTAACTGGTTAGAAATAGGTTCCTATAATAAATAGGGTTTTATTTACTTTTCCACCGTGACTTTTTACATTTTCGCAATCAGTCAATTCCCCTGCACATTTGAACACGGGGACAACCACTGCTGACATATTACCTGTATGTGTCATTCACAAAATACTCTGTTATATGGAGAAGCATCCCGGTTGAGAGTTCTCTCCAAAACATGGCTACAAACCTGGTCGACTCTTCCCAACTTGAAATTCTCAATTGATTATAATTACGAAGAAACGAAAATAGTGGACGTAATCATGGAGATGTACAGGGACAACAAAATCTCCATTGAGAAATTTGGACTTTCAAACTGTTCAAAACTCAATTCTCTTGATCACGTTTTCCCTTTGATTGATAAGTGGCTTGACACGGCTCTTTAAAATGGTGTACAAGATTTAGAATTTGGAGATGCTCGCTATTTGGTTCGATCATACCGTTTTCCTATTTTCAAAGTCTTGGTAGCAGAATCTTTAAGAGAATTAGTTCTGATGGGTTTGTGACCTGATGCATGTTTCGTTATCTAGCTGTGTGGGTGTGGCAAATTCTCATTCTTTGAGAAAGCTTTCTCTATCTTGTGTGAAATTAAACAAAAACGTGCTTTAGAATTTACTTAACAGTTGTCCCTTGATGGTCTCTTTCATCCTTGAGTATTGTTCGGGATTGAGCTTGTGAATCTTCAAAAGATCAAGTCAGTTTCCATAACTACAAACAAAGATCAACGTGTGCAAATCCAAGCACCAACTCTTGAACACTTGTCTTATTCTGGTTATTCGTTGGAAAGATTGGATGTGGAATGTCAGAATCTGAAATCTTTAGATTTCCTAGATGTGGGGATATCTAATGCATTTCTCCAGAACCTTATTTCTAGATCTCATTTGTTGGAAGTCTTGAAGATTCAGCATTGTTGGGGCATATGCCAGATTGATTCTTCTAATTTGGTATCTCTTGAGTATAGAGGATGTAAAATTCCCGAACTTAACATTGAAGGAGAGTCGAGACAATTGAAACACGCAAAAATCGTTCTTCACAGCGACTACTATTTCAATGCTGCATGGTTTTGTAGGTTGAGAAAGTTTTTATCAAATTTGACTTCTAGGTCTCCTCTGTGCAATGAGATCAACATGAGCGATTTGCAGCTGCACCACAGAGTTGCTAGTCCCCAAGTAGACATTTTAAATGTCCACATTATAAGGTCATCAGGGGAGTGCCGAATTTTTGTGGATGCTTTGCTATGGAGTTGTCATCCTAGGAGACTCAACCTATCATCAACTATTGAAATGATTACATGTTTCATCAGTCGTTTAATGTACATGAAGGATACGAGTCATTCTTTTTCTCAAAGAAGCAACTTTTGGCATAGTCAATTAAAAGAGATAAAAGCTTGTGATGGGAAAAATCAGCAGCTGCAACTCAAAAGTGGGGAGCTGGCAATAAGCACCCTTTCAGACAGGAAGGAAGTTTATTTTTTATTAGATTGGCAATGCAGTTAGTTTATCTCTATTTCAAAATGATTAATGCACTTATTCATTTCTAAACTCTATTAATCGGTTTGTCAGTATAAATTCCTTTTTTTACATTCTTGAACTTACCAAATATCCAGCGTTATTCTGGATTTCTCACTATTCTATAGTGAAATTCTTTCCCCTTGCATGTGCTATGTCATTTGTCAGTAGTCTGTTAATGTATTCTTTTAAACTGTCATCTCATTGGTGTAGTTAGTTTAGGTCACAAAATAACCGAGCAGTCTCAAGATTTCAATATATTTTTGTAGACATGTGGATTTAAAGGTTTGTGATCAGATATATCAACTAACTGTGGCTAGCATTCACAAAGAGTACTCTCATTCTAGGATAAATCTTTTTTTTTTCTCTTCAAGGAATGGTGTAATACGTACAAGTATACAGCCAATTTTCCCGTCTGAGATGCCATCGAAGGACAAGAATTCTTCAATTAGATCTTACTTTATATATATAAAAAATGCATCAGATGACAGCTACTCGTTAGCTTCTTTTGTGATCTACTCCTTGTAGTTACTATGTTTATTGTATTGAGTTTTAAAAAACACGGCATCATCAGTTCATATGGTAAACTTAAACTCGAAATAAGGAGAATCAGTAAGGAGAATCCCCTGTTCAGTCTCTTACAGCCTGTTCGACGTGCTCAAGTAAGCCATGAATTTGAGTTTACATATGGAAACAAAAATAATAATAACCGTATTCATATAATAGCTGATGGTGTAATATACCACAAATTACAATAGATTACAGTTGAAAATAAAATGACAAAAATGAATATAAATATCTTCTGGCTGAGGCGCGGATATCTCGCTCTCTTTAAGGAGATTCAAGCCCACTGCGGTATAATCTACACCGATCCAGCAGTATCAACTCTTGACTTGTCCCCTCCAGGATACAATAGCTCATCAATGTCATAACTCAAGCAACTCCGGATTAGTTGAAGAGTCCAAAGCTCCACCATAAGAACACCTTCCTTCAACATATTAAAACTCTCTTTTGTATAGTGAATATAGTTGAAGACTTAGAATATTTTCTTTGTCTCAACTCTCTCTTTCACTAATATAATTACTCTCTTTTGTATAGTGAATATAGTTAAAGACTTAGAATATTTTCTCTGTCTCAACTCTTTCTTTCACTACACTAACTCAAAATATAACATTTCACATCTCCCAAAATATTTCTTCCTCTCACTCCAAACACAAGGAAGAAAACACCCTTTATATAGGTATAGTATTTCTTTCATCTAGTAAATGTAAAAGTAATGAGAAAGTAATGGGATATTAAGTGGGTTGATAAATGGCATATAAGTTACATAAGTTATAAGTAACTAAAGGCCATATAAGTTACAAGAATGTTTAACACATTCTGCCCACTAACTTGTTGAGAAATGAAGCAACACAATATGTATATACAACGTATAGGAGTAAATGACACATAATGTGATGCCTCCCATGTACAGCAACCACATTTTGACATTTTACAAAAGTGCACTTGAGTATAATCATTTAATATTAAAATGTGCACCAACAATAGCTTACGCCTCTACCGAACCCAAACGATTCTAAATCATGAATTTGCCTGCTTGATTGATGTTTAGTAAAACCGAAGTCGATGGGGGCTACTATAAAGAAATCAATACCTAGAGCTCGAGGACATAGTTTTCTGTAAAAAGAATCTAGGCTTGATCATATAACTATTGTAATGAAAGATATATCTTTAGATGATGAATATGTAGCGACACACACGTTAAAAAGAACGAGGTGGAAAAAAAGTCTACAGCTATGACACATTGTGATATGTATAACTGGGATTATGGGACAAAGAAAAATCGACTTGATTTCAGACTTGCCCCTTTTGATGTACATCTGTTGGAAATAATCAAGCAGATATGCTCATCTGTTGCAACAGGTTTTTCATCTGTTGTAGCAGATGTCTAATATGTTTGATTATTTCCTACAATCATCACATATGTTGCAACAGATGATGCATCTGTTGAAAATAATCAAGCAGATATACTCATCTGTTGCAACAGATTACTCATCTGTTGCAACAGATTACTCATCTGTTGCAACAGATGTCTAATATGTTTGATTATTTCCAACAGACTCTATACCTGTTGCAACAGATGACCCATCTGTTGCAACAGGTGACCCATTTGTTGGACACAATCAAACAGATATGACCATCTGTTGCAACAGATGACAAACCTGTTGCAACAGATGTCTAATATGTTTGATTGTTTCCTAGTCATTACATATGTTGCAACAGATGAGTAATCTGTTGCAAATCTGTTGCAACAGATGATGCATCTGTTGGAAATAATCAAGCAAATATGCTCATCTGTTGCAACAGGTTTGTCATCTGTTGCAGATGTCTAATATGTTTGATTATTTCCAACAGACTCTACACCTGTTGCAAGCAACAGGTGACCCATTTGTTGGACACAATCAAACAGATATGACCATCTGTTGCAACAGATTTAGACATCTGTTGCAACAGATGTCTAATATGTTTGATCAGCTCCAACAGACTCTACACCTGTTGCAACAGATGACCCATCTGTTGCAACAAGTTATAATCTATTGTAATAGGTTATGTAGTTAGTTGAACATGTAAATGATATTAAATTCATTAAGATTGTAATTGAACTTGTTAATTGAAAGCTAATTATGGTTAAATAACCTTTTTTATTGACAATCATGATTCAATGAAGCAATTCACATCAATTTAGTCGATTGATCACTCTATTTAGGGCGAATACTGTTAGTTGAACATGTAAATGGTATTAAATTCATTAAGATTGTAATTGAACTTGTTAGTTGAAAGCTAATTATGGTTAAATAACCTTTTTTATTACCAATCATGATTCAATGAAGCAATTCACATCAATTTAGTCGATTGATCACTCTATTTAGGACGAATACAGTCAGTTGAACATGTAAATGATATTAAATTCATTAAGATTGTAATTGAACTTGTTAATTGAAAGCTAATTATGGTTAAATAACCTTTTGTATTACCAATCACGATTGAATTTAATGACTGTAGGAAACAATCAAACATATTAGACATTTGTTGTAACAGATGACAAACCTGTTGCAACAGATGGTCATATCTGTTTGATTGTGTCCAACAAATGGGTCACCTGTTGCAACAGATGGGTCATCTGTTACAACAGGTGTAGAGTCTGTTGGAAATAATCAAACATATTAGACATCTGTTGCAACAAATGTCTAAACCTGTTGCAACAGATGGTCATATCTGTTTGATTGTGTCCAATAAATGGGTCACCTGTTGCAACAGATGGGTCATCTGTTGCAACAGGTGTAGAGTCTGTTGAAAATAATCAAACATATTAGACATCTGCTGCAACAGATGACAAACCTGTTGCAACAGATGGTCATATCTGCTTGATTATTTCCAACAGATGCATCATCTGTTGCAACAGATGACTCATCTGTTGCAATATATGTAATGACTGTAGGAAACAATCAAACATATTAGACATCTGTTGCAACAGATGTCTAAACCTGTTGCAACAGATGGTCAAATCTGTTTGATCGTGTTCAACAAATGGGTCACCTGTTGCAATAGATGGGTCATCTGTTGCAACAGGTGTAGAGTCTGTTGGAAATAATCAAATATATTAGACATCTGCTGCAACAGATGACAAAACTGTTGCAACAGATGAGCATATCTGCTTGATTATTTCCAACAGATGCATCATCTGTTGCAACAGATTCCTCATCTGTTGCAATATATGTGATGACTAGGAAACAATCAAACATATTAGACATCTGTTGCAACAGATGTCTAAACCTGTTGCAACAGATGGTTATATCTGTTTGATTGTGTTCAACAAATGGGTCACCTGTTGCAACAGATGGGTTATCTGTTGCAACAGGTGTAGGGTTTGTTAGAGCTGATCAAACATATTAGACATCTGCTGCAATAGATGACAAACCTGTTGCAACAGATGTCTAATATATTACAACAAATGTGAATATCTGTTTGATAATGTTCATTGAAGGATAAATCTGTTACAACAGATTACTAATCTATTGCAACATATTTTATTATTTAAACTAATTTTACATCTGTTGCAACAAAATATGAACACACACATACTACAGTAATTGGATAATAAACAAAAATATATTTTATACAATAAATAACATACATTACATCACCAACTAAACTAAAATATGAGTTAAAATTATCAAGTCCACAAAACCAACAATAAGACTATACAATAATTATGGAGCATTTCGATTTGGACATGTAGTTCTTTTGTGGCCAATCGTCTTACATATGGAACACTTATTTTTTCTCGTTGGAAATGATTCTCCAACTCCACGCCTCCTCTTCTTAGCCCTTCTTCCCGGTTTGCTTGGGTCAACATATGGAGGAGGTATTTCTCTCTGTAAATCTCCAAAGGAATAATCCACGAATCTTTGGGAGGTATCGGATTAATTTCCTCACAATATGCAATTATGTACTTCTCCACCGAATAATATGGAGATGCGTACTCTTAAATCTTGTTTCCAAAATCTGCACCATATTGGACTCGAAGCGCTGCCATAGCATGTGGACAAGGTATTTTATCCAAGTCAAAAAATCTACATGTACAAGCTCTCTTTTGAAGATCGACTGTGGCAACATCACCATCACCGGTGATAGTGAACTTGTAGTTAGATATTTGATGAGCCAATAACTTGTTTCCCAAGTTGATGTACTTTGATATTTGTTTTTCCATTGTAGGAACAAGTCTGTTTGGTGAGTTGGTCAACTCCATACGCCTCTCGTTGAAAATTTTTGCAAACCTTAAGTTTATTTCGTCAAATAGAGCGACAATGGGAAATTCTCTTTCAACCTCAAACATTGCATTCACCGACTCAACAATGTTTGACGTCATAATATTATACCTATAGAAAAAAAAACCACTTAGTAAGACATAGAATTACAATAAACTCAAACAAGACAATTACACTCTATTTATAATATTGTACCTATTTCCCGGACAGAATGCCCTGCTCCATTTGTGGAATCCGACACGTTCGAGATGTTCGGATGCCTTGGGTACCATATCCCTTATTTGATTGAAATGGTCATAGAACTCACCTCTATCGTACGCTTTCGCTGCTTTATAAAAATAAGATACGACCTTTGAATTGTGAAAGTTGTTTCGAATATTTTCTCCAAGGTGCCTCATGCAACAACCATAATGAGCTGAAGGGTAGACAAGCGAAACCATCTTTCCTATACTTGGATGCCTATCAGAAATTATGCACAACTCATCCGTATCATCTACATAGTTTCTCATTGGTTCAAAAAAATATTGGTATGAGACATCACATTCCTTGTCCACCGCACAAAAAGCCACCGGAAAGATATGATTCTCCGCATCTTGTGCCACCGCCGATAGCAATTCTCCTTCATACTTGCTCTTTAAGAATGTCCCGTCAACGGCTATGACTTTTCTCATTTGTTGAAAACCATGAATCCAAGCCGCATAGGCTACAAAAAAGTACTTGAACCTTCCATTTTCATCAACCTGCAATGCCGTCTTACTTCCTGGATTTGCGGACTCAAGCATATAACGGTACGCATCAAGCACTGCATACCCGTGCTCATGTGTTCCCCTAACCAAAGACTTTGCAATCTCCATGCCCTTATAAATCTTCCAATAACTCACCTTACAACCCAATTCTGTACGGAGTTGATTGGCCATATCTCTTGTAGACGGGCCTTTACCATTGGGGAAGCTATTTTTGAACTATTTACCGATGACCTTTGCCGTGGCGTGCGGATTATGGCTCGTAATATGCTCCGAACCACATGTGTGATACTTTTCATAAGTTCTAATATAGAATCTGTCAGAACTTATGAATTTCACAACCCTCAACCACCACTTGCACTCCGGATGTGCACATCTGAAACAATACACACTACGCGAATTACTCACCTTCTTGAGTCTGAAATCTTTTTTCAAGCAAGCAATATGCAATGAAGTGACTAGTTCTTCCTTGTTCTTGTATGTCATTCCCTTGTAAAAACCTGTTTCATCATCTTGAAGATTGCTCGACTGTGTTGATTGAGAACTGCCCACTGTATTGCTCGCAACAACGGGTGTAGGTGTTTGGTCCTCCTCCTCTTCATCTCCACTCTCATCATCTGGAATATTCATGTCCGCACCATCCAATTCATCATTTAACATATCTTGTTGGTCTTGTTCTACACTCTGATTCTCTATCGATTTTTCAACCACGTACACCCTTAAAATGGGCCTAGCTGCATCACTTAGATAAGCACGCAAACGAACCTGATCGCTTATCTTAAAAGGCAGGACCTTCTGATTTTCAAAAGAGCTGTGCATGTAACTGATGACAAGATCTTTTGGTTGGCAATTAAGTCCACAATTGTTGATGATTAAGTTCACAAAATCATCATACAATACATCTCTTTGGACTTTCATCGCTATCGTCTCTAACATGTCACCATCATTCCAACGCCAAATAAATCGATTGTTCTTCTCTATCCACTCACCATGACAATCAACACCTACTGTTATTGTATCCTCCATTAATGGTACCTAAAGAAATTTGTTTAAAAAATTTAATAATGATAGTAATTTGAGTGGCTATGCACAACAACAAAATTAAATGCACTATCATTGTCCCAACAGATAAGCATCTGCTGCAATAGATGAGTCATCTGTTGCAATAGATAACTTATCTGTTGCAGCAGATGACCTTTCTGTTGGGTGCATGTTCAAATTCAGAAGTTCAATCCAACAGATAGAGCATCTGCTGCAATAGATAACTCATCTGTTGCAGCAGATGACCTTTCTGTTGGGTGCATTTTACAGTAGCAAGATTGGCAAGTTTGATCAACGAATTTGATCAACGAATTAGGATAGTGGATAAATTCATGGAGAGATATAGGGACGGGAAAATCCCTATTGGCAAGTTTGAATTTCACATCTCTACACACCGTGGTTGTGATCTTTTCCCTTTGATTGATAAGTGGCTTGATATTGCTCTTCAAAATGGTGTATAAGATCTAGATTTCACCTATAAGAATAATTGTTCCTTTGGTACATTATGCCCCTTCCCTATTTTTAAATTCCTGATAGCAAAATCTTTACTAGAACTGGTCTTGACGGACTGTGATCTGATGCATCTTTCATTATCTAGTACTAGTCATGTGGTGAATTGTCATTCTTTGAGAAAGCTTTCTCTATCTGGTGTCCGTTTAGATGACAACATGCTTCAGACTCTACTCTCTAGTTGTCCCTTGATTGTCAATTTAATCATTGAGCATTGTATTGGGGTGAAAAATATTGAGCTGCGGAATCTTCATAAGATCAAGTCACTTACCCTTAATATTTATGATCCTGTTCAAATTCAAGCACCAACTCTTGAACACTTGTCTTTTTCTAGTCATTCTTTGGAAGAATTGGAAATTGTTGAATATCAGAATCTGAAATCTTTAGAGATATCATGTACGCTTATATCTCATGTATTTATCACGCACCTTATCTCTAGACCTCACTTCCTTGAGAGTTTAAAATTAGTTAACATTGCTTTTGGAAGTTTCATTTGCAGGAGTCAATCTCTAAGGTTCTTAAAGATTCAGAATTGTGAGATCATAGGAGCAATTAGTGCTCCAAATTTGGTATTATTTGAGTATAAAGGACATGTTATTCCTGAAGTTACATTTGCTAGAGAATCAAGCCAATTGAAGGACTCACAGATCTTTCTTGATTGCAGGTACAATTTAGATGCCGCATGGTTTTGTTGGTTGAGAAACTTTCTATCAAACTTGACATCATGGTCTCAAGTTTCCGTTAGTAATTACAAATGCAATGAGATTAGTAGGAGCAATTTGCAAGTTCACCATCGAGTTGGAACCCCCCAAGTGGACGTTTTAGATGTATGTATATTCTGTGGGGATTGCCAACGTTTCTGGATTCTTTGTTATGGAGTTGCCATCCTAGGAGACTCAATCTGTCATCAATGGTCAAAATGATTACATGTTTCATAAATCGTTTAGTGTATATTAAGAATTCGAGTCATTCTACTACTAAGGGAAGTAAGCCTTGGTACAATCAATAAAAGAAGTAGAACCTTACAAATTTGATTCGGAGAACGAGAGCTGGCATCCCGTGGAACTCAAAAGATGGGAGCTGACAACAAGGAACCTTCAAGAGAGGGAGAAATTTTATTTTTTATTTGATTGGTGATGTAGTTTATTCTATAGAAAATTTAATGCACTTATCATTTTTAAAGTTCATTAATTTATATTTTCAGGTTAGATCCTAGATACTTAAGAGCTTTGAATTTACGATTTCCCATGAAACACACTATGTTTGGTTTTCTGTTTCTGCAGGTCATGTGAATTTTTTGTACTCCTGTTTGACTTATAATTTTTTGTCAGCGTAAGTCATATGTTGTGATTGGTACTTCTCTATGTCAAAATCTTCAGATGTTTTAGCTGTTGCAATGTATGAGAGTTCGACATACATCTCTAAGGCCTGGCTTGTGGAAGTTCTTTTGTACTTTAAAGTCACTGAACCGATATATTCAAAACAATAGACCTCACATCATCATGTCCTGTCATATAATTGTAAAAAGTTGCATGATTATGCAATTGACAACCTATTAACTTCTTCTCGTCTTATTTCAATTTGATGTGCTAATTTCATTTTGAGGGCTCAAAAGTATGTATTATGTTAACAAAGAGAAGTTAAGCTGCATATCGTTCTGTTTTTAGACTTCTGATATCTGTGATTTTGCATCTCTTTAGAGATAAAACCAGAAGCTGTAATACTCTATTCACCACCGTTTTGCATAAATGAGTGTTCATTTGTGTTGGTGCTCAACCTTCTGTGGCATATATTAGTGGTAGAGTGGTACAGAACTTATTAGATTTTAGTGGTAGCATGGTATATCTCTTGTGCCACTCACAGGCGCTCAACATTGAACTTATTATATTGTTGAAACTTTGTTTTGATGTATCGATATGGGAGTTAGTCATGGCAAGTGAGTCGCTTGTAATTTCTTGCTTAGTTCATACTTGACTCTTGTTGTTATAAAGTAGGTTCTCGGTAGAGAACTTCTTTTCTACCAACCCTGTATGTATTGCTGCCCCTAAGTTCACATAGACTGAACTAATTCACACCAATTTTTTCCGCAAGCTTCAACCCCAAATAGGAAAGCTTAGCCCTGTACTCTGAATCAAGCAGCATGTCAAATAAATGCAGAGAGTTTTATTTCTTTTAGTCTTCTATCATGCGGATCAGATGTTCGATTTTCATCAGCTAGAATATGTACTGCTTTTGCAGTTCATTCAATTTTATTAATTAAGAGAAGGAATTACTGGTTTCCTGTGAATTTACCAAATCAGGTCGTCCTTATGTGTTCTTGTGCTTAATGATAAACTAACAAAGTCCTTACTCGATGATACAAATATGTGGCTGAAGTAACCAGTGGAAAATTTTGGGTTGTAGGCAGACAACTAGATCATCAAAGGGAATAAAGTCCTATGGATGTTAGTATGACATTTATGACAGGAAGGCAATATCATCCTTTACAAAAGAAGGTGACACCAACAAAATTGGCTTTTTAGAATCTTAAATTCAGCAGGAAAGTTCCTTTAACTTTCACTGTATTAGGTGTAGTCAGACAATATTGTCAAAGATTGTAGTCAGAGATTGTAGATCTAGGCGTAATTGTAGGGATACACTCGATTTATTTGCAAAAAATCTGATGTGTTTCCACGAGACTGACACTTGAGTCCAGAAGGAATAGCCGATGTAATCACCTAAAGTTATATTTATTTCCAACTGTCTGAAAATTCTGATGTGGTTCAAATGCAGTGCATTCCCCAACATGTTTATTGTAGAAACAGAACCACTGGTTTGAAAACTACTTTCTTGAGATTTTTGTAGAGTAAAATGATTGCATGTTTTGTGGATCGTTTAATGTATATGAAAAGTTTGAGTCATTCCACTTCTCATGGAAGCAAGGCTTTGTGTAGTGAGTTAAAAGAAGTAAAAACTTACAAATTTGATTGGAAAAAACAGAGTTGTCATCCTATGGAACTCGAAAGTGGAAAGCGCGCTGATCCTTAGAGAGGTGGAACCAGATTATCTCCATTGCACATTGAATGAACGTTTTCATTTGTAAAAGTGTATTAATCACTATTTTTAAGAACTTCATATTGAGTTTTTCAATACTTCACATTGAGTTTTCCAGGGGCCAATTTCTGAGGTATCATTCCTCACGAGAACATGGTAGCATTCTTTTAACTGTAAATATTCCCCTTGTACTGTTGTGCTTCCATCTTATTCTATCCATCCTTTGTTTAACACAGGGCTACTGAAGTCCTTGCCTATTAGTAGCAATTCTTTCTCAACCTTACGGTTCTTAAAGTTTCGAACCCGTCCATTTATTAATTCAGCCCATTTTAGCCCCGCCCAACCCGTCCATTTAACACTTGTTGCTTCAGCCAACATTCTTAACAAAGTGATTCTCTTCAAGAAGTTGATGCATAGGATCAACAAAAGAAATTAGATAACTTGACCCCGCTACATTAATGTACTAATTATATGTTTCATGTGTAATAACATGGAATATTTCACACTTACCCACACCATATATACTGAAAGAATATTTTTATGTTACTTGTACTAAACAATGAGTTCTGCAAAATCCAGAAAGCATATTTATATATATATGATGGGAAAATTGAAAGGCAAAATACTTCAATTAATACCAGCTATTATAAGGCCGAAGTAGCTCATCACACAAATATTAGGGAAACTAAACTTGAAATACTGAATATCATCGTATTGGAATTTCCTAATCCCATGGAATCTTCAAGGAAACTAAACTTTCAACATACAAAGGCATTTTTTGCGTAGATGGTGGGATTTCCTTCACGTTAAATTCAGTGTATTCATCTTTCCGGGCATTGTACTCAATAAATCGACCATCATACTTTCTCCATAATATGTTACCGTTCTCCTTAACACATATGACGTCACCTGAGCACTGAGGAATTCCGATCACTGAGCCTAAAGTAGGGAACTTTGTGATGAATTTCCAGGTAAACAAGGTAGTTTTCACGTCTTTCTCAAGTGACCAAATCAAAATATCCTCGCCAAGAGTCCCCATAACACAAACGCGATCACTGAAAGCACGTAATTTCAAATGTTCCCCACACTTACTTGGCACTGGCGTTTCAATAAATTTTTCATCTGCTAGGTGGAAAGATATAACCCAGTGTTCAGATGAAGGCAGCCTGGCTGCATCTGAAATTGCCATTAAGTGAATGGCACCGTTTAATGAAACTGGGTCGTTGTATAAGTACAACGGAAAATCAGTGGGAATGGGAAAAATAGTGCCAATTGTTCTCCAAGATTGATTTTTAACAGAATATATTTCAACAATGTAACGTGGATACGTTGTGTAAGGTGTATACCTTGAATGTACACATAAGACCTTGTAATCCTCGGCCACAAAATCATAGGCAAAACCAAATTTTGGCCATACAATACAAGGCTTCTGTTGCAAGAGACGAGGCATTGGAATCCGTTTGTATTTTCGAATTGGAGGATTTCATAATATCATACCAATATCAGGATGGTAAATAAGGACCAAGCCATTGCATGAACTCACTTCTAAATAATGAATGTTACTATGGAATCTCGGAATATTGGTCTCATCCAGCGATACAACTTGGGAATCAGCACTAATTGATGCTTCCATTGATAGGACTTTAAACGAATAATCACAGGGTATTTTTCCTTCAACAATGTCAAAAAAGAGAATTTTTTGACGACTAATAGCGGTAGATGATTTATGTAGATGACACTTGATGAAGTCGGGGTCATCGATGGAACAACACCATGATTTGCAGCTACTTTTGAACCTTAAAAGAGATTTCACAGGAAGCTCTAAGAGGATGAAGTTGACAATATCGTCAGGTAAATTGGGGTACTTTGAGCGGCTATCCATTGGTATTAATGTCTGCTACTAGGTTTTTCTTTTTTGTTTTATTGGAAAAGGTCTTGATATTTAAAGCTGATATATCCTGTTAAAAAAGTTGCTCATATATAACCCTATCAGGTTAAAACAAATGGCCCAAATATATTCTTTTTGGCTGACGAAAGTGAACAAATTGATTTTAGATATACATAAACATGCCCTTTAACTTGGCCTCAGCTCGCATCTATGACCTCCAACTTTGCATGTGCACAAGTAGGCACATAAACTAGCATAAATTGAACAAGTAGACACACGCGTCCTAGGTGACATAATACACATAGTACGCCACGTAGGACACAAATTGACCTCGTAGGATGCCACATAAGACACATGTGAGACACTTGTTCAACTTTATACAAGTTTAAGTGCCTACTTGTACACACCCAAAGTTGGAGGACATATTTGATCCTTCTCCCAATGTTCAGGTATATTTGATCCTTCTCACACATGATCCTTTTTTGTCTTCTTTAATTTAGCGACAGCCATGTGATCAGGCGATCATGGGTTCAAGCGGTGGAAGTCGACTCTGGCAGAAATGCAAGATAAAGTTGCGTAGAATAGACCGTTATGGTTTGACTCTTCCCCGAACCCCGCGCATAGCGGGAGCTTTAGTGCACCGGGCTACCCTTTTTAATTCAGATTTTGGATGGGTTGCAACCCAACCCGTTAATTGATATAACCTGTTTTGACCCGTTTAAATTCTAAAAAAAAAAAAGGGCTAAAAGCCACTACTCGTAAACCCTTAGGGACATCCTCTTACCGATCGAACTCAATGGCTAGCATCTGGAAAATCCCCCACTTTCCTGACGATATTGTTGAATCCATCCTCTTATAGCTGCCGGTAAAATCTCTTTTACGGTTCAAAAGTAGCTGCAAATCATGATTTTGAAGATTTGTCATCAAAAAATTATCTTTGTTACTTTTGAAGATTTGTCATACTCGGTCTTGTTTAATCCTAAAATCCGATCAACGGAAACATCACTTAGTGTTGATTCCAAGGTTACGTTACACGATCTGCTCATCCCAGGATTCCTCGATGATGTTTCCGCCGGTTTAAAAGTGTCTTCGTGCAATGGTTTAGTCTTAATGAAAAATGATACTAGTATGATATTATGGAATCCTGCTATTCGAAAATACAAACTGATCCCCAGTTATAATATGCCGCCACTTCACTGGACATACTCTCTATTTGGTATTGCCTATGATTCTGTGGCGGAGGATTACAAGGTAGTACATGTAAAGGTGATCAATAAATCCCATCGTAATCATATCGTTGAAATATTTTCAGTTATTAATCAATCTTGAAGAAGGATGGAGGATATTAGTGTTCCTGTTGGATTCCGTTCCATCTACCAACATCCAGTTTCATTAAGCGGTACTGTTAACCTTATTGCCACTTCAACTTGAAGTAATGACACTGAATGCTTTGTTATGTCTTTCTACTTAGCGGACGAAAAATTTATTGTAACTCCAGTACCGATACAGGATGGGAGTTGGTCGAGTTGGAGCTTGTGTACTTTCGCCAATCGTGTCTGTATTTCCAGGACTTTTACGGGGGAGTTTTTGATTTGGGCACTGGAGAAAAATGGGGAAACTGGCTTATTGACCTGGACTAACATCATGAAGATTCTAATTCCAGGCTCATATGTTTTAAGGAGATCGGAAATATATTATGGAGAAATTGTAGAACCGAAACTGGTTGTTTTATCCATTTTATCGAGTACGATGTGCAAAGAAAAGAATTTACTAAATTTAAGCTAGAATTAGAAATTCAAATGAATAGACATTTACCACTTTTGCATGTGGAAAGTTTAGTTTTCCCTAGTTAATGATATTCACGATTTTCATTCAGGGTATGCTAAATCAATTCAATTCTTTTCTGATTGTTCCAGCTATAATTCTTGTTCCTGCAGGCTTTAGACTTTTGAAGGGCAATTAAACTGTGTTCATCAAATTGAAAATTACATATTTTATTTGTGTACAATGGATGCATGTTTAGATTCTTTTATTCCTTTTCTTACTGTTATCCCCTGTTTGGTATACAGTAGCAAGATTTGAAGTCAGTCGGATCAATTTTAATGTAAAAATGTGATGATGAATTTCTACACAGAAAGTTCTTTGGAGCTGATTTGGTCTGAAATCCATCCGATCACCATAACTTGTAAAGACAAGTCTTGACAAATATCAGATAGCAAAACCTAATGGGGTGATCCATGTAAAGCACTGTTATAATATTCTCAGTTAACAATCAATATTGAGAACGATAGACAATATATAATATTCTTTTTTTTTGGTCAAACTGAACAAATTTTATTTCTCCTTTGCCAAACTACATCATGCAAGAAAACATTTCCTATCAGTGCAAACTCATAGTTTCTACTTGACCACTCTCCCCTGTCTATATCTATCCTTCAACTCTACATACAATTTCCCTATCCAGATCCTATCTTTACAAGTGATTCTCCTATTTATAAACTCAATACTCCTACATTTACATTCTTCTTTAATTCTTGTAATCATCGTTTGAGGTCTTGGTACTTTGTTGTGCCAAAGAGCTGTATTCCTGGCTTGCCATATCCTGAATACGAATGCAGCTATCACTGCCCACGTCAAGTTTCTGCTAATTCTCCCCACTGCATACCTTGCTAATCTCCTCCAAATGCCTTGTATGTCCTTATGCCTTAGTGACACCCTAGCCATTCCAATTCTTCATTCAGGCAAATCTGAGAGAAAGGGCATTCAAAAAATAAATGGTCCACTGTTTCAGTTGCTGCATCACACAGGAGACAAGTATCTTCATGACTGACCCCCCACTGGTGTAGTCTTGCTCTGGTTTGTATCTTATTTTGCAGTACCATCCAACATATAAAACTCTGTTTAGGTATATTAGATTTATTCCAAACTCCTCTCCACCATGGCCAAGCTTGCAATACCTCCCTTCTCCAAGTATATCCACTTTTTATGGTGTACTTGCCTCCAGGCTGTAACCAATCATCCTGAATATATCCTCCTGAGAATTTGTCTGATTCACATTCCATTTCGAGCTACAGCAAAAAGTAAGTTAATTACTTGGGGAGAAATCAGTCGTTCCTTCAACAGTAAAGCCCTCTTTTGTCATGAAGTTGCTCAATCTCCATATGTATTGTTCATTGGCTTGAATACAAGTTGTGTTGTGTAGTCTGTCCTTATATTCCCTCTAATATCCATGCAACACGCAGATATATAACGCGATTTCCTCCAGTAAAATATTTTTTACAACAAGGAAAATATTCATGTTACACCAAACCAAGCAACTTAAATGTTGTAGCTAGTATCAAACAGCAGACAAGATGGCCGGATAGCTAACTCAAATGAAACACAGAAAAATAAAGAGAGCCCTATACAGCATAAGGAGAGATTATAGTCTCCACATAGATTGTAGCGCGATAGAAGAAAAGTGATTCTTCATGCTCAGCAATAGTATTGTATTGCATAGACATTTTAAGTTTTGATGCCTTACTTTTTTTTTTCTCCTTTCAACTCTTCTCTTGATCTTCAAAACTATGTTTTGCTTCATGGGATATTCTTTTCATTGAGCTTCAAATTTATATTATTTTATTATTTCTAGTAATGAAAATTTACCTCAACTAGTCAATTTTCCGTGACGCATTTACTCTATCTTCATATCGATCAATTTTACATATTCAAAGGTGTAACTATCTTTTAACAATATTTCATTGGTAGTTATTTTAAAAATAAAAATGTAACAATTTTGAATGATAATATAATTCGTAGGTGATATTAATAAAGGATAAAATCAGGCTCATATTTTTAAATTTCAAATTTAGTAGTTCCTGCCTTTTATGACTCTGTTGTATTTAGGTTATGTTTAGATAAGTCTTTTCCTTTTTCTTAGTTTATCTCTTTGTCATAGAAGTTGTATATATACTGTCTACCATCAACGGAAAACATCCTTTTATTATAGTGGCAGTCTTATACTTCACATGGTATCCAGAGCCAATTAACTCTCACGAGTTCCATTCTTTCGATAAGCCCTCCCACTCTTCCCATCAAAATGGCCACAAACGTCACTATAACCAATTCAGATGCCAACACCATAATTGTCCAGTTTAATTCTGTCACCCAGTTACCAATTAAACTAACTAGCAGCAACAATTTTTCCCTTTGGAAAAGCACAAGTGTCCATGCTTATGCATGGTCACAACCTTTATGGCCATCTTGACGGTTCTCACTCTGCCCCTACTTGCACGGTGGCTCAACATAATCAAGAAGTCGAAAATCCTGAATTTGTTTCATGGTATCGCCAAGATCAGCTTATTCAAAACGCCATATTGGCCTCAGTTGATCCTACAGTTGCTGCTACAGTTGCTGCTGCATCCACAGCCAAGTCTGCTTGGGATGCTTTGCCCGCTGCATATGCCAACAAATGACACACAAGAATCTTTAGTTTGCGTGATCGTCTGGCTCATCTCTCGAAAGAAGCCCTTTCCGTCGCTGATTATCTCCACCAAGTTCGATCTCTCTCTGATGAACGTTCCACTGCTGGAGCTCCTGTGTCTAATGAGGAACTGATTGTCAAAATCCTCACCGGACTTGGACCTGAATTCCGCGAAATATCTGCTGCCATCCGTGCAAGAGACTCTACTATCTCTTATCCAGAACTTTATGAAAAGTTGCTTGATCATGAACTTTTCATAAAGCATGAAGAAGCAAAGAAGCCACTATCAACACCAATTACTGCTGTTGTTGCACAGAAAACGAACACACATCCTCGCCAAAGAAAAAACTTCAACAAGCGTCCCAGTGCAAATTCCCCCAACACCAACCAACCATGGCGCACTGGAAAAAATAACCAACAACAGTGATATGGCAACACTCTGAAGTGCTAGTTGTGTGACCGTCCTGGTCATTCTGCCAAAGTATGCAGATCTCAATCACACAATCACCTACAAGCCCGAGCAAACTATGTTGCTCGGCTTTCAATTCAACAGGCTCCTTGGATTGTTGATACTGGCGCCCCTCATTATATGGCCTCAGATGCTCAAAACTTCACTAATGTTCACAACTACCATGGTCCAGAGGAGATAGCAATGGGAGATGGCAACACCATTCCAATATCTCATGCTGGTAAGACCAACATAAGTGCATCAAATAAGCAATTTAAGCTTCTCAATACCTTATGCTCTCATGCTATAAAAAATAACCTTATTTTTGTTTCTAAATTTTGCTGCGATAACCACACCTCCATTGAATTCTTTCCTTTTTCTTATCTTGTGAAGGATCTGAGTATGGGGGCACCTCTGTTTCACGGGAAGAATAGATATGGGCTGTATGAGTGTTCTTCGGGTAGTGGACATCATTCACCACAATGCGACGTTGTCGTTCCTCTACACCTGCGGCATCGGCAGTTAGGCCATCCTAGTCATCGTATTTTAATTAAGATTTTGCATCAGTTTTCTCTTCCAGTTTCACATTCTAGAACCACTTCAGTTTGTAATCATGTTATTCTAATAAAATGCACAGGTTACCGTTTTCTGAAAATTCATTACAAAGTCAACGACCATTGAAAATTATTTATAGTGATTTATGGGGGCCCTCTCCTGTTTTTCAATTGATAACAAGAGATATTATCTCTTATTTGTTGACCAGTACTCGAAATACATGTGGTTGTTCACTATAAAATCAAAAAAGGAAGTTCTCGATGTTTTTCAAGCTTTACATCCCTTGCTTGAGTGTCATTTTCAAACCAAAATTTTGTCTCTCTACACCGACGGTGGCAGTGAGTTTCAAAGTTTATCCTCATATCTCAAAAGTCATGGTATTGAACACTTAGTGACACACCCCAAAGAGTGGTACCAGTTGAACGCCGTCATAGGCATGTTATTGAGACGGCTAAAACCTTGTTGCACCAAGCCTCCTTGCCCCCAATTTTTTGGAGTTTTGCATGTCACCAAGCAGTCTACCTAATAAACCGTCTAACAACTCCAAATTTACAAAATAAATGTCCCTATGAAATTCTATTTCAAGAGCCTCCAAGGTTTGGTTGTTTATGTTACCCATGGCTCAAACAATATGCCAAAGATAAATTAGAGCCAACATCTAGTCCCTATGTATATTTAGGGATTTCTAATAAACATTATTGCCACCAACGTTTTGATCCCATCAAAAATAAACTGTACTTATCACGGGATGTTCTGTTTTAGAAGACATCTATGCTTTTCAGAATATGTTTTCCAATCTAAAACTCAAACAGAGCGATAATATTTCTTGGGAAATTTGTTCTGATGTTCAACCTTTGCTTAATAAACCGTCAAGTTTAGATTCTTGTCATCCACTTCCAGATGCTCTACCCGTGCAGTCTCCACTGCCAGGCTCAACATCTGCCACATCAGAAGGAGTCTCCGCTACATCAGGTAATTCTCAAAATTTATACTCTCCTTTGTTGTCACCTATAATTCCACCACCACCCAGGAATACTCAACCACCACCATCATCCAGACCATTAATCACCTATCAATGCAAAAATCATCAACCAAGCACCTCATTTATGCCACTTCCTTCCACTGTACAACCCCCCATCCTCCCTTCTCAATCACCCAACGACAACCCTTCCCAGACCACACTAGCTTTGACTCCGTCTGTTTCTTCACCTGTGGCGACCACTTCAACTCATCCTATGGTCACACGTTCCAACATAAATAGCCTCAAACCCAAGCATTTTAATGTTAGTCTCAAACTTTCCTCGTCATTTGTTCCTTGTACATATAAACAAGCTTGTCCTCACCCTCACTGGAGAAAAGCCATGAAAGCTGAATTTGATGCCCTTGTTAGGAATCGGACATGTGATTTGGTTCCGTTGCCCCTTCGATGAATGTGGTTGAGTGCAAGTGGTTATTTCGTATAAAACATAAATCTGACGGCTCCATTGACAGGTACAAAGCTCGTCTTGTTGCAAAGGGATTTACCCAGCGTCCAGGCTTAGTCTACCATTCGACCTCTAGCCCGGTAGTCAAACCAGTAACCGTTCGGTTGGTGCTTACTATTGCGATGCAGTACAACTGGCCAATCCATCAGATTGAATAATGCCTTCTTACAAGGACATCTTGAGGAAGAAGTGTATATGAGGCAGCCATCAGGCTTTGAAGATCGAAGTCTCTCCACCCATGTCTGCAAGCTAAACAAAGCGATATATGGCTTGAAACAAGCTCCCCGAGCTTGGGACACTGAGCTCAAAAACTATTTGTTAATTGTTGGGTTTGTCGAGTCTCAATCTGATTCTTCTTTATTTATTTTGCATAATTCTGGGTTCACTGTCTATGTTCTTATCTATGTGGATGATATAATCATCACTGGAAATCAGATTCGTGGGGTTTGTCATATAATAGATGGTCTTTCCAATCGTTTTTCCTTGAAAGACCTTGGACAGCTCCATTATTTTTTGGGTGTTGAGGTTATCTCTTCTACTGATGGTCTTGTTTTGTCCCAGCACAAGTATATTATGGATCTTTTAGATGATGTTGGCATGATCTATGACTTCAACTACCATTTTGACAGCTTCAGTGAATGATCCTCCAACTGATTGTGGTAATTGGAAAGTTGCACTACTTATTATTTACACGTCCTGATGTTGCCTTCACAGTTAGCAAGCTCTCTCAATTTATGCATAATCCACGTCAATGTCACTGGAAAGCAGTCAAGCGATTACTTCGCTATCTTCATCACACCTGCCAATATGGTATAAGGATTGCCAAAGCTCCAGATTCTCGTCTGGTTGTTTATTCTGATTCCGATTGGGCTGGCGATTCAGATGATAGCACCTCTACATCTGGCTATGTTATTTTCATGGGTAGTACACCAATTTCCTGGTCCTCAAAGAAACAACGCTCTGTATCTCGATCCTCTACAGAAGCTGAGTATAGAGGTGTGGTTGCTGCTATTGCAGAAACCAACTGGCTCACAAATCTTCTTCGTGAATTTCGTCTTTCACTTAAGGGAGTACGGCAGGTTTTCTATGACAATATTATAGAGAATAGCAGAAGAAAGGTAATATCGGGGAACCTTCTGCTAGCCCAAGATCGTTAACTAAGATCGGAAGACTCAACTAAAGAAGAGGAAGCTAAAAAGGAGAACTTTGTATAGAAGAAGACTTCTTGTATTGAGCTTTCTTGGGTTTGTTTGGGGTTGCTTACAAATGACTAAGGCCACCACTATTTATACTTGTGAGGGATGACTCTAGATACTTCAAGATCTAGATTATTCTATGATATACTACAACTATCTAATTCTCTAGAACATCTAGACTTTTCCTAAGTAAAATTATCAAAAAGACTACACTATATCTTTCTAGATTATTCTACTAGAATTACTTAGAATATCTAGATATATCTTAAGATGATTATACTAGATACTATACTAGAGTATTCTAGAAAATTTACTAGAAAATCTACGAGTCCAAAATATCTTAAGATGATTATACTAGATACTATACTAGAGTATTCTAGAAAATTTACTAGAAAATCTACGAGTCCAAAATATCAACTTTAATATTTTTTGCAAATATAAGCACCACTTATATTTATTCCAATCCGGTTTTCCATAGTAGGATGAAGCATGTAGCCATTGATTTCCACTTTGTTCGTGAACAAGTCCAGAACAAAGATATTGAAGTACATCACCTTCACTCAGCTGATCAAGTGGCCAACATACTGACAAAACTACTCCCAAAGCCTCTTTTGTACATCAATTTTCCAAGTTGCCTCTTTTGTACATCAATTTTCCAAGTTAGGTGTTGTTGACACCACCAACTTGCAGGGCACAATAAAGGATAAAATCAGGCTCATATTTTTAAATTTCAAATTTAGTAGTTCATGTCATTTAGGACTCGGCTGTATCGACATACTGACAAAACTACTCCCAAAGCCTCTTTTGTACATCAATTTTCCAAGTTGCCTCTTGTAATGTGGCCTTTGTTTTACTTTTCTTTGGTTCACACTTGGTAAAAGAGAGCCCAAGGTTTAAGGAAGGTTGTTTGTTGCCATTGTCAAAGTTAATGTGCTACCAAAGAATTTTAGAGATGAATATTCTTCATTCACATTGAGATGTTGAAATTTGTATCCTCCATTAACATCATGGATGACATCAACAAGCCCATCCTCATCTCTATAAATAGGGAGCTTTTTCTCATTCATAACACATCAATTTTCAAGAGTTTTCTTTCATTCTCTTGTCTTTCTTCTCCCTTACTATTAGAGTATTTAGTTAGAGAGTGGGTGTTGGGAAACACTTGTGTGAACCCTTTTTCGGAATGATCTTGTGAGGTTGTTCTTTTGGGATATTTGGGTTAATTAGAGTATCTACTCTAATTTTGTACTCTCTTTATTGTACTCTTGTTGATATAGTGAAATTGCTCCTCTTCGCTTGTGGACGTAGGTCACACCGACCGAACCACGTTAAATTTGTGTCTTCTTTATTTTCTTTAATTACCGTTATTATCACCTCGTTATTGTCTTTGTTATTGTCATTATAACATTGTTTGGACAAATTCTGAAATAACCGGGTTCTCGATCCTAACAAATTGGTATCAGAGCCGGATCTTACCAGGTTATTTTAAGTAGCCAAAATGACTGTAACAAAGACTTACATTGAGAAATTTGATCGAAGTGCAAACTTCGAGATGTGGCAATTAAAAATGGAAGCTATCCTAATTCAGGATGGTCTAGATATGGCACTTGAAGGAAAGGAGAATAAGCCAGAAAGCATGACGGATTTGGAGTTTGCCGTCATAGACAAAAAGGCTAAATCAAGTATCATTCTAAATCTCTCAAATGAGGTTTTACGTGAAGTATCTGCAGAAACTATAGCGAAAGGCATGTGGGAAAAACTAAAAACCTTGTATATGAAAAGGACAGTGGAAAATAGACTTTATCTGAAGCAAAAGCTTTACACATTTGGTATAGTTGAAGGTACTTCTATACTCTCACATCTTGATGCATTTGATTCTATTCTTATGGATTTGAGTAATATAGATGTTGAAGTTAATGATGAAGATCAAGCTGTCTTATTACTTATTTCCTTACCCCAATCATTTAAGCATATTAGAGATACTATGCTTTATGGAAAGGATAATATCTCTTATAGAGAAATCAAATCTATCTTAAAATCAAAGGAACAAATAGATAAAGATATTACTGGGGAAAGTAGTGCAACCCATGGGGAAGGATTGTTTGTAAGAGGTAGATCTAATAAGAAAGAATCAAATAGTGAGAGGTCTAACTCAAGGTCAAAGTCTAAACACAGAAATGTAGTGTGCAAATACTGTCATAAGAAAGGTCATGTTATTTCTGAATGCTATAAGTTGAAAAACAAAGAAAAGCATAAGGAAAACAAAAATGAGCACAATAATGCTGACCCTGCCGAAGCAAGTGTAGCTGCTGATGAGTCTGAGGGAACAATAGTTTTAGCTACTAATAATAGTTTTAAATCTAACGATGAGTGGATTTTGGATTTGGGTTGTTCTTATCATATGTGTCCCAATAAGGATTTGTTTACCACATTCGAATATGTTGGAGGTGGAGTTGTTTTGATGGGCAAAAATGCTCCTTGCAAAGTTTTTGGTAAAGGTACAGTCCGAATTAGAATGCACGATGGTGTGGTGAGAACTCTCACCAATGTTAGATATGTTCTTGACTTGAAGAAAAATCTCATTTCATTGGGCACTCTAGAATCTCTTGGGTGCAAATACACAGGTGAAAGTGGAGTTCTGAAAGTCTCTCTAGGTGCTCTTGTGATTATGAAAGCACGCAGATCAGGTACGTTGTACACTTTATTGGGATCCACTGTTACAGGTGCTGCTGTAGTTTCCACTTCAAATCAATCTGATTCTGACATCACCAAATTATGGCATATGCGATTTGGGCATATGAGTGAGAAAGGTCTTTTCATCCTTAGCAAAAGAGGTCTCCTATGTGGACAAAGTACCGAAAAAAAAGAGTTCTGCGAACACTGTGTGTTTGGGAAGCAGAAAAGAGTCAGCTTCAAATCTCCAGCAATTCATCGAACAAAAGGTACTTTGGACTACATTCATTCAGATCTCTGGGGTCCTTCCCGTACCTCATCAAAAGGTGATGCCAGGTATATGTTAACTTTCATTGATGATTATTCAAGGAAGGTTTGGGTTTATTTCCTGAAAAACAAAAGTGATGTTTTCTTAACTTTCAAACAATGAAAAGTTTTAATTGAGAAGCAAACAGGAAAACAGGTCAAGCGGCTTAGAACAGATAATGGCTTGGAATTTTGTAATGATGAGTTCAACGAATTTTGCAAAAATGAAGGAATTGCTCGACATCGCACTGTGAGGATGACACCTCACCAAAATGGTGTTGCGGAAAGGATGAATAGAACTCTTTTGGAAAGAGCTCGTTGCATGATTTCAAATGCTGGGTTGACAAATTCTTTTTGGGCAGAGGCTATCTCTACAGCTTGTTATATTGTCAACCGTGCTCCTTCTGCACCTTTGAACTTCAAGACTCCGAAGGAAATGTGGTCAGGTACACCTGCTAATTATTCTGACTTAAAAGTTTTTGGTTGTCCTGCGTACATGCATGTAAATAATGGAAAATTAGAGCCAAGGGCTAAAAAGTGTATTTTCCTTGGATATGCATCTGGGGTGAAAGGATACAGACTTTGGTGTCCTGATCCTAAGTCACCAAAATTTATAATTAACAGAGATGTAACCTTTGATGAATCCTCTATGTTACATTCTAGAAAAGATTCTTCTAATTCTTGTAACAAGAACAAAGAGCAGGATATGTATGAACAGGTGGAGGTTGAGCTTGGCATACCTTCTGAGCCAAGCTCGTCAACTGTGGAACAAAATACATTTGAAGCTCCAGAAGCTGAGCCAGACATTGCAACTCCTGAAGTTGAACCAAATGAGTATTCCATAGCAACACATAGACCAAGGAGACAAATTCACAAACCAGTAAGGTATGGGGATTATGTTGCATAACTGAAGAAATTGGAGAACCATCAAATTATTCAGAAGCAGTTTCAGGTGTTGATTCAGCCAAGTGGCTGATTGCAATGAATGAAGAAATTGAATCTCTCCATAAGAATGTTACTTGGTCTCTTGTGAAGCCGCCATCAGGAAATAGAATCATTGGTTGCAAATGGGTCTTCAAGAAAAAGGATGGAATTTCAGGGGTTGAAGATGCAAGGTATAAGGCACGATTAGTTGCAAAGGGCTATAGTCAGGTACAAGGAGTTGATTTTAATGATATTTTCTCACCTGTTGTTAAACATAGCTCTATTCGTGTCTTGCTTTCCTTAGTTGCCATGAATGATTTGGAATTAGAACAAATTGATGTTAAGACTGCTTTTTTACATGGCGAACTTGAGGAACAAATATACAAGGATCAACCTGAAGGTTTTGAAATTGAAGGAAAAGAAGATCATGTTTGCTTGTTGAAGAAATCCTTGTACGGATTAAAATAGTCTCCAAGACAATGGTATAAGAGGTTTGATTCCTTTATGTTGGGTCATGGTTATTTAAGGAGCATGTATGATAGTTGTGTTTACTTTCGGAAGTTAAATGATGGTTCATACGTTTACTTACTATTATATGTTGATGACATGCTCATTGCTGCTAAGGATTTGATAGAAATTCACAATTTGAAAAGTCAGCTGAAAAGTGAATTTGAAATGAAAGATTTGGGAGCAGCTAAGAAAATCCTTGGCATGGAGATCAGAAGAGATCGAGAAGCCAACAGGCTATTCTTGACCCAGAAAAAGTACTTGGAGAAGGTCTTGAGAGGTTTGGCATGAAAGATGCTAAACTAGTAAGTACTCCTCTTGCTGCTCATTTTAAGTTATCAGCTGCTCAATCACCACAGTCAGAGGAAGAAGAAAGGTATATGGCACAGGTACCATATTCTAGTGCAGTTGGCAGTATTATATATGCAATGGTATGCACACGTCCAGACATTTCACAAGCAGTAAGTGTGGTAAGTAGATAGATGGCTTGTCCTGGAAATGCACATTGGCAGGCACTGAAATGGATTCTCAGATACTTACGAGGTACTTCAAACACATGTTTGGAGTTCGGAAGAAATACTAACACTTTTGTGAGTCTCGGAAGAAATACTAACACTTTTGTTGGTTTTGTAGACTCAGATTATGCAGGTGATCTTGACAAAAGAAGATCACTGACTGGCTACGTATTTAGCATTGGTGGTTGTGCTATCAGTTGGAAAGCTACATTACAACACGTAGTAGCTTTATCTACTACCGAAGCAGAATATATGGCAGTGACCGAGGCGATCAAGGAAGCCTTATGGTTGAAGGGTCTACTTGCTGAACTCAGTCCACACCAAGGTGGTATTATTATTTTTTGTGATAGTCAAAGTGTCATTCACTTGACTAAAGATCAAATGTATCATGAGAGGACAAAGCATATTGACATCAAGTATCATTTTATTCGGGAAACTATTGCTGAAGGAAAGGTCTCTGTTCAGAAGATCAACACTAGAGACAATCTTGCTGACATGTTCATGAAGTCTCTACCAGTCAGCAAGTTCAAGCTTTGCTTGAACTTGATTGCCGTTTGTGAAGAATGATTTAGCCCATATGAGCTTTTGCGGAGAGGAAGCAAAATTTACTATATTAACCAAACTCAGGCCAAGGTGGAGATTTGTAATGTGGCCTTTGTTTTACTTTTCTTTGGTTCACACTTGGTAAAAGAGAGCCCAAGGTTTAAGGAAGGTTGTTTGTTGCCATTGTCAAAGTTAATGTGCTACCAAAGAATTTTAGAGATGAATATTCTTTTGTATCCTCCATTAACATCATGGATGACATCAACAAGCCCATCCTCATCTCTATAAATAGGGAGCTTTTTCTCATTCATAACACATCAATTTTCAAGAGTTTTCTTTCATTCTCTTGTCTTTCTTCTCCCTTACTATTAGAGTATTTAGTTAGAGAGTGGGTGTTGGGAAACACTTGTGTGAACCCTTTTTCGGAGTGATCTTGTGAGGTTGTTCTTTTGGGATATTTGGGTTAATTAGAGTATCTACTCTAATTTTGTACTCTCTTTATTGTACTCTTGTTGATATAGTGAAATTGCTCCTCTTTGCTTGTGGACGTAGGTCACACCGACCGAACCACGTTAAATTTGTGTCTTCTTTATTTTCTTTAATTACCGTTATTATCAACTCGTTATTGTCTTTGTTATTGTCATTATAACATTGTTTGGCTAAATTCTGAATTAACCGGGTTCTCGATCCTAACACCTCTTTTGTACATCAATTTTCCAAGTTGGGTGTTGTTGACACCACCAACTTGCGGGGCACAATAAAAGATAAAATCAGGCTCATATTTTTAAATTTCAAATTTAGTAGTTCCTGTCATTTAGGACTCGGTTGTATTTAGGTTATGTTTAGATAAGTCTTATCTTTTTTCTTAGTTTATCTCTTTGTTGTAGAAGTTGTATATATACTTAGTCTACCATCAATGGGAAACATCGTTCCTTTTATTTTACTGATAGTCTTATACTTCACAGATATAAATTTTTGAATCACCTAAAAATGATAATCTAAGTGATTTTTTATAGCATGCAAAAGACGAATGCATGCCGTATTATTTTCTTACCTGAAAAAAAGTTCAGTTAAATTAAATGAAATTACTCATTTCTATATACAAGCTAGGCATGGAGTATATGTATTAAATACTTGGACCTCGACTTAACAAAAAATCAATTATTTGAATTCAAATTAAATTTGTGTACAGGCAAATATAAAACGCCCTTTAAACCTTCTTCGATTTCAAAATCACGATGTGTTTGGCTAATCAATTTTTTTTAAAAAAACACTTTGTCAATATTAGAGCAGTATTTTGTGCTTGATCAAAAAATTAGAGCAGTATTTTAACGATGGGTTGTGACCCAACCAGTTAATTGACATAACCCATTTTGACCTGTTTAAATTTTATTAGGATTGAGCTGAAAAGTCTCAATGTTAAATGGGTTAAACAAAATCATTATTCGTGAACCCTAGGATCAAACTCAATGGCTCGCCGCTCGAAAATCCCCCACTTGCCTGACGATATTGTTGAGTCCATCCTCTTAGAGCTGCCAGTAAAATCTCTTTTACGGTTCAAAAGTAGCTGCAGATCATGGTGTTGTTCCATCGATGACCCGGAGTTTATCAAGTCACATCTACATAAATCATCTGCCGATATATGTCGTCAAAAAATCCTCTTTGTTACTTATGAAGATTATGTACCCCGCCGATTGTCGACTTATATGGCTAAAGTCCGATCAACAGAAACATCACTTGGTGTTGATTCCAAGGTTATGTTGCTCGATCCGCCCATCCCAGGATTCCTCGATGATGCTTCTGCTGATTTAAAAGTGTCTTCGTGCAACGGTTTGGTCTTTATTAGAAACGATAGTACTAGTATGATGTTAAGGAATCCTGCTATTCGAAAATACAAACTGATCCCCAGTTATAATATGCCGCCACTTCACTGGACATACTCTCTATTTGGTATTGCCTATGATTCTGTGGCGGAGGATTACAAGGTAGTACATGTAAAGGTGATTGATAAATCCCATCGGAATCATATCGTTGAAATATTTTCAGTTATTAATCAATCTTGGAGAAGGATGGAGGATATTAGTGTTCCCGTTGGATTTCGTTCCATCTACCAACATCCAGTTTCAGTAAGTGGTACGGTTAACCTTATTTCTACTTCAACTAGACACAACGACTCTGAATGCTTTGTTATGTCTTTCTACTTAGCAGACGAAAAATTTATTGTGACTCCAGTCCCGATACAGGATGAGAGTTAGTCGAGTTGGAGCTTGTGTACTTTCGCCAATCGTGTCTGTATTTCCAGGACTTCTACGAGGGAGTTTCTGATTTGGGCACTGGAAGAAAAAGGGGAAACTGGCTTATTGACCTGGACTAACATAATGAAGGTTCTTTCTACAGGCTCATCCATTCAAAAAGATTTCATGGGCTTCGTTGACTTCATATGTATCAAGGAGAACGGAAATATATTATGGAGAAATTGTAGCGCCGAAAATGGCTTGTTTATCCATTTTATCTAGTACGATGTGCGGAGAAAAGAATTCACTAAATTCACTAAAGAATTAGAAATTCAAAAGAATAGACATTTACCACTTTTGCATGTGGAAAGTTTAGTTTCCCCTATTTAATGATATTCACGAGTTTCATTCAGGATATGCTAAATCTTTGTCAAATTCAATTCTTTTCTGATTGTTCCAGATGTAGTTTTTGTTAGGCTTGTTTCTTTTTAAATTTTACCACTTCTAGTTTGGTTTGGTGTAGTAGCTTAATTTGTCCAGTTGCAGATAACCCTTTTTCTTGATTGATTTGTGAATAATGGAACTCGCAGTTGTGATCATCGTAGTTAGGATGTTTGAAGGGCAATTAAATTGTGTTCATCAAATTGAAAATTGCATATTTAATTTGTGTAAAATGGATGCATCTTTAGATTCTTTTATCCTACTACTTACTGTTATCTCTGTTTGGGATATAGTAGCAAGATTTGAGGTGATTTTGATCAATTTGAAGTCATTAAAATATTTAATGTGAAATATTTATTTTTCTTACTGTTATCGCCCAGATTTGATGTGAAATCCTGGCGATCACCATAACTTGTTAAGGCATGTTTTGTCAAATATCAGATAGCAAATCCTAGTGTCCAGTCCATGTAAAGCATGGCCATCATCGAACTATTAAAATATTCTCAGTTTATAATCATTAACCTTGGAGAACACATGATGGGTAACATATAATATTCCCAGTTCCCCTGATACGGTTTTCTGTTGTTCAACCAAAAACCTGAATGGTACTATTAATGTTATGGCGACTTCCAAAACAGAAGAATCTGAAAGCTTGGTTATATCATTATACCTTGCGGATGTCGTTTGTGCATTTCTAGCTGGATGTCTAATGAGGAATTTTTGATTTGGTTGTCTGAGAACAACGGGGAAAGTGGTTTATTTTTGTTTTGGTAACTAAATAATTTTTTTTTACCAAATGAGCATTACACATCAGCGAGCTGCGGCTGATATCACAGCCTCAGCAACCTACATCAACAACCAATCCGCTCTAACCATAGAGCCTTTTACATAGGAATAGTATAGTAGTTCAACTCTTCTATCTTTGCACACAATTTAGACTTAGTGCTAGATAAAAAGACGACTTCTCGGATCACTTTCCTCACTACTGACTCCGCAGTGCTTCTCACCTCTTTGAAACACCTCATATTTCTTTCTTGCCAGATCTGGTAAATGCATCCTGCATAAGACGTTCTGAAGATATGCGCACCTGCTGCATTTTCTTTAACATTGGTATTAATCCAATCAACATCCTCTTGCCAGTTTATAAATTGTCTAGTGATATGCTGCCACTTGAGAAGCTTCCTCCATATTTCACCCGAGAATGCGCTGTGGAAGATAAAGGATCTCTGCTTTCTAATGACTGCTGGCATAGTCCAGAAGAGCCAATCTGAGGTTACGCACTAACCTTTTCCATGGAACTTTTGTGACACTGGCCTACCAGCTTCTTATACATCTTTTAAATAGAGAACTGATCAATGTTAGCAATGTACTGAGCTTCATAGCCTGCATCCCGGGAAGTCTTCTTAGCTTTAAACATCTTTTGTAGCATCCAAAAAGCTTGATTTGGATGGAATTCCCATATAAAAGTGGCTTATTGTTGCAACAATTGTAACTGTAACTGCTACTGAAGCTGTTGAAAACACAGCAGCTTTACCCAGAGTCCTATACAACATAAGGAGAGATTAAAGTTTCCACGTACATTACAGCGATAGCAGAAATGTGATTCTTCATGCTCAGCAACTTTAACTAGTTTGAACTTTCGTCTTTCTGTCAGAAACCATGAGTTCATTGACAGATCTTCCTGTCATCAAAATCAACATATTAAAGCCTACAGGCTTGATCAGACATCTGTCAAACCAGTGATATACAGGATTTGTAATTGCCAATATTTTATTCCATGAAGTACTGCACCTCTTTTGCATACACCAAACTTCGAAATCAGCTTCAACATCATTTGTCAGAAACCTAGTCGAAAAAAGAGATCCTCCTACAGTAAACAGAGTTGGATTGTCCATTTTTCGATTCTCATCTAGAAAAAATATTTCTTCGGAAGTCTCATTTTTCAGACTCAGACATAGAATAAAGTCCTCCCCGCCGCCTACCTGGTAGATGACCACATAAGCAAATCCTACAATTATCATAGTTTTCAGGTAACTCATGAATCAATTTCCACTAGTTACTCTTGGTTAAAATTATTTGAAGATTATTTGACATGATCACCTATAGGGATTTTACGCCCTAGCCTAACTATTTTATAATCATCCTACGAAGAAAGGAAACCTGCAGGAGTCGATCCTTGAAGGTCTTGAAGATTCAAGTGTAAGGGCATAAGGGAGTTTGATGCGCCAAATTTGGTATCACTTGAGTATATGGGAAAACAAATTCCTAAACTTAAAATTACAAGAGAGTCAAGCCAATTGAAACACTCAAAAATCGTTTTGCAATGCTACAAAGATTTAAATGCTGGATGGTTTTGTAAGTTGAGAAAGTTTCCTATCAAATTCGTCTCAAATTTCCCTTGATTTTTCCAAATGCAATGAGATCAACAGGAAAGATTTGCTTATGCGTGATAGATTTGCTATCCCCGGACCCCAAAGTGGCGTTTTAAGCTCACATAACCTGCATTTTTCGTATATGCATAACAAGAACTTCTTTTGAAAAAAAAAAAGGGAACTAGTTATCCATTGCTAATCCATTCATAGATGAATTATCAAAATTGATCGATTAAAGATGGATTTGTTTTTAATTTTGCAGTAGTTATATGATTCACTCAAAAAAGGAATTTCAATGTGTTTCGCAATGAAAATTAAATAAAACATAGAGCCAACTTTCCTACCTTTTTACCTTTGAGTCTCTTTAATTAGTTACCTATTTTTAACTTCGAAATAAGAGAAATAAGAAATAAACGGCAGGTTTGAAAATGTTTTCACGAAATGTACAAGTTAGCAAGTAAGAAATAAATTTAAAAAAGAAAAGGAAGGAAAATAGGAAAAGGTAAGAGACCAAATATGTAGGGCAGGGGTGGGCATAGATTGGGTCAACCCGAAATCTGTTTTTTTTCTTCTTTTTCTTTTTTTGGATAGTTGGTTTGGATTTTGGGATTGTGGATTGGACTTTGGATTTTTTCAAAAAAAGAATTTATGGATTTCAGATTTGATATCGGATTTATGAATTTGGATTAATTTCTTCAATCTGAAAACCAAATATCCAAACTGAACTGTCCGAACTCCAACTCTTAATTTAGGCTATACAGAAAAGGCCAAGTATTTATAGAAGATAAAAAGTGCCCAAGTGATAAAAAATTAAAGATAAATATAAATTAAGTGTTAATAATAATAAAGATTTAAACTTGAAATGTAACATATTTGGATTTTGTGTAATAATATATTTTAATTATTATATTCGTATACAATAATTTAAGTTTGTTATAACTACACAAAAGAGCGCGGATAAATTTATTAGTGTAACATTATAACAAAAAAGGAGGAAAAAATATTTAGAAATAGGTTCCTTGAATATATAGGGTTTTGTTTACTTTTCCACTGTGACTTGTTACAACAACTGCAGTCTGTCAATTCCCCTGCAACGTCCAAGCCATGGGAACAGGCACAGCTGACATGTTGCCTGTATGCCTCGTTTGCAAAATACTTTGTTATCTTAGTTATGGAGAAGCATCTCGGATGAGAATTCTCTCCAAAATATGGCTACAAGCCTTGTTGACTCTTCCCAACTTGGAATTCGGAGTCTCTTCCGACCAAAGCAGGACAATAGTGGATAAAAGCATAGAGAGATATAAGGACGGAAATATTCCTATTTACAAGTTTGAATTTCACAACTTTACAAAGCCTGATTATATTTTTCCTCTGATTGATAAGTGGCTTGGCATTGCTCTTCAAAATGGTGTAAGAGATCTAGTGTATAGAGATGTTAGATATTCAGCATCACACCCCTTCCCTATTTTACATTCTTGGCAGCAAATTTTTTACGAGAACTAATCCTGACGGGTTGTGGTCTGATACATGTTTCATTATTCAGTACTAGTCCTGTATGTGAAAAATATTAAAGTTGATTTTTTGAAATATTATAGATTCTTCTAGAATGCCTTAGTGTAGTAACTTGAATAATTATCTTGAAGAAATATCAAGATATTCTAGATGATTCTAAGTAGAAGAATCTAGAAAGTTATAGTGTAGTCTCCTTGATATTGTACTTAGGAAAATTCTAGATGTTGTAGAGTCTAGATACTTGGGGAAGATATTTGTAGTAGATAATAGAATTGTCTAGATCTTTTTATTTCTAGAAGCATCCCTAAACAAGTATAAGTAGGGATGGTCCTAGGCATTTGTAAGCAAAAAAACCAAAAATCAATCCAATTCAAGTGTTTTCTTCCATAACAAAGTTCTTATTTCTAGCTTCCTCTTCTTTAGTTGAATCTTCCGCTCTTATTTAACGATCTTGGGCTAGCAGAAGGTTCCCTGATATTACCTTTCTTCTGCTATTCTCTACATGGTATCAGAGCCATAGCCAAACGTTGGCTTCTAGGTTTTATTTCACGATCGGGTTGGTGATAGATTCAACTGGTTTCTCTCAATGGATTTTAGCGATCGTGGTAATGGACTAGGAATGGAGTTGTTAAATCAATTCAATTACAAGGTATAGAAGACATGTATGGAATCATACCTTGTGGGCGAGGATTTGTGGGATGTTGTTAATGGGAGTAACACAAATCCTCCTGACGACGGACCAGAAAATAGAAGCGCATACAAGAAGTGGAAGCAGATCAATGCGAAAGCAGAGTTCATCCTGAAGAGGTCAATCTCATCCAGTTTATTTGATCATATTATAAGGTGCAAATCAACTCATGAAATATGGAAGACCCTCGATCAGTTATTCAACAAGAAGAATGAAGCTCGGCTACAGATATTGGAAAATGAATTGGCTAACGCCACACAAGGTAATATTTCTATTGCCGAGTATTTCTTAAAGATTAAGAACTTATGTTCTGAGATCTCTTTATTAAATCCGGATGAGGCTATCTCTGAAGCACAAATAAGAAGAAATATTATTCGTGGTTTGAAACTAGAATATATTCCCTTTGTTACATCGATTCAAGGATGGGCTCAACAACCATCCTTGGAGGAATTTGAGAATTTATTATCATCACAGGAGTTACTAGCCAAACAATTGGCTGGTGAATTTGTCACAAAAAGGGAAGGAAATGCTCTCGTAGACGAAAAGAGGAACTTTAAAGGAAAAACAAGAGATATGCCTCACTCTCGATTCACAGATGACCGTTCAAGTTCTCCTGGAAAAAAGGAAGAGTTTTATGACAATTATGGTAAGAAGCCCCTTAGGTGCTATTGGTGTGGTAAAGTAGGACACATAAGGAGATATTGTTGCGCCACAGATAGTAACATGGCTCAAACTGAAAAAGTTGTTGAAGGAAAAGAAGACTGGGGAAGGTGCTTGGTAGCTGAGAGTCGAGCAATAGATGCCTTGGCTTTTATCAATTTTGAAAGAGACTCGATCGTAAATTTGGGATATAATAAAGTCCATCATGTGGAGAAGAAAGAAGATTTTGAAGATGACCAGACTATTGCCACGGCGGTTGCTATCGAGGAAACAAAAGATGTAGAACCCAAACAGATAATGCCTGAAACTATATATGCCAATACTGTCCTTTTCGGAGGAAGCATTGAGGAAGATGTGATGAAAGTTGAAGTCGCCGGCCAATCATCTTACATATCAAAGTCAATTGCTGGCACAGAACAAATACTGGAAGCAGATGAAGTAAAAGATCAAATAGTTGAAGAAGCTGACTTTGAAGGCCAAATTTTAGATGGAGAGACATACAATATGATTGAAGAGCTAGGAAGGGAACCTAGTGGAGGATCCTATTATGGTGCTGAGACTTCATGGGAAATTGATGATCAGATAGCCATTAAATCAAATGAGAAGGTTGATACAGATGAAATCTCCTTGTGTTATGGAGTTGCGTTAGAAGGAGCAAGCTCTAAAATATTAAATCCTGGAACTCCAAACTTTCCCATCACATGTGTGTCTCCAGATAATATAGTTGTGGAGGAGTTCAGAGAAAGGGGGAGTTGGGGAACTCAACATCACGAAACTCAACATGAATATGACTCACTTTGTTCGCAAAGTCCAAGAGGAAATATTGTGAAACCGATACGTTACAGGGATAAAAAGTTTGTTGGTACATATTCACATTTTCTTGCGGGGCCAATCGATGATGAAAAAT
Organism: Capsicum rhomboideum; assembly: GCA_031232105.1. Lineage (NCBI taxonomy): Eukaryota > Viridiplantae > Streptophyta > Magnoliopsida > Solanales > Solanaceae > Capsicum > Capsicum rhomboideum. The sequence continues at coordinate 9,971,210 of CP124711.1, forward strand.
CTTCATCATATGACAAAGAAAGAATAGTCGGGAAAGGAATGCTAAGATTTTCACCATGGCATGGTTCAAAGCTTCGGCTAAGTTCTTCCGCTACAAGTTTGGGGTAGCTTCCAAAAAATCACTTTAAGGGGGAGTGTGAAAAATATTAAAGTTGATTTTTTGAAATATTATAGATTCTTCTAGAATGCCCTAGTGTAGTAACTTGAATAATTATCTTGAAGAAATATCAAGATATTCTAGATGATTCTAAGTAGAAGAATCTAGAAAGTTATAGTGTAGTCTCCTTGATATTGTACTTAGGAAAATTCTAGATGTTGTAGAGTCTAGATACTTGGGGAAGATATTTGTAGTAGATAACAGAATTGTCTAGATTTTTTTATTTCTAGAAGCATCCCTAAACAAGTATAAGTAGGGATGGTCTTAGGCATTTGTAAGCAAAAAAACCAAAAATCAATCCAATTCAAGTGTCTTCTTCCATAACAAAGTTCTTATTTCTAGCTTCCTCTTCTTTAGTTGAATCTTCCACTCTTATTTAACGATCTTGGGCTAGCAGAGGGTTCCCTGATATTACCTTTCTTCTGCTATTCTCTACACTGTAGCAACCTGCCATTCTTTGAGAAAGCTTTCTTATCTTGTGTCCGCTTAGACAAAAACATGCTTCAGACTCTGCTCACTAGTTGTCCTTTGATTGTCAATTTAATCATCGAGCATTGTATTGGGCTGAAAAATATTAAGCTCCAGACTCTTAGTACGATCATATCACTTACCATTAATACTCACCTACCAGTTAAAATCTACGCACCAACTCTTGAACAGTTGGCTTATTCAAGTTATTGGTTGGAACAATTGAATATTGTTGACTATGAGATCAATCTGAAATCTTTAGAGATATCATGTACGGATATATCTGATGGATTTCTCAACCACCTTATCTCAATCCCTTACTGCTTTGAGAGTTTGATATTAGCTAACTTTGCTTTCGGAAGTTTCGACATTTGCAGGAGTCCATCTCTAAGGGTCTTAAAGATTAAGAATTGCAAGACTACAGGAGAAATTGATGCTCCAAATTTGCTATTATTCGAGTATAAAGGCCGTGTTATTCCTCCGCTTAAATTTGCAAAAGAATCAAGACAGTTGAAGCACTCAAAAATCATTCTTGATTCCTTGTACAATTTAGATGCTGCGTGGTTTTGTAAGTTGAGGAAATTTCTATCAGATTCTATCTCTTGGTCTCAAGTTTCCCTTTATTTTCTCAAATGCAATGAGATCAACATGAAAGATTTGCAACTGCACCAAAGAGTTGCTATCCCCAAAGTGGACGTTTTAGATGTAAAAATATTTACGCCAATTGAGGAGTGCCCAACGTTTGTGGATGCCTTGCTGTGGAGTTGTCATCCCAGGAAACTCAACCTACAGTCAACAAGTGAAATGTTTACATGTTTCGCGTATCATTTGATGTATATGAAGGATTTGAGCCGAGTTCTTTCTCATGAAAGGCATAATCAATTAAAAGAAGTAAAAGTCTACAAATTTGGTCAGAAAAGTCAGAGTTGGCATCATGTAAAATACAAAAGAGGAGAGCTGTCGATAATGACTGTTAGCAAGTCGGAGAAATATTTTTTTTTATTAGATTGGTGATGTTGTTGATTCCATTGCAAATTGAATGCCCTTATTCTTAGGAGTATAGAAATGCACTTCAATTTTTCGTAGCAAACTAGTTTTCATCAAATAAATGCATAGAGCTTTACTTCTTTTTGTCTTCTATCATGAGAATCACAGGTTCTTTTGCAGTCATAAAATTTTATTTTGTTAACGTCAGCTGATACTTGGATTTCTTTTAAGGGAAGACAATGGGAATTGTTGATTTCTTGTAATCATTGGTCTAACTTTCTTAAGATTATAGTAGAAAATATGGTATGAAGCAGGTAACTGTATGGCAAATTGAATGAATTTTTTCATTTGTAAACTTTATTAATCTAACTGATTATAATAGATTCAAGATTCTTGTAAGAACTTCAAATATAAGTTCTCAACGTTTAGTACCATTATTATTTTTTTTTTAAAAAAAAATAGTCTTTTGTCAAATGTGATTAAGTTGAAAATATCAAGGCACTAAGAAATTTTGTTTGGTGTTATGTTTTCTCTGTAGTTCATCTGAATAGCTATACCCGTTAAAATTTTCTGATACTTGGATTTGATATTTTAGTTGTTTCAGTGTATTCGAGAGTTCCACATAAATCTCCTGAAGGCCTGTTTATAGAAGTGTTTTTTTTAACTTCAAAATCATAGAATCAATTGAGATATAGTCAAAACAAGAGACCTCAGTTTCCTGTTATTGTTTAAGTTATCTTGGCATCTTGCATATAGATCTTTTTTTTTCTTTTTTTTTTTTTAATGACCGTGGTGTCGGGCCAACTTTTGCACACCTCAGCTAATTCCACGAGATACCTACCACCTCTCACCAACAATAGGTATCGGGTAACTTTGTCCACCAAGGCTAGGACAGATTAGAAGAAATCGTTTAGTTTTTTTTTGTTTTGTTTTTTTAAATCTTTGTTGGGATTTGAACATGAGATCTCATGGTCCTCAACGCATTTCATTGACCACTAGGCCACACCCTTGGGTGTACATATAGATCTATTTTAGACTTCTGATATATGTGATCTTTGCGTCTTTTCTTACTTGGTCACAGTATAGAACCTTTAAGCACCTTTTTTAGAGCTCTCTGGATCAGGTTCCATTGCATTTGGGCTGGTACTCAATCTGCTGGTGCATACTAGCAATTTTATCTTGGTTCTCGACTTGCTGGTGCATAATAATACTAAGATGATTAAATTATATATCCTTTTTTTATTACCCAAAAAAAACCAAGTTACTCTAGTTTCCATCTTCTGAGATGTAATCAGATTAGTTATTTCAGTTGTGCCCCTCTTCCTTTGAGGGCATTTCTGTTCTTAGCCACGTGGTCTATATCTTATGTGAGTTTAGACAAAAACATGCTTCAGATTCTACTTTATAGCTTTTCCTTGATTGTCAGGTTCATTGTTGAGAATTGTTATGGGTTGGGAAAGATTGAACTGTTAAATCTTCAAAAGATCGAGTCAGTTTCCATTTGGAAAGCTAGAATCCAGGGTGTTGTTGTAAGTCAAGTGTCATTGCTAATTGTATTGAATTTAATTTGTTATAATGTGTGACTTAGTAAGAGGTGAGTATACTTATGGCAAAGAGCTTTACCTCTTTTAGTCTTCTATCACAAGATCAGAGGTTCGATTCTCATCACCTAGAATATGTACTTTTGCATTCGTACAATATGATTTTGTTGAACCTCTCATCACCTAGAATATGTACTTTTGCATTCGTACAATATGATTTTGTTAACGATAGCTGATATTTGACGGAGTATCTTTAATTTTCCATGTTTAGGAAAAATGATTGAGGGAAGACATGTAGGACGCGAATTTTGAGCCTACCAGAAAAGTGTCCATATCCACTTGAACTCTCTAACATCAATGGTGTAATGGTCCTTCCATTTTGTAATCTCCATTAATCTCCTTCATGGAAAAGCTCTAGCAGCTTGCCTATAAAATGAGTTGTCTTTGTTGAGTTGTCTACTAGCGAAAAATACCTTTTTCCTCGTAGTCAATTTCTAGGCAATTGTTTTGTGCACCCTCCAAATTTTTAACCATGAGTGCATGTGTTTGGAAGTGACTATGGAAATTTGAGCGCGGCTGATCATAACGATTTGCATTAGGGAAAAGGCTCAAATATGTTATCGAACTACTAGAAATGACTCATCTATGCCATCTATTATAAGTTTGGCTCATCTATGCCACCGCCTTTGAAAGTTTGGTCCATCTATGCCACTGTCGTTATAGAAAGGTTCATTCGTACCATTATTTTGTAACGGTGGTTTTGCAAAACCATTTTTGCCACGTGACCTCTTATTAGAGGTCCATGTCACCAAATCCAAAACAACCAATATTACTTAAAATCAAAATTAAAAATTGAATCCATTAAAATAAAATTTGATCCACACAAGTTAATTAAAATAAAAATTGGACTCATTAAAGATAAAAATTGAACTCATTAAAAATAAAAAAACAGACCCATTAATTGTGTCGGGTTTTATTTTAATGGATCCGATTTTTTATTTTGATTTAAGAAATATTAGTTGATTTAGATTTGGTGACGTGGACTTCTAATAAGAGGCCACATGGCAAAAATAGTTTTGCAAAACCACCGTTGCAAAATAATGGCACTAATGAACCTTTCTATAACGGCAGTCGACTGGGGCATAGATGATCCAAACTTTTAAAGGAGATGACATAGATGAGCCAAACTTATAACGGATGGCATAGATGAGTCATTTCTAATAGTTCGATGGTATATTTGAGCCATTATAACGTCAGTTTTAATTTGTAAATAAAATTGTTCCTTCCTTGTAATTCTCATAGAAACTTTAGAGTTTAAATTCTTCAACTATTCAAAATTACTGTGTTGCAAATATTTACCTATCAAAATCAATCCAAATCTTTAACAACTGCACTATTTTCTTTTCTTTTTGGGGGGTAATTTACTTGAGTATGCATAAAGATATGTGATAATTGTAGTTTTTATCCGTATTTCTTGATCAATTTGGGTTTTAGTCATCTTAATATTTGATTTAGCATAATTAACCTGCAAATAACTAATCTGTATTTTTTATCCCTTTATATAGAAAATATATGATATTTAAAATTATATCACCCTCAAATATGAAGTAACAATACAAATTTAACATAATTTATCAATAGTCGGATGGTTCAACACTTAATATCAGTAACAACCAAAAATGACAAAAGACCATAACTAAAAATTATCCCTAAAAATAAATAGTATTCCCTCCATCCCAATTTATGTGGCATACTTTCCTTTTTAGTCCGTTCCAAAAAATAAATTGGATGGAGGGAATAGTAAATCACAAGCCGGAGTTAATTTTACATGAATTTAAGTAATATATACTGTTAGTATAACTTTTTTTTTCACAATTAGGTCTAGCTTTACATGTTGTAGCAGATAACATTTCCTACTTTCAAGAGTTTAAATCACACATTTTAAATAAGACTTACAACAACAACATACCCAGCATAATCCCACAAGTAGAGTCTGAAGAGAGTAAAATGTACACAGATCATATCCCTACCTTTATTGGCTAGAGAGAACAAAGAATCTTAGGCACCTAAATTTAGCTTTTTCCTCTATTTGTTTGTGTATAAATTAAAATTGACGTAATTAGTTGTCAAATCAATAAGACAAAGAGACAACTTAGCACGGTTTTGATTATTGACCCTGATAATGAAATTGTTTGCCTAAATTAGGAAACTTGACACAAATTTGATGCAACAAGAAAATATTTGTTTAACTAATAGGGAGATCTAGTTCATTTTTTCTTAATGAATTTGTTGTTCACACGATAAGATACCTTATAGTAAAATTTTAAACATATATTAGTACTAGTAATGAATTCTAGCTAGTTAATTATTTTGGTGGAAAGTGACCAATCAAAAAGATAATAAATGCATGGAGAATTTTATAAATTATTTTAAAATACAAGTGACGCTGTGATATAAAATTCTCTGTGTGATATTTCATCTTTGTTGTTGTGCATAGAAAGCTGAAAATCCATAGAGAAGAGAGAAAATTTTCAACAATATAATGTCCGATTATTTGCCTCCTAACTTGCTAATCGAATTCCTTTGCAGGCTTCCCGTTGAAAGCCTTTTCCAATTCAGGTGTGTTTCAAAGCAATGGTGTTTACTTATATCCTCTTCTTATTTCATCTCCACTCACCTATCTCACTCCACTTCTGCCACTTCCACTACTCGTCTCCTCCTCCGTCATCTCTCCACCAGACCCAAGTACCAAGAGAAGTACTCTGTCTACGACTTGGCCCTTCAAAATCTGAAAACCTTACACTTGTTAAAGAATTGAAGTTTCGATTCAATGCTTTGTCCGGTAACCACTTTAGAGTTGTTGGTTTTTGTAATGGTATATTGTGCCTCTCTGATGATCTCTTCGGGTACACATATCCTATTATTCTGTGGAATCCTGTTATTCGCAAAAGTATCACGCTCCCTAGGTCTCGTCATGTTAACTTTGTCCCATATGGGCGTTACATTTTTTGCGTTGGATTTGGATATGATCAGAAAAACTATGATCTTAAAGTGGTGAGGATAGCCTATAGGGAGGACGATAAAGGTGCTTATACAGTAACGCCTCCTGAAGTTGAGATCTATAGTTTAAGTACAGGTTTATGGAAAACAGTTAACTCAAAGGACATTCAATGTGTGGTTATTGAGTATTTCTATACTAGTGTTTATCTAAATGGAGCTATTCATTGGGTTTCTTATATTAAGAACGAAGGTGGAGTTTTTTCAAATAGCCTCTTGGTTTTTGATCTAACTGGTGAGAAATTTAGTGAAATGAGTTTGCCTCAAAGGCTAGCTCATGTTCTCCTTTGGATTTGTCTGTGAGCTTGTGTCGGGGTCGAATTTCTATGATTTGGTATGAAAATGGTCGCAGTCGTAGTGAATCGTGTGATCGTTGTGCTGTTTGAGCGATGAACCAGTACGGTGAAATGGAGTCATGGACTCAGAAATTTGTAGTGGTTTTGGAGGGAGGGATATCACATGCTATTGGGTTCGTGAGAAATGAGGAATTTCTGGTAGAGAACCGTGTTGGGGATCTTCTATCATATGATCCCGAGAGAAAGGAATTTAAGAATCTCAGTATCATGGTGGGAAAGATTCCTTCTTCTTGAGTGAATATGCTGAGAGCCTTGTGTTGCTTGATGGACGCAGGGGTGCTACAACTGATCCTGAAGAGGCGACTAGTGTACACCCTCGAATGCAGTATGCGCACATTGAGGAGGAGCTGTTTATGGAATGGTCTTGGAGTATCCTTTATGAAAAAAATAGTCTTTGTGATTAGCCATATATTTGAGTCTCTATGTGTTTGCTTTTGACTGGTTACAAAGCTCAAATCATAGTGATACGATTTTTGAAAACTTTGTGCAGCATAGTTTGTGAGAATTTAATAGTTTATCAACTGCTATAGTAGCATTATATGACATGACCGTGGCATCGTTGCGTTGTTGACATATGTAGTTTGCTAGTACTGACCTTGTAATGTGCACTTCATTTGCAGTTCTTAAACTGATCCTTCTTTTGTTCCATTTCTGATTTTTCAGTTATTGCTTTTGTTGTGAAGTTATTTTTAGTTTAGCATATATAAGAGTAGCTTCTCCTTGGCCTCTCAAACCAAACATTTAGAGTAGCACCACATATTACACTGGCTGCATCCCACTAATTGTAATTGTACCTAAGATTTTCCTTTCCTAGTGTGTGATTAGGTTGCTACCGGAGTGCTGCATGAATGAATGTATTATACGAGAGCCTAATATTTTTTTTACTTTTTGGTACACTTGAAGTGCCATGTTTATGAATTATTCCTTTGGAATTGCTTGACCCAGGGACAGATCATTCCATGGTTAATTGGGCGCTTTGTGGTAAACCATTATACCGTATACTATACTAGTTCAAACTGACTAGTCATCTTCAACAACTCTATCTAGTTAGAACGGGAATAAGTATCATACCAGCTAGACTGGACTCTTGTGCTGCTAGGTATGATGCTTCACCTAGCTTAACTTCCACCTCACCGGGATACGGAAGAGGGTAAAATAGTTTGAGTTCCATTCTTGTATTATATGAATCCACTCAATAGCATTACTGCTAAGAATTGTACTATTGCCACCAGAAGACACTCTTTCAGCAATCCTTTCAATGTGCCTCTGCGTTTTGGAATAGGTCTAAGTGCTATTCCTCTTCAACAACCGAGAAATGAGAAACTTGAAAAACAGTGAAAATGTACATACTATTTTCCAACCAAGAGGTACTAATTCAACTAAGCTTGCATTTCTATTTATGGTGATACTATATTAGAAGAACACTTAAAAATATTGAAGGAGAACGAGTATGAATCTGTCGAGGGAGAAACTTCCTGAGGAGTGCCTTACTTATTATTAAAAGAGAATTTGTGGAAAAACATTTCTTGTTTGCTACCTTCAAATCCACCATCACTGAAATAACGAAGTTATATTTCAACACGTCAGTATCCTTCACAAGAGTTTCCTTAACATTCTTGCTCACCAACTTCATCTTCTCCAGAGAAGACTAAGGCTGAGGTGAAAAATAACTTAATTATCTCAGAAGTTCCTTACCAATTAATTACCAATTAATTTTTGAAGTTTATTAATCTATCTTTTCCACACAAATCTCCTGAAGGCAGTCTTATAGGTGTTATGTTGTACTTCAAAATCACAGAATCAACTGAGATATACTCAAAACAAGAGATCCCACAGCGTCCTGTCTTATAATTCTAGAAGTTGCATGTCTACGCAATTGACACGAGTATTAATTTCATCTTGAGGCCTCTGAAGTATGTATTTTGTCGAAAAGAGAAAGTTATGCAGCATATATATCTATTTTAGACCTCTGATATCTGTGATCTTCGCATCGTTTCTTATTTGGTAGCAGTATAAAACCATTTAGCATCTTTTTTTTAGAGCTCTCTGGATCCGGTTCCACTGGTTTTAGAGATAAGTAGGAGCTGAAATACTTGAATCACAGCCCTTTAGAAGAAGCATACTCAAAAGTGAGTGTTGTTCATTCTGCTGCATAGTAGCAATTTGGCTCGGTAAAGATTTTTTTTTTTTTGATAACCGTGGTATCCGAGCGATCTTGCTCACCTCGACTAATTCCATGGGATACCTGCCACCTACCACCAGCAGCTCCTACCAGATAACTCTGTCCACCAAGGCTAGAATAGATGGGAAGAAGTCACCTAGCGTTTTTGTCTCTGTTGGGATTTGAACAGAGACCTCATGGGGTTGGGTGCGTTTTGATACTCAGACTTGGTGCTGCATACTATTACTAAGATGATTAAACGTAGTTATAGTATCGTATAATATCTTTTTAGCACCCAACAAAGACCAAGGTACTCTGCGTTCCTTCTTCTGAGATGCAATCATTATAGTTTCTTCAGACTGTGTCCCTCTTCCTTTAGGGGCATTTTCATTCTCCATTTATTAAAAGCAGTTGTCTTGTGTCCCAACCAGTTTTCGTATCACAATGAGGTACCTGCTCTGACATTGGTTTCCTTCCAATGAATTTCTTAACGTTCTAGACAGTGTGGTGTCTCAGAAAAACAAATCCACTCTCGTTATACCTTGTCAAGTATTGTGAATGTGGCCGACTTCCAGTTCTTACTTCTTGCTACTTGAAGTTAAGTGCCATTGTAAAATTTGTTGAAATGATTATGAGGTGAATACAGATCACAAGGGCCTTTGCTCCTTTTTGCTTTCTATCAGTAGGATCAATGATTCAGGTTTCATTTCGCAAAGTGCGTACTGCTTTTGTAGTCTTACTATTTGATTGTGTTAAACGTTAGCGGGTAGGTTTCATCTGCTTTGTTGAAAAGAAAAGATTGAACCAATAGGAGGTATGCTGGTTGCATGTCAGTTACTAATAGTGATCTAGAATGTTAAGAAGATTCGTCATAAGGAAAACGATGTTTGGCTCAAGTCTCCTCATTTTCGATCTATCATAACAAAACTTCCCCACTAGTGGTAGTCCGAAAGAAAGGAACAATATATGCAGCCTCATTTTCTTCTGTGAACATTGCGTGCAAGTTTGCTCTTCGTGAGTTCTTGAAAAATCGCTTTGAAGTGAAATCGTCTCTATTATTATCCAAATATCTCAGATCAAAGCACAGCAAATTTATCCCAATTTCACTAGACCTTGGAGGGGAAACAGATAGGCTAGAAGCTATTAACAATTTCCTTTGTTTAAGGAATTGTATCTTTCTTCTTGCATTTTCCCTGGACACTTCCTAACTTTCTTTCTTGAACTCCAATTCATCGTTAGCCAGTAGCCCTGCTCGATCGTTCAAATAAAATGATCTTCTCTGATGAAGCTTTGCTTTCTAATTTTAGCACTACATTTTTAATACGGCATAATACATAGATAGACACCTTAACTTGGCCTCAACTGACAACTAAATACTCCAACTTTGAGGATGAATATTCAGACACCTCGACTGGCTTAATGTGCCAGTTGAACACTCCAACTTACAAATAGTCATTTAGACACCTCCAAAATTTATGTGTCACATCAGCGTCAGGTGTCCACAAGACACAGTGGGGATGATTTGAGCTGTCTAGCTATCCATTCTCAAAATTAGTGTGTTTAACTATCAGTTGAGGCCAAGTTAAGGTGTCTATCTATGTATTACGTATGGTTTTTTTAAATCTGTATGCAACTTTCTTCCAACAGTTCAGAAGGTCACTTTCCTCTTTCTTCTTCATTTTATTTTTGGTCATGATATATCAAACATTTAGACTCTCCATAAATATATATAATAGATATAAGCTTCCATCTTATTTAACTTCCAGCAGCAAGGAGCATAAATTAAATGCACGCGAATTCAAAATATTCTACAACACAGTGTTAGTGAATGTCAATACTGTGTGTGACAAATTCAAGCCTCCAAGGTGACATACATGACAGTGCACCATTTTTCTTCTTTCCGTTGACTGTGACAAGGCTTTCTTCCATGAAAATTAAGTAGAATGACTCAAATTCTTAATATACATTGAACAATCGACGAAACATATAATCATTTCAGCAGCTGAGAATAGGTTGAGTCTCCTAGTATGATAACACAATAGAAATCCACAACGATTGAGCACTTCCTGGATGACTATTGTAACACCCCGTACCGTCCTAACCCTACTTGATGACATTGAATAATGTTTACTTAGGTGTAGAGACCTATGAGTATGTATTTGGTAATGTTAAGGATAAGCAAAATTGAATTTGGCCTCGTATATATGCTAAAAACTTCGTAAGAGTTGTTTTGTGATTTTCATGGCGCAATTGTGGGGTTCAAAATGAGGCTAAGAGGAACTCTAAACGAAGGATATTAAGGTTAAGAAGTAGGTTAAAGGATAGGATTTGAAGTGTCTGACCAAGCCCGCGAAGAAACGTCGAAAAATGAATTTTTGTCAAAAATTAAGGCAGGGGCGCGTTGGGCAGCGTGCCACGCTGCTATGGACTAAAATTTTTAGTCCAGGGGCAGAGAGCTAGCGCGCCAAGGGGCGTGCCACGCTGGAAATCCCACTTTTTCAAAGTTGGAAATTTTCTTAAGTCCCAAGGGTATCCGGGGACGTTTTGAGCCGATTTTTGCCACGTCTCTTCTACAACACATATGAAATGAGTAAAATATGATATTGATATGAGAAATTTCTCGAGAACGAATTTGGCGTCAAAATGACGATTTTACCCCTAAGGGCAAAATAAGTCAAACGTGGCTAGAATCACTTGTTCTTGGGATTGAGGCTACGGATATGAATATTATGAGTGGGAATATTGTTGTAATACATATAAAGACGAGAAATTATTGATTTTATCGGGTTAAGTGAATTGGGCCCAAAAATGAAAAGAATGCATGGCCCAATTAGGCCAAAAATGACCCATTCTTTACCTTTGACCATTTGTACATGGCATTTAATGCCAAGGAGACTTGAGGGACTATATATACATGGAAAAATCTGATTTTATTCAAAGGAACACCCAACATATCTCTAGAAATTTCCTAAAATTTCTCTTAACTCTCAAGAACCCTAAGCTACTTCTTGGAGCAAGATCATTCATTTTCAAGCTTCGGTAAGTACTTATGCTTATGGAATACTATATTATATGCATGAGAAGGTATGTAAATCATGTTGGTTGTGCTTGAAAATGTTGGACATGGTACTTTGTGTTCTTGTCTAAGATTTGGGATCCATACAATTCAAGTTTGAATTAGGACTTGTGCCTTTGATGAAAAAGCATGGTATGGACAAAATATGAACATGTATGGTGTTATTTTGGGCATTAAACTTGTTCTTGTATAAAAATGGAAATTATGGGATTTTGGCCGATTTGTGTTATGAGTTGTATTAAGGTACTTTGATGGATTATTTGTGATGTGTTATGGATAAGAAAGTGAAAAGGAGAAGTATTGTGGTGAAATGTATTGATTTTCATGTATTGGTCAATGTTGGGAATATTATGGAATTTTTGGAATAATAGTAGGAACAATGGTTTTGTCAAGGGGAAGTGGCATGTTTAAGGACACATGTATGACTCATTGATGTTACATGCATTTGAAGAGTAATTGGTGGTTAATGTGAATTCCGTATTGTATTTATGTTGTAGAGTGACACATAAAGAAGGAGCGGGCTTATTGTATACACACACATCAAAGGTTGTATATTCTTATTGTGAATCCAAGGTATGCAAGGTTATTTTGTCCGTATCTTTCTACGGCCAATAGTGTTCACATTGACATTTCTTTAGTTCTATTCCGAAATGTACCAAGGTATCCCATATGCACTTATCTATGATCATTGTCCTATATTTCCTACTCATTAATCAATTGTGAATCTCATTTCTCATATTCATGGTTAATGTTCTGAAAGTTCAAAGAAGGCTATGTTCCAATATTCCAATAGTGCCTATACTCGTGTCTCTTGTTCATGGATTATTGTCCAATGGTTCCAATGGTATCATGGTGCTAGTTATGTTATATTTTTCATTGATATTTATTCACATGTCCTTCACTTATTGGTCAATGATTCAAAGTTTCCAACAATGTTGTGTTCCAAAGTTCCAAAGTGATGGTATGATTATCAAAGTATCAATCTCAAAGTAATGAACAAAGTAATGCAAATGTGGTCAATGATCAAGTACGGGTGGCAAGTCTAGGGGCGTAAGCCTAGCTCGACTCGATCCCGAGATTTGGATTTATGGGTGGCAGGCGTAAGCCTAGCTCGACTCGATCCCGATGCATTGATGTATGGGTGGCAAGTCTAGGGGCATAAGCCTAGCTCGACTCGATCCCTACACAATGATATGATATGAAAGACCCACTGATCAGTCGGGGCCCGGGTACATTGTGATATGTAATGACATGTGAGTATTGTGATAAAGAAAGTAATGAAAATAATGAAAGCAATCCACATGGTTTCCAAAGAGTAACATGGTGACTTATTCACATTGATTATTCATATGTTTTGAGTTCATTGAAATATTCATGTGTTGTACAGTTTCATCTGAGCCTTGCATACTCAGTACTTATTTCGTACTGACCCCTCTCGGGGAATTTACCTTACTTGCTGCAGGCGCAGGTCCCAGTAGGCCTCCTCAATAGACTGCCAGTGTTAGCGGTTCTTTGGTGAGCTCCAGCTCATTCGGGGCTTCTCCGAGTCAAAGTATATATATGTTTTGGTATTGTACATGTTGTATAAAGCGGGGACTTGTCCCGACTTATGGTTCATTTTGGTCAATGCTCTTGTTAGAGGCTTTTGTAGACCGATGTGGGTGTAATAGTGTAAAAGACACATGTTGTTTTGACTGGATGGCCTCAACGGCCAAGTTTCATATGTATACCTAAATATGTCCCATGTTCTCCTTTATTCGTATTTCATAATATTATGCAATGGTGGTTATGAATATTATATGCATATGATTGAGAATAGGCAAAGGTTGGTTCTCCCGGGCCTTATCGGCTACGGGTGCCAATCATGTCTCGATGGGATTTGGGGCGTGACAAAAGTGGTATCAGAGCAGTCGGTCTAAGGAGGTCTATAAAGCCGTGTCTGAGTAGAGTCTTACTTATCGATGTGTTGTGCACCACATTTATAAGTAGGAGGCTACGGGACATTTAGGATGTTGTTTCTTTTCTTCATTCTAGATCGTGCAATAGAGCCAATGTTGTCAGTTGCATTGTATCTGATCTTGGTATTTATTTTTCTTTGGTATAGTCAAAATGCCGAACACTAGAAGAGGAAGAGGAAAAGGTAAAAGTAAGCTGATAGATAGAATTGCTGAAGGAACAAGTAGACCACCACCTGAGCAAGTTGATCAAGGTGGGGCTGAAACTGAGTTCGCAACGCGAGCTTCTTCTACTTCTTCAGCTCCAGAAGAGCCGAGAAGAAGGGAAGTGCCCGTGGAACCACCGACGAATGCCACAGATCAGGATCTTAGGAATGCTGTACAGATGTTGACACAGTTAGTGGCGGCACAAAGCCAGGGAAGAGCCGGTGCAATGGCACATGATGATGATGCGGCTAGAATGGCAAGTCGCAAAACACAGGATTTCTTGAAACTGGACCCTCCTATTTTCACAGGGGCAGATCCAAAAGCAGATCCACAGGACTTCGTGGATCAAATTCAGAGGGCATTGGAAGTTATGCATGTGACAGGGGTAGAGACAGTGGAACTTGCTGCGTACAGGTTAAAAGGAGAAGCAATATTGTGGTACGAGGATTGGAAGAAATCCCGTGATATTGATGCAACCCCACCTACTTGGGAAGAGTTCAAAGTGGCTTTTCTTGATCATTACTTACCCTATGAGATCCGTGAGGCACGTGCGGATCAGTTCCTAAATCTCCGTCAAGGAAATTTGAGCTTCAGAGAATATAGCTTGCAATTTAATTCCTTGGCTCGATATGCGCCAAATGTTGTGGCTACGATGACAGACAGGGTCCATAGATACGTGGACAGACTAGAGCCATACTTGGTAAGAGATTGCACTATTGCGGCCTTGAATAGGGACATGGACATTGCTCGCATACAAGCCTTCGCCCAGAAAATGGAAGATCAAAGACAGAGACGAAGGGTACATGAATTTGATAGGGGACAGTCCAAAAGGGCTAGACCTATGGGACCACCTATGATGTCCCAAGGAGGATCTAGGCCCCGCATGTTTCCTAGACCACCTAGACCGTCATTCTCTTATTCCACAGGGAGTGCTTATTCTCAGTCTCGAGGGTTTAGAGGTGGTTCAGCTGGGCAGAGTAGTGGGGGTCATGGATCACAGTCAGCAGGTTTCCCTCGTCAGCAGTGTCAGCACTGCGGGCGTATGCACACAGGTACATGTCGGACAGGGACAAATGTCTGTTTTTAGTGTGGTATGCCGGGACATATAACGAGAGAGTGTCCACAGCGGAGCATGGGTGGTATAGCACGACCAGCTGGGTCGGCTGTTGCGTCGTCAGCATCGGTTCCTTCACAGGGCCGAGGGGTGCAGCCTATTGGTCGAGGTAGAGGTGCCAGAGGAGGAGCCAGTACTAGCGGGGTCCAGAATCGTACTTATGCTTTAGTGGACCGCCAGAATTCAGAGGCTTCCCCTGATGTTGTCACAGGTACATTATCCATATTCTCACATAATGTATATGCACTAATTGACCCAGGTTCTACATTCTCCTATGTTACCCCATTGATTGCTGCAAAATTTGCAAAGGCACCAGAATTATTAATTAAATCAATTGAAGTGTCTACACCGGTTGGTGAATATATTGTTGCAAAGAGAGTGTATAGTAACTGTGTGGTAACTGTGTGTGGTCATGACACATTGGCCGATCTCATTGAACTAGACATGGTGGACTTTGATGTGATTATGGGAATGGATTGGTTGGCCTCTTGTTATGCTACGGTAGATTGCCAGGCCAAGAAAGTACACTTTTGTTTTCCGCAAGAAAATGTTCTTGAATGGCAGGGTAATGTAGGGGCACCACGAGGGAGATTTATTTCCTATCTGAAAGCCAGGAAAATGATTGCTAAGGGTTACATATGTCATTTCGTACGGGTGAAAGATACCGAAGCGGAATCACTAACTCCGCAGTCGGTCCCAGTGGTCAATGAATTTCTTGATGTATTCCCAGAGAATCTTCCAGGTTTACCCCCAGAACGGGAAGTGGAATTCGGCATTGATGTGATTCCAGGCATTCAGCCTATTTCTATCCCTCCCTATAGAATGGCTCCAGCGGAACTGCGTGAATTGAAGGAGCAGTTGAAAGATTTGCTGGACAAGGGATTCATTAGGCCTAGTATATCCCCGTGGGGTGCACCGGTATTATTCGTACGTAAGAAAGATGGCACATTGAGGATGTGCATCGACTATCGGCAACTGAATAAAGTAACGATCAAGAATAAATATCCCCTTCCTCGTATTGATGATTTGTTTGATCAGTTACAAGGTGCTAGGTGTTTTTCAAAGATTGACTTGCGGTCGGGATACCATCAAGTCAGAGTTAGAGAGGAGGATGTACCCAAGACAGCTTTTCGAACACGGTATGACCATTATGAATTTTTAGTTATGTCATTTGGACTAACAAATGCACCGGCTGTGTTTATGGATTTAATGAACAGGGTGTTTAAGCCATTCCTAGACGTGTTCGTGACAGTATTTATAGATGACATCCTTGTTTATTCAAGATCACCAGAAGACCATGCTTATCACTTACGGCAAGTGTTGCAAATTCTCCGTGAGCGTAAGTTGTATGCAAAATTCTCCAAATGTGAGTTTTGGTTGAAATCAGTCGCGTTCTTGGGTCACATTGTATCAGATGAAGGCATACAGGTTGATACCCAAAAGATTGAAGCAGTGAAAAACTGGCCGAGGCCTACGACACCCACAGAAATTCGCAGTTTTCTGGGTTTGGCAGGTTATTACCGAAGATTTGTCGAAGGGTTTGCTTCTATTGGGGCACCATTGACAAAGTTAACTCACAAGGCAATTAAATTTCAATGGAATGATGCATGTGAAAGAGGTTTCCAAAAATTGAAAGATAAGTTGACTTCCACACCAGTGTTAGTACTTCCTGAAGGCACAGAGGGCTATGCAGTGTATTGTGACGCTTTCGGGATTGGTCTCGGCTGTGTGTTGATGCAACATGGTAGGGTGATAGCATATGCCTCACGACAGTTGCGGCCACATGAGAAAAACTATCCCACACATGATCTTGAATTGGCAGCGGTAGTTTTTGCTTTAAAGATATAGCGTCATTATTTATATGGTGTTCATGTTGACATCTATACGGATCACAAAAGCTTGCAATATCTTTTTAAGCAAAAGGAACTCAATTTGAGGCAACGAAGGTGGTTGGAGCTTTTAAAGGATTATGACATTGATATTCTTTATCACCTAGGCAAAGCAAATGTCGTAGCTGATGCATTGAGCCGTAAGGCAGTCGAAAGCACTAGTGGTCAGTTGAATGAAAAGCGTGAGATAATCAAAGATTTGAATCAATTAGCCAGCTTGGGAGTTCGCCTTATTGAATCCTCCGATGATAGAGTTATGGTGCAGAATGCAGCAGAATCCTCCTTGATAGCTGAAGTGAAAGAGAAGCAGTATGCGGATTCTATTTTAGTGCAGCTAAAGGAGAATGTGCAGCAGAATTTGACCAAGGCATTTGATATTACACCGGAAGGGGTACTTCAATGTCAAGGGAGAGTATGTGTACCGGACATAGATGAGCTGAGGACACGAATAATGACAGAGGCGCACCATTCGCGCTATTCCATTCATCCGGGTGCTACTAAAATGTATCATGAATTGAAAGAAGTGTATTGGTGGAGCAACATGAAAAAGAACATTGCAGAATTTGTCGCGCAATGCCCAAATTGTCAACAAGTGAAAGTGGAACATCAGAAACCGGGAGGTTACATGCAATGTATCAATCTTCCAGTCTGGAAGTGGGAGATGATTAATATGGATTTTATTACGGGTTTGCCTCGTACATTGCGGAAGTTTGATTCTATATGGGTCATAGTGGACAGGCTTACCAAATCAGCGCATTTTCTGCCGGTCAAGACGACCTATACAGCTGAGGATTATGCGAAGTTGTATGTGAAAGAGATAGTACGATTGCATGGTATTCCACTTTCTATTATATCAGACAGAGGAGCACAGTTCACAGCACACTTTTGGAGATCTTTTCAGCAGAGTCTAGGTACACGGGTGAATTTGAGTACGGCTTTCCATCCCCAGACCGATGGACAAGCAGAACGTACTATTCAGACACTTGAAGATATGCTACGAGCATGTACGTTGGATTTTCAAGGCAGTTGGGATGACCATTTGCCTCTTATTGAATTTGCATATAACAATAGCTATCATTCAAGTATTAAAATGGCACCTTATGAAGCCTTGTATGGAAGAAAATGTAGATCACCAATTGGGTGGTTTGAAGCAGGAGAAACTGCTTTACTTGGGCCGGATATGGTGCACCAGGCTATGGAGAAAGTCAAAGTGATCCAACAACGGTTACAAACGGCTCAAAGTCGTCACAAGTCATATGCCGATGTTAGAAGAAGAGGGCTTGAATTCGCCATAGGTGATTAGGTGTTTTTAAAGGTGTCACCGATGAAAGGGGTAATGCGGTTCGGAAAGAAAGGAAAATTGAGTCCACGTTACATAGTCCCCTATGAAGTTATTAGAAGATTTGGGCAAGTCGCATATGAATTAGCCTTACCTCAAGAACTTTCCTCAGTCCATCCGGTATTTCATGTGTCGATGCTTTGGAAATGCATAGGAGATCCGTCTCGTATTGTTCCCGTAGAGGATGTTCAAGTTACAGAGGATCTCACTTATGAAGAAGTGCCTATTGCTATCCTAGATCGACAAGTGAAAAGATTAAGGAATAAAGACGTAGCTTCCGTGAAAGTCCTTTGGCGAAATCAACAAGTAGAGGAGGTCACATGGGAAGCGGAAGAGATGATGAGATCCAAATATCCCCATCTATTTCAAATGGGTCAAGAAGGTCAAAGTGCGGGAGTGGAGCAATAACAAGTAAGTCTCCATGAGCCTTAAAAGTTTATGTATATGTATGCTACTGTAGAGATGCATTGCTTGTAATGAAACGACATTGTTACCATTCGAGGACGAATGTTCCTAAGGGGGGAAGAATGTAACACCCCGTACCGTCCTAACCCTACTTGATGACATTGAATAATGTTTACTTAGGTGTAGAGACCTATGAGTATGTATTTGGTAATGTTAAGGATAAGCAAAATTGAATTTGGCCTCGTATATATGCTAAAAACTTCGTAAGAGTTGTTTTGTGATTTTCATGGCGCAATTGTGGGGTTCAAAATGAGGCTAAGAGGAACTCTAAACGAAGGATATTAAGGTTAAGAAGTAGGTTAAAGGATAGGATTTGAAGTGTCTGACCAAGCCCGCGAAGAAACGTCGAAAAATGAATTTTTGTCAAAAATTAAGGCAGGGGCGCGTTGGGCAGCGTGCCACGCTGCTATGGACTAAAATTTTTAGTCCAGGGGCAGAGAGCTAGCGCGCCAAGGGGCGTGCCACGCTGGAAATCCCACTTTTTCAAAGTTGGAAATTTTCTTAAGTCCCAAGGGTATCCGGGGACGTTTTGAGCCGATTTTTGCCACGTCTCTTCTACAACACATATGAAATGAGTAAAATATGATATTGATATGAGAAATTTCTCGAGAACGAATTTGGCGTCAAAATGACGATTTTACCCCTAAGGGCAAAATAAGTCAAACGTGGCTAGAATCACTTGTTCTTGGGATTGAGGCTACGGATATGAATATTATGAGTGGGAATATTGTTGTAATACATATAAAGACGAGAAATTATTGATTTTATCGGGTTAAGTGAATTGGGCCCAAAAATGAAAAGAATGCATGGCCCAATTAGGCCAAAAATGACCCATTCTTTACCTTTGACCATTTGTACATGGCATTTAATGCCAAGGAGACTTGAGGGACTATATATACATGGAAAAATCTGATTTTATTCAAAGGAACACCCAACATATCTCTAGAAATTTCCTAAAATTTCTCTTAACTCTCAAGAACCCTAAGCTACTTCTTGGAGCAAGATCATTCATTTTCAAGCTTCGGTAAGTACTTATGCTTATGGAATACTATATTATATGCATGAGAAGGTATGTAAATCATGTTGGTTGTGCTTGAAAATGTTGGACATGGTACTTTGTGTTCTTGTCTAAGATTTGGGATCCATACAATTCAAGTTTGAATTAGGACTTGTGCCTTTGATGAAAAAGCATGGTATGGACAAAATATGAACATGTATGGTGTTATTTTGGGCATTAAACTTGTTCTTGTATAAAAATGGAAATTATGGGATTTTGGCCGATTTGTGTTATGAGTTGTATTAAGGTACTTTGATGGATTATTTGTGATGTGTTATGGATAAGAAAGTGAAAAGGAGAAGTATTGTGGTGAAATGTATTGATTTTCATGTATTGGTCAATGTTGGGAATATTATGGAATTTTTGGAATAATAGTAGGAACAATGGTTTTGTCAAGGGGAAGTGGCATGTTTAAGGACACATGTATGACTCATTGATGTTACATGCATTTGAAGAGTAATTGGTGGTTAATGTGAATTCCGTATTGTATTTATGTTGTAGAGTGACACATAAAGAAGGAGCGGGCTTATTGTATACACACACATCAAAGGTTGTATATTCTTATTGTGAATCCAAGGTATGCAAGGTTATTTTGTCCGTATCTTTCTACGGCCAATAGTGTTCACATTGACATTTCTTTAGTTCTATTCCGAAATGTACCAAGGTATCCCATATGCACTTATCTATGATCATTGTCCTATATTTCCTACTCATTAATCAATTGTGAATCTCATTTCTCATATTCATGGTTAATGTTCTGAAAGTTCAAAGAAGGCTATGTTCCAATATTCCAATAGTGCCTATACTCGTGTCTCTTGTTCATGGATTATTGTCCAATGGTTCCAATGGTATCATGGTGCTAGTTATGTTATATTTTTCATTGATATTTATTCACATGTCCTTCACTTATTGGTCAATGATTCAAAGTTTCCAACAATGTTGTGTTCCAAAGTTCCAAAGTGATGGTATGATTATCAAAGTATCAATCTCAAAGTAATGAACAAAGTAATGCAAATGTGGTCAATGATCAAGTACGGGTGGCAAGTCTAGGGGCGTAAGCCTAGCTCGACTCGATCCCGAGATTTGGATTTATGGGTGGCAGGCGTAAGCCTAGCTCGACTCGATCCCGATGCATTGATGTATGGGTGGCAAGTCTAGGGGCATAAGCCTAGCTCGACTCGATCCCTACACAATGATATGATATGAAAGACCCACTGATCAGTCGGGGCCCGGGTACATTGTGATATGTAATGACATGTGAGTATTGTGATAAAGAAAGTAATGAAAATAATGAAAGCAATCCACATGGTTTCCAAAGAGTAACATGGTGACTTATTCACATTGATTATTCATATGTTTTGAGTTCATTGAAATATTCATGTGTTGTACAGTTTCATCTGAGCCTTGCATACTCAGTACTTATTTCGTACTGACCCCTCTCGGGGAATTTACCTTACTTGCTGCAGGCGCAGGTCCCAGTAGGCCTCCTCAATAGACTGCCAGTGTTAGCGGTTCTTTGGTGAGCTCCAGCTCATTCGGGGCTTCTCCGAGTCAAAGTATATATATGTTTTGGTATTGTACATGTTGTATAAAGCGGGGACTTGTCCCGACTTATGGTTCATTTTGGTCAATGCTCTTGTTAGAGGCTTTTGTAGACCGATGTGGGTGTAATAGTGTAAAAGACACATGTTGTTTTGACTGGATGGCCTCAACGGCCAAGTTTCATATGTATACCTAAATATGTCCCATGTTCTCCTTTATTCGTATTTCATAATATTATGCAATGGTGGTTATGAATATTATATGCATATGATTGAGAATAGGCAAAGGTTGGTTCTCCCGGGCCTTATCGGCTACGGGTGCCAATCATGTCTCGATGGGATTTGGGGCGTGACAAAAGTGGTATCAGAGCAGTCGGTCTAAGGAGGTCTATAAAGCCGTGTCTGAGTAGAGTCTTACTTATCGATGTGTTGTGCACCACATTTATAAGTAGGAGGCTACGGGACATTTAGGATGTTGTTTCTTTTCTTCATTCTAGATCGTGCAATAGAGCCAATGTTGTCAGTTGCATTGTATCTGATCTTGGTATTTATTTTTCTTTGGTATAGTCAAAATGCCGAACACTAGAAGAGGAAGAGGAAAAGGTAAAAGTAAGCTGATAGATAGAATTGCTGAAGGAACAAGTAGACCACCACCTGAGCAAGTTGATCAAGGTGGGGCTGAAACTGAGTTCGCAACGCGAGCTTCTTCTACTTCTTCAGCTCCAGAAGAGCCGAGAAGAAGGGAAGTGCCCGTGGAACCACCGACGAATGCCACAGATCAGGATCTTAGGAATGCTGTACAGATGTTGACACAGTTAGTGGCGGCACAAAGCCAGGGAAGAGCCGGTGCAATGGCACATGATGATGATGCGGCTAGAATGGCAAGTCGCAAAACACAGGATTTCTTGAAACTGGACCCTCCTATTTTCACAGGGGCAGATCCAAAAGCAGATCCACAGGACTTCGTGGATCAAATTCAGAGGGCATTGGAAGTTATGCATGTGACAGGGGTAGAGACAGTGGAACTTGCTGCGTACAGGTTAAAAGGAGAAGCAATATTGTGGTACGAGGATTGGAAGAAATCCCGTGATATTGATGCAACCCCACCTACTTGGGAAGAGTTCAAAGTGGCTTTTCTTGATCATTACTTACCCTATGAGATCCGTGAGGCACGTGCGGATCAGTTCCTAAATCTCCGTCAAGGAAATTTGAGCTTCAGAGAATATAGCTTGCAATTTAATTCCTTGGCTCGATATGCGCCAAATGTTGTGGCTACGATGACAGACAGGGTCCATAGATACGTGGACAGACTAGAGCCATACTTGGTAAGAGATTGCACTATTGCGGCCTTGAATAGGGACATGGACATTGCTCGCATACAAGCCTTCGCCCAGAAAATGGAAGATCAAAGACAGAGACGAAGGGTACATGAATTTGATAGGGGACAGTCCAAAAGGGCTAGACCTATGGGACCACCTATGATGTCCCAAGGAGGATCTAGGCCCCGCATGTTTCCTAGACCACCTAGACCGTCATTCTCTTATTCCACAGGGAGTGCTTATTCTCAGTCTCGAGGGTTTAGAGGTGGTTCAGCTGGGCAGAGTAGTGGGGGTCATGGATCACAGTCAGCAGGTTTCCCTCGTCAGCAGTGTCAGCACTGCGGGCGTATGCACACAGGTACATGTCGGACAGGGACAAATGTCTGTTTTTAGTGTGGTATGCCGGGACATATAACGAGAGAGTGTCCACAGCGGAGCATGGGTGGTATAGCACGACCAGCTGGGTCGGCTGTTGCGTCGTCAGCATCGGTTCCTTCACAGGGCCGAGGGGTGCAGCCTATTGGTCGAGGTAGAGGTGCCAGAGGAGGAGCCAGTACTAGCGGGGTCCAGAATCGTACTTATGCTTTAGTGGACCGCCAGAATTCAGAGGCTTCCCCTGATGTTGTCACAGGTACATTATCCATATTCTCACATAATGTATATGCACTAATTGACCCAGGTTCTACATTCTCCTATGTTACCCCATTGATTGCTGCAAAATTTGCAAAGGCACCAGAATTATTAATTAAATCAATTGAAGTGTCTACACCGGTTGGTGAATATATTGTTGCAAAGAGAGTGTATAGTAACTGTGTGGTAACTGTGTGTGGTCATGACACATTGGCCGATCTCATTGAACTAGACATGGTGGACTTTGATGTGATTATGGGAATGGATTGGTTGGCCTCTTGTTATGCTACGGTAGATTGCCAGGCCAAGAAAGTACACTTTTGTTTTCCGCAAGAAAATGTTCTTGAATGGCAGGGTAATGTAGGGGCACCACGAGGGAGATTTATTTCCTATCTGAAAGCCAGGAAAATGATTGCTAAGGGTTACATATGTCATTTCGTACGGGTGAAAGATACCGAAGCGGAATCACTAACTCCGCAGTCGGTCCCAGTGGTCAATGAATTTCTTGATGTATTCCCAGAGAATCTTCCAGGTTTACCCCCAGAACGGGAAGTGGAATTCGGCATTGATGTGATTCCAGGCATTCAGCCTATTTCTATCCCTCCCTATAGAATGGCTCCAGCGGAACTGCGTGAATTGAAGGAGCAGTTGAAAGATTTGCTGGACAAGGGATTCATTAGGCCTAGTATATCCCCGTGGGGTGCACCGGTATTATTCGTACGTAAGAAAGATGGCACATTGAGGATGTGCATCGACTATCGGCAACTGAATAAAGTAACGATCAAGAATAAATATCCCCTTCCTCGTATTGATGATTTGTTTGATCAGTTACAAGGTGCTAGGTGTTTTTCAAAGATTGACTTGCGGTCGGGATACCATCAAGTCAGAGTTAGAGAGGAGGATGTACCCAAGACAGCTTTTCGAACACGGTATGACCATTATGAATTTTTAGTTATGTCATTTGGACTAACAAATGCACCGGCTGTGTTTATGGATTTAATGAACAGGGTGTTTAAGCCATTCCTAGACGTGTTCGTGACAGTATTTATAGATGACATCCTTGTTTATTCAAGATCACCAGAAGACCATGCTTATCACTTACGGCAAGTGTTGCAAATTCTCCGTGAGCGTAAGTTGTATGCAAAATTCTCCAAATGTGAGTTTTGGTTGAAATCAGTCGCGTTCTTGGGTCACATTGTATCAGATGAAGGCATACAGGTTGATACCCAAAAGATTGAAGCAGTGAAAAACTGGCCGAGGCCTACGACACCCACAGAAATTCGCAGTTTTCTGGGTTTGGCAGGTTATTACCGAAGATTTGTCGAAGGGTTTGCTTCTATTGGGGCACCATTGACAAAGTTAACTCACAAGGCAATTAAATTTCAATGGAATGATGCATGTGAAAGAGGTTTCCAAAAATTGAAAGATAAGTTGACTTCCACACCAGTGTTAGTACTTCCTGAAGGCACAGAGGGCTATGCAGTGTATTGTGACGCTTCCGGGATTGGTCTCGGCTGTGTGTTGATGCAACATGGTAGGGTGATAGCATATGCCTCACGACAGTTGCGGCCACATGAGAAAAACTATCCCACACATGATCTTGAATTGGCAGCGGTAGTTTTTGCTTTAAAGATATAGCGTCATTATTTATATGGTGTTCATGTTGACATCTATACGGATCACAAAAGCTTGCAATATCTTTTTAAGCAAAAGGAACTCAATTTGAGGCAACGAAGGTGGTTGGAGCTTTTAAAGGATTATGACATTGATATTCTTTATCACCTAGGCAAAGCAAATGTCGTAGCTGATGCATTGAGCCGTAAGGCAGTCGAAAGCACTAGTGGTCAGTTGAATGAAAAGCGTGAGATAATCAAAGATTTGAATCAATTAGCCAGCTTGGGAGTTCGCCTTATTGAATCCTCCGATGATAGAGTTATGGTGCAGAATGCAGCAGAATCCTCCTTGATAGCTGAAGTGAAAGAGAAGCAGTATGCGGATTCTATTTTAGTGCAGCTAAAGGAGAATGTGCAGCAGAATTTGACCAAGGCATTTGATATTACACCGGAAGGGGTACTTCAATGTCAAGGGAGAGTATGTGTACCGGACATAGATGAGCTGAGGACACGAATAATGACAGAGGCGCACCATTCGCGCTATTCCATTCATCCGGGTGCTACTAAAATGTATCATGAATTGAAAGAAGTGTATTGGTGGAGCAACATGAAAAAGAACATTGCAGAATTTGTCGCGCAATGCCCAAATTGTCAACAAGTGAAAGTGGAACATCAGAAACCGGGAGGTTACATGCAATGTATCAATCTTCCAGTCTGGAAGTGGGAGATGATTAATATGGATTTTATTACGGGTTTGCCTCGTACATTGCGGAAGTTTGATTCTATATGGGTCATAGTGGACAGGCTTACCAAATCAGCGCATTTTCTGCCGGTCAAGACGACCTATACAGCTGAGGATTATGCGAAGTTGTATGTGAAAGAGATAGTACGATTGCATGGTATTCCACTTTCTATTATATCAGACAGAGGAGCACAGTTCACAGCACACTTTTGGAGATCTTTTCAGCAGAGTCTAGGTACACGGGTGAATTTGAGTACGGCTTTCCATCCCCAGACCGATGGACAAGCAGAACGTACTATTCAGACACTTGAAGATATGCTACGAGCATGTACGTTGGATTTTCAAGGCAGTTGGGATGACCATTTGCCTCTTATTGAATTTGCATATAACAATAGCTATCATTCAAGTATTAAAATGGCACCTTATGAAGCCTTGTATGGAAGAAAATGTAGATCACCAATTGGGTGGTTTGAAGCAGGAGAAACTGCTTTACTTGGGCCGGATATGGTGCACCAGGCTATGGAGAAAGTCAAAGTGATCCAACAACGGTTACAAACGGCTCAAAGTCGTCACAAGTCATATGCCGATGTTAGAAGAAGAGGGCTTGAATTCGCCATAGGTGATTAGGTGTTTTTAAAGGTGTCACCGATGAAAGGGGTAATGCGGTTCGGAAAGAAAGGAAAATTGAGTCCACGTTACATAGTCCCCTATGAAGTTATTAGAAGATTTGGGCAAGTCGCATATGAATTAGCCTTACCTCAAGAACTTTCCTCAGTCCATCCGGTATTTCATGTGTCGATGCTTTGGAAATGCATAGGAGATCCGTCTCGTATTGTTCCCGTAGAGGATGTTCAAGTTACAGAGGATCTCACTTATGAAGAAGTGCCTATTGCTATCCTAGATCGACAAGTGAAAAGATTAAGGAATAAAGACGTAGCTTCCGTGAAAGTCCTTTGGCGAAATCAACAAGTAGAGGAGGTCACATGGGAAGCGGAAGAGATGATGAGATCCAAATATCCCCATCTATTTCAAATGGGTCAAGAAGGTCAAAGTGCGGGAGTGGAGCAATAACAAGTAAGTCTCCATGAGCCTTAAAAGTTTATGTATATGTATGCTACTGTAGAGATGCATTGCTTGTAATGAAACGACATTGTTACCATTCGAGGACGAATGTTCCTAAGGGGGGAAGAATGTAACACCCCGTACCGTCCTAACCCTACTTGATGACATTGAATAATGTTTACTTAGGTGTAGAGACCTATGAGTATGTATTTGGTAATGTTAAGGATAAGCAAAATTGAATTTGGCCTCGTATATATGCTAAAAACTTCGTAAGAGTTGTTTTGTGATTTTCATGGCGCAATTGTGGGGTTCAAAATGAGGCTAAGAGGAACTCTAAACGAAGGATATTAAGGTTAAGAAGTAGGTTAAAGGATAGGATTTGAAGTGTCTGACCAAGCCCGCGAAGAAACGTCGAAAAATGAATTTTTGTCAAAAATTAAGGCAGGGGCGCGTTGGGCAGCGTGCCACGCTGCTATGGACTAAAATTTTTAGTCCAGGGGCAGAGAGCTAGCGCGCCAAGGGGCGTGCCACGCTGGAAATCCCACTTTTTCAAAGTTGGAAATTTTCTTAAGTCCCAAGGGTATCCGGGGACGTTTTGAGCCGATTTTTGCCACGTCTCTTCTACAACACATATGAAATGAGTAAAATATGATATTGATATGAGAAATTTCTCGAGAACGAATTTGGCGTCAAAATGACGATTTTACCCCTAAGGGCAAAATAAGTCAAACGTGGCTAGAATCACTTGTTCTTGGGATTGAGGCTACGGATATGAATATTATGAGTGGGAATATTGTTGTAATACATATAAAGACGAGAAATTATTGATTTTATCGGGTTAAGTGAATTGGGCCCAAAAATGAAAAGAATGCATGGCCCAATTAGGCCAAAAATGACCCATTCTTTACCTTTGACCATTTGTACATGGCATTTAATGCCAAGGAGACTTGAGGGACTATATATACATGGAAAAATCTGATTTTATTCAAAGGAACACCCAACATATCTCTAGAAATTTCCTAAAATTTCTCTTAACTCTCAAGAACCCTAAGCTACTTCTTGGAGCAAGATCATTCATTTTCAAGCTTCGGTAAGTACTTATGCTTATGGAATACTATATTATATGCATGAGAAGGTATGTAAATCATGTTGGTTGTGCTTGAAAATGTTGGACATGGTACTTTGTGTTCTTGTCTAAGATTTGGGATCCATACAATTCAAGTTTGAATTAGGACTTGTGCCTTTGATGAAAAAGCATGGTATGGACAAAATATGAACATGTATGGTGTTATTTTGGGCATTAAACTTGTTCTTGTATAAAAATGGAAATTATGGGATTTTGGCCGATATGTGTTATGAGTTGTATTAAGGTACTTTGATGGATTATTTGTGATGTGTTATGGATAAGAAAGTGAAAAGGAGAAGTATTGTGGTGAAATGTATTGATTTTCATGTATTGGTCAATGTTGGGAATATTATGGAATTTTTGGAATAATAGTAGGAACAATGGTTTTGTCAAGGGGAAGTGGCATGTTTAAGGACACATGTATGACTCATTGATGTTACATGCATTTGAAGAGTAATTGGTGGTTAATGTGAATTCCGTATTGTATTTATGTTGTAGAGTGACACATAAAGAAGGAGCGGGCTTATTGTATACACACACATCAAAGGTTGTATATTCTTATTGTGAATCCAAGGTATGCAAGGTTATTTTGTCCGTATCTTTCTACGGCCAATAGTGTTCACATTGACATTTCTTTAGTTCTATTCCGAAATGTACCAAGGTATCCCATATGCACTTATCTATGATCATTGTCCTATATTTCCTACTCATTAATCAATTGTGAATCTCATTTCTCATATTCATGGTTAATGTTCTGAAAGTTCAAAGAAGGCTATGTTCCAATATTCCAATAGTGCCTATACTCGTGTCTCTTGTTCATGGATTATTGTCCAATGGTTCCAATGGTATCATGGTGCTAGTTATGTTATATTTTTCATTGATATTTATTCACATGTCCTTCACTTATTGGTCAATGATTCAAAGTTTCCAATAATGTTGTGTTCCAAAGTTCCAAAGTGATGGTATGATTATCAAAGTATCAATCTCAAAGTAATGAACAAAGTAATGCAAATGTGGTCAATGATCAAGTACGGGTGGCAAGTCTAGGGGCGTAAGCCTAGCTCGACTCGATCCCGAGATTTGGATTTATGGGTGGCAGGCGTAAGCCTAGCTCGACTCGATCCCGATGCATTGATGTATGGGTGGCAAGTCTAGGGGCATAAGCCTAGCTCGACTCGATCCCTACACAATGATATGATATGAAAGACCCACTGATCAGTCGGGGCCCGGGTACATTGTGATATGTAATGACATGTGAGTATTGTGATAAAGAAAGTAATGAAAATAATGAAAGCAATCCACATGGTTTCCAAAGAGTAACATGGTGACTTATTCACATTGATTATTCATATGTTTTGAGTTCATTGAAATATTCATGTGTTGTACAGTTTCATCTGAGCCTTGCATACTCAGTACTTATTTCGTACTGACCCCTCTCGGGGAATTTACCTTACTTGCTGCAGGCGCAGGTCCCAGTAGGCCTCCTCAATAGACTGCCAGTGTTAGCGGTTCTTTGGTGAGCTCCAGCTCATTCGGGGCTTCTCCGAGTCAAAGTATATATATGTTTTGGTATTGTACATGTTGTATAAAGCGGGGACTTGTCCCGACTTATGGTTCATTTTGGTCAATGCTCTTGTTAGAGGCTTTTGTAGACCGATGTGGGTGTAATAGTGTAAAAGACACATGTTGTTTTGACTGGATGGCCTCAACGGCCAAGTTTCATATGTATACCTAAATATGTCCCATGTTCTCCTTTATTCGTATTTCATAATATTATGCAATGGTGGTTATGAATATTATATGCATATGATTGAGAATAGGCAAAGGTTGGTTCTCCCGGGCCTTATCGGCTACGGGTGCCAATCATGTCTCGATGGGATTTGGGGCGTGACAACTATATCTACATTTAAAATGTCCACTAGGGGGTAGCAACTCTATGGGTGCAGTTGCGACTCTTTCCTGATAATTACATTGCATTTGAGAAAAACGAGGGAAACCTGACACCAAGAGGTCGAGTTTGTTACAAATTTCCTCAACTTAGAGTAACGGTAAAGTTGTCTTTATGCGACTTATAGGTACGTATTTGAACCGTAGAAGCAACCACTAATGCTCGCATTAAGGTAGGTTGTCCACATCACACCTCTCAGGCTGCTGCCCTTCCCCAAACCCTGCTAATGTGGGATGCTTTGTGCACCGGGCTGGCATTAGAAAACCATGTGGCATTTAAATTGTTATAGAAATAAGCAACAATTTTTGGGTTCTTCAGCTGGCTTGACTCTTTTGGAGCATCAATACTCTAAATTTGATCTCCAAAATACTCTAACCGATACCAAATTTGGAGCATCAATTTGCCATCTGTCCTCCCTAGAATGAATCTTCAAGAATTTTAGGGACTGACTCCGCAAATGTTAAACCTTCGCAACTTTTTATAAACGTGATCTAATATCAAACTCTCAAGGGATTGAGATCTAGAAATAAAATGCTCGAGAAATCCATCAGATATCCTCACCTGTGATAGCTCTAAAGATTTTAGAATTTCACATCCAACAATATCCAATTCTTCCAAAAGAACAACCAGAATAAAACATGTTCAAGAGATGGTGCTTGGATTTTAACACGCTGGTCACTGCTAATCCTAGTGGAAACCGACTTGATCTTTTCGAAGATTCAGCAGCTCAATCTTTTCCAATCCAAAACAATCCTCAATGATGAAATTGACAATTAAGGGACAGACACAGAGTAGAGTCCAAAGAATGTCTTCGTCTAAATGAACTTCAGTTAGAAAAAGCCTTCTCAAAGAATTGCAGTTCGTCACACGACTAGATAATGAAACACCCATCAGATTACAACGGCACAAAATCAATTTTGTAATTGTGCAAGGGAATATAATTTAGAAAAGACGAGAGGATCACTATACACTAGATCTATTACACTATTCTGAAGAGCTGTGTCAAGACACTTATCGATCAGATGGAAAACTTCACGAGAGTCTGTTAATTTAAACTTGTCGATGGGCATTCAGGCAATACGTTAGCTATTGCTGTCCCCATGGAAATTGCTGCATGTGATACAACATCTCCAATGATCTGTATGAATAATGTACAAGGGAATCTCCAAAATATATAAGGCCATAGTATAGTTTGTCGACCTGGAATCCTTGTGAAACCAATACCATTTAGTAAATGCAGATGAAAATAATTGATCATGTAAACGCGCAAAATGGAAGGAGTATCACATAAGCCTAAATTTGCATTTGTTTTAACAATGCAAAGTCCCATTGATACCTGAAACTTCTTTATCTGTCAAAGTTCATGCTATCAATAGGACATGAATCAACAAATCATATAGACTGATCCTATGCAAAAAAGTAGAAGTCTAGAAAAAACTGCTGAAAGCAATAGCAGATACGTAAGTGTCGATGCAGTAAAATTGTTCAAAGGGTAACATACCAAACAACTGGTCCCTTTTCAAAAGAAAATAACTAGGCAACAAGTGGATCTTTAACGAAAGCAGGTACCACTGAGGCGACTAAAGAGGGAAAATATCAACTCCCGCAATAAGCACCATAGTAAATGGTCGGAGTGATGACTGATACTCACTTCTACGGTAGAATTTCTACCTTTGTCAAGCTGCAACAAGAACATATGAACCCTTATTGTTGAGAGTTGTTATACTAAATGACTCAGAATAAAGTACTACAACTTCTGTTTTATCTCTATAAAAGCAGTGGAACCAGGTCCATAGACATCTATTTAGCGCGACATTATTTTAGCAGAAAAAGAAAAAGAAAGGTGCTTAATGGTTCGATACTCCTACCAAATAAGAAAAGATGCACAAGCCACAAAAGCAGAAGTCTAAAACAAAACTGTATACAGCATAACTTTTTCTTTTCAACACAGTAGTTACTTTGATGCAAGAAGATGAAATTAGAACAATAAGTTGAAAGGCCAAGAAGAAATTAATAGGTCACCAAGTGCACAATCATGAAACTTTTTAGAATTCTAAGACAAGATTCTATGAGGTCTCTTGTTTTGAATATATCTTGTTCCATTTTGTATTTTGAAGTGCAGATGAACATCTATAAACTGGGCTTTCGAGATTTATGTGGAACTCTCAAATACTTTGCAACAACTAAAATATATAATACAAGAATCTGAAAATTTGAAACAGAGAAGTACTAGTCACAATGTGGCAAATTAATGTGTGAACTAAAATTTGAAGTTCTTAAATGTCGAGAATATAAAAGAAAGTAATTGCGTCACCAATCTAATAGAAAACGAAATTTATCCCTCCTTGCCACCATTCCACTTCTGAGTTCCACATGTTGCCATCTCCAGTTTTCCCAGGCATATATGTAGGCTTTTACTTCTTTTAATTGACTCGAACTCTTCATATACATTAAACGGTCCACGAAACGTGCAATCGTTGTTCTAGTTGAATCAATGATGAGTTTCCTAGGATGACAACTCCATTGCAAATTAGCATCCACAAAAGTCGCAGGAATTTGGTCTCCCTTATACACCAGTGACACCAAATTTGGAGCATCAATAATATCCAAAATTAACACAGGAAACTCTTCCTCATCATGAGTATAACAAGAGAAGTGTTCTAGAGTTGGTGCGTGGATTTTAACATGTTGGTTTCTTCTTTTCCAAATTGAAATCGACTTGATCTTTTGAAAATTCAGTATCTCAATCTTTTGCAGCCCATAACAATTATCAAAGATGAAACTGACAATAAAGGGACAACTATTCAGAAGAGTCTGAAGCATATTTTCGTCCAAACCTATAGAACATAGAGAAAGTTTTCTCAATGATTTACACTTCACCACACCATTAGATAATGAAACACGCCTCAAATCACAACCCCTCAGAACCAATTCTCTTAAAGATTTTGATGCCAAAATTTTGAACATAGGCAAGGCATATGATGTAGATATAGGACCACCAAAGACGAGATATTTTGCACCATTCTGGAGTGCAATATCAAGCCACTTATCAAAGAAAACTTCTTCAGGAGAATAACTACAGTCTGATAATTCAAACTTTTCAATATGGATTTTTTCATCCCTATATCTCTTCATGATATTATCCTTTACTTTTACATTGATATTATCAATTGTGAAATCCAAGTTGGCACGAGTCAACCACGCTTGCAGCCAGGTTTTCGAGATAACACTCAACTGAGCTGCTTCCATGAAAGTAAGGCAAGATAGTATTTTGTGAATGAGGTAT
This sequence comes from Capsicum rhomboideum, assembly GCA_031232105.1. Classification (NCBI taxonomy): domain Eukaryota; kingdom Viridiplantae; phylum Streptophyta; class Magnoliopsida; order Solanales; family Solanaceae; genus Capsicum; species Capsicum rhomboideum. The sequence continues at coordinate 10,004,305 of CP124711.1, forward strand.
TCGGGCAATACATCAAACATGGTGGAGAAGTTGCAATGATCCAAATTAAAATCATCTATTTATACAGAAACCCTAATATGCACCAAGTCAGTCACCCTCAAAAGAAGGAAAGTAAATTAATAAAAGTAAATATTTTTATTTTAGGACTAATCGGAAAAGTTAATCACCTTAAATAACTCTAAAACGTTTTTATTTAGGCTGTGTCACGTGGGGTGTTATAATTATTGAAGGACTTAGGTTTAAATCAAAACTCTCTTCCTCAATTATCCTTTCGTTTCATACGATGTATGCAAAATATTGTTGGGAAAGAAGTGTCATACAACTAGTCAATATAGTTCTTGCAAGGGACTAGCACCAACTATTCATGCTTTAGATAGCATTGAAATGACAACGATGTTTGTGATGTGAAATATGTGGATCTGATCATCCCCTTTGCAATTTTCTAAAGTCCAACAGGTACGTTTTATCTCTCTGTTCTTCTATGCTAAAAGATCCAACACTTAACTTTTGATTTCCTCATAATACCTTTAAGTATTTGTGTATAATTGTGGAGAAATTTTTCTTATTTTTTTTTAATGTACATATCATTCTTCTTCTGGCAAATTAAAGAGTGCAAAATCTCATCCTTTTAATTATTATTATTTCTTAGACTGGTTTTAACATAAAGCTTGTCTATGTAACCTCCCTCATAATGTTGTTCATTTCATAATGTCCTCTTAAATAATTATCTGTGCAACCATACCTATACTGAATGTAGAAACTTCTGAGTAGGAAAAAGGGCCAAAATGCCTTTCGACGCCGTGTCTTACAATTTATTGAATAGAAGATGAATGCCGCACCTTCGGTTTTAGCTGGAAAATTCTACTGTTGTCACAGATTACACTCTTTTTAAAGAGTTCTTGTGTCATTCTTAATTATATGCTTGTTGTTCTAACTTGAGTTGATGATCAAAAACACACCTAAAGTATCCGGTTTTTTGAGTTACATACCTGGATTATCAAGTGAGTTTCCTACTTGAACTATCACCAACTATTTAGCAAAACACACTCAACTATTACTTGTTCACTTTTCCTTCCTAAAAGTTCAGGTATGAAATTCAAGCAACTAATAGTTGAGGTGCGTTTTGATAAATAGTTGGTGATAGTTCCGGTAAGAAACTCAGAAACTCATGCACATGATAGTTCAGGTATGAAACTCAAAAAAAGGGATACTTTAGGTGTGTTTTTCACCCTTCACTCGTTAGTTATATGCTTGTTGTTCTAACTTCTAACAGAAAGGACTTAGTAATGCAGAGCAGCATACTATTCATGCTGCATCTACTAAAGATTTTTATATATTTTGACCTTTTACAAACTCTGCTTGTTTGAGTTTTTACTGCAAAATAAAGGTCAACTTCCTTTTTAAATATGTGAGAAACTGATTTTGGGAATCTCTGGGGCAGCAACTTGTTTGTCATCAAATTTTGACATATTTATAGAATTAACCTCTATTTTGTGTTACTTTTCTCTGACATACAAGTGCGTTTTTTTATCATTTTGTTGTTTTATTTGATACTTATTTTCTATGTTCAAGTTTTGCATTCTTTCCACGGATAATTTTTCTCCAGCAATGTAAATCTTCTATTTCATCTTCATTGGTGAATTGATAGATTGTAATTAACTAGAGTGATTGCATTATAAGAGATTGACTTTCTGATGCTTGCTCAGAACATAGAGGACAACACATGCCTAACCAAGACAAGCTCATCATGTGCCTTTGCAATTCTGAAACAACCAATCACTTGTTTCTTCACTAGCCTGGTTGCAACGGACATTTGGAACATGTTTCTAACACTTTCTTCAAGGCCAAAAAGTGATTCTCATATTTTTTGGAGATTATTGTTGTGAATGGATCTGAGCGAGCTAAAGAGGAAGGATCGGAACGGGCTGAAGAAAACGAAGACTCTACTGGCCCAAGTAATGCAATTGGGCCAAGCAATGGGACGGATGAGCTACGCAGAAGTTTTAGGCAAAAACAACCCAACAAGAGACTTCTAGGCTATGTTTGGAAACGTGGCTAAGGGGTGGCAGGTGTTGCTCGAAGATTGGTAACAGTGAAATAGGGGTTGCTATATATAGTACTGAAAGCAACATTAGGAGTAGGCTTTAGCATTTGCAGTAATCTATTTCTCTCATCCCACTTCCTTGTCTGTATCCTCCCACCTCCCCTCTTAGTACGTCCTCTGTCTTTCTTTTACAGAGTTGTCTGCTTATTTTCCATTGTAATCCTTTCCAGCAATTTTAATACAATCAAGTTGCTTCATATTGTGTTGTTGAAAGTAGTAAACACTACAATTGTTTTCTGAAAATTCAAGTTTTTGGTGGGTCAATTGGCAGCTTATGACATCTAAATGCTATTGTTGCATCAAAAACCTGACTATGAATCAATTCATCATTTGTTCAGAGCTGAGAGAGAATCAAGTGAAAGATGGTATTAGAAAGGCACAATACATAAACATGCTCTTTAACTTGGTCTCAGCTGGCATATGTCCTCCAACTTGGGTGTGCACTTAAACTTGTATAAAGTTGAACAAGTAGACACACACATCCTACATGTCATCTTAGGCGGCGTCTTAGCTAAATGCCACGTAGGACGCACGTATCTACTTGTTCAATTTCATACAAGTTTAAGTGTCTACGTGTACACATCCAAAGTTGGAGGGCATAGTTGTCAGCGAAGGCCAAGTTAAAGGCACATTTATGTATTATGCCTATTAGAAATAAATTTTTTTAAAGTATAAACTGAGATACATTAAAATTTTAATTTTATTTCTTGAATAAAATTTTATTAGGATATGGGGAACATAGATCAGTATTCTGTTTCCATAGCTGCAAAGCCCTTCACACAATTGAAAGTTCATTGATATTTTTTGATCTTCAGGAAAGTTGATTTCCCCTGCACCTCCATTTTTTGCACTTCAATGCATTTAATACCTTGAGGCATCAGCTTTGATATCAAATTATGAAAATCAACAATTGATTTGCTCTCTTTCTCATTAGCATGATCACAGTACTATTTGGTAAAAACAACAATAACATGATTTGTGAATAAGTCGAAATGATAAACCGTTTGAAGTACTGAAAACTAGATTTTTAGTAGGCGTTTAGCCATGAAAATCAAAAAATTTGGAGTTGAAGTTGTGTTTGAACATGAATATATATTGAAGTTGTTTTCACTTTTCCAAATACAACTCCAAATTATATTTGGAATTCTCTTGGTCAAACACTAACTTGGAGTTGTATTTGTAATAAAATGAAATTTTTTTGGAAAAAAAAAAGAAAAAATTCTCATGGTCAAACGGGCACTTAGTGTTACTGTTTGTATTAAGAAACCATAGAAAAATTCTTCTATATAAGGGTTGTATGTTTTTTAAGTTAAACGATGATCTATCAATTCTTCTTGTTCCTTAAGTTCCCATTAGAATCCCAAACGCCTCTATTTCAATCCCAATCTCCTTGAATACATAATTAAGCATTCAAACACATAAACCAAGTATTTCTCACTACACAATCTACATAACCATTGATTTAATTTAAGGTGTTAAGCAACGTGATACATAGGTTCACTCATTACTTAGCTAGAAATCTACAGTGCGATTGAATAGGACACTTATTTTGTCAAATTAGGTAAAATATACAAGATCCATCATCCATGTGAAACTCAATATGCATGCTTATATGTTGCAATATAACTCAAGGCTCCACTTTATTACATAAGTTCTGGCTGCTTCTTTGCCAATTGAAATAATACTTCATGTCCAACTTGATCCATATATAGTCCTATAGTGAAATCGGGACAAGTCGTAGAGGGCGTAATTTGCCTACTATAAGGCCAGATTTCTCTTCCGTATCCAAATCATCGTCACCTTCAACAACCCAATCAAATGAATTCAACAACGAACCCAACATTGTGGGAATGGTCCTCATAGCTAAAGATACCGCAGGGCACATTCTTCGACCAACACCAAAGGGAATGAGTTCAAAATCATCTTGGCCACGAATATCCATATTATTCGAACCCCAAAACCTTTCAGGTTTAAACACCAAAGGATCTTCCCAAATAGAAGGGTCGCGACCAATTGACAATATGTTCACTATCACTTGTGAACCCTTTGGGACGAAATAGCCACAAAGTTCAAATTCTTGCTCGGCCTTGCGAGACAAAAGGGGAACAGGCGGATGTATACGCAAGGTCTCTTTCAAAATGCAGTGCAAATAAGGAAGCCGGACTAGTTCGGCTTCCTTTATTGCCTTATTCTTGCCAACAACTTGTTCGAGTTCCGCTTTAGCCTTTTCCATTGCGTGCGGGTTCTTCATCAGCTCTAGCATTGCCCATTCTAACGTCGCGGAACTTGAATCAGTTCCCGCAACGAAAAGATCCTGTAGTATATGTGTAGATTAATTACTAGAAAATATTCTAGTTAAGCTAGTAAAGATATGACTGAAAATTGTCTCTTTGAAATTTTATTAATAGCCACTCGAAAATAGAAATTCTGCCGAATAAATATTCTAAAAAGACTAAAACTTACATACTCAGTTTCAAGATATATAAATGGTCATGGAATGTATGAAAGAAAGAATGACTTTTGAAGTACGTAAACTGATTACTAGAGCTTGTTTATATAACTTAATATATTCTAGTTTGGACCTTTTCAGTATTTGTTTAGCATATAAAGGGTCTTACAGGTTCGATATATCATATATGTTAGGGTCTTTTTGGTTAAAATCTGTTGGGTTTAATATTTCTAATTTTGGCTAAATAATATAGGTGTCACGTCATTAAAAAGTAGTCGAATGTAACTATTTAAATAAAATAGTACTCTCTCCGTCCCAATTTATGTGATGTACTTTGACTTGACACGGAGTTTAAGAAATAAAGGAAGACTTTTGAAATTTGTGGTCTAAAATGAGTTATGGATATTTGTGTGGTTGTAAATCATTTCATTAAGGGTAAAGTGGGTATTTTAAAGTTAAATTGTTACCAAATATAGAAATGTGTCATTCTTTTTGGAACTGACTAAAAAGGAAAGTGTGTCATATAAATTGGGACAGAGGGAGTACTAAAAAATAAGTGATTTTTCTAATACGAAAAAAAAGTGATTTTGTTCACCCCTTTCCAATTGTTAGCATTTAAGCAATGATCTAAAATTAAATAAGGAGCCAAAAATAAAAATTTAAGCTGGAGTAGAGCATGCATGCATTATTTAATTACCAGACAAAGGTGTTCGATCTGATTTCTGTCCATTGCAATATTATGATCATTGGCATCTTTTTCTTCACTCATATTTAACAAAATATCCAAAACGTCTTTGGTAAATTTCTATTGCAACTTGTTATTCCTTTGCTCCAATCTTTCTTCAATAAAACCCCCGAAAATCCGAAACATTTTAGCAAAACTAACGCAAGTGCTTCGATTTATCCCTTGAGGATCTATCCATTTCAGCACAGGGAAGTAATCCGCCATGTTAAACTTTCCAATCTGGTACGTAATACTCCGAATCACATCCTTAAATTTCTTCTCCGAATTCGCGCATAAATCCACTAAATCCGTGGAGAAAATCGTATTTGACAAAACATTTATCGCGATATCAGATGCGACTAAACCAAAATCCACGGGCTCACCAGTTTGGCTGCACCTACGGCAATAAACAATAAGCT